>CM046303.1:68602283-70043533 GCA_025267735.1 Mactra quadrangularis
ACTTTTGTTTCAACGATTCATAGTGAGAGAGTAAATAATGTGTTTGATAGGAAAATGCTATAATTTCACCAAGTCACTCCCTTTAGAAATGTTTTAAAATTGCTATTTAATAAATAAACAAACTACATCAAATAATGCGAAAGTATATAATCAAATCGGACACGATAACTGAATACTTTGCCAAAAGTAAGTTCATGTTAGTAATACGTCAATGCAAAAACAATGGGACTTACGCAATGACAAAAATCATCGGCATCATTTACTTCCACTGACCAAAGATCAAGTAGGTATAATTGATAAGAATGGTACAAAGCTACAGCGAAGTCTTGACATTTTTATACAATACACTCTAACACTAATTTATCATTAAATATACTTTAGAAATAGTTTATCATGTATTCAAATCCTAACGTGGCCATTGTAAATTTATCAACTAAGCGAAAGCGCACTAATAGCTACTTGTATAATAATGAATATTATGCGTCTTACAAGCATTCTCCATAATGACAATGGCTTAGTAATTATCATATGGGCTAAAATATAAGGAAAGTCAACTGATAAAAGTACAATAAGAACAAAAATGACTGTAGATTTCGCATTGACTCAGGAAACAGGATTACGACAATTGCATAATTAACTTTCAGATTTTGACTAGTATCAGACACGACCACGAATCAAACTCGGAACAATAGATTCCAATGAGAGCATTATAATCCCTTCAACACGACCACGGTTTAATGTTACTCTCATGCGCTTTTTAAATAAAATATACCGTAACCAAGGCTAAATTTGAAATATAGGACTGAAATTTTTATGTATCTCGAAAAATACCTTTATCAAAATATTCCTGTTTTCATAGATTGCATGTTCATTGTTTCATTGTTTCAAACTCTAAACTCCATAACCTATCTTTCACCCTCAAATCTGGTACGTTGCTTACATATTGTTCTATGTCATTCATTGAGTTCAATCCATATTTAAAATGTGGATGCGACATATTATTACATCGAACACCACACCTGTCCATGTGTACAATTACCTTAGATTGATGGTTAATAATGCTATCAATAAATTCACGGAAGCATTTATCACTCATTGTGATATGCACCAACTTTACATTTATATGTTTATCACATACAATATCAGGATGTAACTGTAGTGTAACACTCTCTGGTATTGTAAACCTTTCTAGTGTAAGATTTTCAAGGTATCTAAGACTTTGTATGGCTTTTATAACATTATTTACCTCAGACTGGCGAATAGAAACTCTAGAAACAGCATTTGCGTCTTGATTATAAATAGAAGAAACAGCTAGACTAAGATTTGTTAATCTGGAGTTCTGTATGCTGTTTTTTACATCCATTGACCTAGAAAACATGTTCAAGTTTGTAATTCCGTATAAAGATAGAGAATTTAATTCTGATGTATTAATTGCACTACATTCTAAATTATTGCCATCTAAAAACACTGCAAGAAGTTTAGAATGACCTGAAAGATTTAATGTCACTTTACAATCACCAAAATACCCAAATTCAAACAAGTGGGTTTTACAGCGAATAGAATTCAGATTTATATTATCTAGTAGTTTATTACTAGATATATAATTCATCAGATCATGTAACACGTCATGTTTAATGTTCATTCGTCGAAAATGAATTGTTGTAAGACAAGACAAACTTCTCAAAGGTAATTGTGATGACAATGACCAACGCTCCATGTTAAGGCCACGTAATGTTGACTGATTTTGTACCATTAAAACATTAAATCTATCATCATGTTCAGGATAGTTACTAAAATATAAGTTCATGTCAATTCCTAAGTACTGAAGACCTTTGATACCAGTGAACTCATCTAGATAATCCTTTGCAATAAGACATTTTGCATAACTTCTGTTCATAACAATAAGTTCTTTTAAGTAAAAATCACACGGTTCAACAGCAGAATTATGTAAAACAATGCCATCTCGTTTAAAGTGAAAATCCTCTAATCTGATAAATCTTTGAGAATCATCTGATACTGAAACACTGATCTCTTGGAAACAGTTGAATGCGAGAATTTGCATGTTATTAAATATACTACTTACATAAAAAGTAGACAATGCTTCTCTGCGCAGTAAATCAAATTCACCTTTTCTTGCCATGTAAAAGGTAACAAAAAATAAATTGGTCATCTTTGGAGAAATTCCAGACAGTAAGATTAGAAAATTCGCATACACAAATATATTATCAATCGCTATTTTCTTCACTGCTTCAGGAAATAAGCCAGTTTTGTCAAACAATGCTACAAATAATGCAGCTAGAAATTCAAGGTTGCTCATATGTAAAAATGATAACATAAGTTGTCGATCACTAACATTTGCAATTACCTTGTTTTTGGATATGATACCTAGTTGACATAAGAAATCAATCTCCCCTGGGCTAATGTTAAAAGGTTCGGCCATTAGTTGTTTTTTAGAAAAAACAAGGCTAGGTGTCTTGAAATTTGGATCAAACAACAACCGAAATGATAACAAGCATACTTTCTCTAAAACACTTCCATACTTTTGTAAATAAGTATATTTTGAAAAAGACTCTGGAAACTTTACATCAGCCGATTCAACTAAAGGAAATTTTATTTCATTATCAATTGCTCGTTCAAACAGCATTTCTACAATGCTACCATGTATCATAGCTTTGCTCATTTTTACTATCTCATACTTAAACCAGACAACTATCAACTGAGATGCTATTAATGGAATCTGCAATTGTTCATTCATTCCACAATCTAGTATCTGTCTAAAAAATTCATCGGCTAGCTTATTGATGTTGAGTGATTTATTTATATAACCTATAACTTCTCTTACGTACTGTACAGCATCAAACCCTGTTATCTTAACATGATGATCAATGTCCATTTCTGACAGACGGACAGTTTCAATTATGTATGGTCTACATGTTGTAAGAAATGTACATCTGTCAGATGTGACTTTTCTTGGTAAAGTGAGTTTTCTATGACCTCTACTGATGTCTGGTCTCCATTCATCCAACCCATCTAAGATTACTAGACATTTTTTGGTTCGAAGAATTTGTTCAATGATTTTTATTTTTTCTTCGAACTCATCTTTAGATGAAGTGTAGAAGTATTTATCAATGATCATACTAACAACATCTTCACGATTAGTTTCCTTAAGTAAAATGTAAAATACAAACTCAAAGTTGGTCATAAATTTAGCATCATTTTGAATGTCTTCATCGCTACCAATATTAGCTATATTCTTACTCCATAATAATGACATAAACTGACCGAAAGTTGTTTTTCCCATACCTGCATCTCCTGTTACAAATACATTTCTGAAGGTGGTATTTTCATGACAAAATACTTGTTCATATGATGATATTTCATAGTTACCTTCACTTTGTTTAGATTTGTGATATGGTACATGTTCCATTTTAGGTCGAGTATAAATAGTTAACATATCCATACGATCGTCCTCACTGTAAAGTGGGGTAACACACACAGAACTGAAAGCAGTCACATATGACTCTTTAAGACTTTCCTTTATGTCTGAAAATAAAAAATGGGGAGTAATTTATTTCAGAAATTATGAGCGTTATAGAAATAGTTTAAAATTACCATCATTTTAGGTCAACAACAAATAATGGTTTACATTGCAAGGAAAAACATGTGTTACGTCGCATATCATTTGTATGGAATAATCCTGTTGGGAAAGAAATGGTTTTCCCTCAGTGATTCCCAATCAGGCGGCAAATATCAAAATATTTCCAGATCGCAAGTTACGGGCTTACTTTTTTGACGTACGTCAAGAACATTATAACGCGGAATCATGGAATAATGTATTTTTTATAATATGTAATGCAATGAAATATATTTTAAAAAACGAATTAATTCAGCATGCATTCAATTCATATTATGCACATAGTTAAAAATATAGCATCACATGAATTTGCATCTTTAGATACATCAACATTGACTGATTCCATTATATTGTTACTTTATCATAGTGTTTCTATAATATATCTATCTATCTATAAAACATTCGAGCAGTACGAGGGCTATACTATCTATAAAACTAAAAGATTTGCATATGATTGTTATGTTAATTGTGGAGTAAATCTATTTCATCTATTGGCTATTGCACAATTTATTCCCAAATTTTCTAATCATTGTGAACAATATTAAACAAAGCTTTAACAAATGGCCCAAAAATGGCACAATCATCAATCTAAAAAGTTTTAATTGAACATGAACTTGCATATTTAAAAAAACGAATAAAATGTCGGCAGTACAGATCGAAAGGATTTTTGCCTCGTGACTTTTGCCCATTGCAAGTTTATTTTTTTTCAAAACAATGATTAATTGCAATTTTCAGTTATCTATTGGTAATTTTTTCTGAAATTTTCTAATCCTCGTGAACAGTATTTTACAATGGTTTATTAAAGGACGTGATTCACTTGGGACTAATCATCAATTTAAACAGTTGTGATGAAAACATGAATTACCAAGTTAAAATTGTACAAATTATTTGTAAAATGCAATTTTGAGTTGCTAACGTTGCCACAGCAACCAAATAGTTCTAGTCTGTTTAAAAAAAGAGATTTTTCATATCTTACTTCGTTTTAATTCACACACATTGACTGATATAATTATTTTCAACCATATAAAGCTGAACAAAATATTTAAGCCTGAGTCCATTAAGGAGAATGAATTGACAAGATTTTTTTGGATTGAATAAGCAGTTTTCAGGATAAAAATTGTAAAATATATATGGTGAGATTGGGAATTTCTGAAAAAAATACAAAGCACTTTAATCAGACAGACTATATTTTGTACACCTCACCAATTTGATACTGCATGATTAAACATTTACCTCTAAATAGAATTGAAACAACTAAACAATAACATATGAGTATTGATTGAGTAACTTGCTGCTTAGGTCGTTTCCAAGGCAACAAATATGAAAAACACTATATATACAAAATAAATATTCAAACCATATTATCATAGTACTACTACCTGTGTTTGAAGTCTAGTTTATTTTTTATGTGGCCCCTTATTTGTTAATGAAGGTGACTGAGGTAAATCATATCTCGTATAACTGCAAACTCTTACTACTTAATAATTCTATTCTTGCTGCAATTTTGTCATGAATTGTATTAAGTTTGATAGTTTGGGAAAATTTAATATTGTAATACGGTGGTAGTAATAAACACATCGTATTAGATTGTAAAGAATAATTTTCTTCATTCAGCATAATGCTGCTGGTTCTCGTTTTAACAAAAACGCTTTTATTGAACATACTGCTTGTAAAAAAGTGCACAAATGTGATAGAAACGGGGTTTCATCAGTGGTTAAAGCATGCACATATTTGAACTTTTAAAGTAACATTAAAAATGTACTATATCTACCATTCACATATAAATCTGAGCAATACATCTATTGAAATATAATGCATACGTCTATTGCTAAACTTTTCTTGCATCATATACAAACTAAGTTACATAAAATGAATATGTCGTATAAAACATGCATGACTTAATACATGCTTCAAGATCTAGAAGCAATATTTTCAAAAGGATCAGAGAATATATTTTATACCAAATGACTTTGTACGAGCTTAGATAATTACTTCGATACTTTAAAGGGTATAAGTCTATATATTTCAAATATCCAATTGACAAAATAACTATCATAAGGAATGTGTATAATGTTACAGTAAATCAAATGAAGGTTATATAGATTGATAAGTGTAATCGTTGTATACCATTTATTTTTAAAACAATGATATTGGTCTTAGTCGTTGGCTAAGAGTACAAATTGAGCCAGAAAGCAGTTGACATTGTAGTCAAATGTATAAAACATCTTTAAATCGATAAAACTTTAACCTTCAACTGTTTTTTTTCAAAACGCTGAACTTTAGTCGTGTTAACTATGATTAATGTTCATAGTGAAGTGAAATGAATTCTTGGTGAAGTATATTTAATGCTCACCATCAAAAGTATCGGATTCAGTGCGTTTGTTTGAACAAGGAGGCTGTTCAGAATCATCTAATCTTCTATCGGTTTGTACCAGTTGAGTGTGATCATTTTGCTGTTTGTCTTCAAGAATTTGTTTGATTTCAGACAGTTTATTTTTTATCTCATGTTGACCATCCTTTAATTCAGACTGACCATCCTTCAATTCAGACTGGCCATTCTTTATTTCAGAATGTCCAATTTTCATGTCGACAACTCCTTTTTCAAACATACTTTCTGCTTCATGCCACGCTTTAAGAATATTATCATGGCATTGTTCTAATTGTTCATCTATTGGTTTGTTATAAATATCATCAATCATCTCAGATAAGTTAGGAATACCACAAAATTTATTTAATCTGTGTAGGATCTGAAGAAAGATATTATTATATAGGAATTTCTATCGGCAATATTTGAATGATCCGCTAGAGATACCAATAAAGCAAATACAATGTTTGTTAAGATATTAAATCCCTAACTACCATTGTATCAGATAAATTTAACTGGTTAAAATGGTGTATTTGAATCGACTACATGTACATATCATATCTTAATTCTTCAAGTGATGAAAATGAAATACATTATCCCTTATTATACTAAAAATCTATGTATATATATTTAAATTAATGTAATATGTTTACATTACTCATAAACTTTGAAATATTCAAATAACGAGCAAATATAACATTTCCATTTACATCAGCACTTTATAATCGAAAACTTAATGTTCTCAGTTTTTCGGTAATTTTCAATACACTTTATATATGCACAGATGGTAATAATTTTAAAACAATAGATATTTTACCTGGCAAAGTTCAGTCCATTTAAGTTTAAAGTCTGATTCAGAAATATAAACTGTACCTTTATGTACGACCTACAATAAAATATTACATCATATTAGTCCATTATTAAAGAGAAACCTACTTAACAATCAGTATAAATTAAAAGGTTCAAACTAAAGTCTATAAATAGATTTATCATTCATTGTACACGTAAAGTCTATACATCATACATCGACGGTGGATTCAAATTAATGTAAAATTTACATTTATTTAATAATTAATTCGATTTAAGATTTTCTCAAACAGTTAAATCATGGCTACACATTCGTTTTATATTGGGTTAAATGCTGATTTTGTACAACTCATTTTATTTGACGGTGGCCAGCGCACCTAACCTAGCTTTCCCGGAAGTCAAAAAACTTTGTCTAAACAAGCATACATACCGTTCCACAAGGCCAGCAACTGTTCCGTATTCCTTACTAATGGGGGAAAATTTACATAGGAAATGTATATTGGGTGGGATTTGGAACCATTCTTGACACTAGATTTGAAATCCTGCCTAGCTACAAGTTTGCTATATACCCGGGTACTACACTATCAACACAAAAAATAATTGTATAGTGTAGTCATAAAAAACCTTAAAACTATTCAATCTTACATCTGCTTCAGTCATTTAAATCTTGGACATCACCAGCTGTGAAATAAATAATAAAACATGGAGATATTTTGTAAAGTAATGTAACAATGTTGCTTTGTGTTGGTATTTATATCGCGGCGAACTAACTCCCTGAAGGCAGACCAAGGTCACTTGATCTATGAAGTAATATATGCCATAAAAAATCTCTTCCAGGGCAATCACGACTTAGGAACTCAACGTTAATTGCGCTACTGAAGAAGTAAATCGTACTCACATAATTTCTGCAGTTTTTTAGCCTGGTTAAGTCAGCTTCTATTGACAAATCCCCGTTGGCTGGTTGTTGCCAAACAGGATCTTGATGTTGTTTCAAACCACATATGTTCCTCAGTAAGCATGTTACGAGGGTGATGTCGAAATTTGATGTATCAGGAGTGTTGTCAATTGGGGGAAGAAACTTTTTCTGATCACCGGTTATAATGTCTTTGTCAAGCAAAACTTTCAAGGTTTTTGCAAATTTAGGATATGTCTTTAAATAAGTCATAAGATCATTACCTACTGTATTATCAAATAACGTTCTTAGTATGATCGTCCCTACCTCAATCAAAAGAAATTGATACCGAAACATCATTACCAATTTATCTGTAAAATAAAGGTAATTAAAATCTTAAAACATACAGTAGTTAGTTGTGTTGTTATCAGTGGTTATTACACAAGACCAACAACATACCAGTGCTGTTTGATAGTAAAGTCCCCGAAGCAAACGTTACTGACAGCTGTATGAAAATAACAAAGGCAGTTAAAAAGAAATCCAGGGAAGAAGTGCCAGCTTTAAAAATGGTGTAAATGCATTGCGGCATTCAGGTTTATTAATCAGGACATATACAAATAAAACAAAGCTTAGTACATGTATATATTAAACATTGACCTTGGACCTTCAAGCCAGGTACTGGCATGTGTCACGCTTGTAAAAAGGAAGATTTGAACTTTTTATTTAGATTCATTGATTTATTAGAAAACATCTGAGCAATTATATGTCGACATTAAATATGAACCTAGTGTGACTAATAAGTTGGAAGTAATGAACAAATTTTACTGAAATTGTTTATTCAGTAATCAAGATGTGGTGGCAGAGATGCAAAATCCGCACAAGTTTATGCTTTAACTTAAATATGTCTTCGACCTTTAAGCAGAACAAAAGAACAGAACATAATCTTTATTGTATAAACACAAGTAACGTTTATATAAAGTAACATCATGCAAGAAACCTCTGTGATACAGGCAACACACAATGTTAAGCAGTAAATTAATGCATATAAAACATAATTAAGTTTTACCAGCAGGTCCTGGGTTTGGTTCTATGCCGGCAATCAATAATAAAAGACGTATGAAGACAACCACTCCAACAGTTTTCATCATTTTACTGTTTATGTTCTTGTAATTTGTCATCATGATTCTGTCACAATGTATTGACTTCATTTCATTATGCTGTTAAATTACTTGTTTAAAATTATCTGAAATTACAGTAGAAATAAGATCGAAATGTTAATGCTGTGTTGTTAAGTATATTTAATATTTATCCATTTTATCCATCTGGGGTTTTTCTGTCAGTACTAGGAACAGAATTGGAAAAATTCTTTGTAAAAGAAAATACAAGAGAGGGGGATTTAAATTGATGAAACAGAGAGTAATGATACTTGTAAACTGCAATTCTCCACAATGAGATATACACACCTCTGAATTTCAAGTCAGCATGTGTTTGATATACTTTGTTATTTGTTCATGTTTAAACTAAATATTTCAATAAACAAATTGAGACATTGTGGAAGTATAAATGAATTATACTAATGTTTTAATATCTTATATTATATATGTAAATATATATAATATAAAATTATCCGGGTCGATAGCGCAGTTGGTAGCGCGCCGGGATTTGGATACTCGTGTCCGAGGGGGTGTTGGTGCGAATCCCACCCGGGGAGGTTATACCCTTCCATGAAAATTTCACAATAATGTCGATTTTTCTCCATTGATTATATGATATGGAGAAGTTTCCGGCCTTGTGGAAGGGTAGGTGAGTACTGGTTATGGACAATGGTCCAGGAAAGCTAGGTTAGGTGCGCTGGACGCCATAAAATGACCTAAATTATGTTGATACGGCGTTAACTCCAATAAATAAATAAACATAATATAAAAGGGAGATAATTTACAAATTTACTACTGTTCAAGTAAAATAAATTTATCTTTTAAAGTATTAAATCAAGGTGAAACAGAATGATATACTCCGCGTCAATGAAAACTTACCACCCTATCAACCCTCACTTTATGATAATAGAATTGATGTGCAGAAAAAACTTTACATAGGCACATTTTTGGCATACACGTGTAGGCATTGCTGCCAAAAGAATCTTAAATCGATTTACGATGTTCGAGTCTCGGACTTTGTAAGGACGACATGCATCATATAGTTTGTGTAAATCATTTGTCTATAATGAGAGTTAGTCGACAATTTAAGAAATAAACATCGATTTTTTAATAATTGCTATTCAAATGCTACGTTTAGGAGACACTCAACGTCACCAAGTACTCGGTATTGCTGACGCCGGGCTTTCATTTCGTGAGATTGCTTGTCACATTGGCTGCTCCCATCACACAATCATGAATTTGGTAAGGAAACATGAACAGACAGGCTCAGTGAGAGGTAGGTCACGCCTAGGTCGTGAAAAGATGGCGTCAGGACGTACTAATCGTCATATTCTCCTGCTGCACGCTAGGGTGGTGATAGTGTCATGGTGTGGGAAGGCATTTCTTGGAGGCACAAGACCCAACTTATTGTATTGCCTGGAACACTTACTGCTCATCGTTACATTGATTATGTGCTGCGGCCAATAGTTCTTTCTTTTATTCAGACTGACGCTGGCCTCAACCTTCTCCAGCAAGACAGTGCACGGCCCAACACGGCTCGCGTTACACAATATTTCCTGCAGGATAATAATGTCCACACATCGTATTGACCTGCATTCAGTCCCGACTTAAACCCTATAAAACATCTTTGGGACCAACTTGACCGAAGGGTTTATGTCGGCAGACGTAACGTCAATAATTTTCAGCAACGTATACAAGCACTGACTGAGGAGTGGGATGCACTACCAAATGACAGAATCATGTGTCTGATACGGAGTATAAGACGTGGATGTCAAGCTGAGCTTGATGCAGAGGGTGGACAAACTTGCTACTGAGGTCCGTTACTTTTATTTTCGAGGTGATCGTTTTGGTTTGCGGAGTTGAACCGTTTATGCTTAGATTCCGTACTTGCAAAGAAATTTCCTATTTTCTAGTATGATATTGAAAATCATGTAAAATTTTCATATTTGTAAGTGTTTTCATTTTTTCTAAAATTAGGTTCATGTAAGTGGTAAGTTTTCATTGAAGCCTAGTGTATATATAAAATTATATCTGTCATAACGTTCTAGTTATAAATGGCTGGCCCACTGAAAATTAAATGTATGCACCATGTTTAAACTACATAACCTCTACAGAGTGGCCTTCTACAGAAAAAATCCATTGCACAAGAACAGTTTTTGATATTTTCTTTAGGCTTGATTTTAATTGAATTTAACCTCTGCACAATTTCCGTGAACAGATATCCTGTAGAACGTTGTCGCACAGGATCACTAAGGTCTCAATGGAGGGTCTTGTCGATGGCTTTAATGTCGACAAATCAATGCATAACTTTCATCTAAACGAAACACTATTAATATAATTTTGATTTTATAATTTCTACTTTTCGACCAAAGTTTGCGAGCTGTTTAACAGCAGTTTTATTCACAGTTTACGATTGGACGGCTCATTTCAAGTTATGTGACGTAGATGATCTTAACAGGTTACTAAACATAACAATTTCGTCATAAATATAATAATTAGAAAAGGTCACATGAACATGACCCTCGTAAGAAAACGACCAGATCTAAATTAGCGTGGAAGCCAGCGGGCAATTTCAGATCGGGTTGTAATCAGATTGACCTCTGCAGAGCAACGCTTTCTAACATCAACATACTTTTGTATCGCAGTGTATGTTGCTCAAAAGAGGTTGTACATGTTTTTTATACATATCTCAGACAATGCTTTCTGTACGTCGCCAATCAAATAAGTATGGTTAAATTCCTTAACAGGAAGTATTGCCGCTTTGTGTACAGAGGAGTTTTGAGCTTTCTATATTCACTGTATCTGTTGTACCTCAGATCTGCACTCTTCAGGTTTTCATTTTGTTAAGTGTACTATGTTATTTTACTACAAGTCTTATAGACCCAGTATAACCACAGGCGACTGGAACGGTCCCGAATCAAAAGCATTATATACAATGTATACATGTAAGGTATATTACTGAAAAATAATAGTTGTTCAACCAACTTCAATCAGAGGCCAGTTTCTCCATCCGTAATAATTTCATTTCAGATTTACACACGCACGCAAAGCTGAGGTTTTGCTTTTTCAAATAACACCAGCTTCGTTTGCATTCGCGGTATAATAAGGTCGTAGGTCAATTTAAAACATCACGATTAAACAGACTTACTTTACTCGACACAAAAATTGCAAGAACTATATATACGAGTACACTTTATATGTTACGTAACGGGCTCAAAAATAACTGTACTAGTGATGTTTTGAAGAAGAAAACTATTCGCTTTTAATGATAAGTTCAACCTCTTGAATACTTACACGGTTGACTGCATGAAAAAAACATTCGATGATCGATTGCATGCGTAAATATTTTTGTTTTACTTAGTTTTTTCGATTTAACAGTACTGTTCAAAATTTGCCGTCAATAGTATATTTTGTTATTTCGACTTCTGTACCGACTAAACTATATCTGTTTGATCGTGCTGTTTGAAATCGGTCCATGACTTTATAACTCGGCGTATGCAAATGATGTTGGTGTCATTTGAAAGCGCAGAGCTTTAGCTACACGTGCATTATTAAATAAGTAACATAAATATGTTTAAAATGGAGAAACTGACCTCTATGTGTAATTGGGAAAAAACTACAATTTTTAATAATATACCTTATATGTATAATATAACATATAAGATTATAGTATATACTGTTTTGATAAGGGACCGTGCCGGACGCCTGTGAGTATCACGGTGTAAAATGTGAGCAATTATTGACTAATGTATTTTACGAAAGACATTTAGAAAATTCTACGTTAAAACAAACGATGTGAAGTCCAAGAGATGTCTGTACACAGAAAACTATTGAAAATCGGCCAACTTTGAAGTTACCTGTGTGAATTGTAATTTCTATTCAATGTTTAAAAGTCGTTTGCGACAGCCAATAAACCGATAAGATAATATGAACAACCACCTTGGTATTTGAGTACAATGTTTGACGTCATATCTTATCTTTATTAAATAAAGTGTGTCACTTCAATACTTGAAGTATTCAAAATCTTTAAATATTCTCTACTTTGAACGTTTACCTATTTATCCTCTGCTGTTGTTATCTTAAAATTTTGATAAATATGCTTTTATACAATTTTTATCACGGCTTTTGTTGAACAGTTATATTCTTTAACATAATTTTGGTATAAACCTTTCCATGGGAGATTTCCTAGGCGAAATAATGTAGTCTGCTTGCTCCGTTACGCAAATTTAGCCAAGGTGCGCAACACTTTACCTTCTGGAAAGTTTGGTTTCAACAGGGGTTCGAAACCATTTTGACGCCGCCTTTGAGACTATCCTCCTACGAAGAGACCCAAGAAAGACCAAAATAGACCTGTGTTAATAGTCTCAGTCGGCACGTGTTATTTGGCAACATTAAAAATGCACTTCAAAAGTTTCCGTATCGATTTGCTGCTTCATGTGTATACATTCGTCGAGTTTCGTTGCTTTAATGAGTGACAATACAAGGTATGGATAAAAATGTTACGATCGTATTATATCAAACGGTTTGTGGTGCAGAGGTAAAGTACTGACTTGTCAATCTGAATACCCCGGGTTCGATTCCCGAACAGGTTTACATTTGTAGTAATTTCGCAAACACTAGTAACATAGAAGCAAGACTATGACTTATTACTTTAACTAATTAACAAAGGATTATTTATAGCCCCGCAAAAAAGTTTTCGGGAGTATACTGGAAACGCCCTGATTGTTGGTTGGTTGGTCGCGTGGTCTGTCTCAAAAAATAAATATCTTTATAGTAGGTTTATTTCTTAAAGCCCCTTTAAACTAAACTGAACGCTGATAATTGTCAAGTATCATGCTTTTGCTTAAAACTAATGCAAACATTCAACATATATATAAAACGCATCCCAGGCACAAAAATCTCAAGTATTTTCTCCAAAATTTATACTAATTCTATTTTGAAATTCGCGATTAAAAACGAAAGTAAAGACTCAACGGAAAATCACGGAATTCGACGACCAAGGTTGGAATATACCGTCGTGGCTAAAAATAACATCAACTTCAATTCGGAAGTAAACAAATTTTCTGCTTTGATAATTTCACGTTTCGTGTAGTGAATTTCGTGCGAAAGCTAATTTAAATTCATGAAGCTCATGTAAATAGTTTTGTGAAATTATACATCAACATATACTGACGAGAAAAAGAAACGCATCAATTAAGTATCTAAATATACAGAAACGTTTGCTGATATGCCACGTTCAGATAGAACGGATGTAACGTGGGTAAGACAAGACAACTACAAAATTTATGTAAACACCAACGTCATTCGCGTAATAGATTTACACGGCAATATCTACGTCACGTGTAGTGAAAGGGTAACCGTGTACGCCAAATAAGTCGACGAACAATGAGGAAAACTTATTGTTTGGCGTAAACCGTACCGCGGACTAATTCTAAAGTTATGCCACCGTCACTGACGTTTATCTCTACCCTCGTATCATCTCGGCCATGGTGTTAGGCGTTCAGTGATGAGTCGTGTTTCGACTAATGTAACGCCTTTAGACTATAAGTGTCTTAAAACGAGTTTCAGTCACAACTCGTAGTTTGCTGAGGTAATCTCGTGGACACATCACATTGACCAGCTATTATGCCATGTGAGTGTCGCTATACTCTGGCAACGTCAATACTTTTTCTATCAGAATAAAAACGGCAGACCCCTTGTTGCAAACGCCACCAAGGACTTTTTACAGGCAACAACAGTTATGTTTTCTCTTGTTATTCTGATCATGAAAATTATGTTTCTTTTTGGCATCAGTTTAGATATTTGATAACTCAAAGCTTACACGCACTGGTTTCTCGAGTAAACCACTGGAAAACGATATGATATATCCAACACTTAACATGGTCGTGTACGTTTTATCAAACACTTTTTAAGCAATTTTATTGGCTGAGAGAGTATCTCCGTAATCTAATTTGCATGTTATAAAAGTACCCCACTTTTATAAGAAATTTATATTTTGAAGAGCTTGGCCCTACAAGGGAACCCGCTTTAGAGAGTTATTATAACCCCAAGGCGGTTATATTCTATAGTGTCTTAGATAGTATTAATTGTTTTTAGATTGATGATAAAGATTTTGACTTCGTTTAGTGGCTTTAACGTATTTTAATAGAAATTTGCACACAATTTCATATTCTTACAGTTGATGAGTGCATGCAGTTTATATTAATCCCAATTCAAAATGGCCGACTTGCGGTCTTCTTGATTTTTAAAAAAAATAATTTATTAACTGTATAGTATGCTTATTTCTCAATAGTTTTTTTTCTTAACCAATTTGGAAAGAATTTTGCACATATTCTTAAAGTTGATGTGTACATACTCTTTATATTAATTCCAATTCAAAATGGCCGACTGGCTGCCATTTTTTTAATTAAGTAACAGTATTGTATGCTTATTTCCATACGGATTTTGAATAGAAATTGCATACAAGGCTTCACAACAGTTGATAAAGATGATTATTTTTCACAAATTTATATGCAAAATGGCTCACTGGCGACTATCTTGAATTTTTATTTAAATTACTGTATAGTATGCTGTTTCTTACTCAATTTTAGCATTTTTGCACACAAGTCTTTAATGTTACAGTTGACTAGTACATGGATTTCTTTTGGATACCAATTTAAATGGCAGACTGGCAGCCATCTTGAATTTGTTTCTTTGAATAACTGTATAGTATCATTTGCTTATTTCATTACCAATTTTGCGCTCAATTTCTCCTTGCTGAAGTTTATTTTGTACTGCTATTTTATCAAATTCTTATTGTTGAGCTTTTTATTCGATGTACTAATATTTTTTCAAATTCAAAATGGCTGACTGGCAGCAATTCTGAATTTTTTAAAGCAAATAATTTGATATTTTTTTCTACAGACTTTGAGAAAGTTAGCAATTGTTTAAGTTGATGTGTTTGGCATTTTTCAAAAGTCAAATTCAATACGGCTGCCTGGACTAGCAGCCATGTTGAGTTTTTTAATATCTTGTGGTGCAACTTCTTTTTTTCTCAGCCCATTTTGATAAAATAGGGCTGACAAATTCTTGTTGATGGCATTTATAAATGACCAACTAGGCCAACCATCTTGATTTTTTCTATAATGTTGGGAAGAAAGCATCTAATTTCGTAGCAGCGGTCCCCTTCCAGCCACTGAAAGACAATAGCCATCTGTGATATAAGATATTATTTCAACTTTACTTCTGTGAAAATAAAATACCTAATAGGTAATTTCAGCTTTCTTTTGTTTATGGGAATATTTGTGATATATGTTTTACTGCATGATATAGTAAATACTAATTGTATGATTAATTATGCGTTTTCTGACGACCATTTTACAATTGCCATATTTTAGCTCACCTGAGCACTAAGTGCTCAAGGGGATCTATTGTGGGGAGTCTGACCAGTGTGCGTTAGTGCGTGTGTGCGTCCGTCCGTCGTCAACAAAAAATCTCTTTCTCTAAAACTTGAAGGAATCGAGCTTTGATATTTGGCATGTAGCATCTACAAAGATTAATCAAATTAGGATCAACATTTGTCCCGCCTAAGGAGTTGCAAGATTTTCATAGAGTTATATAAGGAAATGTTAAAAAATCTCTTCCTCTGAAACTTGAAGGAATGGAGCTTTGATATTTGGCATGTAGCATCTACAAAGATTAATCAAATTAGGGTCAAAATTTGTCCCGCCTAAGGAGTTGCAAGATTTACATAGAGTTATATAAGGAAATGTTGAAAATCTCTTTCTCTAAAACTTGAAGGAATAGAGCTTTGATATTTGGCATGTAGCATCTACAAAGATTAATCAAATTAGGGTCAAAATTTGTCCCGACTAAGGAGTTGCAAGATTTACATAGTGTTATATAAGGAAATGTTAAAAAATCTCTTTCTCTAAAACTTGAAGGAATAGAGCTTTGATATTTGGCATGTAGCATCTACAAAGATTAATCAAATTAGGGTCAAAATTTGTCCCGCCTAAGGAGTTGCAAGATTTACTTAGAGTTATATAAGGAAATGTTAAAAAATCTCTTTCTCTAAAACTTGAAGGAATAGAGCTTTGATATTTGGCATGTAGCATCTACAAAGATTAATCAAATTAGGGTCAAAATTTGTCCCGCCTAAGGAGTTGCAAGATTTACTTAGAGTTATATGAGGAAATGTTGAACTTTGATATTTGGCATGTAGCATTATATTATGGTTCTGTACAAAGTTTTTCAAGTTATGATCTGGTCATTTAAATTGGCCCTGTCCCGGAGGTTCATAAGATTTATGTAAAGTTGTACCGGGAAATGTAAAAAATGTTCTTCTCAAAAACTACAATGGATAGAACAAATTATACCCCTTTAATACACATTGCCTCATGAGACAAACAATTTATAACGACTAATATCATAAAATGTAACTAAAACCTTTCGCAATGATAAGAAATTGTTTGGTTTGGTTTTACAACATACCAACACTAAAGGTCATATCATACCGGAATTTCGCAGAGAATTACAAGACCTTCAGCCTTCATATTTCGTATGTTATGTCACTTTGAAATTTCTGTAAAAAAATGTTCAAATTATGTACCCGGGTATAAATTCAAATGCTCCAGAGATCACAGTTTTCACTAGATAAAACTGTTAAAATTCTGTCAGCTATAACATGTATAAGCTTCTAATACTCAGGTGAGCGTTCCAGGGTCCCCAGGACCCTCCTGTTTAGTTATTTTTCAAAAAATTACAAACACATTCTTTTTTTTGCTCATCTGGTTACAACATACTCATGATAAGTTTAAATGTGATCACTTTTCGCCTGTTGTTCCATTTTACATTCATAATGACCAAATTGGGTTCATTTGTGTGTAAAAATCATTTTAATATGACTACTGTCCATTTTGCTTTTTCTTATGTATAGAGAATAACACTGAAAGTTGCTGTTTATTTTTAATTTAATTTTTGCATCCTGTTATTTTTACAGTTTTATGCTTCTTACAACAGTTGCCCTTTTGGACTCCATAATGTTGACTCGCTGTCATCTTAAAATGTTGCCGTTGCGGGGGTATTTTAGTTTAGCATTCTAGTGATATATCATTTAATCACATTTTTTTCTTTACTATCATACTTTTTTCTTTATTCATATTTCTTTTATAATTTTGTGACACGGTTAAAGACTGAATGACATTCATTAATGAAAACTCTCATTATGTTGGAATACACTGTCGCTCATTTAAAAAACATGGAATCCGTGCGCCGTCGTGTCAACAAGTATTTGTAAGGCATGTACCGATTATGTTCAAATAGCAAAAAATAAGGTTTTATGTGGGATCGAACCCGTAGCCTCTTGATTGTGAGGTTGTACGTTTTTACCACAACACCAAGTCCTTAGATGTCTCTAAGTGTCCTATTACTTAACCCTAATGTAATATATTCGTGAATTTACGGAGATTGCATACGGAAATTCACGACTATGCAAACAGTGCATGTTTAAGTTTGCCAAATAATATAAGACTATTTTACGACTGGTTGAGCTTGTTTAATCAAAACTTCCATTAAATATTTGACTAGCTTAAAACATTTGTCTATCTAAGCAAGCTGTGTTGTTTTGGGCTTGATAACAATAATGATTTTAAAAATAGTATAAAAAAATTCGCATAAAGTTCAAACACTTAGGTTGTTAATTTTATCATTTAAAGGCGCCTGTGTGTCCTAAAATTCTCGAAAATGCACTTTTTACAAACTTAATTTCATTTTCCTTCCCCGCGGAGATCATGTTTCTTCTGATTCAACTAAATATGTCCCTCTTTAATCGATACGTCTTTTTTAAAGCGTACAATTCTGATTTTAACATTGTTAGAGTCCAGACTGAACATTTTTACAATATTTCTTGACTAACAATAAAAATTACATTTGAAATCTTCCTAACTTTTGCCTCTTTGCAATAAACAAAATTGAAATCGAAAGTTGGAATATTTAATGCTTAAAAAATAACTAAAAAAAACATTTACTCAAACTATCACGATATATTTAAGTGAAAAGAGTATAAATATAAATTTACTCACCACCCATCGAAATAAAATTCAATATTTGATATACTCTGCAGTTTATATATTATCATCATCAAGATAAAGTCAGCTTTGTTTTAGTTATCTATAGGTCGACACGTCATCATCAAGTCACGATGGTAGTACGTGGTACATACATGTCTTACCATGAACTTTATCGCTGTATTGAAAAGTGCGCATAATGGACGAGTTATTTTTACTAAAGATAAATCTAGTGACGATGTCTGATTATGAAGTACATGTACAATATTTATAATGCAACAAAATTTTATTTAGACTTTCTGCGATTTCGCCGCAAAGCTTAACTTAATCGACCAGTTTAACCTACGGAGTGATACATGTGTCTCTGATCTACTACGCAGTCAGTTTTTATGCGATTATGGTAGTTCCGTCATCTCTCTCACCATTGTTTCACTGATCAGTGATAGGTGTTCACTTATATTGATAAGCGTGTGGAAGATGTTTACAGTCAATGTTGAAAAGTTTATGAAGTAAGAACAATACAATGATCAATATGTTGATGGTGTTTTAGCTCTTTAATGCCATAACAGTGCGGTCATTAATTAAATTACTTGAAGTTTAAGTTGTTTTACAGTATTTTACCATATTTATCATATTTAACTACACTAATGAACCTACAGAATTTGTATGCAAACTGTACATGGGAAACTGTACTACAAGATTTTGAATCAGGGGCGGATCCATGATTTTTTTTCTTGGGGGTTCCGAACTTTTCAAGGGTGGTCCGAACCTCGAACCACAACCACATTATACATATTTTGCAGAAAAAATGCAACATATTGATAATAAAAACTACATACTCATTAAATCTATGTTAAGCAACGAGAAAAATTGCTTCATATTACTTAAAAATGACTTACAAGCAAGAAATACACTTATTGACGTGTACATTTTCCAAATTCTAGGGGGGTCCGGACCCCCTGCCCCTCCCCGCTGGATCCGCCCATGTGAATGGCAATAAGAGGAAAATAAAATCCTTATAATATTTGCCAGTAATACAGGGAAGAATAAATACTTAAAGCTCGCATTTCTGTCCAGTTCGATTCGTACTTGAATCTAATGTTTAAGTAGCAATCATTAGTTTGGATTTGTTAGGTTTAGATATGCACGAAAGTATGTCTGTATATCAAAATTTTGATTGAAACTTACAATCATTATTCCATTTGGTGTTTATCATGAACGTTGCCTCTTCGTCATCAACAAAATTAAAATCGAAATTTGGAATATTAAATACTAAACAAAGCAAAAGACAAATCGCAAAACTAAAGCTATATATATATATCGTATCATGATCGAGAAAAAATGAAAAGACTATAAATCTCATATCACTCACCAAATCTCGAGATAAAATTCAGTACTCGATATATAATACAATTTATTTTATCATGATTAAGACCTCGTTGTTCAAGGAGTGTCGAATAAGTTATCTATAACTCAATACGTCAGCAAGTTACTATGATAATACGCACATGTTAAATCAAGAACAGTAACTCTGTATTGAATAATACGCATATCGGACGAGATATTTTTGTTTATAATTAATCAAGTCATTATCAGTATATCTCTACACTGTTTTAGAAATAACCTCATTACGTTCCAATTTATAACATGCGTTTTCTCTTACTATATAATCTAACAGAATTAACCTGAGCTTGACCTTTATGCAAGAATATATTAAACTCAGTATTTACAATCTAATTTGTCTTCGTTTGTCAATCGCGTTTTATCGGAAGCTTTCGGCAAAATACACGTACTGAACAATATAATGTTGTTTTCATAAGAAAAAATACTTTGAAACTGTGCCATAATATTTCTGATTTACTTGTTTACCCTCAAAAATAATGTGTCAACATTTAAAGTAAAATAACATGCCACTTTTAATAAATTGATTTATAGTCACATCGGTTGTTATAAACACGTGTATAACCGTATACACACATACGGAAACTCATGATTTAATGTAAGTGAAGTGTGTAATTATTATAATTAGGTAGTTCAAGCTCAGGTTAATTCTGTTGGACTCTATCTATCTATCAATCTCCCTGGGGAGTCTTTTTACTCCGCTTATTAGTGCAGCCGACAAATTGGCGCAACGGAATTATACCACCCTCGCAGGTACCCATCTACACCTGGGTGGAGTGAAGCAATCGCAGGTAAATTTCTTGCTCAAGGAAATTAGCAGTGCCCCTGGTGGGATTCAAACCCAGTACCTCTCGATCCCTAAGCGGGCGTCCTACCACTGGACAACTGCTCCTTTAACCATTTGAAATTGTCTAGAACGTATATGTTTACAAAACCGAATTTTGTAAAGTAAAATAAGTACACTTAAAAAAAACTTATAAGTGTACATGTATATTTGGGTTCATATCTAAATTAATGGTTGTCCGATTTAAGTCAAATTTTCAACAAATATAGTTTAAAGACAGAACAACATAATTATGTTTATTTCATTACACAGAACACAAGATTAAATGAATTAACAAAAACATTGCAGTGTGAGAAAAAGTCAAAGTAACAAAATTAGGATTACGATCTGCCTAACAAAGTTAATGTAGTAAAATGATAATGGCATTCGGGTAATTGTGTTTGCGATTCACTCCAATAACAAGTGTGGCCTCAATGGCTGTTGAGAACCGCTTGGCTTATTCCTCGTGGATCTCAAATATTGAATGAAGAAATTCTGATATATTCCTGCCCATTTGCGTACAATCTTTCCGCGTAGCTCAGCTAGGTGTTAAGATGCAACACCATGGTATACCCGGTGGTTAAATTAATCCAATACGTGTTCTTTTACGTTTAGCACCAGATTTCGGCGGTATGCACATTAGCATGATGGTACTGTCATGAGGCCGTAGGCCGAGGGCAAATATGACTGTCCCGAGGAAAAATAACAGGGCCTATATCAAATCACTTATTCAATGACAATTTTATTGTCACATAGTTATTTTATAAGTTTTGATAAGTGAAAATTTAAGCTAACCAAATAAATTGATATTTGTTATTATTATACCACACTGGGATTTCCCTATTCTAAAGCCCTATACCGGAGCGGGTGTTTTTTTGTTCGATCATGTGGTTATTACCCGCTATCTAAGGGAGACCACTTATTAACGATTAGTAGCCATGATTTACAAGTTACTTCTTTTAGTTTTATCTAAATGTGATAAATATTGAATTCACAGTGACAATTTAAATGTGATATAATTCAGTTTTTTATTGTACTGATAGTTGTCTTTACTGTGTTGTTATTTGTTGTTCAATAAATATTTACAATTTACAGTTTTGTTCCGTATAATAAAGCAAATAACACATGGCAGTGAGGGTGACGGTACAGAGGTTAGTGCCTCGTTTGATATTGTTTCCTCGGGTTGATAATCTGTACCGTCACCCTCACTGCCATGTGCTATTTATATAATACCAGTGATGCTGACAATATCAACAACTTGAAATCATTCAAAATAAACCACCTTTTTTTAATCATTCTCATACCCAGAGAGCAATCTCCATAAACAGAGATCCTGTAAGCGGTAAAATTTTAGATCGGGTTTTAATCAGATTGACCCAGAGAGGTACCAAGATTTTCGATCTATAACCTCTAGGTACCAGAATGCTCTTTAATTTAAGAACGTTTCAATCAGGATAGTTAAAAAGAGACAACTTCAGTTGAATTATAAAAATATTTACTTTATTAAGTGAGCTATATATTTATAAATACATAGAAAATAGGAACTTGATCTTCGTAGTTTTGCTTATTTTTTGTTATCAATTAATCAGACTAAAATGAACACAGTTCAAACTTCTGTTCCTATCATGCAGTCACGAAAACCATGCATGTATTAAAAACAGAAAATAAAACACACTTTGTTGAAACGTTATTAGGTATTGATCTTAAAGATTGCTGTCTTGACAATGTCAGAAAACAATGTCAATTTATTAATGTTAACGTGTACGTTATACCATTATCAATAATCTTTTTGTGTGTTGTATATTGTAAATACGATACCATAATGGTTATGCGGTGTCATGAAATATAATAATAATCTTAGAAAAAGAGTTACCCCGCCATGCTGTTTTTTGAAAGACTCGTCACACACACAATGGGAAGTTCAAGATAAAACTACACAAATATATCAATCTACATCGTAATGACTTTACATGTCTTTGGTGTCGATTTGTTGTACTGATATTAGAGTTTACCAAATTGAAATTGATAAATAAAAAAGCTGAAGAAAAATATCTTGTTGGATAATTTTAACAAATAGGGAGCTTTTGTTTAGTTTAATATTTTTGAACTCGGTGTTATAGTAGTAACATTCACAGCTTTAGAGTTCTCGATATAGTTTTTATGAGAAGGTAAGTGTAATAATATAATTATGTGATATTATATAAATAAAGGTATGACATGCTTAATGATATAACATGTATTGAGATAACAAAGGTACAACAAAATTGTTGAATATTATTGACTGTACACTGAAAAATGTACTTTGTCTTAATTTAACATGATCGGCTAAATTACTTACCTATGCTTAAACTCGACAGATTATGATGAAACTAGTTTTCGTGAAATTCCGACAAAAATATCATCTTAATTCTTTAAATTGACGGATAAGGTACCTGTATGGTCGTTTGTGTGCATGTTGCAATACCTCAGACTGTAATGGTAATGATATGGCGCAAACATTCCGCATGAGCTTTTGAAATATTTTTTTAATATAGCTTATTTGCTCGGCTAGCTCAGTTAGTAGCTTGCAAGTCTATTGATCAAGGGGTCGTGGGTTCGATTCCTGGGCTGAACATATACTTTCGTGGAGCTTGATCATAAAATTATTTATACGGCTATTCTTTATTCTATTAATCCTTTTAATTATGTAGGGCAGTTGTAAGTCACTGACGAAATTATGCGCTTAGTAGTTGGTTCCAGAGATTAAGCCTTTCCAGGATTGAGTAGGCTGAATGACTGCCGTTATATGACCATTACACTGTGTTGTTGCGGCGTTTAACAAACGGTCAAACTAATAGAGCTCTTTGGTTTAGTTGATTTACTGAATATTAAGTTGTTTATAAATGGATTGATGTGTGTATTTCCTTTAGTGTATGAGTAAATACACAACAAAGGTTAAAACGTTTACCGTAAAAAAGGTCTCACTATACTGATTTATGACTTTGTTTCTTGGAAGTTAATTTAACTTTTTGTAAGGGAAACTGTATACCTATATAGCTTATCCAAGCATAATATGTCCAATAATTGTGTTAATAGTTTAAAGAGTCGATTTTATTTGCGGTGTCACAAACATGATTTCAGTTGGTTAGTTTCTGACTTGGTGATATATCCGACTGCTATAAGCATGCTAAACAGAGCCGAAGCTTTAGAAAAGTGAAAATGGATTTTCCAAGTTCTAACTTTGAACTATCCTTCTAAAATTCTTCCCGAAAGTGCTTTAAGTACATTGGTGCTTAATGTCTAAGAATGTCGTTATATTATACTAGATACCCATGGACAATGCGATTTTAACAGTAACATGAACAACATGAACAAACTTCCTATTAGTTTAAATTTAGTGTAAACAAACTATGCTCTTTACACAAAGACCTTACATAGCTTTCTTGCACTGTTTGTATGTTACAAGTATTCACATACAAAAAATCACTGGGTGTTAATACTTATCTACGTATACGCCTTACAATTTTACGAAGTTAGCTAGTAAACCAAATTGATTCTTTTTATTTGACACGAAACTAGAGCTCAGCTTTCCTAAATCAGAACTAGATATTCAACCTAAATAATTTTGTCCACCTTTGAAAAATTAAAGCAAAGCACATATTTGTCTTAAGATGTGCCTTAACAAAATTATCATTTTCATAATCATAACTATTATTATTATATTAAACCTTAACAAAAATCATAAACATTAACCTGGACATGCGGTAAATGTGTATATATGTGTATTCATTATCCATTGTGTTGTACTTTATTCAGTATACAAAACGCTTGTTTGAGTCTGAAACGCTGGTTTTTAATTCCTGTAATGCACAATCTATATCGTCTTTGCTTTTATATAAGGTGTAAAATACACATGTTTCAAAAAATGTCAAATTCCATTATTATTTCTCTGTCACATCCTAATGTTTATAGAGAAGCATGTATATATTGTATGCAAATCGTCTTTTTATAAGCTAAGAATTATTGGTCGCGTAAGAAAATTTCTTACTGTGGATGCCACAAGGACATTAGTTTATTCATTGGTTACAGCAAGATTGGACTATTTCCATGGTCTTATTGCTAATACTTCAAAGTCAAATCTTAATAAACTTTAACGTCTACAAAATACTACAGCAAGAATCATCACCATATCCCATGGTCATGAGCGTATAACACCAGTGCTGAGAGAACTTACTGGCTCCCGGTCTGTCAGCTGATCAGCTATAAGCTCTTGATATATACATATATATAATGTGTCATGTATGTATATTCAAGACCTTATGTACGTATACAGGCCTAATAGAGATAACCGTTCAGTAATTCCCTATCTATTACTGTTTCACGATCTGGAACAATTACTTTTGGCAACCGTGGTTTCAGTCATGCTGCACCAAATCTGTGGAATGCACTTCCGGACTTACTAAAGTGTGAACAATCTCTTGATATTTTAAGAAAGAAATAAAAAACCTACTTGTTAATCTACCATTATGGTAACTAAACTATAAACATTACGATCACTTGTGGTAGTATTTATCCGTCTTTTTTCTTTTATGTTTGTATTCTTTTGAAATATATCTTAACAATTTGTCATCATTAGTTCGTAAATTATGCATATAATTGTGAAGCGCTTTTGAAGATAGTTTTTTTTTAAAAGAGCGCTATACAAATGTGGTATATAATAATAATAATACGTACAAAATGGCAGAGTAACTAACATAACAGATACAGAAAGTAGATTTCTTAAACATATACATACATTAATAAATACGTGTAAGAAATTAAGCACAGTGCTGTTACAAATATAAAAACGTGGGTACTAGTATACGTAATTTTAGCTCTGTAGTGGGACAATATATTTGAAATGAAATTGTTTTTTCGCTGTAGGGAGTGTTTCTTTAACTAATAAGATCAGATTTTGTAATTTCATTTATATAAGCATTCAAAACATGTCTATTATATATTAGTTAATTAAATGTCAGTGTTGTGACATAAAATACAGGAAATTATGGGATCATAGTGCAGTAATGTTTAATTTCTTTTTTTTAATCGTGACTTTCAACCTTATCCTTCCACACTATACAATTACTTTCGATTTATTTGTTATAGCCATAGAAATAAGCAACACAGCTATAAAATTATAACATATAAGCTTTTAAGTCTCCCTTCTTGTTCAATGTTTTTAATTAAACTTCCATGTATATATAACGTTTTACGCCTTTAACCATATTTAATTGTCTAAATCTTATGAATTTAAACCGAATTTAAGTAAATTGTTTATTGCCAATACTAGTGATGCTGACAATATGAACAACTTGAAAACATCTAAGACAGAGAAGTTCTACTTTTAATCATTCTCGTACTATGAGAGTTATCAAGATTCTTAATTTATAACTTATAGATACGATAATGCTACATCTATGCTACAGGCAATTTGTAAAATAAGGTTTTTGTAAATTGCCTTCAAGTTCAGATCTGTTAAGAAAAAAACATTATTAGATGTAACCCTTCTCAAATACTAATGGAAAAACATGATTTTAATCCAAATATTAATGCCTTGTATCGTAAATATGCAAACTCGAGTCATACATGTTAATTGGAGTGAACCATACATATTGTATTGTTGTCTAATACTGAATACAACACATGCGTGTAAATTGCCTTATAAATGACGTTGATCATGGCACATTGTCATTTTTAATCTCTATAAAAGGAAGTGTAGATTTGATCAACGGAGACTTTATAGAAGTTGCATAGTTTGACAAAAAAACAACAACTAACATTTGGACACTTAACGCAGTCAATGTATAGTGCGTACAAAAAACAAAACGTGTTTTGGTAAACATTATAAATGAGGCCATTCATTTAAGGGGTAGACAGTATTGAAAATAAAATTTGTGTAATTTATTTTAACAAAATTAGCATGATTGATAAACCATCACCACTTGGTAAATCATGCTTGTTATGGTAGAACGCTTTCCATTACACCAACAACTAAGACACATCGTAAAACACAATTGTTTATTTTAAAGTCATCCTGGGCATCCCTCGTCGTGGATTAGTTCATTTTATTGTTATTATAAACAGTGTATTGTTTTTTGTACGCACTATAATGTATTGTTTTCTGTTGATGTAAACATATTGTCACCAGCTGAACTTTCTAACTTAATTTTCTTACATTTAACTGATTATTAATATTATTCTGCATTTGAACCAATCTCCATCAGACACTGTTACAGTATAGCTATCAGTTGGACCTAAAACCGTTAACAATAGGAATGTTATATGATTAGCGACAAAATCATTTCTGGGAATTACAATAGATAACTACGGTGGAATTTCTACAAAACTGTCATAAGTTTTGTCAAGTCTAAAATGTTGCAGATAGAGCTAAAATATGCTATAAATGTGAAAATAAAGCATTTTTGCGTGTTAACAATACTATTTGATGATTTTTGTTGCCTTTGAATTACTATGTTATTGGGTGTTGAAAGTAGGTTAGATTATAATAGATTATCTCTTTCACGTAGAAAAAGAAACAAGCCACTTATTTAAACACAATTTGTATCAAAGAGCATGCAATCATCTTATCTGAAGACCATAAACTCAATTTAGACAATGTGTAAAATAATGAGCTAAATATTCAGGCATTTTATGCAATGCCTAGGAAATTTAGTCAGATTACAAAATGTCTAAAATACTGAAACACTCTTTGTTAAGAGGTTAAACGGAACTGATCTTAAAGATTGCTGTCTTTACAATGTCAGAAAAGGATGAACAATGATGTCAATCTATAAATGTTTACGCGTACATTATACTTTTATCAATAATCAATGATACGAGTATAATTAATGTTTGTGTTTGGTATTGGACTTTTAAGACTATCCCATAAATGGTATGCGGTGTCATGAATAAAAAATTATAATTATAAATGTTATATAACTATCTTGTGTTGGAAAAAATGTGTAATTTTACCATATGTTACCTTGTTTCCTCATGAATTGGTACGTAATACCTTCCAGTAACTCGGAAGTGATGAGTACCAAAACGCAATTTCATTTTTGTTGTGTTAAATGTATTCCCCTTTTGATCAGATGGCACATCTAATGTACATTCTTGCTAGTCATAGAGGACTTTGGATACGAGGTTAGTTTTGTTTATGTTCTTAATGCGATCAAACGTTGTCAGTGTGCTATCAATGTTTGTTATGCCTCAGTCCCATAAAATCGTGGCTTGTTACAGACCCGTACGCACAGACAGTCTTTGCGTATCGAGGTGACGGTACGCATGTTGTACAAAACAACATATCCGTACAGAGTCGTAGCTGGAAGGTATGCATATTAAATCCATAGTAGGCCACTATTTTGTTCACGATTTGACATTGAAACTGATACGTGTATCCTTAGCTCATCTTACCGACCCTTGTAAAAACGTAACAGTCCGTAGGGATACGCAAGAGTTCGCACGGGTCCTTGAGGAGCTTAATCGCACGACGCCCGTACGGTGCCCTCATGGCTATTTTTATGTTTATGGGACTGTAGCTTTACATGCAATCGGTAACTTGAAACACCATCACACTTATTGCTGGTTGGTGATTTTTTAACAAATCAATTTAGTTTTAATGTCCATTAGGGGTCTAGTTGAAACTAAAAACTTATTCTTTACAATGTTCGTTCAGTCAGGAATATGCAAGTTTTTTGTCTGCAATTGTCTGTTTGTATCAGGAGATAAATCTCAAACTATTTTAGAGAACTATTACCAGTCTGTCATTAGTCCATTTCTTAAAGAAATCAAAATATATGTTTTAACTTCATATATGGCATGTTTATGTAAATGTAAATTGGGAAGAATTGTTGAACTTTAAAAGCATATGATTTTATTTGGTCAATGGCTCAGAACCTCAATAAAAAAAATACGTTAACATCCTTTTATTCATTCCCCACTGTCCGTTTTTAAGTTAGATATGAGAAATGCACACCCAAAATATCTTGTTCATTTAATATAAAGTGATTCTATATAATTTACATTTAGACAATCAAATATTGCTGCCGATTCTACATAATGTTTTTGTGAAAACCTCACAATAAGAACCCATCTTTTATCGATAAAGATGAAGATACAGAAATAGAGGATACATGCAATATGCATTAATTTGTATAGCACATTTTACGTATGTAAATTAGATTTACAATGTCGACTAAGGTTCAGGTTCTAAATTTAAACCCAAATATAAACTGTAGAATATGCATTGAGCGCTGGTAAATTGTTATCGATCCACCGAGATCGATTATGATAAATGTTTTCAAGAAGTAACAGTAAATGTCGTTTTGAATAATTCGTCATACAAACACGGGGGAGTTCAATGAAAAAATATATAAATAGGTCAACCTACTGCGTAATAACTTGACACGTATTTGATTCCGAATTGTTGTACTGGAATAAGAGTTTACCATATTGATATTGATAACTAAAAAAGCTGAAGAAATATATATTATTGGATAATTTAACAAGTAGGGAGCTTTTGTTTTGGGTTTTCTTTTTCAATATTTTAGTATCCTGTGTTATAATAGTAACATTCACAGCATTATATCACACAAAATATTCTTATCACAAAATAAGAACGTAATTATAATAATATTAATACGTGATATTATATAAATTAAGGTATGATATGATAAATGATAAACATGGATTGATAATTACGAATATTTCCTTAAGCGTATGAGTAAACAAAACAAAGCTTAAAACGTTTACCTTAAAGTAAGGTCACACTATACGGATTTATGACTTTGTTTCTTGGGAGGTAATTTCCTTTTTTGTAAAGGGAACTGCGTAGCCCTACAACATATTCAAACATAAAATGTCCAATAACTATATTTAAAGTTAAAGGAGTCGATTTTATTTGCGATGTCAAAATCATGATTTCATTTGATTAGAAAATTTCTGAAATGGTGATTTCTTAATACTGTCATTTATGATGTTACTTTTTTTCCCATTGTACCATTATGCTCTATGTATGTTTCATACAAATTGTGTGTAAAATGTTACAAACGAGTCATTATTCGAACATATTTAAATCATCACAAGATTCTTTGTAAATTATAAACTCCAATTTACACTTTATATGATAAGAATAAAATACATCTGTATTTAAGAATAAAATATCAATTGAGACATAACTTTTAAGTAATTAAGCTTACCTCAATATTCGTATTAAATCCACAACTACAACCATATTTAGGTCACTGAACTAGTAGCCACGAAAAATTCAAGATTCGAGCTCGATATACTTGGTGTGCACGTTCGAACAAATAGGAGTACTCACTCGCTCCAATACACTGGTTATATTACTCTACATTTTAAAGCCCCATTACTAAATAGAACGCTGATAATTGTCAAATATCATGCTTTTGCTTAAAACTCATGTAAACACTAAATGATTATATAAAACGCATCTAAGGCACGAAAAACCACAAGTATTTTCTCCAGAATATATACATATAGTATTTTGAAATTAGCGATAAAACCCAACGTAATGATTGTACGGACAATCACGGACCTCAACGAACTAGATCGGAACATCCCATCGTGGCTAAAAATAACCACAACTTTAAATCTTCAAAAAATCAACAAATTTTCTGCATTGATAGATATGCGTTTTGCACGCACTTATTTCTCGAGTAAATCACTGGAAAACGATATGACATACCAACACTTTACAATTTTGTGTAAGTTTTATCAAACACTTTTTAAGCAAACTGATTGGTTGAGAGGATATCTCCGTAATCTAATTTGCATGTTATAAATGTACCCCACTTTTATAAGAAAGTGAAGAAATTTTGAATAACTTGGCCCCTGAAATGGAACCCGCTAGAGAGAGTTGTTATAATCCGAAGGCAGTTATATTATATATACATTATATATACATAATTCTTATGTTTGCTTAATTTCATGACTCTAAACAAGCTTTTGTAATGTGTTAGAATGCTTTAAGAAAATTTCTATTGAAATAACACATAATGGTGACATCTCCACAATATTTTATATTTTCATAAATTTATATTCTAATTTTCCAAAACTATAAATTGTGTTTTCTGAAAATCAGATATTTAAAATTTAAGAAATCAAACCAATGAAGCAATCAATTTGTCTGTGTTAAACAAATACTATAAAGAATTATTTTGAATTTAAAGAAAATGTGTTGTTTTTTTACTTTTACTTTTAGTAACATGAAGCAAAAGGCGTCATTCAGTGAACATATAATTACAGTTCAAATTCATGCACATGTATTCTGCTTGATCTTATGCTGGCATAAAATATTGTTGCGCTCCGGCTAGACTGAATCAAGTGGTTCCCAGATGTTGGCTAAGTTGTTGATCAAGTTAAATACTCAGGCTAAACTTTTATGATTCAACTTTAACGTTTATAAGCATATTACATGTTCATTTTTCTATAACAACAATATAGAATAATATTTCCCAAAATTGAGGTCTAAAGTGCCGGGTTTTTTCAGAGACTGAAACAGCATTTGGCGCCATTTCTCTGCACTCAATGACCCCGCCCACAAAGGGGGCACATCCCCCTTCGGACCCCCCCCCCCCTCCCCGAGACATCTTTTGATGGGGAGGCGCGATAAACTGAGCTCATTTTTTTTGGGACAACTATCCTTGAAACTAACCCTGAAATTCACTTTATCTAGTTAAAAAGCACCATTTTCAAGGCTGTAGCTGCCATTTTGGAGGGAAGGTCTAGACACGTAAGAATGCAATATCGAGCGGTTAAGGGTTAAATTCAGATTGCTGAATTAAATGCGCAGTGCTTGTGTTAGGCGGTCTTATAAGTGTTTGCGTATCAAGAAATAATCCCGACGATTTACTCAATTAATCGTCGTTTAACGATTCATGGATTTAAACGATACTATCAGGAGACTAGAACGACACGTGTATATGTGTTATGCAAACTTTGAATTGACGATATGGATGTAAAGGATATTAACTGAATGCTAGTTTTTTTCTGAGTTAGAACAACCTGGTCGCAGACTTCTCGTGAAAATCCGAATAAGCGAAGCGTTCGAGGATTTTGAGAAGCCACAAGCAATGTTGTTTTAACACAGAACATCCGTAGCACGAGGTTAATATCCGACTTACGCAACGATTCAAGTTTGCACAACATTTTTTTTTTACAAGTACGTTTTCAGTGAGTAGGTCTGATATTGTTTGAACTGATAATACTAAACATATGGAAAACAGGGAATTAGAATAAAGGTTGATTTAAAATTTGTTTGGATGTGCAAATCATCATTAATATATAAAAAATGGTCAAAATGTTTAGATTGCACATATTTTTGGCCGCCGTACCAATATACTATAAAAGGCTGTAATTTTGGCAATATTTGTCAAAATCAACTGAAATTTTCTGAAACATTTTTCAAGGTATGTAGATTCAGAAATTTAAGGCCACTCCATTTTTTATTTTGGGGTTTACAAAAATTGTCCAGAAAAAGGTCCACTGGGTGGTCGAAAAAAAAGGAAGGAAAAAAATAATTTCGTTTCTTAAACAAAGTATTTGGGCATAGCAATGGATGGTTCCCCTACCTTTCCAGATGAGGTAAGACTTAAAGGTCAAAAACTTATTTTAACAGAAAAAATACTAAACTTGTAATAGTATGTGCCTTATTTAGTTCATATTCATTCCATTGATTTTAACTAGGTTAGGACCTTTTTTAGGAGTTTCAATACAGGGGAAAGGCAGTTACCAGGACAATACCATTTTTTATATCTTTTTTGAGGCTCAATATATGTGGGCTCAGGGATTTCAGTAGGATTTAACAAAGAGGAGTCTTGTTCTGCCCATAGTATCATATATAATCGGACTGCTCCGTGGTAGCCCAGTGGTAGGACGTGCGCTTAGACATGAGTGGCCCTGGGTTTTTACTCCACCAGGGGCACTGCTTATTTCCTGGAGCAAGAACTTTACCTATGATTGCTTCACTTCATCCAATTGTTATTGGGTATATAGGTGCGTTAAATTATTCTGTTGCGCCAATATGTGGGTTGCACTAAGAAAAGTAAAAGACTTCCAAGGAAGATTGATAGATAGATTCCACTAGCCAGATCACCAGTCGGTGAATGTGTATCAGCATGAAACCTTTTTAGACTATAAAATGCCAACTTTTATATAAAAAACATTAACTTTATAAGTTCTGTCATTGTTTGGAAATAAGGCCATCATCGGAAATGGCAATATCGATGTATCACTGATTCTTAACAGGCATTCCTGTATGGACTCCCAATTTGGAATATCGATACAATTTAGCATTTTATAAAGCTATAATATAAATAAAGGCGATGTTTAATTTAACATACCTGTGTTGTATTTACCCCTTTTTACATATCAGAGTTTTCATGTTTTCTACTAAGTATATTTAAAAAAAACAAGAAATTACAGTTTGTTTTATGTCTATAGCAACTTTTAACATCACTCATAACATCATTATGGGACATCATACAGAATATAAGACTAGAGTTCTAGTAGCTTCTATTCATACAATATGAACATTCAATTTAAAACTTCCAAGATAACTGTATAAATTTAGAATCAGTTCTGCTGACATCATGAAGGACCAAACGTGTTGACTTATTATTAGCGTAAGAAAAGTCTCAATGTTATTGGGTAAATTAGAGATAGGCTCAACAACATACATCTGCTCAATATACTACTAATTAAGCCATCTAAATTTGTACCAGCATCCTATAAATATTAATGGACCAGTCATGTTGACTTTTTTGAGTATATATAAAGTTAAAATATTATTTGTGAAATAAAGGATTGACTCAACAACAAACAACTACTCAGAGTACTTAAGTCATTATGAACGAGGATTTTATTGTCAGCACCCCTATATATATAGTTAAAATATTATTTGTGAAATAAAGGATTGACTCAACAACAAACAACTACTCAGAGTACTTAAGTCGTCATGAATGAGGATTTTATTGTCAGCACCACTATAAAAAAAATGGGCCAAACTTGTTGACTTAAGTGCATAAATACAGGCTTGTCATTTGAGCAAATTATGCTATATACTAAACAAGATACAACTGCAACATGCTAATATACTTAAGTTATCCAGAAGACAGCAATTAGAATCTGAACACCTCTTAAACGAAAATGGACTTAACCTTATTGTGTCATGCAAAAAAAGCTTTAATTTAAATGAGACTGATTGGGTATTTTGGTGTATTCTCAATAGAATGTGAAATCTTCTACCCTGTCTTATACCTGCTTGTCACCAGTAGTAGTCTTAACACAGCAGGGGAACATATGACGTCACGTACCTAGAGCTGTGTAGAGTTGATGCCATGATGGAGACACTTACTCTACGTAACTGTTCAACTGAGTCTGATGGTAAATTAATTTAAGGTGTATCATGTGTTAAAGTGGTTACCGTGCATTGCATTTACGTATTCATTTTTAGCTCGACTTTACGTAGTAATGTAGAGCTCTCCTACTCGCCCCGGCGTCGGCGTCCGCGTCGGCGTCCGCGTCCACCTTTCTGATTAAAGTTTTTGTGCAGTAAAATACTTTCTTCTATATCTTTGTTATTTCTTAAGATATTAAGGTAGAATACCCATAATACACATATCAAGGAATAAGCTTTTTGCTACTTTCTATATAATAAGGATCACAACCTAGATTCCCTGGCAAAATATTTTAACTTTTTACCGTCAAATAAATTTTTTATAACATTTTTTTAAAAATTGAGTTATGAGTAAGAATCACGCTATGAATTTGAAGGGGTATATGTCTTTAAAATGTAAAAATGAATTAAATAATCAAATTATTTTCATAAATTTTGTTTAATAAAATTCACAAGACTTTCATGAATGCAAATACATCAACTTTAATAACTTTACCTTGGTAGTTTTATACATATACCAAGTAAATCATAGGGAGACCCAACAGAAAATGTGACGATTTTCACCGGCTTTAAAAACTACAAGTCCGTATCCCTATTTTTTGACTATGAAAACAGTTTCTGCACTCCAAGTTACACATTTAATAATTTACCTTATACCATATGGCAGTGAATAAAACAAAGAATAAAAACTTTCACCACGGATAACTAAACAAATTGTCATTTTAATACATCGACCCCCCTTTTGGAAAAATGTCAAAACTCTAGTGACCATTATAATGTGAAGTAAACACTTCTTTATAGTATATATTTTACTTTAAACTCCATTATTGACCATTTGAAGATAAAATAATGTATTTTTACGGCCTAATTGCATTAATCATCAACAACTTATTGATTACGAATTTGTAAGGGGACGAATCTGTTAGGGGACGAATCTTTTCGTCCATTGTTTGAATTGGATTTTTAAACTTCCAGTTTAAACTTTTTACACGAATTCTATCTATTTTCTCAAATAATTGGGAGAAGTGATAATCTTTTGAAGTAATATACAATAAATATTAATAATATTTGAAAAATGAGGCATTTACAGAATAAGAAACTATATCCGATCTTTATCGATTGATAACGATACCGACGAAAACCTCTTACGTAATTTGTCGACATGACCCGACATCGCCCGAAGTTTGACAGCAGCTATTATGGGAATTCTGCCTTAACTTCAAACTTTAAATATATGTTCCCTACTATCAACAACATCTCATGTGACAAGGTATATAACTCCAAACACATTTCTTTCAGAATTATCTCCCCTTGAACTGATTAAAGTTTTTGTGCACAGATTAAAGTTTTTGTGCAGTAAAATACTTTCTCCTATATCTTTGTTATTTCTTAAGATATTAACTTCAAACTTTAAATATATGCTTCTTATTATCAACTACATCTCATGTGACAAGGTTTATAACTCTAAATATATTTTTTTTCAGAATTACCCCCCTTTGAACTTAGAGTTTTCTTTAAAAAATGTTTGTTTTTACTGCAACTGTTTTATTTCTTTCTTAAGGTATTGACTTCAAACTTTAAATATATGTTTCTTTTTATCAACCACATCTCATGTGACTAGGTTTATAACTCCTTATACATATTTTTTACTCCTGTGACAAACACTAACTAAGTCGAGCATGCTGTCTCATCTGACAGCTCTTGTTTTATTAAATATAAACTAGATTGAATTTTTAGGATTAAGAAGAACAAAGGAACAAAGGCTAATGTCTTTATCATTGCTTACGACGTATGTTAACATGACTGTTTTGTTACAGTTTTAGTTATAGTGATAAATGTTGATACTTAGACATTAAATTATTGAATTACTCTATAAAACTTCTTGGTCTAGTGCCAAAAAATTGACTTTGAAAAAAAATGTTTCGACGATTAATTTCCAGTGGCATTTTATTTTTTTTTTGTTTACTCTCAAAAAAGAGTTAGGGTCATTCAGTTTAATACAGTCACCAATGACGACTTGAGCACCGAGGTAACCAACAAAATAATTATTTAAAGTGAAAGTAAAATTAAATTTTTGTTGAACTATTGATATATGTTGCAAATTAATGTTCAAATGTTATTTCCATACATAATATGAGGACTTTTAAGTCTATTCCAAACATATACAGTCACACCCCGGGACATAACCAACTTCAAAATATACCGTAATAGCCCCTGAGAACTGAAAATTCAATACCTCTTAAATTACGTCAAACTCCATGGAGAAGCTCATTAACAAAACAAATTTTTGATATAGTCATCTTTACATGTGGTAGAATTCATGTACAAAATTTGAAAATGATTGGGAACTCTTGACATGGCCATTTTGGTGTTCAAACATAGGCAATTTTCGTAAAATTTTGAGACGTTGCTTGATTAAAACACAGATTGTGAATTCTGGAAATGAGATTTTCTATTCAAATTTGCTTTAAAATAATCTCACAAGTTGTAACTAAATGTAAAATGAATTTGAGTTCTAAATATGTAATGGTTTTGAAAAAAAATAATGTTCAAATTTGGCAAATTTTATGACAAATTTAAGATTTTTCGATTTTTGGAGGTCCATAGACAAAAAAGTTACAATTTTACACTTGATTAAACACCATTTTTGTACTCTACAGGTAAAAGTACATAATATATTTCACTTTCAGAAGTATAGAAATATTATTTGAAGAGATATAAGTGTCTAAACATGGCCTCAGGACGAAATTCAGAAATTGCAAAATTACCCCCCTTTACTTAAAAAGCCAATTTTTTCCAAAGTACAGAAGATACTGACTAAATATTTCATTTTTGTCCATGAATTAATGTACAAATACATGTTGAAAGTTTCAAGCAGATCTGAGAGGGTGACCTGGGAAAATTTCCAAAAATTGGTTGATTTGAGATGGAATGACCCGTTAGTGTTTTCCCCCAAAACAGTCTGTTTTTTTTTTCATTTTCGTCGATAGTTTGGTCGGTCGGAAGTACAAAAAATAAAAAAGTCGTGTTTCTCAATTTTATTTTTTTTCTATTTTCACGAAATTTACGGTCGCCGGTTTTGTAAACCAATTTATATAAAAGTATTGACCTCACATATATGTTTAGTGACGTTTTATTTATTCTGTATGTATCAACAGAATGTAATATCTGAACATATTATGCAAAGGTGAGTGGAAACCGCCACAGCAAAATGCAAAATCCCCCCCCACCCCCACCCGACTCATTTAGTCATTCTAGTTTATGAAAGTGAAACTCGACTATTTTTAGTGACACGCGATGGTAAAACATACACCCACGATGAAACTATGGGCCGACTTCATTTGCCCGGGCGGCTTAAACCGGCGTACGCCGATTCAGAAACGGGCACTGGCGATTCGCTTTATTTGCTCCGAGATTGAACCGGGTCAACCAACCGGCGCACACCGAATGCGCCGGTTTCGTTTGAGCGGCTAGCGGCGAGCGTGTGACAAATGTGGCTAAAAATAGGTACAAGGGAAACCATTATTATAAAAATTTACTAAGATTATGGACAAAATATTAATTGATGTGTTCAAAACAACTCTCTTACACGTCATTAGTGTAAGAGTAATATTACAAGTACACATTTTACTTGCCAGACACGAATTTAAAATTTTAACTACTGATATGGATTTATTTACACACTGCTTGAAATGCGACCGTCTGCAACAGTAATTAGTAAGCCGGAACGCTTGATTCATATTTCACACGCTGGTTCGTAATATTGGACGAGTAACCTTAATATTGGACGGTTACCTGTACATTTGTAGTATTAGTACTGTGAATACAATGGAATGACGTAACAGCTGTGGTTTAAAAAAAGGAATATTGAGTCATTCGTTTTTGAACAGAGATAACAGTTGACTTGTAAACTTTAGAAGCAGAGAACAGTTCTCGTTTTAATTAGTATTTTGTTGGATTATTGTGACAAGTAAGGAGCTTTTGTTAAGTTTTCTTTAACATTTTAAGAACTATGATTTATGGCAATATTATCCACAGTATAAAACTTTACAATATAATTTTAGGAAGACATACAGTAATTAAAATATAATAGATAATAGATGTAGAATAACCTGTGTAGCAAGTGCACATGATTTGCACGTTTTTAACGAAATGCGCGATATATCATTCATGTAAAATGTTAAGTCGACAAATTATTGTCCAACATTAGTGCATATCGATGTTTTGCAATTATTATCGTTGATTTTTTGTTACATTTGTATACGCCCGTTTTGAAAAAAACGGACGTATTATGTTATGATGTTACAAATAGAACATATCTTGCATATAACATATTAGTCGTCGTCTTCTAATTTTGTAGTGTGTTTAAGTTTTGGTCAAGTAATTAGGGACTTTAGTCAGTTATCTTTCCCTGATAAAATCTGAAGCAATCCAATTGGTGAGTAGGTCCTTACAGTTGGAATCCTCGGATTTTATCATTGAATTCCTATGTAAGGGTAACAAAATATTTCATCTTATATCTTTCTTGTTAATTAAGATTTTAACAGAAGTGATGGAATTTAGATAGTTCTTCAACTTAAAAATAATTAGCTTGAATTTCAAACAAATTAAATGTTATACAAAAACGTTATTTAAGATTAAATTTAGCAAATTAGCATTAAAAAGTAAGGGTAAAATCCGAGTAATCCAACTAATTAGACCTACCTATTTTGAAGAGTATACAAGGGGAAATAAATGACTAAAGTCCCTTATTAAGTGTTCTTTTTGCACCAATTCAATGAAAATAAACTTATCTTAAATAACATTTCATTTGTTATTGCAAACAGTGCACTTGGGTGTGAAATTTTTGCTGTTGCTAGGCAATGATTTCAAGATATACATACACAGGGTGGGTAATAAACGGTAATTTACGTAACATTGTGTCAACTTTAATGGCGGCGATCATAAATCAAAAGATATTACTTCGTTTTTTATTTATTTGTTGTTGCTTTATTTTTCAAATTATAACTTATATATTCTATGTACCAGCGACAAAAACGCTTCCAGCGGAATATAATTTAACAGAAAAACTGAAGAGACGATTTAGTGAGTAAAAAGCGTGGTAACATACATCACAAAGTAATATTTTACGTATTTAAGTAACGAAACGTGTCTGTATTAGAACGAAATTTTGAAAAACATGTACTATTTAATCGACCTTGCTTGTTTAATCCAACATTTCTCTGTTCTGATAAACTGACTAATTTCAACTGACTGGGTTGTTGTCAAATGGACCCAACATAATTCCATATTGCATTTTTTCTAAGAATTTCTAAATTGCGTCTGGAATTTTTTCCACACTTGTCAGTTGTATAATTACGTTGTATCCTTTTTTTGTTTAATTGTAAAATTTTATTTTCATCACGCACAAATCCAATGGGAAACCTAATTGTAGAAAAACGCCCACTTCGATATCAGTACACATGTGATTAAACATATTTTATAATGTTTGTATTAATCTTATCATTTATACGTATTCTACAGTTTTCAAATTGAACAGTAGGCAGGGGGGCTCATCCAGACCAGATGCACTCAATGACCCCGTCCGTTTTCCCTCTATATTCTATATAAAGCCGCCATGTTGTAAAATCGATAAAATGAGTCGTTTTTTGAGCCCGTCAGGGCGTAACGCAGGTTATTTTTAGCACGGATAGCAGACGACGTTTTACCTATGGTTGTATAGAGCGGACGAGATTACATGTTTTAAGCTTGTTGATGATGACACCGTATTCAAGTCCTTACATGTTTATCTGTGTACCTAAGTGCAGTATTTAACTGTACAGGTTGTAGAAGGTTAAGTAAAGTAGACCACAGGCAACCGCTTTGATAGGATAATGTTAACGATAACATGTACCACTGATTAAAGGTATACTGTAGACGACATAGAATGTGGATTGTTTCGGTCAGCGGAGGTCAAGTTGCACTATGTTGTGTATAAATGTAAACACACACACATTTAACAAAACTATTTACATAAATAACAAGAGTCATTTATAGTATAATCATATTTTATTCATTTATGTACAAAAAAACAACAAGTACATCAGTATATACAATATTACATTAATAATGAATATTATAATATTTGTGTATATGTATACAGTATCAATCTGTTTTGTTAGATTGTTGTATATGAAGTAATGAAACAAAGGGGGGTTACTATAACATTATTTACAAACTCGTTTAACTTTTAAAAACCATATGGATGTGTATTATATCCTTCTATGATCACTCTTTTATCAAATACGATTTTATAGTCCATAGTTTCACGCTTGGTAATTATATGTCCAGTTGAGGGATTTCTTGCAATTTTGTGCTCGTCTACTACGGTAACTGACTCACTACCCTTTCCTGTCACCATATCCTTAACTGTTTGGAAGTTGATATCAAGTGAATTTTTGAAAATAAGTGTAATGCCGCGAACTTTGCATATTGATGATTGTCCCTGTTTATTAGGCTTTAGTAAACTGTATGCGTAGCCAATGATCTTAGGCCACAGTTCTTCTCTATTTTGGAGTAGTCTAACATGATACCTTCTGTGTTGTAATAGTCTTTTATGTATTTTTGTTTCGTGTTTTCATCCACACACCAGTCTGGCCAACCACTTGCCTGCTGTTTCACCTTCAAAAAGGTATTTACGTATTCTGTAAATGTACCTCCTGATTTCGTTTTGGGATCGTATTGTGACACATTTTGAAAATTCCAGACTTCGTAGACGTGTAGCAGTGTATAACTCTGGTTCAATGCCATTTTCAGTTCATCAGTCACCCAAGTACCGATAAATACCCTCTCACTATTGCTGTGCTCGCATGTTGTTTGCTGGTAGTTTTCAGTACATGTGCGGCATAAGCTAAACATCAATTTTCCATTACACTTCACGTTTAGAACAGGTATGGGCAAACCTTTAGGTGGCAACACTTTGCATTTGATTAATCCTTCATATTGAGTAATGTCTGTGAAGTTTTCTGTGATGATCTGTGGGTGTCCAATTGGTATTTTTCCCGTTTTGTTCACCCACGGGTACAGTGACGTAACATCATAGTACTTTATTTCTTTTTGTGCGACGGCCTCGTCATACAGTGTGAAAGCTTCAGTCTTACCCCCAAAGAAGGCGTCACGTGGTTCTAAAGGGCTAACAAAGTCCAGGGAATCAATGTAATGCTTCATTTTAACATTCTTCTCCAGTTCCTGCTTAAAGTCACACTCCCAGATCGAGACGTAGGAATAACAACTGTTTTCTATATATCGTTGTTTTTCCATGGTCCTAGCATATAAATCACACATTTTCGTGTCATTAACGGGGTTCAAAGTTGTCTTTGAAAGCATTTTGCACACCCGTGCCAGAAGCACCCGTGGAACTCCACAACCACTTTTTCACCATTTTGTTCATAGTAACCATCTGCTTTGTATGGACCAATGTTTTTTTCACCAATATTACGACCATGTTGAATATATACGTTCTTCTGATGCGCAAGATAGGACATCCATTGATAGGCCAGAACAGATTGCTTTTCTTCAGGTCTGTAGCCGTGTGGTGGTATAATGGCTATTGACTCAGGAGTCAGGAAGTTAGTTCTGTAGACAAGATTACACGCCGAAGCAATCGTTACACACTTTTCGAACGGGTCTATGCCCTTACCATCCCCTTGTTTGGTTAAATTCATGAATAAATCTCTGAATTTGAGACAACATTTTCTTAGGATATCCACATCGGATTGACAGTAACATAAAATTTCTCTCTGGAAATCAAATGGTGTGTCTTTATGATCTTCATACCATTTCAAAAATGCTGCTCTTGCGTCTGGCTTCATGCTGTCAGGAGTGTAAAACTTGATGTTTGGGAGGTGTGGTAATATGACTTGTTGATTCTCCTTCCGATTGAACAAATGTGGAAAATATCCCTTGGTTAATTCCGACTCACCAAATGACTCTGGCATATCTGCTAAGGCCATGGGTATAAAATTAAGTGAATCGATCATACGTAGTTTACAGACAGGTACGTCAATGGACATGTACTTTGACCCCGTGGTGATTACTTTAGGCAATATAGAATTGTCATGAAGGTACTGAAGTATGGGATAACTATCATAGCCTTTTAAATTATGACAAATCACCGTGGCACCAGCGTTTTCCTCTGAGAATAACCACTGACAAAAGTCTTCAGTAGTATGGTATCCTTTAAACACTCTTTCATTCTTGCCACATGCCTTGCAAGTTGTATCGGGTGTAACTGATTTGTCTAGACATATTCCACACACTTTATGTACAACGCATAGGTTAGGCCTATGCTGGAATGTACCACACCAAGACTTCGTGCAGTGTGCACATTTACCGTTTTGCTCTTCAGTGTAACCTTGTTCACATTCAAGGACATCGTCTTGTGTACACTCAAAATCAAAAAAGATGTACTGAATTTGTCCCTTTCTCTTTGTTGTGTTCTTTTTATTGGAGTTATCCTCCTTTACATCAACTGGTTGCATGTAACATTGGTGATCTTCATTTACAAAATCTTTACATGTTTTACAGTATTGTTCATGGCAAATATGTGGCTTCTTGTGTCTATTTATATTTATAACTTGGTTACAGTCTTTGCACTTGAAATACGTATTTTTGCCAGCATCACTTTTTTTCAAATGCATTTGGTAACATATGTCATTCTTGAATGATCTATTACACTTATCACAGAACCGCCAACTTTCGTATTCTTCAGAATGCAACTTATGGCAGTACACACATGGATTGTTGCACACATGTCGCTCTTTAGTGTTATACCCTTTTTTACAAGTCTGACAAAAGTAACTTTGGTTTAGAAATCCTCTCATGTTTGTAATCACATCGAAGTGCTCATCATGGTAGTAGAGGTATATGGGCACACCACCATCGATGCCGTCATAGATAATGCCATTAAAATGGTCCTTAGACAATACATGGATTTGATAGTCGCGGACAACAGCTTGGAATCGTTTCACCTCTTCTATGCCACATTTGTGTCGCGGTACACCTGCTCTTTGATGTAAGTCTTCTGCTAGCATGGTTTGAATAGAACGACCTTGTCTTATACTGTTCCACTGAGGGTGCTGTTCATGACGGGCAATGGCCGTCACAATGGCGCGTGCACAACATAGTTCGTCATTGTTGCGTATCTGTATCACACTGCCTTTGGTTTGTAACAGCCTTGCTATGTCTACGTATGGTTTTTAGGGTGTCCTTTTCCATGTGGATTTTGCACATGCACAATATCGATACGGAAGGCCTCGTCCACAACAAACTGTTGGTAAGATTGGAGAACCCTTTCAATTTCAGATAAAATCCTGTCAACTGTAAGTTCTCTGCGCCGTATAAATTCTAGTGTGATAGGAAAGTCTAATTCTGGATTATCGAGAGACAAGCGTACGAAGTCAGTATCGGGTATCGTCTGTGTGATATCATCAAGGATTGATTGGAAAACCTGCTTCATAGTTTTCAAAATGTTGGGCAGTCCATCTACCTCCATGACCTTTATATAGACTTTGTAGTAGGTAGCCATACTCTTAAAATTTTCTATTTTTCTCTCGCCTATTTTCTTAATGTTATAAAACTTAGATGGATCTTCTGCTAACTTCTGTCTTTTAGCCGCCCCACCCCCTTCCTGATTTCCTGCAGGGCGTTTAACACTGGCCCATCCATGCTCTTGGTGTAAATGCTCGTTCAATGCATCTTCTCTTGCAAACACCTTTAAACACTCTGGGCAATGTTGGTTGTTTTCTTTGTTATGTCTTTCCATATGTCTCTCCAAATTCTGTTTTCTGGAAAACGACTTTTTACATGACTCGCACTGGTGTTTCCAGTGGTTTTCAGTTCTTCGATGTTGGAGTAACTGACTGAGTTTAGGAAAACTAGCGCCACATTGTTCGCACTGGTAAGAAGGCATTGTGAATTCTGAAAGAAGAATAAAACTGTATTAGTTTCGATGTTATAAAGTCATTAAAATGGTATTAATTTTACAAAATAAAATATTGCAATTAATAAAGGTTCAGACTTGATCATCAGGCGTAAGAACAATACAGTCAATCAGGACTATATAAAAACCAAACGAGACTACATAAAAGCCAGGCGAGACTACATGACATTTCGAAATATACCTTACTTGTTTTACTCCAAATATTTCTGAATGTACGTCCGATCGTTACGACTGACAGACTTGAAATGAACTTTGGAATAACTACAAGCACCTCTTACATTCAATCGTGTATTTGAAGGCATTTGATTGGTTAAAAAATACTAACCATATTGTATAAATAGTGAAAACAAGTGTCATCTTTTCATTTGTACGTTAACCGTCAGAGAGTGAACATGGAACGAATAACTTGTGATGAGTGTCAACAACATTTTTCACGGAGGGATGTTATGTTAAGGCATCTCAGATGCAAACATAAAAAACCCAATGAAGCGTATCCACAGTGCAGCGAAGCGTATCCGCCGCCGCCACAGTGCAATGAAGCGTATCCGCCGCCGCCGCCGCCACAGTGCAATGAAGCGTATCCACCGCCGCCGCCGCCGCCACCGCCGTTGTCCGGAGTGCCACCACATAGAATTCCACAACGGAGAACTCATACACCATACGATAGCACCACTGATCAAGGTACACTTCAACTTAAACACCCATTTACCTGTATGGTGAGCGGACCAACGTCTTGCGGAAAAACTTACTTCTTGGCACAAGTACTACAATCGTCCAATATTCAACCGGCGCCTCAACGTATCATCTACCTGTACAAGAGATGGCAACCGTTATATGACGTCATACGGAAGACAGTGATTCCTCGTGTAGAGTTTATGAAAGGAATCCCTTTGAACCTAGAGAGAGACGACTTTATAGATCCCAAAGTGAACAACATAATTGTACTGGATGACATGGCTCTGGAGGCGGCTAAAGATTCCAGGGTAATGGACCTGTTTACGGAAGGCAGTCATCATCGTAATTTGAGCGTCATTGCTTTAAATCAGAACTTGTACTTTAGCAAGGACCCCACACAGAGACGTAACTGTCATTATCTCATCATGTTCAACAATCCTATTGACAAACAACAGGTCATGACTCTGGCCAGACAAATGTACCCTTATAACCCGGGGCATCTAATCAGGCACTTTGAAGAAGCAACCAGTAAACCGTACGGATACTTGCTACTAGATTTAAAGCCAATGACAGCAGATCATCTGCGCATGCGCTCAAATGTGTTAAAATACGTAAGAACAGGAAACAGCGATAGTTTTGACCATTCACCGGAGGATATAACAGAGAATCACGACACAAGAAACGTACCACCAAGGTTAACAGAGGCACATAACTACAGTAGCGGGGAGCAGATTGTAGGAAACTTTATAAGAGACACTGAAATGCATTCGTGCGACGATTGTGGTGTTGTTTTTGCGGATACCCACGAGCTACAGAGACACGTCAAGACTTGGTGTCCCGAAGGAAAGAAAAGAAAAGCCGAAAATAGCCACGAGGAAGAACCACCGAGGAAAACACCTCAATTAGCGTGAATCAATGATGATAAGATCCCCAGTAAGAATGAGGAGGCTGATTATCTAGATGATGTACGAGAATATTTCGAACCATTAGTCACCGAAGCTGGACGAAAAACTGAAGACATTAGGACAGAGAAATTTAACGATTATAAGGCAGAAGGTCTGACTGAGAATAAGGCGAGATCCAAAGCGTTAAGGTTCGCCTTTGACAAAGACAAGGAGGAATTCATAAGACTATATTCTGCTTTTCTACTGATAGCCGTTCAACTCAACGATAGTCTTGCGCACAAGAAAATACTGAAGGACATCGTGGAATCGGATATCGATAATCCTAAGAAAGCGATCAGACGTGTACTCAAAAAGTACAGTCACTGGTTCGACGACATAATATTAGACCACAGTGACGACGACACAGAGTGTGACGTTAGCACGGACGATGACGATGAATGACGCGGACAACTATTTACACACTCTGTACTACGATCCTGTTAGTCCCGCAAGTTTTTCTGGGCCTGACAAATTGTACCATTACGTAAAGAATGAAGACAAATTTAATATTTCCAAGTGTAAGATAAGAAAATGGCTACAACAACAAGAAAATTATAGCCTCAACAAACCAATCAGAAGACGTTTCCGAAGAAATCATGTCGTGACAGCAGGCATAGATGACCTTTGGGAAGCAGATTTAATTGATATGAGTAAATATGCTAAGAGCAACGAAGACACTAACTACGTATTATTAGTAATAGACACATTTTCCAAATACGTGTGGCTTAGACCTTAGTTGAATAAGCGAGGAACAACCGTCGCCAGGGCGTTTAATAATATATTTATCGAAGGACGACGACCCAAACGTTTGAACACAGACAAAGGTCAAGAGTTCAGGGCACACGTAGTGCGAGACGTGATGAAGAAACATAATGTACTATACTTCCCCACACAAAACGAAACTAAGGCATCTGTAGCAGAGCGCGCCATCAAAACAATCAAGACAAAGTTGAATCGCTACATGAACTTTAAACTAAGTGACAAATACTTAGCCGTACTTCAAAACGTCGCTGAAAGCTACAACAACACGCATCACAGAACCATCGGGAGGTCACCGGCGTCCGTCAATATACAGAACGTAATGGAAGTCAAAATAGCTACCTATTTCAACAGAACCAAGGACACTTACGTCAAACAGAGAAGATACCGGTTCAAAATAGGTGATTATGTGAGAATATCACATCTTCGAAGCGCCTTTACAAGGGCCTATGATCAGACCTTCACGGGTGAATTCTTTCAAATCTACAAGAGATACTTACGCGGTAACATTCCGGTGTATAGATTACGTGTCATGGCCGAAGATGACGTCACAGGATCCTTTTACGAAAACGAGTTACAAAAAGTGAGCATTAACCCAGATCAGCTGTGGAAAATCAAGAAGATCCTGAAGACACGTGGCAGAGGTTTCAACAAAGAATATCTAGTCAAGTGGCTCCATTACCCTCCAAAATTCAATTTGTATGTGAAGGCCAGAGACATTGAATATATTAAAAATATTATCCTAAAAAGTTCAACAGTTGGATTAAAGCAACTGATTTAAACTGACGCTGTGTACAATATGTTGTATATATTTTGTATAATATTATATGTTTTACCATGTATTCCTTACATCAAATAAAAATATTTTAAAAAATCATGATTGTTGTTAGTTGTGTTACTATGTATCAATGCCGGTACATTCTGCGAGAAAATCATCCATAGCAGAAATGTTCAATCTTGATTAATGCGCTGAAACAAGCCCGAGAGGAGAAACCCGTACGCACCTGAATTTTATTTTTTTTAACCGTCGACGATAAACCTGAACCCTGGTGTAACAGCCAAACATATTATTCACGTTATATAGACACAAATACATTAAATACGGGTTTATTTAACTTTATAACCCACAAGTACATTTAAACATCGTCCGCTCTTTTTACGTTAGTATAGTATTTATAAAATTTATCAAGCGTAAAAGTTTCGTCTACTTGACACGGTGTATAAACGAAAACGAAACTGTACGATCGCTGTTGATCGGTATTTTATGATTTTCCTCTATACTCAACCTAAACACTGAAGACTGAAGTAAAATAAGATTAAATTCTGTACGATGTCTGTTGATGTGATGTAAAATGATGTGTACGACGTCCGTTGATGTGCTTGTCCAACTACTGTTGATGCAAATTGTTGATTTGTTACATTCTGTACGATGTCTATTGATATTAATTTATGATAATATACTTGTATCTTTATCATTTCCGCCACCGAAGTAAAGAAGTAGACCATGTTGTGAAGATGTGCATAAAGAATATAACCTCTGGTAGAATTTTAGATAAGGGAGATATTTCACTTTAATTTTGTACAATAACAATTGTAAGCTTGAGAGCAGTAGATACACAAAAATTTTCATACACTGACCACAAAAAGAAAGTATACAGTCCATTAAATTTTATTTTTTCTGCATTATATAGTATTTTATGATCTTTACTTTTGCTTTTGTAATTTTATTTTACATAGTGGAAAAACATGCAAAACATTTATTTATATTTCAATACAATAACAACAAATTCAATATACTTGAATTATCAAATTTCAATCAAAATTACAGGAGAGATCCGTTAAGGCCTGTCCACGACGGCAATACAAATAACACTTAACCACAGTCAGTATTTGGTGTAACCCCCTACAACAATCCTGCGTGGCATACCTCTAACCAGCCTCTGGTACTTCTCCACAGTGGTTCTGGACTAGTCCGTTTAAAGATTAGCCTCCAGCTCTGTAAGGTTACGTGAGCGATATTGTAGCACAGCTGTTTTCAACTTAAACCACAAGTGTTCAACAGGGTTTAAGTCTGGGCTCTGTGGGGCCAACATATCAGTTCCATGACGTCATTATTCTCTTTCTGTTTATGTGTTCATTCATTCTCCTGCGAACGTAAACACCACCATCATTCTGGAAGAGAGTGAATCTTGACTCATCTGTACACAGAACATCACTTCAGTCTACCCTGGTCCAGTCTGCATGATTGTTGGCAAATTCCATCCGTTTTGCACGATGAACAGCTGTCAGGAGTGGTTTCTTCACTGCTCATTCTGCAATAGAAAAAATGTTTTACTTGGGTCAAATAGGCAAAAGTGTAATGCACTTAGTTTCAGGTTCATTCTGATAATAACCCAATCAAATTTTCCGCTTGCATACTCGCTAATCCTGTACAACAACGCCCTACTGGATATCTGTTTACGAAGATTTTTTAAGGTCAAAACAACAATGAAAGTGAAAGAAGAAAGAAAATACTAAGCAAAACCTTACCTTGTAACTCCCTTTCTTCGGCAAACTTGGCAACAAGCTCCCTTTGCTGGAACTTGGCCGCACACTCAACCCTCTGTTCAATTGTTAGTCACATTATCACTTTTCTTCTTGAAAATAAGTGTCAGCAAAAGTGAATAGCTACTAATACCATTATTTTAAGGCATTTCATTGATTTGATGAGTACAAAAGTAAACAAAATTTTAACCCCCCCCCCTCATAGCAGAATACTGAAAATATTTCCTTCTAACCTATGAAATTGTGTACCTTAAGGAAATTACCCCTTTAATTTTTTTAATTTAATATACTCCTTTAATGGACAGTTATCTCCCTTCTTAAAATGTAATGTTTCGGCCTTCCCATGCAGAAAAACCGATGTTTGGTCATATTTTGTCTGTAAAATTAGTTTTAAAGTATACTTTAATTCTAGGTGGGCACAAACAAAGGGTACGAAAGTACAATTAAGTTAAATATAACCTGTTTTGTACATTATGCATTGTTTAAGATAGTGGTACATGACTTAACTCTTAAAACGCAATAATATCATATTAAATCACACAATTAAATCAAACGAAGTCGTACAATACTTTTACATAAAATCGTTAGTAGTCGTACACAATCATTTGTTGAAGTCGTACAGTATGTCGGCGAATGCACACGACATAAACGTCAAGTTTACACATAGTTGCATTCAACATTCTGATAAATTATTGATATAATACAATAAATAATTTATTTTATACCAAAAAAGTCTTCATACAATAACATGAATGTGATTTGTTTTCTCGAAATCGAGTTTACAAGACAAGCTATTGATGTCAACAAAGCAAAATAGTTCGTGATTTGGAAGTGATTGTTAACGTTTTTACTATAAAAGAACGATATGGAATCAGCAAAACTGCTGCAAATAGTTTATCACGAGCTAAGGTTTATTTTGAAAATCTGTCTATGTACCAGAAGATTTGTTGTCCCATAAAAACTAATAAATTGTACTTCTGTATAAATTCACTACCAATCGCAATCACTGATGTCGTACAGTCGTTTATACACCATGCTTGAGGTCATTATGCATAAATTGATAGGTTAAAACTTTACATTGATAGACTGTTAATATTATGCTTATCGTTACAATATGGTCGTCTGCATTATAATATCATCAATTATTAAAATCATTTATTCAATGAAAAATTAATTATAGTTCTGAGTAAACAACACTTAACGCCCAGCAATGTTCACCCTCTGTCGGTTTAAGTAAGTGACTAGTAAATTAGGTGTTAAACTTGTTGAGTTCTTATTGGCTGAATAAACATAAAATCTCCATAAGTTTAAGGGTAAATTCACTTACCTTTGCCGAAAAAATAAACAGACTGTGTCTGATTTAACGTTGTGTTGGACAAAACTCCGATGTTTACTTTAGCTCGTTTAGGATAACTTGAGACAAACGACTCAGTCTGTTTACATATATGGGACTCAGGTATTACATAAAACAGGTAGGTCAGCTGATTTTGTGTAATGAAAGTATTAAACATGTCTTAATGCGTGGAACGTGTGTTCTCGTACTAAATTTAATACATCAAAAGCACACTGATGATCGTCGATAATTACGTGTACTAAACTTAAATCCACCTGTGTATAAAAATGGTATCGTTGTATTTTGTCTCAAGTTATCCTAAACGAGCTATACCCAATGTATGTAGCAGTAATGTATAGCTCGTTTAGGATAACTTGAGACAAACGACTCAGTTTGTTTACATGTTTGGGAGTCAGGTATTACATAAAACAGGGAGGTCAGTTGATTTTGTGTAATGAAAGTATTAAACATGTCTTAATGCGTGGAATGTGTGTTCTCGTACTAAATTTAATACATCAAAATCACACTATATAGCTCGTTTAGGATAACTTGAGACAAAATACGATACCATTTTTATACACAGGTGGATTTAAGTTTAGTACACGTAATTATCGACTATTATCAGTGTGTTTTGATGTATTAAATTTAGTACGAGAACACACATTCCACGCATTAAGACATGTTGAATACTTTCATTACACAAAATCAGCTGACCTCCCTGTAGTATGTAATACCTGAGTTCCTAATATGAAAACAAACTGAGTCCTTTGTCTCAAGTTATCCTAAACGAGCTATAGTAAAGTAATGGTGAAACGCGATTAAATAGTATACATACATCAACATGTATAGACTTGAATAGGATGACGTCATGAACAAGTTTAAACATGTTATCTCGTCCGCTCTATACAACTATATAGATAAAATTGTCGTCTGCTCGAGTTAAACCGTTACGCCAGAGCGCGCTCAAAAAACGACTCATTTTATCGATTTTTCAAAATGGCGGCTTTATATAGAATATAGCAAACTCCTCAAATTGCTTACGTCACGCTTTTCTACTTAATCACAGCCACCACGTAAATCACGTGACGCTAGTAATACTATCTATTTATAGAATGCCCAAACTTCTCACAGTGCTTACGTCACGCTTTGTTATTTCTACAAATAGATACTTAAAACTTTTTTATCTTTATGTACTTTGAACATCATATTTTACTAAGAGAAGACTAAAATTATTGAAAATATTGAATTGTAAAAAGAAAAGATGAAAAATGATTTTGGGCTCTCTGATGGACGAATTTTACTTGTGGTGGCAGTGGTTATTGATTTGATAAAGGGAGATAACCGCTGCGGGGAGTTTGAGAATATAGAGGGAAATCGGACGGGGTCATTGAGTGCATCTGGTCTGGATGAGCCCCCCTGACTACTTTGAACTTCTCTGCTCTCAACACTTTTTAATGAGTTTTAATCAAGCAGGGCAATAACGTTAGTTAATGTTCAATTAGTACTTATTTTACAATATGATACTAACACTGTCTATGATGAATTTAGTACAACTTTGCTGAATGTTGCTAATAAACTTGCCCCTTTAAAAAGGAAGAAAGTGTTATGTTGAAAAACACTACCATATATTAATAAAGATCTAAAACTTGCAATATATAAGAAAAGAATGTTATTTAATAAATTGAATGCCAACAAGTCATCAAAACACTTTGAAAGATATAGAAATTAAAAAAAAATAATATTGTAACCAGTCTAAAAAGGAGATCATTAAAAAGTATTTTATTGATAGATGTGTTGGAGTCTGTAAATCATCCAATTTTTGGAACAATATTAAACCATTTTTAATGAAGAAGAATAATACCAGTAAAAAATACAATTTTATGTGAAAATGATGTTTTAGTTAGTAACCAAACAGAGGTTTGTACTGTTTTAATAATTATTTTGTAAATGTTGCAAAAAAATATTGATGACTCTTCGATCACTGTTGATGACCAACATCCTAGTATTTGGAAAAAACAATCAACGGAAACACACAATGAGGTTTTGAATTTGAAACTTGTGTCTGAATCTTTCTAAACAAAATAGACAAATTAAACACCAATATGCTATCGGGCATGACACTATATCCCCTAAATTATTGAAATTAAGTAAACCTGCTATTCAAGGTCCCTTTACTAAACTAATTAACTTGTCTTTCCATACTGAAGAATTTCCAAGCAGTTTGAAAACTGCACAAGTCACCCCACTCATAAAAAGAATTGTACATTATTTAAGGGAAACTACAGACCGGTTAGTATTTAACCGACTACATTTGTATATGAAAACTATTTGAAAGAGCTATTAATGTGCAATTAAAAGAGTTTTTAATAACCATTTTAATGTGTTTTATCAGCTTTCAGAGAAGGTTACTGTTGTCAACCCACTTTATCTAAAATTATTGAAGACTAGAAACATGCTCTCGACCAAAATCTACATGTAGCGTCAATTTTAATGGATTTAAGTGAAGCGTTTGATTGTTTACCTCATGATTTACTTCTTCTAAAATTCAAACACTATGGTACATCTGAGTCAGCACTAAACTTAATAGAAAGTAACCTCAAAGATAGACAACAATGTGTTAAAATTAGACTATCCAAAAGTGATTTTAATCATGTACAAGGGAGTGCCACAGGGCTCCATTTTAGGACATGTTATTTTAATATTTTTATTAATGATATTTTCAAACTTTGTTAATCACTGTGATCTTTATAACTATGCTGACGATAACACGCTGTCCAGTTCCCATCATTCTATAGAAACAGTAAAAAAATAACATTGAATCGGACAGTATATCTTTAATTAATTGGCTAATGTATTGTCAAGGGGCATGCATATTTATGTGACTCATACAAAACAAGTAAACGTGCATCGTTACTTACAGAGACTCAACATGTAGCGAATGAATCTATAGAGTTGTGCATTTAATAAAATGTGACAAACTCGGCAGGCTCTTGATTGTCGTATTATTTAAACTATCTTCGTGAGTTGGGCTGATAGATTAAGAGAGGTTTACAGTTATAAAGAAAGCGGTGCATGTTTTGTTTTTAAATTTCGTTCCAATAAAGACACATTACGTTGCTTAAATACGTAAAAATATTGTAACCAAATGTTATGCGGGGTTTTTACATAAGTTATATCATGAATAAAACAAATTAATAGAAAAACGGGAAAATACCTTTTAATTCATGGGCACCACTATCAATGTTGACAAAATGTTACCATACATGAGAGTCACGTGGTTACTCGCCCTGATGTAATTACCATGGATATATGTTTAAATGTAGATAAGATCATTGTAAATAAGTGATACATAGATATACCAATAATTGTAATTGAAAAATAAATTAAAGGTTCATTATCAAATGAATCTCGTATAACGGATAATGTTACCAATAAAATAGTTTAATGTAGTATTATAAACTATGTCACAGATGTATTTTAATTAATCATATATAAAAGTATGTATCTTCAAAAATCCTCACTTTGCAACTTTTATTTTAGGATGAGCTTTAGTGGGTTAGCATCAGGTTCCTCCAGAAGGAAAAATGAAACGTGTGCTCCTCACAAATCGTTACGGATTAAGAAGGTTAATAAGTACAGAGCTAAGCTGGCCCAGGGTCTAAGAAGGGATACTATTTTACACCATAGCTACTTGGTGCTCGAGATAGAAGACGGCACTTATTGGACCATTGAAAAAAACAATGAAGGTGTTGTTATACAACAGGATATTAATGAAGATACAGCGATAAATTATCTGTATACTGAAAAACGAAAATCCCCTATTTTTGATGAAGAAAGTTGTGAAAGTTCACGAACAACGACAGAGTTTTACAAATGGTTGGTATCCAACAAGGAACTTGTGAAGGGTTATTTAGTATTAGTAGACGATTGCCAAGTGTTTGCCCGCCGTGTATACAGGTATCTATTTTCTATTATCTAAAGGTGTTGACTCATGCACTTACCTCTTCAAAACTTGTCCAAATTATGATCTTTGAAGTAAAGTTTTGCCCCACCTCAGGGGCGAACAGTTTTGAATTAGGACACCTTAAAATTCATCTTGCCTAAAACTATAGGGACTAGAGTTTGCGTTTTTAAAATTGACTCCAGCTTTTATATATTGTTCAACTATGCCACTGAGTCATTTACATATTATTGATTCAGGGGTCACTGCTTTTATATAGAATTATAAATATACATTTGTTCATTTACACTATAAAGCTAAAAATATAGATATATGTTGTGTTGTATCATTTTATAGTTCTGTAAGTTTCCAGTTAGTTAATTATGAAAAATTCCTGTTTCAGCTACCTAAAGAACTAGTGAACAAATGAGCGGCCTAGGCGGACGCCGATTGGGGTTTGAGGTTAAAGCTACATTTCCAAAATCTTCGAGTGTCTTATAGCAAATCTTATAGAGGAAACGTGGACAAAATTGGGATGTTTATTGCAGAATAAATACAATTATGTTTGCTCAGATAAAATCGAGAAATGGCTTCTTCCATAGGCGGTCGGTATTATGTGTATACAAACGGTTTTACTACGTGACGACCACCTAAAGGTTTTTAGATGTTTTATTTGCAACATAACTGATTTAATATGTATGTATATGTATATATTTCTTCACGTTTATCTTTGTCAATGTAATATGTTCTGTATGTATGATAGCTCTGTTACAACCCGTTTTGTAATAAAAACCCGAATTGTAATAATTATAACAAAACGGGTTACTACAAAAGGGGTTGAACATACCAACCAGTTTTGTAATAAAAACCGAAATGTAATAAAGTGTCTAGTTGTATTATTTTAAGTATAAAATATAGTTAGATGGTTCAAATTATTGGTGTAGTAAGAAAAAAGTTTTTTCACAAGCAAATGATAAATGTCCAAATAGCCAAATAACTTACATTTCGCAATGTTTTATTGAAGATTTCTACAGAAAAAAAAATAATTGTTATATTTTATTACAAAACGGGTTATTAGAAAAGGGGTTGGACATACCGACCAGTTTTGTAATAAAACCCGAAATGTAATAAAGTGTCTAGTTGTATTATTTAAAGTATAAAATATCATAAGATCGTTCAAATTTTGTCCAAATAACTTACTTTTTTGCTTTGTAAATCCAAAATGTAAAAACGTGTTTTGTTATGTTTGTATACAATATAGTAAGATATCTTAAATTATAGTTATAGAACGACAATTATGTTTTACAAGCAAACATAAATGTCCAAATTAATATGTGATTTCTTACGTTACTAGTTTAAAAGACTAAACTGGATTCTATACTTTTAGCACTGTCATTTGCCCGTATATCCCTTTAATACAATCTTTTTTAAATTATAAGCAGTGGTTTGTATTTGGTTTTATAATACATCGGTGAAGTTGAGTAAGTTTGGATTCCTAACTCTACGTCCTTCGTCTTTTTAAAGACATTTCTTGTGGCAGATTTAAATACACTAAATAGGATGCTCTAAAAATAGATTTAAATCGTATTGTGGTTTGTTTTAATCTAAGCTTCAGTGGAAAAAGAATTTAAACATTAATGTCTTTAAACGTGAAAGATCAGATTTGAAGAATCGTCTGTTATTAACAGACGATTCTTCAAATCTGATCTTTCACGTTTAAAGACAGTTAATCAACATAAAGGATTCACAATTAACAAATATTGTGAGTGGTGATAGTCTTATTCCTACGATTATGTAGTATATCGCTCGTGATTCTGACATTTATATATTGAAATATGTATATAAGACAAGCATTCATTCTATATCTTCGCTTGTGTCGAAACAATATAAACGTGTATGTAAAAGTGTTTACACCCTACTGACAATATCATTATTTATAAAATGTTTTTTTGTAATAAACTTTATGATAAACGCCAAAAGCTGTGGGCAAGTATTATTTGAACTAAACGGTTACGGACTGAATTGCAGTGAACAGTGCTGGGACATATTACAAATAGCTACTGGCAATGATAATAACACTTTCACAACTTGAATATATTGCCCCAAATTTCTTTTTAATTAGATTGATATGTGGTGAGGTATGGGCAAACATAAATCATACAATCCTAAATAAATTCTGTATAAGTAATGTTGATATGTAGATTTAATCTATTATGTAATAGTATGCTTTTAATAGTATATTTTTATACGTGTTTATTCATACATCTACATGGATTCTACTTAATATAATTGTATTATATAATGTACATGTATAATACATATGCATAGCCTTTTAAATATGTTATTATCTCCATAATGGAGGATTCAATAAATACATCAGCCATCAGGTAATGATTATGCTAACTTGGGGCATTATGTACCACTGATACTGATTTATAATTGCAAGGCATCACTGCTCTTTATACCGTCCTTTACAACGATTGTTCAAATTGTGCCCCTGAGGTCAATATTGACCCCGCATTAAAGGTTAACATATTTTAATGAGGAAATATTAACAATAATTTTCTATAACACTGTAGGCTCTTCTGTCATGTTTAGCATGTGGTACCATCTCAAGGTCTTCTACAAGGAGCAGTGGTCAAGTAGTAGGACGTGCGCTTAGGGATCTAGAGGTCCCGGGTTCAACCACCACTAGAGGCACTGCTAATTTCCTTGAGCAAAAAATTAACCTACACTTGTTCCACTCCACCCAGGTGTGAATTGGTACTGTGAGGGATCGCCTGCCTGAGGGTGATTTTAGTGATCAGGTTACCGTACAAGATTGTAAAGTCGGCTGAACATGTATATGGAAGCACACTTTAAACCGCACTTTAACTTTCTACAAATATTGTTCAAATCCAACTCCCGGGGTCAAAATTGGTCCCACATCAAACGTCACCTTCTTCAGCTGACTGATTTTGGTCACCTGACCGGTGAAGAGTCCGAGATACGAGGAGACTGTTCTAAACCAATAGTAGCTCCAGTCCCTCGTCCCGGTTCAGAGATGGTTTTCGTTGTTTGATCTCAATAGCTTCCTTAATTTTCTCCTCAGATGTTATCACTTTTGTATTACTTCACCCTTCAAAGGTCATGTGACCAAGATCAGTCAGCTAAAGAAAGTGACGTGATGTCACCGAAAATTTCAAGGTAATTATACATATTAGACTTCGGCTGGTACAAAACACTACGGTGTTTCTCTGTATCTATTCTACCTTGCTCTGTTTATGAAATATACATTATAAGGAATAGTTCACTGATGATACTATAGAGGTGAAAGATCATAACATCACTAGTGTCAAATTACATGCCGAATCCTTTTATGGTTACACGTTTCGGACAGGTTAGATACATTGCAAATTCACCCAGCCTCGATTTGAAAAATACTTTCCAAGAAGCCCGCGCGAGAAAATTCTAGAATCACTTCTACTTTGGCTTTAGATTAAACAACACGTATTTCATTTTCGCTCTTTTCGAAAGCTTTGAACTTTAAGATTTATAACATATCTATAGAATTTTTCAGTGAACAATTTATAGATATTTTGGACATTGAATATTTGTTGTAAACTTGAAATAAAATTCCCGTAATGTGAAAGTGGACTTCGCTTTATTTATTCATTTATATGATTACTGATATGACTCGTGTGAATGTTTCCTGACTTGAATTCGATCCTAAGATCATGTACCTCTCACTTCCCGCAGCTTAAGTTCAAGCTGCATACGCATTTCCTCCACCAATATTAGTCAGGTAACATAAATAAATTTTCGCTCTGAGTTGAATAAAATTATCTCCATGTCTATAGTCTGATTTTATTCGGTGAGCCGTGACAGGTTGGATGAGTCTAATCATAACCATGACGATAGGTATAACTAGTAAATACTACACTGAAAATCAATACAAACTATAATATCTCATGTATATTTGCATGATATAATACTTCAAAATCATTCTTCAAAATAGCACAGTCGGTAAGGAGTCGGAAACATATGGCTGATGCATAAATATAATTACAGTGGTTCGGATCTCACCGCCTCCATATTTTTTTTAAATTTATTCTTAAATTCATACATAGTTGTTCGTATCATATAATGGTTGTTGTACTATAATTTGATTTTGTTTAATTTCTATTTGTTTTATTTCCTTGGTTCTTTATATTTTATATATCCAGCTATTTACATTAAACCTAAAAATAATACAATATGTATTTTTACATACATTTGGCTTCAAATGCAGTGGCTGAATACAAATCAGACTATGATACTATTTAACGAATGTGCCAAAGTCACATACATCCCATTTCGCTTCTCTTTCTTATAAAATGCATGTACATAGAATCATTTCTAAAGGACACGGTCGAGACAGTTTCGTGTATGACATCGAAGTGATAACCAATCACAAACTGAGGCATATATGCATATTCTATTGTATATACTTTTGGCTTTGTGCTGCACAGAGATTTCAAGATGTTCGTTTCCATGATGGAAAAAAATATATATAAAAAAGAATAACGAATACCAAGCAGGATTCGAACCCGGGGAAACAAAAGCAATGTCAAACAATCCAAGTGTCTTACCGCCACGACAACTAAGTCACTTAAATCAATATTGAATAATTATAATAAAGACATTAATCAGTTGGTTGGTTAAATAAGCTGTGTTACCTTTTTTTAGGAATGTTCCAAAAATCTATAAATACAAAAGTGCAGTCACGGCTCACTGGATAAAATCGGACTATACTTGTTGTTGAACCAAACATAACGATATAATGTAGACGTAATAGGTATAATAGCAGTCAAGGGACATAAATGAGTTCCCACTCTAAGTGACGTCATGTTTTATTTTGACAGCAGCCATTGTTGACATTTAACCTTGACATTTAAAATCAAAACAAACTTGCATGAAACATCTAATACTTGGAGATATGACCCTTGGTCCTCAATACATCAATTAAATTCAGATGTTAACTCGGTTAAAGTCTGCCGACGATTAACTTTCACCATCCAGATGACAGGGCATCCGAACGTCTCATAGTTTTTGGTCACCGTCCACTACGAGGAAGATTTTCAACATTACCTCAGTCAACAAACAGCTTCAAAATTTTTGACACAGTTCTTCTATTGTATCCAGTTATGTCTTGAATGTTTCGGCTAGAAAATCTCTGTTTTGATAATCTAATTTTTATGTAGTTCGCCTCAGGGGTCAACTGTTTTCCGTGGCGCGCCATGTTAATTTTTTTGCTGACGTAAACAAGGAAAGGGAAATAATCGGTACTATTATTCGATCTAATTGATCTAATGGACATCATATTATTCTCCCTTGCATTTAAAAACTAATTAGATAAAATAAAACGACAAAAAAAACCCGGTGATAATGTATGGAACTTCGTAGAAAGAAATAACGTCAAGTAGCGAGGGAACTCATTTATGTCCCTTGACTGATCCGTGACGATGCGTTCTTCTCTGTATCAGACTGTTCTTATTCGTACTAACCCGTGCTCATGCCGTAACAGTCTGTAGTGTATCCATAGCATGTCGTGTAATAAAATAAATGCTACAAAATAAGAGTATTTAGAGTTGTTGTAATGTCTCACCAGTTGGCATTTTAAAGACGCCCGGCTAGCTCAGTTGGTAGCACACAAGTATACTGATCGAGGGGTCGTGGGTTCGATTCCCAGGTGGGGCATACTTTCGTGGAGCTTGGTCATGAAATTATTTCTACGGCCATTCTCCCTCCTACCAATAATTTTTAATTATGTAGGACAGTTGTCAGTCACTAACGAAAGTATGTGCGTAGTAGTTGGTTAACAGCTAAATCCAGAGATTTAACCTTTCCAGGAGGAATGAGTAGGTTGTAATTTATATGTTGTAATAGGTTGCAATTATATGACCTATAATTGTGTTGCTACGGCGTTAAAACCAACCAACAAACAAACAAATTCCCTGGTATCGTCCAAAATATTGTCACGTCACTTTCAACGACTCGAATTCTGATATTATTTTGTTGTAATCACCCAGAAGTAGAATTTTAGATGTACAATATATTAGCAAATGTTCTAACTATTAAATTCTAAAATGTTTGCGAAGCATGAGTGAATACAGTGTAATAGGTAAAATAAAAGAAAGTTCTAAAATCGTTTCAATTAATCCCGAATACCGAACAGCATCCAAGTCCAGATAATTCCCAGACGTAAAGTAGTTCATAAATGGCACCACTTAATGTATTTCTATGCTTTGAAGGGATAATTTGAGGATCTGATCAGTATTACGTCACATAAGTTCCTGTTAAACAACATAATCGACGTTTCTAGGGACGCCGATATAAACAATCATCAATTTTGAGCATTTTGTAGTCGACACAGGTTGCCCTAAGCCAATCAAAACGATGGGGAAAAATGGACGTCAAATAGTCAAATCAAGGGTGCGTGAATAGGTTACCAGTGTTAGGGTTTTTTATTACGTGATAATACAATTATCAATATGCGTGCGAGTACAAGTTTCAATAAAGTTGCAAGACCAAGATGCAAAATTAATTGTAAAATGTTTTTTTTTCTTTTTAAAACTCGCATTCGTTGAAAAAAATGCAAACTTATCTTCCCTACTTTGGGATGAATCTAAATGTACGGGAGAAGATTATCCGTAACCCAATTAGCCGAGGGGCGTAACCAGTATCCACTGAGACGAGTTCATGAATATCGCTATAAGCTTAACGTTTACTAGTAGGAACGCCCTACTGATTAATATCGGTGAACGTTCAATTAGCTGTCGGAATATTTCGGTTTGCACAAATATTGAATATAGTTTCTACGTGTCAAATAGACAGGAAAATTTCTAAAATATACCATAATAATGCTGTTTTACGTGCGCAGTCGGAACATGTCCCGGGCAGCGCCTGTTCATTCGATTTATTTTTATCAGCCCGGAAAGTTCTGCGCAATGAATCAAAAGCGTCTAAATGTTTAACATATCGTTAACAGGGCACGCCGATCCCGATACTCTATACGTATTCTTGGTACGGTCTAAAACGCTGACGCATATTGCTTAAATTATTTACTCAAAGGAAAAGATGTGAAACGTCGATTTCAAGCATTTTTGGAAATGCTAATACGTGTATACACACAGGTCAATATTGGAAAGAATATTTTTAATGGGCATTTTCACTTTTGAACAACAAAAAGTAAGCATTTAAACTTTGGATTAACAAGCATATTCTGTGCTTTCCTATTCCAGATTTAGTCACCAGCGCCTATATTCACAAAATTAAATCTAAAGCTCAGACTCAAACTTTGACTTCCCTGAGCAAGTTTTCAAAATGGTATTCACGAAAGGTTTCAGAATCAGACTCAGCTGAGATTAATATATTGATATAAGCGGCCTCTAACCATAATAAAAATGAAACAAAATGGCCGCAATTTCCCTCAATATAATCAAAGTTTTAGCGATTTTTTTTTCACAAGAAAGACTCAACATTTTAGACTCTGACTCTGGTTTTGGACTCTGACTCAAGACTAAAATAAATTGTGAATATCGTTTTGTTTTTAATTTTGAGTCCGAGTCTGAGTCTTAAGTCAAAAAATTCTCAGTTTTAGACTCAAAAAGCGATAGTGAATATGGGCCCAGGATACTCTGTTTAGCATCGCTGGAGTTTCACTCTTTTACTTTTCACTCTCAGCTAACAGACTACGGGCAAACGGATATGTCTATTTTAAGACACAGACACAAACACTTTTTTATCCCATGATTGGCACGTGGTTTTTAAAAATACATTGTACATGTAGTTGTTTGATCGACAACAAGAATGCAAAAATTCTCACGCCCATAGTTGCAAATGTCGAAATGCAAAGATGTTGGACAGTTTAACATTAGTAAAATGATGAAAAATTTACTAAAATGAAAGTCAACATTGATCTTTTAACTCTGAACATGGAGCATAATCATCTTGAATATAAAGTAAAGCAACACTATATATAGAAATTACAAAATCAAAATGCTATTAATAGTGTTTCGTCTAGATGAAAGCTACGAATCGATTGACATAAAGGTAATCTCCACGTGAACCTCCATGGGAGCCTTAGAGATCCTATACGACCACGCTCTTCAGCATATCTGTATACAAAGATTGTAGTATGACCAAACCATATATGACGTTGTTTATCGATTATTTTAGTTTTAATCATAGTTGTCAGGTGATCGTTTCAATCAATGAAAAAACGATCAAGTTGGAATTTGACAAACTTTCATTGGATTGGTCGTTCAAAGGTTCATTGTAAAGGTCAATATCATAAATCGACGCATTTAAGGCAGCGGATGAATGTATTCTACTCTGTGAGTAGAGGGAGGTATCACCAAGATAGCTCAGTTGATAGAGCTCAAGTTTACTAGTTCTAGTATCAGAGTTTCCATTCCTAGAAGAAGCATTCTTCATGTTTGTTTGTTTTTTAACGTCGTATTCAACACATATTAAGGTTATGTATACGACGGCCAGCTCTCCCTACTATAGGTTTCCAGGACACTTTTTCTATCACCAGTACTAACTTACCCTACTACGAGGCCGACAACTTATATATAGGGTATGACATACCGCGACGGGCTCGAACCTGCGATCTCCGGATTCGAAGTCAGACATGCTAACCACTACGCCACGGCCGCGGCTACAAGCATTCTTCATAGAAGCTTGTTTATGGAATTAATTGTAGGGCATGCCTATCAGTTAATGACGGAAAGATTTAGCCTTTCTAGCAGCGATGAGTATGTTGACTGATGTTTACAATATGCCGCTACGGCATTAAACCTAATTAAACATATTACAGACTCACAGTTGGAGTAAGTTATTCATAAAGAAAAATCCACAAGTATCTTTTTGCCAAGAATTTGTTTGAGGAGAGAAGTTTTAAATTAGCTATGCTATCTCTTCAATCAAGGATCCTATATTTGAAGGATATTAGTAGTAGTAATTTAGATATTCAGTCATCAACGCATACCAACATGCCTACAGTAACACGTCGACAACATGAATCCAGATCACCTAGACGCCCCTCGAAACCTTGGCATCGAAGTGTGGCTCCTGATCGTCGCTCACCAATCGAGAATCGTTCATATATTCGTCGCCCTTGGGACAAGGACACGTCATCCATATATAATTCCCCAGCCGGACATGCATCAGTTACCAATCATTAGGACCGGCGGGAAAATACGCGCACAGCGGACAGTACAAGTATTAATTTTAACAATAATCTTAAACTGTGTTCTTTAAATGTGTGTAGACTGAAACGCCGTTTACAATATCCAGATTTTGTGTAATATTTACAACAATTTGACTGTATTTGTATGTCAGAAACAAAACTTGACTCAACCGACATTGTAGATATTGAAAATTTTGTATTTTTGTCAAAACATAGATCTCAAACTTATTACAGGAAATTTGGTGGTATTGGTATATATGTACGTTCTGATTTAGCTAAGCATGTTCAAATCTTACAATCTTAGTCGGAATATGTATTGTGGTTAGTCATTAATAAAGTTGCCTCTGGTCTCGACCAAAATATGATTATTGGAGCGGTTTGTATCCCTCCTGACAATTCCAGTTTTTTTATTGATGATGACATGTCAAAGTTCGAGTCCGAAGTCTAGGATTTTTCTACCACTTACAAATATTTCTGGCTTGCGGGTGATTTTAATGCAAGAATGTCAAAACTATCTGATCATGTTAATATTAATCGACATATTGACCAGTTATTTAATATTGAAGATACTGATGTTATTTTTTTTCAAAACCATGTAATATTAGAACAATTATCATTATCTTTACACAGAGAATCACAAGATTGCTCAACTAATAATGTAGGTACGAGGATGATAGATTTATGTCGTAATAACAACCAATTTATTTTGAATGGTCGTTGTGAATCAGATCGCGACCGCGGTAAACATACATTTCGAGATAAATCTACGATTGATTATGGCATCGTGATACTGACACATTATTTTCTAATGGCCATAGCTCTTTACATTGGTCCTTAAGTACTCACCCATTAAATTTATCAAACATCGAGTCTTTAGAAAACAATACACATGTGCACACACGACCCAAATGGGACCAAAATAAAGCACCTATTTTTTGCAATAATATTGATAGCACTCACATTGATTCAATCATGAACCAACTACACTCATATCCACATTCTCAACATACTAAAGAAACTATTACACTTGATTATACACATTTTATTTCATAACGCTTCTTATAAAACATTTCCAAGCAAAGTAAATCATAACCCTGTAACTAAAAATGACAGAAACAAACCTTGGTTTGGTCCAAAATGTCACCAGGCAAGGAAATAATATCACAAAGCATTGAACAAGTACAGACAAAATAAGACGGAAACGAATAAAATTCTATAACACTCTAGTAAGAAATACAAGAAAACTATGAATCATTATATTAACGAATTTCAATTTAAAATGCACAAAAACTCAGAAACATGTCCACTAGTGACCCAAAACAGTACTTGAACTAAGTCCATTAAATCTAAGTCACAACCAGTAACCTCGCCGTCCATAGATGAATTTTTTACACATTTTCAACAAATAGATAGCGATAATTCCGAACAAGAACTTGACATAAACAATATTACATACAATAATCAAGATTTGAACTCACCTATAACTGAACGTGACATCTCCACATGCATTACAAATCTAAAAAGTTCCAAATCACCTGTCTGATAACATTTTAAACGAATACATTAAATCTTCAAAACAAATCATGTTACCAGTCAACACAAAATTATTCAACACAGAACTTGATACAGGTTTTATACCACAATCTTGGCTGGAAGGATTCATCATACCTATCTATAAAAACAAAGGTTATCCGAATAGTCCGTCTCAGTACAGGCCCATAACGTTTCTAAGTTGTCTTGGAAAGCTTTTCACATCAGTCATTAACCTTAGACTAAACAATTTCCTTGAAACAAATAATCTTTTAATGAGAATCAAGCTGGCTTTCGCAAAAACTATTGTTTTAGCGACCATATTTTTACATTACATTCAATCATAGAAACTTTAAAGAAACAAAAGAAAAAACTACACTGTGCATTCATTGACTTTTCGCAAGCTTTTTATAAAGTTTGGCGAACGGGTCTGTGGCAAAAACTTCTATATCTAGTTGACGTCAAAATTTTCAAAATATTCTATAACATGTATCAAAATATAAAATCATGCATTAAACACAACGGCTCATACTCCAATTTGTTCAATTCAGAAGTTTGGGTCCGCCAAGGTGAACACCTTTCTCCTTTACTTTTTTCAATTTTCCTTAATGATCTACAGTCCTATTTAGAAAATGATAACTCTATCGGTATAGAACTATTAACCCCTAACCATGTGACACATTGGCTTTAGTTATTAGTTAGTATTTAGCTATTAGTTCTGCTCTACGCTGATGACACGATGTTTCTGATAATTCTATAGATTTCCAAAATTGTGTAAACTCTTTCCATAATTATTGTAATGAATGGAAACTTCTAAGACCAAAATTATAGTATTTGGTTCTCCTTCAAGTATCTTTGATTTCAGACTCGGTGGTGATAAAATTGAAATAACAAACTCGTATAATTACTTAGGTATAACTTTTACAAGAAATGGCTCTTTCCTTGAATCAAGAAAAAATCTTGTTTAACAAGCGAAAAAATATATGTATTTCTTTCATGCTTTACGATGAAATGCTGTGTTATACGATGAAAATAAACGATGAAAATATCGGTTTATATTTTCACTACGGTGAAAATATAAAAAATGACGGACTACTTTTTTCAAGGGAGACAGACAAGCTAGAGCTTTTTCAAACATCATATAAGCGAGTTCAATGGTGACAAATGCATTAGTTGATGCTTAAGCAGGAGATGATATAAACAAATCCAACATATCCTGTTGCTAACTAATTTTTAAAACGAAAGTCTACAAATTTAGTCGACACAGCTCAGTCCAGATTACACGGCAATCACGCGACTGCATAATAGAGATTTTTTGTACATAATTGGGGTCAAATGCGAGAGTTTCGCGCTTTTAATGAATAGTCTGATACAGGTTTTCATGAGAAAATTCATTACAAATCTTAGAATAACTTACGTCACCATTCAAATCCAGCGAGGAAAAACTCAAACATGTCTGAACGTTGACTGTATTAAAGCTGCATCGTGTGCATTGCCATTGGATTCCATTCGTTGATTCATTTGACGAATATCCAGTCATTATACGGTAAATACAAAGGTTGGCTAGTATAAATCCAAGCCAATCTGTGCATAAATTAGATATAATGAACTGGCTAAAAATCATCGGCTTTCTTGAGTCTTCGCCATTTTGACAAATCAATGAAACATCCCTTCAGCGCGTAGATCTAGATTCTATGTGTTTCCTTACATTATCCTTATATCCATATCATAATTGTGAAACATGTACTTTCCAGTCGCTTGATAATATCGTTTAAATCCTTCCGTTTAACCGCGTAATATGACATCACAATAAAAACTGTATTGATTTAAAATTCGCGTAGACCAACTCAGACGTAAACACATTTACCTTGACATTGACTGTTCATGCAGTACACATTTGTCTCCTTCCGCATGAGGAAACTGTTACACGATTTTCGAGTTTAAAATTGTTTTCCCTCATACTTCTTTAATGTAACAAACATGGATTAATTAAATTTGGATGGGTAGTGTCTTAAGAAATGAACGATTATATTACAATAAATTATGCACACTGGAACTACTTATTTTCGCTCTATCACATTAATAATGAGTCATACGGTCTGTCCATGAACTGGCACAGGTAGATCTAGATAGTCTTGCATCATTTTTCAGGTGAACAGCATGAAAGAAACAGAAAATTCGCCGATTTCGGTGTAAGATCGATTTATATTTCACCTTGTGAGCTCAGAAAATGACATTTTCACTCGTGGCTACGCCACTCGTGAAAATATGTTTTCTAAGCTCACTCGGTGAAATATAAATCGATCTTACACCAAAATTGGCGAATATCCTCTATTGTATACTTTCACGAATAAATAACGCTGACCTTCCTGTTGATCTCGCTCTAAAACTATTTGATAATACAGTACTTTCAATCTTAACTTACGGTTCAGAAATCTTTAGATTTGAAAACACTGGTCTGTTAGAAAATGTTCATAAAGAATTCCTTAGAAAAATTACCAGTGCTAGAAAAAGCACGCCAATATACATGTTATATGGAGAACTAGGTCGCTTTCCCATCGATTTTTATATTAAGTCTAAAATCATATCATATTAGTCACACCTTAGTACAGGTAAGGCAAACAAAATTTCAGTTAGAATCTATAAATATATGTTAAAAGAAAACCATCAATTTAAATGGATAAAAAAAGTCAAACAAATATTAAACATGTGCGGCTTCACCTACATTTGGGAATCCCAACTAATGAACGTCACACTGTCCTTAGACAGAAAAATTAAACAAAATCTTCAAGATCAGTACACACAAACATGGAATACACTTTCGGAACTGTCTAATAAAGGAATTTTATATAAACAGTTTAAACCGTGCCACAATTTTGAAACATACTTTAAAATACTAAAAAAGCGTGACTCACTGGTATTATTTAAATTCCGTACAGCAAACCACCACTTACCTATAGTATGGAAAGCCAGTGTACACCCCCGACGTCGTTGTTATTTTCCCTATATAAATGCATTGGAAAATAACTCCGTCGAATCTGTTAACATCGGCATCGATTTTAATACAAGGCGCCGACGTTATTATTCACACGACGTAATTATTTAAACTTCATCGTTACTTAAAAAGACGAAATTATCATCAGTATCAACAACTTCGTTTCATAAGACGACCGTATCATTCAATTTCTGCGAAGGCTAATATCAACTTCACCGACTCAATAAATAACAACTTCGCCAGCGAAAATACGACGATACTATTAGGTGACGTCGACTGCTCGAGTCGATCTACTTATATCAACAACTTCGTCAGTCTATACGCACATGATACGTTATTATTCAACTGGCGACGGAGTTATTGGAGAATCTATTTTTAGCAACTTTCGAGATTATAATTTCGCCCGATATTATTTCACGAAATTAAACAAGAGCTCCGCTGGGCGGGGCATTATTCGCCAGTATGCAGTCCACGCTGTGTTCTATCTCAAATGAAGTCCCTGTGACCTTGATAAATGACCCCAGGATCTCAGAATAGGTCCCATCCTTAATTGGAGGGCTATCCAAAGCAAAGATTTTGAGAACCTAGGTACAGCCATGGTTGAGTTATCACCGGCACAAAGTTTTCCCATACAAACTTCCAGTGACCTTGACCATGGGGCCTCAGAACCAAAAGTTCTCACCCTTGACCCAAAGAGTATTCATACATAAAATTTGGTGATCTTAGATAAAGTTGGTTGTTGGACAAGGTTTTTCCTCATGATTTCCTTGTTACTTTGACCTTTGACCCAGGGGCCTAAAACCAAAGGGGCATATGCTAGACATTTAGGCTACCCTTAAATAAAATTCGGTGAACCTAGGAACAAATATTATTGAGTTATTGTCCGGAGAATGTTTCAATATAAATTAAGTCCCAGTGACTTTGACTTTTGACCCTAGGGTCTCCAAATCAAAAGGGAACATCCTCTACCAAAGAGCTATCAACACATTACTCCTTGACAAATGGGCTGATCCACATAAAATTTGGTTAACCTAGTTACAAGCATTGTTTAGTTATTGTCCTGACAAGGTTTTTCCATATGATGCCCCTGTGACCTTGACCTTTGACCCAAGGGTCTCAAAACCATTCGGGAACATTCTTGACACATGGGCTACCCTCACATAAAATTTGGTGAACTTATTTCATGTTACTTATTAAATATAGCATTATTTCCATTGTTTGCTATTTTGACTTTATTAAAATATTGATTGAACATTTGAAGTCACTGCTTGGTAATTTGATATCTTCTGGTTGATGGTTTAAACTTTACCCAGGGGCCCCAAAACCAATAGGGAACATCCTTGACACATGGGCTACTCTCACATGATATTTGGTGAACCTAGGTGCAGTCATTGTTGAGTTATTACCCGGACAATGTTTTTCAATATGATGCCCCAGTGACCTTGACCTTTGACCCTGGGGTCTCAAAATCAATAGGGAACCTCCTCCACCCAAGGGCTATCCACACATAAAATTTGAGGAACCTAGGTACATCCTTTCTTGAGTTATCATCCGGACAAGCAATTGTCCACAGACGGACAGACGGACGGACGGACAACATTATAACACAATACGTCCAGTTTTTCAATACGGGCATATAAAAACGAACGAGATTTGGCGAGAGTCGGCGTCAAGTTTACTGAGGAAGATTTTACTCCTACACCTAATTCAAACGTTTGACAGTTTACACTGTGCAACGGTAGGTTTCCATACTTACACGAGCGGGGCTATTTCTCCGAATACGACAATAAAATAACTTCGGTTTTAGACCGACGTTATTTCAATAACTTACGCCTAAAAACCGACTATAGAAATGACCTATCGAATTTGTACATCAAAGCGTCGTCAGTCTAAATAACTTCGGCGTCGATTGGACGAAATTAATTTAAAAAATCGAAATTGTTTAATCGACGAAGATATTCTAGACTTGTTGAAATTAGTAGCGTCGGTGCGAAGTTGTTGAATTGAGATGTGACGAAGATAATATAGTGTCGTTGAAATAAATACGTCGGTGCTTTAAGACGAAGTTGTTATAAATAGTTTAGTAAATAGTTTCGTCAACATGATAAAAACGACGTCGATGTTAATGGATTCGACGGATTTATTTTCCAATGCATTTATATAGGGAAAATAACAACGACATCGGGGGTGTACTGTGGCTTTCCATACTATAGAGACCAGTCGATACGATGGAACATTAATAAATCAACGTACTTGTACTCTTTGTGATAAAAACGAAATTGGCTCAGAAATACATTACTTAACTAGTTGCACATTCTTTAATAACGACAGATCCAGACATCTTAAAATGACCCGCAACATTGATATGAATGCATATTTTATTCAAGTTATGCAGTCCCAGGATGTCGGTGTCTTGCGAAGCCTTTGCAAATTTGTTAGAAAAATTACGAGAGCCTTTTCAAGATAGCCTCGGTTCTACGGCACTTATCCCTTTTTGCAAGACACCGACAATCTGAGACTGCACAGATCTCATTTGTATTAATACTACCCATCACCTGTTACTTTTGCCCCCACACTAAGTATTATTTCTCTATATAGCACAAATCATACGTGCAATTGTGATATAATAGACCGGAAGTGTCACCCTGTGTTATTATTATATGTGTATTTTTGTATTTTCCCCTGTTCGTTTATAATTGTTAATACTTGGGAGAAATAAAAGTTGAAGTAGTAGAAATAAAAGTTGAAGTAGTGTAACGCCCTATCGCTAAACTATATTTTATCGATTTTCACTGTCGTCTCAGTGTCGTTTGCAAATTTATCATTAAGTGCATTTATAAGGAAAAAGAGTATTTTTTAAACCCAAAGTGGCGGTAATCGGCGAAAAGTTCCAATTAATTGCGCGATCGTATTATATATGGGAGTTGTCTCTTTATTTGAAATTCTTCCCGTTCAATTATGATTAAATTTAAAAGTTAATCATTCTTAATAGTTATTGATCTTTTTGAATGTTTAATTGTTTGTAAAGAAAATGCTCTATGATGCTTGATCTCTGATTTAAATGGCCGAATTGTCGGAATAATTAACCGATTACAAAATAATTTTGTCATTATAAAATAAGTGAACAGAACAGAACAGAACATACATTTATTCACAAAAACTATACAGTTTCTAGTGATTAACAATTATAAGAATACACTGATTACATCACAATCAATACGATCATAACATTAATAGGAAACATAATAAAATTACAATGACACGGGTGAACAAGATTATACAATGACAATGACAAACATAGAGACATACTATCATAGAAATGTCTGATAATACTACATGTAAATCAAAAGACATAATGAAAGGTTTATAAAGTTAATAAATACAACATAAACAATATAAAATTAGTGAATTTATTTTTATGCTTTTACAGTTTATAGAACAACAACAAAAATATTAAATTAATTAAATTTAGTGGTTATCTAGTTACCACATCTTCTTAACCACTTAACCAACTTGTTAATTAAGAGATAAATTAGTTACCGTAACTAGTTAACCTCTTAATTAACTGTTTAGTTATGTAGTTTTTTATGGCAGAAATATGCCACCATAAAATGTAGATCAAAATGGAAAAATAAAACAAATAATAAAAAAATATTAAAACAGATCAGTAGTCCAGTGTTCTACCAATCTGATTAAAACCCGATCTAAAATTTTTCGCTCGCAAACTGGCCAGCATTTGCCCTGTATATAGTCTATCTGGAATATCGGAACTTTTTGCTAATTCGTAACTCTCAGATAAATAATTCATTATCATAGGTTTACTTGTATCAGCTTTAGTCAAGGGATCTTATGCCTGTTGTTTGTATAAGGATTTGTAATTGTTAGGTAAAGTTTCTGACATTACCTCTATATTCAAAATCCTAGGCACCTCCACTTCCGTTTCGAATCCATCTGTAAATCTGCACTGATTAGTGATGGCTGCATTTTGGAGAGCTTCACAGTGTTCGAAAATAACTGCAAAAGCATAACCAGGAAATTTCTTGTCATTCTCAAACGTTGTTCTTGAAGCTACATTAGCATCATTGACGAATAGATTGATGCCAACTAAGCTGCTGGATCTTGGTCTTTACGCTTCTTTTGTTGCTGACAAGATGCTTGACCCAACCTTCTTTCTTTTACAAGGCATTGCCTTATCTATGAATATAAATCATAATACAAAACCAGTCTTATACTTTGCCATAATAATAGTTTTTGTCATCAAGTAAGCAATGGGATATTTAATTGCTGTTCTGGTATATGTTGGTTAAACATTCTCGTTACATTGTGCGAGGAAAGTCCATGCAATGCTTTGTACGTAACATTTAGTATGTGATTGTTTCGACGGGATTCCAGCGATTCAATGCCAAGTTCTTTGTATAAACAAGAGCGAGAAGAATAACGTCTTAACCCTGTTATTATTCCAGCCGCTTCAACTTGTACACTTTCGATTAAGTCGGATTCTTGTTTTGTAATATTACACCACACAGGCCCGGCATATTCTAGCACTGGTCTAATAAATGAAAAGTATATTTTTTTGTATATATTATTTATATGTTCTCCCCACGTAGCACTAGACTGTAAGGTGACACCAAGATGTGTATGCGAATTAATTTCTTCGACAGGGATATTAGCGAACGTTAATTCTGGGTGAACAGTATTTCTACGTGTAAAAGTCATACATTTGGTTTTTGGGGGATTAAATTGAACTGATCATGAGTTTCCCCAGTTACAAATAGTATTTAAATCGGTCGATAGAGAATGGGAACTTGTTACTTCCATACCACGATCGACTATAACGAAAAGTGACATGTCATCAGCGAAAAGTCTTATGTCATAAGTAAGTTCATTAGCAAGATAGGTTGTGTGAACGATGTTAATATCAAATTGAGGCTAAACTATGAGAAGGTTAAGGTTAAGTATGGTACACTATTTGAACAGTCTAAAGGGTGTCAGTGATGTTATTAATGTCATGAAGGATGTAAATGAGTTCACATTTTACGCTGACGGTGAGGAAACATTGGAAAATGACATCTTCATAAACAGCATTTGTCTATGGTCCTGCAAAACTAAATGGTGTTGATATGATCAATCTGTTTAAGAAAGATGATGGTACAATAGGTGGTATGGAGGAAGGTGGAATCTTTGCACCTGGTAGTATTTTTGAACAGGGGGATTTAGTAACTGAGTTTGGTTAAAAAAACTTGTAGATGTCGATGACCAAAATGTAAGCTTGATCACACATTCTCAGAGGCACAATCTCAGAGGCACAATTTTCAAGATCAAATTGATGAGTTAAAGGTTTTAATTGAACAAAAGGAGAGTCCTATTGATCAGAACGAAATTAATCAATTAAGAACTTTAATAGAACAGAATAACGTCCATGAAGATATACAACGTATTCTACAGGTTATTCATACTAATTAGACCAATACTGATGCAGATATAGCATCTATTAAACGGGACCTAACTAATCATTTCACAGGTCATTGAACTGAGAACGACAAGAGTAACATTAAGTCTGAGATGCATTCTTACATAGTGGCCAATTCTGATACCTCACTATATGACCAGTTAAGAGAACAGTTAGTGGCACTAAGTGCTACAGTTTAAGCGTATTTAAGCCCTGGGGATCATGCTACAGTGGACAGTGTAACTGCTTTAGACAGTAAATTACAGACTAGCTTAAATGATATCCAATCAACGTATGTAAAAATACCTCATTAACAAGGCAGCTGAAAAATGTCAACAACCTTGTCAATCTGAATGCTCAGTCATTAAGTCATGTATCTCAACAGGTATCAACTCATGCTCAGGTGTTTTCTGATCAAATCAGGGACCATCATGTAGAACTGGGTGCTTTACAAGATAAGGTTGATAAGGGTGCGTTTCATAACTATTTTGTGTTTTATCACTACCTCATGTACGCTTTACAAACTTTACAACATGAATGGTCACTCAGAATGTACCAATATATGTACAGGAGACATGAGAAAGACTTCGGGAATCATAATGTACCAATGGCCAACACTCCAGAAGCCGTTATACAGTTCGTTACAAACTTCAACAAAGTGGTAAGGGAATATAATCATTTCCAAAGGGTTGCTTTGAAGTTAAATGACTTACATAAAATGGGGGAGGTCCTTCAGTCATCAACTGTACATCAACAGCTTGCAGGCAGTGTTATACGTGTACTGAATGGGTGGACTTACGTCATGATGTTTCATGACACTACAAATGTGTATCAGGATGCGTACATCTTTCTATATATTGATAAGGCTAAGCCATATGCAAGTAACACCACCGCTGCTTTGGGAGAAATGTTCAAATCCATTCAAGGTGATCAATGGGGCTCTAATCAAGTGCATTTTCTGGAAGTCAATGATTCCAATATTACGTTACATAATAACTGCACATATTTGAAATTTAACTATGGTAAAATAATTCCTGTAGAAGATTGTCTTCCTTATAACAGGTACCAACATTTAGTAGGTGCTTACTCTTTCCCTGATGATGAACCTCCTAAAGGCTAGATGATTTTCTTGCTCAATGTTCAAAGTTTTTTCTTGCTCAATGTTCAAAGTTGTTAGTTTCTTGCTCATAATTGTTTCTTGATCATTATTGTTTCTTGCACATTATTGTTCCTTACTCATTGGTCTTTCATTACCTATTGTCATATTGTTATAAATAAAAATAAAAACCAACAAAGTGTTGTTTTTACATATTTACATATATACATATTTACAGTTATGATATATACAATATATACAGGTACATGTTTATAAAATAAAGACATATAAAAGCGACATTAATAAAAACCACCTAACACTGAAGTTGTGGAGTCCAAATAGCCTGAAAAAATTATGTATAAACCACCTAACACTGAAGTTGTGGAGTCCAAATAACATGTAACATTTATGTATAAACCACCTAACACTGAAGTTGTGGAGTCCAAATAACATGAAAAATTTATGTATAAACCACCTAACACTGAAGTTGTGGAGTTCTATTTAATAACAATTCAAACTGTTGCAGGGTCGTATTTCGTGCAACCTATATAAAACATGTTTTATTTGTCTAAAACTTAAAATATGTACGAATCTTTTCACGTATTGACCGCCCGCACATTAAACATTTTATCAGCGATTTTGCGCATGACATGCACACTTCACGATGACCACATGGTAGAAACAAAACATTACAATCATTTTCGTTGCACATCCGGCAGACAGTAAAACTCTTCAAACGTTTATTTTCTTCAAGTGACGATTCTGAAATTCATTAATTGAGATAGTTTGAGAAACTCCACTTGATAAAATGCCTAATAAGGCTATTTATGCTGACTTGGTCATACTTAAAACGTCTTAGTAATAAAACGAAATAGGAAATTGAAAAAATGAACAAAAGGAGAAAATATTAGTATAAGTGCGAAGATATATATTGATATTAATAAATTATTGTTCGGTGAACATTTTCTAAAAAACAATATATTATTAATATATTTTATGATTTATCAAAACTATATTTATTTACCTCCATTAGCTGCTGTTATATCACTGTCAGCACCTCCAGCCATTTTGGAATAAAACTGTAAAGTAAATATCCTAATAATAAAGCAAAAAGTACAAACAAACAAACAATATATAATGATTTTCATTTTCAAGTTCTATCGAATGATGTAAATTCTGTGAAAGGTAAATTTGAATAAAATTAAAACTTGATTTACTTTGTATGGCTTGGAACAGACCGATCAGTACATACATAGGCTTATGCATATGAATTATTTACTGATTGACCCATCAGTCATTCAACATTTTTATTAACCCCTGTCAGTGGGATTATTATGGCCGATTTTAGTGCATAGTACACAGTAAATATTGACATGTCAAAAAGTAAATTTAACAATATACATTATAAACATATACAGAAAAGATATATCAATTACCTCAGCTTCGGTTATAGATTGTACACTTGCTATTTGTTCTCTACCTTTAACTTCATTTGCATACAGACAATTTGGAAACCATCGGCAATGTTCAGTCCATGGATCGTCAGTTCGTTCCAAGCTTTTAAAACCACCATTACAGGAAAAACATCTGACCTCATCTTCGTAACCTTGGTAATTAAATTATATTACATATTGATTTGATTTCAAGCAAAACAAGAAATATCTTAAAAACGATATTCGGCGCTATGCAATGTTCATTTTGTTTGAAGTATAGATGGTCATATTCACTGTTCAGTCATGCCACCAGGATCGTACAAACGACAATTTTGTGTAATCAATAAACATAGTGAGACGCCCATAATACACAGAATGAATAGAAAACAAAAAGTATCCGTGCCACGCACAATTTTTATCACAAATAACCAATGGTACCATAACTTTTTATCCATATCTCTATACCATAAGAGAATTTATTTGACAAAGATTCTGGAAGAGCAATTCGTATTGGTTATATAAATACTCTAGACATATTTATGAGTTAAAAGTTTTACATGCGCTGGATGTTTACTTTAAAGTATAATTGAAAAGGAAATACATGGAGCAATTACACATTTCTATTTTATACATTAATTCTAATTTTCTCTTAAATTTTATTTGATGAAAAAACGTTCCCGATTGTTTTAAAAATTATTTCTTAAAATAAAATAATAATAGTTCTCTTTATGTCTCTTTAATGCTGACGATATAATTGTTACACAATAGCACCCGTACGTCTATATCATAATAACATATATAAATGTAAATAACAATAAACAATATTATCTAGAATATTTTAAGCAATGTATGTATACAAATATTTACCTGGATAGTAGAAGCCAGCTTTAGATAACTGATTTGGTGTTTGTGCTACTCCCGATGGCCAGAGGTAAAATGTTGCTAATCTATCCTGCAATCTTTGATATTCTGGATGAAGATACTGACTCTGAATTTCATAATTCTCACCACCTGCAATTAACAAGATTAGGTTCTTAACGAAAACCACGAGAGCAGTTTCAAATATTTTACCTTTATGCTTGAAATTAACATAGATAATACGTTTTGTGATGACTTTATGCGGTTTGTTGAATAGATCAGGCATGATTATGCCTAGCAGCATCAGAGTGGTATCATCGTTTCTTCATTTTTATCAATTCGTTTTTTAAGAAAAATCAAATACCATATTTTCGCCATGCGGAACCTAAGCAAATGAGTCTTACCCACTTGTACTTCATTTACGATAAACTGACATTCCTAATTAAATTCAATTTGAAGCGTCTTGTCTTGGTCGTTTGAGAGTTGTCTTTTTAGAAAACTTTTCGCGTAAAACATTCCCATTAAAAATTGGGCAAGTTTCATGATATATAATACTTACATGTCAAATTAGGTTTATAACTTACCCATTGACCGGCGATAGAAATTGGGATCAGTTAAATTGAAGGCCCGCTAAAATATCAACATAAAAAATATAAAGATAAAAGTTTTGATAAAATATGATTTAGCTAGTCTAGCAGATAATATTCACTTTGACAATACATATACATGAACTAAGATGTTCACGAGACGTTACAATATTATATAAAGTTTTGAAAAACACTTAAATGTTTAGACATGCATCTATTTTTCTCGACAATCAAAGTACCAAACTCAGCATTTTAAATGAAATATTTTTAAAACCATTGCTTTACATCCATGTATAAATTTTAAATAAAAATTCTTCAGTACTAAATGGATACCAATAAATTATAATTGTTGAAATCATATTGACTATTCAACCTTAAATTTAACTTAAATCCTCTTTATTCAGAACAGTAACTATCATATCGTGTAACTTGGCCTTTGTAAAGAATGCTAGGAATATAAATTACTACCGAATATTCAAACTCTGTGGAAATTTTACAGAATTTCGCGTTTATCTATTTTACAACAGTTTTTTATTTATGCAGATCTCAAAATGTTCCGTTCGTCAGAGACCTCAGGACCCATCTGTTTGCTAACGATTTAACAACAATTTAAACAATTAAAACAATCAAAATACCTTAATTTCTGACACTTCTGATTCTCCAATAAGATTTTTCAAGAGTTCACAATCGGGAGAATATCTAGCATGTTCAAAGTAAGGAGTTGTCGCCGTATCAAAATCTTTCAAACATAATCCACAAGAAAAACAACGGACAAGATCTCCAGGACCTGGTAAAAACAAATGTGATAAGAAATCTGAAAGTTGTATTGTCAATATAAATTATCAAATATGAACAATTAATAGAATATAAACTTAATTACCTTGAAGCTAGGCAATTGGATATAATTATCAAGATATTGGTTAAAACGTAAATATTGATAACAATATTGTTAAATTTTGTCAACTACATCTTGCATCAGCTATACTCTTTACTATTTTAATCAATTTAAACATGGTATCAATCAAATAATCTTACCTGTGTTGACAAATCCTGCCTCATTTAGATCTTCTGGATTTTGTTGATGGGAAGATACTTGAGTATGATCGAATTGAAATTCAATTGTTATAGGTTCACCCATATTTGTTTGCGGAAGCAACACTTTTTCTGAGCGTTTGTCCGGATATGATTGGCGTAGTGATATAACACGTGGTGCCCGCGTGCTAGATTCGTTGTTTGCTATTTGAATATCCTCTAGTTTTACTTCTAATATAACATGGTACCGTGAAAGCATCTCTGTATCAAACACACGAAACAGTTCTTCATTTTTTGCTCTTCTTTTAAACAAGAAAAAGTCAGAACATGAAATTGGATAGATAACACATACATTGTTCCTCCTTGTTATTTTATCTAATCCATGAGTTTCAACTGACAAACGTTCGAAATCGAATTCACTGCGAACGTATTGTAAAAAACTCTTGTGCGAAGGAATTATAAATATATGTATCTCGCGGTCAGTACACAACATAGGACAATGAACAAATTTCTTCAATATGTCTGAAAATAACAGGAATATGCCATAGTTAAAATTTGACAACATTAACACTTTACTAATCCTCCAAGGGCATAAGTTCTTGTTCATTGATGTTCCATTGTTTGAAGATGCCATGGTGCAGCTTAGGATATGTTAATGCATCGAATACTGTCACTAAAACGAGAACAATAAAATTATGAAAACGGTAGGGTTTTATTGATACTATGTCGTATAATACAGTTTTATTTGGTTAATCACAGCTGAATTAAGTAACGATATTTCTAATGCTAACGATTTTGATTCTGAATATGTTTGAAAAGTTTGAACAGACTCCAATATGTCACATACAGAATAATCATCAAATTAAAATTGTGGTTTTCACGATGTGAATATTCCTAGATTTGAAGAATTTGATGAAAACTTACAAGTCAAGTAAAAATGCTATTAAATTATGGATATAACAAATCATTCGGTTTTGTATCTCCTATGTAAGTTGATTTTTCAAACTGTTTACTACTATTCAAAACACACTTATTCACAAGTTTTGTGAACATAATAATTTATTTTCTGATTCACAATTTGGTTTTTGGAAAGGGAGATAAACCGTCGATATTTTGTTTATTTTATCTAATCTTTTAATAATAATTTGTTTAAAAATAAACGATTGTATCGTGTTTTTTTTAGATTTATGTAAATGTTTCGATACTATATGAAACTTAATAATATTGGTTTACCAGGTGATTCATTTAAAACCATTAAAGATACGTATCAAAAAGTGAAACTGACATCCGTTGTTGCATTATTCCTTCTCCAAATGTTTCTAATTCTGTAGGTCTGAGACAATAAGATATCATGTTCCCAGTAATATTTTCATTGTTTGTTGAAGACCTAAATTTACTTTTTCAAAATAGTCCCACTTCTGGTATTTATATTGTTAATAATACTTTAAAATTACTTATTTTTGCAGACGATATAGTTATTATCGGCGATACATTAAGAGTTGCAAAGCAATCTAAATTTATTACATACTTAATGTCAAAAATGGGATTTTGAGGTTAATACAACAAAACAAAAATATGTTTTTTTTTCAAAAGGGGTAGGGTATTAAGAGATACAAATTGGACTTACAATGGAATTGAGATTGTTGTTGTTGACTGTTTAATTATCTTAGGACGTTTTAACGGAAACAGCACTGCATAGCCGGAAAGCAATTTACATTGGATACAATGACACAATTTTTGTATTTATAGATTTGTAAATCTATTTCGAATTATTTTCCATATATCGATATTTGCATATATTTATATGATAATTATCTTAAACAGGGATCCATTCCCGATTTAAAATAGACAATGTAGTTTATACATGTATTTACTTTGCACCTTGCAATCATGGATTTTACAAGGCATCTGGCTGGATTCCCTATTAGTCGGTGGTCGCCTTTTCTCATAATCAAATCATAACTTTTATCACTTTTAATTTATCACTATATAATGCATTATTGGGGGACGCGCGGGCGATGATGCTGGTGGATGTTCGGACAGAAGCTTTGGATTAGAATCTAATTTTGCACCTTGCAATCATGTTTTTTCGGGGCATCGGCCTAATTCCCATCGGCCAGTTTGCTGCCGTTCTACCGACAATCCATTATCTTTCATTCACTATTTTTTACAGTTGAAAACTCACTGGTTTTGTTGTTGTTGTTATTTTTAAACTGTTATTAGCACTTTATTGATCACTAATTCTTAGTTTTATATTACTCTTCAGTTTATGTTTTTTTATGTTTTATCATCTCTTAAATCACTTTCATTTTCATTTAAACTTTTGCGCTTTTGAACATATATTCAATATGGAAAGAACGCTATACAAATGCGGTATATATATGTATTTATTGCATATATGTAAGGGAACATAGCTATGTATAATTTAAAAAAAATATCAAATAAAATTCTGACTTTTCTATCTTGTAAGATAACCACTGATTATTGAAATCACCCTCAGGCGAGCGATCCCTCACTGTACACATTGACCTAGGTGAAGTGGAACAATTGTAGGTAAGTTTCTTAATCAAGGTAATTAGCAGTGCCCCTAGTGAGAATCGAACCCAGTGCCCCTCGATCCCTAAGTTTGCGTCTACCACTGGACCATTGCTCCAACTGATCTACATAACTATTCATGTATTAATTGCACATTTATCAACTGGGAGCCGAATATTTCTTATACGCAATGAAAATAGAGATGTTGCAGTCAGAGTTTTCCAGAACCTTGTGTATGACTTGTTGCTTAAATAAAATAAACACATTTTTTACGCAAAATCACTTAAATTTAATATTATTTTTAACTATTTTATCTGTTTCCACATACCACGATACAGGGGTGCAGAATTTCCTATGCTCGACTTGTCCAACTCAAACATTTATGTCTGTAGACGAGTCAATTTTTCCATCCCACTTGTCCATGAACAATTAATGTTTTTAGCTAAATATTATATTAAATATACTACATTATTATACCTCACTGGAATTTCCCTATGCTAAAGCTCTATACCGGAGCGGGTGATATTTTGTTCGATCACATGGTAATATTACCCGCTATCTAAGGGAGACCTCTTATTAACGATTAGTAGCCGTAAACAGCCGCGACCGTGGCGTAGTGGTTAGCATGTCTGACTTCGAATCCGGAGATCGCGGGTTCGAATCCCGGTCGCGGCAGGGTATGTTAGTGATATAATTCAGTTTTTTTATTGTACTGATTTTTTTCTTTACTGTGTTGTTATTTGTTGTTCAATAAATATTTACTTGTTACAGTTTTTTTCGGTATAATAAAACAAATAACACATGGCAGTGAGGGTGACAGTACAGATTATCAACCCTTGAAAATATTATTTTCCTTGGGTTGATAATCTGTACTGTCACCCTCACTGCCATGTGTTATTTGTATACTATACATGTATCATAGCAAAACTCAATAATGATGATGTCTAAATGCTTCAATGAACTATCTCTCTGTCAACAATTTATCAATGCTTACAGTTTGTATTTTATATATGTACAGCTTTCAATATTTATTTGAAGAATTGAACATAAGGGTTTTTTGATGCCGCACAAGTTGATATTTAGATTTAATACGTCCGTAGTCAGTGGAAAAAAAACTTGGAATTCCAAACTCCTGCCTCAATCAAATATATAGTGTATCATTATTAGGAATGAGAGATACAATAAAAAACTTTGTCCTATTTAGATATCATTAATTACTTTGCATTAAAAAATCCAATGAACAAAAATCCATTCTTGTACTCTTGTGTTCTCTAATGAAGATGTTGCTATATCAATACGTGTTCGCACTTAATCTTTTTAAAAATCCAGTTTGGAAATTACCTTTAAACTCCACTTGCCAAAATAAACATGACTTGGTTATTTCACAATAGGTCAGTGAATCACATATAAAGAATGCATTGTGCAACAAACGTAACTCAATAGTCGAGTATAGAATATCCGTTCATAAAACTGCATTTTTATCAATCAATGTAAGATCAACGAAAAATGTCGAGTGTAAACAAAAAAATATCATCATTGTTTAAATCTACTGATTACTGTCATATGAAGCGTCAACTCGTTGCAAACGTTGTCGCATACTTAGTAATGATTTTAAAGAACTCGATATGTACCAGGTAAATTTGTTGGTCTATTCCACGAGTGCTGTTAGAGATCATATTGCTGAGGCGTGCTAATATAATAAGTTGATTTAATAAAATTAATGTTTATTGTATCGTCGACCGCCAAATTTCCGCTAAGTTTCGATTTGTGTTCCCTTTTTGTTTTGGCTGCGCGCATCTCAGCAAGTTTGTATGATATCACGAGTCCGTATGTAACAACACATCAACATTATCAACAACACATTTATAACTTTTTGCTTGAACATGGTCACATGTTAGATCCAAATGGAACACTGAATGTAAAGTTGAACTGAACCATTGGAAACTGTATGGGGTTTGGAGATCTCTAATTTAATGGAGGCATTTTCAAAATAGCGGCCATACACAGAGTCGCTTACTCTCAAGTTTTAACACATGTCTTTTAAGAAATTTGTATCCGCATTTACTGGTGACATACAATTTCTTTTGTAAAACAATAGTTATTTTTCTGTTATTTATTGGTATTTAATTGTGCATTTTTATTAAAAGCTTTCTTTCGTGAAAACTGGACAATCAACGCTAATTTCTACTTTCTAGCATGTGTTATATTTCACAAATCAAAGTAGATTTTAGTGAAATGCAAAATCGGAAGAAAACAATTAAACTAAAATACATTTTAAATATTTTGATTGCAATATTAAGTGTAAAGCTTACGATAGAAGAAACATCCCCGAAATTTAGTTATATCTAAAACAATTTTGGATCATGTATGTTTTAATAATCAGAAAAGTAATCAATACATATGATATCATGGTTCATCACAGTCAATTATGTTCATTTATGGGCAAGATAACAAATTACATACAAATAAACCTTTGAAACAAAAGGGTCTGAAAATCATTGCACAGTTACATATGAAATCAGGAAGTACATTAGTAGGTCTAGGCTAAGATCCACGACCGAAGATTTCATCTGCAGACAAAATTATCTAATGCTCAATAGAGTTAGCTGAACCGAAGGTAGTCTAAGAATAGGGCGAGTGACCTAATTCTTTAACCTGGATGACCCATATACAATTCCAAACAAGCCTTTATCTAGACAATCAGCCACTATCGCATACACAAAGCAAATGTGAGCAGACGACAGACAAACAGACGAAAGACGCCGGATATCCAGCGATCACAATAGCTCACAATGAGCTTTCGCTTAGGTGAGCTAAAGAGGGAAGTGCGTATTGGTACAGTACTATTTTAAAATCAAATGGTCATGTGCACAGACTGTTCATTCGAAAAGAATGATGATAAAGGGTGTATTAGTGGTTGAAACTGAAAAAAATCTATAAAATGGGTCGGGTAACGAAATAAGTCAAAATATCAATAAATTCTGGATTATTTTGTTATTTTGTTAGTGATGCATCAAGTGTATAGTCATGACAGTGGAAATATAAAACACTCAACAAATAAGACATTTATAATGAAGTTGAGAAAGCCTTCCTATCGTCAGTCAAAACACATAATAAAAGTACTTTTTCATAAATCTATATGTTGCTATACAGAATGTCAATGTAATATTTTACAATGTCTTAGGGTGAATCAGACAAAAATGCTCCCGCAAAGTAAATACCATTATTAACAATAACACAATCATTACACGTTTAAACTTCCAGTTTATATCACAGGGACCTGATGATTTTCCCCTTCTTATTGTAATTTATATATATATGATAAGAAGGAAAAATTGCAACATTTGGAATTATGAAAATGTACTTAAAATGTGTTTGGACAGACGAAAGGAACGCAATTTCAAGGTTAGGATAAGTGTTTTCATTTCATTCAAAATGTCTATTTTGTTCAGTGTTTTATATTTCCATTGTTATGTCTGATGAATTTGATAAATCTTTTACAAAACTATCCGGTATTTATGGATATTTTAGTTTATTTAGTTACCCGACTTGTTCGACTCGCACATTTGTCTGCGTACAAGTCAATTTATCCATTCCACTTGTCTGTGGATAAAGTTATATTTTTTGCTTAATATCAATGTTATTTCACAGTCCATTTTACAAGGTCAATAATATTATACAAATGTACATTCTAAAAAAGTACACTTTAATAAAAAAAATATTACAGATGATTTTCGAAACCAATTTCATTTGATGAGTAACTAAATGTTTTATCCAGTAAGCCGCGCTTATCGTACAGTTAAAGCTCGTATTCATAGCAATCAAATATTTTTTTTAGAATCTATTTGTATATATACTAAAACAATCAATTCAATATCCTTTACTTGTAAATTCTCCAATAGAAATAATAAGTCCGAAGTAAAAAGTACACATCATGCCACGTTTACTATATACGTGAGTAATACATGTAGTATAAACCATGCCATGTTAAATCATGTGCAACATATAATAAAGAAAACATTGTGCAACAAACGTAACTCGATACTTGACTATATATAATGCATAACGGCCTGATTTTATTATCGTTAGATACACGAAATATGTTGCGTTTTAAACAAAAATTCTGTGTTTTATACTTCTGATACTATATTAAGCATCGTCAACTCATCACGAACGTTGTCAAATTGAAAACCAAGTGTTATCTTTCGTTTCAATTATGACTATTCATCTGTGCATTTTTAATTAAAAGCTTTCATTTACGAAAACTGGACAACGGACGATTATTTCCACTCATACATATGCTATGTTAAAACTCAAAGTAAAATTGTTCTAAATCGAAAGTAGAATTTGATTTACAGTACATGATAATAAATCATAGGTCTTAATAGAAATCGAAAGTACAATTTGATAGACAATACATATAAAACATTTTTGTTGAAACCTTATTAATATAAAGTCTTACTATAGAAGAAACATCCACAAATTCAGTAATGTCTGAAACAATTTTGGATCATGTTTGTTTTTATAACCAGAATAGTAATTAAAACATAGAATACCATGTTCTACAAAGTGAAATATGTTTATTATGTGCTTGATAACAAAATACATACAGACAAATCTTCTAAAAAGAGGGACGCGAGTATTTGTACTGTACAAAGTTAAAAATAATTGGTCACGTGAACAGGTTAATAATTTGAAAAGAATGTTCATAAAATTTAAACACTAGCAATCGATAAGAATTACCTAATTCAAACCCGAAGGTTTATTAAAACAAAAAATGGTGTAATTTAAAACAGTCACTTAATTACAAACTTAAGATTAAGAGTTTCACAAGTTCCAACCAATTCATTAAATAATTAATTAAATGAAAATTCCAATTTACCTCAAAATATTTCACATTCAAAGTTACTGTACGACAAAATAATATCAAAATAATATCAAGTTTTACCAATAGCTAACGCGGAAGTAAATGATTCACAGGTATATAATTACAACCTAAATGAAATAATACAATCTGATTGGTCAAAAGTGAACACATGACTTGAAAAAAAATGTGTTTTCATTTCTTTATAAACGCAGTTGCCTACTAGAATTCATTAATATTCATGACTTTAAATTACGTCATACTAGTACTAATTTCATGAATGAAAGATTTATTTTAAACAAAAGCTATGCATGTCAATAAAAGAATTAAATCATCGAATGCATGAAAATGGTCCGATAATATCATATTGAAAATAAAATAAGAAATAAATGTTAACTGAAATAAGCATTTCAAGATTACTTTTATCTTTAATACTATTAATAGTTGACCTAGACCATGATAAATGCACGGGAATAGCGTAAAACTTTCAACTTGTTTACACGTTTTTTGAAAGCTAAACGATCGTGGTTTTCTCTTGCAGTGCTTTTTATACGAATTAAAATACATTTACTTACATTTCTTGCATTATTGACTCTGTAATAACATTAAAACCTGGAAAAATTGCATCGAAGCAAAGACCAAAATGGCCGACGGCCAGTATGAAAGATCTGTTAACGAACAAGATTATTCCACACTATAATGCATTCGGCTCTTACGCACTAAAATATAGTTCTTGATATCAGCGCAATTAATAATGGTTCAGTCGACAAAAAGTTCGCCTAGAAAGGTTGTAATTACATGGTATGAATTTATAGAAACTGACTTCGGCCTTTATGCAAATTAGCTATCACCAAAATGTCATTTATTTTTCGATGAAAGTCAGTTTCTATGAATTCATGCCTTAACAGAAACGAGACTGTAATTTAGTGTAGTTGCCAAGTATTAAACTGGAAGTCAATCAATTTTTGTCCGAAATTGTAACAAGTTTGTTTATAACCGTCTCATATTCAAATAGTACTATATTATGTATTGTATATTTACAAATGAACATTATTGAAGTTCTAAATTTACGTAATTTAAACTTCCCTGTATACATTTTAAGCCAGTTAAGTACTTAATGAACTTGACGCGTTTTTAAAACCAGCATACGTTTACAATACTGAGAGTATAGTATAAAATATACACTTATTAGCAACGTTTAACACAAAAAAAAAACAATAATAAGACATAAATTTTACCATTTTCTGTCTGTCCGATTCACACTTCTTTCAAGATGGCGACTGAAATCTGTAAAACTGTATCTGCGTCACGTGATATTTTCTGCTAATTCATTGGTCAACGAGCAAAGGACGACAACTGCATGTTTTCCATAAAAAATTGACGGGGTCTAGATTTTTTCTTTGAAATCTTCATTGCGGCTTTTCAATTGTATTTGTGCACTGTCTGTTAAAAACCCATCTCCAGTGTCATTTTTAACGCCGAATGAAATAATCAATGATTTTGTGTCATTTTATTGAAATAAAAAAGGAAAGTGAACGTTCTCAGTTTTTCACAATATCGCCTTCAAAATAAAATTACCTTCAAAACAACGACGTTAATATTACGTTGCGCTGACGTTGTGATTTGGGGTTATGTATGTAATTTTCTTATAAATTCAATTTTGTAGTTTCTTTCCAGTTCTTAATTAATTTCTTGTGACACTCAGCATCTGATCTGTTCAAAATTAATTTAACATAAGTCAATCAAAATCCGCTTCTACTTATTTTTACAACAAATGCTTTAATCACAACGTCAGCGTAACGTTATATTAACGTCGTTGTAATGAAGGTAATTTTACTTTGAACGCGATATTGTGAAAAACTGAGAACGTTCAATTTCCTTTTTTATTTCATTAAAATGATACAAAAAGTGCGCAGATTTCAAAAATCGCGATAAGAATTTGACCACCGTTCTGCTTTAATATGAAAATAACCATTATAACTTGGCAATTTGTGAAACCTTTAAGACGTGAAAACCCTAAATTCAGTGATGAAATGTACAATCTTTACGACTGGCGTGATATTTGAATAATCGGAACAAAATGATTGTATGCAACAATATTTCAGAAACATTTCGGTATAATAATCAATGACCTCGGACATTCAATATCTCAAATATGTGGGTTTAATGTACTTGCCTATTTTTAGCGCGAACCATTGTGACGTCCATGACGTCGTGAAAAAACGACAACGTCGCTAAGGTTACCAGAAAAACAAACAAGAAGCATGAAGGTATCTGCCTGCCAACTTTTATCATAATCGGTGAACAAAATATTTTTTTCGTTTTTCCCTCCGAGTAAGGTACCGACCCACCTTAACTACATAAGTGACAAAAGTAAGTAAGAACAGAACAGTACATACCTTTATTCACAAAAACCGTACAATGATTACATCAAAACCAATACGGTTAAAACATGAATGGACAGAAAATACCTTGACACGCGTAAACAAAATTATGCAATGCCAAAGACAAAAAGAAACACAAATCAGAGGCAATCTCTAATAACACTACATGTAAATCAAAAAATAGAAAAAAATCATTCGATAGCTTCAAAAATATTACAACATATACACTTTGTTATATCATTTGGCATCAATTTAAAGCATACTGACCCAGTTAAAACATGGAATGAATTAAAGATGAAATAACAAGCAAGCATAAATCTATCAAGCATTGGTGTAATATAATGTTTAAAAAACATAATTAATAGTATATGACTTTGTAATGCATTAACATTGACTTACACTCAATTATTTGAGTAAACCTATTGTGTATAAATTTCTAACTATAAAAACTTCTTCTAAATATTTCGCAAGAGAATTCATTCGGATTTATTATTACTATTAAAACAAAAATGAATTTAAACATACTCTGCTTAATCATATCATATTTCTATATGGGCATGCATAAGTCGCTTGAAAAAAAAGGAAATTCATTTTTGACGTCAATCAAATTACAAATTAAAAAACGCTGATTTCGTTCGACTCTAGCGTTTGAAGTATCGACCTTTTTATATTTTTATATTTTGATCAGAAATACGTATTATTAAGAGCTGTTCTATATTTTCGAGATAATGTATAATAGTTCCAAACAAAAACGTTCTTTTATATAATTATAAAACACTGCAATTGTTGACACATCTTTGTTTCAACACTAAACAAAACTTTATATGGTCTAACTGTAATGATAGAACGATAGTTTTTTTCGTCAACATATTATGCAAATTGTATTTAAGTCTATGATGATGCAATATACAGTTGTTTTCAATAGATTAAATATGACAAGGTATGTTTGTTTTCAGTTTTAGACAGCATTATAATGTCTGAAAATCTCCATAAATGATACGATTTGAATTTCATATTTTCTCGGGATGAGACGATAGGTCGTCACACGATACGAAACGTATGTTATAATGTTTATATTAAATTTCAGTTGTATGACACAACATTTAAGACATTATCGGTGTTACAGTGATGTGATGTACATTTGTTTTTTGTTTAAAAATATATTTAAAGTAAAGCTTCCTCACAACACAGCAACTCTTTAATAGCATGTTATTGCAATAAAATCAAATAACATAACTTTTATTAATAAGAGTATTTAGCTATAAATTTTTCCTTCTTGTTCTAACCTTTTTCAAATTTAAAGTAAATTAAAGTATCCTTTCTGTTACAAATTAGTGGTTTTATGTATTGTAAATGGATAATTGTTAATACTAGTGATGCTGACAATATCAACAACTTAAACTTTTTCATTTGATTAAACGCCTATTTCTATATTACATATTCAATGGTATTGTTCAAAAGATAAATAATGAAACTAAATAAGTAAAACTCACCACCATAGATAACACAGAACAAAATAAAATCCATTGCGCATGATGTTATATAGTGTGATTATGCATTTGGTTTTCATATATCAAGTTTATAAGAACTATATTAATCTTAGTTCATGATTTGACTTTATTTTCTTATTTATTTGTTTTTATTGATTTGATATTTAAAGTTGTTGTCCTGAACAGTATAACATGATGCTACTGTTAACCGGACTTGTCCTGAACAGTGTTACATAACGCCACTGTTAACCAGACAATTCCCCAAAGGTGTCGAAACATCACCTTTAAATGGTCCTTAATACATCCCAAAAGGTGTCGAAACATCACCTTAAAAGGGGTCCCTTATTTTAAGCTAACTTGATATCATCTAAGATCGACCAGTTCTATTGTTTTATAGTCTCGTACCCAGAGATTTTATTCAAGAGTTTTCAATGGAAATAGCGAAAGGAAGACAACTCTACCTGTAATATCGACTATATTTATTTATGCGAAACATCATTATGTAAATATACAGTTAAGGAAATTAGAACATAATCTTTATATTTTGCTAAATGTTATGTTTTTGTTATCAGTTAATCAGACAATGATTGAAATGTTAACATTTCTGTTATATATTACAGTCCGTACAACAATACTTCGTTTAAACATTAACAGGAACTAATTTAAATGTTTGCTTTATTTACATGTACATAATTGTGTTATAGCTCGTTCAGGATAACTTGAGACAAACGACTCAGTTTGTTTACATATTTGGGACTCAGGTATTACATAAAACAGGGAGGTCAGCTTATTTTGTGTAATGGAAGTATTAAGCATGTCTTAATGCGTGGAACGTGTATTCTCGTACAAAATTTAATACATCAAAAACATGCTGATAATAGTCGATAAATACGTGTACTAAACATAAACCCACCTGTGTATAAAAATGGCATCGTTGTATTTTGTCTCAGGTTATCCTAAACGAGCTATATCCATGCTCTTTTAATAGTTTATTTATGAACTAAATGTCGGAACTTTTGTTTTTGCATATTTCAATTTCCGTTCATTGTATTTATATATATTTTATATATATTATCGTTATATTTATTATTCTAGAATTTGACTTATTGATCATATACTCTTGGCGTGAAATTAAAAAGCTTAGTAAGGAACATAGTACTAAGGATCAAATATCTCTTGATACTTGGTATGATCATTTTAGTAGTTTATTTGTCAATGACACAAATGACAATGATGTAATCATGCACATGTACCTATTCCTAATATTGATGATTTATCTGATATCGATGAAATAGAAAATGTTATTTTTAATTCTGATATCACCTATGATGAAATTATTGAATCAATAAAATCATCATGTTTAGATAAAGCCACTGGTGGAAATTTGATACCAAAACATTTAAGTTATGGCTTACATGTTCTAATACCTTACATTTGTAAACGTTTTAATAGACTTAATTCTACTGGTGAGTTCCCAGATAAATGGACTCAAATTGTAATAATACCACTTTAAAAAAACGAAATGTAAATAACCCGATTAATTATAGAGGTATTGTTTTAGTTGACATTCTTAGTAAAGTATATATATCTATTATTACAAAAAGATTAACATTGTTACGTGTATCCGAGCGGTCAACTATATATATATGTATTTCCTCGAGCTACTTAGCTTAATGATTGGTAAAATAAAAAAAGTATATGTACAAGTCATGAAATATAAGACACATTTAACAACAGCAACTATACAACATATCTATGAATACAATGATATACATGATCACGAGGAGCATCACTAAGTATAAGATTATTTAGAGGTCAAAAGTAATACACGTTAAACAACATCACCAAATATTTACAAAGACAACGAAAACAAGAGTGATTCTATAACAAACAATATCATACAACATGATCAACTATTGTTGACAAACAAACATGCACAAAATATGCATATACAAGAAACGGCAAACCAAATGATGCAATATATAATAACGATATAAGACAATCAAATAAAGACAAATGCATGAACAATTATATACATTGCAAAATGACATAGAGTGGTATACAGCTGGAGAAACGACCGGATCGCAGCCGTGTTCTATGGCTGTTGTTTGTGATTATTGATAAGGCTGAGAGCCGAAACAGAGATGCTGACGAAGGCCTGGAGCCGTGTTAGATATATAGCTGAAACTATTTTAGAGTTTTTGTGGTTGCCAGCTTAATGTTATACTAGTTGAATAATATGATTGTTGGTGAAACAACGCTATATGTAATACCTGGGAAACCCAGAGTCAATTGTTACGATACACTCAAAGATTGAAGGATCAATATACTCAAGTCTGGAAGGCAGCATGTTTAACAAATTCTAAATTATATTATTAATCCTCATTTAAAAACAATTATGACATGGAAAAGTATATTGTAGTGATTATCATATTAACAAATTTAGGAAAGCTTTAGCAAGTTTTAGAAGTTTGTCTCACAATTTAATAATAGAGCATGCAAGGCAATATAATATTGATAGAAAATTCCGTTTTTGTCCGTACTGCGCTTATGGTATTGAAGGTGAGTTTCATTTTATAATGGTTGGTCCTTTTTATACAGAAATACGTTGTAATTATCTTCCTAAAATTTATATAGAAACCCGAATGTTCATAAATTTATTGCTTTGATGAACAGTGTAAGAGAATCTGTGTTAAAAATCTAGCTATTTACATATTTAATGCATTTGAAAGAAGAAAGCAGTTGTTGTCATCCTTTCAGTAGTATAATTAAGATGCAAATTGTTTATATATATGATATTATGTATGATATTATGTATCTTGAATATCAACTTGACATGTTTTTTGTATGTAGTATATTTATGTATATGGTCCTGAGGCCATATGTACTATATGAAATAAACAGTTAAACTCTAGATTTAATGTTTTTTCTGTATTTATATTTTTAGTTTAAGTAATTTGCATGATTTATTATATTTTTAAAGAATATTTGTCTTTTTTTTAGACGGACATATGAATTTGTAAATGGTTTGCACTATTAAACTTTGTCGTCTTCTTCTTGTTGTATAAAGCTTTAAATTCTTTTTATATTCATGGTGGAGTGTTTTCACTTTTTTATCATTTTAGTTATTATTAATGATTCTCACTTTGTTAAGCACCATTTGACATGTAATATAGATATAGGCGTTTGATCAAATTAGAATTTTTAATTTTAGTTTAACACATAAATGATCAGTGTGAAGGTCAGCTTGGACAGCTAACCCTAAACAAATAAAAACTGGGAACAGACTAAATGTTGATTTTAGAATTTGTTTAGATGACCCTATGTCTTCCTTTTCATGACTCTTGTTTATTCATGGAATAGTTGCATCGGTATACATGTATATCCAAAAACAAAGTTTTATCCAAGTACTTTTTGAGGGCACAGCTTTTAAATACTTATTTCCTCATAGATGAAGTCAGGTAATAGATATACCTGTATACTAACTACAACAACTCGCTTATTTTATATCTAAAAGTTTATTTAGCAAAATAGAAATAAATGATTGATAGACTATCTTAATATAATCATAAAACATTTGAAAATATAATCTACATATAATGTATCTACATTATAATACATATCTATACAACACCCAATGAAGAGAACTCCACTGGGCAGGGCATTATACGTCCATTTGCTGTCCAAGCCAAGGTTTATAGGAGATAGATGTTTGCAGCAGCCACATACTGACCGTTGACCCCGGGCACTTCCTTGACCAAATGGCCAGGTAAACCTAGGTACAACAGCTGTACAGTTATCCCTAATGCAAAGTGTTTCAATATGAAGTCGCAGCCGTTTTGACCCCGAATCCTCAGAATCGACAGGTAACACCCTTGGGTTAAGGGTTATCAACAGTAAATATCTAGTAAAATATATTATTACCCTACAACGTTTTCCAATATAAAGTCAAATTGCCTTGATCTTTGAATAATGAACTGGTCAATTTTTTGACACAAAGGCTATCCACAGCAAAGATTTCGTGCACCTAGGTACATCTGTTGTTGAGTTATCATTCGGGCAAATTTTCCAATTTGACCCCTTTGCCTCAGAGTTCAAGTCTCTTTTCTGTTTTAAATTTGAAGTTTTATTAATTCGTAAATTGATAATCGTTAATACCAGTTATATTGACATTATCAACAACTTGGCAACATCTAAGAGAGATCAGTTCTAATTTTTAATCATTCTCGTACCCAGAGAGTTATTGAGATTCTCAATCGTAATTGCTAAGTACGGGAATGCACTTCAATTTAAGAGCTTTTCAACCAAGATAGTGAAAGAGAGACAACGCCAGTTGAATTATCAACCATATTTATATGATACATATATGTATATAAATACGGTAAAGAAAGTTAGAACATGATCTTTATATTTTACTGTATGTTATCATTTTTGTAATCAGTTAATTAGACACTGTTTACATTTCTTCTTATATCATACAGTCACAAAAACAATACATATATTTTAAACAAAGAAAAAACACTCTTTGTTCAAACGTTAATAATAACTGGTTTTAACTTGTCTGTCCTATAAATGGAAGAAAATAGTGAATAGTAACAATTTCAATTTATGAATATATACATGTGCATAATACTAGTGATTTCCCTGTCTTGCTATTTTATTTAAAAACGTTTCTGCCAGAGGCTTCTTCAGTTGATAAATATTGTCACAACAAGTTTATATATTTAAAAGAACACACTTTCCACGCATTCCAGACATAACAAGTAAATCTGTGAGCTAATGCTCACTAGTGATACCCCCGCAAAAATCTAAAAATATGCGACAAACAGGAAGTAGATGAGCAAGGAGCATGAAATCGCTTTACACCACATGGGACTATGGGATGAAGCAATATGCAAAGTATTAGGCTGCTGCATGTTATAGTTGCTGAGAAAACTGCGACGGAAATTTTGTAACGGACGGACGGACGCACGGACGGACAAGGGTAAAACAGTATACCCCCCTCTTCTTCGAAGCGGGGGTATAATTACTACTTCCATTTCACAAAATCAGCTGGCCGACATGTTTAATGTAATACCCGAGTCAAAAATATGAAAACAAAACGAGTCGTTCGTCTGAAGTTACCCTAAACGACCTAAGGAAGTTTAGTTAGAACATGATCTTTATATTTTACTGCATTTCATTTGCTTGTAAAATGCTAATCAGACTAAAATTGACACTGTTTATATTTCTGCTAATATCATACAGCCACCAAACAGGTTTTTAAACCAAGGAAGAAACAATGTTTGTTTAAAATATTCACCAGATCTTTAAAGTTTGCTGTCTTTTCAGTGTATGAAAATTATGGAAAGCCATAAGTCCCGAGGGTAATTTAGAGCGAAAGTTCGCTAATCGGCATAAAACCCGAAGTCCGCGTTTCCGCACTTCCGAAGTTACAAAATCCCGAACTCCGAACTTTACGCTAATCGGCATAAAACCCGAAGTCCGCGTTTCCGCACTTCCGAAGTTACAAAATCCCGAACTCCGAACTTACACTTATCGGCATAAAACCCGAAGTCCGCGTTTCCGCACTTCCGAAGTTACAAAATCCCGAACTCCGAACTTAACATTTTACAACCCCGAAGTTAGAACAACTATAACTTCGCTATGCGTTCCGCGTCTCCGCGTTTCCGAACTTACAATAAGCTCGCTAACTATCGCGCATTCCCGAAGAAACTGTTTCCTCGCTCAACATTGCCACATCTCCGAGCCTTCAGTAACTTCGCTTAAACATTTCGAAGAAACTGTTATCTCGCTATCTGTCTCCGCACTTCCGAAGTTATGATAAGTTCGCTTCACGATTCCGCATTTCCGAGATTTCAAATAATCGAGCTAACCTCGCCTTTTATGCCTACGAATTGAAGCTGCGTAACTGCGCTAATCAATCTGAGTTTAAACTCGACAGTCATGAAGGGTTTGCGCATGCGCACTGTATACACGTGCAGTAGTTGTTTACATTCCTGACAATGCTACCAGTTGGTAAGATTATGATTATTTTTAAATTGCTTTTACTGAATTTAATATTTTTAATATTTTTGAAGTACTGCTTTGATACATACACATGTATTTTACAGTGTACATGAACGTTTAATATATCATAAAGCATTTATGCTAATAGTAAACGATGCTAGCGTGAATCCTGTGTACCTTTCACATGCTTTGTTTTTTACTTTCGTTTTAGGATAGTATTATTTTATTATTTAAGAGGCCCACAGGGAAGATTGGACTCTGCCTAACTGTGTTGCCTCTACAAATAAAGTTTTTATTATTATTATTATACGGTATTAATACTTTTTTCTTATATATGTGTAATCAATAGTATACAGTATAACCTGCATTAACACCCACCAGCTATCAGTGGTCACCTGCTGTAAGCAGCCAGTCTGCATGGGCGGATCCAGCAGGGGGTCAAGGGGTCCGGACGCCCTAGAATTTGGAAAACGTACATGTCTATTAGTGTATTTCTTGCTTGTAAGTCATTTTTAAGTAGTATTAAGTAATTTTTCTCGGTGCTTAACATAGATTTAATGGTTATGTAGTTTTGAATATGAATATGTTGCATTTTCCCGCAAAATGTGTATAATGTGGTTGTGGTTCGAGGTTTGGACTCCCCTAGAAAAGTTCGGACCCCCATGAAAAGTTAGGACCCCCCCCCTAGAAAAAAACCTGGATCAGCCCCTGAGTCTGGCTTCCTTCAAACAAAAATGACTCTATTTTGAACCTGTAAGAAGCAGCCACCTGCTATATATATGGCCAGTGACCTTTTATTTACTTAACTATTCACAAATTTATCTGTATTAACTTAATAATTTAGTGGTCATATTTTATCAAATTTAGAATTAACAAAGTGTCAGCAACATTGAATAATGACCGGATGCATGAAAACCTACCTAGTTGGGTCTTTAAACAATAAAACTAATCAACAAAGTGTCGTTACATAATGTAAGAATTCTGATTAACAAGTGGAATTTTCCCTTGTATCTATGAATTTGTGTATCTCTATTAGAAATGTCAGGATAGACTTATAAAATGAACTAATCTTAACCCGGTTTAAGTGGTAACCTGCTGTTAGCAGTCAATTCAGCCACTTCCATTCAATGACAGCTTATTGCAGGTTAAACTGTATTTGTTTGTGCTTTGAATAACACATCGTCTCAATACCGAAGACTGTATATGCATGTGTACGGCGAAGTTAATGTGCATGTTTTTTGGTGCCAATCACAGGCGTGTTACCAAATTTTTCCTTGAAAAAAAACATTGGTTCACACACAGGTTTGTGGTGCTTGTGAGCAATACTATACAATTAACAGATACTTGTGACCCTAACTTTACATGGAATAAAATAATAAAAGATGTATCATGATTTGGTGGTCGATAGAGTGTCAATTATTTATTTTCCTCCTGTTTAATTGTTGTACATTGTTTCTAAATACTGATGCTGATCATCTATCAATTTCAGGTATAGCTGAAGCTATTAAATCTTATTTTTGGAATGGCTATTCATATGCAACAATTTATTATTTACTGCGAGCCAACCATAACTTCAGAGGTAGGTAAATAAAAATCCTCTGTTATACTATTCAAACTATTTATTATATGGACTGTTGGTAACATTGTCATGTTTATGTTACTTTTCTTTTTGATCTCAACAGTTTATTTCATAACTTCTTAATAAATTTCAAAATAAGTGAAAGAAGTCAGTTTGTCTAAAGTTATTGTTCTTTTATTGGTAAAAAGTGAATGAGTTGTCATTGAATTACATAATAATTAATAGTGATTAATCTAAGACATAATCACTAGGTGGTGCACCTTGTATGTATGTATATGAATTTACTGTATAATAGAGGGTATATTTATCTAAATCTTGTTTTTTATTTTTTAAATTATTTGTACTAAAACCACTATATGACCCAGCCCAGTACCATCAGGTCTTAGACCTAGCACCATCTTTAGGTCTACAGTAAAACTTGGATATAACGTACTAGCTGGGCCAAAGAAAAAAGGTATGTTATAACCGAGGTATGTTATAACCAAGTTTTACTGTAAATAAAAATATATATTATGTACAACTTGTATATGAACATAATCACTCTGTCACTACAACACTGCCCCAGGACAGAATGAGCAAGAAACCTTACACTACTACATCTGTTATATTGATATTAAATGAAGATATATTGTGCATGGCATTCTTTCGCAAATATTAGATGGGGCCTCTTTATTATATTGGATGTTTGCATGGTTTTAATGATTTTTTAGTTGATGATATCAAGGATAATGCTCTAATTAGTGAAGCCACTGGCATTTATTAAGAGCTTTAAAACACAAATAGATCTGAAACAAGGTTTATTTAGAAATTTTAGATATTTTGAAAATAACATAATTGAATTAAGGTTTATAATTAAAGTTAGTGTTTTAAAGTGATTTTTACAAAATACTATTTATAAATGTATTAATTTTTATTGCTATTAGCATTACTTATTCAAACAGATATCCTTTCAAGTACTTAAATATTTTATAAGTATAAATAATCAAAATATTTCCTGGGTTGTGACAAATATTCTTAGTTGGAAAAACCTGACTTTGTAGATAAAATAAGACAATCCCATTATGAGATGTATATTGATAAGGTGCCACAACCTGAAATTTACTACCTTATTAATTTATGATCCAAAGTATTATTCTTATTAGTTAGTTTATTTCATTGGATGATTTTTATTGGCCCCTGCCGCCCAAATATATTTCTTATAAAATTAAATGACAATACTTTTTATTCAGAATAGAATAGAATAAAATAGAATAGAAGAATAGAATAGAATTTTGAATAGAATACATATAGATACTTTATTTAAGAGACCATACTTTAAAGAACTTAGAATATAAATTGGGTGTTGCTTAACTGTTATATGTAAATTTGATACTTTGAACTTGAATTGTTTTACTTGGAACTTCTAATAGATTGTTAAGGACTTATACAAATAATAAAAGTGGAAAACTGAAAGTTTTATTGTACTTGAGAACTGAAAATTGTGTTCTTTCCAAATACATTCAATGTACTTGAATACCAAGTATATTGAGAATACTACAAGAAGTAGCATCGGCCAGGGGCTTGAGTCTAATTCCCCACAGTACTCAGTTGCCAAGCTCTACTCGGCCCTTGGTGATAGATCTCTCTACTACATTGTATATTCATAAAGTCTACAATAATGCATTTAGATACAACAAATACTTTTAGTTATCCACAAATTTTCAGATTTTTATTCTGTTTTTTTGTGTGTACATTTTAGGTTTCGACATTTGAAAGATCATTCCATCATTCCAAGTCTTCAACTTTATAGAAGGATGTCTTTGACTCCTGGAAATATCTTCTAGAGCTTTTTTAAAGGCATTTATAATAGTTCTATGTTAGGGATTGTATACCTTAATTGCTTATGTGTTATTATAGATATATATAAATATAGAATCTAATTAAATAGAGGGTTAAAATTTACATAAATCTCTGTTGTTTATTTATTTTATATTCTTGTTATTGTAATCCAGTAAAAATCCTAGGTCTGAACCGAGATTCAGACCAATCCTCTAGAGTCATAAGGGACACTAAAAACATCACAATGACGGCTAGTTTGAAGGCTAGGGAATCCTGTGTTAAGACTGTGCAACAGGCGATCTTTATCACTCGCTCTTATACATACATGTATATACATTGTATAGATATAGTGGGAGATGAAGATCCCCTGTGAACTATGATATATACACTTCCCTAACTGAATTCATCCAAGATTCTTGGACCTTCATTTTCTGTGGAACTATCTAAGGGTGCCATCACACAATTCCTGGTGGGTTATTTATGTTGGGTGCCAAATGTAACCTGGAAAAATCCATTGTCTGAACTGGCATTGGTACCCATGACATCTTGAGTCATATTTATAGACATTCTACCAGGTCGCCATTAAAGCTAGCTTGAAGGCAAGGGAGTACAAGTGCATTATACATCTGCTACATTATAAAATCACTATACGTTCACTAGACCAGTACCATCAGAGTCTTTGATCCATAGCACCATGAAGAAATCTCAATTACTTAAATTGTAACTCGAATATATAACTTAGATTAAAATCACTTTTAACACTACCAGTGTACCACTCGACAACCAAGACAGAAAGAACTGAAACCATTACACTGTTCATATTCCCAGTATGTTCTACATGTTTTCATCTTGTATGTTCCTGTGAGATTTCTATAGTCAACAGAACTCTTAACTAGCAAGTAAGGCAGTTGTCAGCTATAAGTAAGTTCGATTCCTTGGCAGTACATTCTTTCATGGAGCTTGGTCATGAAATAATTGTCTACAGCCATTCTCTCTACCACTGATTCTAAATCATGTAAGAAAGGAGTCATTCACTGATAGAAGTATGGGCCTAGTAGTTGGGTTAACAGCTATATCCAGAGATTTAGCCTTTCTAGGAACAGTGAGTAGGTTGACTGACCACTTTGAACTTATACAATGGGTTGCTAGGGCATTAAACCCAACAAAAAACAAACTATGGTAATCACTAGAACTGATTCAAGCTTTTAGGCCAATATTTAATCAAGCCTGCCGAGTCAACATGTGATTCCAATATGGTTGCACTTGACTTCTAGTTGGTTTTCATTGAGCCTGATAAGTGTCTCATTTATTCTAGTGTCTCATATTGAGAATAACTGATTATTTACATGTTACACATACTTGTTGCCAAGTTGATGTAACCTGTAAACATTATTGAAAAATCTAAATATTGTAAAAAAACATGTCTTAAGTCTTTATGAATCTATTGGCAGTCAGTTTCCCTATAGGATGTTTGTCTGCAATATATTTACATTGTAAATGGCTGGTGCTATAGGTCACAGAAAGTTAATTGATAGATTTTCAAACATGACCAACCCCTTCAAAAAGTCAGAATCCAACCAAGAACATTTTATCAAAAAGTTTTAGACAGATAAATATCTCCTTTTTAAAACAAGACAATGCAAGAATAAGATATCTTTCTGCGCCCAGCGTTTTATACAATTATTCATTGCATTAAAATAATAAAAAACAAGTGTCCCAATGCACGATTAACTTCCAAAAAATCTGCATGAGAATCAAACAGTTAACTTATATGGCTTTACCAGTCATAAACACATCTCGGTTAGCACTATACAATATTGGGGTACAGACTAAGTCTTGAACATACATATATTTTTGAACATTTTTATTTATATTTCTTTCTATCACTAGATCAATAAATAGTTTTTAAAAAAAGATATAGGGAAAGTGTAAGTTTTTTTAAATCAAAACAAAATTCTAGTTTTAAAATTGTTACAATAAAACAGCAACTAGTTATTAATTAACGCAGAAATTAATAAGTATGAACAGTCATTCCTGAAAACTTAGTTTAAAACCAAACAATAAATTTCAAACAAAATCAGGATTTTTTTAAAAGTCTTGTTACAATGAATTGAAACTCATTTTGTTAGAAATCACTTCAATAGCCAAAATAATGCAGTTTTAAATGTCATACTTCAAATCTTTTTAAAACCATATGCAGCTGTTAAAGACTCATTTTACATTTTACTGTAAAATTATGCATGTATATAATTCTGTAAACGTGAATAGTGAGAAAATTACAAATTACAAGCAGAGAAATGGTGTAAAATATAAATCTATAATCCAAGTAATAACATAATTCAAATGTATGCTTTATAATTGGCATCATAATCATGTTTTGTTAAACAGTAAATTTAGTAATGATCTTTTAAATTGGAAAGCCAGCTTCAACCAGGGATTCTATATAATGGAGATTAGTAACGGAGTCAAAGTGCTTTTTTAATTTTCTTGGTCGTCACTGCCTGTAGCTGGCTGAAGCAAGCTGTACAAAGACTTGATTTTTGTTTTTGTACATGTCTTCCATGCAATTTGTGAATTTTTCTGAAGTTTTTGACAAAAAAATTGTTGCAATTATGACCAAAAATATGACTTTAGGTGATGTCAAATGGGGCTTAAAATGGCAGATATTTTGTGAAATAATCTGTGAGCGTAATTTACCTCAAAATCATCTAGAAACACATTTTTCCTTACATTCATGTCAATATGAATGATACTGATACAAAATTTCATGTGAATATCTTTATTTAAACTTGTTATTCTTGTTTTCCGTTTTGGTCGAAATAATAGCAACGACAGTGAAATTTGATGAAAATCTATTACATTGACTTATCGTTACAAATCCGTTATAAAAAATCCCTGCTTGAACTAAATAAATTTTACACTGTTTAATTTAAAAAATGTAAAAGCAAGGTTTTCCAAATCTACTACTAGTATCACTATTCAGTTGACTCTTTACATTTTCTTCCCTGATCATCAATTAAAATTTTTTAACAGCTGAACATTTCTTTAGTCGAACACTCTAAGCTAAAGTTAATAGTATTTTACAACAATATCAAAAATTTGATTTAACAGATCTAGTGAAACTAGTCACTGTAGTCCAAAAACAAATAAATAAAATTTAAGTCAATAATTCAACAGATACCAAGGCTCAACATTTAAGGCCAACATATTACCCCCGACAACTTATATTTGGGTTCTGGCTCTCTGTTACAACTAGTAGACATTTGGTTCGAGCAAGTTGATAATATAGCTGCTTGTCTAACTGGGCAACCTACTTAAGCATTGTCTAGCCCTGAACAGATTGTACATAATTTGAACAAAATTTATGAATTTGATTAGATGTACACAATGTATTTTAAGTATAGAAGCTTACCCTAACATTGTCTTTTCAAAAAATAAAATCAAAACCAAAATGATATAATTATTGTTTACAGTCTACTGTATTCAGAATGATTCCACTTAAAATTACCTATTTTGTCATGTATTGACTACAATGGTAACAAGGAAATTCACAATTCTGTTTTGTTACATCCTTAATAAATGAAAATATGTCCTAGCACAATAAATGTATTGCATTTACATAAGTAATATTTTATGTCATACTGTATTTTTGAACATTTAAATGCTGTGTGTAATATTTTCATTTATTATGTATCCAATCAATCTAATAAATCAACAATCTGCATTTGAACCATGTATCTGTCCATTATATTCCCTTACGAAAGTAAACGAAAGATATATATATATATTAATTTCTCAATATGTTGATATCGTTGATACCATTTGAGCCCAATCAATGACAGCTCTAGATCTTTCAACTGTCACAATTTCCTAAAACCATGAACTTTTTGAGTGTCTAATATCCAGTCTTCTTCTCCAGAGAGTTTATTTTCACATGGATGATTCTTTATGACTGTTCAATCTTTTCTTCAAACAATAGTTTAACAAGCACTTTCTTGAATTCTTTGGAGTTGTGTATTTAGATATCTTAAGAACATCTAATGTTGCTAAACTCTGTCATGTCTGTTACAGTTAGTATGATAAAACGAATAGTCAATATTCTTCTTGATCTTACAATATGCTGGTGCCTGGAAATGTTAAAAAATACAAATTAAAAACTCACAACAGGACACCCATTCATTTCAGTATATTTTGTGATGGAATAATCATTAAGCATCCGAATTTAAAAAAACTTTCACCCTAATAAATAAGTTGAAAAAGGCACTACTCCAAAATAATTCATCAATGGTTACGTCACATTGTAGTCGACTAGGTGTAGTACTGATGAAAGTGTACTAACTTTCTATTAAACAAAATATATTCAGTTTGAACTTAAACCTCAAACATGGAGTATAAAGGGAAAAAACTTGGAAAGTAATTCATCCAGAGTCATGTCCCTTTAGAGACAGACAGATGAAGAACTGATGAATAAGCATTTCAGCTTTCAATCAAATATATTTGTAAGTACTAAATATATCCCATTAGAACAAATTTTAAGCCTAAATTTTAAAGTATAAAGGGATATAACTCAAAAACTAATTCATCCATAGTTACGTCCCTTTATTGTGGTGATTATATAGTACCGACAAATAAGTATACTAACTTTAAGTGAAATATCTTGATCGGTATTGAAGATAATCTACATAGGAAAAACTTTAACTTCATATTTTGCAATTTTCTAAGTATATAAGGACAATGACTCAAAAAAAAATTCTTCCACAGTTATGTCCCTTTATTGTGGTGTAGATTTAGTACCGAAAAATAAGTATACAAATTTTAAGTCAAAAATCTTGATCAGTATTGAAGGTAATCAACATAGGAAAAACTTTAACCTCATATTTTGCAATGTTTTAAGTATATCAGGACAATAACTAAAAAAATAGTTCATAATTCCACAGTTATCCCCTTTCATGGTATGGTTAATATAGTCCCATTAAATAAGTATACCAACTTTCAATATGATAACTTGAATAGTGTTGACTGTTAAAACTTAACCCTGAAAACCAACGCCAACGCAAAAGTGATAGCAATATCTCTCATTTTCTTCGAAAAGTCAAGCTAAATATATGTTAAAATGATACAATCACATAAATATAAATAATTTGTTCATTAAATTACCTACTTGTTTTTATTCATTCACTGAACTCCAAAACAAACTCAATCTTCACCAAATTTAGTAAGCATTGTTGAATATAGAATAGCCATCTGTGCTGTGATACAGTATCTGAAATATCAATTGAACTTGTTGCATTAAATTTTTAATCACATATATCATTATTTTATTTCAGCAAGTCTATTTATATCCATTGAATATTGAAAGCTCAAACCTAAATCTTCTCATTAAATAAATTATCATAAATGCAATCAGTAGTTTTGTTTTCACTTAGAGACATTTGCTTTGGTATTAATATTGAGATTTAGTTTTACACATCTTTTAGGCTTGTTTTTAAGTTATGAAAGGCTGCCAGCTCAACTTAACAGCTTCCTTGAAACTTAGATTTACCTGGTTTCCCTAACCTTTCTACAAGGATCAGACAACTTCTCTCTCTATACAATAAATATTTATTATATAGAAGGTAGGAACCAGTCATGACCTGGAATACAATCCAAATACAATATACACTAAACATGAAATCCCTAGTTACTACTAATAATTTTACTAGTGCATTACAACTTTCATTTCAGCTGCTTAAATGATGTGGGGATAAATAAAATATATTAATCTCTAAATATGGCACAAATTAGTCAAGTTTGTAAATTTTGTCAAATTCAATCTTTGATGAATCAAAAAGATAAATAAATAAGTACAATCCAGGATGCTAAAATGTGTAATAGGAGATTGATAAAAAATATATATGAATCTTTTACCTTCACCAATATCTTAAGATAGTATTGTTGTTAACTATGTGACAGCTATTTGTTTCATTACCAGCTTAATACTCAAATTATTTTTCATTTGTGTTCATTTACATCAATTGTTGATATCAATTCATCATGTAATGACTTATGGTTCTGTTACTATTTTATGACCTAAAAATAATACCAATCATGAATTATAACAAGACTAAGTAATCAAAAAAAATATTACAATGCAATAAGCTTTAAACAAGTTAACAAGGCTACACAATTTGATATATACCATCTTTGAAGTCCACCAATGTGTACGCTTTTATCAACTGAGTATCAAATAGGCAACTGAGAGGCCATTGGTTCAATTCATACATCTAGTACCTGACCTTTTCTTCTTTTATGAGTTTTTACGCTTAACATCTGAGGCTGAATCAGGACATAAGTTCTGATCAGTTAAAAGACATTGTGACTAGCTCTTTAATTGTTAAATATCTTTGTGATAATCATCAGCCGGATTGGTTCGGGTTAGCTTAAGGTCTTCAGCATATCTGTGGTTAAACAGTAAATGGTTCAGTCAGTTAAACAAGGAGTCAATTTGCTCGGTCAATCTCCACTTCACAATCAGGGGAACAACCTCTGGCCAAGGGGGGTAATTGTAATCAAGTCATAAGCTGTCAATCAGAATGACTTAAGACTTACCATAATTTCTGCCTAAGTTATTCATATTTAAGCATTTTGAATCCTCACACCCAACAAAGCTGACTTGTATTTCAATATCTGTGGACAAGTATTAGTAAATATTTCTATCCCACTTGCCTGCAGACAAGTAATATTTTGAGCTGTAAATATACAAAAAGAATGTAAAGCAATACTTAATTAATTATGTAACATATTCAACAGTGACCTTTTTGTTGTAATTAACAGTAAATGTGACCAGTGGGTATTTCCTCTCTTGAGTCTTGTACAGTACGTATAACCACTAGGTATGTGGGTTCATAATTTTCAACATCAGAGAATGACGATAGAAAACATTAATAGGTTCAGTTAAATGATTACAATAATATTCTGTTTGCATACATTTACTAATAATCTTGATGTTATTATCCGATTTATTTAACCCCGAACTGATAAATATAAACGCGGTAAGTAAACAAAGCAGTGCAACTACCGTGTAATGTATTCATCAGTTAGGGGTTAATATTCACAAACAATGCAATAGTACCAGCTTATCCAGCCTTCAATAGTCCTGAGCCTTTGACTGAGGCATAAACGTAAGTACTTTATTACTCATAATTAAACATACAAAATAATAAATACAATAAATAAAAAAGTACATGAATAATATAAATAAATCTTACCAAATCTATGGGACTGCACAACACATTCACACCAATTTTCTCTCTCTGTGATGTTTATTCTGCTGTAAGTTATAAAAAGGTGAAGTTGTTAAATATGAGCAGGAATAGGTGTCATTTAATTATCAAATAACCTTGACGTTATCATTAAGTTATTAGTTATAAGAATTATTACTTTAAAAAAACATCAATTCATAAGTTTCCAAAGAACGATGTAGTCGCGAAAACATATGACAAAGTACAAACAAAGATATTCAAAGGCGAGTTCAATGAAACAAACAACCGCAGCGCAAATAAATGAAATGAATATCATAAAGAACTAAAATTAAAACCTAAAAGTACATTCAGAAATTACTGTTAGGCAAATAATTTCAAAGTCTCTCAAAAACACGTCTTACCTCCTTGAGAAATGGCAGAAACTAGGGCGCGTTGCTTAAGCAAATCGCTACGTATCGCTTTGTGTCCTGGTACCCTTCTAACAACAAAAGGAATGAATGTGTGACATCAAATTTTGGGTACCAGAACACAAAGCGATACGTAGCGATTTGCTTAAGCAACGCACCCTTACAAACAGTGGGAAACAAATGAAGGAAAGAATTAAGATGAACCAAATGGATAACTATGAAACGAAAAGACTACTAAACCAAGCCGGTTACATAAACATTATGTATTGTGTAACTCTAAGCGAATAATTTTCAAGATTTCTTCTTAAATCTTGAATTACTTCATGCATTGATCCCAGATATGTTGTGTTTTAGAATTCCCTTGCTTGTTGATTAGTCGAAAACTTAGGAATTCCACACCCCTGAATATCTGTGTCATGAAATTGTATAAAACATTTGTTTTATCATAATTTGTAAGAGTGGGGTTGGCATGGCCGAGCAGTTACAACATTGGACTGGTTATCATTTGAAAGTCAGCTCTATGTTGGTTTGATAATCATCTAAAATCTACCCCATTGTTTCCATGAGCAAGAAAATATCCAACTAGCTCAGTACCAGGAGGCACTCAAAAGTGATTAATACAAGTTGTAAGAAATTGATTAACATTCGGGTTGAAAATTAATAATATATTAAAACATCAGCACCTGTGAACTGCAGTCCCTGTACTGGCTGGGGAACAGGTCATTTCTCCCCTGGTCATTTCTTCACTTTTAATAGTCATTTCTCCCCTCTGCCCTGGTCATTTCTCCACTTTTATATGTAATAGGACAATTGTGTGAAGTGATAATTACCATTTATTATTGGATTGTTATATTGAGACATTATATCAATTAAAAGTACTAACTGATATGTGCACTGCATAGGCTCTATATAGACATGTTTGTTTATAAACATTGGTGACCTACTTTCGGTTTGGGGCTCGGACCCACCTGGGCACCCCTGCCAGTCGGTATGTGTCAAGGATCAGGCACCCTAGACCTACTTCAGGTGCAAATCGTCTCCCCCTGCAATGCTCTATGATAGATTTTTGCTTTAGATTAAGTGCATCAGTGTATCAATGCTGATCAATGTATGGAACACGTCAATTCTACTTTCAGTTTCACTTTACTGTCTAGTATTGATACGAAGAAAGAATGCAAAACCCCAACTTACCGCCATCATAATAAAGCCATGTAGAAACGATCGAACACTTATAAATCGCTGTAAAACTTCTTTGATGATATTCAAGTCAATCGCAATCGAAAGACAATCGACATACTCCTCTAATCACAAGAAAATTCCTCGATAATTTCAATGTGTGAACTTTATCCTCTAGTCGGCAGCCATCTTTAAACTCGTTCGACACTTTCCGGCAACTCCTTTTGAGCGCAACGAAATCCCACGCATGCGCAATTCATAACTTCGCTAATTCTACTTCCTAAACGCGGGATTGTGAAACAGCGAAGTTACGCACGGCGCATGCGCAATTCATAACTTCGCTAATTCTACTTCCTAATCGCGGGATTGTCAAACAGCGAAGATATGCACCGCGCATGCGCAAAATCAGAACCACTTCCTAAGTGCGGGTTTTGTAATTTCCCGAAGTTACGAGTTTACTCTATATTTACATCGGGACCTTTGGCGTCAAATATCGATTTTCTTATCAGCGGGAATGTAAACTCGGGCGAGTTAAACCCACCGATAAAGTAGTATAGCGGAGATGTAAGCGATCATTCAGTTGATTTGATACGAACATTCAGTAAGTTCGGGGATTGTTTAGCGAGGTTTTAGTATTATTGGAAAATTGAGTTGGCGTGTAGCCAACTTATTGTAACCTCGGACATGTGGAGATGCAAAACGAATAGCGAAGTTATAGTTGTTCAAACTTCGGGGTTGTAAAAAACGCCATAAGTCCCGAAGGTAATTTAGAGCGTAACTTCGCTATTCAAACTTCGGGGTTGTAAAATGTAAAGTTCGGAGTTCGGGTTTTGTAACTTCGGAAGTGCGGAAACGCGGACTTCGGGTTTTATGCCGATTAGTGTTAAGTTCGGAGTTCGGGATTTTGTAACTTCGGAAGTGCGGAAACGCGGACTACGGGTTGTATGCCGATTAGCGAACTTACGCTCTAAATTACCTTCGGGACTTATGGCTTTCCATAGAAAATGGTGAATGTAAACAATGCTAATATTTGACTGGTTATATGTTAATAGTTATAATATCAATAACCTGTTTATGTTTTGAAATTTAATACATATACTTACATGTACATAAAATACTATCACAAAATGGTTACGCTGTGTCGTGAAATATAATAAATATTATAGAAATAAGAGAACCCCGATATTTGTTATTATTGAAACCCCCGATCACCTGGTATTTGTGTAAAAAATCATACACTTTAGTGTATGTTGATCCTCATAAATCAATTTACTATTTTGCTTTATCATTTTGCACACTTAACGTAGACTAAGATAAATAAGTTTCGGGTTCTAAATTTAGACCCACATCAACTGTCGAATATATAATGATCGCTGCGTTAAAGCCCCATTACTAAATTGAACACTGATAGTTGTCAAGTATCATGCTTTTGCTTAAAACTTATGCAAACATTAAACTAATATATAAAACGCTTCCCATGCACAAAAGTGTTTTCTCCAGAATTTATACTAATTCAATTTGAAATTTGCGATTAAAACCGAAAGTAAAGACTCAACGGAAAATCACGGAACTCGACGAACAAGGTCGGAATATCCCGTCGTGTCTAAAAATAACCACAACTTCAATTCGGAAGTAAACAAATTTTCTGCTTTGATAAATACACGTTTTGTACAGTGAATTTTGTGCGAAAGCTAGTTAAAGTTCACGAAATTCAAGTAAATAGTTTTGTAAAATTATACATGAACATATACTAACGAGAAAAAGAAACGCATCAATTAAGTCTTTAAATAATTACACAGAAACGTTTGCTGATAGGACACGTTCAAATAGAACGGGTGTATCGTGTGTAAATCAAGACAACTACAAACTTTATGTGATTTAACATATATATATTGATAACATCAACATCATTCGAGCAATAGATTTTCACAGCAGTATCTACGTCAGGTATAGTGAAAGGGTAACCGTGTACGCCAAATAAGTCGACAAACAATGAGGAAAACTACTTGTTTGGTGTAAACAATACCGTGGACTAGTTCCAAAGCTATGCCGCCGTCACTGACGTCTATTTCTACCCTCGTATCATCGCGGCAATGGTGTTGGGAGTTCAGTCAGGAGTCGTGTTTCGACTTATGTAACACCCTCAGACTTATACAAGTTTCAGTCACAACTCGTTGTTTGCTAAGGTTATCTCGTGGACACATCACATTGACCAGCTATTATACTATGTGAGTGTCGCTATATTCTGGCATCGTAAATACTTTTTCTATCAGCATAAAAACGACAGATCCCACGTTGCACACGTCGCCAATGACTTCTTACAGACTAACAACATAAATGTTTTCTATTGTTATTCTGGTCATGAAAATTATATGCCTAGTTCAAATGAGACGTTCCTTTTAGTATCAGTTTAGATATTTGCGAACTCAAAACTTGCACGCACTGGTTTCTCGAGTAAATCACTGAAAAACGATATGATATATCCAACACTGAACATAGTGGTGTAGGTTTTATCAAACACTTTTCAAGCAATTTGATTGGCTGAGAGATTGGCTGAGAGAGTATATCCGTAGTCTAATTTGCATGTTATAAAAGTGGGGTAGAAACTGGTATTTTGAAGAACTTGACCCCTACAAGGAAACCCGCTTGAGAGAGTTATTATAATTCCAAGGAGGTCATATTCTATAGTCTTTTAGATAGTATTACTTGTTTTTAGATTGATGATAAAGATTTTGTCTTCGTTTAGTGGCTTTAAATTCAATCAACCACAGAGAATAAGCAAAGTAGGTATAGATTGAGCTATCGATCATGTCATATTGCTAAACTAGACTTAACATAAAATCGTATCAAGGCCTGCTTTTCATCGTTTAAAATATTTCTAAATCTATTTAGTCATACCTGGTTTGAATTTTAGACTCGTCACTTTTTAGTGAAACGCAAAAGGAAGTCACAGGTGCTAATTCTTTTAAATACGAGGTAAATCTACTGCGTAATATTTTAATGTGTCATTGGTTTCGGTTTGTTAAACCAAAAAAAACGTATTATCATTACATTTTATCATCAGTTTGTTTATACGCAGTGACTAGATTTTCGGTAACGTTAATCCATGCCTGTGGTTTAGAATTACGATTAAATATATTTACAATGAATATTAAGGGTCAAGGTCGTCGTGCGGCGCAAGTCGGAAATTTTGAGAGGAGAAGAATAAAGATAGATAAACCGAAAATTACTCTCTTAATTATTTGAAATTTAAGTTTTGTTGTGTAGGTTTGATATTCCTGCCAGTACCTGTTTGCAAATTGACAGTATTTTCACCTTTGATAGATATTTATTGACTTTTTCTCTTGGTTGATACCGTAAACAATGTAAAGACCGGTTAAAGTAGCCTAGTATTTCGGATGTCCCCAGATACGACCGTTCCTACTGTTTTTTATGATGTCTTCCAAGCTGTCCTTAACCATTGTTGTTTGATTAGTACAACTTTTGTACCAAATAGAGCATGTTTCACCAGATAAATACATACCTATGCTGATATTGACTAGAGCAGGTGACTGCCACCCCCCAAGACCACTTACCGGGTTCCTTGTGGTGTTTGTGAGAAAGCTTGCAGATCAAACCAAGATTGTATAGCATGTGACTCTTGTGACCAGTGGTTTCATAGGAAGTGTATAAACATGTCCCAAGCTGTCTTCCAAGCCACCAAGAACATCAGCTGGACTTGCTGCACATTAGACCTTCCAAACTTCTCGACTACCCTTTTAGAGACCACCTTCAGTGATAGTATTGGCACATCAATAGCAACAAAAAACTCTTACCGTGTGTTGTCTGCCAGTAGTGACCAACCATCTAGCCCAATGTCCCATAACACTGCCAGCTTCACCACCTTAGACAGCCCTATTGGACCTCAAATAGACACTTCATCCCCAGTCAAAGCACAACCTAACGTACAAACTTCCAAGCATCACTTAGGATCATCTCTCTGCATACTTGTAATCAATTTTCAGAGCATACGGGCTAAGAAAGCTACTTTTTGGCTACTTATACAGGAGGTCAACTCTGGCATAGTCATTGGCAGGAGTCTTGGCTGCATCTGGTTCTTTGAACGAGAAGTAATCCCAGTGGGCTACCACCTTACTGCACGAAGGGACCGCACATACAGCACACATGGAGGAGTCTTAGTTGCTGCCAAAGACAACATCATTGACACAGAGCTGATCATGACCACCAATGTAGAGATATGTGCTGCCTCAATCAACATTCCTGGCAGTCCTCCACTTATTATTGGAGCAGCATACCGCCCACCCAGCACTGACCTGCAGTATATGGAAGAGCTCTGTCAGAAGATCAAGGAACTGCACCTGAACCATCCCAAGTCCACTGTCTAAATAGCAGGTGACAGGAATCTACCGGACATCAACTGGGCCACCGCCATTGTAGATGGTAGCATTTATCCCTTTGGACTCAGCCAGCTCTACCTTGCCTCCTCTCTTTTTGGGACCTCTTCGTGGAGATGAGGAGTAACATGTGCCCATTATGTAGGTGCTTTTTGTGCCTGCATGATGGGCATATGGCCAACACCAAAACTGCCCGTTTGCCGAGGGCAGTGTCCCGTAACCGGGAAAGGAGGATCCTGGTAGTTGAGGGAGACCCAGGGACCTCCAGTCTATCCAACACACTACTTTGGCCTCTGATTCAGGGTAGACGAGTGTCCAAGTGGGCCCGACTTGGTCAATCGGCTGGTCATGCTTTGCCCTTAAATAGTTGCATACTTGCAAAAGCCATTTCATTCATTTAAGTTCACGTACTCCTTTATGTGCACTATCTCAAAATTATTAACATTACTAGCATACTCACAATTTGAAAAAACATGAGTGTACTCCATTACGGTCTGTGTTTGCTCACTGAATTTCTTTTAATATGTTCAAAACACCTATTCAAGAAGGCGGTGGCTCATAGGCCAATTGTGTTGATTGTAATCATTTGCAATTACATGCAAGTATATCTCTCATGTATCCTTGTGGTGCGGAGGCTAGATACCCGCCTCCATTGCACTTCCCCTTGTTGGAGTCCGAGGTGGCTGGGGAACCTGAGAGATGAATCATTATTATCTCAACCATGGATCCTTTAACCTCTTCTAAAAGTCTCACGAATCACCCAACATCTCAAATGAACAATCAAGTCAATCATCTTTTCCACGCTTTCTCGTAGTAGAAGCGTTGGGAGATGAAAAATTAGCACAGCGGAACCCGTTTGTCATTGAGAAGTCAATTTCTGCACTCATTTTTGAACTGCACACAATACCCTCAATTCATCCAAAGGAGTCATTCTCAATGTGTTTCAAATGCCAAACGTATTCTATCCACCAGAGACGGTAAACGTGTTCCCACACACACATACATTTTAACTTTTGATACCCCAATTCTTCCATCCTCACTTCGAGTTGGGTATCTCAACGTTCGCGTTGAGATGTACATACCAAACCCGATGCAGTGTTACAAATGCTTTAAATATGGACATCATGAAACTAAATGTGACACCCCATGAAAAAAACCAGGCCGATGGCTAAAAAATCACAAATTTAGATATTAACATTTTCTGAATCTAGAACTTTTCAAACATAAGTTGTGAAAATTTCAGCTGGTTTTGACTAATAGTTAAAAAGTTATAGGGTTCTAAAGAATGCATGATGCGCAAAAATATTTTAGGGCATCATGGACAAAGCAGCATCAGTTTCATGATTACTACAGATATATTCTACACAAAAAACAAGACATCTAAAGGGCGAATTTCCTTTTAATCAACATTTACATAATATCTTAAGATAAATTGACAAAAACCCATATTTTTCAAATACACCAAGTTCACAATGTTTCCATGGCAACCATATATAAGTGGCTTATTGGCTTAATTTATATCAAGTTTGAGTTATTTGTTGTGATATTCAATGTCATTACTGCATAAAACGGGCAAGAGTGCATTGAAAATTATTAAGAACAACTTCACACAGTCGTTTAATGGAAATAAAAAATGATAGGATATAAATTGTTAGTGTTCTAAGGAAACCACTATTTAAGTATGGAAGATAGTCAGAATACAGAGGAAAAATTGTTGCTGTTTTAGTCGTGCTTATAGTTCTAGTTGATCTTAGAACACTTCACTTCACTGCTATGTAATGTATTCTATTTTCAAAACATATTCACATATCCATCCATTCGGTTTTTCTTTAGAACGAAACCGTTACCATAGCAACCAGTTTAGCTAGGTCAACTATTTTTTCTCCAAGTAATGAGAGCAAATGTGATAATTATTTTCACAATAAAATACAACAGATTAACTTATATCAATAATGTATCAATTAAAAAGCATTTAGAATGCGCAAACAGTCATGATCATTTCAACAAGCCTTAACTAGCTAGTTTCAAACTTACGAAATTGGAATGAACACAATATTGAATAATTTTTGCAGTCAAAATAAGAGTAACTCGGTAGCAATAAAAGTCTATTTCTTGAGAAAGCATTACAGCTAAGCTTACTTACATGATAATTTGAAATGTTATGTTTCCATTACTATAGATATGAATTCACTAAAATGTTAATGGGTAGACACATGCCATATAAAATATCAATGTACTACCTTTATCAACAAGTATGGTTGTTGCTTAAACATAAAAAATAATTATGTTTTTGCACATTGCCTGCATGTAAAATAACTACAGAGACATAGATAACAGCTATGTCTCCGTTAAATAGAACAAAATGTATATTTTCAATATTTATTATATTATTTTGTTTCATATTTTATTCATATCGATAATTAATATTCAATTAATATTTCCTCATTTCCATGAATGTCAAATATTATAAAACAGTTCTGTAACGGTTTTTTGTATCATCTCTTATGGTGGTGAATGTGACATTATGTAAATTTCTTCATACATTTAACTCTTGCTTTCTGTAGTGAACATTCTGCTGATTGTATTCCTTCTCAGCATGGTTTAAGGCTGTACTCATCTAAGTATAGCACCTCTATCTGTAAAGATACATTAAGATAATACTCAATAGCATGATATAAAAAGGACCAAGTACATCAAATGACTTCATCAGTCATAAGAAATAAAATTGCATTAATTCATTTGCTTTTCTGTTTGTGTAATGTAGCAATTTTGCATATGAATGATCATAAAAAACATTATATAAAGATGCAAATTTTGAGTTATTTTTGATGACCAGTGATTGACATTACACACATTTGTATAAACATGATTAGATAAGAACCAACATAATATGAGAGACCTTTATTCATTATGAATAACTAAGAATTTCCTTACAACAATAATTATACTTCAACGGTAGTTTTGAAAGATATTGAGCATACCAACAGAACAAATTAGAAACAACAATCATACACCATAGCATGTACGCTATTACTTAAATTATAATTTTGATAATAACAGCATCTACAGTACTGTCTTCTTACTTTCCTCGGAGAACAGAAAATATTCGTGCACTCATTATGACTCTTTTAACTACAATTATAAAATTTCGGTACCATTTTAAAACTAATTTATTTATTATCTTTAATTATTTATCTTTTGTCGTTTGCCTTAAAAAACATGACATTAATACCTACCCTATTACTAAAGAATCATGACTGATGGACCAATGGTCAAAAAACAGCTGAAGTAAGTCCCAACAGTTTTGCAACGTCTTCAATAAGTGTCAATTTGCTTTTTTTTCCTGAGAAAATGAAAAACAACAAACACAATAATTGACATTGTATTTAGGGAAATACTACTCATTTAGAAAATCAATGTTATAATTCATATGAACAAATAAAGTTGGGAGGAGTGTGGTGGGAGGAGCGATGTGGGCGTAGCTAAAACGAATGAAGATTGTGTCATTTAATTTAAAGATATGTTATTGAAAAGTCGTCAATTCTCAAAGATTTGGATAACTTAACATTCGTATAGTATTCTCATTGAAAAAAAATTGTTCCTAGGTCGACCTGAAAAATACAGTCCCACACAGGCGGACCCAACAGCGGCATTTCACATAGCCTAGACTGGCAAGAGGCAATTACATTGGCCTTGTAAATAACACACGATTTTTATTTGATTCACGAATTAAATGGAAATACAAAGTGATTGTTTCTGCTTTTACGAATCTTAGTGACTAACTAATGTAACGATTAGCATATTACATTCACACATAGATAGCTTTAGACAGAAAACTCTCATCAGTAATTGCAGACGAAAAACGTTACTTTCGATTTCGCCAAGTAAAAGGTTTCAACAAATTAATAATTTTTTCGATTTTCTTACCGTTATCTTAAATTCAATCGTCGTCAAAACGTGTAAATATATCTAAAAATTAGCATAATTAATATTGAATAGCTTACAGTTCGAATAATTAGACAAAATTTACAGAAAATACAACTCACCTTGGTTGACAAGATGTCGTCCATCTTGCGTAACTTTGTCGTTGTGGTTAAAGGACACTAAATTATAAATACTATCGTGACAGTTATTCCCCTTATCATGAAAACATTTGGGAATGTTTGATCTAAGTATATGCCGAGTTTTATTGAGAATAATGCACATTGTATGTAAGAAAACGTGTTAAATTATCGGGATTAGTTCTTGATATCTAAATTTCACGTGGTGTTTGGAAAAACACGTTTTTTAACGTTACGTCATTTTAGCAATCGGCCTGGTTTTCTCACGGGACATCACAAATGCACTAGAGAGAATATGTCGTAAATGTAGTACTTCTCATGCTGGTCCGATTGAAAACTGTTCTAATGATGTCAAATGTTCAAACTGTGGGGGTAATCATTTTGCAACCTCCCGTTCTTGCTTAGTCTGGAAGACAGAAAAAGAAGTTCTCCGTGTTAGATATACACAAAGTTTATCTTTTCCTGATGCACGCAAGCTTGTAGAAAGTTTCAAGAATAATTTTTATTCAGATGTTGTATCAAAACCAGTTAGGATGGTTGATTCTGCTGTGCAGGTCAATTTATGTAAGTGTTCTCCTCTTGAAATAACTCCAGTGCAAAAACCGTCTCCTATTCTTTCACGTAATACGTCCAAAGCAAGTACAAGTTCACAGACAACATCTACAAGTACCTCATCTGTACCTCAGAGGCGGGTCTCACAGGCTTCTCCGTCTCCTGAGCGGGTGATTCAAAGGCAATCACCCAAAAAGAAGGTCGTCCTAACCGACCGAGTTAGAAAAGCGGAGAGGGACCCTGACCCGTCCTCCAACCGATTCGAGGCTTTTATGAGTGACATCGAGTCGATGGAGGACGAGGACATGGGTGTCCACAGCTCTCCTCCCCGGACTTCGGCGCGAAGTCCTGTTAAGTTTCCGAAGTAAGTTTTTTACTTTTCGTTGAACCATGAATCAAACTGAAACTATACTTCAATGGAATTGTCGTAATCAAATTACAACGATTTACTTCTCTTATTATCGAAATACTCCCAGAAGGTTGTCTGTCTTCAAGAAACATTCCTATCTACAAATGATAAAACATCAATAAAGGACTATACGCTTTATAATAAAATTTGCACAGACACAATAAGAGCATCTGGTGGCTCAACAATTGCGGTTTCAAACTGTATCCCTCAACGACTAATTCAGATACGAACTAATCTGCAAGCCGTAGCCGTTGAAGTAACTTTGCACAGACCTATAACAATGTGCTCCTTATATTTTCCTCCCAATTTATTTATAACTGTTGAAGACCTTGAAAATTTAACTAAACAACTCCCAGAACCATTCTTTTTACTCGGCGATTTTAATGCGCATAATCCAATATGGGAAAGTACATCTACGAATAATAAAGGCAGCATTACAGAAAAGTTCATTGATAATGTTCAACTATGCCTTTTAAATAACAAGTCACCAACTTACATACATCCAGCCACTGGAAGGTTTTCTTGTATAGACCTCACATCATCACATCCATCAATATACATGGATTTGTCTTGGTCAGTTCTAGACGAACAATATGGCAGTGACCACTTTCCATTGTTGTTAACTTTAAACGACTCTGTTCCAGTAAACAACCGCTCTTATTACAAATTCTCAAAAGCGAACTGGGAACAATTTAACAAATTGTGTTCTGATGATTTAACAAGCCCGAATTTTTCCAACTCTTCGGATAAAGCGAATCTATTTGCGTCCACTCTATCAAAGATAGCTGATGAGTGTAATCCTTAAACTTCAATGAAAAACTCAAGTAAAATTAAAAAACCATGGTTCAACGATGAGTGTAGAAGATCATATCGGAAACGAAAAGCAGCACTTAAGAAATTCCAGGTTTGCCCTACAGCTGCAAATCTAGACAATTATAGAATCCTACGAGCACAAGCTCGTAGAACATTTAAGTTTTCTAAACGTAAATCATGGCAGTCATATGTTTCTAAAATTAACGCCAACACTCCAATTAAAAAAGTTTGGGAAGCAGTTCGTACAATTAATGGTAAACACAAAAAGTTCCTACAGCTCATCTCAAACGTAAAGATTCGAGCGTAGCAAAAACTACAAAAGATATAGCCAACACGCTGGCGGAAACTTTTTGAACATAATTCTTCTTCAGCACACTACACTGAAGAATTTAAAAAGGTCAAATCTAACTCGGGAAAACAAAATATTAATGTTCATTCTAACAACGAAGAAGAGTATAACACCCTCTTTACAATTGATGTTTTAACCGATTCTATTAAGCATGCCAAAGATACCCTCCTCTGTTTTTGGGACCTCTCCGCGGTGAGGAGGAGAAACATGTGCCCATTATGTAGGTGCAAGTTGCGCCTGCATGATGGGCATATGGCCAACACCAAAACTGCCCGTTTGCCGTGGGCAGCGTCCCGTAACCGGGAAAGGAGGATCCTGGTAGTTGAGGGAGACCCAGGGATCTCCAGTCTTCCCAACACACTACTTTGGCCTCTGATTCAGGGTAGACGGGTGTCCAAGTAGGCCCGACTTGGTCAATCGGCTGGTCATGCCTTGCCCTTGAATAGTTGCATACTTGCAAAAGCCATTTCATTCATGTAAGTTCATGTACTCTTTTATGTGCACTATCCCAAAACTATTAACATTACAGGCATACTCTTAATTTGAAAAACCATATGTGTACTCCATTACGATCTGAGTGGGCTTACTGAATTTAAAGTACTCTCTTTCAAGTGTAAACGTTCAAAACACCTATTCAAGAAGGCGGTGGCTCATGGGCCAATTGTGTTGATTGTAATCATTTGCAATTACATGCAAATAATCTCTCATGTATCCTTGTGGTGCGGAGGCTGGATACCCGCCTCCATTGCACTTCCCCTTGTTGGAGTCCGAGGTGGCTGGGGAACCTGAGAGATGAATCATTATTATCTCAACCATGGATCCTTTAACCTCTTCTAAAAAACGTAAGTCTGACGAATCTCCCAACATTTCAAATGAACAATCAAGCCAATCATCTTTTCCACGCTTTCTGGTAGTAGAAGCGTTGGGAGATGACAAATTAGCACAGTTAAACCCATTTGTCATTGAAAAGTCAATTTCTGCAATCATAGGAACTCCAAAATCGGTCAGGAAGCTCCGTGGCGGAGAACTCCTGATCGAAGTCCAAAGAAAACAACAATCAGATAATTTGCTGAAATTAAGATCTGTTTTTAATATTAAATCCTTTTGCACTGCACACAATACCCTCAATTCATCCAAAGGAGTCATTCGCTGCCCTTACTTTGCAGAAATGTCAGAGGCAGACATAGTAAAAGAGCTAAGCTCTCAATGTGTTTCAAATGCCAAACGTATTCTATCCACCAGAGACGGTAAACGTGTTCCCACACACACATACATATTTACATTTGATACCCCCACTCTTCCATCCACTCTTCGAGTTTGGTATCTCAACGTTCGCGTTGAGATGTACATACCAAACCCGATGCAGTGTTACAAATGCTTTAAATATGGACATCATGCAATTAAATGTACTAGAGAGAATATATGCCGTAAATGTAGTACTTCTCATGCTGGTCCGCTTGAAAACTGTTCTAATGAAGTCAAATGTTCAAACTGTGGGGGTAATCATTTTGCAACCTCCCGTTCTTGCTTAGTCTGGAAGACAGAAAAAGAAGTTCTCCGTGTTAAATATACACAAAGTTTGTCTTTTCCTGATGCACGTAAGCTTGTAGAAAGTTCCAAAACTAATTTTTATTCAGCTGTTGTATCAAAACCAGTTAAGATGGTTGATTCTGCTGTGCAGGTCAATTTATGTAAATGTTCTCCTCTTGAAATAACTCCAGTGCAAAAACCGTCTCCTATTCTTTCACGTAATACGTCCAAAGCAAGTACAAGTTCACAGACAACATCTACAAGTACCTCATCTGTACCTCAGAGGCGGGTCTCACAGGCTTCTCCGTCTCCTGAGCGGGTGATTCAACGGCAATCACCTAAAAAGAAGGTCGTCCTAACCGACCGAGTTAGAAAAGCGGAGAGGGACCCTGTCCCGTCCTCCAACCGATTCGAGGCTCTTATGAGCGACATCGAGTCGATGGAGGACGAGGACATGTGTGTCCACAGCTCTCCTCCCCGGACTTTGGCGCGAAGTCCTGTTAAGTTTCCGAAGTAAGTTTTTACTTTTCGTTCAACCATGAGTCAAGCTATACTTCAATGGAATTGTCGTGGTCTTAAATCAAATTACAACAATCTACTTCTTTTATTATAGAAATACTCCCCGAAAGTTGTATGTCTTCAAGAAACATTCCTATCTACAAATAATAAAACATCAATAAAGGACTATACGCTTTATAATAAAATTTGCACAGACACAATAAGAGCATCTGGTGGCTCAACAATTGCGGTTGCAAACTGTATCCCTCAACGACAAATTCAGATACGAACTAATCTGCAAGCCGTAGCCGTTGAAATAACTTTACACAGACCTATTACAATATGCTCATTATATCTCCCTCCCAATTTATCTATAACTGTTGAAGACTTAGAAAATTTAACTAAACAACTCCCAGAACCATTCTTTTTACTCGGCGATTTTAATGCGCATAATCCAATATGGGGAAGTACATCTACGAATAATAAAGGCAGCATTACAGAAAAGTTCATTGATAATGTTCAACTATGCCTTTTAAATAACAAGTCACCAACTTACTTACATCCAGCCACTGGAAGTTTTTCTTGTATAGTCCTCACATTATCACATCCATCAATATACTTGGATTTTACCTGGTCAGTGCTTGACGAACAATATGGCAGTGACCACTTTCCATTGTTGTTAACTTTAAACGACTCTGTTCCAGTAAACAACCGCTCTTATTACAAATTCTCAAAAGCGAACTGGGAACAATTTAACAAATTGTGTTCTGATGATTTAACAATCCCGAATTTTTCCAACTCTTCGGATAAAGCTAATATCTTTGCGTCCACTCTATCAAATATAGCTGATGAGTGTATTCCTAAAACTTCAATGAAAAACTCGAGTAAAATTAAAAAACCCTTGGTTCAGCGATGAGTGCAGAAGATCATCACTGTCGTGTAGCTGTGTACGGTGCAGTCAACCAAGATGGCAGACCGAACGCTGGTGAAAAGTTAAACATATTTTATTTTCTCGATTTCTCTAACTTAATCCACATGTATTGCTGTATAATCAGTTGTATTCAACCAGGCATAGATTCCGGTGCATAATGTACAACCTGTTTTCGCTTGATATCCACCCAAGAGCTTATAAATGAATCACAAAGTTGGTCGATCTATGATGTTGAAATTTGAAGCGAGAAAAAAATCTTTTAAGTCTGATTCTGACTTTATTTGAGCTCTTAGATTCAAATCAATTGACAGAGTAGCGTAAAATGATCGACCGAGTTACTTTGTCCCCTTACTTTGGAGGAATATCCTCTCCCTTCCACAAAAACGTTTGTTTTATGAGTGTACACAAAGTGAGTGCAGTCGCCGGTGTATGGTGAAGTCAAAACGCACATTTTAGAACGGTGCAGTCTCAGAAAACTGTACGGTGAAGTCATTCTGTACAATTTTAGTGTACGGTGTTGTCTCAATTATTAATTTCAGTACCAACTTTCATGAAAGATGTTTAGTCCTATGTTATTGAGTTACTTTTTGCTCATTCGACCCGATGACCTTTAAATGTTAATATGTAATCATTACTTCGATCAAATGACTTGAATTAAACTTAAACAAAATTAACACTATGACATAAATGTGTTTAGATTATGAATGACATGAATGTTGGAGTTCCTGATGTCCCAGCTCAGCGCACATATTACGAACATTGTAAGACAGGAGTTACGTACATTAGACAGTACAAATACGGAAAACCCCTGTTACCACTGTATAGACTTCTGTAAAAGTCAGAATATCTTGGAAATTTGTCTGAGAGATAGACATGATGATATCTTAATGGCCGGTCACATAGGCCAAAGCGCATAAATCTCGCAAAAATCACGCACAAAACTCGAGTCTTACGTGAGTCATCCGTGATAATCGCGTTTTCTCAGCGTTTCTGACGTGGAGCATTCGTAGTTGTGAGTGGAACTGCGCCGTTTCATCGTTATGCGCGATTCCAGGTTTTGAACAGTTCAAAATTTATCGCCGCGTAAGAGTTTACGCAGTTTTGCGTTGTTTACGTATTCTTTGCACAGTTTGCGTAGTTCTTACGCGGATTATGCGCGAATCATGCGTGGAACATCAGCGATAGTGCGTAAAAATGTCCTGAAGCCCGCATCCGTTTATATGCGGAACGGCGTTGAAAGGATGCGACTCAAACGCAAATTGTGCGTAGTTCATGCGCCAATCATGCGCCAATCATACGCAGTTTATCAGTGATAATGCGCAGAATATACGTAGTTTTCCGCGGAGCTTTCGTTGGGCACATTCAATTCTGTGCCCCTTTTTGGGCTTATGCATGGTTTATATGTGCTTTGTCGGTGATTTTTGTGTGATTGATACGTAATTCTTGCGCGATGTATCGGTGATTTTTCATCGCGTAAATCGAAGAAAATGGTCAAATCCCCGACAGACAAGCACGCACAACCCAAATTTATGCGTGATTCATGCGTTTTGGCCTATGTGACCGGCCTATAAGTCAATTTTGACTAAGTATAATCTTGGTAAAAAGTAGGTCACAGTGCCAAAATATTCGATTACCAAAAACGTACACGTATTCATGTGTGGTACTAATCTTTAGTAATTGAATTTTCCGTTTATCGGTGTTAACTTTTTGTGAATTCATCGACTTTGTTTAACGTTAACGAAGCTATTTAAAACGTCAATATCCATGACTTGCCCAAAATGCTTGTCTTTTATCATGTGCAACCCGGGTCTATAGCGCAGTTGGTAGCGCGCCGGGATTCGAAATGGTGTGTCTCGAAGGGTTTAAATCACACCCGGGGACAATAATGTCAATTTTCTTGCATTGACTGGATAATATGGACAAGTTTCCAGTTTTGTGGAAGGGTAAATGCGTACTGGTTATAGACAAGGGTCCAGGAAAGCTAGTTTAGGTGTGCTGGACGCCGTAAAATGACTTAAATTGTGTTGACACGGCGTTAAATGCAATATAATAATAAATATAAAATTCTAATTTCCTGAATTAACTATTCGGACAACCACTTATTTTCTTACGCATGTACTGCAAGGCGGACATCGATTTACATTAACCAAAGTTTAAAAAAAGTTATTCATCTGTATGCTTTGTACACATACTTCTTTCTATCAATTTCTAACGTTTTCATCTCGATTTTGTAGTTACTTGATTCAAACAATGTATATTCATATTTTATAGTCTATGTTCAAAACCAAGAATATACGTATACGTGATTACGGTGATGTTTTGAGGTGTTTTGATTTTTTTTCTTTTTGAATGTAGATAGATAGATTTTATTTGGTATCAATATACACATAACATGGCATTTAAAACATTGAAATCAACATGGTAAAACATAAAACAAACAACACATGATGAATACAATGAACCATGTCAGGGTACATCAAATACAATGAACCATGTCAGGGTACATCAACACAAAGGATAACACAAAAAAGAGTAATGGACTCTTATTTCCATTGTGGTCCTTGTTGTTGATGGACTGACTGACATAGAGAGGCATGATTTAAAGAAATATTAATAAAATATGTGTGTGATGATTTAAAACTAGTTAATGATAAAAATAAATTTAATTACTATCACAGGTACTTATTACACAGTTAAGAAACAATTAAAATATGAAAGACTAGGATTGCACAGTAGTTATAATAGTACTACTACATATCACATGGTGCTAGTAATGAATATTGTTTTAACAAATCACAGACAGTATACTGTATTATATATCACAGGAGTCTAATAGATGATTCTTGACAGATAATTTAAATTGTTTTAATGTTGTGACATTTTTCAATGAAACTGAAAGTTGATTCCACAGAGAACAACCATTGTAAACAAAGGATTTGGCACCAGCAGACTTAATTAAAGGAATACAATAACAACCATCACTGCTAAATTTTGTTCTATATGAATGAACAGTATTCTGTTGTACCAAGTTTTCATGTAAATATGAGGGTGCTAAATTATTATGAATCTTGTACACATGACATAGTATAATTTGGTGTACCCTCTGTTCTACAGGAAGCCAACTCAAGAGTTCAAAGTGTTCTTTACTGATATGAGTTCTATGATGCAGATTTAGAATAAAACGGATCAGTTTTGCGTAATTTGAAGTTTTTGTTTCCACTTCTTACTAAGACCAGTGAACCAAAATCTACATGCATAGTCGAAGTGGCATTGTATAAGTGAATTAACCAAAAGTTGTTTTGTGTGTTTAGTCAAATAGCTCCCTTTTCTGTAAAGAAATTTGAGTCTTGAGTTAGCCTTCTGTACAACAGAGGAAGCCATGGCATCACCAGAAAGACATTGATCAAGGTTAGCTCCTAAATATTTGACAAAGGATGTAGATTGAATTTCAGTGGTATTACATTTAACATTTAATGAATCAGTAGACTTAAGCTTATTCTTACTACCAAACAAGATGGTTTCAGTTTTTCCTAAATGTAAAGATAATTTATTATCTATGAGCCAGTTGTTAACAGTCTGAAGGTCATTAGATAAATCTAGTTCAATGCTGTTAATATCTTTACCAGAAACAAGTATTGCTGAATCATCTGCATACAGAAGAAGTTTGTTTTTTACTACAGCAGGCATATCATTAACATATATTAGAAATAGAAGTGGCCCTAGAATGGATCCTTGAGGTACGCCACAAGTTACTGTCTGAGATGAAGAAGTTACACCCGAGATGTCTACAAGCTGTTGTCTGTAAGATAAATAGGACTGAAACCATCTTAGGATATCTTTACTAAATCCTAAAGCCTTAAACTTTAACAAAAGAATAGAATGATCGACAGTATCGAACGCTTTTTGTAAGTCAAGTAGTACCATGCCAACTAAATGACCTTTGTCTATTTGAAGTCTAATAAAATCAGATAAGTGTAAAAGACAAGTGTCAGTGGAAAATTTACTTCTAAATCCGGACTGGTACTCGAACAACAATTTATTTTTATCTAAGTACGATTGGATTTGATCATAAACGACCCTTTCAAAAATGTTAGAAATAACACAGAGAACTGAAACGGGTCTATAGTTGCCAACCTCTGTATTATCATTTTTCTTAAAAATTGGTACAACTCTCGCTGACTTAAGGTCATCTGTAACAGTGCCATGAATATTGGAAAGATTTAAAATATGAGTGAGTGGACATGTTATGACAGATGCACTGTCTTTAACAAAACGAGAGGGAATGCCATCCAAGCCAGTGGATTTATTAACACCTAGTTGGTTAAGATATTTAAGGATTTTATTTTCAGACACTAAAGAAAACACATAGCTTTTTGGAAAAACTCCTTTAGTATGGTAATATTGTGTGACAAAAGTATCACCAAAGACATTTAAGGAAGGTGGTAATTTTGAAACAAGTTTGGAGGCAATATTAATGTAAAAATTGTTAAAAGTTTCAGCTACTTTTAGTTTATTAAAACAGATTTCATCATTAATTTTCAAACCAATACTATTCTTTGAAGATTTAGACTGCTTGGTTGGCATACCCAATTCTTTAAGATACTTCCATAAAGATTTAGAATCATTCTTGCTTTCACTTAGAGCATTTGTGAAAACGTTTTGTTTGGCTTTATGGATGACATATTGTGCCTTGTTTCTAAGTCTTTTAAAGCTGTCAAAATTTTCATTAGTTTTGTTTTGTTTAAACATATGGAAGGCTGTATCCCGTTCATTGATAGCACTAAGCACTTCTGAGTCAATCCATGGTTCACTTCGTTGTTTTATGCGCATTTCCTTCAGAGGCGCTAGACTGTCTAAAATAGATAAAAATATAGATTTAAAATTGTTCCAAGCATCGTTTACATCATTGTTGAGGATAACAGGACTCCAGTCAGCAGCTAACAGGTTTTGCTCAAATACATCTTTATTGTAATGTTTTAAACTTCTAGCAGTAATAGTGTTGTGTGATCCAATAGTTTATTTAGATATTTTCCTAGTACAGAACACTAAATAATGATCACTGAAACATGTTGAAATAACACCAGACTGGGTGACTTTGTCACTATCAGTAGTTAACACAAGGTCAATCGTAGTAGAAGACGTTTTGGATACACCGGTGACATCTGATATCAACTGATTAAATTGGAACAGATTCATAAAAGACTTTAGACCACTATTGAGAACACAGTCAGAAGACTTTGAAACATCGGTGTTGAAATCTCCCTGTATGTAACTCGTGTCTTAGAACGTTCGTAATAAATGTATCAGCTGAGGACGTCAGCATAGGGGACATCAGGAACTCCAACATTCATTTCATTCATAATCTAAACACATTTATGTCATAGTGTTAATTTTGTTTAAGTTTAATTCCAGACTATTGATCGAAGTAATCATTACATATTAACATTTAAAGGTCATCGGGTCGAATGAGCAAAAAGTAACTCAATAACATAGGACTAAAGATCATTCATGAAAGTTGGTACTGAAATTAATAATTGAGACAACACCGTACACTAAAATTGTACAGAATGACTACATCGTACAGTTTTCTGAGACTGCACCGTTCAAAAATGTGCCTTTTGACTACACCATACACCGGCGACTGCACTCACTTTGTGTACACTCATAAAACGAACGTTTTTGTGGAAGGGAGAGGATATTCCTCCAAAGTAAGGGGACAGAGTAACTCAGTCGATCATTTTACGCTACTCTGTCAATTGATTTGAATCTAAGAGCTCAAATAAAGTCAGAATCATACTTAAAAGATTTTTTTCTCGCTTCAAATTTCAAAATCATAGATCGACCAACTTTGTGATACATTTATAAGCTCTTGGGTGGATATCAAGCGAAAACAGGTTGTACATTATGCACCGGAATCTATGCCTGGTGTAATACAACTGATTATACAGCAATACATGTGGATTAAGTTAGAGAAATCGAGAAAATAAAATATGTTTACCTTTTCACAATCGTTCGGTCCGCCATATTGGTTGACTGCACCGTACACAGCTACACGACAGTGATCATATCGGAAACGAAAAGCAGCACTAAAGAAATTTCAGGTTTGTCCTACAGCTGCAAATCTAGACAATTATAGAATCATACGAGCACAAGCTCGTAGAACATTTAAGTTTTCTAAACGTAAATCATGGCAGTCATATGTTTCTAAAATTAACGCTAACACTCCAAGTAAAAAAGTTTGGGAAGCAGTTCGTAAAATTAATGGTAAACACAAAAAAGTTCCTACTGCTCATCTCAAACGTAAAGATTCGAGCGTAGCAAAAACTACAAAAGATATAGCCAACACACTGGCAAAATCTTTTGAACATAATTCTTCTTCATCACACTACACTGAAGAATTTAAAAAGGTCAAATCTAACTTGGAAAAACAAAATATTAATTTTCATTCTAACAACGAAGAAGAGTATAACACCCTCTTTACAACTGACGATTTAACCGATTCTATTAAGCATGCCAAAGATACAGCTGCTGGCCCTGATGAAATTTATTATCAATTTTTAAAACACCTCCCATTGGTATCTCAACATTTATTGATCGATATTATTAATGATATATGGATATCTGGTAAAATTTCAGATTCTTGGAAAAAAGCTTTAATCGTTCCTATACCGAAACCGGATAAAGACAACACAGATCCCCTTAACTATCGACCAATATCTCTAACAAGTTGTATCTGTAAAACCTTCGAACGTATGGTTAATAAACGACTTATCTGGTATTTAGAATCAAATGGTATTATTACTAATTTTCAGTCTGGTTTTCGAAAACAACGAAGTACAAATGATCATTTAGTTCGTCTTGAAACATTTATTAGAGAGGCTTTTGTCAATAAACAACACGTAGTTTCAATTTTCTTCGATCTTGAGAAAGCTTATGATACAACATGGAAATATGGTATTCTCAAGGATTTAAAAGATGCTGGTCTAAATGGTACATTACCAATGTTCATTTCTAGTTTTTTGTCAGACAGAAATTTTCAAGTTAAAGTAGGATCAACATTATCAGAGAGCCACGAACAAGAACAAGGCGTGCCGCAAGGCAGTATTTTATCAGTCACCCTCTTTGGGCTTAAAATTAATAATATTGTTAAGGCTATAAACCCTGGTACAGATTGCTCATTATATGTTGATGATTTTTTAATCTGTTATCGATCTAAAAATATTCGAAGTATCGAACGTCAATTACAACAGAACTTGGATAAAATTCAAAAATGGGCAACAGAAAATGGTTTTAAATTTTCCAAGTCAAAAACTCAATGTGTACATTTTTGTCGATTAAGAAAACATCATAATGATCCCGACCTTTACATTCCTGGCTTTAAAATCCCAGTAGTAAATGAAGCTAAGTTTTTAGGCGTTACATTCGATAAAAAACTATCTTTTATACCACACTTAAAGTTGCTTAAAACAAAATGTATTAAAACATTGAATCTACTTAAAGTACTTTCACATACTGATTGTGGATCTGATACCCAAACTTTACTAAAATTATACAGAAGTCTTGTTCGTTCAAAACTCGATTACGGATCAATAGTGTACGGATCAGCTCGCAAATCATACTTACTAATGCTAGATACTATACACAACCAGGGCTTACGTATTGCCCTTGGTGCTTTTAAAACTTCACCTATTGAAAGTCTTTATGTTGAAGCTAACGAACCATCACTAAAATTACGTCGTCAAAAACTTTCATTACAATACGCAACTCGTATATCTTCTAACAAAAGAAACCCGGCACGAAATATTATTTTTGAACATGATTACACCAGCAAATTTGACAACAAACCAAACGAAATTAAACCATTTGGCCTGCGCGTTAAAAACGACTTAGAAATGCTAAATATAAACACTGCGTCTGTGATACAAAACTTAGATGAAAATATCCCCCCTTGGACCTACAACATTCCAGACGTCAATAATGACTTATCAACTTTTCGTAAATCTTTCACCAGTCCTGAAGCTTTTAAATCTGAATTTGTAAACATCTTGGAAAAATACAAAGATTTTACTCATTTATTTACCGACGGTTCCAAAGATGGAAACAAAGTTGGTTGCGCCGCATACGGAAACTATTTCGTTGCAAGAATGCGACTGCCTGACAAAGCATCTATATTTACTGCCGAAATAAAAGCAATTGATCTGGCTTTAACATACATATCAAATAGTATAAATAACAAGTTTATTATTTTCTCAGATTCTCTATCTGTATACTTGCGATTTAAAATCGCAGTTCAGACAATAATCTTATTAAAAGTATCGAGTTAAAATTACATGATATTTTAAAATCTAAAATAGTACACCTCTGCTGGATACCAAGCCATATTGGTATACATGGAAATGAAAAAGTTGACATCCTCGCTAAAGAATCTTTAAGCCTTCAACCAGTTGATCTAACATTACCAAGCAGTGACTTCAAGTGTTCGATCAATTCGTTAATTAAGTCGAAATGGCAAACAGTATGGAACAACGCTATTTTTAATAAGTTACATGAAATAAAGCCAACCCTTGATTCATCTCCATCAATCAAATTTTCTAATCGCCGAGATCAAATTGTGATTACGCGATGTAGAATAGGTCATACTAGATTAACACATTCATACCTTCTCAAAAGAGAAGAAGCACCTAAATGCATACCATGTGACGAGAACTTCAATGTAAAACACGTTCTCCTTGACTGTCAGGATCTAAAATACATTCGTGACAAACATTTTAAAGTAAACTCACTTAAAGAACTTTTTGAGTCTGTACCATCATATGCTATACTTAACTTTTTGAAAGAAATAAATGTCTATGATAAGATATAGAGTTGTACATCATTAATATAGTTTGAATTATTAGTATCATTAATAGCTGTCGGCGCGATATGACCTTTTTGTGTTTGTGCGCCGTAAAACCCAAACAAAACAAACAAAACAAACCAAAGATACAGCTGCTGGTGTCATAGGTAGATTTATATCGTTAGTTTTTCTATGTAGTGTATTTATAGTCAGTTAGTAGTTCCATCACCATCTCATTAACTATAGTAAAACATCGAATATTTAACACTTCATTTCATTTCATTATCGTACCACCCATCACGTGACCATTTTTCCGATAACCGCGCACGATAAACTTTTGTCACTCTGCCACTATACTTCACTTGAACCAGTTGTTTTGGTTTTGTATTAAACCAAACCAGGTATTTTAATAGATTTTCACTCTTTTGAATTATGATTGAATATTTATTTGTTTTTCACTCTTTTTGTAAATTATTGAATATTTATTAACTTATTTCATTATGTCCGTCTTCAGCTTAATTTAAATTGTTTTTAAATCTTTCATTACTAAGACTGTTAAATTGTAACTCATTTTTATATCATGACCACGTGTTCTTGGCTTCGTTTTAATTCACTGTTGTATTTATTTTCAGATTGATTTATTTATATATTTATATACTTCATTGGTTTAACTAAATTATCACCATTATCCACGTCTACAATACAACCATATTAAACAAGTAACTACCAACAAGACTTGTTGTTTTTCTATGCTGAAACCACGTCCCACGTTGGGCGCCATTGTCGCCGACCATCCCAGTCATGGGTCGTGGTTTCAGCATAGAAAAACAACAAGTCTTGTTGGTAGTTACTTGTTTAATATGGTTGTATTGTAGACGTGGATAATGGTGATAATTTAGTTAAACCAATGAAGTATATAAATATATAAATAAATCAATCTGAAAATAAATACAACAGTGAATTAAAACGAAGCCAAGAACACGTGGTCATGATATAAAAATGAGTTACAATTTAACAGTCTTAGTAATGAAAGATTTAAAAACAATTTTAATTAAGCTGAAGACGGACATAATGAAATAAGTTAATAAATATTCAATAATTTACAAAAAGAGTGAAAAACAAATAAATATTCAATCATAATTCAAAAGAGTGAAAATCTATTAAAATACCTGGTTTGGTTTAATACAAAACCAAAACAACTGGTTCAAGTGAAGTATAGTGGCAGAGTGACAAAAGTTTATCGTGCGCGGTTATCGGAAAAATGGTCACGTGATGGGTGGTACGATAATGAAATGAAATGAAGTGTTAAATATTCGATGTTTTACTATAGTTAATGAGATGGTGATGGAACTACTAACTGACTATAAATACACTACATAGAAAAACTAACGATATAAATCTACCTATGACACTGGCCCTGATGAAATTTATTATCAATTTTTAAAACACCTCCCATTAGTATCTCAACATTTATTGCTCGATATTTTTAATGATATATGGATATCTGGTAAAATTCCAGATTCCTGGAAGCAAGCTTTAATAATACCAATACCGAAACCGGGTAAAGACAATACTGACCCCCTTAACTACCGACCAATATCTCTAACTAGTTGTATTTGTAAAACATTTGAACGCATGGTTAATAAAAGACTCATCTGGTATTTAGAATCAAACGGTATTATAACTAATTTCCAATCTGGTTTTCGAAAACAGCGAAGTACAAATGATCATTTAGTACGCCTCGAAACATTCATAAGAGAGGCTTTTGTAAATAAACAACATGTAGTTTCAATTTTCTTTGATCTTGAGAAAGCTTACGATACAACTTGGAAATATGGTATTCTCAAAGATGCCGGTCTAAACGGTAGACTACCCATGTTAATTTCTAGTTTTCTGTCTGACAGAAGTTTCCAAGTTAAATTAGGATCAACATTATCAGATAGCCACAAACAAGAACAAGGCGTGCCACAAGGCAGTATATTATCAGTTACCCTCTTTGGACTTAAAATTAATAATAGTGTAAAGGTTATAAATCCTGGTACAGATTGCTCATTATATGTAGATGATTTTTTAATCTGTTATCGTTCTAAAAATATTCGAAGTATCGAACGCCAACTACAACAAAACTTGGATAAAATCCAAAAGTGGGCGACAGAAAATGGTTTTAAATTTTCCAAGTCAAAAACACAATGTGTACATTTTTGTCGATTAAGAAAGCATCATAATGATCCTGAACTTTACATTTCTGGCTCAAAAATCCCTGTTGTAAATGAAGCTAAATTTTTAAGCGTTACATTCGATAAAAAACTCTCTTTTATACCACACTTAAAGTCTCTAAAAACAAAATGTATCAAAGCTTTAAATCTACTTAAAGTACTTTCACATACTGATTGGGGATCTGATTCCCAAACATTACTTAAATTATACAGAAGTCTTGTTCGTTCAAAACTAGATTATGGGTCAATTGTGTATGGATCAGCACGTAAATCGTACTTGCAAATGCTTGATACAATACATAACCAGGGCTTACGTATCGCCCTTGGTGCATTTAAAACTTCACCTGTTGAAAGTCTTTATGTTGAAGCTAACGAGCCATCATTAAAATTACGTCGTCAAAAGCTTTCATTACAATACGCAACTCGAATATCTTCTAACAATAGTAACCCGGCGCGAAAAGTTGTTTTTCAACCAAAATACATTGATAAATTTGACAACAAACCAAACGAAATTAAACCATTTAGTCTGCGCGTTAAAAACAACTTAGAAATGCTTAATATTAACACCTCTTCCGTTCTACAGAACTTTGATGAAAATGTCCCTCCTTGGACCTACAACATACCAAACGTTAACATTGATTTGTCAAACTTACGTAAATCTATTACCAGCCCAGAGGCCTTTAAATCGGAATTTGTTAACATCTTAGAAAAATATAAAGATTGTACACATTTATTTACTGACGGCTCTAAAGATGATAACAAAGTTGGTTGCGCTGCATATGGAAATTCTTTTGTTGCAAGAATGTGATTGCCTGACCAGGCATCCATATTTACAGTTGAAGTCAAAGCAATAGATCTTGCTTTATCATACATATCAAATAGTACTAATAGTAATTTTATCATTTTTTCAGATTCTCTATCTGTATTATTGGCCATAAAAAATCGTAATTCAGACAATATTCTTATAAAAAATATCGAATTGAAATTGCATGAAATTTTAAAATCTAAAACAGTACACCTCTGCTGGATACCAAGCCATATTGGTATACAAGGAAATGAAAAAGTTGATATTTTAGCCAAAGAACCTTCAACCAGTGGATATCAAATTGCCAAGTAGCGACTTCAAATGTTCAATAAACACGTTAATTAAATCAAAATGGCAAACGTTGTGGAACAATGCAATTTTTAACAAATTACGAGACATAAACCCAACCCTTAATTCATCTTCGTCAATTATTTTTTCTAATCGCAGAGATCAAATAGTAATTTCGCGATGTAGAATTGGTCATACTAGATTAACACATTCATACCTTCTCAAGAGAGAAGAAGCACCTAAATGCATACCATGTGACGAGCATTTCAATGTAAAACACGTTCTCCTTGACTGTCAGGATCTTAAATACATTCGTGACAAACATTTTAATGTAAACTCACTTAAAGAACTTTTTGAATCTGTACCATCATATGCTATACTTAACTTTTTTAAAGAAATAAATGTTTATAATAAGATATAGAGTTTTACATCATTAATATAGTTTGAATTATTATTATCACTAATAGCTTTTGGCGAGATATGACCTTTCTGTGTTGGTGCGCCGTAAAACCCAAACAAACAAACAAACCAGCTCTACCTTGACACCTTATTTGACACCGGTTCGGAGCAAGTCATAACTTTCCCACAAGGAGAAACAACACATTTGATATGCTCTCTACGAACAGTTTACTCATATATGAGACCAAACCCCTACGATGCGGTCCTAGTCCAAGCTTCTGTTAGAGCACCGAGACAAAGACCAGTCAAACGCAAGATCTGGCTATGGAAGAAAGCCTGCATGGAGGATCTCCATCAGTCAGCAGACTCATTTTCTACTGACTTCACCTACAGATTTACAGACAGCACAGACATAGATGTGCTCTCTGGACCACATTCAAGCAGTACTGCATACATGCCATGGACAAGCACTTCCCTTCAAAGGCGAATTCAGTTAGATACAGTCAACCCTGGATAAACAACAAGATCAAGCGCCTCTCTCGTCAGAAACAACGAGCATACATAAAATCTAAACGCTCAGGAGAAGCGGATGACATCCAACGCTACAACCAGCTACAAAATAAATGCAAGTTCGAATGCAGACGAGCTTACAACTAGTATGTCCATGTCACCACCTCCAATGACAAGACCGGAAAGTAGCTGTTCTCCATCATTAAGAGCAAGCGTAACGACAGTTCTGGAGTATCTGCCCTACAGAGCGACGGCATAGCCCCCAATGACCCCAAGGTCAAGGCTACCCTCCTCAACAAGCAGTTCTCCAGCGCATTTACAGTTGATGACAGCAACTCAATCCCAAGCATGTCTGGTGACCCATACCCAGATGTCCACCAGTTTTCTGTTGATGTGGTAGGTGTGAGAAAACTCATGAAAACACTGAATCCCTACAAGGCAACAGGGCCTGATGAGATACCCACTAAGTTTCTGAGGGAAGCATCCACAGCCTTAGCACCTGCACTCACACTTGTGTTCCAAGCATCAATAAAGCAAGGTCTTGTACCTGAAGATTGGAAGACTGCGTTTGTTACACCAGTCTTCAAGAAAGGTGATCGTAGCAACCCAGCCAACTATCGGCCCACATCGCTCACCTATGTGTGCTGCAAGATGCTCGAACACATCATCCACAGCCAAGTTATGACTCACCTAGAAAGACACCAGATACTGGCAGACCAGCAGCACGGTATTAGGAAGAAACGTAGTTGCGAATCACAACTCATCCTGACACTCCACGACTTGACAGCCTGACTTAATGCAGGAGAACAGATTGATGCGGTCCTCTAAGACTTAGCAAAATCATTCGAATGTGTCCCCCACGAGCGACTCCTCATCAAGTTGGACCACTTTGGTGTCAGAGGATCAGTCCTGAGTTGGATCCGCAGCTTCCTATCCAACCGTAGCCAGCGGGTCTTAGTCGAAGGACATCAGTCAGCCTCATCCCCAGTTACTTCAGGTATCCCAAAAGGCACAGTGCTAGGTCCCCTCCTGTTCCTGTTATACATAAACGACCTACCAAGCAAATTCAGTTCTACCACTTGCCTATTTGCAGACGACAGCTTTCTTTATCGTAGGATAAGAACTGTCGAAGATATTGTAGCACTACAGAATGACCTTGATGCGCTTCTTCAACAATGGGAAAGAGACTGGCTGATGTCATTAGACCCATCCAAATTTGAAGTATTACATATAACCAGGAAGCGAAAGCCAATAAAGACCCAATATACTATCCATGGGCAACCACTGACAGCTGTTAAAGGCGGGAGATACCTTGGTATCACAATCTCGGACCAGCTTTCCTTGAGATCTCATGTCGACAACCAAGAAAGCCAACAATAGCCTTGCCTTCTTGCGACGCAATTTATTCAGCTGCCCCACTGACATTAAGGCCCGCACCTACTCAGCGGGCATTAGACCTGTCCTAGAGTAAGCATCTACAGCTTGGGATCCACATACAAGCACGGTTTTGCCGATCTTGTGACATTTGCCAGAAAACAGTTCCAAAAGGTAGAATAAAGAAAGTCCAATTGGGTGACATGCCGGTGATCGACGAGCCGTTTCGCAGAGTTGCTGTTGACCTAATAGGTCCAATAGTTCCAATATCTGATACGGGCAATAGATATATCTTAACTGTTGTGGATTTTGCTACACGTTATCCAGAAGCAGTTCCTCTAGCAAAGATAGAGACAGAGAGAATTGCAGAAGCACTGAAATTTATTCCAGAGTAAGATTTCCAACAGAAGTGATGAGTGACAGAGGAAGTCAATTTACTGCCGATGTAATGAAAGAAATTTGCCGGTTGATATCTGTCAAACAACTATTCACAACACCATACAATCCAAAATGCAGTGGACTGTGTGAGCGGATGAATGGAGTGCTTAAAAGTATGCTGAAGAAAATGTGTCAAGAACGACCAAACGACTGGGACCGATATTTACCATCTGTACTATTTGCATATCGAGAAGTGCCACAAGCTAGCACGGGGTTTGCTTCATTCGAATTGTTGTATGGAAGAACAGTAAAAGGACCAATGCAAATATTGAAAGATATTTGGACAAAGTGAGATAATCCAGAACTCCAGAATACCTACATGTATGTTTTCAATTTGAAACAAAGATTAGAAGAAACTTGCAAAATAGCCAGAGAAAGTATCATGAAGTCTCAGAGAATATACAAGCATCATTACGACAAGAGAGCACGTAAACGTGTATTAAAAGGTCGGAGATAAAGTTCTTCTGCTGCTGCCCACAGATAGAAACAAGATGATGTTACAATGGAAAGGACCATTTGATGTTGTTGAAGTGATTAATCAGTTTGATTACAAGATTCAAGTCGGAAATAAGCAGAAGACATTTCGTATTAACTTGCTGAAGAAGTATGAGGAGCGCCCCGAAGCCATTGCAGCAAGTGTAGCAGTTGTGGATGAAGTAAATGATGGTATTGATGGAGCAGTAGATGATGCAAGTCTGTTAGAATTTCCAGAGTACTCCAGTGAGCAGACCAACAGACACGTTCAGATTAGTGAAAAACTAACGAAAGATCAGAAAAAGCAAGTCCAAGACATACTGAAAGAATTTAGTGAAGTGTTCTCTGAAAAACCTGGTACAACTCCATTAATAGAGCACCATGTAGAGTTGACTGATGAGACTCCTGTAAGAGTAAAGCAATATCCAATTCCTTATGCTAAGAGACAAGATGTTGAAGATGAAGTACATAATATGTTGGAAGCTGGCGTGATTGAACCTTCGATTTCAGAGTACAACGCACCAGTAGTAATCATTAAAAAGAAAGACGGAAGTAATCGATTCTGTATTGATTTCAGAAGATTAATTGGCATCACCAAGTTTGACACCGAACCAATGGCAAGTGTTGACGACATAATGGCAAAGTTGGCCAATGCCAAGTTCTTTACAAAAATCGACTTATGTAAAGGCTATTGGCAGATTCCTGTGGCAGACCGATGCAGAAGATTTACAGCTTTCTGCACTGACCGAGGCACTTATCAATTTAAGAAAATGCCTTTTGGTATGGTCAATTCCGGAGCAACTTTTAATATGATGATGCGCAAATTACTTAAAGGGTGCAAATATGTGGACAACTATGTTGATGACATGATAGGACACACAGAAACATGGTAATTACATTTATCGATGTTGAGTGATCTATTTAGAAGACTAAAAGATGCAAAGCTCACGGTAAAGCCATCCAAATGTTATATTGGATTCAACAATATTGGTTTTACTGGGCATACAGTTGGTAATGGACTTATGCAGATGGAAGAAGAGAAATTGATAAAGATCAAAGAAGTAAAAGTGCCGAGAACCAAGAGGCAAGTCCGAGCTTTCTTAGGACTAGCTGGGTATTACCGAAGATTTATTCCATCCTTCGCTGAAATTGCAGCTCCGTTGACAGATCTTACAAAGAAAGGTCGTTCTAATTATGTTCAATGGGGAGATGATGAAGATCAAGCATATTATCATTTGAAAGAACAGTTAGTTAGAAGTCCAATATTACATCTGCCAGATTTCACGAAAGAATTTATTCTGCAGACGGATGCAAGTAACTGTGGAATTGGAGCAGCCTTACTTCAGAGATTCGATGACAGTCTATTTCCTATTGCTTATGCAAGCAAGAAGTTACTACCTCGTGAGAAGAATTATTCAGTTGGCGAGAGAGAATGTTTAGCCATCGTCTTTGGAATAAAGCGATTCCAAAAGTACGAGTACGGGAAAGAATTTGTAATACAAACATATCATAGTTCACTATCGTATATCCAGAAGAGCACACCAGACAATGGAAGATGAGTAAGATGGGCGTTATTCCTACAATCATACCAATTCAGAATTGAAGCTATTAAAGGAACAGACAATCTTTTTGGTGATTATTTGAGTCGACAGTATCAAGACGAATAGACAATGTTTATTTTTTATATTTTTGGAAGTATAAATACTTCCTTTAGGAGGGGACAATTGTCAAAATAACCATTTTTATGTATGAAAAGAAACACAAATTTTAACACCATCTTATTATTATGTTTTGACGTTGCTATGACGTGACGTCAACAATGGTGTCTTCTCACCGGTTCGCGCTTTGTATATATATATTTATGGTTTATTTTTGTTAATAAAGCGGTGTGGAAAAAAAGTCAGTTCGGAGAATAGATCTCTCGATGTCAAAAAGTGAAGCAAGTCTAACAAAGTAGACTTGCTTCCGATATAATAGGAAGCAGACCTTTTGGGTGAGGCAGACATTCTTTGGTGAAGCGGACCTTCTTTGGTGAAGCGTACTTTCTTTGGTAAAGCGGACCTTTTTGGTGAAGCGGACCTTCTTTGGTGAAGCAGAACTTCTTTGGTGAAGAAGACTTTCTTTGGTGAAGCGGACTTTCTTTGGTGAAGAGGACATTCTTTGGTGAAGCAGACCTTCCTTGGTGAAGCAGACCTTCTTTGGTGAAGCAGACCTTCTTGGGTGAAGCGGACTTTCTTTGGTGAAGCGGACTTTCTTTGGTGAAGAGGACATTCTTTGGTGAAGAGGACATTCTTTGGTGAAGCGGACCTTCTTTGGTGAAGCGGACCTTCTTTGGTGAAGCGGACCTTCTTTGGTGAAAAGGACCTTCTTTGGTGAAGCGGACCTTCTTTGGTGAAGTGGACCTTCTTTGGTGAAGCAGACCTTCTTTCGGGGAAGCAGACCTTTCCCATAGGCAGACCTTATAAAGAGGCTGACCTAGCAAAGACCTCAAGAAGATAGTCATAATATACGCACACAAATAGCTTATTGAAGTATTTACACCAAAAATCTTGACAGACTTATTTGAACGTTTTTCTGTTTATATTATACACTCCCAAAAAATCAATACAATAAACAAAAGTAGACAAACAGTTGTATAACAAAAATGATTTATCTTCACAGGAACTGATCTATAATGTTTACTGTCGTTTCCATGCCTAGGTAAAAAAAGTAACACGTAAGTTCAAGATATAAATAGTTTAATCCACTGCGTAATTAATTGATTTGTCATTAGTTTCGGTTTGTTGAACAGAAATAACAGTTTAACAATTATAACTTCTTAACTTGAGAGAGAGAGAGAGAGAGAGAGAGAGAGAGAGAGTTGACTTTTCTATAACTTTTTGAGAACTGTTGGTTTTGACAACATCATCCACAGTTAAAAGTTTTACAAAATAAGCTTTAGGAAGATATATAATCATCATAATCTTATGAGTATGTAATCTAGTATGAATTAAGTCAATAGATGTTCGACATGTTTTATATTAAGTATATTATATATCAGAAGAAAATTCCATTAGAAAAACAGGAATGTGAGAGCAAATTGGTTAAAATATTGACAACAAATTGGCTAAGACAGCTGCGCCGAAAACAATAACTATATCATCCTAATGCAACGTATTATGAAATGATGTTGTCCTTCGTCCGTCCGTCCGTCCGTCTTTCCCTCCGTGGACAATTACTTGTTAGGATGATAACTCAACACATGATTTACCTAGATTCATCAAATTTTATGTGTGGATAGCCCTTCGGAAAAGAGTGTGCCCTAATGAATTTAAGACCACAGAGTCAACGGACAAGGTCATTGGGCCTTAGAATATGAAACATTTGGCTGTACCTAGGAGATCCAAATTTCATGTGAGAGCAGCTTATGTGTCAAGCATGTGCCCTATTGGTATTAGGCACAAGTGTCAAAGGTTAAGGTCGCAGGGACATCATATGGAAAAATCGGATAATAACTCAACAGCCACATTACCTAGGTTCACCAAATGTTACGTGTGAATAGCATCGGATACAGGAAGTGCCCTATTGGTTTTGAGGCCCCAAGGTCAAAGGAAAATGTTTTGGGGGCTTCTCATGGGAAAACTTTGTCTGAACGATAACTCAACAATTGATTCATTTAGATTTACTCACTTATATGTGTGAATAGCCCTTGTGTAAAGAAGGTGCCCTTTTGGTTCTGAGGTCTGGGTCAAAAGTCAATGTCACTGAGACTTCATATTGGAAAATTTGGGATTTTTTGTGTTTTTGTTGAGTTTGACGCCGTAGCAACACGTTGTATAGATGATATACGGCGGTCGGTCAACTTACTCACTTCTCCTGCAAAGGCTAAATCTCTGAAACTAGCTGTTGACCAACAACTAACCTCATACTTTCGTCAGTGACTGACAACTGTCCTACATAATTGAGAGTTATTGATAGATGGGAGAATGGCGGTAGAAATAATTTTATGACCAAGCTCCTTAAAAGTATATCCTGCGAAGGAAACAAACCCACGCCCCTCGATCAGTAGACTTGCGTGCTACTAACTGAACTAGCCGGGAGGCTGACAATGTGTCTTGATGACAACTCGACAACTACTGTACCTAGGTTCAAAAAAATTAATATATGTATAGCCCTTGTGTTAAGGAAGTACCTTTTAGGATCTGTGGTGCTGGAGTCAGACGTCAAAGTCACTAGGACTTCATATAGAAAAATATTGTCCGGACGATAACTCAACAACGGATTTAAATAATAATTACCATTTTTTGTGTGGATATCCATCTATGAAGGGTATGCTCTATTGGTTCTGAGACCCCAGTGTCAAAGTAAAAGTCACTGGGACTTCATATTAGAAAACTTTGTCAGTACGATAACTTCTGTACCTAGGTTCACTAAATTTCACTCGTGTGTAGCCCTAGTGTGATGGATATGCCTAGTTTGTTCTGGGGTACCGAGTTCAATGGTCAAGTTTTTTGGGCATTATATAGAAAAATTTGGTCTGGCGATTACTCAACAACATATTTATCCAAGTTCACCAAGTGTTATTTTGGATAGCCTTTGGGTACGGGGTGTGCCCTATTGGCTTTGATGCTTTGGGGTCAAAGCTCAAGTTCACAGAAAGTACATATGAGAAACTTTGTGGGCATTATACCTACACAATGGCCGTACTTATGTTAAAAAATATTTGCTGTAGATAGCCTTTCGGTCAAGGACCTTTTTGTTCTGAGGTCCCGGAGTCATAGGTCAAAACACTGGCACTTTCTATATGGCAGTACAATACTTGGACAGCATATGTGCGTATAATGCCCCGCCCAGCGGAGCTCCTGTAAAAAAACAGCTACTTAATTTATCATGGCCAATGGAAAAAAACAAGATATCGATGTATAGAAATATGGTCCAAAATGACCCTCCGTCAAGAATACGCACAGTGTTTTTGAATCCCTCTGTATCTTTAATGTAGCGTCGGCAATATAAATATGACGTTTTACACAATTAGGAGCATTGGAATACATTAAACCTTCAGAGTATCGTTAAGTACTTTTTACAGGTGAGACAGACCAGACATTTGCTAGTGCATACTGATCATAAACGCTAGTCAAGACTTGCAATTTCTCCAAGAAATAAACAGAATTTTTTGTGTATGTGTAGTCTTGTGGTCGGAGCTTATTTATCAATAAATGTGCGTCCGTTTTGTAAATATGAAAGCTCTAGAACCATCTTTTGTTTTAATGAAATTCAGACTACACTGTCCTACTTAAACATGTACGTTGGGAATTGAGTCATTCAATATACAAGTTTTACAACGCAATATTACAAAGTTAAGTTTAACATTAGATAGATTAAACTCAGATTCTTCATGTTGAAAATATGCTTATGTTATTAGATTATATTTAAAAACATGTATGCCATTGTAAAAAGAGTGAAACGACAATATGCTTATAATATTCAACTGATTAATATTCCAATATACTGTTCGTACTAATGGATTGTTTTATGTTATTATTTTGTACAAATTAAGAAGTGAGGCAAAGTCTTACGCATCATATCAGATGATGAGAAAATGATTTTAATACCATAATTGAAACACGCAGAAATTAAATAAATTCATACTATTGAAGATTTAATTAACATAAAGGTAGAAATACAAAGTTACTGTCATTTATACTTTTATATATTTGAAAACCATGATTCATAATTGCAAATCATAATCTTTTTCATTCAGGTCAACAATATTGACTATGTTTCAATTTCTAAATTGAGATCCACATAATCTATTTTGCGTAGTAGAATATTTATATCTGAATTTACTGCGTAGATTTTATTTTATAAAACCCCAAATGTAATGTATATAAACATTGATGAATTATACAAATAAAGCCCTGGTGAAAGCAGTATGATCATGTGTTCTACGACTTTGGTTAAAACAAAAAAGACCGAGCAAGCAAAACAATTATTGTTTTCTCTCTTGTTTTTGCATTTTAAAACCGTTAAGGCAATTAATCAGTTTTCCCGTTAAAAAGCCCCTGGTTCGAACCTTAGATACACAAAAATCAGGTAGTTCAGTGCTCACACAAAAAGTTGGCTAGGTTGTTTAAGTCATTCTGATACAGAAAATACTCTTTTAAAAGGGCAAAGGTCGCATCTACTGTACATGTTTACGAGAGGAAAGGAATCAAGCAGTCACGTAACAACCACAGAGGTATATCCCTTCGGTCCATCGCAAGCTATATCCTCTACGCTGATTAATTTCAAAATCATATTATAATTGTAACTTAAAGAAATTGGCATTTTGTTGACATGTTACATAATTTTAAAGTTCGATATGTTCGGCGTAATACTGCATATACAGCGAAAGTAATTGCTGAGTAGACCAAACCAGTACAAAACATGAGTGTCACCTTTAAGTCATACGAGAATCATTGCATGCGTCAATACGATACCCTGGTTAAAGATGATATTCGTGAAGTCAGATATTCTCGAGAACTGAATAAAACTTTGAATGAAAGATATCCGTGGATGATGCACGATATATATGACTTTAAACCGATTGGAACATTTCAATTCCTGTATTACTACAGTAAAGATGAACATATCATGATGACAAAACGACCTAATGGCGGCACTCGTTTGGTTATATCAATCGATAGAACGAAACTGTATGGCTAAAAAACGAAACTGAACATTGATAAAGAATTGGTGCGATCCAATATTGAGGCAAAATACGACAGTGCTGCAGCTAAACATGTCGGTAAAAAGGTATCAACTATCGTTGTGGATAAGGGGATTTACTTTGCTGCGGGTATTACCTATTTCAGTAATAAAGATGAGTTTGCTGCTGAGCAAATAATACTTGATAGTGGTAAGAATTTACATTTTGTTTACTATTTGTTTTACCAACAAGTCGTTTCTTCCATTGTTGTTTGAATTCAAATGAAGTTGAAAAGCCCATATACTTGCGTGAAATGTCATGTTCAGCTGAGTTTTACATGTCACGTTTCTGGTTACTTTTGCCACGGTCACGGAGTCGATAGTGTTTAATTAATATGTTTCTTTGTTATTTTCAATTGACACAAATTTCAAACCCATGACCATATTGTCACATGACGGGAATCCTAATCTCTGTATGAATATAAACATGCTATTCATCATACATAAACGATGTATTCATTTATAAAGTAAGATTTTTCAATGATGTACAGATATAAATCCAAATATGTTATCGATAAAAAGTGAGGGAAAGTTACGAGAACTTAGTATGGGGTACATTCAACCACCTCAAGGCAACGTTACACATTAGACAAAGCAAAAAAGGTCGCATCGTTATTGTTGTAATAAACACTTTTTTAAAGAACAAATGAACGTTTGACTCTAGTAATATAAGTGCCTTGTCTGTCAAAAGTCGTCATGTATTTTGTTATGTCTTGAAATGACGTTTTCATGGTTAATAAATGTACAACTTCTTTTACAATTTGATAATTATTTACTACACCAAAACAATAATACCATACTATTTCTTATTTACAAATGTATTTGCAGGTTTTCATTTAATTAAATGGTTGTTTTTCCTCGGAGTCATCTGTTAATTTCAATTTTGTTAAAAACGATGTTGGTAGGCATTCTAACAACGTTCAGTTAGAATCATAAAAATGTATTCGGTTTATAAGAAAAATTATATATATTGTTTTGTTAGATTGTACTCATCTTTTTTGTGTGCTTTAAATGAGTAATTGTATTTAATGAAGGTTATAATTGATATAAACGCGAATAACCTAAGGAATGTATGCTTATGTATGTTGCTAGGGCGACTGTTGATTTAAAAAATCAAAATTTTATACAGTTATTGAAAATGTGTGTATATTTCAAGTTTCGTAGTATTGCAATGAATCGTAGGTTCAGTATATCAATTTTTTACAAAATTAGTAATCAACCATTGTATGTGGTGCACTTTAAAGTAAGTTATAAATAATGATTTCGCAGTATCTCTTGTTTGAATTGACATACGAAAAGAAAAAGAATAGAAACATATTGTACAAAAATAAAATCGCTTAGCGGTATTGTAGTTATAAAGTGAGTAATGTAATGATCTGTCTCATGACAATTTGCACAAAGAATCGCGCGTGTGCAATCTAAAAGTGTCAAATTCAATCAAATTTCAGTATCTATCATTTCTAGAAACAAAACAGATAAAACACTCATATAGTTTTGATTTGTGTATACCAAAGATATATTCTAATAACTATTTGTGTAGAATAGATTTGCGTTCAAAACATGTTTATAATTGTTTTTATATTCAGAGTCACCGGTAAAGACAGTCTTTGTTGAAGATGAGTCCCTAACATTTTGTCACAAGACTTGCTTTAAGTGCACATTTGACAGTGTTTTGGATGTGATCGATGGAGAGAAAACAGTAACATGGAGCATGAAAGTGTATTTTTATCCTTTTACGACTCATATTTTAAAAGTAAAATTATCTTTGTTTCATTGGGACATAATATCGGTTGTGCTTTTGTGTGGTATTAATCTTTAGATAATATAAGTGTTTTATTTGTATTATTACTTTTATATATCTATAATGGAGGGTTTTTACATTTGTATCATTATAGTTATTATTATTAATACCCATTTTGCACAACACCATTGATTATGTAATATAGAAATAGAATTTTAATCAAATTAAAAATTTTAAGTTTAGTTTTACAAATTTCCAGTGTGAAGATCTGATATTGTTTGAACTGATAATATTAAACATATGGAAAACAGGGAATTAGAATAAAGGTTGATTTAAAATTTGTTTGGATGTACAAATCATCATTAATATATAAAAAATTGGTCAAAATGTTCAGATAACATATATTTTTGGCCGCCATACCAATATACTATAAAAGGCTGTAATTTTGGCAATATTTGTCAAAATCACCTCAAATTTTCTGAAACATCTTTAAATGTATGTAGATTCAGAAATTAAAAAAAAAACTAAAAATGTGATTTTTGCTCATGAAGCCAGATTATGCTGGGGACGTCACATACAGGGTGATCCAAAATATCTGATACTGTTTTGAAGTTGAGTAAATAAGTTATTCCTGATGCAATTATTAAGTGCAATATACCATTGTAAAGAGAATTTTCATAAGTTTCTGTCATACTTAATTTACGGGAAAACGTTGACGTCATGACGTCATAGATGACGTCATCCAATAATAGTTGTTTTTCAAGATGGTGACGTCAAGATAGAAAGCTGCAGAAATAGTTAAACTTTATTTTAAGACTACGTCTCCAGTTACTGTTATTCGCATGATGCAGAAAAATATCCTGATGATGACAGACTCACAAAACTTTAAGTGCACATGCTTGCTTGTAAATAGATTTAAGCAGACTGGGTCAGTTGAGGATAGCCGACATAACAACAGTGGACGACCAAGATCAAGCCGCAGTTTAAAGAACGTGACAGAAATCCAGCAAGTGATTCAGGAGACACCACAAAAATCTGTAAGAAAAGTTCTTGGAGACATTACCAATAAGTCTAGTTATGGAAGTGTACATAGGGCATTGCGTTTTGATTTAAATTTGTTTCCCTATTTGTTATCCATTATGCAACATTTAAAAGAAACAGACATTAACAGCAGATTAGAGTTTGCTCGTTGGATGATTGATAATGTAACCACTATGGATAAAATATGGTTTTCAGACGAATCACATTTTTATTTAAATGCAGCTGTAAACAAGCAGAACTGTCGAGTTTGGAGTAAAGAGAAACCAAGATTCTACTTAGACAAGCCACTTCATGATGACAAGGTGACGGTATGGGCAGCGTTGAGTTCGACTGGTGTGATTGGACTATTCTTTTTTTAATAGAAAGGTGAAACCAAAACAATAAATAGTGAGCGATATCTTTCTCTCTTGAAGACAAAATTTCTTCCAGCCTTACGAAGAAAAGGTATTAACATTAATACAATATGGTTTCAGCAAGATGGAGCGGCACCACACACTGTATATGTAAAATGACGTTTTTTTTATTCTGTATGTATCAACAGAATGTAATATCTGAGCATATTATGCAAAGGTGAGTGGAAAACCGCCACAGCAAAATGCAAAATTTTGCACCCCCAATCTTAGTCACCAATTTAGTCATTCTAGTTTATGAAAGATAAGCTCGACTATTTTTAGTGACACGCAATGGTAAAACATACACACACAATGAAACTATATTATAAATGGGGATAATGTGCCATTCGGTTTTGAACAGAGATAACAGTTGACTTGCAAACTTTAGAGGCAGAGAACAGTTGTCATTTAATCAGTATTTTTCAGTTTTTTGTTGGATTATTCAAACAAGTAAGGAGCGTTTTTAAGTTTTCCTTAATATTTTAAATATATGTTTTTGTTTTTGTTCAAACTATAGTCGTCGTCTTTAATTTGCGTAGTGCGTTGTAAGTTTTGATCAAGTAATAGAGTGTTTTTATTGCACCAATTCAATGAAAATATACTTATCTAAAAGAATATTTCATTTACTATTGCAAACAGTGCGCTGGGATGAGAAACTTTTGCTGTTGCTAGGCAATGATTTCAAGATATACATACACAGGGTGGGTAATAAACGGTAATGTACGTTACATTGTGTCAACTTTAATGGCGGCGATCATAAATTAAAAAATATTTCTTCGTGTTTTTATTTATTTGTTTTTTGTACTTATAACTAATATATTCTATGTACCAGCGACAAAAATCGCTGCTTCCAGCGGTATATAACTTAACAAAACCATTCTGTTCTATTCCCTTTATGCTTGCAGAACAATTGTAGAGGCGATTTTGTGGGTAAAAAGCATGATAACAAAGGGCAACATTTTTTTTGTTTACGAATGTAAGTACCGAGAAGTGTCAGTAAAAGATCGAAATTTTGAAAACCAAGTACTGTTTGATCGACTTTGCTTGTTTAATCCAATATTATTCTGTTCAGATATTCTCACAAATTTCTACTGACTGGGTTGTTGTCAAATGGACCCAACATAATTCCATATTGCATTTCGTTTTCTAAGCATTTCTAGATTGCGTCTTGAAATTCTTCCACAGTTGTATAATTACGTTGTATATCCTTTTTTTTAATTGTAAAATTTTATTTTCATCACGCACAAAACCTAATTGTAGAAAAACGCACACTTCAATATCAATACACATGTTATTATACGTATTCTACAGTTTTCAAATTGAACTTCTCTGCTCTTAACACTTTTTAATAAATTTTAATCAAGCAAGGAAAAAACGTTTGTTAATGTTCACTTAGTACAATTGTACAATATGATACTAACACTGTCTTTGATGAACTTAAGACAACTTTGCTAAATGTTGCCAATAAACATGCCCCTTTAAAAAGCAGGAAAGTGTTTAAAGACACTACCATATATTAATAAGGATCTAAAACGTGCAATATATAAGAAAAGAATGTTATTTAATAAATTTAATGCTAACAAGTGATCAACACACTTTGAAAGATATAGAAATTAAATAAGATATTGTCACCAGTCTAAAAAAGGAGATCATTAAATAAGTATTTTAGTGATAGATGTGTTGGAGGCTGTTAATTATCCAATTTTTGGAACAATAGTAAACCATTTTTTTACAAAGAAGAATAAAACCAGTTAAAAAATACAATTTTATGTGACAACGATGTTTTAGTTAGTAACCAAACAATAGTTTGTACTGTTTTTAATAATTATTTTGTAAATGTTGCAAAAAAATATGGGTGATTCTTCGATCACTGTTGATGACCAACATCGTAGTATTTGGAAAATACAATCAACGAAAACACACAATGAGGTATTGAATTTTAAACCTGTGTCTGAATCTTTTATTTCTAAACACAATTGACAAATTAAACACCAAAAAATGATATCGGACAAGACACTATATCCCCTTAATTAATGAACTTAAGTAAACCTGCTATTCAATGTCCCATTACTAAACTAATTAACTTGTCTCTTCATACTGAAGTATGTCCAAGCTGTTTGAAAACTGCACAAGTCACCTTACTCATAAAAAGAATAGTACATTATTTAAGGGAAACTACAGACCGGTTAGTATTTAACCGACTATATCAAAAATATTTGAAAGAGCTATTAATGTGCAATTAACAGAGTTTTTTAATAACCATTTTAATTTGTTTTATCAGATTTCAGAGACGGTTATGGTTGTCAAACCACTTACTTAATACTGGAAATATGCTCTCGACCACAATCTACATGTAGCCTCAGTTTTAATGGATTAAAGTTAAGCGTTTGATTGCTTATCACATGATCTACTTCTGCTAAAATTAAAGCACTATGGTACCAGCACTAAACTTGATAAAAGGTTACCTCAAAGATAGACAACAATGTGTTAAAATTGGACAATCCAAAAGTGATTTTAATCATGTACAAGGGAGTGCCACAGGGCTCCATTTTAGGACCTGTTACTTTTAATATTTTTTATCAATGATATTTTTAACTTTGTTAATCACTGTTATCTTTATAACTATGCTGACGATAACACGCTGTCCAGTGCCCATCATTCTATAGAAACAGTAAAAAATATCATTGAATCGGACAGTAAGTCTTTTAATAATTGGTTAATTTATTTTCAAGGGGCGTGCATATTTATGTGATTCATACAAAACAAGTAAGCGTGTATAGTTAGTTACAGAGACTCAACATGTAACGAATTAATCTATAAAGTTGTGCATTTAACAAAACGTGACAAACTCGGCAGGCTCTTGAATGTCATGTTATTTAAACTATCTTCGTGAGTTGGGCTGATATATTAAGAGAGGTTTACAGTTATAATGAAAGCGGTGCACATTTAAAAACCATGTTGTATTACTTTGACCATGAAGAGGGTGTGTATAGGCATTATATGCCTGTTATCCAATCCAATTTATAGAATAAGATATGTATTAAATTAAAGCGGTGTATGTTTTTTTTCAAAGTTCGTTCCAATTAAAACACGTTACGCTGCTTAAACACGTAAAAATATAGTTTGTGAGCAAATGTTATGCGGCGTTTTAACATACGCTGTATGAATAAAACAAATTATTGCATATGTTACTATAAATAGTAACAAAATCGACGTGGAAGTGCGCCAATATAGCCTCAATGTGGGCAATACATTCCGGTATTGAGCAAGTGTGCCAAAATATCGATATTTGGCCCACTTCCTAGTGTGCCAAAAATCGATATTGAGGCAACTTCCGGTCATTACGCACCTGTAGTCCAACAACCGCAGACTTTCCGCACGTGAAATTCGTACGTAATTAGCAACAAGAAGCTATAACATTCATTTTTACGACGTGCGTTTTTTTCAAAGTGAAAAAAAATAAGATAATCAACAATTTATCAAGACTTACGTTTTATAACAAGCGTTCATAAGATTCCGACGTTTCGATGTTGAATAAACAAAACAATACATGTGACGTAACCTCAACGTGCAAAATAGCGCGGTACATCGAGAAAATGTATTTTTGTTGTAGAAAAGTCATCGTTTCATGAATTGGTCAACATATGCAATAAAAAGGTTATGAAACAGGGCAAGTGTGCCTTAAGTCGATATCGGCACACTTTCACCGGCATTGGCCCTCAGGCTAAAGCCCTCGGGCCAATACCTACGCAAGTGTGCCGATATCTTTCTTAAGGCACACTTGCCCTGTTTAATAACCTATACTTAATAGAAAAAAAGGGAAAATACCTTTTAATTCATGGGCATCACTATCAAAATTGACACAATGTTACAATACATGAAAGTCACGCGGTTACTCGCCCTGATGTAATAACCGTGAATATATGTATAAATGTAAATAAGATCATTGTAAGTAAGTGATACATTGATATACCAATAATTGTAATTGAAAAATGAATTAAAGGTTCATTATCAAAAAAACCTCGTATAATGGATTATGTTACCAATAAAGTATTTTAATGTAGTATTATAAACTATGTCACAGATGTATTTTTATTAATCATAGATAAAAGTATTTATCTTCAAAAATCCTCATTTTGCAACTCTTATTTTAGGATGAGCTTTCTTAGGTCAGCATCAGGTTTCTCCAGTAGGACCTCTGGATCAGCACCATTCTCTTCCAGTTGTATGAAAAATGAAACGTGTACTCCTCACAAACCGTTACGAATTAGGTGGGTTTATATGTACAAAACTAAGCTGGTTAAAGTACAAATAACCAAGCTTGTGCTTTGCCATAACTACTTGGTGCTCGGGATGGAAGACGGCACTTATTGGACCATTGAAAAAAACGATAAAGGTGTTGTTCTACAACAGGATATTGATGAATATAGAGCGATAAATTATCTGTATTCTGAAAAACGAAAATCCCCTAGTATAGTAAAAAGTCGTGCATGTCCACTATCAACGACAGATCTAGAAGAATGGTTGGAATCCAATGGAGAATTTGAGAAGAATTATGATTTAGTGCAAGATAATTGCCAAGATTTTGCCAACCGTGTATACAGGTATCTAGTTTAAAGATACTGACTCATGCACTAACCTCTTCAAAACTTGTCCAAATTACGACCTTTGAAGTAAAGTTTTGCCCAACTTCAGGGGTGAACTGTTTTGAATTAGGACACCTTAAAATTCATCTTGTCTAAAACTATAGGGACCAGAGTTTGCGTTTTTAAAATTGACTCCAGCTTTTATGTATTGTTCAACTATGCCACTGAGTCATTTATATATTATTGACTCAGGGGTCACTGGTTTTATATAGAGTTATACATATACATATGTAGGGAATTTGTTCATTTACACTATAAAGCTAAGAACACAGATATATGTTGTGTTGTATCATTTTATAGTTCTCAGTTAGTTAATTATGTAAAATTCCTGTGAAGTAACTAGTGAACAAATGAGCGGCCGATTGGGTTTTGAGGTTAAGGCTACATTTCCAAAATCTTCGAGTGTCTTTTAGCAAATCTTATAGAGGAAACGAGGACAAAATCGGGATGTTTATTGCAGAATAAATACGATAATGTTTGCTCAGATAATATCGAGAAATGGCTTCTTCCATAGGCTGTCGTCACGTATGCCGACCGCCTATGGAAGAAGCCATTTCTCGATATTATCGATTAAAATAGATGTTTTATTTGCAATATAACTGATTTAAAATGTATGTAAATGTATATATTTCATCATGTTGATCTTTGTCAATGTATATATGTTATGTATGTATGATAGCTCTCCTTAATGGAGGTCAATAAAGAATTTATCTATCTATCCCTGCTGATCGAGAGCAAGAGTTCTTAAGACCATCTTGGGTAACTATGTCATAGAAACGTATTATACACTTTGATTTTACATTCCAACTAGATATTATTTTGTACTTTTATATGTGGAACTGTTAGCACATTTCATTGTTTTCTTTCACTATATAGCTTTTTATTTGTTCTAATTCACACTTCTACACATGTTGTCACCCAACGCCTTAACCCAACCTTGTGCTAGATTCTTTGCATGCTTGTATAACTAAATATTTGGTGTGTCAATGTAGACAGCTTAATAAACATATGTATTTTGTTGCATTTTTGGTTGTTTGTTGTGATCCAAAGATTGATACATGTACTTGTATTCTCTTTGTAGCATAAAACACTAACATTCATATGCAAGGCGTGTGCAAGACAGTACCAAGTCTGTGTAAAGGGGAGGGGGCATTGCATTTACTTTTGAAATAATTGTTTGTTTAGGTTTTACGGCGCACCAACACAGAAAGGTCATATCGCGCTTTTGAAATAAAAATGTTTGAAACAAAATGCTATGGTTTTTCTGACCTTTGATACAATATACTTGATCTGGAATTCTGAATCTGAGGAAGCTATTATCACAATCCATTACCATTGCATGTACAGTTAAAAGCACAGAAAATATTATCAACATTTAGATTGATCCGAGGATCATTTTTGACCCCCTCTTTTATTTTTCGAGGTTCATTTGAAGTTTAAAAGGGTCAGTGTTATAATTTGACTATTAACCCCATTATATATTGAAAATGAGCTGCATAATAAAAATGCAGATTGTTTTGCTCCACTTAAGATATATAGAGAAGTTGACAATCTTGTTGAAGAATGTGTACTGGTTATGAACAAGGGTTCAGCAAAACCTGGTTAGGTGAGCTTGCAATCATAAAATGACATTTTATGTCAATACAGCGAACAAAAATCAAATATTTACGAGTAGTTAACAGGGTTTTATCTACCTCATGATTACATAAAAATGAAATATTTTCTTATGTAAATTTGCCAATTAAAAAAAACAACAACAACACAGAAACGTATGTAAAATCGTCGATTTTCGATTGTAAATTTACCAAATTTTATGCATTTACAAATATTTTGTATGTTAAATGTCTCAGTTTAATGGTTTGAAATAATCCACTAAAAATCGCCGACATTTCACAAGAATTCACCGAGCTTTTTAAAAAACAATAAGTTGTGTAAAACCATCAATTTAAACTATCTAAAAGTAATTAATTTAAAAGTAACAATTTTAGACAGAGCTATTTTGGAAATAGGTTAATGTATTATAGTAAACAAAAGAACAAGCTTATCTGCATTCGCCAATATATTTTTAATCAGCAATTTTCTTTTGATCATAATAATTTAGCGGACAAATTAAGAACTAGGTCATTCTTGTTTTAAGCATAATAATTATATTAACAATTAAATCAAACTTAACGCTATGATCACACACTGAGATATTGCAACTAAGACTGTGTAATAAAACATCAAACATTGTGAAAAGATGCCGACACGACATGCATCTTAACAATGTCAAACATGCGTAAATTTGTAACCAAACAAAGGATTAAAATGAATTAAATGGCTGGTTAATGATGAAATATACAATTTACACACGTTTTGTGATACATGGTAATGTGGTAATGTAATAAGACAAGATCACTATTTTAAATTGATACCTTGTAACCATATGCCCGCGTCAAAAACAATGATTAGTGATTTACTTATCACCGAAAAAAGGACTGTCGTAATGTCGTCAAAGTAATTTTTGGCAGCACATATGTGTGTACTGTTGGTAAATTTAATTGAAAAGTTATAATAGAATAACCAAAACTTGAAGTTATCGGTAAATTTGATCAAATACACATTTTTTGTTGCTATCACTCTGTATCGGTTAGAAAAGATATACCGATTTTGGGGACGCTACAATTTACCCTGTTTTCTTTGTCTTGGAATGAACATGAAAGAAGAAGATAATGATTTACTGTAATATATTGGTTGCGTCACAAATGACGCACTAGACACATTTAAACGGGTCATCACTGAAAAAAGTCGAAGACGCAAAAACGCACAGATGTGGAAACACTGTTAAAAATTTAATAGAAGTAAAGAACGTTTCCTTTAGCAAACGCTGATATGACAATGATTAACACATGGAACCTAAAGCAGAATTATTAGCGTAAAGATACTACCGCAAAGTAAAATGAACAGTAGTGACAAATAAAAAAATATCACATAATTTTTACGAATAAAATTATTTGAGTCGGCGGCTTTTTACGGGTCGGTCGGTAAAGGGCAAACAAACTTGGTTTTAATTTAAGCTTAAGTCACAAACTATGCTTATCTTTTCAGTCTTGGAGCCAAAATCATGCATCTCAACTTTTAAATTTCGTATTCTCATATTTAATTATACTTCAACCGTTTATAAATGTAATGAATGATCTTTTTGTATTGTGACTATTTATAAATATACCTACACTAAATACTTTCCTATAATGGCTATAACCCAGTCACATTTTAAACTATGTATTAAACTGTACTTATACGTACCGAAACCGCATTAGTCCGTACTGATTCGTAGGCCAAAACTTGTCAAGTATTTCACGTTTACCCTACGTATAAGCTTTGGTTAATACGAATAAATACAGCATTTTCACTGGAAGTCACGATCGTAATACGTTGCAATACAGAGGTGCAGGAATTAGCACAGTATTGTACGGTTCATTGCATGGCAACTTGAGACAGTACTGTCCACAAGTGTTAAGTAAAGATAAGTTAAGTATCATGTACTTTTTAGGGGTATATATTGATACTACTTTCTTGTTGAAAACAGACGAAATTATTTGCGTTCGTGTTGCCAACATAAACATGAACATCTAACAATTAACGTTGTCAATTAACTGGCTGCAACTGGATAATTATATGGCTTTGAATGCAAAGGCAGTGGTAGAGCTGCTTAGTGGCATGCATAGAGATCAACAATACATACGAGTAACTATCGTTCTACAATGCATTAGTAATAAAACAACAGTTAACGAAACTTTGGGTTAATATCTTCGTAGAACGAAGTGTCTCATTAGTCTCGGACGCTGGCCCTTTAAGTGATAAGATTAGCAGGTGTTTTTACTGACTCTTAATTATAAACATTCGCGATACACAATGTAATTACAGATTAAACAGCCATTTTTAAAAAAAAGAAAAACAGTATCGATCAACAGTTTTTTTATGGTTGCATATTTGATCGGGTGAGAGAAGACAGATTACAGTGGTAGAGTAGAGGTTGATTTTTACGAACATCCCTTCTGGACCAGTTTGCAGCCCTCATGGCCAAACATATAGCTGAAGATTCGGCGTCCTACAGGAACTTCACAAGAATAAAAGCTGATATATTTATGATATATAGATATGTCTACATGTTGTTGATCCAAATATAACGATATAATATGGACGGATGTTATAGGTCCGTATATATCCGTGACGATGCGTTCTTCTCTGTATGAGACCGTTCATATTCGTACTAACCCGTGCTCATGCCGTAACAGTATATAGTGTATCCGTAGTATGTCCGTGGTGATTCCGTTTCGCTCCGTAACAAATATTGTTTGAACGTAACAGTGGGTATCTCTCCCGGGACTTTTCCCTACATGTTGGCAGTTAATCCGACGAACTTTGCAATCATGTCGTAGTACTGGAACCGTAGAAAACTATGGCATCAGACATTTCCGTGGCGTTCCGTGTACGATAAGTCCTTATCTCTTCCAAGACGTCAATCATGAATATGTGACCGGACCATTATGTTGTGTCGTGTAGTAAAATAAATGCTATAAAATAAGAGTTTTTAGTGTTTGTAATGTCTCACAAGGTAGCATTTTAAAGCCGCTCGGCCTGCTCAGTTGGTAGCACGCAAGTCTACCGATCGAGGGGTCGTGGGTTCGATTCCCAGGCGGGGCATACTTCCGTGGAGCTTGGTCATTAACTTTTTTACGGACATTCTCCCTTCTACCAATGATTTTTAATTATGTAGGGCAGTTGTCAGTCACTGACGAAAGTATGTGCTTAATAGTTGGTTAACAGCTAAATCCAGATATTTAGCCTTTCCAGGAGGAGTGAGTAGGTTGGCTGACTGCCGTTATATTACCTATAAGTGTGTTGCTACGGCGTAAAACCCAACAAAGAAACAAACAAACCAGATGGCATTAATTTGCATCTTGTGCTAGCAAAATTAACTCCTTATTCCCTGGTATCGTCCATAATATTGTCTGACACTTTCAACGACTCGAATTTTTATACAATTTTTTTGTCATCACTCAGAAGTAGAATTTTAGATGAACAATTTATCAGAAAATGTTCTAACTACTAAATTCTTATACATGTAGTTATTTTTAGCGTCGAACATTCAGCTATTATTTTCTAGGAACGTCGATATAAACAATTATCAATTTTGAGCATTTTGAAGTCGACACAGGTTGCCCTAAGCCAATCAAAACCATGGGAATAATGGAAGTCAAATAGTCAAATCAAGGGTGCGTGAATGGACTCGTCGACGCCATGTTTTGTCGGGTTACCTGTTTGCATTGCCAGAAAATACAATTATCAATATACGAGCGAGTACAAGTTTCTAGAAAGTCAAGACCAAGATGCAAAATGAATTGTAAAATGTTTGTTTTTTTCTTTTAAAAACTCACATTTGTTGATAAAAATGCAAACTTATCTTCCCTACTTTCGGATGAATCTAAATATACGGGAGAAGATTATCTGTATCCAATCAGACGAGAGGCGTAACCAGTATCCACTGAGACAAGTTTTAGTCACGCCCCTCTTGAATAACGCTATAAGCTTAACGGTTACTCGTAGGAACGCCCTACTGATTAATATCGGTGAACGTTCGATTAGCTGTCGGAATATTTCGGTTTGCACAAACATTGAATATAGTTCCTATATGCCAAATAGACAGGAAAATTTCTAAAATCTACCAGAATAATGCTGTTTTACGTGCGCAGTCGGAACATGTCCCGGGCAGCGCCTGTTCATTTGATTTATTTTATCAGCCCGGAAAGTTCTGCGCAATAAATCAAAAGCGTCAAAATATATAGTTAACGGGGCACGCCGATCCCGATATTCTATAAATAGACTTGGTACGGTCTAAAACGCTGATGCATATTGCTTAAATCTTTTTACTCAAAGGAAAAGATGTGATACACGGCTAAACGTCGACTTTAAGCATTTTGGAAATGCTAATACGTGTATACACACAGGTCAGTATTATAAAGAATATTTTTAATGGGCATTTTCACTTTCAAAACATATTTTAGTTAAGATACCTGGTTGAAAAATTATTACCATTATGTAGAAAATTTGAACGGGATCAAACAACAAAAAGTAAGCATGCAAACTTTGGATTAACAAGCATATTCTGGGTTTTTTTATTCCAGATTTAGTCACCAGCCCCCATATTCACAAAAATAAATCTCAAGCTCAGACTCAAACTTTTACTTTTCTGAGCAAGTTTTCAAAAGGGTATTCACGAAAGGTTTTAGACTCAGACTCAGCTGAGATTAATATATTTATATAAGCGGCCGCTAACCATAATAATAATAAAACAAAATAGTTGCAATTTCCCTCGATGTAATCAAAGTTTTAGCGAATTTTCTCACATGAAAGACTAATAATTTAAGACTCTGACTCTGATTTTGGACTCAATACTAAAATTGTGAATATCGTTTTTTTTTAATTTTGAGTCCGAGTCTGAGTCTAAAGTCTAAAAATTCTCAGTTTTAGACTCAAAAAGCGATAGTGAATATTGGCCCATGATACTCTGTTTTGTATCGCTTGAGTTTCACTCTTTTACTTTTCACTCTCAACTAAAAGAGTACGGGCAAACTGATATGTTTATTTTTAGACACAGACAAAAAAATTTTTTTGATCCCATGACTGGCACGTGGTTTTTTAAAAATAGATGTTTGATCGACAACAAGAATGCAAAAACTCTCACGCCCATAGTTGCAAATGTCGAAATGCAAAGATGTTAAACAGTTTTACATTAGTAAAATGATGGAAAATTTACTAAAATGAAAGTCAACATTGATCTTTTAACTCTAAACATGGAGCATATTTATCTTGAACATAAAGTAAAGCAACACTTTATGTAGAAATTACAAAATCAAATTGCTATTAATAGTGTTTCGTCTAGATGAAAGCTACGAATTGATTGACATAAAGGTAATCTCGACGTAAACATCCATGGGAGCCTTAGAGATCCTATACGACCACGCTCTTCAGGATATCTGTATACGAAAATTGTCGTGTGACCAAACCATTATGACGTTGTTTATCGGTTATTTTAAATTTAATTATAGTTGCCAGGTGATCGTTTCAACCAATGAAAATACGATCAAGCTGGAATTTGACAAACTTTCATTGGATTGGTCGTTCAAAGGTTCATTGTAAAGGTCAATATAAAAAATTGACACGTTTTAAGGCAGCGGATGAATGTAGTCTACTCTCTAAGTAGAGGGAGCGTATCACCAGGATAGCTCAGTTGATATATCTCAAGTCTACCAGTTTTAGTATCAGAGGTTCCATTCCTAGACAAAGCATTCTTCATATGCTTGTTTATGGAATTATTTTTAGGGCATGCCTATCAGCGAATGACGGAAAGATTTAGACTTTCTAGCAACGATGAGTACGTTGACTGACGTTTACAATTATGCTGTTACGGCAATAAATCTAATTAAACATATTACAGACTCACAGTTGGAGTAATTATTCATAAAGAAAATCCCATAAGTATCTCTTTGCCAAGAAAATGTTTGAGAAGAGAAGTTTAAAATAAGCTATGCTATCTCTTCAACCCTCTTAATTTCTATGTTCATACTACTGTATATGTACTTGTTTGTTACCGAAAAAAAATAGTGTTTAAAACAAAGAAAATTGACCTCAGATGGGTTAAATATGCAGTGATACTAAAAACACACTAAGTTTGAAAATCTTTTTATCAAAATCCATAATTTAATACGTGAAAACACAATGAATATCCTTGAACTTTGAATGCTTCGGTTGTTACAGTAAGTTTGCCTTGCCGGTAATTACCGAGATTTGGTGACGTCATACCAACTTGCGCGCGCAGCTAAAACAAAAAGTGGATACATAAAAAAATGCAAATAAATTTTTTTTTAATACATTTATGTACAAACATGTATAATAATAAACGTGAGCTATGCATAGTTTTTGACCCACTAAAATTCCTATCGACGATAGTTAGAAATGAGATAAGCAAGCCCAAAATACAGACATAGATACTATCTCAAGTGCTCTTCTTTTGAATTTTAACACTGATTTAAACTGTTTGAATGATACTTGTATGATCATATACAGTATGTGGTACGTTATATAATGCACGTATGCTATGTATGATTTATAGCGTTTTATCAATTCAAACATTTGCCGAATATACTACCATATTTCAAATGAATTTACTAATTGAATCAGGTTTGATAATTTATCAATTTAACTTATAAGAAGATAAACCAAGAGTCGTGAACCATAGGCGGATCTAGCGGGGGTCAGGGTCCGAAGTCTCCCCAGAATTTCCAAAATGTACCTGTCCATCAGTGTATTCCTTGACTGTAGGTTATTTTTAAGTAGCATGAATCAATTTTTCTCGGTGCTTAACATTGATTTAGTGGTTATTTAGTTTTTATTATTAATATATTGCATTATTCTGCAAAATGTGTATAATATGGTTGTGGTTCGAAAGTTTGGACCATCCCAAGAAAAAGTTCGGACCCCCGCCATTCCTAGAAAAAAAATCAGCCACTGTGTACCCATGTGATTTTAAAACGTACATAATATACACTTGCATTGAATATACCAGGTATAGTCTAGTAACATTAAACTTGCCATGAATTCGGATTGTAGTTCACTAGTTGTGCTCCAGATCGGTAAATATTTGATTCATATAGTGTGTGTCCTTTGACACGTGTTTGCTTTCCTAGCAAACATGAGCAGCTAGTTAAGTCGGTAGCATATACTTTTACTGATCGAAGGGCCGTGGGTTCAAATCTCAACCGGAACATACCCTCACCGAGTTAGACATTGAAATTATTTCTACGACCATTCTCCCTCCTACCACTGATTCTAAATATAATAGCTATGTAACTTGTTTACCGCTTAATCTACAGATTTAAATTTTACATGGACGGTGAGAAGGTTGACTGACCACCGTAATATGACCTCCAATGTGCTACGACGGCATTACACCCCATGTAACGTAAGGGTAAGCCTATACAGTTGGGTTTAGGTCCTTGCACCTTTCACATCGTAAAGAAAGCAAGGATATTTTACTTTAGTGATTTTGTTGGGAAACAAAACGAATCAAGGAGGTAGGCGACCCTAGAAAATTTATTTGTTAAACACATTTTATTGATAATGTATACATTTATATGTTATTTAGGTTGCAATATTAAAAAGGGCCGTTTTAACCAGTTTTCGCGACTTTGCCAAGACCTTGCTCATTATAGTTTCAGTTTCATGAAGACCAAAATGATGAATAAGTATAAAGACTACTGTAAAATACTTGATTCTCTTCCCCTTTTTACGATTCAACGAAACATGGGACGTTTAATTTTATATGGATGCCAATTATACCCGATAAAAATGTTATTCAATCTCGTAATATTATAAAATATGATGTCGACTTACCAGGGAATTGAATCCCTGTCGGGACCATCATACATTCGCGGATTCTGGTCCTGATACATAAGAAAAATATATAAACTGGTGAAGGCTAGTGTAATCGTTGTAATGTTTGCTCCAGAATGAGTTGTCTGATAGTAGGACGATTGATTACTGCGATATTTCTAGTTAAATTGAGATATATTTTTTTATTTCAGTTTATATACAAGAGCACGCTTAAGTTACATTCAATTCTAATCACCTCAGTCAGTTCACTTGTTTAAATCATTATTAGATGTTATAAATATATGGTAATGATGTTCATTTTCACAAAACCTCAGTTCAGATCATTCTGTAAACAATCTTTGAACAAGGCTGGCTTTATTTAAACCAATATTTTGGGTGAAATATTATTACAAATCAATAACTTGGTGAGATAAATACATATGATTCTATTGTCATATAGACATATACAAATCACAATGGACGTATGCACTATTATAAATGCTGATCAAATCATTAAAATGTTTGTTCATCACCTTATTTACCTAATGAGTGGACAAGTTCATTATTTAAACTACATGAAAATGAATGACTATTGACTAATAGGGTTTTCGATTTGCCCAACGGAATGTCTGCTAACTTTGAAATATTCTACCTTTGCCGGTTGATTTGACGACTTTTCGTTATCAACAGTTAATTCTGCGTTCTGTTTGATATTTGGCAGAACTTGGAATACTCATGTGACATTCGCTAAACAATCATGGCGGTCAGTGGAAAGCTACAACTACAAATAAATGAACGAAAATAGAATAGGAAGTACCTAAAATGTCAAAAGTAATGCAATTCTTGTATGGGTCTTCTCTCAAAAATCTGAAATAACCGTTTTCAAACAAAAACTCCAACGTATGATGTATGGCAGCTGCCATCTTGGATTTCTGCTCCGCCTGTTTGATTAACAAGCTTATTTCTGAAAGAAAAGGAGAACACTAGTTACCGACAGTAGAAGATGGCAAATATTTAAAACCCTACTATTGTTACATATGTTTAGAACCTTATCTTTTAAACGTGGTTCAATATGCAAATTTTATAAATCGTAAGAGCTAATAAATAATGTTTTAAGCAAATACGTAATTGGTTTTTATCTCCTTCATTAAAGAAACTTACGAAATAACTTGATTTATGATGGTTTCAATTTGTTGTACAGTATAAACAGTTTACACTTTAGATAATTTAAGATCAAGAACGATAGATGAAAATGCGTTTTGCTCCACCACATGTTTTATAAGTATTTTTGTTATAATATAGTTTTAGTTTTTAGTTATTCCTTAATTTTTTTTCTTTAATAAATTGGAACACATTTACAAAACGTTCACAGTTTTAAATGTCACGATAAAATCTTCAGGAATCTCAGTTTTAATAACATTATTAACAAATAATTTCGTACGAATTTAAACTCTTCTCCTAAGAGTTCTCAATTTTTTCCCTCTTCTTTTCTTTTTTCTGCATTCTAACTGTAGAACCAGTTCTAATGACCCAATGATATTATATTCAATTTTTGCTTAAAGCCACTAAACGAAGACAAAATCTTTATCATCAATCTAAAAACAAGTAAAACTATCAAAAAGACAATAGAATATAACTGCCTTTGGATTATAATTCTCTAGCAGGTTCCCTTTTAGGGGTCAAGTTATTCAAAATATCAATTTCTTATAAAAGTGGGGTACTTTTATAACATGCAAATTAGACTACGGAGATACCCTCTCAGCCAATCAAGTTGCTTAAAAGGTGTTTGATAAAACTTACACAAAATTGTAAAGTGTTGGATATTTCATATCTTTCTTCCAGTGATTTACTCGAGAAAGCAGTGCGTGCAAAGTTTGAGTACGCAAACATCTAAACTGATTTAAAAACGAAACGCCTCATTTCAACTAGGTACGAGTACATAATTTTCGTGATTCAGAATAATATAAGGAAACATCAATGTTTTCACCCAGTAAGAAGTCCTAGGTGACATGCGTAACGTAAGGTCTGTCCTTACTATGCTGATAGACACTGTCATGACGTTGCCAGAATATAGAGACCACCACCGAGCATAAAAGCTGGTCTATGTGTATGCCCATGCGATAACCTTGGCAAACAACGAGTTGTGACTTAAACTCGTTTTGAAACATTGATAAATCTGAGGGCGTTACATAATCCTCACTGAACTCTACTTTTCTCCCAACACCATGACCGCGATGATACCTGTAAGCGGAGAGATAGACGTTGGTGACGGTGGCATAACTTTAGAACCGTTTACGCCAAACAAGAAGATTTCCCATTATTTATCGACTTATTTGGAATACACAGTTACCCATTCACCACATATGACTCAGATACTGCCATGAAAATCTATTACGCGAATGAGGATGGCGTAAATATAATATTATCTAGTTGTCTTACCGACATTACACTCATTCTACCTAAACGTTGCATATGAGCAAACATTTCAGTATGCGGTCAGACTTCATTGGTTCGTTTCTTTTTACCGTCAGTATATGTTCATGTATAAAAACTATTTACACGATTTCGTGAGTTTTAATTAGCTTTCGCACGAAATTCACTATACAAAAGTGTATTTATCAAAGCAGAAAATTTGTTTTCTTCCGATTTCAAGTTGTGGTTATTTTTAGCCACGACGAGATGTTCTGATCACGTTCGTTGAGTCCCGTGATTTTCCGTAAAGTCATTTCTTTGGGTTTTATCGCTAATTTTAAAACAGTATTAGTATAAATTCTGGAGAAAATACTTGAGTTTTTTTGTGCCTTGGAAGCGTTTTATATATTCATTTAATGTTTGCATGAGTTTTAAGCAAAAGCATGATACATGACAATTATCAGCGTTCTATTTAATAATATGGCTTTAAACTTATCCACTTAAAATAATGATGAAGTAGAAAGCTGTATTAAGAATGCTTGGACAATATTTAACATACTCGACCACATGAATATAAACAGGAAGTATCGTACAGAATGGGTAAGTTGGTTAAACATGGGATTAAATATATGAAGAAATATTTTCAACTATAATTGTTAGTTTAAACCTTGATGGAAAATCCTGATTACCTTGGCAAATCAAATTGAAAACATAAATGCTTACCACTATCAAGTATTATTCTATCAGCAGCAAACTCGTCATCATTGCTGAAATAGGTAATACCCGCAGCAAAGTGAAGCCCCTTATCCGCAACGATATTTGATGTCTTTTCACCGACATGTTTTGCTGCGACAGTGTCGTATTTTGTATCAATACTAGATCGTAACAATTCTTTATCAACGTCTAGGTTCAGTCCAATGTTGTTTTATCAATTGATATAACCAAACGGGTACCGCCATTAGGCCGGTTTGTCATCATGATATGTCCATATTTACTGTAGTGATACAGACATTGAAATGTTCCGAACTGTTTAAAGTCATCTATATCGTGCATCATCCAGGGATATCTTTCATTCAAAGTTTTATTAAGTTTTAGAGCATCACTGATATCACTAATATCGTCTTTAACCAGCGTTGTGTATTTACCCATGCATTGATTCTCGTATATCATAAAGCTGACACTTATGTCTGTAACCAGTTTGGTCCACTCCGTAATTGTAGTGTTGACGGTGATATCATACATCAGATAATTATAGCTAACTTCTAGACTTATACCAGTAGATATTATATCATAATAAAACTGTTCAAATTCATAAAGTGCAGACATGTTACATCTATTGTATTCTGTGTACAAATCTAATATGTTACCTGAAGTACCAGGCACAGTATAAGTTAGCAGAATTTGAAGGAATCTTATATGTTCTGTGACTCCCTGATACAAGTAGTTTGAATGATCAGCACGACCACCTGGAACATTAACCAACATTAAGCTTTCAAGATCTATCGTTGAGCTGTGGAGAGCTTTTACAACGTCATCAATGTTCTCTAATTTTGACTCAAGCCAATTCTGGGTGATCATTGTATTCGTTGATTTATCCAAAAGTTCATTAAACTTAGCAACTAATTGTACAGGATCAATTTGTTTGTTGTTTTCTTCATTGAAAGTTTGATACAATTTAAAACCAAGACATGCTAAATCAATCAGTTCCTCACCAATCTTCACAGGCAACATAAAATGATGGTATGATATGTGAACATGGCACAGAAAAGTCAAAAATACATACTTGCTCCTCATTTTATCCCTAATTCAGTATTTCACTTTTATTGAAAGCACATTCAGGGACTAAAAACCAAATAAGATGTAAATGGCTACATAGGATCTTTTAGTAAATCAATTCGTCATTGACACGAGTGCATCAATCTAATGCAAATGTCCAAAAAGCCCATAGTTAACTAACGCAAATGTAAGTAGAACTATTCATTGATAAACACTTATCTAGAACATATAAAACTAAATAAAAGTCATATAGATAAATGCAGAACAAACAATATTAACATATTGTAACTAACAGTTTTCTTTTTTATCACATATTCAGAGTCACGGAGGTTTCAATGTTCAAGTATAGGAGCGCGTGCTATACATAATTCTAGAGAAGATACAGATCAGTTAGAATTTACCCATGTTAAATATTTATTTTGTAATTTGCGTTAAACCAGGACCCCTAAAAGCCGTCATAATCTATAAACACAGCTTTTGCTTAGATTTTGCACAGCCTTTTTCCAACCTCTCCTCCTTTGATTTAATGATTAAATAAATCACAACTCTTCATATAATTACGTTACATTATGCGATGAATTATACTGAGCAAGTAAATTTGTGTTTAATTAATTCAATACTTTGAAAATGTTCAACAAAACCTTTGACTTGTGTGTTTTCCCCATAAGATGATGTGTCAAAACAAAAGTACAAAAACAAGCTATGTTTACATAATTGTTATATACAGGTCGTATCCAAGTTCATGCGTGTTTTATACTTTAAACAATGGACTTGACTCCTTGTTTGTTTGTTTGTTTTGTTGGGTTTAACGCGGTATCAACACATTTTATAGGTCATATAACGTCGGCCAGTCAACCTACTCACTCCTCCTGGAAAGGCTAAATCTCTGGATTTAGCTGTTAACCAACTACTAAGCACATACTTTCGTCAGTGACTGACAACTGCCCTACATAATTAAGAATAATTGGTAAGAGGGCGAATGGCCGTAGCTATAATTTCATGACTAAAGTATGCCCCGCCCGGGAATCGAACCCACGACCCCTTGATCTGTAGACTTGCGTGCTACAAACTGAGCTAGCCGGGCGGCTGACTTGACCACTAAAAACAATGTAGGTGAAAAGCTGATACATTTTGTGGAAGTATCTAAATGTGTGTCTGTGGTTCAAATGAATTGCTAAATATCGATATTTCCTATCTATCAAGGAAAAGTGACAAGTTAGTATTGATAGACTTGTTAGGTGAATTGGTTTAAAACAACAACAATTTCTCCTATTTATCCAGAAGTACTGAGTAGGAGCTCATGTGTCAAGTCAGTACTGGCGTTAAGTAAATCAACCCAAACCAACTCAAAGTTAATGTAAAAAACCCAATACACAATCAATACATAGTTTACAAGATATATTATTGGGGAATCATCAGTATGCAAATGTTGCAAATTATTACAAAATAAAGGTTACATACCACTAAATAAAATCTTTCTTTGTTGTATATAAAAAGTCTCATTTTCAATGACAAATTACACTATGACCAAGGTACGTAAGATACCCCAAACCATATATAGGCTGAAAGATCTATCTATTCCAGTCAAAATAATCAGTATTAGAAAAAAAGTTACGCTACTTATAAGAACATAAATTTCGATTGAAAGTTCCTACCCTGAAAATGTCCTGGTTTTTAACTCTTCACCAGCCGTACAGAGTCATCTCCCCTTTTAACCAGTTTTCGCGACTAAACAAACCAGATCCATTGAATTTTTGCATACTTTCATAGGAAAAGCATTGTCAAAGACATACATACTCTTCAATATTAAAAAGCACCACAAATGAGGTATCCATGCACTCTCAAAAAATAAATAAGGACTATGTCACACTTTCTACTTCCGGTAAATGCTCACTTCCGGTTACCATTTAGTGGTATGTAAACTAAAACAAATTTGTCCTCTACAGTTAGTTAAAAATGTTTTAACATGGTATTTTAAAAACAATCATTGTTCTTTATTTAAGGATATAACTTTTATTGTTACATTACCACCCACAAATTGTCTTATATCATAATCTAAATGTTCATGTAAATAACATATAGTATATTGTTGTTCAATGGAATTGTTTTATATAGGAACCAGCCGAGTTTCTAACATTTGGGTTTATATTCTCCTCAGAATCACTTGATTTATGATTTTTTGCGAAAAAAGTAGGAACAACTTCTATGATAATAACAAGTAATATTCCAATCCATTTTACGAATGGCAATGTTTGTTTTAGTCCATTGAAACGTAATTATGCTAGAATCGTTTAAAACTCAATTTGGACCATTTTCCTTCATGTGATAGATCATAATTTCACGGCGTCTCAACGCCGTGATATTGTGGTGGGTAGATTTTGATAGCAATGGACAAAAGTCACGTGATAAAAAATGATAAAAATCCTTTCGATTTCCACTTCCGACAAATTTATTGTTTTTAATGCAGTCATAGTACAGCCAATTTCCGTTAAAAGTTAAATAGAAAAATCATTTTTGGGGGAATCCATATAAACAATTGTTTTTGCAACAATGCAACACACGAAAAATCAGCGTTTTATATCAACACATTTCCGCAAATCCTTTCGAATCACACGAAAAGGGGTAGGTATAAATCGCGAACCAACCGGACCAGGAGACCAGTTTAGTATTCGGATACAGTTTAACAAATATGCGTATCATAATGTGTGTATAGTACATATATTATTGATATTTGCCAATATTTTATTTGAAAAGATAAGACACCAATATCGAAATTATATTTTAAGAAATAACTTTGCAGACTTTAACTATTAAAAGAATCGTCGATTGCTTCATCACATATTGTTGTAAATATTATATATTTCAACTGTTAGAGCATTTATCATTTGAAAACTAATTTGATATGATTCATACATTTTAATAATATACCTTTTTTTCTTATTAGCCGACTGTATAAATAAAGAAGCGTAATCGTGTAACATTGACTCTTAATTCTTACTCTTACTGAGCTCTATTGGCGATCTTTTCTAACTATGATTAAGTGCAGCGGACCAGTTAATTTTAAGAGCATAAGAGTTACGGACCAGGGTTGAGTTCAGTAACTGCGAACGTTATAGAACGTTCCGCAACGATACATTCGGAAGTCCTCGTCCATTTGCTGCGAATAATCTCGGGCATATTTGGACGCTATTTTGAAATGTCCGGCGTTAAAGTAAACAAATGTATGACCGAGGAGTTCCGAATGCATCGTTATGTAACGTACTGTAGCGTTTTGTGTAATTGAACTTGCTTCTGGTTATAGATCGAGCAGATGTAAGATTATTTTTGCAGACTTTTTTTAATTATGAAAAGTTTGGTACTATATTGACGGACTATTGACCAGACGGACCAGGTAATTTTAAGAGAGTTAAAATGACGGACATTTACACCTAGGTGAAAAGCTCGCCAGTTTTTAATTTGTTCGAATGGAGTATGTTTTCTCGAGTCCGAGTGAATTCATTATTAAGAAAAATGATTTCCATTCGAAATAGCTTGCCTTTTGTATTTAAGTGCATCTTTTCGGAATTAAAATACATGTTAAATCCTTTCGTGTATCCGGCAACAAAATTCATCCGTAACAAGTAAAGGTATGACTACTCTCTAATACACTGGTTTGAAAGATTCACTCGCTGACTCTCTACCTCTGCTTAAATACTATGCGCAAACTGATATTTCTATTTCAAGGCAAAGACACACACATTTAGATTGCATGACTGTCTCGTGATTAAAAAATAAATGCAATAAATGCAACAAATGTTCACGCCTGTAAAATCAAAATGTCGAAATTCAAAGATGCTGGACAGTTATGCATTAGTTAGATGATTGGTTACACGGATTGGTAAAAACAGATCCGCAATGTGAGGAGCACTTGACCAAACCGAAGCGATAAGTCATGTAAATAGCTTCTGTTCTGAAGAACTATGTTTTCCCTTCTGCCAATCTTTTTAAGCGTCATGCAAATATGAATTACTGGAAATAAATCCAACTAAAACCAAACATCCTGTCGGCATAAAGATGGTGTCTAGATCCAGACCATTCGCGTACTCCAAATTTGTCAAGATTCTCAATCTAACTAGTATCGAGAATCTTACTAGGCTTTTGGAACGAGATTGTTTCATTTGAACAGAAAAACGTTTATGACAAGTTACCTTTTAATTACTGAAAAACCTTAACATGACAATTCAATATAATGCTCTTTTGAGTTACCTTTAGATTATACTTAATCATTCTTTTTTGTTTGCCGTGACAATCCCTTTGCTGCATTTAGCAGCAATTTTTTACTTGTATCTTTTACATTTACTGACATATTAATAATGGACATCCAATGTTGATACAGAAAAAGGATCATAACAATGACAGTATTGATAGAACGGTATTGCCAAATTCTAAAAACTGATCATGGCGCTAATAAGTATGGCGTTGTTTAGTAACTGGACATGAATATTTACATTTCTAACGTCATTATTCATGATGTTGGCTACAATAGTGTACAGCCATTTTGAATCTATAACAAGAGCAATATCAGATGTCAATAAACAACTCGCCAACCTCATTATTAAAATATACGAAAAGGTTTGTTAGCTTTAACACAATGGCAACTGCTCGATTCGTACATAAATCTACTGTTTACGGAGTAATATTTAGTATAGACTTTTAGGTTTCAATGTGCACGAAAGACTTTCTGTATTTCAATACTTTGATAGTTTTACATGTTAAATACTCAGGAATATACTACATATATAACGTATATAATAACATTTACCGACTTATACTCGTCAGTCTTACACTGATTTAACAGCGCGTTCCAATCACTGTGGCTTTATTTTGAATAAGTGTTAGAAATAGTCCGCTCTCTCTCAACTGTCAAAGCTTGAATAATTTCACGGTGACTGAATGTATTGTTTTTGTACTGTCGGCCTAATTGTTATTAAATATACAGTATTTTGACTAAGACATATCATACGGCGTGAACAGCTTTACGTGATCATAATACACACTTTCAGAAACTCATGGATGTATCACGACGATTTTAACAAACGCATTCACCGTAAAATTATTAATGTTTTGACAGTTGAGAAAAAAACGAACTAAATCAGTAGCCTGTTCAATTACTCTAAACGTTCTGTAATGGTACATTCGGAACGCCTCGGCCATTCGCTGCGAATAATCTCGGACATATTTAGACGTTTTTGAAACTACCGGTGTTGAAGTACAGAAATATTTTTCGATCGTTTAGGCAATGAGTGATGTTTCGTTTTTAGTCTATAAATTTTGAAACATAACTCACTGCCTTAACGATCGTATATTTGTTTATTAGATTAGATTATTCGCAGCAAATAGCCGAGGAGTTCCGAATGTATCGTATCAGAACGTTTTCAAACGTTTAGGGTGATTGAACCGGCTACAGATTTTATAATTATGTCAGAGATTTTACACAATACATCCACCCAATTTTTTGTATTATGATACTAACTTGCAAATTAATGTTTTGTCAGCTCTGCTTTATTTTGGAATTATCATTAATTCAAGGAGAAAACTAATTAGACCATGTCCATGCATAATAATAACGATCTTTAAAGTATTTTGAATAATGATACAGTATTTTAAGGAAATATTTCAAACATTGAGGAATTATTCTAAACATGTTAAATACGTCACTACAGTCGATCACTTTCCTTATCTCTTTTGTTGCACGACAGAGGCTGGGGTTTAAGAATTCATTAGGGTTTTTTATGTATAGCTTTTTTAACGAACGTAAAGGCTCGACTCTTTCTTACATTCCTGTTGTCGTGCTCTTCTTGGTTTAACATCAGGTTTCTCTGGCCCACGTTACGTCACTGAGTACTTTTGGTTTACTTTGTAAATGCTATTAGCTTTTGTTATTTTTACTTTTGTATTTTTGCGTACACAAAATTGTCGAGTGAAAAGTGAGTTGGAGCATATTTACCTAGACAATTTGTTTTCGTTGTTTTAGAATCATAAGGGACAAGAATGGGGTTGCTGTACCCTGGAAACTGATTTTATCCCAAATGGCAATTATTTCGCCACTTTCATGGTGGTAGCGCGGAAATATACTCATCTATGGAGTCAGGGGTTTGATTTACGTGCGAGGCATACTTTCATAGTACAGTAAAACTCGGATATTACATACTCGCTGGGCCATAGAAAAAAGGTATGTTATAACCGAGGTATGTTATATCCATATAGCATATTAAGTGTGTTATATACGAACTATATAACATACTCTTTTATAGCATACTAGAATGCCGTATTTCGTCTATTTTCCGGTATTTTCGTGAACAAGTGAATTAATTGACGAGTTTTATTTCATTTATGTATTGGAATTAACGCCGTGTCAACACAATTTTAGGTCATTTTACGGCGTCCAGCGCACCTAACCTAGCTTTCCTGGACCATTGTCTATAACCAGTACTCACCTACCCTTCCACAAGGCCGGAAACTCCTCCATGTCATCTAATCAATGAAGGAAAATAGACATTATTGTCAAATTTTCATGGAAGGGTATAACCTCCCCTTGTGGGATTCGATTGTAAAAGTATGTTAGGAGCAAAAAATTGGTATGTTATAACCGAGTGCATGCTATATCCGAGTATGTTATAACGAAGCTGATTTTATATTTAATATAATATATTATAAGGAAAAATGGTATGTTGTAACCGAGTGTATGTTATAACCGAGTATGTGATAACCAAGTTTTACTGTACCTGGGTTTAACGCAGTGTCAACAGAATTTAGGTCATTTGTGGCGTCCATATTATCTAATCAATGGAGAAAAATGGACATTATTGTCAAACTTTCATGGAATGGTATAACCTTCCCTTCGGGACACGAGATTCTAAATCCCAGCGCGCTACCAACTGCACTATCAACCCGGGCTCATATAGCCTGATCATAAAACAAATTTTAAAGTCAATGTCCATGCAGCCACTGATTCTTTATCATTTAGGGTAATTGTCAGTCACTGACGAAGTATGCGAATAGATGAATTACTTCTAAATCCTGCAATTTAAGCTTGTCAAGTACTTGTAGTAAGGTGAGACCTAATTGATATGGCCTATACAATGTATTGCTACGGCGTTAAATTAAATAACAGAAACTCCGAGAGTGCTGAACCTGTACGGCTGAGATTACATTATTCCTAAAATGTAGCATTCTGTAAACGCTGTCATGACACGGCGGGATCTACCAGTTGAGTTCGAGTCCTAATGACAAGTCAAAAATCCATATTGATAATAATGAAATAAAACAAATGTCCCATGGATTTAGAAGTACGATTGTTTGGTTATTTTCAACAATTGCATACTCGACCTGGTACTTAAGTTCACTTAAGTATGATGAAACACATTTATTGTTGCAACTTTAAACAGTGTACGAGTATTTAATGACGACGCCTACTTGCCTGCTATCGACGGTACCAAACCCAAATAGTGTATTTAAATTTTACCTAGTACTGGACTTTTGGTTGCTGTCCGATAGGTTATGGTGACGAAAAGACCCAAGTTAGGTAAGGGTTAGGATCGGACTAGGTTTAGGTTATATTATTGAAATAAGGGTTGGGTTTGGGCTAAGAGAGGGTTATATTGGGTAAAATTATTGTACGAATAATGTTAAGGAACACAGTGTAAGTTGTCGCGATTAAAACTACCACAGCATAGATCTATAATCAGTCATGACTGACGGATGCCATTAATTGTTCACGGTAATGGATCGAATAAGCTCATAACTTGTTTTAACCTGGGATTTCTCATTTACAAACACATAACTGCTGTTTATACACGTATTAATCATATATTTCTATCAGAATAAAACACTATAAACATAAAATACTAATTTTATTTCAAACATAAATTATTAATATAGTGATACAAAATAGATTTATACAGCATAGTAAAATTTTTAATTAACAAATCAACAATATGAATATACAAGAAACTTTAAGACATAATACATATATATGCTAATGTATTCATGAACTTGTTTTTTTCTCATTTATTCAAACAATTAATTTCATATAAAACATTTCATACCATACATTCAAAAACAAACACAAATATGAATATGGATACAATTAAAATCATGCATTGGGAGCGTTAACAGAATAAGCTTTCTCATTAAAATGCTAGTACAATTTTGTATGTATGATAAAACACTCACACTCAATAACTCATTCACCCACTCACTGACTCATTCACCCACTCACTAACTCATTCACCCACTCACTAACTCATTCACCCACTCACTAACTCATTCAACCACTCACTAACTCATTCACACACTCACTAACTCATTCACACACTCACTTACTCATTCACCCACTCACTAACTCATTCACCTACTCACTAAATCATTCACCCATTCACTTATTCATTCACCCACTCACTAACTCATTCACCTACTCACTAAATCATTCAACCACTCCCTAACTCATTCACCCACTCACTAACTCATTCACCTACTCACTAAATCATTCACCCATTCACTAACTCATTCACCCATTCACTAACTCATTTACCCATTCACTAACTCATTCACCCATTCACTAACTCATTCATCCATTCACTAACTCATTCACCCACTCCCTAACTCATTCCCCAATCACTAACTCATTCACCCACTCACTAACTCATTCACCCACTCACTAACTCATTCAACCACTTACTAACTCATTCAACCACTCACTAACTCATTCAACCACTCACTAACTCATTCACCCACTCACTAACCCTGTTTACCCACTCACTAACCCATTCACCCACTCACTAACTCATTCACCCACATACTAACCCATTAACCCACTCACTAACTCATTCACCCACTCACTAACTTATTCACGCACTCACTAACTCATTCATCCACTCACTAACTCATTCACCCACTCACTAACTCATTCACCCACTCACTAACTCATTCACCCACTCACTAACTCATTCACCCATTCACTAACTCATTCACCCACTCCCTAACTCATTCACCCACTCACTAACTCATTCACCCACTCACTAACTCATTCACCCACTCACTAACTCATTCACCCACTCACTGACTCATTCACCCACTCACTAACTCATTCACCCACTCACTAACTCATTCACCCACTCACTAACTCATTCACCCACTCACTAACTCATTCACCCATTCACTAACTCATTCACCCACTCACTAACTCATTCATTCTCTCACTCATCAGTATACTTGTTATCATTTCTTTTTTGCTGTATTTTTGATTGATTATATGTTCAAGTACTCTTACTGCAACAACGGGTTAAACCAAGTTTAATGGACTTTTCAAGTTATTGTTTTTATCAGCACGAACACGCTAAGATTTCAAAAGAAAATTGCTATTTCAATAAATGGAGACAATTCCACAAAGTCATTAAATGTATATGGAAGGCTGATAGTCTTAAGTCCTTTCACATTTTACTAAGTTAAATTGTCAGACAGGCGTACACCATAACACACAACCCATCTATGCAATCATGTTTCTTATTTAAAAATCCCATTCCAAGTTCACTAGTATATTCATATCTATTGCAGGAAAACTTTTTTGATACTTTATTAAAGGGAAACAACTTTTGTTTCAACGATTCATAGTGAGAGAGTAAATAATGTGTTTGACAGGAAAATGCTATAATTTCACCAAGTCACTCCATTTAGAAATGTTTTAAAATTGCTATCTAATGAATAAAAAAACTGCATCAAATAATGCGAAAGTATAAAATCAAACCGGACACGATAACTGAATACTTTGCCAAAAGTAAGTTCATGTTAGTAATACGTCAATACAAAAACAATGGGACTTACGCAATGACAAATCAATATCATCGGCATCATTTACCTCCTCTGACCAAAAATCAAGTATGTATAATTGATAAGATTGGTACACAGCTATAGCGAAGTCTTGACATTTTTAAAAATACACTCTAACACTAATTAAAAATTAAATATACTTTAGAAATAGTTTATCATGTATTCTTATCCTAACGTGGCCATTGTAAATGTATCAACTAAGCGAAAGCGGACTAATAGCTACTTGTATGATAATGGATATTATGCGTCTTACAAGCATTCGCCATAATGACAATGGCTTAGTAATTATCATATGGGCTAAAATATAAGGAAAGTCACACACTGGTAAAAGTACTATAAGAACAAAAAATGACTGTAGATTTCGCATTGACTCAGGAAACAGGATTACCACAATTGCATAATTAACTTTCAGATTTTGACTAGTATCAGACACGACCACGAATCAAACTCGGAACAATAGATTCCAATGAGAGCATTCTAATGCCTTCAACACGACCGCGGTTTAATGTTACTCTCATGCGCTTTTTAAATGAAATATACCGTAACCAAGGCTAAATTTGAATTAAAGGACTGAAATTTTAATGTATCTCGAAAAATACCTTGATCAAAATATTCCTGTTTTCATAGCTTGCATGTTCAATATTTTATTGTTTTAAACTCAAAACCCCATTCATTTTCTTTCACTCTCAAACCTGGTACGGTCTCCATATATTGTTTTATGTCTTTACTTGAGTTCATTCCATATTTAAAATATGGATGAGACATGTTATCACATCGAACATCACACTTTCTCATGTGTACACAAACCTTAGATTGTTGGTTAATAATGCTATCAATAAAATCATGGAAGCATTTATCACTCATTGTGATATACCTCAACATAACATTTATATGTTCATCACATACAATATCAGGATGTAACTGTAGTGATACACTATCTGGTATTGTAAACCCTTCCAGAGAAAGATCTTCAAGGTATCTAAGACTTTGTATGGCTTTTGTAACATTATTTACCTCAGACTGGCGAATAGAAATAAAAGGAACAGCTAGACTAAGATTTTTTAATCTGGAGTTCTGTATGCTGTTTTTTACATCCATTGACCTAGAAAACATGTTCCAGCTTTTATCTCCGTAAAAAGATAGAGATTTTAAACTTGATGTATTTATTGCACTACATTCTAAATTGCTGCCACTTAAAAACACTGTAAGAAGTTTAGAATGATCTGAAAGATTTAATGTCATTTTACAATCACCAAAACACCCAAATTTAAACAAGTAGAGGTTACAGTGAATACTACTCAGATTTATATTCTCTAGTAGAATATTACTAGATATATAATTTATTAGATCATGTAACACGTCATGTTTAATGTCCATTGAGTGAAAACAAAGTGTTGTAAGACACGGCAAACTTCTCAAAGGTAATTGTGATGACAATGAACAATGCTCTATTTTAAGGCCACGTAATGTTGACTGATTCTGTACCATTCAAGCATTAAATCTATCATCATGTTCAGGATAGTTACTTAAAGAAAATTTATTGCCAAATCCTAAGTACTGAAGACCTTTGATACCAGTGAACTCATCTAGATAATCCTCTGCAATAAGACTTTTCGCATAACTTCTGTTCATAACAATAAGTGCTTTTAAGTCTCTAAAATGACACGGGTCAACGTCAGAAATATATAAAGAATCTGGTTTAAAGTTAAAATCCTCTAATCTGATAAATCTTTGAGCATTATTTGATACTGAAACACTGATCTCTTTGAAACAGTTGAATGCGAGAATTTGCATTATATTCATTCCACGACAATCAAAACTATCAGCCAATGCTTTTCTGCGCAGTAAATCAAATTCACCTTTTCTCACCATGTAAAAGGTAACAAAAAATAAATTGGTCATCTTTGGAGAAATTCCAGACAGTAAGATTAGAAAATTCTCATACACAAATATATCATCAATCGCTATTTTCTTCACTGCTTCAGGAAATAAGCCAGTTTTGTCAAACAATGCTACAAATAATGCAGCTAGAAATTCAAGGTTGCTCATATGTAAAAATGATAACATAAGTTGTCGATCACTAAAATTTGCAATTACCTTGTTTTTGGATATGATACCTAGTTGACATAAGAAATCAATCTCCCCTGGGCTAATGTTAAAAGGTTCGGCCATTAGTTGTTTTTTGGAAAATACAAGGCTAGGTGTCTTGAAATTTGGATCAAACAACAACCGAAATGATAACAAGCATACTTTCTCTAAAACACTTCCATACTTTTGTAAATAAGTATATTTTGAAAAAGACTCTGGAAACTTTACATCAGCCGATTCAACTAAAGGAAATTTTATTTCATTATAAATTGCTCGTTCAACCAACATTTCTACAATGCTACCATGTATCATAGCTTTGCTCATTTTTTTCATCTCATACTTAAACCAGACAACTATCAACTGAGATGCTATTAATGGAATCTGCAATTGTTCATTCATTCCACAAACTTTTATCTGTCTAAAAAATTCATCGGCTAGCTTATTGATGTTGAGTGATTTATTTATATAACCTATAACTTCTCTTACGTACTGTACAGCATCAAACCCTGTTATCTTAACATGATGATCAATGTCCATTTCTGACAGACGGACAGTTTCAATTATGTAAGGTCTACATGTTGTAAGAAATGTACATCTGTCAGATTTGACTTTTCTTGGTAAAGTGAGTTTTCTATGACCTCTACTGATGTTTGGTCTCCATTCATCTAAGCCATCTAAGATTACTAGACATTTTTTGGTTCGAAGAATTTGTTCAATGATTTTTATCTTTTCTTCGAACACATCTTTAGATGAAGTGTTATAGTATTTATCAATTATCATACTAACAACATCTTCACGATTAGTTTCCTTAAGTAAAATGTAAAATACAAACTCAAAGTTGGTCATAAACCTAGCATCATTTTGAATGTCTTCATCGCTGCCAATATCAGCTATATTCTTACTCCATAATAACGACATAAACTGACCAAAAGTTGTTTTTCCCATACCTGCATCTCCAGTTACAAATACATTTCTGAAGGTGGTATTTTCATGACAAAATACTTGTTCATATGATGATATTTCATAGTTACCTTCACTTTGTTTAGATTTGTGATATGGTACATGTTCCATTTTAGGTCGAGTATAAATAGTTAACATATCCATACGTCCTCACTGTAAAGTGGGGTAACACACACAGAACTAAAAGCAGTCTCATATGACTCTTTTATACTTTCCTTTATGTCTGAAAATAAAAAATGGGTAGTAATTTATTTCAGAAATTATGAGCGTTATAGAAATAGATTAAAATTACCATCATTTTAGGTCAACAACAAATATTGGTTTACATTGCTAGGAAAAACATGCGTTACGTCGCATATCATTTGTATGGAATAATCCTGTTGGGAAAGAAATGGGTTTTCCTCACTGATTTCTGATCAGGCGGCAAATATCAAAATATTTCCAGATCGCAAGTTACGGGCTTACTTTTTTGACGTACGTCAAGAACATTATAACGCGGAATAATGGAATGATGTATTGTTTATAATATGTTATGCAATGAAATATATTTTTTTTAAAAAGAATTAATTCAGCATGCATTCAATTCATATTATGCACATAGTTATGAATATAGCATCACATGAATTTGCATCTTTAGATACATCAACATTGACTGATTCCATTATATTGTTAATTTATCATAGTTCTATAATATATCTATTTATCTATAAAACATTCGAGCAGTACGATGGCTATACTATCTATAAAACTAAAAGATTTGCATAAGATTATTATGTTAAATGTGGAGTAAATCTATTTCATCTATTGCACAATTTATTCCCAAATTTTCTAATCATTGTGGCCCAAAAATGGCCCAATCACCAATCTAAAAAGTTTTAATGGAACATGAACTTGCAAATTTAAAAAAAAAACGAATAAAATGTCGGCAGTAGAGATCGAAAGGATTTTTGCCTCGTGTCTTTTGCCCATTGCATTTTTTTTATTTCAAAACAATGATTAATTGCAATTTCCAGTTATCTATTGGTAATTTTTTCTGAAATTGTCTAATCCTCGTGAACAATATTTTACAATGGTTTATTAAAGGACGTGATTCACTTTGGACTAATCATCAATTTAAACAGTTGTGATGAAAACATGAATTACCAAGTTAAAATTGTACAAATTATTTGTAAAATGCAATTTTGAGTTGCTAACGTTGCCACAGCAACCAAATAGTTCTAGTCTGTTCCAAAAAAAGAGATTTTTCATATCTTAATTTGTTTTCATTCACACACATTGACTTATATAATTATTTTCAACCATATAAAGCTGAACAAAATATTTATGCCTGAGTCCATTATGGAGAATGAATTGACAAGAATTTTTTGGATTGAATAAGCAGTTTTCGGGATAAAAATTGTAAAGTATACATGGAAAGATTGGGAATTTCTGGAAAAAATACAAAGCATTTTAATCAAACATATATTTTGTACACCGCACCAATTTGATACTGCATGATTAAACATTTACCTCTAAATAGAATTGAAACAACTAAAAAATAACTTATGAGTATTGATTGAGTAACTTGCTGCTTAGGCCGTTTCCAAGGCAACAAATATGAAAAACACTATGTATACAAAATAAATATTCAAACCATATTATCATAGTACTACTACCTGTGTTTGGAGTCTACTTTATTTTTTATGTTGCCCCTTATTTGTTGATGAAGATGACTGAGGTAAATTTTATCACGTAAAACTGTAAACTTTTACTATTTAATAATTCTATTCTTGCTGCAATTTTATCATGAATTGTATTAAGTTTGATTAAGTTTGGGAAAATATAATGTTGTAATACGGTGGTAGTAATAAACACATCGTATTAGATTGTAAAGAATAATTTTCTTCATTCAGCATAATGCTGCTGGTTCTCGTTTTATCACAAAACGCTTTTATTGAACATACTGCTTGTAAAAAATGTGATAGAAACGGGGTTTAATCAGTGGTTAAAGCATGCACATATTTGAAATTTTAAAGTAACGTTAAAAATATACTATATCTACTATTCACATATAAATCTGAGAAATGCATCTATTAAAATATAATGCATACGTATATTGCTAAACTTTTCTTGCAACAGATACAAACTAAGTTAGATAAAATGAATATGTCGTATAAAACATGCATGACTTAATACATGCTTCAAGATCTAGAAGCAATATTTTCAAAAGGAACAGAGAATATATTTTATACGAAATGACTTAGTACGAGCTTAGATATTTACTTCGATACTTTAAAGGGTATAAGTCTATATATTTCAAATATCCAATTGACAAAATAACTATCATACTGAATGTGTATAATGTTACAGTAAATCAAATTAATTCTCTCATTTTAATAGAAAATATTCCGTTTCTAATAATTTAATTCGTAAGCGACTAACGCAATAAAAATTGTCGAACGATTATCGAAATTGACGGAATTAGTGGATTAATGAACAAACTATCAGTTTTCACTCATTTCTTTTCAGTTTAGCTCAGTAATAGCATGAGGACAATTACAGTTTTCAAGAATATTTCATGCTTTTGTTAAATAAAAGAATGCACGTAATATTGTTAAATTCCGCGGTGGATTAATGTTCGGTTAACAAGCAATAAATAAATTCTGGTGATCAACTATTTGTATTAATTCACAAACATGTACTTTTCTCAAACTTTATTTGTGCTGCAGTCATGTGGTTGCATGTCCAATATATAATTATGCTTTTTGAAGGATGCTTTTTCTGAGACTTAATCCCTCCGTTATAGACGTATACCCTTTGATGAAACGCTCATATTACTTTAGGCCGTTTGACCAAAAAATCAAATAAGGAAAGGTTTTGACAACTGCTTCAGATTAGATAGCAAAGGAAGTCGATCCCCTTGCACCCAGAACAGAAATGTTTCCCTAATATTCATATTGTTCTACAGACAAAAACGTTTTAGTCAGGTTATATGGATTGATAAGTGTAATCGTTGTATACAATTTATGTTAAAAACAATGATATAAGGTCGTTGACTAAGAGTTAAAATTGAGCCAGAAAGCAGTTGACATTGTAGTCAAATGTATAAAACATCTCTAAATTGTATAAAACTTTAACCTTCAGCAGTTTTTTTCAAAACGCTGAACTTAAATTGTGTTAACTATGATTAATGTTCCTAGTCAAGTGAAATGAATTCTTGGTAAAGTATATTTAATGCTCACCATCAAAAGTATCGGATTCAGTGCGTTTGTTTGAACAAGGAGGCTGTTTATAATCATCTAATCTTCTTTTGGTTTGTACCAGTTGAGTGTGATCCTTTTGTTGTTTGTCTTCGAGAACTTGTTTGATTTCAGACAGTTTATTTTTTATCTCAAGTTGACCATCCTTTAATTCAGACTGACCATCCTTCAATTCAGACTGGCTATATTCTAATGAAGCCTGGCCATCCATCAATTTAGACTGACCATCCCTCAATCCAGACTGGCCAACCTTCAATTCAGAATGAACAATCGACAGTTCAGACTGACCTTCTTTTAAACCAGATAGTATATCCTTTAATTCAGTCTGACCATCCTTTAATTCAGACTGACCAACCTTCAATTCAGACTGGCCATTCTTTATTTCAGACTGTCCAATTTTCATGTCGACAATTCCTTTTTCAAACATACTTTCTGCTTCATGCCATGCTTTAAGAATATTATCATGGCATTGTTCTAATTGTTCATCTATTGGTTTGTTATCAATATCATTAATCATCTCAGATAAGTTAGGAATACCACAAAAGTTATTTAATCTGTGTAGGATCTGAAGAAAGATATTATCATATAGGAATTTCTATCGGCAATTTTTGAATGATCCGCTAGAGATACCAATAAAGCAAATAAAATGTTTGTTAAGAAATTAAATCTCTGACTACCATTCTATCTGATAAATTTGACTGGTTAAAATGGTGTATTTGAATCGACTACATGTACATATTATATCTAAATTCTTCAAGTGATGAAGTTGAAATACATTATCCCTTATTATAGTAAAAATTTACATGTATATATATTTAAATTAATAAGTATGTTTATATTACTCATAAACTTCAAAATATTCATAAAACGAGCAAAATCACATTTCCATTAACATCAGCACTTTATAATCGAAAACTTAATGTTCTCAGTTGTTCGGTAATTTTCAATACACTTCATATATGCACAGATGATAATAATTTTAAAACAATAGATATTTTACCTGGCAAAGTTCAGACCATTTAAGTTTAAAGTCTGATTCAGAAATATAAACTGTACCTTTATGTACGACCTGGAATAAAATATTACATCATATTAGTCCATTATTTAAGAAAAACCTACTTAACAATCAGTATAAATTAAAGAATTCAAACTAAAATCTATAAATAGATTAATCATTCATTGTACACGTAAAGTCTATACATCGTACTTCGACGGGGGATTCAAATTAATGTAAAATTTACATTTATTTAATAATTAATTCGATTTAAGATTTTCTCAAACAGTTAAATAATAACTACACATTCGTTTTATATTGGGTTAAACGCTGTTTTTGTACAACTCATTTTATTTGATGGTGGCCAGCGCACCTAACCTAGCTTTCTCGGAGGTCAAAAAACTTTGTCTAAACCAGCATACACATACCGTTCCACAAGGCCAGCAACTGTTCCGTATTCCTAACTAATGGGGGAAATTTACATGTAAAAGTCATTTTATAATGGAAGTGTATATTTGGGTGGGATTTGGAACCCTTGACTCTAGATTTGAAATCTTGCCCAGCTACAAATTTGCTACATACCCGGGTACCACACAATCAACACAAAACATAATTGTATAGTGTAGTCATAGAAAGCCTAAAAACAAGTTAATCTTACATCTGCTACAGTCATTTAAATCTTGGACATCACCAGCTGTGAAATAAATAATAAAACATTTAAAGATTTTGTGAAGTAATGTAACAATGTTGCTTTGTGTTGGTATTTATATCGCGGCGTACTAATTCTCTGAAGGCAGACCAAGGTCACTTGGTCTATGAAGTAATATATGCCATGAAAAAAATCTCTTCCAGGGTAATCACGACTTAGGAACTCAACGTTAATTGCGCTACTGAAGAAGTAAATCGTACTCACATAATTTCTGCAGTTTTTTAGCCTGGTTATGTCAGCTTCTATTGACAAATCCCCGTTGGCTGGTTGCTGCCACACAGGATCTTGATGTTGTTTCAACCCACATATGTTCCTCAGTAAGCATGTTAGGAGGGTGATGTCGAAGTTTGATGTATCAGGAGTGTTGTCAATTGGGGGAAAAAACTTTTTCTGATCACCGGTTATAATGTCTTTGTCAAGCAAATCTTTCAAGGTTTTTGCAAATTTAGGATATGTCTTTAAATAAGTCATGAGATCATTACCTACTGTATTATCAAATAACGTTCTTAGTATGATCGTCCCTACCTCAATCAAAAGAAATTGATACCGAAACATCAATACCAATTTATCTGTAAAAAAAGGTACATAAAATATTAAAACATACAGTAGTTATTTGTGTTGTTATTAGTGGTTATTACACACGACCAACAACATACCAGTGCTGTTTGGTAGTAAAGTCCCCGAATCAAATGTTGCTGACAGCTGTATGAAAATAACAAAGGCAGTTAAAAAGAAATCCAGGGAAGCAGTGCAAGCTTTAAAAATGGTGTAAATGCATTGCGGCATTCAGGTTTTTTAATCAGGACATACTTATAAAACAAAGCTTAGTACATGTATATATTAAACATTGACCTTGGACCTTCAAGCCAGGTACTGGCATGTGTCACGCTTGTAAATAGGAAGAGTTAAACTAAATTTCATTTAGATTTTTTGATTTATTAGAAAACGTCTGAGCAATTATATGTCGACATTAATATGAACCTAATCAAATATGACTAATAAGTTGGAAGTAGTGAACAAATTTTACTGAAATTGTTTATTCAGTAATCAAGATGTGGTGGCAGAGATGCAAAATCCGCACAAGTTTATGCTTTAACTTAAATATGTCTTCGACCTTTAAGCAGAACAAAAGAACAGAACATAATCTTTATTGTATAAACACAAGTTACGTTTATATAAAGTAACATCATGCAAGAAACCTCTGTGATACAGGCAACACAACAATGTTAAGAAGTAAATTAATGCATATAAAACATAATTAAGTTTTACCAGCAGGTCCTGGGTTTGGTTCTACGCCGGCAATCAATAACAAAAGACGTATACAAATAACAGCACCAACAGTTTTCATCATTATACTGTTAATGTTCTTGTATTTTGTCATCATGATTCTGTCACAATGTATTGACTTCATTCATAATACTATTTTATTACTTGTTTAGCATTGGTATCTGAAAGTACATTTTAAATAAGACCGAACTGTTAGAGATGTGTTCTTTCGTATCTTAAATATTGATTAAAAATACTATAACTCCGCACGTGGGAAAAGTCGCCAGACAAAAAATCTATTCTCGTATACTGCACTTCTTTTTTTATGAAATTTATGTACATGTTAGTTAATTATCAGTAGCTTGAATAGAATTGGGCTGATGCTATGGACAATGAATGAAACAGATAAAAGCAACTCTCTACAATGAGATCTATTCCCCTTTTCAAATTGCATGTCAGTAAATTGAAAAGTTTTGGAGAAAGAATGCATCGAAATACAGAAAACCCAAAATTATAGTATAATAATTTTTGTTTTTGTGCAGTGCACTATGAGATCTATCTACCTATGCAATTTCAAGTCAGTAGATTGAATAGTCAAGGAAAATGCTCCGGAAAAGATTACAGAAAACGTCGCCACCGCTGAAAAACATACATGTCGCTTTTCAGGCGATACATAACCATTCGGATAATATATGAGTATCAAAATATATATTTTAATAAACTTTGAATATTTACACAAAAATTCCATTAGATTTAAATAATACATGTAAATACTTATGTAATTTTCTTGTCTGGACTAAATATTTAAATAAACCAATTAACACATAATACATGTTTAGATAGATTATACTAATGTCTTAAATTCTTCCCAAAGAAAAGACAATTTACATATTTTTTTATAAACCTAAAATAAATTGATTTTTCAAAATATGTAACAATATGAAACAGAACGATATATAGAATTATATCTGTTACAATATTCGAGTTATAAGCGGCTGGAAGCCGCCCTGCGAGCTTAGTTGGTAGCACGCAAGTCTACTGTTCGAGGGGTCGTAGGTTCGATTCCCTGGCGGGGCATACTTTCGTGGAGCTTGGTCTTGAAATTTCTACGGTCATTCTCCCTCCTACCAATGATTTTAAATTAAGTAGGGCAGAAATGTAAATAGAGATACATAAACAACTGAAGTAATTATAAAAGTTGAAAAACGATATACTCATCAAATTTAGAAGTAACAACTGATAACCACTGCAGAGGGCGTAAAATACGCGTTCAAAGTAGAGAATATTTAAATATATTTTATACTTCAAGTATGAAACGTTTTGTAGGGATATTCTTAATTCAATAAAGATAAGACATAAAGCCCAAAATTTTTCTTAGTGGTTGGTCGTATTATCGAGAGATGTTTTATAGGTGTCATAAAAAAAACTTTGAAACATTGAATAGAAACTACAATCAATATTTAATCTAGGTAGATTTATGATAATTCTAAAACTTGAACTTCTTCGTTTGATTAAACGCCTATTTTTATATCACATATTCAATGGCGTTGTACAAAACGAGAAATAATAACAATAATGAATAAGTAAAACCCTCCGCTACACGTTATTCTTGTTCTATGAACAGTGTAACATAACGACACAGTTAACCAGACATTTCCATAAAGGTGTCGAAACATCACCTTTAAAGGGCTCTTAATACAACCCCAAGGGTGTCGAAACATCACCTTTAAATGACCCCTATTTGTAAGCAGTAATGCCGTCGGGACTCACTGTACTAAAGCTTCTGTCACTGAATGTTTTTTTTCTTATTTATTGGTACCACAAAATTAAGGTCTTTGGATTTTGCTGATCTAAGACCAGATCTACTTTGTGCAGGCTTTTGGAGAATTTCCTTCAGTAATGCCGGTGCATTTCCAGTAAAACAGTTGTATATGAAAGTACATAGCTTATAGTTGATTCTTGCCTAGACTGGTAACCAGTGCAGTGTGTACAGAGCAACTTTTGAACTGTCTGATTTTTCAGCCTTAATACTAGTTTGGCACACATGTTTTGAATTCTCTGAAATTTGCATAGATCACATTTTAAGATTCCACACAAGATCAGATTACAGTAATCTATGTGGGACATAACCAAAGATAGGAGTAGTGTTTCTGTTGCATCTTTATCCAAATATTTTCTTATACTATTGATACGTAAATGATAGAATATGGCAGTTCTACTTTTTGTTTTGATGTGATCTTTAAAGCTCAAAATTTCATCAAGAAAGCTAAATAGCGAATAGTCTTCACAGATTATACAATTTTACCAGCAATATTGATTGACATACATAATTTGTTTGGAATTCAAACTTAGTATTTTTAGGGTAAAAAACTATCTAAATTTCACCATTTCTGTTAATATCGTCATTAACCAGACTGATATAAGATGAAATATTTTGTTATCCTTCCATAGGACTTCAATGATAAAATCCCAGGATTCCAACTGTAAGGACCTACTTACCAATTGGGTTGCTTCAGATTTTATCAGGGAAAGATAACTGACTAAAGTTATTGGTCACTTTTATGTATGTACGACTTGAAACCCAATCAATCGAACTGGATGTAAAAAACATACATACAAAACGGTCAAAAATGAAACAAGTCAAATATACTATTTACTTTGTAATTTGTCACAGTGTTACTTTGGCTAAATGCTTTATAAATCTCATATCAATATAATCTTGTTGAAAAGAAAAAGTTGTGTCAAGTCATCTTGACAGTATAAACGTTATTATTCTAGAGCTATTATTTTGGTAAGAAACATTTTGCTGTATTTCGTTCGAGAATTCTCCCATCTAACACCAAGTGAACCTTTCTGTTTTCCAATTCTGTCCATAGGCACTTGTTTCATTTTCAATCAGCCGAGAAATCTACTTCGCTCGGGTATTTCAAACCCTTGTTGAAAATAAAATGTAATTATATATCTAACAGAGAAGTCTTACTGAAAATGTAGAAATCAATATTGTACAGTGATAACAAAATGTGTACAAGTAGAGACAAAATCTTCATAAATTTAACACTAGTTAAATTGTATATATATGACATATATTTGACTAAAGTATAAACAAGCAAAGGCTGGAAATATAACCATTTAGGACGATCTATTGAGAACAGAAACACAATGTTACCATTTCATTGATTGGTGAACTAATGTTATCATTTCTATTTTTTTCATATAACATCATAAAAAGCTAATATTTACATATGTAGGATTACATATTTAGCTCAGCTGATAATCGCGGAACACGTTTTAACAAATTTCGTTCCATAACAGACTCATTGCGTTGTTAATTAAATACGTAAATATATATTTTGTGACCCAATGTTTCCACAAATTTTTACAAAAAAAACATCGCCGCTTCATTTTTTTCTGCAAGGTAATCAGGAAAAGTACAAAAAACTTATTGATAAGTTATACACCACTATAATTGGCTTTTATGTCGCTGGAACATGGGCTATGTAGAAAATTCAAATAAAGAAAAAATAGCAAATACCTTTAAATTCATACGCGCCGCCATTAAAGTTGGCACAATGTTATCGTACGCAAAACCACATGATTACCCACCTTGATTTAGCATCAACAATCTTATTTTGTATTTCCAAGTGATTATACCAACAAGTATATAGTCGTTTATAACGTGGATACTCGTTTTTTCCAAAATGGTACCCATTCCTGGAGAATGGCTGTACAGTATAACCTCTGCTAACGGCACCTCTAACGAGCGGCAACCTCCGACGAGCGGCATACTAGATTTCCCCCCGTCGGTTTTGCACTATGATTTACCTCTAATGAACGACACCTCCGCAGAGCGGTAAACGGCCGTTGAGATAAATTCCCATTGTTATTCTTTACCTCTGTACAGCGACACTAAGTCTAGCAAAGTTAATATCAATTATCGATAATTATCTATCACCGGAAGATTTAAACAATAAGCGATACCCGTAATCGTATAATACTACACTAAAGTGTCATGTTGTTAAATAATTTGACTAACAGGGGTTAATATACAAGTGACATATGGTTTCCATGACACCAACGAACGGATCTAAGATGAGGAGCGCTTTGTTTGGTAGGCTGACGTCATCAAGTATCAGATGTACATACGTCCAGCTAGTTAACGATACTAAATGAAATTTATTTGTTATTGTACTTATTATTAAAAGCTTCGATGGCATGAATTCAGTTTTAAAGTTTTTTTGAGGTTTAAGAGCCGAATCAGATAGTTAATCCCGAAAAGACGACGATAATCCATGATAAATATTATTCGCCATTAGACAGGTATAAAAAACAATTATGATGGTAAAAGAGACGATTTCGCTGGAGTATTGCTTTCTTGTGCTTAAAACTAACCATCATGCTAGGAATTTCTAACGGAGATAAAGATTTATTTAAAAAAAATTGTAATCATATTAGAACTTTTTACTTTTTTCGATCAGCGCCCAATAATAACTGTATTTACATTACGGAACGGATAACGGCCAGTTTTCCGTACCGAAACGGTCGTTTTTCGTGATCGGTAGAAAAAGTCTACCTCTGCAGAGCGGCACCTCTGCAGAGCGGCAGTTTTTTCAAACTCCGCCGAAAGTCGCTCTGCAGAGGTTACACTGTATACCAATTGAATAATTATATATTAGATGAATTTCGATAAATCTGATGTATTTCAGGTAAATCAAGTGCATATCGGTATATACATGGAGCCGAAAATAACAATTGTTTGTCGAAAGGAGAAAATAAAAAAAACCATACAAATCTAATTGAAACAGTTTTATGGTCAAGAAAGAAATTTTTAGCCCGTATATTGAATTACATGAAGACAAAATCGTTGGATTTTTTCGTTTTTGACAAAATCGTTGTTGAAATGTAAAATAAATGATCACTCAAAGCTACAGAAATATAAATCTATATATACAAAATACTTTAAAACCTCTATAGGTATAGGTGCATAGTTAAACGGTGTAACCTAGTTTCGATTTCAAATTACTATGTAAATAATGACAGATGTAAACACGTTATGATGAAGGTTTAACTACCGGTATAAAAGTTTAATTTAATGGGGTAAGTTGGTTGGATAGTCAAATCTTATTAAGTAGACACAAAATTCATACTCTTCTAGTTCAGTATACTTGAAGGGGGGGGGGATTGATAGAATGTAAACATTGCCACGTGTTTTCAGGTAAATAAACAGTTTACCCATGATGCGCGGCGTCTACGTACAAAGGTCAGTCGGACCGTTACCGTTTGTGTACAGAATAGGTTTACAATACCAGGCATGTTTACGCCTCAGGGGGAATATCGATAAAGTGTTTAAATTTGAACAGGTGCGTATGAGGTTGGTCGCATACATAGAGGTTTAACGACCTCTTGGGAAGTAATTAACATGATCGCTGGTCGCGTCAGACAAGGGATCGCTTAAGGGAGTTAAATTATAGAGTAAATTCTCTCGGGAGGAGCAGAGAGCGGTCGTTGACGACAGGGGATCGCTTAATTAAGGTGGTCGGAAGGGCAGGTTGGACAGTATTATACATTTTATTTTGTATTCTCTTCATGATTAAAGACACAACTTCTTCTAAATTTAGACACCTGTCTTGCATGCTTTTTCGTGGTTAGATATGACAGTAGTATTTCAGTATGTTACGGTGAATTAACAAAATTACTGAGACCCTGCAATGAGTGCATGAACCTAGTTCAAATGCTGTGTTGGTATTTTTGCATTGAACAGCAAAAATAATTAATAAAAATTAAAATGTCCCTAATTGACATCGTTCTTTGCCATTTCGTGTTCGAGTTATCAAAACTTTGATACAGCTTAAGTGATTAAGTGTGCCAACATAGACAGTGAGACATTGGATGCCAACGCCTGAGTGATAGTAATCGGCTCTCATTTTCTTCGAAAAGCTGAACTAAACTGTTCTGTTTTACCGAGTTATATTTTCGCCATTTGTAACCCATATAATGGACAATTAAGAGGGTTTGGTTGCCAAGTTTGGCAATGTGTAAGGAGTAAGTACGCTCTCAAAAATATTTATCATAATAAAATTATGTCTGACCGTTGACCAGCTAAAAAATTGTCGTTTGCTCAATTAAATGATGACTGATAAATTTAATTTTATTTCTTTCAATATGGTTTTCACTTTGACTTCATGTCTAGCAGTTAAGAACCCGATGCAGAGTTACCTGTTTTCCGAATAATAGCATGAAATTAAGTAAGACACAATTTACATACGTTATTCTGTAAGATATTCATTAATACAGTACATAATACAGTAGTAACAATATTAATATATCTATGCGGGGGCCTCAATTTATATCACATGCCAGCAAGCACGACAAAGTTGAAATTTTGACCTCTAATATGATGTAACCACTATACTACAATTTCTTTTGATGTCCAGGATTTATAAGTTGTGTCTTAAAGTCAACATTGTTTTGGGTATATCTGTAGCGTGTTCAATTACACAAAACGTTACAGAACGTTACATAACGATACATACGGAACTCCTCGGCCATTCGCTGCGAAAATCTAATCTAATACACAAATATGAGATCGTTAAGGCAATGAGTGATGTTTCAAAATTTACGGACTAAAAACGAAACATCACTCAATGCCTAAAATATCATATATTTGTTTACTTTAACACCGGTAGTTTCAAAATAGCGTCTTAATATGTCCGAGATTATTCGCAGCGAATGGCCGAGGCGTTCCAAATGTATCGTTACGGAACGTTATGTAACGTTCGCGGTAACTGAACGCATGGCTGGTTAGTTGCACGTCATCAAGTTACTATGGTAGTACGTACATGTCTAAACAATCAATCAATCAATCAAAGTCCATTTATATAGCGCAAAAATTTATATAGTCTATATATTCGATTGCGCTTCACAATCACATAGAATACACATTTAATGAAATAAAATCAGTTTAAAAACATATCATGATTATTTATGGAATTTAGAGAATAAATAAGTTTTAAGATCTTTTCTGAATTTATCTTCTGTTGATATGGATTTTAGTTCATGTGGGAGAGTGTTCCACCATTTTGGGCCAACAACACGAAATGACCTATCAGCTATCTTGGTCCTATTTCTTGGAACAGCTAGCTGAGTACTACCAGAGGATCTTAAGTTGTATGTGCTGTTTGAATAACTGAGAAGCTCTGTTAAGTAAACAGGCGCAGTTTTGTTGATAACTCTGTAGACAAGTACTAAAACTTTAAACATTATTCTTGCTTTAACAGGCAACCAATGAAGACTTTTTAAGATTTTGAGACTTGAAATGTCAAATGAAGAATTAGTTACTAATCTAGCTGCATGATTTTGAACTTTCTGTAATCTGTCTATTTGATATGATGGAATATCTGTTAGCAAACCATTGCAGAAATCTAAATGGGAGTGAATTAAACCATGAACTAATGTTTCTGTTGACTTTTGTGAAAGATGTTTGCGAATTCCTCTGAGGTTGCGTAGTTGTACATGAGCAATTTGACATTTCTTTCTGATGTGACTATCAAAACTAAGAGTATTTTCCATCAAAACACCGAGATCTCTTACGTTTTCAACACACTTAACTGTAGTTCCACCAACCACAACACTTGATATGTTTACTTTTGCCAGTTGTTGTTTAGTGCCATAGACAATTATTTCAGTTTTTGAATTATTCATTTTTAACTTGTATTTTGTCATCCATGCAATTATATCTGTAAGACAAGAATTCAGATGGTGTAAAACTTGTTCTTCGTCAGCAGAATTTCCTGGGCGAAACCTAAATGCCACTTTATGATCATCTGCATAGCCATATAAAACAGTGGGGTATTTTTGTACAACTTTGTTCAAGGCGGCAATATACATAGTAAACAAAACAGGCCCAGCACATGAACCTTGAGGAACTCCGAAATTCAAATAACCAGTCTTTGAGGATGTATTGTTGACAATAACTTTCATGGTTCTATTAGTCAGATAAGATTTGACCCAATTTAGGGGAATGTCAGTAATTCCAAAATCCTGTTTCAAAATTTGAAGCACAATGGGAATATCCACAGTGTCAAAAGCAGCACTAAGATCGATCATTACTACAATGGTAACTTGATTCTTATCAATAGCATCCAGCAGATCACTATGCATTTTGATTAAAGCTGTTTCTACTCCATGATTTTTCCGATATGCACTGGATACAATGTTAAATGGATGAGGATATTAAATCAAGTGAAGACAACAGGTCATAAAGTATTGTATGTTCAAACATACGTTAGAAACAAATCAATAAAGTGTAAAGTTTACATACGGCTTTAAAACTTTTATAAAAAGCTATCACTGACGATTCCAATGCATGAAATCCAATAAAACGGTAAAATTCTTATTTGTTTAGGAATATTTATAAGTGCACTAGTCGCACGTGTATGTGACAGCAGTAACAACAGTACAGCAGTACAACAGTAAACCCTTACTGTTAGAATTTTCATCAGTTCAGCAGTACAACAGTAAATTCTTACTGTTAGAATTTTCATCAGTTCAGCAGTACAACAGTAAACCCTTTTTGTTAGAATTTCATCAGTACAACAGTAAACCCTTACTGTTAGAATTTTCATCAGTACAGCAGTACAACAGTAAACCCTTACTGTTAGAAGTTCATCAGTACAGCAGTACAAAAATAAACCCTTACTGTTAGAATTTTCATCAGTACAGCAGTACAACAGTAAACCCTTACTGTTAGAATTTTCATCAGTGCAACAGTAAACCTTTACTGTTAGAATTTTCATCAGTACAGCAGTACAACAGTAAACCTTTACTGTTAGAATTTGCATCAGTACAGCAGTACAACAGTAAACCCTTACTGTTAGAATTTTCATCAGTTCAGCAGTACAACAGTAAATTCTTACTGTTAGAATTTTCATCAGTTCAGCAGTACAACAGTAAACCCTTTTTGTTAGAATTTCATCAGTACAACAGTAAACCCTTACTGTTAGAATTTTCATCAGTACAGCAGTACAACAGTAAACCCTTACTGTTAGAAGTTCATCAGTACAGCAGTACAAAAATAAACCCTTACTGTTAGAATTTTCATCAGTACAGCAGTACAACAGTAAACCCTTACTGTTAGAATTTTCATCAGTGCAACAGTAAACCTTTACTGTTAGAATTTTCATCAGTACAGCAGTACAACAGTAAACCTTTACTGTTAGAATTTGCATCAGTACAGCAGTACAACAGTAAACCTTTACTGTTAGAATTTTCATCAGTACAACAGTAAACCCTTACTGTTAGAATTTCCATCAGTACAACAGTAAACCCTTACTGTTGGAATTTTCATCAATACAGCAGTACAACAGTAAACCCTTACTGTTAGAATTTTCAACAGTACAGCAGTACAACAATAAACCCTTACCGTTAGAATTTCGGCAGTACAGCAGTACAACAGTAAACCCTTACTGTTAAATTTTTTATCAGTACAGCAGTACAACAGTAAACCCTTACTGTTAGAATTTTCATCAGTACATCAGTACAACAGTAAACCCTTACTGTTTGAAGTTTCATCAGTACAGCAGTACAACAGTAAACCCTTACTGTTATAATTTTCATCAGTACAACAGTACAATTTTCATCAGTACAGCAGTACAACAGTAAACCTTTACTGCTAGAATTTGGGCAGAAAAACAGTAACAACAGAAAACCCTTACTGTTAGAATTTTTGACAGTACAGCAGATTGTTGTATTATTCTTGCATTTTTTTACATATAAATCGACTTTGATGTAATAATATTAACAGATTGTTAATGCTCATAACTGTTCACAGCGTTGTTGCCGACGTCACCTTAGTTTAATTGTGTGTAAAATGATAATGCGTTAATGAGAGTGAAGCTAAAACATGAAATTACACATTTTACTGACAATAAACAGGCAGATCTAGGATGTTTGTGAGTTGACTGAGAAGCTGAATGTTTGAATTCTCCAAATTAAAAGTACAGATAGAGCCAATCTATGGTACAGATAGAGCCAGATAGAATCCAGCAGAGTGGTTTCATTTTAATGATTGGACGAATACGTGGATATAGAATTAGTTGTAAACATTGATACAAAAAGTCACAAAAAGGTTTATTCATTAAAAAGATTTTTTATGATTTTCATGTTGACAGAGCGCAAGAAAATTGTATAATTTGAAGCAGAGTATAGTCATTTCTCTTTCATTACATATAATATTCAGAAGTGAAGTTAAATTAAGTAAATGTGTTGTATTGTACCTATGAACTCAATAAGTCTCGTAATCGAAAATTGTCATACGTTTAATACGTTAAGTACGTTAATTTACGCACTAGCCAAAAGGATAACATCATAAATTCTGAAGTGCATAAGTTTCGCGCTAGGCAAAAAGTAAAAAACCCATACTATGAAGTGTGTAAATTTACGTACTTGTCAAAAGGAGAAAATCATAAATTCTGAAGTACGTAAATTTACGCACAAGGCAGAATTTTAAAAATCGATATTCTTAGTGTGTTAATCTACACACATGCCAATTTTTTACGCACATTCAAAAAGGAGAAAAAAATATAGAGTACGTTAATTTACGCACATGCAAAATGATTAATTCATACATTCTGAAGTGCATAAATTTTGCACTAGGCAAAAAGTAAAAAAGCCATATCTGAAGTGCGTAAATTTACGCTTAAGTCAAAGGGAGAAAATCTTAAGTTCTACAGTGTGTAAATTTACGCACTAGGCAGAATGTGAAAAATCCATATTCTGAAGTGCGTAAATTTACGAACATGCCAAAAGGAGAACAATCTCTAAATTAAACCCGATCTAAAATTTCCGCTCGCTTACTCGCTAATTTAGATCTGGCCTTTTTCAATCGAAGGTCACGTTCAGGTGACCTTTTCTCATCATAATATCCATGACGATAATGTTATGATACCTTACTTGTTTACATCGTCTACGTCACGCAATGTGAAATGAGTCGCCCAATTGCAGACGGTGAATAATACCGCTGTTAAATTAGCATGCATACCTTGGTCTAAAAATAGAAATTATGAAATCAAAATGTGATTAATAGTGTTTTCGTCTAGATGAAAGCTCCGCATTGATTGGTCGACACAAAGTTCATCTCGACGTGACCTTCCACGGAGACAGTAGAGATCCTGTACGACAATACTCTACAGGATATCTGTTTACGGAGATTGAAAGGAGAAAATCATGAATTATGAAGTGAATAAATTTACGCACTTGGCGGAATGTGAAAAACCCAAATTCTGAAGTGCGCAAATCTACACACCTGCTAAAAGGAGAAAATCATATATTCTGAAGTGAGTTAATTTTGCACTAGACAAAAAGGAGAAAATCATAACTTCTACAGAGTGTAAATGTACGCATAAAATCCATACTCTGAAGTGCGTAAATGTACGCACATGCCAAAAGAAGAAAATCATACATTTTAGAGTGTTTAAATTTACGCACTAGGCAGAATTTGAAAAATCTATATTCTGAAGTGCGTAAATTTACGCACTTGCCATAAGGTGAAAATCATAAATTTTTAAGTGTGTAAATTTACGAACCAGGCAGAATGAGAAAAAAACAGACTCTGAAGTGCGTAAATTTACACATATGCTTTAACATAAAATCAGTACTGCTGTACTGTTGTTACTGCTGTATTCACATACATTAGTAGCATGCATAATTTTGTACATGTATTGCAGTCAAAATAATCATATTTGTCGTAACACATGTTTTCTCACCGGTCGGTGTATTGTGTATAAAATGTTTTGCATTTTAAAATGAAATAAGATCATAAATTAACAGTAGAGAAAACAAAAACAATAAAAAACAAAGAGAGTAAATGAGCAAGTCTGCAAATCTAAGAGTGACTTGCTTTGGAAGCATGTCCGCCAACGAAAAGAAAGACTTTATTACTTAGATAGAACGTCTTCCAAAGGAAATTATTTATTTGGACGCAAATCAACTAAAGAAAATCAGAGATACTTACTTGGGAGGTAAGTCTCCCGAAGAAAAAAAAATTGCTTGGGAAGCAAGTCCAATAAAAAGGATACTTACTCGGGAAGTAAGTCTTCCAAAGAAAGCAGGGATTTACTTGGGAAAAAAGTCTCCAACTAAGGAAGAAGAAAAGAAAAAGAAGACTTACTTGGGAAGTAAGTCTTCCATTGTAAACAGGGACTTGATTGGGAAGCAAGTTGAATACCCAATTACTGGGATGGGGTCAATTACTTGCAAAGTAATTAATTATAATTACCATTATTCTCAACCTCAGTAATTATAATTAATTGTTAATTACCCTGAGTAAGGACAATAATTAATTACAATTACCATTATTTACATAAACAATTAATTATTAATTAATTATTTCAATGACGTATTTAGGCAAAAAATGAAATTCCAGTTAATGACATGTATTAATTCAGTGACTTTTTTACCAACTCATCAGTGTGGGTCCTAGGACTTGCTGGGCTATAAATCTATGAGTCCCAAAACTTAGCCGACTAATCCAAGTTACAAGGCTTAATATTGCTTTGGTGATATGAAAGGTATATAAACAACGGAATGAAGAAAAAAATAATTTGATTTCTACATTATTTACAATGCTTCTGATACTGAAATTATTCAAAACTGTCAAATAAATTTAATAAGTTTATTTTCATTAATTTAGTTTGAGATTAATCAAAACTTCTTTTTCCTTAATATTTTTATGCTTATCTATAGTAAAGCACATTTTTGGAACGATGTCCTAAGACATCGTTCCAATGGTAACAAGAAAGTATAAGATTACTCTTTTCACGCTTCAACAATTTTCAACATAGAGAAAGAGGCGTAGTTCAAGCGTGAAACTCATTAACATCTCATTTAAATGTAATACAACGCTGGCTTGTGTTGTCGTTCTTGAAACTCTTCAGGAAAAGGGAGGTTACTCTCAGGACATACAAATTTTGCAATGGAGACGGGACAACTCAACCCGTAGACAACTCAGACCGTGACAAATGCAAAGATTACTTGTTGGAGTAAAAGGGCCTACGATGTTTTTGACAATGCCTGTTATATGCGTAGCATAATTACATCATTCGATAGTTATAAACAATATAAAATGATCGTATTATATTATGATACTTATGTCAATACATTAAGGACGATTTTGGTAGTTTTTGTGCGCACCGTTCTGTGCATATCTAAAACACGAAGTCAACGTTACAAATAAGGCAGTGGCGAGATTTACGGTAACGTAACTCTAGGCCCAGGTTCTAGAGTTATGGAAGTTCCGTAACTGTAGACAACCCTGTCAGGGTTGGCTAGAGTTACGGAAGTCAAATAACATGCATATGTTTCAACTTTAAAACGTCGAAAAACTTGTTTAAATTCATTATTATTATACGATTTTATTGAACTGTCCGATTGTATAATTACACGGTTATCGCACAATGTATATATTAATTTCCGCGCTCTATTTATAGAATTTTGCACTTAAAATACAATGGGTAAGTTAATTTAGTGTCAATATATCACATGACAGAATAGTCGTGCGGCTAAAGTGAAAGGCTACAGAACCTCTACTTTTTTATATGCCGGGTGCTAGTTTGAATCTTAAGATGCCACTTTTTCTTTGCATTGTTTTTTATTTTCTAAAAATTTTGTTTTGTTTTATTCAGTATCTTTTGGAAATAGAAATAAAACACTATAAAACTAATAATTTAAAAAATAATTCAGTTTCACGGACAGTGTCAGTTCCACTACTGTCATCGTCACTTGAAAGGGAATCGTCAAAATTTATAATTTATTAAAATCTACTTTGAAACTTCATTGTGTTTTGCGCAATCCGACAATGATAAAAGCGAGAAAAAAATATAAAAAGACGTTTCTATCGGGATTCGAACCCACGACAAAAAGGTTTGCACACTGACCGTTTTACCACTCGGCCACACAAACTGGGATACTCATTACAAATCAAATATACTACATCTGTGTTATGAGCTCTACGTGAACTACCGACGATATCCGAGCATTAAATATACCGTGTTGTGTGACGTTTTAATTTATGCAATTGGACAGTTCAATATAATCGTACAATACTCGAAATAAACAAATATTTACCGACGTGACTTATCCAATAGTTATTACACCCGCCATTTTTGATATGACTAATACTCTTACCGGGTGTTTAATATACGGCGATATGACGTTGTCGTCTTCAAAGGGTCACATTAAAAGTTTACTTGAGTGATTTTAAGTTATAGAGTTTGATTATAATTTGGAATGAATATGTATAATTTTGAACGGAATTTTATGCAAATATTTATAGGAAATAGACGATTCTTAGAGTAATTTTAATTGTGAACAAATTGCAAGTGCAAAACGTTAATTTGACTTAAATTTCGTGAACAAAAATGGGAATGTAGCTTGATGCAAAAGAGCTAAGTACTTGGGGGAAAACCTTAAATGAATTGTTAGAAAGCACTCCAGCACTCCAGTGCTTTGATTATTTCTATCTGTAGAAGACTTGCAGACCTAGAATATGATTGACATAACTTGAACACAATTTGGTATTTACATGCATTACCAAATTCTTGTCAGACAGGACGCCATACTCAGAAAAAGTATGCATCCAAAAGATGCACATTATATTTTGAAACTTTGCATCCACAGTAAATTAAATGAGTCCTGGACTCAGGATGCAGAGGTAAAAAAAATCACTGTTAATTATTGTCCTTACCTTTAAAACACTAAAAAGAAGATAACTTATATTGCAGTATACATGTACATGATACTTTATTTTCTTCCAATAATTCTTAGTTATGTTTTATATATACAATGTAAATCATATCAACAGAAACATTGTGAAACATTTACTAATTATGGGCATTGTCTTCAAGATTATCACCTCAATGCTCAACTGTCAGTGACCAGTTAGACAATTTAATCTTTTACTATAACACCATGCAGGGTTATCAATCAATTAGACAACGGTGACCCCCTCTCAGCCAATCAAATTGCTTAAAAAGTGTTTGATAAATCCCATAACACACGGTAAAGTGTTTGATATAATCAGATCGTTTTCTTCGTGCGTTAAATTCGAGAAAACATTGACCGAAAGTATGGGGTGGATCCAGACTTTTTTTAAGTGGGGTGCACACTAAAAACAAAATGAAATGTTATATTTCGTATACAAGCGGCCACGAACATTGGAAATGTCTAATTATGATCTTATTTGTTGACAAGAGTAAGTCATTAAATAGTACAACCCCTTGTTAAAAGTCTAGATCCGCCCCATAATCAGTTTAATACAATTAACTGAAATGCTTCAATAAGCTTATCTGTATTTAGTCTGGATTACCTGCCCCTTACCACTATCGTTATCAGGTCAGGCAAAGCACGATCATGGCTGCACTCCCAGTTTTTATTCAGATAACAAAATTATTGTATACGTTTTCTTTATCTGCATGATCATTTGCTGACAATAGTAACTTTATTAGGAATTCAGTACTATATAAGAAATTCAAAGCCGATTTACTGATTGCTCGTATACTTAGCGAAAAATTAAGCAAAAACCATGTCTCGAAGTGAACACAATTCAGACGTGAAATAGTCTCGTTAGAATTTCGGAAACTTTATTTATCATAAATATAACCGAACTACTAAAAAAGGTATCCACTGTAATTCTTGTACAACGATCTTTAGATTTAAGCCCGTGTATGGAGAAATGTTCATATGAAAACCTTTTTATCCAATACCTAATTCATTAATAGGGTGCGGCCATTATCATGCTTTACCTGACGTTCTTTTACCTGTCAAAGTACGACTGGGAACCGGACAAATCTATTTGAAAGCTAACCGAAGTTTTGAGAAATTAACTGTCCTTATTGCTTATTACCGGGAGACAAGGAAGCGCATTTTTTATAAGTCTAAAACTACTGCAAACGAATGATTTTATTGAATTCATCCGATCAAGTTAATACAACATATTATGCTATTTTAAAGAAAACCCAAGATCTATATTTAAGACAAAAAGCTTTTCGATCAATTGTATTTTGGATAGTTCATACTTTCAACAAAACAAATGTTTAGGCGTCATCATGCACAAATGTTTATAACATAATGTATTTAACAATTTAATTGAGATGTCCTACCATTTTTGTTCAGGACAATCGTCTTGATGGTTTTAAGCAGGTGAAAAAAATATTGGTAGGGGTTGATTCTAAGGTCCACTTGTTCCTACATAATAGAACGACCAGTATTATGTAACACAATGCAATTCACATCTATCCACTCCCTTGATTACAAATTAAACCGACTATATATGAGAAATATTGTCTAAAATGAATATTCGCATGTTTATTAGGTATAACAATGCAGAAAATGATGAAATTTGTAAAACAATAACATGTACTTACAGCCTAATAACACTCTTGGTTAGCCAAAACATTCTTTAGTTCTGCGATAAAGAATTATTCCTAAGACGACTCATCACTGTGGTTATTTATCAAAAATGGTTTTTTTATTCATTGTTTAACTGCCGATATGTACATGGGCACAAATATTTATATCCATGAATAACACAATCTAAATGTTGTTCATGAGTTTTAATTATATAGCTTTCGCACGAAATTCACGACACAAATATCGTACGCTTTAGATTAAGGCCAACCATATTTCTCTGTGTTTTATATGGCTTTAAGGTGACAGTAGTATAAATACGTGACAAAATAAATGAACATGGACATTATAAACATATAATTTCCTACCCGTTGTCTAAGTCGGATAGAGTACTCGTAGCAGTTTGATATGAGATTTATCAACTCGCTTCGCTCGTTGATAAATCCCATATCAAACCGCTACTCATGCTCTATCCTATACTTAGCTATAGATTTCATATTACAAACACTATTGTTATGATAGTAAAGAACCCATTCATCAGGTGTAAAAGGTGTGAAAAACAGAAAAGAGGGGGCCAGTTTAGAAACTAAGTCGCATTTAATGAAACATATGCAAATGTATCAAGAAGTAATTGAAAAATAATTGAAATCAATTAATTATTGCCTAAATTTCCTAAGTAATTAATTACAATTACCATTGTTTTCCATTTTTTGATAAAATAATTAATTACAATTACCATTGTTTTTCACACAGTAATTAATTGGCAAATAATTGTTCAGAGCAATTAATTGGCCCCATCCCTGCCCAATTACTAGCTAGTTATTCATGTATAACGTGTGTTGATGTATTTTCTGTGAACTACAAGTTGAATACCCAACTACTAGCTAGTAGTTCAATAAATACATTTGCTGGTGAGTCCGGGTCGAACTACAACTTGAATACCCAGCTACTAGCAAGTAATTCACAAAATACCTATGCTGGTGTGTCCGGGCCGAACTACAACTTGTATACCCAACTCCTAGCTAGTAATTCAAAAAATACCTATGCTGGTGTGTCCGGGCCGAACTACAAGTTGAATACTCAACTACTAGCTAGTAATTCATAAAATACCTATGCTGGTGAGTCCGGGTCGAACTACAAGTTGAATATCCAACTACTAGCTAGTAATTCAAAGAATATCTATACTGGTGTGTTCGGGCCGAACTACAACTTGTATACTCAACTACTAGTTAGTAATTCAACAAATACCTATGCTGGTGAGTCCGGGTCGAACTACAGGTTGAATACCCAACTACTAGCTAGAAATTCAAAAGATACATTTGCTGGTGTATCTGTGTCCAACTACAAGTTGAATACCTATCTACTAGCTAGTAGTTCAAAAATACATATGCTGGTGTGTCCGGGCCGAACTACAAGTTGTATACCCAATTACTAGCTAGTAATTCAATTAAAACGTATGTTGATGTATTTTATGTGAACTACAAGTTGAATACCCAACAACTAGCTAGTAGTTCAAACAATTCCTATGCTATAGTACATGGGCCGAACTATAAGTTGAATACCCAACTACTAGCTAGTAGTTCAAAATATACCTATGCTGGTGTGTCCAGGCCGAACTACAACTTGAATACCCAACTACTAGCTAGTAATTCAAAAAATACCTATGCTGGTGAGTCCGGGTCGAACTACAAGTTGAAAACCCAACTAATAGCTAGTAATTCAAAAATACCTATACTGGTGTGTCCGGGTCGAGCTACAAGTTGAATACCCAACTACTAGCTAATAATTAAAAAAACACCTAAGCTGGTGTGTCCGGGCCGAACTATAAGTTGAATATCCAACTACTAGCTAGTAATTCAAACGATACCTATGCTGGTGTGTCCGGGTCGAACTACAAGTTGAATACCCAACTACTAGCTAGTAATTCAAAATATACATATGCTGGTGTGTCCGGGCCGAACTACAACTTGAATACCCAACTACTAGCTAGTAATTAAAAAAATATCTATGCTGGTGTGTTCGGGCCGAACTTCAACTTGAATACCCAACTTCTAGCTAGTAATTCAAAAGATACATTAGCTGGTGTATCTGTGTCGAACTACAAGTTGAATACCCATCTACTAGCTAGTAGTTCAAAAATACATAATGCTGGTGTGTCCGGGCCGAACTACAAGTTGAATACCCAATTACTAGCTAGTAATTCATGTATAACGTATGTTGATGTATTTTATGTGAACTACAAGTTGAATACCCAACTACTAGCTAGTAATTCCATTCTCTTATTCTCTCATTCCGACTCTGGTTCTGCTTATGACCAGACGTGCGTTCGCTGTGTTATATATGTATTGAAGAATTGAGTTAGTAAATCAACTTTTGTCAAATTGTACATTATAATACGGCTTGAGCGCACAAAGTTGTACTTGGGGTGAAAAACAGTTTAACCATCGAATAAAAAATATTATTGAAGAAAGAAGTTTATTTGTACATAGTTTTATTGTTTCATCGTATCAACTCTTCACTGATCTTCTAGTTATATGGTTGTTTGTGTGCAGACGACGGCTATCGATTTCCTTCCCCCCCCTTTCCGTGTACTGGTTATGGTAAATGGTCATTGGTCATGGTTGATGGTTTATGGTATCTACACAGACTAGTGTTGACTCGACTTGTGTGAGATTTTCACTTTATCATTGTCGTCTGCTATTTCTTATCGTTTTTTTAGGTGAAATTATTTTAAGTTTAAATTTTTACCAGTATTGGTTTTACGCTATACTGTCTATACTATCTTATGCTTATTATTTTAAACCTCGCTGACTGTGATAAGATTAATTTTGGTGTATTTAATACATGAGTTTATATAGTAAATTTTTTGATAGACTACATTGGTATAAAACGTTTATAAAAGCTCTCTCTATAGGAGGGATTCACAACTCTCAAATATTCTAAAAATAGATTCACAGGTAAAACTGCCCCTAGTTACTGCTGCTAGGTAGTACAAGCTTTGTACGACCTGCTGTTCATTTACTGTAGAATTCTTAGCAAAGACAAATGGTGTTGTAATTTTAATCTGTTAAAACAACCTCATTTTTGAATTAATGATTTTATGACTGAATTTATATTATTTCTAGAAATTCAAGCAATAACAATTTGATGCTGCATATCAAAATAATTCCTCTGATTTTAAATAAGAATAGTACAAGGAAATTCCATTTTGTAGTTCAAGGCATACATGTTGTAACAATATATTGTTAGAAATTCAAAATTATAATTAATTTAACCTGCAATACGCACACTTAGATTTTCAAAAAGCTAATTATAAAACACATATATCCTTTAACACTGGTATTAAAATGAAATTAAGACACTTGTTTACAAATATACATACTATATAGAATCAATGTAAGCTCCTTTGATGAAATAAGTTTAACAAGGATAAAATCATTAACATAAATTTTGTCAACATGAGTATCACAATATATAAAATAATTGCAATAAAAATTCATCCATGGCTATATCGGATTTAAATACTTACAGGTCAGTAAATTTGGAAAAACTCTGTTTTGAAAAGTGGTTTTTTTTTGGTCTTTTGAAAATTTTGTGCAATAAAATAATATGAACTATCCTTGGTAAAAGCCACACTATTAGAGTCAAATATGATACATTAAGTAGCACCAGGAGCAGTGATCCAGTGGTAGGACGGGCGCTCAGGGATCGAGAGATCCTGGGTTCGAATCCCACCAGGGGCACTGCTAATTTTCTTGAGCAAGAAATTTACCTGCAATTTGCTTCACTCCACCCAGGTGTAAATGGGTACCTGCGAGGGTGGCGTAATTTCGTTGCGCCAATTTGTCAGCTGCACTAATAAGCGGAGTAAAAAGACTCCCCAGGGAGATTGATAGTAAGATACCAGTACCCCGATGACCAGGGGTAATAGCTGTAAAGTCGGTGAACGTGTGTAAGTTGAAACTTAGACTATAAAATGCAATTACTTTTTACCCTGACTTGGATACTGGTGTATCAAACCCCTTCAAAAAAATAAAATTTAATGTAGAATTTTTCTTTCTCTGTGAAGGTAAAGTTTTAAGCACTGTGAGAGCTAAGGGATTATAAAATCTATTCAAAAATTAAGAATAAAGGCTTATGATGGAAAAGTTTCATGTCACTAAAATGTACTCTGACAAGAATTTGAGGAAAAATTCCTGAATAAAAACTGTAAAATACAACATACTCATTTTTAGAAAATACAATTACTGCATTCAACTTCATGATATTAATTATATAAATGATAATTATCATACTATCAATTAATGTATTGATAATATTACTTGTACATGTTGAAGTCATAAATATAAGTAAATGTTTGGAATGTTTTATCATTTTTCTCATCAAAGTATCTAGTTCTGCGTAAAAATGAACGATAAGTATTTAGGTAAAATCTTAGTATAACACTTAGAAACATAACATTTGTTTATTTTCTGACAAGATTTAGATAATTTGTGCATATGAAACACTTTCAACAATTTTCCAAAAAATAATCCCATTCACTAAATTTACCTCATTGTTAAATCAGGTAATCAAATGAAAAAAAAGAAATATAATTTATCAAACAATTTATTCTTAATTATAAACTGTAAATTTAGCCTTCATCATTAAACACCATTAGTACAGGTAAAACTAATTTCTAAGACATTTATGATAAGCAGAAATGGGGTTTAAATACATTATTTTCTGTTCAGTTACTATGTAAATCATAGCGTAGCAGCAGAGTGTTTGTCCGACTTTACTCAAAAATGTGTACTACGTAGCACGCATAGCAGATAACAGTGACGTAGTTGTGAATCTCTCCTATACTGTCGACTGTGTACACTACCCCCCCCCCCCTATTTTCTCGGTGTAGGTGACGCTTTATACGTTTGTATAAACTAACACATATCGGAAATTATTTCATATCATTAGCGCGTGATTGTACATGTTTACAAAACCCCACAATTTTGATATTACCAACTATTTATTTGTACCAAAGGAAAGACGGGCATTACCTCCCCTGGTAAAACGCCACCTAGGCTTTTGTTTACAAAACCCCACCCTCAGACACTGCATATAGATTACGTCCCCTGTTTGCTTCTCACAACTGAGTGAGAGTTACCTCCCTTTAGTGATAGCGCCACCTACCCATATTGTTTACATTACAAGTCAGACGGGCATTACCTCCCTTGGTAAAACGCCTCCTATACTTTTGTTTACATTACCCCACCCTTTTATACTACGTATAATTACGTCCCCTGAAACTCTTCGTTCACTTTGCGAGACTGAACGAGCATTACTCCCCCTTAGTGATAGCGCCATCTATCCCTCACTGTTTACAATCCCCCACCCATACCTGTACTTAATTACGCCCTTGTTTAGAGAGTTACCTCCCTTTGATTATAACGCCATTTACACTTGTGAGACAACTCCTTATCATAAACAGTTGAGTCCTGATTACCCCCCTTGAATTATTTGTTTACAATTACATTCATACCAAATTATTTCCCTTTATTTAAAAAATCTTTTGATGTTGTGCGTTACAAAAGTAACTTTAAATTTATAGATATAATTGAATTATATCTTCCAAGGAAATTATAAATCGATGCCGTATCGTCGGTACACACACCGCCTATAGACTACTGCCTGGTTGTTACTTTCCGACTGGTTGGAGGAATTCATAATAAACAAAAAATTTTAAGGTCTATGTTCACCTGTTGTGCATGTTACACAACAATCATTAGATCTAGATATATAATATTATGTGATACGTAACTTTCTATCATTTACGATAGAAATATTTAGAATTACAAACACTTTTAAATTACTGTGTTTGACAAAATTATATTGATTCAGTTAAACCGCCTCGGTTTTACTATAAGTATTTCATATCTACTACCAGTGTTTTCAATTGTTGAAATTAGTTATACTATAAAGAGTAAATACTTTATCTTATAACAATCATTAATTTACAAAATATTTCAAATACACACATAGACCTTGAGTTTTAAGGTATTCCTCCACCAACTCGGTTAGAATAAATTAAACATTTGTTTCGATTTTACATCTAAAACATTGTAGGATTGTTTCGAGACAGATAATACAAAACAAAATTACACTTAGTTTACTAGGGTAAGGTGAAGTACCAGAGCTGTTTTAAAATAAAAGATAATTAATAAATAAATTATAGACACTCTGGTTACCGATCCTTTTATTTACATCCCATTGATCCTGAAAACTTTTGGCCACTTGTTATCAGTTACTAAAAAAGAAATATAAAAATAAAAACCAAGTAACTGAAACATTAGTCTGTTGATTAAAAGCAATTAGACACAAGTCTTTTTGTTATTAGTTACTGTTAGCCATGCCTAGATGTTCGTCTCCAGGAATGGCTGGCTGTCCAACTTATAGGCCGACAGAATATGTCAGAACACCCCCCATATTGACGCCAGGGAGACACCCTCTTGACATTAGTAAATATGTGGGAACCCCACTTCATGAGACAGATAAACATCGGATAAAACATCCGAACCCATTTGTACTCATTTTGAAATCGAGCGGACCTAATCCCCTCCTCAAAACCATTAGTATAATTAAACTGGGTAAACTCATGAATGTAAAATTCCCAAAAGTTGAGAGGGTAACCCCCCTGGCGTCTGGCTCAGTATTGCTTGAGTTTCCTGGGGCCGAACCTATGACACATTTACTAAATAATAAGAATTTGTGGCTGGGTGACTGCCCTGTGGAGCCTTCTCTCCCCAGGGGACAACCAGTCACTGACCTTCTGATACATGGGGTTCCATTAGATTTGGATATTAAAGATTTCCACAATAACATTACGTTTGAACCCAGTAGAGGGGTCGAGCTAATATGTCATGAACGTATCAAAAACAAAAATGGTCTAACAGGCGCCATTAAACTTACTTTTAGAGGGGAAACTCCTTTATATGTCATCATTAAAGGAACAAACATAAAATTCCCGACTGAGAAATATATCCACCCACCCATGAGGTGCTATAAGTGTCAAAGGTTCGGTCATAGAGCCCGTTCATGCAAACAAGATCAAGTATGTCCCAGGTGCTCTGGTAACCACAGGCCGGAAACCTGCAGGAGGGGTGACTTTAGATGCCCTAACTGTAGGGGACCACATCCGGCCTGGTTCCCGGGATGCCCCCAGTATCTCAGGGCCCAGTGTATCACAGCGGTCCTGAGGAGGGATGGTATCTCGTGGACCAGGGCTGGGGCCATAGTGGACGATGAGGCAACAAAATTAAAGTTGACTCGTCAAGGAATACCCTGCAGCGTTGGTAATAAAAGTCAGGCTACATCCATAAAAGATGTCCCTAGTGAAAAAGGCAATAAAAACAGCCTTTTCACACCTGCCAACTCCCCTAAAAAGGAAGAAGCAGGCAATATACTATCCACTGATATAAACGTCAGTGGATGTAAAATTATAGATCCTGACACTCCAAATAGCCCAAATCAACATACCAACACTGAGGGTCCAACCTCATCAACACCTCTGGGGACCCCCGATAATTCACCAGTTGGAGCCACTTGTGCGTCGCTGACCCAAGTGACTGAATTAAGTTCTTCATCTGTGGTCAGTGACTGCAGTGCATTCAACACTTCTGGTGAGGATTCGATGGTCTCTGTCCACCCCAGTTATTGCGGCAAATCGTATGAGGAGCTGTCAATTTCGGGGTGGTCAACAAGGAGGAATCGCCTGTTAAAAGCTCTCCTGGCATAACTGCTAAACAGGTGGCATACACAGAATCATACACAAACACCAGCATACACTTCAAAATTACAGAAGAAAACCACAGCACCATTCTAAGCACTCAGGAATTAACAGACATTATTGAACAAATTATTTTGGATAAATCGCGCCCCGCGCGTAACAACTTAAAATCATTTATTTACTCAGCACTCACCAAAAATGCATTACACCAGAAAACAAACACTAAAACACAAACACAAAAACAAAAAAGCAAAGCAGTGTGCCAGGAAGCCAAGGCGAGTGCTAAACAAAACACTACCAGAGTACCTACGGGCCTAAGAACTAGGAGGGTGGAAAAGACCCCCGGTAAACTGAAACTAGGTAGGAGGCTGAGCAAAATCCCATCTCAGTCTCCTAGAAGGCAACACTATGCTCAGGTCAAACAAAGATATAATAAACTCTTTGGCCCCTAGAGGGATCACATGGCAGAACAACTAAACATAATATCATTCAATGCTGCTGGATAAACAGCAGCCAAAATTTGTGAACTTAAATATACTTTAGATAGGAATCCACATATAGACATTCTTTGTATCCAGGAAACCAAATTTAGTGATAAGTCCGTCAAAAACATTCCTTGATATTCTTTGGAACATAAAAATTTTACCAAAAACAATATTGCATGTGGAGGTTTGGCAATATACGTCAAAAACTCCATAAATTATCAGTACCTTCCTGTTGAAAATCCCAAGGAAAATAATGATGAAATAAAAACTGAAGTCCAGTTACTAAAGATACATTTGGCACATGGTATCTTTTATTTGGCAAATATATATTCTAGAGGTGTAGAAAAAGACACCCTAGACAAAATTTACAACTCCATCCCAAGTGAAAGAAAAGGCCTTATCATCACAGGTGACTTTAATGCCCACCACACTTTTTGGGGATCGAAATTGGATGACAATAAGGGGAGAATCATTTTAGATTGGGCAGACGAAACTAACTTAATCATACTTAACAATGGTGCTCCAACCAGAATTAGTAAAGCAACAGGGGAACAAACAAACTTAGATATAACACTCTGTGATGATAGGACCGCTCTCTCAACAACATGGGATGTTCATAATGATACCCTGGGATCTGATCATTATCCTTTATTAATTAGTTGCGACTTTGGCAAATGCAACACACCTTTGGAACCAGAACACTCAAAATGTTCTTTTAGAAAAACTGACTGGCAGAAATTCAAAAACTCATGTAAGAACATAACAAAAGATCAAGTCTACAGTGAAGACACTGATACATTTCTAGACAATTTAATAAATGTGTCCCTTCTGGTGGCCAAGGAATGCAATAGTGCCCCGGCCAAAGCTTCAAATAAACCTAGAAAAAAGGCCCCGTGGTGGAACGAACTCTGCTATAAAGCGGTACAGGAAAGAAAGAAAATTTTGGCAAAAACAAAAAGAAACCCCTGTCCAGACAATTTAGAAAAACTTAAGAGCTCTGAAACAAACGCGAAGACCACTATTTTGGCCGCCAAACAAGAGCATTGGCAATCTTTTATCAAGTCCATTGAATTTAAAAGTGGTGCTTCAAAAACAGTCTGGGCAAAAATCAAAGCTTTAAAAGGTAAAAGACAGGAACCTGTACCGCTACTCATTAAAAACAAAAAATATGCAAAAACTCCCCTGGAAAAGGCTCAATTTTTAGTTAGGCACTACAAAGAAGTTTCAAACGACTCAAATTTACCATTAGAAACTTTGGCTTACCAATCAAAATTTGAGTCCGCCCACAAAAACATCTTAAACGAGCCGGGGGAAGATAACTTACCTATTAACCAACCTTTCACCATATTTGAACTCAAAAAAATCATAAATAGTAGAAAAAATTCTGCCAGGGCCTTGACCAAATTTCATATTCTCTGTTCAAAAACATGCCAGATTCCTGGAAATCTGGCTCTGTCTGTATAATAAAATTTGGGAAAAGGGTTCTTACCCTGATGTTTGGAGAAGGGCCTGTGTTATACCTATTCCAAAACCTAATAAAGATAAAAATGACCCAAAATCTTACAGACCGATAAGCCTTACCTCCCATGCTGGGAAATTGCTAGAGGGGATGGTAAAGGCACGTTTAGAAACTCATTTTGAACAAAACAACTATATAACCCCCTTTCAATCTGGCTTCAGAAAGGGGAGGAGAACTTTAGACCAACTAGCTCGACTTCAACATGATGTCATGGCGGCTAAAAACAATAACCACCATGTTTTGGCAATTTTCTTAGACCTCCAAGCCGCATTCGACCTTACCTGGCACTTTGGAGTATTGTATAAACTCAAAAAATATGGTATAACAGGGTCCTGCTTCTCATACATCAGAGCATTCCTTGAGGACAGAAAAATACAAGTTAAAGTGGGAAATGTCCTCTCTGACAGTGAAACCCTGTCTAGAGGGACACCGCAGGGCGCGATACTTTCGCCACTTTTATTTAATATACTAATAAATGATCTACCTGAAACCTTTTCTAGTAAAGGAATGACTCCAAGCCAATTTGCTGATGATTCTGGCTCTTGGGTTTCAGGCAAAAATCTAAATTACCTGGTGGCGAAAGTACAAAAGAGCTTGGATTTAGTTTGGGAATGGGCTTTAGAATGGGGATTCAAAATTTCAAAAGAAAAAACAGTGGGGATGCATCTTGGGAACAAGGTTATAAATCATAATAGAATTCAGCTTGACCTAGGAGGTACACCTATCAACATGGTCAAACAGACCAAATTTTTAGGCATGATATTAGATGAAAGACTCACTTTTGGACCTCACATTGATTATATAGTTAAAAGGTGTACCTCAGACCTAAATCTAATGAAATTACTAAAACACACAGAGTATGGATCTGACAAAAAGAGTCTACTTCAAATATACAAATCACTAATAAGACCTAAAATTGATTATGGTGCTGAAATCTATTATGAAGCCTGTCCTTCCCAACTCAAAAAGTTAGATGTTATTCAAAACAAGGCCTTAAGGATTGCACTAAGAGCCCTTCCAACTACCCCTAAACACCTTTTGGAATCGGAGGCAGGGGTCATGCCACTACTCTTTAGGAGACCTGAGTATATTGTTAAATTCTGGGCCAGGGCACAAACACAGAGGGAAAAGAACCCTCTGAATTCCATCATTGGGACCAACAAAGAAGTACCCAAGAGATTGAAATTCCCTTTTACTCTATTTGGGGCTAAAGTAGATCTCTTGAGGGAAAAAATGGGTCTCAGTGATGTACAGGTGGCAGATTTCAGACCAAAAAACCCATTTCCTTGGCTGCTTACCCCCCCCCCCCCCCCTCTTGTAGATCTCACCCTAAACAACACCTCTAAGGGTGAGGTTGACCCCCCATTTTAAAAGTATCCTTCCTTGAACACTTGGATACCAATTATCCCAACCATACAAAAATTTACACAGATGGTTCCAAGTGCCCATCCACAGGAACAGTTTCCTGTGCCTTTTATATCCCCTCTTTTAACTATAAACATATAGACAGATTGAACAATTACTGCTCAATCTATACTGCTGAAATGTCTCCATGGGCTGGATTATTCAAAATAAACCTCCAAAATCTATAATAATTTCTGACTTATTGTCATCACTAATAACCATTCAAAAAGCAAATCAAGACCAGATCTTTTGGAAAAAATTAACAATAAATATCAACACATTTTAAAATCTGGTCTTGAATTATCTTTTCTATGGTGTCCAGCCCATGTGGACATCTCTGGCAATGAAACTGCAGACAAAGCAGCCAAGGAGGGTTTAAACCTACCAGAACCCAGTTGTGATGTCAACCTTGCCCCTACTGAGATCTACTCAATTGTTAGGAAGAAGACAATTGAGAACTGGGTGGAACACCACAAGCTAATTCAAAGGCAAGTGGAAAGACCACTCAGTTCCTTTCAATATCCAGTAGGGCTCAGGTGGCCTGTCATTTACTCCAACAACATGGTGATTGACAGGTGCATAATTAGACTGAGGATGGGGGCAAGCCTGTTACCAGGTTCACTGGGTAGATATCTTCCAGATACTGACCCGGTTTGCCCCCATTGCGGGGTTGACTTCACAACTGATCACTTTCTGTTCACCTGTACAAAGTTTAGCTCTCCCAGAACTGAGCTTAAATCTGCCTTGCAAAAATTGGATATCAATTTTGATGTCCAAAACTTGTTAGATCCCAGCAAGGCACTTAGGAGCTCAGTTTATAAGGCTCTAGAGATTTATATTGTGGACTGTCAAATGACAGACAAAATCTAGAGCCCCAAAACTCAGTCTATGTCATTTATACTGCCCAATTAAGTGCAAATACCACATGAGATAAATATAAACAGCATTTAAATTAGTTAAATGCAATCTAAACAGCTTATAAAGCTATAAAATTAATAAATCTGATATTAAATTCAAAGATTAAAGGTTCTTATAACCTTTATTCTATTGCTGTGATGCAGCAAAATGTCTATAATTACATAAATATACTATTAATAAAACATAAGGATGCAAATCCTATTTTAAACAATATTTGTCAGGGTCTTATACCCAGATAAATTCATTTTTTATACAATACCGGGTTATCAAAACCCATAATTATAAGAAAATATCAACAATTATGTTGATTCTTTCAAATTAAATACATTATTGACTTACTCCTATACAAAAATATAATCTTTCTTAAACATGATACATTGAAAATAATGTCTTTTGTTGTAAAAATACAATAAATGATATGTTTTCACATGTTTTAACACTTAAAATAGGGCTAGAGACCCTATATATTACATTTTCTTAATCAAAAGAAAGACTGGAGACCTGGAAGACAAACAATACATGATGACTTTATTTAAAAATTAGTTAAAGAGAGTGAATATCCTAAATAAAATTTTATAAATAATTTTCACAACTCAAAAAATTTGAAAAACAGGATAAAAACACTCCAAATTTAGAGTAAATTACATTAATTTACAAATTATTTTCCAATATTAAATTTATATATAATATTATAAATATATTATGTTCCTAAAACCTTTAAAAATTAAAAAATGAGAAATTTTACACTACATAAATAATAAATTTTATACTAAATAGTCAATACATTGACTATACAAGTCATCTGTATACAAAATTTAACCCAGGATCTCCATCCTATTGATTACAACTACCCCGGATAGGTTAAAAGCCTCTGGGTAGTTACTCGGTATTTGCACTATGTTGGGACTCCCGCAAACTATTAACTGAAAATAAAAATAAACTTTTTCATAATGGTGGTGGAATGAGACACTTATACCTTGAGATAAATGTTTCAATCAGAAATAACACCTACTTTACACCAGCACTTTAAAAAACAAATAATACCAGTCAATGTGGTTTTTTATGTAGAATCTTTTAACGTTAACAGATTTCTTTGTTAAATTTTTACCTGTTTTGTCAAAAATACTCGTGCTCAAAACTGAACCTTCAAACATAAGACCTGAACATTAACCAATCAGAGAAGAGAAAAAAATATTTAGGTCAATCCGATTCTAAAAATAACTCAAAGTAGGTCATCTAGCTAGACCTAGTATATAAACGTATGGAACACCATAGTCCACTTACTTCATTTTAATATAATATAATAGATCTACATGAAATTTTTAATTAAACACTTTAACCCATTTAAAAGTGAAAAATTTATTAATTCTAATGCTTATAAACTTGCGGAGTTCATACAACTCACTAATCGACCGCATTTTATGGTTAATATTTTCAAATGAAAAACTTTTGAAATATGGAAAGCCGGGGTATATATACTCAAGCTTAAGAAATTATTACGGATAAAATCGATTTTTTTAATTTTAAGTAATCATAATAAATATAAATCTGTAAATGAAATTCAGTTATGTCACATAGACTAGACTGAGTAAATTATAGATTTATAATAACATAAAATCCAAATAACACACCACATAGACTGGTTTCCCCTCCAAACGACTTAGACTGAGTACTCAAATTATGGGAGAGCAACCCTGGCCCACCTATACCGGGGGTTGTTTCAGCTGGGTCGCCTCTATTATAACAAAACAAGTGTATACCAAGTGGGTGAGTTGGGGCACTTGGGGCGGACTCGCCTGAAATTACAACAGCGAATACCGCCTCTTTTGCCTTAGCTCTCCAACGTATGTCTGACAACATACATAAATACAACCCTTATACAGGGCCTTTAGTTAAAATTACCAAGTACAGTGACCTAGTTTTGGCGGCTGGTCATGACATACTCCCAGTGGTGATGATCTTACTCCACACTGGGAGGTGTTAGCCCTATGGCCAGCCGCTAACAAAAGGCCCCCCTTCTTTATTCTACTATTTTTATGTTCATTTTGAACTACACTTAATCACTTGTCTGCACCCTGTTAGCATCTAAGGGCCGGTTGGTTCAATGCAGGACGGGGCAGACAAAGTGACATCAACTAATTTAACATCTTAGCATTACTAACCGGACAGTCTTCGTCTCCAGTGTTGTATCTAAGTGACAGTTGTTACAATACGTATCTGGGACCAAGGGCTGTCTGGTTTAGATATTTTGCTAGTTAGACCGGTCTGAATCCTCCGGTCTATCACTCAGTAAATAATCTCATTCCTATTTTGTGTGTGCTGTGCGGTGGTACCTGTGGGGGTCATGTCTTCCCAGGGCCATAGCGCAGTACACACAGACATCTGTACTATCATAGTATAACAAATCTGAGGCGACCCGGACATCCACCCTCCTCTCAAGCACTGCTGAGCCACTACCCCTACTATACTATAGTACTAAGTAAATAAAATAACAATCAGGCAATAGTCGAGTAAAAGCGATAGACAGCTACACCGGAAGATAGTAAACCACATGAGATCCTTAATATATATAAATGGGGGCAGGTAGCTATACACTTATCCCTACAGTGGGATTATATTGTCTTTAAGACAAAGCCTTTATCAGGGCTATCACATTATTTGAAAGTGTATACAGCCCTTTTTAGGGCTATTTGTCCCCATACATACTTTAAAGTTTATAACTTATCCGGGATTCCCTGTTCGGCACTGTCCCCCCCTTTTTAAACTTGTACATACATTTGTAATTGTGTTATTTTACTAGTTCCATTACTTTTAACCATTTATTTTTACGTGGCCCTATAAGCGAGCCGTTGTACTTAGTCGGAATACACTTAAGATTATATTTTACGTTGACTTTTTTATTCCGCTTCTTTTACCTGCCGAACAGGAACATATCCCCCCCCTTCTTTTTTTTATATATAACACAGTCGACATATAGATTTAAGATAGCTTAAACAAACTATTAAAGTTACTCATATAGTAAACAAGCCTATGTATTGTACATATTATCTTAACATAGTTACATCTTTTTGTATATATTTAAAATAACATAGACAGATCTTATTCTTATATAGATTTTTAATAAAAATAGATATTAAAATAGATTTTTAACATAGAGTTTACTATTGTAAACTATTTATATTATTAAATTAGGAGATTTTTAATCATAGTTTTTAAATTAGACATTCTTATGATTAGATTTTTGTGATATAGCAGACTGTCAATGATAGAAAATACTCGCTCAAAGCATTAATGCATATGAGCGAGTCTAAATAAATATCAGCCAGCCAGCTAGTAATTCAAAAGATACCTATGCTGGTGTGTCCGGGTCGAACTACAAGTTGAATACCCAACTACTAGCCAGCTCGTAATTCGCGAACTACAAGTTGAATACCCATCTACTAGCTAGCTAGTCATTCGCGAACTACGAGTTGAATTACTATGGTCAATCTACACGCCAACTTCACATACCTAAACCCTCTTAATCTTGACAATCGAATAGCACATTTTCACAGCGTTGTTGACATTTTGAATATCATTATCAGTTTATCTCTACAGTGGATTTATAAATGTACACATTACGATCCAATTTATAACTTTTTTCTGTACCTAACATGTTCATTTGTACATTTATCCAGTAGTGAGTTCAGTTACCGCGAACGTTACAGAACGTTCCGTAACGATACATTCGGAACTCCTCGGCCTTTGCTGCGAATAATTTCGGACATATCTAGACGCTATTTTGAAACTACCGGTGTTAAAGTAAACAAATATATGGTCGTTTAGGCATTGAGTGATGTTTCGTTTTTAGTCCGTAAATTTTGAAATATCACTCATTGCCTTAACGATCGCATATTTGTGTATTAGATTAGAGTATTCGCAGCGAATGGCCGAGGAGTTCCGAATGCATCGTTATGTAACGTTCTGTAACGTTTTGTGTAATTGAACACGCTACAGTTGTAAATATATCAGCATGTTTTCTCTTCTCACAAAACAAAACTAAACAAATCAAAGCACTGAAAGCACTGGAGTTGTTCGACTTAGAAAACATGTATAGCTGCAGTCACTTGTTGTGATCAGAAAATGGAATTAAAGTATGTAGAATAACATTTGTCACTTTAAAGATAGAATGCAGAACTCTCATTGTATGAAACTTACCTGCTAAATGGTGCTGTTTGTACACATGTACTTTGTTACTGTACATACAGTTTAATACAGTATTCATTGGAATACCAGAAAAAGAAACTAACTAACCTCTATACAAAGCCACTTTCCGGAAATTTATTAATTAAAGTGGCTTTGTAGAGATGGTGGCTTTGTCAAGAGGTTTTAAGTCAATCCTTTATTTATGTTGAATTTTTATATGATAGCTTTCGTTGTTTTTTAAGTATAATCAAGTACTATCATACTTATTGGATGCTGGAGATTCTAAATTTAATATACAGTTTGGTACAATATTCGATCTGTTCAGGAACATAGGCTCGGCATGATGATAATTCAACAACTAGGTTGTATATTCAAGCTGAAGTTGGATTTGTTTTAGTGAGCCATGGTTGTATTTTTTAGTGTATTATATTCAGAATTATCTTTTGATAGGTAACATTTACATGAAACTTAATCTGTTAAATGTACATTAATATACCATAAGTCACAATCATGAAAGACGTCTTTTAATCTAGACATAAATATCAGCACACTGAATAAATCCAGCAACATCAACACCATTAGTTTATTAACCATGCATGGATATAAACTGGCATGCTTGAAACTGAATGAAATATTGGAATGTTCCTCTTTAAACAGTAACTTGAAAATGCAATAACAAAGTGTTACTATGACTGTAATGAAAATATTTAATGTTTTCAATGAGTAAATAAAATACGATATTAGCAAACAGATAAATAAATAAATCTATTTTCAATTGTTAACATTAATAAAAATCGTGTATGGGAATATTCCGGTATCCGGACACCATATCCGGGATGGAATTATGTACATAGGAAAAATAATGAACGCTATAATGATTATTGTCACGAAAAGCGATTAAACGTGATTTTTAAGTTAAGAGCTTTAAGCGCTTAACTTATTACGACCATCTCGACAGGCGTTTCGGGTTTAGCCAACCCAAGTCTAAGACAAAGTAGTTCTTCCGACTTCTACCTCACCACAACCACTCAATTTTCTTTTATAGTATGTACAAATTGTCGATACTCTACGAAATTACAGACATAAGTGCATCATATGGAACATAAAATCATTAAAAACAAGCTGTCGCAAAGTTTTCCTTTTATATTAGGCACGTTTCACAAGGCGAGCGCTAATATGCTACACAAAATTGCTTTCAAAAAGCGCTAGCTAGCGATAGCCTTGTGGAACATGCAGCTTGACATGAATACGCGCAAAGATATCGAACTATTTTCTATGACGTTACTCAACCCACAGAGATGAACGAAGTCGCCGGAAAGAGTCGAACTCTATAAACATTGAAATTATCGAGGGTAATTAGACGAGATGACCAGCATGCATTTGATCGCGATTTATTTGGATATCATCATTGAAGTGTTACAATGATTTTAAAGCGTTTGATCATGTTTGGATGGATTTATACACTTAACTAAACTTATAAGTATACTTATGAGCCGCTTCATGGAAAAACCTGCCTTAATGACAAAATTTTCGATTTTTATGTTTCTGCATTTTCACATAGGAAAATGTTTGTAGTTTTTGAAGTCGACTAAACAAACCAGATCCATTGATTATTTGCATACTTTCATAGGAAAAGCATAGTCAAAGACATGCATACTATTCAATATTAAAAAGCACCACAAATGAGGTACCCATGCACTCTCAAAAAATAAATAAGCATTAAACATTTGTCACACTTTCTATTTCCGGTAAATGCTCGCTTTCGGTTACCATTTAGTGGTATGTAACCTTTATGGTCATTCAGAACACCTCGATCATTCATTGAAAATTAATCCTTAGTTATTGTGTGAATGGCCGAGTAATTCCGAAAGTTGTTCATTTGTATCTAACAAAGGGTACGGAATACCCGATGTTTTACGCTTGCCCATATTTGACTTACGATAGTCTTTATCTTAAGCTCGCAACTGGATAGTCCAGCTAGCATATTAAACAGAAAACCAGAGAGGCCTAGGTTGATTCCCTTACCAAGTTTATTGAAAAATGTTACACCAATAGCAAAGTTACAAATATGTAAACCAAATCTTTCTTAAAATTACACCAAAGGGGCAAATACTTCCCTGACTGGAATAGTAAATGAATTCTGATAAGCCTAAGAGCTATTGTGGTGTTATTTGGCTATAATTTTAAAGATGAATAAACTTCGTAAAAACATCTACGGGTACATTTAAACAACGAAACTAACTGCCTTAAAACTCTCGAATCGCAAAACCTAATGATTTTACAATAATTTCATCTTAATTATTCAGATAAGTTTATAAGTAAACTAAAATCATATATTATTTGAATACATTAATCTAATCTATTGAAAATATTTAATGATTTAAACTCGTTTGTACCCGTTTTAATCGTCATCAACATTTCTTTAGCGCGTCTTCTTTCAATTTCGATTTTGTATAAAAACCTGACAAATCGGAACGGAACGGATGAATGTACGCAATATAAAGAGCTTGGATTTATTTCAATAAAATTCAAAAACCACAGATGTTAATTTATTTTTTATAAGGTATGTATTATCTAAAGTTTATTGAAAAAACGGGAATAATAGACGATTTCAATAACATGTTTGAGTTGAACAATCTTTTGTTAGGCTGTATTTTGAAGAGCGATATGCAGTTAAACGACTATACAGTGATTTTTTCTCTTTCTTTATTTCTTTGTGTAAAAGTAGTTTAAGCATTTGAATACATCTAGGCTCATGTGAAAAGAAATTTATTTCAAGTTTGCGTAAATGATAATATAAAGATTTTTTATAAAAGATAGCAAACTCTGTTTTCAATATTTCGGCCGAAGCCTTTATCAAGAAATTATTTCATGAATCACATTACATTTTGAACATAGACGCCATATTGTGTATTTAATAATGACATAACGTCGTCATTGACGTCGCGACGTCAAAATGTAATGTGATTCATGAAATAATTTCTTGATAAAGGCTTCGGCCGAAATATTGAAAACAGAGTTTGCTATATTTTATAAAAAATATTTCTATATTCCCTTTGGAATTGCATTGGACAAAAGATAATATAAAGATTTTCGTTTATATTTCAAAAAGGTTTAGATCTAATCAGGGACCGCGCCAATGATGAAAAAAAATAGATTAACCTGTTATAAAGCCAAAAAATATGACCGTTCTTTTTTAACTCAGAGATTCGTTGTTTTAAATATATTGCCGTCTAAAAGCTCGTTGTCAAATTGAAATTCATTTTAAACTAGAGCCCGTTCCTCAATGCGTGTTCTTCGTATCGCTTCGTGGCAATTTCCTATGAAGCGGTCTGCTACGAAGTACAAAATTGAATCGCTAGCTGGCGATACGTAGCAATTTTTCTTCTTGCTCGTCTTTTTAAATGGCTGCACACTATAGTGAACAGGTTTCTTTTTCAATAAGTCTGTTTCATTTAATGCACATATTTTGTCGGAGCAGTTAAAGTATATAAACGTGGTCACAGATTGATGATTATATTTTTCATTTGTTACAATTTAGAACTTTTGTTTGTGAAAGTTACCAACTTGAATTTGATAGCTTTACTCGAACCCCTTTGCGCGTTGTGTAGAACTTGTGTACACGCTACGAAAAGCGCATTTCAAAAAGCGTTACGTAGCGACTTTCTTTAGGAACGGGCACCTAGTTCGACAAAGCGCAGTATGAGACTGCCCAGACTAAATGAACGTACTTGCTTATTATTAAAACACCGAAGTGATCCAAGTACGAGAAACAATTCGAATCTACGCACAAAGTTATGACGTAACCAATAATTGTACCCAATTATTCGACACAGAGTCAATTATATTTTATTACTTTTGTACAACAAGGCCATACTAAATTTATTCTTTATTTTGCGATTGGTCAAAATGTTTTAACAGTGTAACCAAGCAAAAGAAAACAACAAAAAAGTGAGTGACAAACAAAACAAAACATGACATAACTAACAAATTAATTTTGTAATTATCTATATACGTAATAAAGGACCATAGTCAGTTATTTCCCCTTGCATACTCTTCAAATATGTAGGTCCAATTAGTTTGATTACTCAGATTTTACCCTTACTTTGCAATGTCAATCTGCCAGAATTAATCTTAAATAACTTTTTTTTGTAAATCATTTAATTTGTTTGAAATTCAAGTTAAGTATTTTAAGGGTAAAGAACTATCTAAATTTCATCACTTTTGTTAATATCGTATTCAACAAGAAAGATATTGGACGAAATATTTTTTTTTATCCTTACATAGGAATTCAATGATAAAATCCGAGGATTCCAACTGTAAGGACCTACTTACCAATTTACCAAATTCAATTTACAATAATGCAATTCAAATGTCTTCTTTTGTCCCAGAGTGCTTGGAGATGTTAAGCTTTATATGAACGCTTTGAAAAATCGCAAAAGGTTTAGAAAATGTTCAGGCGACATCAAAAGACAACAATAAAGCGTTTATTTATTCGGGAACTCGATTATGTATGTCGCATTGATCTAATATTTGGAGAACATTTTTCTATTCATTCAGATATGAATTTATCTATGATGTCCTTTCTCTATTGAGCATTAGATATAGAGGGAAAATGCGGACAACAATTTAAAGGATAAGAGTAAAAATGCGGACGCGTACAAAATAAGAAAAGGTTAAGATTGAAAAAAAATATTAATGATGCCAACTAAATTTTACGAAAACATTTATTCATTTCGTCAAATGTCAAATAATAAAAATATTCATCAGTTCCAACACCTCTTCTTAATGTTAAACTAAAGTCGTCACAGGTAGATATGTGATATGTCAATACTTTATTCTAGTACTTTATGCTAAAATAGATTAAAGGAAAACCAGAAATGTAATAGATTCTAGTCAAATTCGGCCACAAATCATGCAAAACAGGTTCGAGTATGCAATTTTAGTCTATTAGATTAAGATAAAAATATCGCGATATATTGCGGGACCGTACCGGTACGTATTGTGTTTGAGACGTATTGCGATATACCGGTATACCGGTATTATCGCGCATCCCTACTGGATAGGAGACAAAAAAAACCAACAGAACTGGTCAATCTTGAATGCTATCAAGTTGTTGATATCGTCAGCATCACTTGTATTAACAATAATAGTATATATTATATAATTTGAGTATAAGCATTTTCAAAAATGCTTGAACCGCCGTTTAGCCGTGTATACTCTTTAGAGTAAAAACATTCAAGCAATATGCGCTAGCGTCTTATACCGTCTCAAGTATTTTTATTTTAGAACACAATAATAAGCGTGCCCAGCAGCGTGTTCAGTTACCTTGACCATTCCGTAACGGTAGAATCGGAACAATTTAACCAATTGACAGCTCAACCCGAGACAACTCAATATCATACTAACGGATTGAGTTGTCCCAACTATGTGTTGAGTACTGCACAGGTTGAGTTGGCTCCGGGTTGAGTTCTCCCGTATCCGTAACGTAAGCTAACAGTAGTTACTAATCACGGAGCTGGTAAAGATATGTAAAACCAGTGAGTCTATTTATAGAATACCAGGAATTAGCGCGCCCTATGTAAAACCATTGATTTAAATTTGCCCCGAAGTAGGGAATTTAGGTCTGCATTTTTTCAACAAATGCGAGTTTTAGAAAGAATAAACATGTCTATTAACTGGCACACGTTTATATATTGATATAGGTATTTTCGATAATTATTTCAAGCAGGTAACCCAACAAAACATGGCTTCGACGAGCCCATTCACGCACCCCTAATTTGACTTTTCGACGTCCATTTTTTCATAATATGACCTCAATGCATCGTTTTGATTGGCTTTAAGCAACCGGTGTTGACTACAAATTGCTCAAATATTGACAATTGTCTATATCGCCTGTCCAACGACCGGCGATAATGATATTGACCTTTACTATGAACCTTTAAACGGCCAGTGAAAGTTTACCAAATTCCAATATAGCTGCAAAACCTTATACGCATTTGTATTGGTTGAGCGTGTAAACAACGCCTTATATGATATTATCATGCTAGTGACGAATGCAACCTCGTATTACATGTACGTCATATATAGCGTGGCTACACTTTGTATTCAAGCTCAATAAGTTGCTCTATGTTTATAGGTGAAAGATCAGAGATGCACGTTTGAAAAAAAGCAATGGTTACTTTCGTTTTTGTTAATTTTCCGTTATCTAACTATTGCAAAACTGTCCAACATCTTTGAATTTCGACATTTTGATATTACAGGCGTGAAAATTTGTTGCATTTATTTTTAAAAAAAGTCACGAGACAGTCATGCAATTTAAATGTGTGTGTCTCTGCCTATAAATACAAATATCAGTTTGTACGTAGTATTTTAGCAGAGGTAGAAAGTCAACGAGTGAATCTATCGAACCGGTTCATTGGAGAGTAGCCTTACCTTTACTTGTTACGGAAGAAGTTTGTTGCCGGATACATGAAAGGATTTAACATGTATCTCAATTCCGAAAAGATGTGCCTAAATACAAAAGGCAAGCTATAGTTCTATTACATTAACCTGTCACAACTTGAATAATTACACGGTCACTGAATGTGTTATTATTTAACCTCTTTTTAACCATTGAGCCACCAATCCATATTAATTATTGATAATCTAACTACATATGCGACGATTTTGAATATCGGGGAAATAACAAGTTCGAAAGGGGTTAAAAATAATAGATTCAGTGACCGTATAATTATTTAAATTGTGCTAGGTTAATGTAATAGAACTATATTTCGAATAGAAAACATACTTTTTTTAAATAACACGCCAGCAAATATAGAAAATTAGAAATGTAAGGTTCAAAGGACATTTTCACACGTGAAAAAATATACTCGGACACGAGAAAACATAATCCATTCGAACAAATTAAAAACTGGCGAGCTTTTCACCTAGGTGTAAATGTCCGTCATTTTGACTCTCTTAAAATTACCTGGTCCGCTGCAGTGGTACCTCAGGTCAATAGTCAGTCAATATAGTACGAAACTCTTAAAAATTAAAAAAATCCGCAAACAATAATATTACGTCTGCTCGATCTATAACCTGGTCCGTAACTCTTACGCTGTTAAAATTAACTGGTCCGCTACAGTTAATCATAGTTTGAAAAGATCGTCAATAGAACTCAGTAAACACGATTAGGCTTCTTTATTTGTAGTCCGCTAAAAAGGACAAAAAGGTATATCATTAAAATATTACATTTGAATCCTATGAACTTTGTTTTCAAATGATAAAGTCTCTAACAGTTGAAATGTATAATATTTACAACAATATGTAATGAAAAATCGACGATTCTTTTTATAGTTGAAATCTGCAAATTTATTTCTTAAAAAAAATATTTGATATTGGTATTTATATATTTACGTTTGAATAAATATTTAATGTAATTTCCAAAAACTCTATCAATCTTATCTTTTCAAATAAAATATTGGCAAATCTCAATTATATATCTACTATACACACATTATGATACGCATATTTGTTATACTGTATCCGTATACTAAACTGGTTCGCTGGTCCGTAGTCCGTTGGTCCGCAAAATATACCTGCCTATTTTCATGTGAGTCGAAAGGATTTGCGAAAATGTGTTGATATAAAACGCTGATTTTTCGTGTGTTGCACTGTTGATAGAAATATTGTTTATATGGTTTCCCCCCCCCCCAAAAATGTTTTTTCTATAGTGCGTACAAAAAACAAAACACTGTTTATAATAACAATAGAATAAACTAATCCACTACGAGGGACGCTCAGGATGACAATAACATAAACATGTGATATGTTTTACGATTGTCTTAGTTGTTATAGTTCTATTACATTAACCTGTCACAACTTGAATAATTACACGGTCACTGAATGTGTTATTATTTAACCTCTTTTTAACCATTGAGCTATTGTACGATTATATTGAACTGTCCGATCGCATAAATTAAAACGTCACATAACACGGAATATTTAATGCTCGGATTAACTTCGGTAGTTCACGTGGAATGTATTGTTAGAACATAACACTTATGTATTATATCGTATTTGCAATGTGTATCAAAGTTTGTGTGGCCTAGTGGTAAGACGGTCGGTCTGTCAATCTTTTAGTCGTAGGTTCGAGTCCCAATAGATACTTATTTTTATCTATTTTTCTTTTTCAAATCGTGGACGGGTTTTGTAAAACACAATGCCTTCGTGCATCATGAAAATCATTCTGTCTTTTTTAGTTTTTACCGCCAAAAATGGACACCGTGTAAAAGAGAACGCCCAGTAGCTCAAACGACACTGCCAGTGAAACTAAATTCTATTTGACATTGTTTGGTTTGTAGTGTTTATTTTGTATTTCAAAAAGATACTGAATAAAATTAAACAATAAAAAGAATAAAAAAAAATAAAAAGGGCATCTGCAGATTCATACTCACGTCCATTCCAAAAATATATGTTCTGAAGCGTTTCACTTTAACCGCACGACTATTCAGTCGGATGAGATATCGACACTAAATTAACCTACAAATTGTATTTCTATTGCAAAATTCTATATATAGAACACGGAAAATAATGTATACAGTGTGCGATAACCGTGTAATTATGCAATCGGACAGTTCAATATAATCGTACAATACCAATCCATATTAATTATTGATAATCTAACAATATATGCGACGATTTTGAATATCGGGGAAATAACAAGTTCGAAAGGGGTTAAAAATAATAGATTCAGTGACCGTGTAATTATTTAAATTGTGACAGGTTAATGTAATAGAACTAAAGTGTAGTGGAAAAGATTTTACTAACACAAACACGATTTAACAACAAATGGTGGTATCCATCATGCTAATTTTGTTACAATGAATTACACACATTTTACTTTCATTACTGCCTAACCAGAAATTGATTGTCTCATTTCTAATGTTTATCAAAACACGTTTTTTTTGTACGCACTATATGTAACTTTTAATTGAAATGGGCTGTAGTATGGCTGCATTAAAAAAACAATAAAATGTCGGCAGTAGAAATCGAAAGGATTCATGTCACGTGACTTTTGCCCATTGCTTTCAAAATCTACCCATCACAATATCACGGCGTTGAGACGCCGTGAAATATAAGTTATGTTATTTGATTTTATGGCAATAACATGCTGTTCAAGAGTTGCTGTGTTATGAGGAAGCTTTACTTTAAATATATTTTTTAAACAAAAAAATAATGTACATCACATCACTGTAACCCCGATAATGTCTTAAATGTTGTGTCATACCACTGAAATTTAATAAAAACAATATATTATAAGTTTCGTATTGTGTGATGACCTATCGTCTCATTCCGAGAAAATATGAAATTCAAATCGTATCATTTATGGAGATTTTCTACGGAGCCCCTAAAAGGACATTTTGAAATACTTTTTTTATTTTCACAACTATTTCGTTTAAACGTAATATTATTTCGTTTTAACGAAATAATTATTTCGTTTTTTCGAAATAAAGTTATTTCGTTTTTTCGAAATAATTATTTCGTTTTTTCGAAATAATTATTTCGTTTAAACGTAGTATTATTTCGTTTTAACGAAATATTATTCCGTTTAATCGAAATAATTATTTCGTTTTTTTCGAAATAATTATTTCGTTTTTTCGAAATATATTTCGTTTAAACGTAATATTATTTCGTTAAATCGAAAAAATTATTTCGAAAAAACGTAATAATATTATTTCGAAAAAACGAAATAATTATTTCGAAAAAACGAAATAATTATTTCGATTAAACGAAATAATATTTTGTTAAAACGAAATAATATTACGTTTAAACGAAATATTATTTCGAAAAAACGAAATAATTATTTCGAAAAAACGAAATAATATTATTTCGAAAAAACGAAATAATTATTTCGAAAAAACGAAATAATTATTTTGAAAAAACGAAATAATATTATTTCGAAAAAACGAAATAATTATTTCGTTTAATCGAAATAATATTTCGAATAAACGAAATAATAGTTCGTTAAAACGAAATAATATTAAGTTTAAACGAAATAGTTGTGAAAATAAAAAAAGTATTTCAAAATGTCCTTTTAGGGGCTCCGTAATTTTCAGACATTATAATGCTGTCTTAAACTGAAAACAAACATACCTTGTCATATTTAATCTATTGAAAACAACTGTATATTGCATCATCATAGACTGAAATACAATTTGCATAATATGTTTTCTCGAAAAAAAACTATCGTTCTATCATTACAGTTAGACCATATAAAGTTTTGTTTAGTGTTGAAACAAAGATGTGTCAACAATTGCAGTGTAATTATATAAAAGAACGTTTTTGTTTGGAACTATTATACATTATCTCGAAAATACAGAACAGCTCTGAAAATAATACGTATTTCTGATCATAATTTAAAAATATAAAAAGGTCGATATTTCAAACGCTAGAGTTGAACGAAATCAGCGTTTTTGTCTTTGTAATTTGATAGACGTCAAAAATAAATTTCATTTTATTTTCAAGTGGGCTATGTATGCCCATATTCGAAAAATTTACATATAGGAATATTATGTAATTAAGCCGAGTATGTTTAAATTAATTAATTGTTTAAATAGTAATAATAAATCAGAATGGAATTCTGTAGCGAAATATTAAGAAGAAGTTTTTTTATAGTTAGAAATACAATACTAATAGGTTTACCCAAATAATTTAGTGTAAGTAACCCGGGTCGATAGCGCAGTTGGTAGCGCGCCAGGATTTAGAATCTCGTGCCCGAGGGGTGCGCGTTCGAATCCCACCCGGGGAGGTTATACCCTTCCATGAAAATTTGACAATAATGTCGATTTTCCTCCATTGATTAGATAATATGGAGAAGTTTCGGGACACATCTAGTTTAGCGGATCCCGGAAATGAGTGTAATATACGCACGCGCAGCGCACTGTTACTACGGGCAGGTGCGCGAAGCGCACTCTATATATACGTGTCGCGCGACAGCGCGACGATGTTTGTAAAAAGGCAATAAAATTAAAAAATAACATGATTTTCGAGTTTGTTGTGATTTTTTATGTTAATATTTATTAAAATATTTTAACAAATATTAATTCAATTCATATTTATCAGCATTGACCTCAATTTATAAGCGGGAGGCAGTTCATTTTACCATTGGCCAATTTTAGTCACGTGTTGTTATGTCGTCACCGGAACCACGTGAATTCATTCATAAACATCAAAACGTAAACAAAGTTGTAAATTTAATACTATTATGTTCAAGTTGAAAGATCTATATGAAAAGACTGGAAATTTTGAATTTTTTGTTGAATGGTTACTGAAATTAGGTTTGCTATTAGATTTAAATGGTAGATTTTGTGACTTTTGTGGTAAGGGTCAGTTTTGTTTGAAAAAAAGATAGCTCTTTCAGTAAAGACATTTTTCATTGGAAGTGTTCCAACAAAGAATGTTCTAAGAAAGTTTCCTTGAGACATGGAAGTTGGTTCTCAAGAAGCCATCTATCATTAGAAACAATAATATTTATTACATATATCTGGGTGTATAGGGCCAGTGAAGAATTTGTTATTCACGAGATAGAGGTGGCCTGTCAAACAATAGTAGACTAGTACAATTTTTGTAGGGAAGTTTGTGTAACTATATTAGAAAATAATTCTAAAAAAATGGTAGTATAGGACATATTGTTGAAATAGATGAAAGCAAGTTCGGTAAAAGAAAGTTTCACAGGGGTAAAAGAGTAGATGGTGTTTGGGTTTTTGGTGGGATCGACCAGGATACGAAGGAGTGTTTTTTTCAAACTGTGCCTGATAGGACAGCTAATACATTAATTAACATAATACAGGACAATATTATACCTGGAACCACAATAATTTCTGATTGCTGGAAAGCTTATACGTCTTTAGAGGAACAGGGTTACAAGCATCTCACTGTGAATCATTCAAAGGAATTCAAAAACCAAGAAACGGGAGCTTGCACCAATACTATTGAAAGTACCTGGAGGGCTTTGAAAAGATTCTTGCCTGTAAATGGTACTACCAAAACCTTATATAACAGTTATTTCAGCCAATACTGCGTAAGAAAGCAATATTTATCTGGTTCATCAGATCCCGCTTTAACACTCCTTTCATTAATTAAAGAAATCTATAACCCTTCGTTTAACGCTACCACTGAAGAAATCAACGAGTTTAAAAAAATAAAATCCGAAAAACAGAGTACAGAATAAAAAAACAACGTAAAGTATTACAGTGTATCACAAATACATCGAGTGACAGCTTGGATGATTTTACGTTGTGAATGGTAAGTGACGCTTCATATTTACAATTATGGGGGCTGCCGCCACCATACCCCCGCTTCTCCTACATAATTGTGGGGGCTGCCGCCCCCACACCCCCGCTGAAATCTAAAAACTATGAACAATAAATCCGTAAAGATAATTTATTTCAAGAAAATGACGAAAACGCTCCCGTATTGGTAAAAACAAAATGGCGGCCAAATTTAATAAACAATATAATGTTGTAATATTTTGGAAGCTATCTGTCCATTCATGTTATAACCGTATTGGTTTTGATGTAATCATCGTACGGTTTTTGTGAATAAAGGTATGTACTGTTCTTACTTACTTTTGTCACTTATGTAGTTAAGTAAGATAGTTGTATACACGGAGTGCAAAATGTTGACAATTATCGTTCACTGTATCATAAGCCTTGTCATATTCTCCATTAGATTCCAACCATTTTTCCAGATCTCTAAATGATCGACGAGCTTGTTGACTTTTTTGCTCCGATGGGGGGGATTTTCGTTCTTCAGTACCCAGGTATTTTATTGCATCCTGTTTGCACTTTCCGGTGATTTGGAGAACAATACCTTTATCGTTCTTTTCAATGGTCCAACACTTGCCGTTTTCCATCTCAAGCAGTACGAAGTTGTGGTATAAGATAGTATTAGTTAATAACAATTGGTTCTTAAACAGATCAGTTTTGTACATATAAACCATCTGTAGTTTTGGTTTTGGCTTACGGCAGAAACAGGACGATGCTAATCCAAAAGCCTTACCACGGGAACTGGTGGATGCTAAAGTCAAGTTCACACAGTTGGAATTTAATGGTAATACTGAACCAATGCTCATCCTGAAATAAGACTAACAAGGTAAGATTTGTTATAGACAGATAATTTTATCTTTGATTTAGATAAAGGATAAAACAGTTTGTTTGATTTGTTAGGTGCAACGCCTTAGCAACACATTGTATAGGTCATATAACGGCGGTCAGTCAACAAACTCACTCTTTCTGGAAAGGCTTAATCTCTGGATTTAGCTGTTAACCAACTTCTGAGCGCATACTTTCGTAAGTGACTGACAACTGCCCTTTATAATTAAGATTTATTGGAAAGAGCGAGAAAGCCGTAGAAATTATTTCATGACCAAGCTCCACGAACAGCTGCATAGCGGAATCAGTATCTCAAAAAAATCTCAATATCGATCTATGTCCGTCTGGCGGCAGAGACCATCAGACGGCAGCAGCTGAATAAGAGACTTTAGTCAGTTATTTGCCCTTGTATACTCTTTAAATAGGTAGGTCCTATTAGTTGGATTACTCGGATTTTGACCTTACTTTTTAATGTCAATTTGCCAAAATTAATCTTAAATAACTTTTTGTAAATCATTTAATGTGTTTGAAATTCAAGCTATGTATTTTTAGGGTAAAAAAATTATCTAAATTGCATCATTTCTGTTAATATCTTAATTAACAAGAAAGATATTATTTGAAATATTTTGTTTTCCTTACAAAGAAATTCAATGATAAACTCCGAGGATTCCGACTGTAAAGACCTACTTGCCAATTGGATTGCTTCAGATTTTATCAGGGAAAGATAACTGACAAAAGTCCTTAATTTTTTCCTCATCAAGTAAACAACTTTAGGCTAGCAGGCCTAAATATTTAGGGCTAAGTCTAGTGAGTAAAATATCGTAAAATATCAAGCTGTTTCAACACAGCTTCCGCTCGACGACCGTCTAATTCATTTATGGATCGTACGGGCGCCGTCCATTCATAGGTCGGTGATTGTTAGATCCTTTGACTATTTTCGGTTAAATCAATACGGCAAAAAATCGCGACCGTTATATTCATGATCACGCACATGTTACTTATCAGACTTAAAATCGCCCGGCGTCTGCGAGATGGTCAAAATTAGTTAAGTCAGGTGGCACCCGTTTTATTTATGATAAGGTCAAGTGTTAAGTATAGCTGATAGGTTAGTTGGTAGATATACATCAAACAATTACTATAAAGTGTTAATTAATGCCGGATATCCAATTTTAAAAAAAACAGTTCATAAAAGCATGTACATACATGATAAATGCGCCATCGTGAACGGACTGAAAGCAAATTAAATCGGTGTAAATCACATAAAATAAAAAGTTCATTTATATTTATCTACAATAAAACACTTACATGTTATCAGGCTCCACCAGTGAATTTCTAGCACTTTTAAAATTCTTAGAAAATTTTAGAATTTAGATTTAAGTAAAAAATGCCAACCAGTACTATCGGTTGTACTATTTGATACAATGTGATTTTCTGAAAATCGCCAATCAATATTTGAATATATTTTTTATTATATTGTGACGTAAAATATTTACTTATTGATTCAATCTTTCTATGCAATGAGCATTTCTATGGACATAAATAGAAGACTACTTTAAGGTAGAACTTCCCTCATGCAAATTTGTTGTTATTAATATATTTATCAAAGTGCTGATAGCGTTGACTGAACATCTCCTTTTTATCTTTTATATATAAGTCGTGTATTTTTTGTCTATAGAAAATGATAGTTAAAATAATTATAAAAAAATATCTGACGCGATGAAAACATTTAAAATACAATATTAAATAATACATCCGTTTTCTGTAAAATGTTCTGTAGCCATAAAAGTAGTTTTCTATGACAGGAAGACTACCTTAAAAGACATTTTTGAAATGGGGCGAAAAAATTACCTTTGCTGTTTACAAGAAAAATATATTTTGAAGTTAAATAAAACATGCGTATTTTGTAAGATAAAAGCCATTCACGATTTCAGAAAATGACAAATACAGTAAGTTTAATACAAATGTATATTCCTCATGTGATAACCAATTGAGTGAGTAAACAAAATTGATTTAATGGAAAAATCGAATATTTTACTTTTCTCTATTTAAAGAATACATATTTACCAAGCAGTTTTGTAATGTTTGAAAAGGTATAGATTGGTATCTCAGAATATTTTTAATTCTTTTCTTTGTTCATTTGTATGTACATGTGTATTTGAATTCAAGCTAAAAGTGCGATATAAAGTGTACTTCAACATACATGGCACCTAGACAATTAATGTTCTCATATAACTGCAAGGTTAGGAAATAGCCACCCGGCTAGCTCAGTTAATAACTTGGAAGCACGCAAGTCTACTGATCGAGGGGTCGTGGATTCGATTCCCGGGCGGGGCATACTTTTGTGGAGCTTGGTCATGAAATTATTTCTAAGGCCATTCTCCCTCCTACCAATGATTTTTAATTCATGTAGAGCAGTTGTCAGTCACTGACGAAAGTATTCGCTTAGTAGTTGGTTAACAGTTAAATCCAGAAATTTAGCCTTTCCAGGAGGAGTGAATAGGTTGACTGACTGCCGTTATATGACCTATACATTGTGTTGCTACGGCGTTAAACCCAACAAACAAACATGGTTAGGAACATGTTTGTATCAAACAACTACCATGAAGTTTCACTATCTATAAAACAGAAGAAAATATACGGAGAAGTACATTTGTTTTCTATCAATGTAGTCCTGCAGTATATAAGGTGAACCGTGCACTTGAGTCCCCACAAAGTTTTTTTGCTGTTTCTATATCTTTGAAAGGTGCTGAATAAGAATCCGAGTGAGGACACAGTGTCATCCTTGAGCAATTTGCATAATATGCAAATTAAGTCCGCCATTATAGAAATTCCGTTTTTCGCTGATAACTCAATAACCAACTTAGATACAAAATTAAAATATGTATCTATACCCATGTTTTCAGAGTGCATCTATCACATGGTACTAATATCAGCTTGGTCAGATCATTTAAATATGCAAATTTATGCAAATTAGGTATTTTACGAAACACAATATTCGGTTTTGCTATACAAATCAACGTCCGTAGTTTTACATTGAGATTTTGAGTAAAATATGTTTATTCTAATTTTGTATATATAATAAATACAAATATATTAAATAATTACATTAAATCAGTTAATGATGCTCTAAAGATATGCAAAATATTCAAATTACGTCAAAAATTGTAGGATATTGCCTCAAACATTACATGGTGTCAAGAATATTTATGCAATTCTAGCATTCTGTTGATGCCTTGATGATTTTGATTCAGCTTCTATACTTTTGAACGGAGCTGACTAAGAAATTTAGTGATGACATCCAGTCATCATTGAACAATTAGCATAATATGCAAATTTGGTCCGCCATAATCGAAATTCCGTTTTTCGATAACCAATCATGATAAGATTTTAAAATATGTGTCTGCACCCATGTTTATAGGGTCTAGCTATCATATGATACCCCATTCAGCATGATCAGATGATTTGCATATGCAAATGTATGCAAATTAGGTTTTTTAAATGAACTGTTTTTCAAGTGAATTTATTTTGTTCAAATTTAAGTACTTCAAATAGGAAATTTTCCAGGAAATATAATAGAATCAAGTAATTTGTCAATTGAAACCCAATTTATGTTCGGTTGAATTTCAATGTCCAGAATGTCCACATTATGAGACCATTCATATACCACACCTAATCAATGTATTAATATAACATGAATGTTTATAATGTGTTACTTATTACCGTGTGGCCTACGCACATGGGTGCTTTCAGCTCAATATTACATTTTAAAGTGGTGTTCCTTTACGCCAGAATAAAAAAAGGATGAAAAATAAATTTATTTGAATAGTACATCGAAAAATTTATTGTAAAATTAAAGCTACTGAATTCAAAAGCGTTTCCTTATCATAAAAACATCCTCTCATTGACATAATATAAGCATCTATTTGATTGATATACATGTACTTCATGGCAATAGTAGTAGCTGGAAAGTCTTACTTATTTTCGTGCAGATTTGACCTCTCAACATTGTTTACTGTGGAAAGAAATTCATGAAACTACACGTGTCAACGTTATTCATTTGCTCATAGTTTCCACTAACTTATTTACTCAATATTAGACAGAACGTTCTAGGCATGTATATACATTTATCTTACCTCGTACAGAATACTCGTTTTTCATTGGCCGAGAGCGGTCACGTGCTGACCATGTATTATCCCATATTAGGTCAGTAGATTCTAATATCCAGTCAGTAACAAAATTTATAAATGATAGCGTTCAGATGGGGGTACTCGGTAAGATAAATTCGTTACACAGTCAGTTACTGACCGGATACGGTGTGATACCGGGTCAGTGAATAAATATTGGGCTCGAGCTACGCTCTCACCCAATATTAATTTACTGACCCGGTATCACACCGTATCCGGTCAGTAACTGACAGTGTAACTAATAATATAATAACAATACCATCATTTAGGAATGTCGTATACATAAATATATTGCTAGCATGTTCAATAATATGTGTTGCTTTTCAACTTTTCAGAAACATAAATATGACAATGAGACCTTGCATGCATGTTTAATAACTAGATTGTGTATGAATGTTTATAGCATATTTGTTTATTGCAAGGTGAGCAGGAATCTCAATTCAGTAACGCCATGATAATCAGACTTACCTGGTATTTTGGACTATCACGGAAGGTCATGATCTGCAAGAATTGAATTGAGATAGCCAAACTCGGAGTGTGTTGTACATGGTCATGGCTACACACACCCAATTTGTCTTTGTATGGCTAAATTTTCGACTTTAATTTGACTAAAAGTTGTTTTGCTTAGTATGTTCTTACAATCATTTGAATGCATCCTTACTTATCTTCCTCATTATATCAAAAAATTGATTACATAATATATTTTTAGTGTAGGCAATAAATCATTGGAGAAATTACGGGCACAAAAACAATATTCTTTACAATCTCATGACCGTATATCTTTATTATCTAAAATTTATATATAATAAGCAATGCATGCTCTTAGTTTATGTAGAATACCTTAGTTATATACACTGACTTTAACTTAGATAGAGACAATGGATATCAACTTACTTTATGCACCTAATTTGCATAAGTATGCATATCCAAATCATCTGATCATTATAATATTAGTATAATATGTTCTCCGACATAAAACGAAACGAACTAATGCCATGGAAGCATATACATAATATATATTATAAACAAAAAATGTATATAGGTAAATACATACTGTTTATGTTTGTCATATATGGTTATTGAGATATTATGATTTTTTTTCAAGTTTGTCGTCACTCTAAATATACTAACTAAATGCTTTGTCTTTAATTATTTGTAAATTATCGTTCTGTTCATAACAACTCGAAATTTGGTACATGATCTTTATTTTATGTAGTGAATAAAACACTTGCCTATACTTAAAGACCTAATTTGCGTACATCTGCATTTGCAAATCATCTCTGATTATGCTTAAGGTCGTATCATATGATAGCTAGACCCTACAAACATGGATGCCGACACATATGTTAAATTTTTATCATGATTGGCAATTGTGTTATCAGCGAAAAACGGAATTTCGGTAATGGCGGACTAAATTCGCATATTATACCAATTGCTCATGGGTGATAGGATGTCCTAACTAAATTTCTTAGTTAGCTCTGTCCAAAAAACTGAATCAAAATTATCCAGACCAACATAGAATGCTAGACAACGGCATAAATAGACATGACATCATGTAATGTGTGAGGCAAAATCCTACAATTTTTAACGTAATTTGAATATTTTGCATATCTTTATAGTATCATTAACTGATTTAATGTAATTATTTGATATTAATATTTTATTTAATATATACAAAAGTAGCGTAACATAAACATATTTTACTCAAAATATCAATATAAAAAAAACTACAGACGTTGATTTGTATAGCAAATCCGAATATTGTGTTTCGTAAAATACCGAATTTGCATAAATTTGCATATCTAAATGGTCTGATCAAACTGATATTAGTACCATGTGATAGATAAACCCTGAAAACATGGGTATGGATACATATTTTAAATTTGTATCTAAATTAGTTATTGAGTTATTAGCGAAAAACGGAATTTCTATAATGGCGGACTTAATTCGCATATTATGCAAAATGCTCAAGGATGACACGGTGACATCACTCGGATTCTTATTCAGCACCTTTTAAAGATATAGAAACAGCAAAAAAACTTTGTGGGGACTCAAGTGCACGGTTAACCTAAAATATGGCATTTTACTGCAGGACTGATGGTAATGAAACATACACAGTCCTATTATTTATGCTATTTATTGAGCTCCCATTTTATAAATCTCAAATTGAGGCCAAAAAATAAAACTTTCAAAACTGTTAGAATATTCTGAATTTGATTTATTAAAACAAGGCAATATTTCTATTTAAAGCGAGCATAGATCAAAATTATCACTTGTATATTCAATAATAAACATTGCTGGTAGTCTGCTGGATTACCTGGCCCTTACCAATATTGTTATCAGGTCAGGCAAGCCGTAATCATAGCGGCCTCCTCAGTTATTATTCAGGTATTACGTTTTCTTAATCTTGCATGATAATTTGCTGACGATAGTAAATTTAGTTGAGTTCGGTACTATAATTATAGGTAATTCAATTTCGATTTTTCTGATTATACGTATATTTAGCGAAGGATTAACAAAAACATGTTTCAAGTGAACACAATTCGGACGTGGATTAGTCTCGTTAGAATTTCGGATACTTTATTTAGCATGAATGTAACCGAACAACTTAAAAAATATATCAACTGTAGTTCTTGTGCAATGATCCATTGATTTAAGCCTGTGTAGTGAGTAATTTCATTTTAATAAATAATTATCCAATACATAATTCATTACATCGGGCGCGGCCATGATCATGCTTTGCCTGACGTACTGTTACCTGTCAAAGTACGACTGGGAACCAGACAACATTGTTAGAAACTAAACATTGAACCATTTTAGTGTGGTATAATAATATCACACGATATGTTTGACCAATCACAAAAGTCTGGGGCCACTTTCACGAAACAACTTAAGTTCATTTTTAAACTTAAGTTGTTGCTTAAGTCTAGATTTTATCTTATCACTGTTTCACAAAAAACTTAAGTCGATTTTGAAACATAAACTTAAGACAAAACTTAAGTCACCTAGGGAGGTGACTTAAGTCTAAAACAGGCAACTTAAGTCAGAAATTTCAATATGGCTGCGCCCAATGTTGTAATTCGGAGATGCCATTTGAGTAGGCCGCGAAAAACTAGAATACATTAAACCCATTAGAAGTGTTTGACGACCAATACTTAATAAATATGTACAGGTTATCCAGACCAGCAAGTTACTGCAAGGCCATTTCGTGCGACCTACAAGCAGGTCACATAGTCAGTTTACATGAAAGATCTTGTTGCATTAAAGTTCTATGCTACTGGCACAGAATTCAAATGGCATGACTCATAGAATAAATGGCATTCAAATACAAATATGTATCACTATTTCTATGAAGAGGCGAACAAATAAAAATGCGTTTAAAGACGATTAAAGCTATCTGACAACAAAACTCAGGTTTGAATGCAAAATAAAAGCAAACAAATAGAATTATGTATCAGTGAATTTTTAAAAAAGCAACGAAATGCAGAATTTGAATAAGGAAATATTAATTTACCTTTTCAGTGATAAACTCATAAATCCAGTTATTTGCCTGCTTTCTAATTAGTCATGAAAGTATTGCCTGCACAGTGATTTTTTTGTTTTTCAAGCTTTACATACATGTATATATTACACCAACCTGTTTTGCTTTACTTTCGTTCCCTGCTTGTACAAGGATAACACGAGAACATCGTGTATTAATATTTAATGTGTTTGTGTGATGTGTATGTAAGTCATTGCTAAAAGATTGTACATGTATTACAGCATGCTATTGACGGTTTACACATTACCGGTTTAAAATTGACAGATTTAACAGCGTAGCTTTGAAACATTGATATAGTCAAAACTTAAGACCAGACTTAAGTCAGGAACAGATAAGATTGTCGTAAGTTGTTTCGAGAAACTGACTTAGTAAAAACTTAAGTTCACCACAACTTTTAACTTAAGTCCAAGCTTAAGTCTTGACTTAAAAAAACTTAAGATTTTTTGTGAAAGTGGCCCCTGGTATCTAAGATTCAGGACATCTACATCGCATGGTAACATACATTGTATAATCAATGACAGCCGTCTTGATGATGTGAGTTTATAAATTAGAGGTACACATGAAATTGGTAAATTTGTCTGTCAGGCTCTCGCTGGGTAATCGCTTGTGTTCATTGCAACATCGTAAAATGATATAGATATAACAGGGGCGGAAACAGGATATTTTTCTAGGGGATCTGAACTTTTTCCAGGGGGTCCAAACTTTCGTACAACAACCACATTATACACTTTCTGCAGAATAATGCAACATATTAATATTAAAAACTACAAAACAATTAAGTCAAGAAATACAATTATAGACAGGTACATTTTGGAAATTCTCCCCTGCCCCCCTCCCGCTAGATCCGCCTATTGATATAAAGATAATATTATCCATTTGCCCGTGTTACCAACTTACTTGTATATATACACAACAAAAATATTGGGTGGATGGGTGGGGTAATGCAAAATATTAAGGTTCTCAGTTAGCGCAAAGTTCTTTACAAAATCTAAGGTAATAGTGTGTATGAATAACTCTAGCAATTATTACTTTCCTATATTGATGTTTGAAGCTGACAGTGAGTTTCCTGAAGTCTGACTGAGGAATTTAGTCACATTTGTCTATGAGCATGTTTGCTACGTCATCAGAGATTTCCAGCGCTGTAATACATCCTCAAAGTTCTTTATTTGATTGAGAACAAATGACATTGCTTTCAAGTCCACGCTTACAACCCCCTGCTCCTACAGATAACGTTGTACATACAACTCTTCCTCTGTATGGTTGTGCGCTTTTACCCGTAAGAACTAAGTTCCCTTTAACTGCACCAGTGTAAGGACGCACAGAAGAATGTAGAATATTGTCCATATGTCTTGCAGTCTTCAAGATTTAATTCCAAATCGCATAAAATTCTATTCGACTTCCGTATAATAAGCCTCCTCAAAACAGAACCGACCGAGCCCTCATTAAACATGTCCTGTTCCGGTCTTACTTAACTATGAAAAACAATTTACTGCTATCTTGACTAAATTGCTTTGTTGCAAACAATCGGGTGCTTTTAACTATAATCCATAACAAATCTTAACCCTTTTGACAAGGTATTTATATGTACATATTTAATTTACAAAAAGACCGATTTTTATAATTTCACAATATTCCCTGACTCTTTAATATTTTATTTTAATGCTTCAATTTTTGTTGAGTATATATATACATGTAGGTGTAGACACGAAAGTGTGTTGGTATAAAGTACCCTTAAGCTCATGCATGTATTAAACAACCAATATGAATTTAATGAAACAGAAGAACTTTGAAGGATGGTAAATTTTATTCCTTTGCAGGTGCGTTGGAGCTGGGGCGTACGTATTGTGACGTCAGCCCAACGTACATTTGACATAAAAATCCTGAGCAGTGAGCATTTCTAAAATAAGCATTGGTCACATTTTCACCGTAGACGTCAGCGAACCAACGCTGCCACAGAGAATGGGGTACTGAAAGTGCTAGAAATCGAGTTTCAGAGGCTTACATTCACAAAACAATTCGACCAACAGGAGGGGACACCCATCCCGTACCCATCCCATCTGTGGCCACAATATTCAGATCCCTTCTACGCGCCTGCTTTGTCAATTGTAATGAAAGAAAATTAACGGTTTTCGGTTATTAAGTAGATCTCCTATTTTATTAACCTCAAAATTTTGTCAACCATTAATTTGAAACTTCTTGGTAAGACTTATTCAAAAATTGAATGTTTTAAAGTATCAAAAGATTCTATTGTTAGCTTACATATCAATACTTTTTACTTGTCATTGTATGTATTCTAAATTGCTAGACACATATATCTTATTACAAAGAAATGAGTCTGTCAGTTAAAGACATCACCTGACGTAACTGATACCGTATCTCAAAAGATAAAAAATTAATTGGAATACTTTGTCACCGGATGAAATAAATGTGTTGCTTGGCATTGCGTCATTTTTATCAGAACCCATTTCTTTTACTTTCATTTAAATCAATTATCCTTTATGTTTAAGTTCAATAACAACACTAACTTAATTAAGAAACAAGAATTTCCATCGGTATTTAATTTATTATATCTTAGAGCAAGACAATAAAGGAGCGGCATCAATCTAAAGATGTATCGTATCAGTTATTGCTTATAATTGAATCGTTATAGAAACATATTTCAAGACAATTCTATATATCAACACACGATCAGACGATGATTCAATTCTTTCATCTACTGTTGGATAAATACCAATATAAATGAACGAAACGATTATGTTGTTTAGTTTAATATTCAATTTTTGTTTTTATTAGAGCTTCCACGATATATTGCGATGCGCTAGCACATAATTGGGCTCGTATCTAAGAAAGTGCCGTCCGATTTAAGTCAAATTATCAGCAAATATATTTTAAAGAGGGATCATTATTTTTATGATTATTTCATAACATAAAACGAATGATCTAACGTGTAATAACAAAAACATCTCGAAGTAACAAAATGATGATTGCGATTTGCGTGACTTAGTGAATGTGATAAAATGATAGTGGAATTCGGGTAAATTTGTCAACGATTCTCTTTCTTATATTATGTGTGGCATCCATGGCTGTTAGGAACCGTTTGTGCATTGCGTTCTAATGGATCTCTTATACTGATGGTTATACGTAAACATGATTTGTGCATATGATTTAACAACTGAAAGTTTTCAATTTTCTCGTATAACCGACCATGTTCCATTTCAATTTATGAAGAATTAATGCATCATACTTCACGGAGTGCGTTTTTTTGTTTCAAGTTTTTTTTCATACAAATTTGTAAGTAACGTTGCATCTGTACAAAACCAGTGGGTGTCTGAATACCATTTAACGCATCTAAATGTGCAGGTAAGTTGGCGAAATGGGCTAATGGACGATATCATTTTTATTTCTACACCATTTATTGATATTGCAATGAACATGAGCGACTACCAAACGAGAGCCTGACTAACAAATTGTCCAATTACCTCTAATTGATAAATTCACATCATCAAGACGACTGCCATTTGGTATAAAATGTATGTTAACATGCGATGTTGATGTCCTGAATCTTAGACACCACACTTTTGCGATGGGTCAAACATATCATGTGTTATTTTTAGGCTTTAAAAATTGATTCAATTATTTTAGTTTCACTAGACGTGAGTGTGCCATATCCTACTGTGGGTGACATTTAGATTACATGTGTATTACGTTGGTCGTTTGGTGCTACCAAGTTAATAGCATACTTTTCACACTGAATAAAGTTTTCGATGTATTCGAGATTCCAATGCTTCATAATGCAAAACAATTGTAGGAATGAACTCAAACTAGTGTCTGCTGTTTAAACCAGTTTATTGTTTTAATATATTCATAATGAAATGTTGATGTATCGAGGTATGAAGCAAGTTATTCTAGAAATGTTACTTTGAACAATTAATTTTTCTATCGACGTAACTCTGTCCCCTTTTCCGAACAGACCCTGTTGCTAACATGAAATGAACATATTTGTTTCATCTTCCAGTTCTTTATTATTTCTTGTTCAGAATCGAAAGCATCAGATTTAACATGAGATTGAATTGAGTATTTTCAGATATTATTCGTTCAGTAAATGCATGGATGTGTATTTCTTGATCACACCATAGCACATGATTACATTTAAAATTCCTATGACCTTGTATTTGACAAATAATGGATTAATCCAAGATTACTCTTTGTCAATGTTTATAACCTGTGTAGCGGCTCACAAATATTACTCTGTCAATTTAATCAACATTTTCTTTTTTCGCAAAGACAATTATTCTTTTCCCGAACACGTCCTGTCAATTTAGATTACAACAATGTCGTTGAAGATATGATTTCAGATTCCGTATTGCTTTTATCGTGTTTTAATTCCGTGACCTCAGGAGTCACCTGCGTCGGTCAAATTGTTGTTTGTTGTTATCCAATTGACTGTCGAATCTAAAGAAAACAAAAAAGGCAAGTGATTGTCTGACAAAAAAGCGTTTGTGGATGAGAACCGCAATAAAACAAGTCCTTTTGAGAGAGACAAATTAAAATCTAATAGCTTTTAACTGTTAAAATTTTCTGAGGGGAGATTGCATTGTTAAATCTCAAACACGCTTGATTCAATTATTTATTTATTTAATGAAAATAACTTCACAATATCAATCAATATTATACGATTATTTAAAAGCGTAAACATTCTTCCTGTACTCAGAACGTTTTCTGTTTTAGTTTGGTCAGATTTTTGTATGTACACTTAAACATATATTCTGCTGTTCGGAGTTATAGTGTATCTTGAAGTTCAGCTAAGTCAGGTGAGAGTTTTATGTACACACAGTTATCATCGTGTGACCCTTAACATTCATTTCAGAAATGTTTGTAACGCATTCTTTCCTACCAGTATTGGTGTACTTTGCGTCTCCATTAATAACTTAATTTAAACCACTAAACCTCATCAGCGGGAGTTGCCGTGTGGTTACAAGGTTGAACTGGTAATCGTTGTATAGCCAGCGCCGCGTTATTTCGAATCCCAGCCAAATACCTACCCCGTTGTTTCCTTGAGCAAGAAACATATCCTACCCGCTTAATACTGGGAGAACAGGTTGGGACTCGAAAGTTTTTAATCTAAGTTATAAGAACTTGTTTCACAATCGAGCTTGAATTAACATTGTATAGTACATTTGATGGGCATTTTGTTTGTGAAACTTTGAAAACAAAATGTTTGAACATTCTGTATGTCCTGAGAACTTGGATCATGAAGGGAAGTTGTAATGTACTATTTGTTTTCATTTGACTTGAATACAATATTTCACAATAAACAATGAATGTGATGTTTCTATTTTAGGAATCGCTATTCTGAACTGTTAACAGACGTAAAGTCTGGAAGGTTTCATTTATTCTAACTTTGGGAATATATTCCTATTAAATCGTCATATACAAACAATGTTCTTTATTTACTAAACAAAGCTGTGTCTAATTGAAGATACTTACTATTATAAAAAGTTTACGGCTGATTATGTTTAAAAATTAATTATGAAATAGAAATAGTGGATACATGCATAACGTAACAATGTAACATGTACTTTCAGATATTAGAAACACATTATGCTAGATTGGCGAATAATGGTGAACATGCAGTTATTTCATGCGATATTTTAATATTTCCTATTTTTGAGTGCTGCAAAGCAAGAATTGTTCTTGACCTACTGTTATATTGATATTATATGAGTTTAGTGTATATTGTAATTAGATATATTATAGTGGAATAATTTGTTCTTAAAATGGTAATTTCCTAGACGACAAACTATGATGTGCATACATGTATATATCAAATATAAACATGTTTACTTAGCTCTCAAGTTTCCTCTAGAATTAAAATTACATTTTGCTAGGAAAATAATTGTTTAGTTTATTTGTGCACCTACACTATATAAAACCTACGCCGCAGATATACGGATACATGATCTACTAGGATGTATGCACTCTTGGCGGATAAATGACTGGCATGCATGTCTCTACTAAAGAAAGATAAATGAAACCTAATATACTCTACCAATATTCTTTGCAATTGTTGCCTGCATTTTTAAGAAAATATACTTTATAGGTAATTAGCAACTATTTATTTTTATGTATTGATATAATGTCACCAAACTTTCATATATTCTATGGATTGATTTTGCTTATGTATTTAATATTAGACATGATCATATATTTATGTTTAACATTGAGTATTGATTTATATGCATGCCTTCACTGGAAATGTAAATGTTGAAATGAATGTATTTTAATGTATTGTATAAATGTAAAATCATGGACATATTGTCTAAATTTTGAAATAAATTATCTATCTGTATCATGTTTAAAAGGAGTTTCTCCTAGAAGTTGCTAATTATCTTCTCTTCTAAACCCTGCTTTAGACTAAAACACGTAGTAGACATGCGAGTACATTTTAGTAAACATAATTTTTTGCTGTAATTAGTGGCCAATAAGCCGTATTTTTTAAGTTTCTAAAAAGGAATAATGTATAAATCAAATAATGTAGTAAATATATAGATGTATAAACTGTGCCATTTAATCATGGAACACTTCACATGTTCTGTATTATACCTCAGAATACAGAATTTTGTACTTTTTTGCCGCATATATCTTTGTTTTCTCTTTTGATTTATGTACACATAATATTACCACTATCCGGCGGTATTTAATGCTTAGCATTAATCTTTTCTTGTATGGAATATGCGATAGTCTTGAAGAATATTCAAGGGATGTCACTGTAAGGGGTGTCGCTAAATTCCCATGTTTTATAATAAGAGTTATTTCCCTCTTAGCAAATCAGTTTGAATTTAAGTATAGATCTTGAAGAATGGACGACACCAGTTGGGTGCGGGAGGCATACTTTCGTGGAGCTTGGTCATGAAATAATTTTCTACGGCCATTTCCATCCTACCACTGATTCTAAATCATGAAGGGCAGTAGTCGGTCTCTGAAAGGAATTATGCGCCTAACAGTAGGTTAACAGCTAAATCTAGAAATTAAGCCTTTCCAGGAACAGTGAGTAGGTAGGCTGACCGCTGTGATATAACCTAAACAATGTGTTGTTACGACGATAAACTCAACACACAAACATACAAGTGATTGACCTAAGCAGTATAAAATATGGTATCATTGACCTTTTATACCTTCAACAATAAACTTCAATATAAAGATCAAGGTAAAATAAGGACAAAAAAGTTCAATGTCAAAATAAGAGTGCAAGTGAACTGATGCGTTATCTTAAAAATTTACTATCATTTTATATACCTTGGTGTCACTAAACAACGTGTTTTATATTCTGTTTGTTAAATTTTGTGATCAATTTAAAACGAAATGGAGGATACAAGCTTTCAGGGGAAGAGAGCTTTAGTCACCGGTGCTGGTAAAGGTATGGTGTATTGTTTTATATTTGTAGAGGTGTTAAGTTCGTGATCCGTGGGAAGAAAAAGAAAAAATATTTAACTCGGAGGATCAAATATCTGCAATTTATATAACTGGCTCATTTATACATTGATCCACCAAGTTTTTATACGATTATTTCATCAAAACCACCAACAAGCACAAAGTTCAATAGCCTGTTCAATTACCCCTTACGTTTCAAAACGTTCTGTTACGGTACATTTGGAACTCCTCGGCCATTCGCTGCGAATAATCTCGGACATATTAGACGCTTTTTTGAAACTACCGGTCTTGAAGTAAACAATTATACGATCGTTTAGGTAATGAGTGATGTTTCGTTTTTAGTCCATAAATTTTGAAACATCACTCATTGCCTTAACGATCGTACATATGTTTCCAGCGAATGGTCGAGGAGTTCCGAATGTGGCGTTACGGAATGTTTTGGAACGTTTAGGGTAATTGAACAGGCTACAGGTATAAAGTAATGCAGACGGCCTTCAAAACGAGATGCAAAGTCGACAAATCAAAATAAAACATAGATAGCGACGAAACGCATCGTTTTACGACGATGTGTAACTATAGGTCTATGATCAACAACAATTGTATTTCTACATCATTTATAAAAGAAATGGATGTTTTAGTTTAGTCATGTTATCAACACTTTGGTGATCGAGCTTGCTATGTACATCATGTAACAAATGTACAAAATCTTACTAATTTACTTTTAGTTTTAATTTTTATTTTAGTCTTTTATGAAATATTTTACGAAGATGTTCCCGTTCTTTGAGTTATAACTGTATGCATGAAGCTCACACGCTAATGTGTGAAAGAATTTTCGCTGGTTTCAAAACTGTTTAAATTTAATAATATATTGTCTTCAAATAATAAAACGTATAACTACAATTCTGCCAAATTTATTTCAGAAAGTCTTAAAAAACGTAAAACTATTTTGGAAATTGTATAATGTTTCATAATATTGGATAATTTATTATTCTATCAATTATATATCCTGTTAATTCTATTCATAAATATCCTGTTAATTTTATGTAGATTCTCTGTATGTAATGTATAAAAAAATGTATATTTGTCTTTGGCATGAAATATTTCGATGGAAATGGCCAAAAGCTAAACTAAGCCGATAGCTAAAAATCATAAAGGCCGCCTGGCTAGCTCAGTTGGTAGCACACAAGTCTACTGATCGAGAGGTCGTATGTTTGATTCTCATGCGGGGCATACTTTCGTGGAGCTTGATCATGAAATTATTTCTACGGCCATTCTCCCTCCTACCAATGATTTTTAATTATGTAGGACAATTGTCAGTCACTGACAAAAGTATGCGCTTAGTAGTTGGTTAACAGCTAAATCCAGAGATTTAGCCTTTCCAGGAGTGAGTGGATTGACTGACCGCCGTTATATGACCTATACAATAAAATATGTTGCTACGATGTTAAATCGAACAAAAACAAACAAACAAAACAAATAAACACAAATTATTATTTAATTTATTCTTCTTTTTTTCTCAACTGTCAAAACATGAATAATTTCACGGTTACTTCGTGCTCTTTGTCTAACACACGAGATACTGAGATAGTGTGTATTCAATCACCGTGAAATTATTCAAACTTTGACAGTTGAGAAAAATTTACATAAGAACGAACAACACTTAAACATGCACTTTGACCATAGATAACGAGTCACAGTAACAATTTATTCGTGTCACGTTTATCTTCACTTGCAAAATTTTACATATGCGAAAACAATTTTAATAGGCATGCATGATTAAAACCTAACATAGTGCTCTTTAAAAGTTCCGGAGCGAATAAGTTTTGTGTTCAACTGACCATGCATACTACAGCTAATATAAACACCACCCCAAACCCTACCCTCCTCTCACAGCTCAGTGAATGCACTACATTCACACATTCAGAGATACACTTGTAAAGTGATCAATGTTTACTTTCATTTTGGTTAATTTTCCATTATTTTACTAATGTAAAACTGCCCAACACTTTTGCATATCAAAATTTTGAAATTATTGGCATCAGAATATTTGGCATTATAGTAGTCGATCGCGCATCTATTTATAAAGCTACGCGACAGTCATGCGATTAAACGTGTTTGTATCTCTGCCTAAAAATAGAAATATTGGTTTGCACACACAGTCTTTAGCAGAGTGGGAATGTGAATGTGTGAAACTTTTGAGGGATGCAAAGGAGAGTATCTACGGAGCCCCTAAAGTGACATTTTGAAATACTTTTTTATGTTCAAAACTATTTCGTTTAAACGTAATATTATTTCGTTTTTACGAAATATTATTTCGTTTTTACGAAATATTATTTCGTTTTTACGAAATATTATTTCGTTTATTCGAAATATTATTTCGATTTAACTGAAATAATATTGCGTTTAAACGAAATAATTATTTCGTTTTTTTTCGAAATAATATTATTTCGTTTTTCGAAATAGTTATTTCATTTTTTTCTAAATATTATTTTGTTTATACGAAATAATTATTTCGTTTAAACGTTTAAACGTAATATTATTTCGATAATCCGAAATAATATTTCGAATAAACGAAATAATATTTCGTAAAAACGAAACAATATTTCGTAAAAACGAAATAATATTACGTTTAAACGAAATAGTTGTGAAAATAAAAAAAGTATTTTAAAATGTCACTTTAGGGGCTCCGTAAGTATCCTTACCCATATACATGCACAGTTAAGTTTAACTACTAGAACCATCAAAATCGATGGTCTTAGACTCTTAGTGTGGAGTGTTTAACACAAAAACTATTTTCTTCTAAAATTAACCATTGTGAAAATACATGTCGTCAATACTTGCATAGTTTGGCGATAATCAATGCGTTCTGTATAGTGGAATTTTGCAGTACAATATTTAAAGATTAATTGACAAAGTGGGTCATCACTGTTCATTTGATAACATTGAATGTGGGCAATTCTTATCTGTGTCTATTTTAGGAATGGGACGTGAGATTGCCAAAAAGTTGGCAAGTCTTGGTGCTAAAGTGTATGGTATCAGTAGAACACAATCTGACCTTGACTCTCTTGTACAAGAGGTAAGAATTTCTAGAGGTGACAGCTGGTTAGTATAACAATAAAACAAAGAAGGGTCATGATGACCCTTTATCACTCACGCTATTACCATTGCTCATTAATCTCACCAAGGCCATTAAATACGTAAATAAGGTCGTACATATACTAAACTTAACAAGACTTTATAAATCTTTTGTCACTACAGGGAGTTTACTTTAATAAACAATATGATGTAGTGGACAATACAAATAGAAGACCAAAGGCACATTAATATGTTATTGAATGAAACTTTAGGGCACAAATATATTTTAAGAGTTCTGCAGACTCAGATGTAATACGAACCTTGTACTCTCTTGAAGCTAGCTTTTTATGGTGACGTATTATAAAGTTCACTTACAACTCATACTGTCTTGAATTATAACCAGTTCGGACCATAGGATTTATCTGGTTACAATCTACACCCAACATAAATATCCCACTGGTGAAATTGTGTGTTTGCACGCTTAGATTGTTCCAGAAAGTATATTAGTATACATGCCAGAGGTACTATACAGAACTTTACTCCTATGCCTTCAGGCTAACGTTTTTGTAGCGATGTGGTAGAGTGTTTGCGTATAACTCAGAATGCCCTGGGGTCAATCCCATCCAACAGGCTACAGTGTTACATGCATTGATTTTAAGAACAGTCAAACGTGAAAAGGTCTGCCTAAAGTCGCTTAAAAACTAAACTTTTTTGTATAGTGTATAAATATTGACCCCGACCTGACCTTTCACATTTGCATCTAATAATTATCTACACATATCCCGACGAAAATCAGTACCACGCCTATTCTACACTTCGGCAATGATCGTAAAATTATAGAAGTATGTTTGTGGGTTAAGTTTTAACTCATAATCCTCACGGTCACCGTGTAATCGAACATTAATACTACATTCGTATTCAATGTAATGAATATTCTTGCATAAACGTCAGGTCGGGGTCAATATTTACGCACAATATGTCCTAATGATTATGGAAACATTTTTAAATATTTATTGTTGAATTTTGTTCAACTGTCAGTGGTGCATACATAAGCCCCACTAATTTAAATACTCGTTATGTGTGAGGTAATCAATGTACATAATTACTGATGTCTGTTGTTATCGATCGTGATATCTTAGAGACTGCAGTGAGTATTTAAATCAGCAGGGGTTAATGTATACGCTACAGACGGTTGAACAAAATTTAACGTCTAGGTACCGTCGATAGAAACTCGTCTAGTTGACATAGCTGACTGGGATAAAACAAGAAGTGTCGTTGAAGAACTTGGTGATATAGATCTTCTTGTTAATAATGCTGGTATAACAAACTGGACTGGTTTTCTTGATGTTACTAAAGATGAGTTAGACAAGTAAGAAGTTATCGTAATTTCATATTTTCATCTTTTGAACAAAGCAAAGGCGACCAGCATGATCCAAATCAAAAGACTCTATATTCGGGTTTTATGTTTTAATTTTAATTAAGGTCCGCCTGTTCCGTAAGAAAGAGTCAATACATGAAGACCCCGGGATGAGGCACGACATTAAAAAGTTGGATATTTCCCTTACTGTAAATGTAAATATGGCGTTCGTCTTCTGAATAATGTATTGGTCTTCATTCATAGAACTGGCTACTTAGTTTCCAAGGGGGGGGGGGGGCTTTAGGACATAAGCAAATACAAATCGTTATCACCAGTTGTAAATAGCAATTCTTTATATTTAATTGACGCTCCCACCAGCTGATGACAATATCCCCCATTTTTTTTTTAGAAGCAGTTGTATAGACGTTGCTAATTGATTTTACATATTATATTTACAGCCTTCACGACATCAATTTCCGAGCAGCATTCAACATAACACAGGTTTGTATCATATAATATTTTAAGCCATTTTTACACTTCTGTGCCCGGTTATCTCAGTCACGAAGTGGTTTTTATTTTCTCGGTCGTCCCTGTATATAACTGGCTGAAGCAGGCTGTACAAACTATTCCACAGTTTAAAGCTTGATTTATGTTTTTGTACATGTCTTCCATGCAACTTGAGAATGTTTCTTAAGTTTTTGACACAAAATTGTTGCAATTATGACCGAAAATATTAATTAAGGTGATGTAAAATGGGCTAAAAATGGCAGATCGGCGGGAAAATGCATTATTTTGTGAAACAGTCTGTGAGCATAATTTACCTCAAAAGCATTTAGAAACACATTTTCCTAACATTTATGTCAATTTGAATGGTACTGGTAAAAAATGGATGTGCATATCTTTATTTAAACTTGTTATACTTGTTTTCCGTATCGGCCGAAATAATAGCGATGACATTGAAATTTGATGAAAATCTATTGCATTTATTTATCGTTACAAATCCCTGTTATATAAAATCCCTGCCTCAGTTGTGTTGCCCGTCGGACATAGAATTTATCTAAATGTCAGTGGAAACAAATAAATCGAAAAGTAAATTTAATTCATTATTAAAAGTTATAAGTATTTTGTCAAACGAATATTAAAAGTCAAAAGATTCCAGTACAGCTTCTGTATCTAAGCATTGAATAAAATAATATGTGAGTCCTTGAATTATTTGTCAGGTTGTAGCCAGGAATATTGTGTCACGCGGAGGAAGTGGAGCTGTGGTGAATATATCTAGTATAGCCAGTATGAGGGTAGTACCTGATCATACATGTTACTGTACAGCCAAAGCTGCCCTCGATATGTTAGCTAAGACATTAGCTTATGAACTTGGACCTAAAAAGGTTAGTTGTATAGTTTTATAATGAAGTAGAGACGTGAGAATGAGGATTGCCTCGCTCTCTGTCATTTTCTACCTTGTTTCACAAGACTGCAATGACAACCTAAATAAATTGTCCCTTTAAAGGTGATGTTTCGACACCTTTGGGGATGTATTAAGGGCCCTTTAAAGGTGATGTTTCGACACCTTTAGGGAAATGTCTGGCTAACAGTGGCGTTATGTTACACTGTTCAGGACATGTCCGGTTAACAGTAGCATCATGTAATACTGTTCAGGACACCAACTTATAATATGAAATAAAAAAATTGTAAAATTAGTGATAAAAATGTAAAATTAAGTAGGATCATGAACTTTGAATGATGTAGGTATAATAAAACATGTACACTTGCACACTATATTACATCATGTGTGATAAATTTTATTTTGTTTTGTGTTATTGTGTATTTATGGTAGAGGGTTTTTACTTATTAATTTTTTATAATCTATATTTTTGTACAACGCCATTGAATACGTTACGTAGAAATAAGCGTTTAATCAAATGAAAAAGTTTAAGTTTAGTTTAAGTAGAGGCCTGATTTATAGCATTTGTAGTCTAAGTTTAATGCTTATGCACGTCCATCGACTTTACAACCATAATCCCTGGTCATCAGATAACTGGTATCTATCTAGCGTCCCTACTGTCTCTGCTAAGTGCTACTGCGAATTGAAGCACATAATTATACCGTTCTCGCAGGTACCCAACTACACCTGTGTGGAATGAAGCAATAGCAGGTATATTTCTTGCGCAAGGAAATTAGGAGTACCCCGGTTGGGATTCGAACCCCTTTCCACGCGTTCTACCAATTGATTTCTGCTTTGGTGATATGCTTATGCAATTGTATTTCTGCTATTGTTTAACAAGTTTGCTTATTCATCACTTTCGATACACATGACGTACATGTTGTTGCATGCTAGCATTGATATAAGTACATGTAGATACTTTCATCGGTTTAAATTATAGAATTACCGACGATGATGCAAAACTGATTAACATAATCCTGTCATTCTCCAAGTTGTACTCAAAGCTTACACAAGCAGTGATGTTTTCTTGCTATTCTAGTATTATAAACCTTGCTCTTCAGATACGTGTGAACAGTGTTAATCCAACCGTTGTGTTAACAGAACTAGGTAAAAGAGGATGGAGTGATCCAGTTAAGAAAGCCAATGCTATATCTAAAATACCACTGGGACGACTAGGAGGTAGGCTCATATAAAATATCTAAACAGTATTTATACCTTGTATAGACCACCTTGGTAATGACCAATTCGTACGTTTGTTTACAACTTTTAATTCCCAAAGGCTTAATTTAAGAAGAAAAATGCCCTTCTATAAAAACTTTTTCGCTATTCAGATAATTGATTTTTAGACTTTCGACGATTTCGCCGAAAGGCTTAAGTTATACCACAAGTCGAAAACTATCGACAATTCAAATGCCTGACCAGTTTAACCTGTGTAGTGATACATATGTCTCTGATATACTACACAGTTTATTTCTAGGCGATAATACTAGTTTCGTCAATTAACTGACGCGCCTTTGTTTCAGTGTCAGTGACAGGTATTTACTTTTATTGATAAGCATGTGAATGAGCGGAGTCAAATCTCGTTAATACACTAAGCACGAAGCAGTAGTATTTTCCAGTTATACAGGATAGAATTAACACTTCGCCCGCACTTTTGCCCTGCTAAGTTCGTATTTGAATCTCATGTGTAAGGAGTAATCATTAGTATGGATTCGTTAGGTTTCAATGTGCATGAAAGTCTTTCTGTATTTCAATACTTTGATTAATAAGGTTTAAAGTGGTACATATACTTCACAGTATTTTGATTCATAGGTGATTAACTGCATAAATACAAGTTTGATAATTATATTCTAAAAATAGCCATCACAGTTACAGTGCCCTACAAATGTCAAACTATTTGAGTATAATCAATTCATATTTACCCATAGCAAGAGACGAAAAGTCTTGTGAGTTTTGAAAATTTTGTTGCCCATATGATTATTTAAGAAGAAAATGTTCACTATATTAGGAAATGTCTGTTATTAAGAAAACTAATATTGATGACCTTAAAAGAAGAACTTCACTTTGTGAAATGACATTCAGGCAATTTTTAACGACTTTTAAGTTCCATATGCTAAATTTGAAAAGAAATTTTCCCTGTATAGAGAGCCTCACCATATTTATAAGACAGCCGCCCAGCTAGCTCAGTTGGTAGCACGCAAGTCTACTGACCGAGGGGTCGTGGGTTCAATTCTCAGGCAGGGCATACTTTCGTGGAACTTGGTCATGAAAAATTCTTTCTAAAGCCATTCTCCCTCCTACCAATGATTTTTAAGTATGTAGGGCAGTTGCCAGCCACTGATGAAAGTATGCGTTAGTATTTGGTTAAAAGCTAAATCCAGATATTTAGCATTTCCAAGAACAGTGAGTAGGTTGACTGACTGCCATGATATGACCTATACAATGTGTTGCTACGGCGTTAAACCCAACAAACAAACAAACAAACATTTTTAAGACCATTGATTTTGATGGTCTAATAGTAGAACTTTGACATCTAATACATTCTATGTATGTTCTATTATTTCAGAGGTTGAAGACGTAGTTAATACAACTATATTCTTACTTAGTGATAAATCATCAATGATCAATGGAGCTATACTACCAGTGGATGGTGGGATGATTGTTAGTTGTGTATAAATATCACTTATATATAGATCATATATATAGAGAAAAAATGTTATAAAAATATTCTATTGTGCCATACTAACACTGTTCAATGATTATCTATGAAATATACTAAATAAATGTGACGTAAGTCTTGATCTAAATCAAGCCATGTTGTCAATCATTTAAATGTGCTGATGTACATTTGTTCACTTCAGAGCAACAACAGCTAAAGGTCTATCTGCCATCTTTGATTGTCGCGTAGGAATATCGTACCTATTGTCACTGTGTGATTAAAGTCTATATAGACCTCAAGATCTTGCTGGGACAAAACAATCTCTACAAAAGCTATGTGCTACCAGTGCTCATTGTATCTAATGAAACAATGAGCCAGTCATGTAAGGATATCACTACATAGTGTAACATAGTGATTTTCTGTCCAATGGTAAGTCAGGGTAAATCCCAATGAGTTTTAATCATAGTTTTTACACTCCAAATGTTTGGCGCTGTCACAAAGGACAAGGTTCACGAAGGGCCAAAATCGGCCCCATCTTGACTTTGTATCAAATGTCTTTTTAATAAACTAGGTCATATGAGGAAACATAAAAAACACAATTTGAACTGAAAATCTATTATAGTTCCGTTGCCATGGCAACATTTAATATGCATGAAAAATACACAATATGGCAATGTTTTCTGAATTAAAATCAATTTATGAGCAAATGTTAGCTTCTTTTTAAGGTGAAATAATTGTATGTAGTTTGAAATATGAACTGAATTAATAAACAAAGATTTACATGTCAGGTTGCCATGGTAACACTTAATAAATATCAATATTTTTACCATTTGATATTTTTTTCCTTTATTCATGTAGAATTCTATAAATTGATAGCTTTGATACACTAAATATTTTATACAAATAGTTTATTATAAATAGATTGCTCGAAATTAATAATTCTGGCAATTTTGGTTGCCATAGCAACACTAACAGTGTCAAAATTCCATCAGGTTCATTATTTTAAAGTGAAGTTTGTAGACAATGTATTTGTTTGGTCGAATGTAACCTAAATGTTTTGGACGAAATATATATATTCAAAACGTGCATGGGAAAATCTAGATACATGTACTCTTGGTTTCCATGGCAACAATGAACAACAATATACTTAATGGAAGCTTCAGTTTTGGTATCACATAAGTTCTTACAATGTATTGAGTAAACTCATTTGTTCAATCAACTTATACATAATATTACATAGTTTTAAGCAGTTAATAAGCTTGTACAAACTAATTTACATTGTATATGCTCCTGTATAAAGTGTTAAAATATTTTATAGTGTATAGACAACATTCCCAGGAGTGACAGTTTTATACTGAAAACATTCTTGAGTTTAAATACTGTATATTATAAATGTACATAATCATACAGCGACAAGGTACATTTTACCAAAATGGTCAGCTGGATTACTAACTGCTTTAAACTCTGTGGAAAACTGGCCAAAACTTGCCATAGTCTTTGGAATGTTAGCTAGATGGAAATGGCTTGCTACGTGCTATTGTCCGCAAACAGTACTTCTTCGCTACTTAAATACATTCGGAATGATAAAACTGCAAAGATTTCAATCTCTGTTTTGTTTAGGTTTGTATAGTGAGTAAAAAGCCTGGGTTGATAGCGCAGTTGGAAGCGCGTCGGGATTTGGAATCTCGTACCCAAGGGGGTGCGGGTTTGAATCCCACCCGGGGAGGTTATACCCTTCCATGAAAATTTGACAATAATGTCGATTTTCCTCCGTTGATTAGTTAATATGAAAAAATTTCCGGCCTTGTGGAAGGGTAAGTGAGTACTGGTTATAGACAAGGGTCCAGGAAAGCTAGGTTAGGTGCGCTGGACGCCGTAAAATGACCTAAATTGTGTTGACACGGCGTTAACTCCAATAAGTAAGTAGTGAGTAAAAATTGACCCCAATCTGACCTTTCACACTTGCTTCTAATTTTCTACACATATCCAAACGAAAATCAGTACCAAACCTATTCTACACTTCAGCAGCAATTGGAAAATTATAGAAGTATATTTGTTTGTTAAATTTCAACACATAATCCTCACGGCCACAGTAAAATCAAGCATTAATACAACATTCATCTTCAATGTAATGAATATTCTTGCATTAAGGTCAAGTTGGGGTCAAACTTTACACACAATATGTATACTATGATGAAATAAACCTATCTATCTAGGTTCAACCCCTGCATCAAAACATAAATTTTATTCTTTTGTTACACTATTATAGATGCACAGGAATATCATACTTGCTACTTAACACAAAGTTAGAAATCATCATAAAGTTTGTGAAACATAAAAATAAATTTATTGTGAATAAACAAACTGTGGCATACAGTAAAAAAAGTAATAAAACATATACACACAATTAATTCATTGACAAGAAATAAGATATAGTAAGTAATCAAGTGTTATGGAAAAAAGTGACACAAATTAACTAACAGGATACTCATGAAGTATTAAACTGAAAGTTATTTTTACAAGACATTGTCACAAAAAATAGCACATGAAATACAAAGGAGTCCAAACGTTTCTTTACACATATAATTTCTACATATTTTCTCTGAAAAAGTAAATTTTGAAGAGAACTTAGTAAGTATGTAAGGAAAGTCATTTTACACTAAAACTGCATTTTGCCAAAATGTATATTACTTTTGAGAATAACAACTACATGTGAAGTACATGTACATCTAAGAATATTCTAAAACATCAAAATTCAACTTGTGTAAGAAACTTATGGACCCTAGTGTATAATGATACAAAAACTGATGTATTAAACATTATTACTTGGACAAATACATATAACATATAACAGTTTCAATGTGTGTTTTTATAATAAATATTTTTTCTTAATAAAATTTGTCATAAAAACAAATACATGAACTACATAATTAAAGTAGGATTCAAATTTTCTAAAAATGATAAAAAGAAACACAAAAATAAATACTAATATTTTGCCTATGACATGCAATTGATTCATTTGCACAATAACATGCAAAATCAAACAGACACATGTTAAATCATGTTAATGCGCCAAATCGCACATCAATGTCCCAACAATTTCAACCAATGGGGCCATTTGGCCCAACTGTTTTAAATTTTGAGCAAAATACTGAATGAACAGAAAAATAACATAGGTCATTGTATTGATAAAATAAATAGAATCTGAAAATAAATCAAATAATGTGAGATATAGTCACAAATCCAATTGTTACACACACCCAACGTTATCACAGATGTTTGGTAAAACTATAAAACAATACATAAAAGTTAGAAAGACTATGTTATCACATAATAGCAAAAATCACAAATACATCCTTCTTGCCAAATAACTAAACAACTAGCATTCATACACCTTTCAATGTCTTTAAATAAAGTGTATTTATACAGCAAACAGACACTTTAAACTACAAACCTCTAAATGTAATAGTACAACCTTAAATCTGACCTAAGCAAAAACAATAAGCTTCAGGTATCATAAGATACAATAGAATGGCAAGATTAGTAATTTCCACATCAAAACATGGAAATCAACATGTAAACAATTCAGTTCTTGTACAAGAGAATAGTTGTTATGTTTTATAATGAAGTTAATCTTTTTATGAAAGTGTATTTCTAAAAAAATACATACTGGTAAAACTTGAACAAATTAAAACATAAAAATCCAGCCTTATGGCTAATAAATACATTCATATGCAAGATTTGCATTTGCATAAAATGCATACTTAAAATATTGCTCACAGTTTAAAATCTATAATCAATAAAGATTTTTATTATTGGAGAATATCAAAGAATATGAGTTAACCTCTAATAATAAGTAGAAAGTGTGATGAAAACTGAATAGATAATTATCTAAAAGAAAGGTCTATGAAGTGCTGGTTATCACACCACTTGTCTTATTACTAACTACTGTTAACCTGTGATCAAAGATTTTCAGTCTGCTTTAGTTTATTAGATTGATGGTCAACGCAGATCTGAGTCAAAAACAATGGTATACATGTATACAAACAAGGTATAAAACGAAATATGGTACATTTCTCAGACAAGAAATGTAATGCTGAAACCACATTAAAGCCAGATTTTCATCAAGATCTGACCATAAATGACAAAGATATCCGACATATTAAAACTTTAATGCAAAAATTACAAAGGGAAATAATCCAAAATAAATCCGAGTAGAGTTGTGGTTACTTTCTAATGATGTTCATCACATGGCATGTTATCATAGTACAAAGTTTTATAAAGATCTGACAATAAAGGGCAGAAATATATGGTAATGAAAAAACTTTCATGCAATTGTTAACAACACCAGACACTTGCCTGGGTTTTGCCAAACTGTAAGCCTATTTTTTTGTTGAAAAATCTGGCTAAAAATTTATTCTAGTTCCAATAAGAAACCAGTTTCTCAATTATAAATTGTACTATTGCATGGTATAAAAATTTGCTGTAAAAAGTGAATGTTGACCTTTTAAACTTATGTTTTCACTAAACAAAATCTGCGTTGATTGTGATGTTACGCAACAGGCCTGTTATTAATCATTCAGAGCAGGCAAAAGATGTTAATATCACTTGAAAGAGCAAAGTCCTTCATTTGTGTGCATATGTTAATCTGTGAAATTGAATACTATAATATTAGGCCATGCCAAATTGGAATTGTGTTAAGCGTCAACTCAAATTTGACAAACCTAGGTACAATGTACCTTTTCACAAAAACACACAAACCGAAAAACACAAATATTTTACTACAAAAAACAATGCATTATATATTATGTTTTCAATGGAATAACCTCATAATAAAAAACAATGGTCTGAATTAAATATAGAATGAATAGTGTTTTTGGTTTTTTTTAAGTAAAATATATACTGTGTTTATGACGCAGTTATGATAAATTGCTTATGATGAATAATGTTGTTACTGAACACAATTTTTCCTGAATTAAAATGACATATCGAATCCCGGAACATCAGAATTATTTAAGAAAATTTTACCAACACATTTTTTTTATTGAGGGCTCTAAAACCTACGAGCACATGGACGCTTAACAAAATTCCGATATGACATGGCCTAATGAAGATACTGATCACTGATTGAACTAAAATCTATCATTTTATAGAGTAATATACCTTACATTGATTGCTGTATAGTGTTTTTGATTCGGAACCATGCCAGGAGTATATGGCCGATTATTAATCTAACATAGTAAAAGCAAACAACTGGTCTATAATGATTTTTAACTTTGACACAAGATAAATAATTTTAAAAGTGGATATCTACAATGTATGTAATCTACATGTATAATTATTATCTCTAGATTTATCAATCATCAACTTATTGTCTCTTCTTTATTCAACTTGTACTTCAATGGAAGAGTAAGATTTAACACACGTCCTTGACCTTGTAAACACATTCTATCCTCGTATACAAAAACGGTACCAAAATCTGAGTCTATGTTGTTTTCAAGAACACCAGGGAAAGCCATGTGTAGAACACCACCTTCACCGTACCCGTGTCCTCCATAGTGATCATGTCCAGAAAAATAACACATGACACAATCAGTGTAGTTGTTTATAAGTTGTACGATATCAGGAGCATTCCAACATAAACAGGAATTATCTGTAGCCTCAGGTAGTACACCACAATGACCTGAATATAGAAACAAGTGTTGATTTGAATATAAAAACAAGTGTTGATTTGAATATAGAAACAAGTAAAGATTGGTTAAAAATAATACCATATATGGAAATATCACTAAATACAGGGTATTCATCAACTTTAACATTAAAGTGAAATCAGAAATAATAGTTTCATAAGTGACATAGCAACAAGTGAAAATATCACTTTCTTAGCTCACAAGTTGAAATAAAATTCATCCTACATCAAAGATAGGAATACTTTGAGTTTTTTATATACTGTTTCTGTTAATGGCATTCCTACATAAATATAACATGTTGGCATATCTCATCTATATGGTGGCATATATCTGCCATCAGATAACCACATAACTAACTAGTTAATTAAGTGGTTAACTAGTTACCATAATGTGGTATTAATTATGTGGTTATCTGATGGCAGAAATATGCCACCATACATCTAAGGTGATATCACTTCTCATTTAGAATGACATCATTCTAAACAGTGAAAATATAAAAATGTATATATTCTTTGTATAATACCATTGAGTAACACCAAATTCACCATTAAACATGAAAGAATTGTAAATACATGAATAGTCCTTGTCTACTGGAAATATCCACACTTTACATAATATTCATGTGTTTAGTTCACACTTGTTTGAATTTGTATCAATTAACTTACTTTTACATCAGTTAATTCAAATCAAGTGTTTCTTTATGGAAATATTGTAGAAAAAACTTGAACTATGCTTTCCATATTTTTACCTGGAGTTAACATGGAAGGTTAGATATTAGATATTTAAATGTGTATCATGGTTAGATAAAATTAACTTATTTATATCATTATTACTATTACCAGTATAATCTTGCAGTCAAAAGCGTAGGCAGATCCAGGGGGGAGGGGGTTCCAGACCCCCCCCCTAGAATTTGGAAAATGTTCCTGACAATTAGTGTATTTCTTGACTGTAAGTAATTTTTTAGTAGCATGAAGCAAATTTTTCTCGGTGCTTAACATAGATTTAATGGTTATGTAGTTTTTATTATTAATATGTTGCATTTCTTATGCCAAATGTGTATAATGTGGTTATGGTTCAAAAGTTCAGACCCCCCTAGAAAAGTTCAGACCCCCCCCCTGCCGAAAAAAAACCTGGATCTGCCCCTGAAAAGTGCTGACAAAGTTAATCTTACTCACCCATTATAACAACATTTTGTTTTAACATTCTAGCTTCTTCTAGGTTGTTTTGTATCCAGTCAAGTTGTTCATCACTAACTGCACCATTGTATTTAACAAATCTACTCATCAACCCAGGTAAACCATCACATGAATTCTGATCTTTGTTTGTATTACATACCAAATACTCACAAGCTTTATTATAGCCTTCAGTATTCTCTTTACAAGCCAATATGCTTATTTCATAAGTATCTAAAGCAAGAATTCTAATTTTAGGGTGTGGCACACAAGCATAATAGCATTTACCAGGCACTGAAAGGCAGAATTTATCATTTCCTGAAAATAGTTTAGAGTTCAATAAATCATTTCTAGAAAAGTTATAGAATTCATGGTTACCCCAGATATGATAAATACTTCCAGAGAACTTGGAGAACGATTCTAATACTGTAGATAATGAAGACTCTGAGATGTTCAACCCTTTGTTTTTACCATCTATGATATCCCCTAACTGTAGAACAAACTGAGGTTTCATCACTGTATCATCATTCCAACATTGTACAGCTTTATCAAGCATCTCTAAAGCTGTTCTATAATATCTCTTTCTTGTTTTACTAAAGTTGTAGCCATCTTCAGTGTCTGCATACTGTACATCCGCTATTACACCAAATGATATATAAGGTGTCTCCTCACCCATTATTGTCTCTGAAAACAAATAAACTGACACTATATATATACTTCATTCATGGACACTTTATGCTTTTACATTCTAGAGAAAATGTAGCACGTCATTTTAATGAGAAAGATAGCAACAATATTTACCATAAGGAGAAAAAATGTATTTTCAATGTTTTTAAAGGAAGGGGACTTTTGCAAAATCTAAGGGAAACATGACATTTGTTTTCAATTCCGTCTTCACTCCCACTGCTGGACTACATCTGAGTGTGTATTTTACAGCTGATTTTAACATTCAATTTTCCTAAAGAATTACAGAAAATTGGGAGAATAAAAACCATACTCCCTGACTGGGTATTGAACCTGGTTCTCCAGGTTGGTAGGCAAGACACATAATGCTAAAGGCTTAATTCAACAGCAAGGTTGTTGGAAGTGACTATATAGTCACACATGATCACCAAAGAATGATGATTTTAATTTAACAGGAGTTAGCTGGGCTGAAAGTGAAAGTTCCAGCTATTCAACTGGAAAAGAGGTATTAAATAAAGGCAGTGGCTAGAGTTATGGTAACGTAACTCTAAACCCAGGGTACATCTAGAGTTCTGGAAGTTCTGTAATTTAAGACAAAGCAAGTGAGAGAAGGCTAGAGTTATGGCAATCTGATTAAAACCCGATCTAAACTTTTTCTCTCGCATACTCGCTAATTTAGATCTGGCCTTTTCCAAACAAAGGTCCCGTTCAGGTGACCTTTTCTCATCATAATATTTATGACATTAATTGTTATGATACATAACTTGTTTACATCGTCTACGACAAGCAATTTTTAATGAGCCCCCCAATCGCAGACTGTGGATAATACTGCTGTTAAATAAGCATGCAAACCTTGGTCTAAAAATAGAAATTACGAAATCAAAATGTGTTTAATAGTGTTTTCGTCTAGATGAAAGCTACGCATTGATTGGTTGACACAAAGTTCATCTCGACATGACCTTCCACGGAAAAAGTAGAGAGCCTGTACGACAACGCTCTACAGGATATCTGTTTACAGAGAGTGGAGTTATGGAAGCCCAATAACACCCATATGTTTGAACTAACAAACATCAGAAAATTTGTAAATATTTGTTATTACTCAAAATAAACAAATATTTACAGTCGGGACTTATCCTACTGTCAGAAGACGCACCATTTTGGGTATTTAAATAAACTAACCGGATGCTTAATATAGGTTGATATAGGACTATCATAACTTAAGCCTTCTCTTACTTTCGTAACTCTAGACCCTGGGTCTAAATGAATAATTACTCAAGTAGAACCTGGTAATATCTGACATACAGAGTTCTCCGGACAAAAACACGAATTGCTCATAATTCCAAAATTGTTAAATATTATAGACGATAAAGATTAGATTTCGAAGAACAATAACCCAAGTTTTCTATTTTGACGTCATCAAAATACTACAAGTGCTTTTACAACAAAGTTTTTGATAGAATGTCTGACAGTGCAACATACAGCGCTCTCTTTTTAATATCCAGTTAAGTAGAACTGAGTTATATTGGACAATCAAAGTCCTGTTTGTTTTTGACTAGCCTATCCCTTATATAATTATATAATTCACAGCATTCAGGTTACTGCCTGTTATCATTAGATCTAATTGTCGTATGAGTTATGATTTTTTTTCTAAACTTACTGTTTGATGAACCCAGATGATCAATTTTGTGTCCGATACAAGCCGTCAAGTATGTCCGTTACTGCAACAAACCTGTCCAATACTAAATGACATTGATTGCCAGGGCTTTTTCTCAATGTTTGGGGAAGGGGCCTGGGTCCTTTTCTTATATAGAACATTTGGGGAAATTTTATCGCAATTTCATAGAAAGGAGAACAAAAAATCCAAGTTAAACTCCAAAGTTGGGGAAAACAGCATGATTTGAAAGAAATTTCAAGAGGGGAAGGGGCCTGTTTATTTATTTTATTTATCTATTTATTGGAGTTAACGCCATGTCAACACAATTTTAGGTCATTTTACGGCGTCCAAGCTGTCCAGCGCACCTAACCTAGCTTCCCCGGACCATTGTCTATAACCAGTACTCACCTACCCTTCAACAAGGCCAGAAACTTCTCCATATTGTCTTATCATTGGAGACTAATCGACATTATTGTCAAATTTTCATGGTAGGGTATAACCTCCCGGGGTGGGATTCAAACCCACACTCCCTCGGGCACGAGTATCCAAATCCCGGCGCGCTACCAACTGCGCTATCGACACAGGTTGAAGGGGCCTGTAAATGGCCCCTGTTACATAAGGAAAAAAAGGCCTGATTGCAATGTAAAAAATGTCATTTCAATGCATTTCTGTCATAGGAAATGAATATCTTATAGCTGGTCTCTGGTTCAGTTTATGCAGTAACCTGAATGCCATGAATTGTATAGAAACCACAAGGGATACGCATGTTGTGAACAAACAAGACTGAAAGTGTCCGATATTACCCATTCAACTTTATATATAAGTTAGTCCTAAATAAAAGACCCAATGTAACTTATTTTTCTTTTGGACATTATTCTGTTACCTTCATAACAGAAGAGCGTCTGTATGATAAAAAGTTATGAAGGGTCTTATATTTAGAAGTGTAGTGATTACCAGCGTAGCGCAGGTGCTAGTCTTGTGGCAACCAGCAGTTCAACAAACAATGGACCTCATCACTTGAGCTGGACCACCAATCAAAAGATAAGATAATTCTTTATTTTGAGTCGGCAAGTATACCTTAAACAATAAACATAAGCCCTTGCTGGGCTTTTGAACTGACTATTAAGCGAGCTCTGTCAACTTTGTAGTCCTAAATATAAGACCCTACATAACTATTTTATCATACGGATGTTCTTCTGTTATATATAGGGACATAGGGTCTTAACTGATTGCTTCAAAAACGCATAGCAAAATATCTTTTTCTAAAAGTAAAGGAATGTGGGTCAAATAAGCACCGATCGATAGATAAAAGTTTACTTTTATTCTTTCCATAAAGCAAAAGATAATAATCAGTTTTTTCGCTTACAAAAACACTAATTACTTTTCCTGCTTTTCAGGGTTGTCGCCGCTCACCGCCATTTTGAACTGAAATTGTGCCAGTAAATAAAGTGTCGCTTTGCTTAAACAAATTTTAGTCTCTCCAGAGTTGTAGTTTTTACTGCTGACTATCGATAGTTTACACGGAACGGTCCGGATACTAGCTTTTATACTGTGCCCAATATATTCGTTCAAAATCAATTCTTACAAATGACGTGACCCAATTTAAATTCGGATTGCCTTGGCTTTTATTGCACGGTTATTGTGACCAACTGAAAGTTCTCGTTCATAAAGGATTTTCTAAGGTTAGAATTCGAAATAATTATACTTTTATCATGTGTATTTTTCGTTAATCTTTCCATTGGTGTATCGTTTTATTGCAAATTTTTTTAAATTAAACGAGTAGAACGTTCAGACCTGAATCGATGTCTGTACACTAAAATTTTTGTTTTTTTGAAGCAATCCGTTAAGACCCCACGTAACAGAAAAATTTTCAAATGATAAAAAAGTTACGTAGGGATCTTATATTTAGGACTATCAACTTTGCAGCTGTAGAACCCACTCTTGCTCTCTTTGGCTCTTGACACTCAACACCCTCACACGTAACTCTTAGACTACAGTCTTCACAGCTCTTCATTGTAAGTGCAAGTTATTTAACTGCAATATAATTACCATAGGACTATATATACAATAATACATCATCTCTGCAGTCTCTGGATTCACGAGTTGTTATCTGTTCAACATAGACTCTACTTTACACCTAGACATGTTTATCTGTTCTTACATTGGTAATCTAAGATAATTAAACAATTAATAAACAACAGAGAGAAACAACAAAATGAACATAAATACCTAAATTCTGACAGCTTCTAAGCGTAGACGAATCCGATCGTAGACGAATATGTATCAAGTTAAAACAATAGTTAAAACCGTGATCAGTAAAGGTAGACAGACTATTTGAGTACTTGTAGATATACTTGCTTATTGTAGAGAATAATATTCTATGACTCATTAGACAACAAATAGCTGAATACGTGGACTGAAACATTAAAATAAGAGAATTGCACAATCTGTCATCTCCCGGTCAGAGTTATCGTTCGTTATAAAATAAGAAATACTAAAACACTGACCCATATTCTAACGATATAAGTAAAGAAGTATTGCCGATGACTCCTGATTGACCCTCTTAATTCGCCACAGAACTCGATCGGGTTTTTGGAGTTTCTGCTTTTCAAACATATATTTTTCAGAAACACCAGCTAAATGAGTACAAAGAGATAAAAAAAAAATAAAATAGCCACTCGTGACAAAATGTTTTTTGAGCTCACTCTGTGAAATATATATCTTCACTGCAGTAGGCCTAATAGATGCTCAAGCCCTCCAGGAAGACTTGAACTCCTTAGAGGAGTGGGAAGATCAGTGGAAAATGAGATTTCATCCTGAGAAATGCCAGGTCATCAACATCTGCACTAACTCAGCAAAACGCAAACAACACACCTACTCACTCCATGGCCATATCCTTGAATCTGTTGATCATGCCACATACCTTGGAGTTGACCTCAGCGAAGATATGACTTGGAAAACGCATGTTAAGAGAACCGCAGCCAAGGCAAGCAGTACACTTGGATTTCTCCGATGCAATCTTCGCAGCTGCACCAAAGAAGTTAGAGAGCGCACATATCACACTTTTGTTGCCCCGCTCCTCAACTACGCCACAGCAGCTTGGGACCCATACATGGCCTGCGATATAAATGAACTCGACAATGTGAAAAAGACGAGGTGCTAGGTTTGTGACCAATGACTATAGAGACAAGACACCAGGATGCGTCACAAACATGGTCAACAATCTCGGCTGGTTGCCCCTACAAGACCAACGACGAATTCATCGTTTGAACTACCTGCATAAGATCAAACATCATAAGGTAGACATTAATCCGGATGAACTAATTCAAGCTAGTGATTCTCGAACACGAGGACATGGGCGCATCAAACAACTCAGCACCAAAGCAACAGTCCACCACCAGTCCTTCTATCCAAGAACTATACGAGAATGGAACCAACTTCCTACCAGCATCACTGACATCGATGCAGACGAAGGTTTCTCAGCTGCCCTTGATGACTTGATCAGGGGTGGTTCCTTTGTCTTCCATGCTTAATTGAACTTACCAATGTACATATTTTTAAAATCTGTAAATATTGATGTTTTAATCTGGATGAAATGGTTGTCTCCTCTCTTGTTCCACTGGTCAAATGTACAGTCGGCAACGACTCCTGACCTTACAAAGGAAGAAGAAGAAAAGTAATATTGAACAACCTTATGTTTTTTTTTATTACCCTGTATTTCTGACGAACTTAAAAAAGTAAATGAATAAATACAAAAACGTAAACTATCTTGACAAAAAAAATAAAAAAGTCGAAACCAAACGTCAAAATTCGGAAATACAAAAAGAACTACACCATGCCTATAATTATATTAAACATATTAATATTTTGAGAAAATTATCTTCAATTTAGAAATCCGTATAATACATGCATATAAAGCTAAAGTAAGAAATAAAAATTAGTTTATGCATCCAGTGTTTGGGACCTATATACCGAAATTCAGACCTATTAACTTGAACAAGTACAAAGATGGGCGACTAGATTTGTAACTAATCGTTTTCACAAGCTCTGTCTCTGACATGATCTCTAACTTAAAGTGGCCAACTCTAGAAACTGGAAGAACAAGGGCCCGACTTATAATAATGAATAAAATCGTATCTAATCTTATTGCTTTATTTCCTGAGCCTACCTTTTCTTACATCCAAATTAACCCTATGTATCTTAAACAACACAAGACACCAGCGACCATCTTCATTCACAAGCACGTCCAAAGACTCGTATAAATAAATTTACTTTCCACGAACTATGATCCAATTGAACAAGTTGCCAGCTGCTGCACACCAAGCAACCACAGTTGACAGCTTTAAACTGGTTGTCCCTGCCCCTGTTGTACTATCAACCATGAACATTAACTAATCAGCAATAAGTATGTACAACATTTTAAGTAACACTGTATTATATTATTTTTATATTTCTGGTTCATCACAGAAAATTAGTGATCACTTGATTAAAATCTGTTTAATAATATAGTGTTTTTAAAAGCCAAAATTTTTAATTTTTATTTTTCCCAGCGCCTACACATAATACTATAGTACATGTAGTATAATTAAAGAAGAATGTTGAACATTCAATATTTAATTTAGTACGTGACATTTAGTATGTTCTACATTTCAAATATAAAGACGTATTTAAAACCACCGTTATACAGTACCCACCAAAAGTTTGGAGACAAAAGAAATTAATTACAATTCTTGAATTCTGATGATTATCTTTGTAGAATCATTATTGTTAATGTATTAAAGTATGTTGTGCGTTAAAATGAAAACAAGTGTGTGGATACAAAATACTTACTAGATTTAGCATCTGACATCCCAAAGCCTCTAAAACCATGTTTGACGTAATTATTTTCCAAAATGTAGTTTTGTAGTCTCAGTTGTAAATGTAATGATAACCAAATAATAAGGCAAATTCAAAAGCATTTCAAAATAAACAGTTATCGCATTTTAGATAAAAGCTATTCAGTAGAACTACTAAGTGAAAATATCTCCAAACTTTTGCTGGGTTTTGTATCTTTGAAACAATGTACATTCATTCCTTATGCCCGGGTAACACTTAAGGTTTAACAAATAGTGAGTACACTGATTTATGTGCGACCATATATATCAAATATTAAGAAATGGTACCCACCTTTTTTGTTTTATTTGGGTTTAATGAGGGCCCGTCCGCTCCATAAGGACGCATTGTGTACAGACCCCTCGATGTGACTCTTCATCCCTTAAAGGAATTGCAAGTCAAAAGTTCAACTTCATATTTCCTAATTTTTTACTATATTTTTCATAACTGTGAATGCAACAGACACATTGTTACATTACTTGACAAAACATTTCTTTATTTTCTCGTGTCTCGTGTTTGGGGTGTTTCCTAACTAGACCCACGTGGGTCAGGTTAGCTAAAAATAGATTAGTGTTACAATATGCGGTTACTGATGAGAAGATATTAAAGTTTTACTTCTTATCGTGCAACATGAGTACAACTTGGTACAATTCATTTGGCAGTCATTTGCGTGTAGGTACCTTTAAAAGATTGACTTTTGAGCCTAAATTAAGTCAAATGTGATGAGTTGGTCTCATGTGACTGAGTCAAAGGCTATATCCTGATGAATATCTAAGTTGTCTTCTGTGTTATGGCATTTAACCCTCAAATTGACGATGCCAGAAGAGAAAGAGAGAGCTACTTGTACCGCTGTATTTCATTTGTTTTCGCAAATATCAACGGTTGTAACTATACATTTAGACAAAGCCTCTGATTAATTACGTTTTAAAATCATCAAACTGTTCCAAACAATTTAGTATGAGTTTAATTTAGTTATATCGAAGCCGCCCTGCTAGCTGAGTTGGTAGCACGCAAATCTACAGATCAAATGGTCGTGGGTTCGATTCCCGGGCGGGGCATACTTTAGTGGAGCTTGGTCATGAAATTATAGCTACATATTCGGCCATTCGCCCTCTTACCAATTATTCTTAATTATGTAGGGCAATTGTCAATCACTGACGAAAGTATGCGCTTAGTAGTTCGAAAACAGCTAAATCCAGAGATTTAGCATTTCCAGGATTACTGAGTAGGTAGACTGACCGCCGTTATATGACCTATACAATGTGGTGCTATGGCTTTAAACCCAACAAAAAACAAAACCAATCCAAATTAATTCGTTTGTGTTGTTGTTTGGATCACATTCTGAAAAGTATCCGACCGTAATATACATCCGAATCCGGTTCCAGCTTTTACTTTATCCTACATGTCAACATCATCATAACTAATTTTGTGTTCCTAAGCTGAATTGATCCAACATTCTGAACTTTTGCACAATTACGTATACAAAAAATATACAGTGGCCGACAAAACTCTTTGGCCACATTATGTTTGATTAAAACCAACTCACTCATGACTCATGAAGAAGACAAAGAATCATTTGAGCAAATGTTAAAATCAGCATTAGTTAGTACAACAAACAGGTATGATTCAAACACTAAAAAATAAATTATAATAAATCAACCGGCTGTATAAGATCAGGTAAGCTTTTTTTAAGTTCCTATTGTTACCCGATAAAAATCCATGGTCCGAACTAGGATTCGAACCCACGACCTCTCGAGTCGTAAGCGGACACTCTACCACGTCGCCATAAAAGGAACTTGAAGGCAATGTAGTACAAGTGCCGTATTATACCTCTGCTAAACAATTCCAATATATATTTGATAATCTAGCTATTGTGATTAAACTGTAAAACTATAACATTTTCTTCATTGGTATCATATAAGCAACTACGGACATAAATAAAACCATTCCAAACATGGTACATGTTCTCATAAACACAGACGCTGAGCCTGTAACCGGTGTGTTGTCTTTCAATATCTCACTTCTTGTATAAAAATACACTCTCATGCTCCCTGTTACTGTTTTTACAGCATCGATCACATTCAAAATGTCGATACCGTCAAATGTGCACTCAAAGCCAGTTTTGTGACAATATGTCAGGGAAACATCTTCAACAAAAACTGTCTTGACCGGTGACTCTGTAATAAATTATTTAAACAATTACAAACATGTCCATGTATTATGTTGTAAAATTTTCATTTATGTGGTATAAAATCATTCATATTCTTTAATTTCATTTATATTCAAAACGGATATTTGTGTGGTAAAAAATATATTTATGTTCAATAATCGTATGGCATCATGGGATACTGAAAACATTTGTAACGAACGATTTCATTGGACGACGATACTTTTAACATGGCTGCTTCCACAATAACCCTAATCCCTAACTCTAACCCTAACCCATAATGCATACGATAATTTAACATAAATATGTTTTACCATACAAATATAATCATTTTTTACATAAAAAACAGAATATGAATGTGAAATTATAGCACATAAATATATTTTTCGAATATAAATAATCAATGATCATTAATCAATTATTGATATTTAATACATTATTTTATAGATATTATTGCTGCACAAGTTTGATATCGTGACATAATTATATTTGTTATTAAATAAATAACTTCAGGACATCGTTCCTCCAGCACTCCAGAGCTTTGATTTATTTACTTGGCGTGTCGATCTAACAGAATAGTCTAACTGTCAAATATAGAGAGGGACAAATATGCTTAAAATATTATTTTATTGTCTATATTAAACAAATGAGTGATATCTACACTCTAACGCACTGAGACATACATAATAAATAACGTTGTTTTCAAAGGAAACATACTTTAGAACTGCTACACAATGTTGTGGACTGATGTGTTTCTCTACAGAAGTACAATAACATGCCATGTTTTAAAAATTGATTCATAGATTATGTTGATGTTCACACTTCACAATTACACTAAGTTCTAACCAAGTTAATGTGTGTAAATTGTATTTAAACTTTATTTCATCACTTATGTCGCTTTCCTCTAATAATCCAGAGAAATCATTTTATAAATAACTTATTTCAAAGTGTATCAGACAAAGTGGTTGATCAATAATTTTGTAGAAACACACCGTGCACATCGGCCTAATATGACATTTTGTGTTAGTAAAAAATCTTACCTTTATCAAGTATTATCCTATCAGCAGCAAACTCTTCATCATTATTGAAATAGGTAATCCCTGCAGCAAAGTAAAGTTCCTTTTTAGCAACGACAGTTGAAACTTTATCACCGACATGTTTAGCTGCGGCAGTGTCGTATTTTGTTTCAATACTGGATCGCAACATTTCTTTATCAATGTTCATGTTCAGTCTATAGCTATACAATATCGTTCTATTGATTGATATAACCAAACGGGTACCGCCATCAGACCTGTTTGCCATCATGATATGTTCATCCTTACTGTAGTAATACAGGAATTGAAATGTTCCGAACTCTTTAAAGTTATATATATCGTGCATCATCCACGGATATCTTTCATTCAAAGTTTTATTAAGTTCTAGAGCATCACTGATATCACTAATGTCGTCTTTAACCAGGGTTGTGTATTTACCAATGCATTGATTCTCGTACATCATAAAGCTGGCACTTATGTCTGTAACCGGTTTGGTCCACTCCGTAATTGTATTGTTGACGGTGATATTATACATCAGATGATTATAAATAACTTCTAGACTTATACCAGTAGATATTAAGTTATAATAAAACTGTTCAAATTCATAAAGTGCAGACATGTTACATCTATTGTATTCTGTGAACAAATCCAATATGTTACCTGAAGTACCAGGCACAGTGTAAGTTAGCAGAATTTGAAGAAATCTTATATGTTCTGTGACTCCCTGATTCAAGTAGTTCAACTTGAACCTTTCTTCATATTGTGCCTGATCAGCACGACCACCTTGAACATTAACCAACATCAAACAATTTTAAGATCTATCGTTGAGCTGTGGAGAGCTTTTACAACGTCATCAATGTTCTCTAATTTTGATTCAAGCCAATTCTCGGTGATTATTGTATTCGTTGATTTATCCAAAAGTTCATTAAACTTTGCAACTAATTGTACAGGATCAATTTGATTGTTACCTTCTTCATTGAAAGTTTGATACAATTTAAAACCCAGATATGCTAAATCAATCAGTTCCTCACCAATCTTCACAGGCAACATCAATTGATGGTATGATATGTGAACATGGCACAGGATCAGAAAAGTCAAAAATACATACTTGCTCCTCATTTCATCCTTAATTTAGTATTTCACTTTCATTAAAAGCACATTCAGAGACTGAAAACCAAATACAAATTTATGTTAATGGCTACATGGGATCTTTTGGTATATCAATTCGTCATTGACACGCGTGCATCAATCTAATGCAAATGTCCAAAAAGCTCATAGTTAACGCAAATGTAAGTAGAACTGTCCATTGATAAACACTTATCTAGAACATAATTAACTAAATACAAGTCATATAGACAAATGCTGAACAAAACATATTAACATATAGTAACTAACAGTTTTCTTTCTTATCACATATTCAGAGTCACGGAGGTTTCAATGTTCAAGTATAGGAGCGCGTGCTATACATAATTCTACTAGATAAGATACAGATCAGTTATAATTTACCTCACGATATATTTTTTTTGTAATTTGCGTTAAACCAGGACCCCTGAAAGCCGTCATAATCTATACAGCTTTTGCTTAGAATTTGCACAGTCTTTTTCCAACTTTTCCTCCTTTGATTTAATGATAAAATAAATATACTCACAAATCTTCATATAATTACGTTACATAAGGCTACGAATTATACTGAGCACGTAAACTTGTGTTTTAGAAAATTCAATACTTTGAAAATGTTCAACAAAACCTTTGACTTGTGTGTTTTCGCCATAAGATGATGTGTCAAAACAAAAGTACAAAAACAAGCTATGTTTACATAATTGTTATATACAGGTCGTATCCAAGTTCATGCGTGTTTTATACTTTAAACAATGGACTTGACTACTTGTTTGTTTGTTTGTTTTGTTGGGTTTAACGCGGTATCAACACATTGTATAGGTCATATAACGTCGGCCAGTCAACCTACTCACTCCTCATGGAAAGGCTAAATCTCTGGATTTAGCTGTTAACCAACTACTAAGCACATACTTTCGTCAGTGACTGACAACTGCCCTACATAATTAAGAATAATTGGTAAGAGGGCGAATGGCCGTAGCTATAATTTCATGACTAAAGTATGCCCCGCCCGGGAATCGAACCCACGACCCCTTGATCTGTAGACTTGCGCACTACAAACTGAGCTAGCCGGGCGGCTGACTTGACCACTGAAAACAATGTAGGTGAAAAGCTGATACATTTTGTGGAAGTATCTAAATGTGTGTCTGTGGTTCAAATGAATTGCTAAGTATCGATATTTCCTATCTATCAAGGAAAAGTGACAAGTTAGTATTGATAGACTGGTTAGGAGAATTGGTTTAAAACAACAACAATTTCTCCTATTTATCTAGAAGTACTGAGTAGGAGCTCATGTGACTAGTCAGTACTGGCAAATTTGTTAAGTAAATCAACCCAAACAAACTTAAAGTTAATGAAAAAACCCCAATACACAATCAATACATAGTTTACAAGATATCTTATTGGGGAATCATCACTCATCAGTATGCAAATGTTGCAAATTATTACAATATAAAACAAATTTGTCCACTACAGTTAGTTAAAATGTTTCAACATGGTATTTTAAAACCAATCATTGTTCTTTATTTAAGGATATAACTTTTACTGTTACATTACTACCCACAAATTATCTTATATCATAATCTAACTGTTCATGTAAATAACATATACATATAGTATATTGTTGTTCAATGGAATTGTTTTACATAGGAACAAGCCGAGTTTCTAACATTTGGGTTTATATTCTCCTCAGAATCACTTAATTCATGATTTTTTTGCGAAAAAAGTAGGAACAACTTCTATGATAATAGCAAGTAATATTCCAATCCATTTTACGAATGGCAATGTTTGTTTTAGTCCATTGAAACGTAATTATGCTAGAATCGTTTAAAACTCAATTTGGACCATTTTCCTTCATGTGATAAGATAATTATATGTTTTACATTTACTGACAGATTTATAATGGACATCCTATGTTGATATAGAAAAAGGATCATAACTATGACAGTACTGATAGAACGGTATTGCCAAATTCTAAAAACTGATCATGGCGCTAATAAGTATGGCGTTTTTCAGTAACTGGACATTAATATTTACTTTTTTCACATCATTATTCATGATGTTGGCTACAATAGTGTACAGTCATTTCGAATCTACAACAAGAGCAATATCAGATGTCAATAAACAACTCGCCAACCTCATTATTAAAATATACGAAAAGTTTTGTTAGCTTCAACACAATGGCAACTGCTCGATTCGCACATAAATCTACTGTTTACGGATTAATCATTAATATAGACTTTTAGGTTTCAATGTGCACGAAAGACTTTCTGTATTTCAATACTTTGATAGTTTTACATGTTAAATACTCAGGAATATACTACACATATGACGTATATAATAACATTTACCGAATTATACTCGTCAGTCTTACACTGATTTACCAGCTTGTTCCAATCACTGTGGCTTTATTTTGAATAAGCGTTAGAAATAGTCCGTTCTCTCTCAACTGTCAAAGCTTGAATAATTTCACGGTAACTGAATGTATTGTTTTTGTACTGTCGGCCTAATTGTCATTAAATATACAGTATTTTGACTTAGACGTATCATACGGCGTGAACAGCTTTACTCGATCATAATACGCACTTTCAGAAACTCATGGATGTATCACGACGATTTTAACAAACGCATTCACCGTAAAATTATTAATGTTTTGACAGTTGAGAAAAAACGAACTATATCAGTAGCCTGTTCAATAACTCAAAACGTTCCGTGACGACACATTCGGAACTCCTCGTCCATTCTCTGCAAATAATCTCGGACATATTTAGACGCTTTTGAAACTACCGGTGTTGAAGTAAACAAATATACGATCATTTAGGCAATGAGTGATGTTTTGTTTTTAGTCCATAAATTTCGAAACATCACTCATTGCCTCAACGATCGTATATTAGATTAGATTATTTGCAGCGAATATCCGAGGAGTTCCGAATGTATCGTTTCGGAACGTTTTGAAACGTTTAGGGTAATTGAACAGGCTACAGATAGAATATGTCGGAGTGCATACACAATACAACCACCCAAATCTTTGTATTATGATACTTGCAAATTTATGTTTTGTCATCTCTGCTTTATTTTGGATTTATCATTAATTCAAGGAGAAAACCAATTAGACCATGTTCATGCATAATAATAACGCTCTTGTATTTTGAATAATGAAACAGTATGAAAAAGTTTCAGTAACATGAATTGTGTTCAGATATTGTCGTTTCACAATACACATGTATCTATTACTTGGTGAAAAGTGTTACTTTGAGTGGTTCAACCTAGTTCATAAGAGTCTCTAAAGGAATTAATAATTCAAATATTGTATTTCAGACACATACCTTTTGCAACATTTTTAACTGAGTTTAATTCCTTTTAATTAGTTAATACCAACGTATTTAAAGGAGCAGACGTGGCCTAGTGGTTACGACGTTGATTGGTAACCATTAGATAGACAGCTTCGCGTTGGTAAGAATCCCATCCAAAACATACCCCGTTGTTTCCTTGTGCAAGAAACTTTATCCTTTTAGCTCAGTACTGAGCAGATTCAAAATGACAAATCTAAGTTGTGAGAACTAATTTCACAATCGAGCTAAAATAAATTAGTTTAAACGTATTTTAGCTCTATCGTGAAACAAGGTCTTACTTGATAGTTTTCGAGTCCGCTTTCCTTGTCCCCTAGAACTAAGTTAGAATGATAACTTCTCCCCATAGAAACAACAAAGAAGCTACTGAATGTGAGCTCAACCGACTGTTATTCAATGACAAACTCTTCACAGTGCAAGTTACGTCACTCTTGTTATTTAACAAATTATTAATTAAAACTATTTTTTATTTTATGTACTTTGAACATCATAATTTACAACACGTTCGCTCAATTTTATAGAAAATATTGAATTGTAACAGAAAATATGATAACAAATATTCGGCTCGCTGAGGGCCGAATTTACTTGTGGCGACAGTGGTTATTAATTTGATAAAGGGAAATAACCGCTGTGGGGACTTTGATTCAATGATTGCCAGAGTAACATCTCAACCACTGGACCACACCGTTTCCAATCGACAGTTATAATAATCTGCAACTTATCATAGGTAATTCATGTACAATGTATCCATGGTTTAATGTCCTTTTTCTTATAATTAAGTTAGTTATGGGTCTAACATAATTAGTTGACATGCCAATTATATACACGTTGATAACAACGTAAGTAACTGTAACTATGACAAGAATAGCGAGTAAAGTAATTTAATATATTTTTGATACTCTGATTTCATATTCTAATAGTCTAATTATCTACTAGTGGGTATATTCAGTTTCAAATCCAAAATTTTAATGATTTTCCAAGTAGACTAGTATTTCCACTTTCTATTCAGCCATTTGTCAGCTAGGGATCATATTTATCATTACACAATTATGATATTGAAAACAATATCACGTTACCAAATGATATAGATCCAATGGTCACATTGGCTAGATGATAGTAAGTAAAAATGTTTTTGTTGACTTATTATAACAACATTAAACCAAGTATTTGTAGTATAATGTTTATATTTTATATAAGAATGTTTAAGAGCGCTAATCAGTGAGAACTAACCAATGAGAAAAAGGCGTTGTCCAGGTAACATTACATTTATACATATAAAGGTTTTCTGGACCAATATGTTGACTAGAATTTGTTTCTTATCTGCTGGACAGTCGTATTGTCTTGTGTTCGTACATAACAGAATAGAATAGAACAGAAAGTTTATATATTATTGTTTGTGTTTAATTTGTATAATTTTTTAGTTTACACTAATACATTGGTTTAACAATTCAAATATTTGACAGAAAATATTGTAAATTATATAAATACATTGTAATATATTCCATGTTTCAGGAACACTTTGTTAACTTCTTAACATAGGATATTCAATATGACGGAATTTATTTCGAACATGTTAAATGTGTCACTGATTGAAGGAAATATTTCGAACATGTTAAATGTGTCACTGATTGAGGGAAATATTTCGAACATGTTCAATGTGTCACTGATTGAGGGAAATATTTCGAACATGTTAAATGTGTCACTGATTGAGGGAAATATTTCGAACATGTTGAATGCGTCACTGATTAAAGGAAATATTTCGAACATGTTAAATGCGTCACTGATTGAAGGAAATATTTTGAACATGTTAAATGCGTCACTGAATGAAGGAATTATTTCGAACATGTTAAATGCGTCACTGATTGAAGGAAATATTTCGAACATGTTAAATGTGTCACTGATTGAGGGAAATATTTCGAACATGTTGAATGCGTCACTGATTAAAGGAAATATTTCGAACATGTTAAATGCGTCACTGATTGAAGGAAATATTTCGAACATGTTAAATGCGTCACTGAATGAAGTAAATATTTCGAACATGTTCAATACGTCCATACAGAATGATTTGAATGTTGTAACCTTTAAAGGCTTTGAATCGGCTGTGACAGCGGCTAATTGGGTGCTATGTGCAGTAAGTCTATTTACTGTTTTGACTGATATCATTTTACTGTATGCCGTGAGTCGTTGCAGACAAATGCCACCATACAGTCGACATTTGTCTTTATGTTACATAGCTAGTGACTTTTCATCAGCATTTGTTTTTGTTTTACATCAAATTCTGATCTTTGCATTTGGATATAACAATGCCATTATTAGAATGACAAGAATTACGTCAACTGGGTTGTTCTCTTTAATATCGTCTTGCTCATTGGTCGCACTTTCAGTTGAAAGGATACTCGCCTTAATGACTAGCTTCAAATACAATATTGAATATAAAACAAGTCGTGTGGTTATGGCTATCATTACCATTTGTGTTTTCAACGTTGGACCTGCTGTGCTTAGCATCGTATATCAGTTATTAAGAGATTGTAATTTAGATGTACATATACTTAACTGCAATATATATGGTGCAACTAGCATATCTCGTTATTTAATGATAACAATGGCCATTGTCTACGATTTCAGTCTGATTGTAGTTAATGTTTTTGTTCAAAAATTAGTTTGGCGACATAAAAAAAGGATTATCGCCCAGAAAGCGGCGGTTGATAAGCAAATCCAATTTGTCAGTGGTGATCAGGAATTTATCAAAGTGGTAGGATCAATTATTCTAAGCTATTTTATAATGCATATCCCTCTGTCGACCATTGTATATTTTGTAGCAGGGCGTGATCATATTCGTGACGATATGCTTATAAGAGTATTAAGGTGTGTGTCGTATTTATGCATGCAAATCACCACGTTTGTACATCTATATCTTTACATAGGAAAATTGAAAGAGTGCAAGTATAACATGTACCTTCTACTGGCTCGGATTTGTTCAAAGTTTGAAAAACGAGCACATCAATTGAAAATTGAAGTATATGGTATTCCAACTGCATATAAAAATAATATATCGTCTGAATCCGCATGACTGAGAAAATTATGTTTTTTAATTTCTTAATATTTGTTAGAACTGCGAACGGCTCTGCATATCAGTGTGTAGGCATTATGCCACTACCATACATTAAGAAAATACAAGTGTAGTTAGGGTTTTAATAGTTTAATTTGAATGAGATTTTACCTAGAACAGCCCTAACTTTCATGATACAGTCAGATATTAAACATTTGATACTGAACTTACGGAAATTTACAATAATGCAGTGTTCACATGTGTACGATCACGTGGTCCGCGTCTGCACACGCCATCCGCGTCCAGAAATTGAAAAAACCCGTCTCATTTCTTTTTATTGAAGTGCTCAGATGAGTACGCGTCCTTCATCCACCTACTGCGTCCTCCATCCGCGTCCGAATTGAATCGCGTAAGCGTACGCATGTGAACACTACACTAATGAAAATGGAATCAAGATATTAACCCTAAACGAAACCATATATACACAATTAACTACTGTTAAAACGAGTCAGAATGACCAAGAGATATTCAATGCTCCTAACATCTCCTTGGCCCGCCAAACGTTTAGATTAACACGTTGTGTATTACGCTCCTCCTCACAGCTCAGAGAATATATTGAGAAAGTGAACGTGTAAAGCTTATGAGGGATGCTAAAGAGAGTTGTTGTATATATGTACATGTATGTTTACAAATGTAATTAATTGTTGTTTATTTTGTAGAAAAAGTGTTATGTATGTAGTGAGTGCAATAAAATATTGGGTGAAAATCCAGGTTTAGCATCTTATTATATTTATTTATTTATTTTTAACACACATTAATGACTTAGATTGTAAAATGCATTATTATGTGTATGTCTTACTATTTATATCGATTGTTCAGAGCAGAAGTCCATTTGTAGTTCGCGTCCTTATATAACCTCCGAAAACACATATCGTTGCTGTCTAGTCAAACCTCATAACTTCCATTCAAAAAGGTGAAGTTACGAGACTTTGACTAAACAACAACGGTATATCGTTCCCAGTGGGTGCTGCTGAAGAGAGTTTTTACTGAACCGTTATTTATTGCTTTAACTTTGATTATATACAATGTGTTAAAAAACTTATTTATTCCTTAACTTTTATATTAGCACAAGAACATTTCCGACCTCGAGTCATTTTACCACAGATCTGAAATAGATTTATAAAATTAAAAACTTTATGATCGAGAGAATAACATCTAGGTAACTTCAAAAATAAAGACAATGCTGATATCTCACTCAATCTGAATCACAACTGTTCTGTTTTGACAAATATCTTGACTTTTTTATAAAACATCCTATCTCCCTTGTTTCCCCATCCTCGTACTCAGAGAATATCTGCTCAATTCTCGATCTAAATATTGAATATGACACTCTTTTAGTTTAATGTAAAACACCTCATACTTGAGATTTATTTTAAGCCATGAGGAGTTCCGAGTTCAAGTCACGGTAAGAGTATATATTTGCTATGTCAAAGATGGTACAGAGGATGTGTTTGACATTTGTTTGGCTTCAACTTCCATAATTTCTTCCATAGTAGATCAATAAACATGTTTCCTTAAACATCACAGACTAGCTATGCGACACTCTTGTAGTTTAATGTAAAACACCCCATACTTAAGAGTTATCTTAAGTCATGAGGAGTTCCGAGTTCAAGTCTCGGTAAGAGTATATATTTGCTAAGTTACAGATGGTACAGAGGATGTGTTGATATTTATTTGGCTTAAACTTTCGTTTTAAAAAAGATGAACAAACAATTGTTGATAAATGCAGGTAAAAAGAAAATGTCACTACCAGGATTACTCATTTCTCATTATGATCTGAAAATCACCGAATCTGTTATTTTCAACCTCTTTCGAACTTGGTATATTCTCATAATATGCCTTACTTGTGTTTTTCCTTCGGTATGCAGGCCGTACATACAAATTTTTTTACACATTATTGCTGAAAAGCATGTAGTGCAGATTAAATCGTATTGTTCTTAGTAAACATATTTCCATTTTGACATTGAAAGTTTGTCAGTATCACAGGGAAAACCCAAGTACTTTAATTCTGGATACAGCTGATTCTAAATTGTCTCATATATAGTTAGTCTATCAATATTCATTATAGGTTGGTGGTTCAGTGGCTCGAAAAGAAGTTTAAAGAAACACCTGCAGTGACTGTGGTGACTGTGTAGTTATTCAAGTCGTGACAGTTAATAAACAAAGATTAATTTCAATTGTTTGATATTATATGTCTTTATTTAGGCTAGTTTGTTATATTTATATATAGTTACCATAGGCGGATCCATTGGGGGCAGGACCCCCCCCCCCTCCCTTAGAATTTGGAATGTTGACATAACAAGTCAAAATCAATGATTAAAATAAATGAAATTTGCATAAAAATTTGACAAAAATGTCTATTCTCCTCCATTAATAAGGTATGTTGAGAAGTTTCGGGTCCATGTGGAAGGGTAGGTTTAGTCCAACAGAATTAACCTAAGCTTGAACTACCTAATTATAATAATTATTAATGCGTACATACGGTTATACACGTGTTTATAACAACCCATGTTACTATAAATCAATTTATTAAAATTAGCATGTTATTGAACTTTTAATTTTGGACACATTAGTTTTGGGAGAAACAAGTAAGTCAGCAATATTATGGCACAGTTTTAAAGTATTTATTCTTATGAAATCAACATTAATTGTTCAGTACGTTTGTTTTGCCGAATGCTTCCGATATTAAAGCGCGATTTACAAACGAAGACAAAAATAGACTGTAAATATTGAGTTTAATATATTCTTGCATAAAGGTCAAGCTCCGGTTAATTCTGTTGGACTATGAGCACTGGTTATGACCAAAAGTCCAGGAAAGCTTGGTAAGGTGCATTGGTTGCTGTTCAAATGAAATAATTGCATTGCCGTTGCATTAAACCCATTAAAAGAATGAGTGAATTAACAAATCAGTAACAACTTAAGTTGACCCAGTACAGTTGATGATATTACAGTTGATAGAGCAATAAAAGAAATAACTAAACCCAAAACAATTCTTTCGAGCAAGAATCTTTATCCTGCTAGCTCAACACTGAGGGGTTCAGGTAGTGGACTGGAAAGAGATAACTCTAATTTCTAAGAACTTGGTTCACAATTGAGCCAATATAAATTAATGTAAACTAAACTAACTTTGTTAGATTGTTTCAACTGTATGTGGCGCATGCATTGACTCTTCTGATTTAAATCTAACTTAGTCGTTCTTGAGAACAGAAGTTCTGTAGTGAGTATTTTTTTAATAAATCAATGGTGTCAATGTATGCGTCCTTGCATAAACTTATTAATATCAGGGATTGAAATATGGTAGTGTCTCTCTAATCGTGGTTAAGCTTATTGAAATAATTGCTTTCTTGATTAATGAGGTTTGAATGGTTGGATATGCAAATTTCTGGAAAGGGGATTCAAATGAGCCCCATCAACTTTGGGGTAACATGTCAGTGCTATAGAGATAGGGTCACATCACTGGCCCTTGAGTCCTTATATTGGATACAATTTTCATACTTATGTTCAGAAATAACATTAGTGAAGAAACATAGAAAATACGACCCCTGATTAAAAAAAGTTTCGCGGAGTTTAAGAGCAATCAGAGCTTATGTTTCAAAACTGTTAATTATACTGGAATTCAGCAGTGTCTCTAAACCGCTGAAAAGTGTTTAAATAACTGAAATAGCATTTAAGGTGGGTAGGTACCTTACTCGGAGAAAAAACGGAAAAAATATAATGTTCATTGATTTGTTGGCAGACAGACACCTTCATGTTTCTTGTTTGTTTTTCTGGTAACCTTAGCGACGTTATCGTTTTTTTCACGACGTCATGGACGTCACAATGGTTTGTGCTATAAACAGGCATGCAAGTACATTAAACCCACATATTTAACGTATTGAATCTCCGCAGCCAAAATGAGGATGCGGAATATTTCGACACAGATCGAGAAGAAATCACTTCCGGTACATCAAGCGTTGAAAATGTAGACAACATAGCGTTGCCGATCGAAGAAGATGAAAAATTAAAACTTTTTCAACAAGAGTTGATGACTGCAAAAAGAGAAGAAGTTGAGTTGAAAAGATATGAAGAAAAAGAAAGATTACAACGACAAAATCAAGAAACAAAGGACAAAGTGAAACTTTTGAGAGGAAAGAAGTCAAGTTCTTGTTCCAAGACCAGTAATAAAATACCCAAAATGGGCTCGTTCAAGAAAGAAAAAAGAACCGAATTGACGGAAATTATGCCTGAAGGAGAAACTATTACTATTGACACGTTAAAGCGTGATGATAATCTGAAACGTTTTGTTCAGAAAGAAATAAGAAAGTTAGGACTAGTGTCTAACTCTGATTCGGATAGTAGTACGAATTCGGATACGACCAGTGAGGAGGAGGATAACAGTGACTCTTCTGATAGCTCTAGAAAACAAAAATCTAAAATGAAACAAAAAAAGCTTAAACTAAGAAAACAAAAAAGTCTGGCATAAAAGCAAAATCTAGTCACTAACTAGTTAATAGTCAAAAATATCATCACTCACAACTCAGATACGAATTCGTACACTCCCATAAAACTTTTGAAGAGCTTAGTTTTAATTTATTTGTAGCTGGAGAGTTTGAAATAATTTCTTCAAGCAATACTAATGGTATTGAAAAAAGAGGTAGATTAAGCTTACTAAAGTGTGTTATGTATTTATGTAGTACTTACACATTCCAGGCTTTAAGGCATATCATGCTGCAGTCTTGAGAGAGATTGAACTAGGTGAAAAGACATGGGGAGATGATTTTTAATACTTCGAAATGTCAATTTTAAGTCAAAATATAAAATACCAACTCAAAATTCTAAGAGAAATACCGCTTCAGATCCAGGACAAGATAATAAATGGTTTGGATTTGTGCAGCCTATCAGAGGAATAAGTGCACTTTAAAACCAGGCCATTCATAAGCATTTAATGGGAAATTTTGTTAAGCCCAACATATTTGTACCACTTGCTGGCTAAAAGATAAGGAAAAGTTAGAGTATCCATAAAGCGCCACTACTTGTCCTTATCATAGTACAGCTTGACAATCACAGTCTACAATTAAACTAAAAAAATTAAAAATAAAATAGAAGATACATTTTTACCGAAATGCTGTTTTGATTCGCATACATTAAAAAATGAAAGTACACATGGGGAAAACTGTAAAATATGTACCAAATCAATGTAAGCTTAATTGAAATTCATGAAAAGTTAAAAGATCCGGGAAGTTCAATTGTGAAAAGTGTATAATAAGTATTAATGTTAAGATGAATAAAATCCTTTTTAAAAAAACATTATTAAAAATGTTCAATTATAATGATATTGAGGTGTGAATGAATGTTTACAATTTGGTTTTCCCATTAGATTTGTATGTGACGAAAATAAAATTGTACAATTTGATAAAAAAGAAATACAAAGTAATTATAAAGGTGCGTAAGAATTTCCAGAGCAATTTGGCAATACTTAGAAAAAAGAAATAAAATACGGAGCCATTTTGGGTCCATTTGATAACAAACCAATCAGTAGTAACTTATTAGTTAGTTGATTTTCTAAAACAACTACTTGTACATATTATGGATGAGCAAGAAGGGGCAAAAAGAAGAGAAAAGACTGCGTGCAGCGTCTGCATTTCTGCTAGCCTAGGCTACAGATTAAAATCATAAATAGAGTACTCATTACTCTCAGAGAATCATACTTATATTAACCGCTTTATTACTCACAAGATAATTTATTTTATTATTGGCAAAATATTAATAACTTAGATTAAATAAACTATTTGAGCAGATTATAATTATAGACTAATTGCCTTGCATTGTTATTTATCATTACAATTGTGAATTAGCCTGGAACTATTTGCCTAAATCAGGTTAACTTACTTGTATATACTAATACAGTATTTATTTTTGTCAGTATTTTACAATTTTACCATTTTGTTTGTCAATGCTTGGACTTAAAGGGGGGTGATTTCTTCCTCATTTGCCAGAGTGTTGCTGCAAAATTCCGGTTAATGTGTTATTGACACTAAACTTTATTGTTAATAATGTAAATAATACTTATAATTAAGAAATAATTAGTCAGTATTACCATTCATACTGACCAGTGAGTCACCTCTGATTGTTTTCTTTGGTTTAGTTAACAAGTTTGAAATAGTCCAATTCTGGTCAAATTCCTCAATAATTAACTTACTACAACTAATATTTGAAATGCAGCAAGGCAATTTAGATAGCTGCCATACTGAAGATGATTTCCTGATATATGCTAATGTTGCTGTCTCCAAATGGCTGTACCTAACTACTAGCTACATGCGAAATACAAGCCAAGTGTCATTTAAAGTTCAACAACTTATTCTTCAACAGATTATGCCAAGATCCATAAAGTCACACAGTTTATAGATTCTAAATTAAATTAATTACTAAGTTTCTACATTCATTCAATCACTAAGTTCCTAAATAAAATTATCACTAACTTCCTACATGAAAAATGATCAAAGTTCCTACATAAAATTTATCACAAAGTCCCAAGCATTTATTTCTGTCTCACAGAGTTATACAGAATTCTATGGTTCAAATCACATAATACTTAACATAATATCAATCAAACATACTTTACATTTTATATCCTTTTTAGAAAACTGACCATATCTTATATAGCAAGGTTTCATAACATGTCATATTCCAAACAATTACACATGTAGTTGAAAATTTAAAAAACATTTATTTAATAAATAACAATTTAAGAATTTAATAAATATTTATTTAATAAATAACATTTAATACAGAATCTAATAAACTTGTATTTAATAAATAACAATTAATACAGAATTTAATAAACATTTGTTATTATTATTTTATTAGCACAAAGCAGTGAGCAGCAGAAGATTTTTTCTCAAATCAAATGAGAGTTGATAAAACAATTAAAGCAAATATTTTTTATCTTTTTTTTACAACAACAATATGTTTATTCTGTATCAGGCCTCCAGCTCAAAACAAGTATAGAACAAGTGATCATGTGATCACAAAGTCAATGGTAAAGAACATTGGCAGATGACAATGATATGAATTATAACATGACAGTTTGCAAACTAGTAATATATATATATGCATGTGTATACACACGTATGTATACACATCTATACATACATACAAATATATCCAACCTAATAATTATTTGAGAATGTAAAGTAAAATACATGATAACATTTTTTAAGTAAAAGAAACCATATGTTGACTCAATTAACTTTAAAATCAATGAGGAATTTATATGAAAAATATGCAAACTTAAGATTAACAAAATAAAATCTTGCAGCATACTGACAATAGGTTGTGTACGACAAGATTGACCCAATAAAATCTATATTTATCTTCAAACCTTGAAGTATGTCATTTGCACACCGCAAGCGTTCAGAAATTTATGACTTAATGCGAGTTCAGGAACTCTGAGCTAAGACCGAAATAATGATAACACCTGGTTTATTATAATTTTTATTTTTGGATGATGAAAACAAAAGTGAAAACTTCTAAAAACAAGTTAGACAAGAAAGGCAAAAGTAATCTCTAAAGCGAAAACTAAGATAATAAAAGTAAGGTTATAAAGCGAAATAAACTTGAAGGCGAAAACTTAACAAAAGATAAAAAATAAGTAAGATAGAAAAGGCAAAAATGAACTTGAAGGGGAACACGTTAAAAAGCAAGTAAGATAAAAATAAGTAATATAGAATAGACAAAAATGAACTTGAAGGCAAACACCTTAAAAAAGCAATAAGATAAAAATAAGTAAGATAGAAAAGACAAAAATATATATACAAATATTTACATTAATACCCAAATTATGTCAAAGTCTTAACTAAAGTAAACAATGTCAAAAATACCTTATATTAAAACTTAGACATAATCTGCATATGACTCAGCAGTAGTAAAAACAACTATTTCAGAGTAATAATCAACATTTTAAACAAACTAAGTTCTAAGTAAATTAATATTTACCAGCTTGCTTGTCCATTTCCAAAATGGAACTCACAATCTAATTACAAAATTGGAACTTAACCAAAATGAAATATCAATAACTAACCCATATTTAACTAATCAAATATTGCATTTGCAATAACAAATAAGAATACTTTTTCAAAGCTTAGAGAAAGCTGCAGAATACCAAAATCAGGCTGTGCATTAGTTTATAAGACAAAGGCAGGTGTCGCCTAATTGGTCAGTTCCAGTTCTAATTACATTTTAATTGGCTGGCACCAATTTGGAAAAGTTGATGCTGATGAGCCCCGCCTACTGACTGGACATATGAGTCATTCAAGCTTCAAAGGTTTTGTATTATGTAACCTCTAAATTCCTTATGTAAAAAGTACAAAATCATTTTTGATTGATAATTCAAAAACTTTAAAACGATATTTAAAATTCAAGATTATCAGTAAAATCAGCATATCATTATCTACAAAAAGAGACTAAACTTGACAATATTACTCTAAAGATAAAGAAAATGACATTTTCTTATCCTAATTATTCTGATATTGAAAATCTATAAGCCATTGAAAATTGTTAATTTTTCATAAATATAAAAAAATCTAAATAGTATTTACATTTTCATGATCTCGTATGCATCATTCTGATTAAAATGAACCTATGGATGAATATTTTATCTTAAGAGATAATGAAATGATGACTTTGATGAATATTTGCTATAAAATCTTAAAAATCAATATTTAAGCAAAACAAAGTATATCTTATTGATCTGTACACTTTTTGAATGATATTAACCTATTGATGGCTATTCTACCCTAAGAAATAGTAAAAAAGTGATTTTGATGAATAAAATCACTAAATTGCTTATAAACACTTAATAAACAATTTTATTACAAAAATAAGCAAATATTATTCATCTATAGCTCATACCGATCAAAATAAACTTATTGATAGATAACTTATTTTGAAAAACAGCGAAAATGTGATTTTGATGAGTTAAAATCATTTTAAAAGTTAAAATGCTAATAGCCTGTAAATTGACAAAATCAAGCAAAATAACAATATATATAAGCTCATTTAAATATAGTATTCTGGTTACTAAGGAAATAGCATCCTTAAATTTGCCTATAACCTTTTCAATAATCATGGCAGAGAATTTTAAGACATTTAAATATTTAAATATTTTAAAATAGTCTACAAAGTCACTATTTCCTATATAATTTATCCTATCAGTACCATAAATCTACAATACATTTACCCCTCTAGGTACCTATTGGTATTACATAACATTTGGGTGGGACAAAGATACCCGCTGTTGAGCTCCAGTTGACTTGGACATTGGTTGAAATAACTTGTGGTGTATTCATTATGTAATACTTAGCTGGTCAAAGCAAAATTTCAGACAATATTAAGTAATATATACCGAAAAACATGTGAATCAAAGAGCCAAAAAGATACCATGCTGAGTGCTAGAACTTTGAGATGCTGACATCAGATAAGATCTATATAAAATGAGTGAGTGAGTGAGTGAGTGAGTGAGTGAGTGAGTGAGTGAGTGAGTGAGTGAGTGAGTGAGTGAGTGAGTGAGTGAGTGAGTGAGTGAGTGAGTGAGTGAGTGAGTGAGTGAGTGAGTGAGTGAGTGAGTGAGTGAGTGAGTGAGTGAGTGAGTGAGTGAGTGAGTGAGTGAGTGAGTGAGCGAGCGAGCGAGCGAGCGAGCGAGCGAGCGAGCGAGCGAGCGAGCGAGCGAGCGAGCGAGTGAGTGAGTGAGCGAGCGAGCGAGCGAGCAATATATTATTTGATATTTGTAAAATGTCAAATGCTGTAATGTGTTAAAAAATAACTGTTTTATATACTGTTTTCTTTCTTGTAAACATGATTAATGAAATAGTTTATACTCAGTAGATTAAATGCGTCATGTATGATATTAGCGTCATGGTCAGCTTTAAGGACTTTGTTTTGAATAACTCCATAAAATACATCTTAACGTAAAACTATGTGACGCGATTCCCAGTTATACAGACAAAATGACATTAACCTCTAACTGATGAAGATGTTTGTTTAATGCAACATGGTTCAGATTTTAGGTTTCTGAAAATGTTTAAAATCTGAGTTAGAACAATGTTGCATTCATCCGACGTATGATAAATTGTTTTAATTAATTCGTAGTTTCTACATATAACAAATGCAATCCTTAGTCTCAATGTCATTATAAAGCGGTGGTAAGTATAAAACGTGTCGTATTATCCTATCTTAAGGACTTTGTTATTTACGAATGTCCTTCATGGCTTTAAAATAGGTAGGGTTGCAATAATTGAAATTTACAAATAAATTTCATAAATTTCAGTTTTCATTTTAATCCCAATAAATAAATAAGTAAGTTCAATAGAAAAATAAAAAAGTGGTTTAGTAATATTTATTTTTTATGAAAAAATTGAGTTTAAAAATATAAACTTTGATGCAAGTTTACATGAAATACAGTGAAAGCAGTAAAAACAAAATCTTCCAATCATATTGTGTACACCCCGTACAGATGCACTTGTTACATGTAAAATACAAATTAATTTATACATTGTCTAAAATCAATATACAGTGGAACTTGTCTACAAAGACCGCTCAGAAGAAAGACCAAAAGTGGTCTTTGTAGACAGATGGTCTTTGTTCTCAGGTTCTATATATATGTACTTAGTAAATCGGTTGTTAAAAATTTTGCTAATGTTCGTGATCTTTATTGGAGAAATGACATGATTTTTTCTGCGTTTAAGTGTAACGAATTAGCAGATAAATTATTTCCCTTGTATCGTTAATGATATCCAAAAGGTGTCGCTATAACACATGAGTTTTCGTGTGTGTGTGTAATAGGATTTGATTCATTCAGCTTTGGGCAACCGACAAGTAAAGAACGCTAATTTTTCATACGATTTCCTGTTTCTCTATAGAACGAGTTTCACAGTATTTTGATATGATTCTACAAGATTTTATATTGTATTATGATGTATGATTGTAAAAATGGGTTGCCCAAGTGCTACATACAATTACAAATAGTAATTTATATTTAGTGTTGTTCTTCATTTTTGGATAAATGAAATGTTGGAATTGATTTTCTACTGTAATAACTTACAGTATTGTCAGTATATTACTTATTGAATAAATGAATAATTTTATAATGATCAGTTTTCTTCTGGCTGGATCATGAGTTTAATAAGCAAGAATAAAAAGGGAAAATAATTGAATTAAATATGAAACAGTTAATGTACTGACGGTAACGTTTTGATAACAGTCGTTTAAACTTTCAATGTCTATCATCTATAGCATTACCGATCAGTTTTAAAGTAAGCTAAAACAGACATTCAGAGCCATAAAAAAATATCCAAAGCAACGTTGTCAGTGTAAATTCAAAGAAGCGACCAACGTTATAAAACCTTGACTTATATACTTTACGAAACTTCTAAGTACTCCGATTTTAGTATTGTATGAAGTCTTATTTTTCAACTGTTACATTAAAGTCTGATCGATAATGGAAATATGTTTTGGACCATACTGATCTTTGCTTTCATGGTTTTCATGGTTTTCATGCTCCTTTATCAATGTAAAACCATTTTTGTCGCGCATGCGTTGATATGGGAAGATTTTCTAATTTTTTTGATTGAACAGAAAATTAGCAATTAGAAGTCTTATTTGTCATGTGACGCACCGTCTGGCAAAAGACCTATGGTAATTTCTCGTTCTTGAAGCGACATTCGAGCAATTTCTTGATTTTTCGTTGTGCATTTTAACAAAATAATGATTTTCACTTAAACTGACAACGAGCAATTTTTACTCGATAAGCACGTGCGCATTTCCGTTTTTCTGCGAATGTAAAACAAACCCAATTTTGCATCAATTAAGAAGAATGAAAACCATGCAAGCAGACGACAATATAGCCCTGTACACATTTCAGTAACGATTTGACATAAATGTTGAAAAATGAAACTTTTTGACAACATTGAAATCGGTGTTTGTAGAAGTTTCGTTAAGTATATATCAAAAGATTCTATATGCAACCATATGCAATCAGGGATTTTATATTACAGCTGTAATTGAAGTGATATATTAGTATTTTAATAAGCTTATTTCTATTGATTCTACTTAATTAAGCAAAAAATGAAACGTACATGCATGCAAGTTTTGTTTGTATACCAATAATTAAGAAGTCTCTAAGACTGTCAAATTAAAATAGGATATAACAACTGTCATTTTTTAAATGACCCCTTGGTAGTGTTATCGATAATTTCACGCCTGATTAATCAGGAATGGGTCTTAGATATTACACACAATTAGCAAATCAATCAACTAGTACAACAACGTAGTTGTTAAATCGATGGTCAATCAAATTAATTTTAGCATTAAATTAATAAATTTTCAAATACGCGTGGTTGTTGCAGTCAGGTATTTACGTTCAACGGGACAAAAACTGGTAGTCCTGTGTCGTTGTGGACAGGCAGTCGCTACAGACAGTGTCATTTTAGAGTAAATATGATCGGGGGGACTTTCAAGTGATCTTTGTCGGCAGGTGGTCGCTCTGATCGGGTGGTCGTTGGCACAGGTTCCATTGTAATAAAATATCCCTGTTCACTAAATTTCATAATTTCCAACATGTCCAAAGTACAGCTTTACACAAAAAAGTAGTACAAACAATAAGTATGGTGTCCAATAATGGACACAGGTAAAGGTACACACTTAAATTAGGTGTAAAATTGTGTTTTCGACCACAGATTTTTTTCAGAAAATGTGTCTCTAATTGAACATTGTATTCTTAATATTTTTACAATGTCATAATTTTAAATTATATTACTAATTACTTTTTACGGATAATTACCATTACACTATTTTCAAATAAAAGGTAGATAATAACTCACTTTAATTAAACATTTTCATTAACAATTTAACATCACAATATTGTTTTGTAATTTATAGATCTATTCCGATGGCATGCCAAATGGTTAACGTGGTGTAATCAAGAAAAGGTTAAATTGTGTTACAAATTTTAATGGTTTACAAATATATTGATGCTAGACCACAGCGGAATTTTATCTTACCACGTAGTACATGTAAATAAAATAACACATTTTAACTTGTCACTGATAAAGAACTGGGGACCGTTTCATAAGAATATTACGTAAGATAGCGAAATTACAATACGATCTGACTTAAGTCAACGACAAATGGTGAAGCCCTCAAATTTTGGTCACATGATTTGTTGTCATCACAAGAACTACAAAACATTTAAAGAATACAATATGTTCCACACACTTTAAAGAACAATTACACCAACGAAGAGTAGAAGCTCTTGATGAAAAAAACTCAAGGAATATCCCGAGCAACCATACTCTTGATTTTTCAATACACGACCAACGCAAAAAGGTGACATGATTTAATTAAATGGTCATCTTAAGCGTGTTCAGTTACTCTGAACGTTCAAAAACGTTCCGTGACGGAAGTGTCGGAACAACATAACCCATAGACAACTCAACCCGAAACAATTCAAGCCTTTACTAACGGATTTGATTTGTCCAAACTTTGAGTTCAGTTCTACACGGGTTGAGTTGTCTTCGGGTTGAGTTGTCCCGTACCGTAACGTTAGCTAACAGTAGTTACTGAACACGCAGCTGCTAACAAAACCTCGACCAATTTATGATGGGACCGATGGATGTCAAAACAAAAAATGTTTCCACGTGGCGTCAAAGAAATACCTTTAAACAATAAATCATCAAAACTACAGACATATAAAATAATAACTTCATAAAAGATAAACCATTCTTAAGTCATTTCATCGAAATCTTGCAATCTTTAGATAGAAGTTCAGTTCGCGTATGTACACACTTTTTGTGATTAGCCCCTGACTTCCGCAAAAATGTGTAATGAATAGTTTCTTATACACAGCTCAAAATGGACACCTAAGTCTTGATTACAGTGTCTACTAGTTTGATTCAGAAATGTGAATTCAGTCAAAGATATAGAAAATATAAGCATCAGTGCATCTAGAGTAATATAAGTGCATTCCATATCAGTATGTGTATTCTGAAATTGTTTGCTAGAATAAATAGAAACTTGCACAGAAAATAACATATTTATTTCTGTATTCACAGATGATGTGAAGTACCTACGAGAATATGCCTGGTCCAAACGATTTCAGGCAGGAAGGATGATTATACATTATGATATTTTTTGCACTGTATTTACCCTAACCAACTTTTTGGGGGTCGGTACTTAAAGGTACCTTTCTGTAATTTTAACATTAACATATAGTCCTTAATTTATACGCTATTACATATCTATTGTATTATGATTACTATATGCCTTCCTAAAGATTATATAGTAAAGTTTTAAACCCTAAATGACATTGTCAAAACTCATAATTTTCAAAATGTTAAAGAAAACTCAACAAACGCTCCTTACTTGTCAGAATTATTCAACAAAAATACTGATTATGGACGTCTATGCTTTTATTATTACGTTTTGAATTTCCAAATGCTAGACTGATATATAATATGTTTATCAAAAGGCAACCGAAACCAATGACTCATCAACATATTATACAATATATTTACCGATTTATATATAGACCACTATCTATCGCGAGTCGCTAAAATAGTTTAGTCTAACCTTTAAACCTCTACAGAGAGCGAACGTTACGGATACGGGACAATTCAACCCAAAGATAACTCAACTAGGGATGTCGTTACGGAGCACAGATGATTCGTTAAAGTTTCCTTGAATAAATATAGAAGTAACAATAAATGTACGCGTTACTTGCACTTGATCACACCAATGTACAGTGACAAACAACAATTTAATGTAAAAACACATATAATGTCGTTAGCAACTGTCCCTCGCTTGTTATGGAAGCATAGTTTTTTAAACGCGACATTTAAAAAATTGAGTTTGGAGTTAATTTGTTCATTCTTTTTTGGACAGATAAGATTCAAACTTTGTTTCCCACGATATTTGATTCATTGTGGTATTAGTAAACGGTTTAACAATTAAGAACAACACCTTTTGGAAAGTAATTTAATCAATAGTTTTGAAGAACTGTTTTGGAGACAACACTTACAGGTGGTAAATCTCAGAATTTCATATTCGTATAAGTAAAATATCATTATAATCAAACAATTCACTGCGCATATATTATAAATAAATACATATTTTAAGCAAAAGCAAACCTTAGATTACTTATTTGTCAAAGCAAATAATAAAATAGAGCTGGAGACACGGCATTTTTCTACCTTTTGAAGTTTTTGCTAAGCAAATTTTTGCCAAAGGCGTAAGTTTTCAATGTTTTTTTTGTACCACTTTAGCAACAACAATCTAAGATAACATTTTTAAGTGATTATAACAATAAGTTTTGTTTCACGTTGTGTTTATAGTCGAATATAACTTGGAGACACGCTTTTTTCAAAAAGGTAACCATTTCTGAAGAACGGCTGTTAATTGTTTTGGAGGTAATATCTTAAAGATAGCTAGGTTTTAATTTTATTATAATATATTTTGAGACTAAATGTGTTAACATTATTCGTAGTGTAATATTTTAGATTTAATTTTAAGAAATTTAAAATCAAAAGTAGAATTCTGCTTAATATATGATTTTTTTACAAACGTAAGAGAGATAAGTCATATTGCTTAATTTGAAAATCAGCACAATATTACTTCCCATAGCTTGTTTTTTAATGTATGTACTACATATTTTTATCATGTATTCCATAATGTTTGGAGACAGGTGGGTACATATTGTAATAAACAAATAGATGTTGGTTGTGAAAAATACAGTTTAATATATTTTAGGGTCATTCATCAAAAAACAGATTCAATAACTTATTCACGTTAAAAATTAAAAAAAAGAATGTTGTTTCCCTCGTTCAAGTATTATATAATACGCAAACATCGCTAGCAAAAACATTTACTCGTTTACAGTTCTGGTTTCCAAACTTTATTAGCCACTTTTTTACACTCTTATATGATCTTATACCGCATTAAAGTTTTGGATCAGACCCATTACGAACCCTCACCAGAATAAAATGCATTTGAATCTGGTCATTTTACTTCACAAGAACTCGTATGGCGTATGAGCGCGAACCACTAAGTAAGCACACATAACAATCTATTTTTAGAGTTAATTGTAAAGAAGCAGGGCCTACTGCTCTACAATTTTCAGTTTCTATACGTTAATTTCTTGTTGAATTTGGAAAGGTTCTTGGATGAAAAAGCAATTATTGATTGAGAGCATTAATTAACTGTTAAAAATGCTGTCGGTCAGTAGTCGTGGAAAAAAGTAATTTTTAGCCAAAAGATATGTACTTTCATGTACAATTGTTTTTCTGGAACTGCACTTGCATACCTGACTGAAATCCTCCAAAAGCAGATCTGGTCCTAGATCTGCAAAATCCAAAGACTTATTTTTTTGTACCAATAAATAAGAAAAAAACATTCCGTGACAGACGCTTTAGTACAGTTGGCCCCATGCTATGGAATAAGCTACCAGATGATATCAAATTATCACCAACTTTGGATGTATTCAAAAAAACGATTGAAAACTCACTATTTTTTCTACTTTTTATGATCTTTTCTAAAATTGACATGGCTAGTTAATGCCTCAACATACAATGGTAAACATACTAAGTGATTAAGTTACTTCATTATGACATGGAAATGAGGATTGCCTCGCTTTCAGTCAGTTATACCTTTATAGAACTGCAATGACAGCCTAAATAAATTGTCCCTTTAAATGTGATGTTTCGATACCTTTGGGGATGTATTAAGGGCCCTTTAAAGGTGATGTTTCGACACCTTTGGGGAAATGTCTGGTTAACAGTGGCGTTATGTTACACTGTTCAGGACATGTCTGGTTAACAGTAGCATCGTGTTATACTGTTCAGGACTCCAACTTTCAATATCAAATAAATAAAAACAAATCAAAATTAGTGATAAAAATGTAAAATTAAGTTGAATTACGATATGTGAATGATGTAGGTAAAAATATGGAATATAAAAGCTGAATAAAAACAATAAAAAAATATTAAATTACACACTATATAACATCATGTGTGATAGATTTTTATTTTGTTTTGTGTTATTGTATATTCATTATGTGTTTATGGTGGAGGGTTATTACATACATGTATTTATTTCTTATAAGATATCTTTTTGTACAGCGCCATTGAATATGTAATATAGAAATAGGCGTTTAATCAAATGAAAAAGTTTAAAGTTTAAGTTTAAAGATCCACCCAATGTCTTTATCGTGTTCACGTAATCAGACATCAGGCAAGCTGATGGTGTAGTACGGAATGTTAAGATCTATCAGAATCTATATTAGGTTATTATTCTCGAAAATTAATATGCTTTTGATTTGTTGATATTTAACAAAAGATTATACATGAATCTATCGGGGCATTTTGTACGTTACTCGATGACAAGCTTGATGAATGAATTCGAGCGTGGCAAATTCCTAGAACGATTATTACCTGGACCCTTGTTTATAATTAGTATTTACCAACCCTTCCACAAGGCCGGAAACTTCATCATATACCATATTAATGGAGAAAAATTGACATAATGGTCAAATTTTCACGGAAGGGTAGTATCTCCCCGAGTGGGTTTCGAGACCGTACCACGAACGTCCAATTCCTGGCGCGCTACCAACTATTCAGAGGACACAGGTTCGTTGAAGTCATAAAGCTGACTAGTTTGCAGATTTGATTATATTTGATATCTTTCTTTTGCCTTTTTGTATTTGTTATTGTATTTTAATTCTTTAAGACACATGTATCTATTAATTGTAATAATATCTGATAAACTTCACAAAAAGGCTTTTAAGTCACCTAGATGTCATTACGAATGCGGTATACTTCTTTAAACATAAAATCACCATCCTTTACAAATGTATTCTCTTGTCAGTATCAGAACACTGTTTTAATATCTCGAAAATGTTTCTATACATTTTGGACAATTAAAATAGATATCAACAAATGAACAGATTCAATGCTTTGAGCCGCGGCCGTGGCGTAGTTGGTTAGCACGTCTGACTTCGAATTCGGAAATCCGGGTTCAAATCCCGGTCGCGGCAGGTCATAACCTATACATGAGTTGTCGGTCTCGTGCTAGGGTAAGTTAGTACTGGTGATAGAAAGTGTCCAGGAAACCTATAGTAGGAAGAGCTTGCCGTCGTGTATATACCTATATATGTGTTGAATGCGACGTAAAAAACAACAAATAAAACAAAAACTATGCTTAGACTTTTAATTGGAGATATTTTGGCTCAAATTAGCTTTTTAACTGTCGTATTAGAATTCACTTTTCCCTTATCAATAAGATGAGACAGTTCTTGACTAATAAATAAGGAAAATGATGTTAGCATTTCTGCACAAATTTTAAGTTTATGTTAGAATTACGTAACACTTAATGGACCTTCCGAGATCCTACAAAAGCTATATTTTTTACTAGATCATATTCATGTTAGATTAAATAACTCAATTTATTGACAAATAGTCGGTATTCCTATTGGTACAAATCGTACATTCCTTGTTGCTGATCTGTTTTATATTGGTATGATAGAGATTCAATGCTGTCTCTCTTTTAAACACCAGAATGATGTTTTACAGACTTGAACATTACCTCAAGGTACGTACCATTGCTGTTTGCTGAAAGTTTATACATATGGATATTCTAAAACGTTCTTTGGGCTTGGTTGACACTTCTACAGTCGATCACTTGGCTTATCTCTTTTGTTGCACGACACTGGCTGGGGTTAAAGAATTCATGAGAGTTTTTATGTATAGCTTTTCGTTTAACGAACGTAAAGGCTCGACTCTTTCTTACATTCCTGTTGTCGTGCTCATCTTGGTTAAACATCAGGTTCTCTGGCCCTCGTTACATCACTGAGTACTTTTGGTTTACCTTGTAAATGCTATTAGCTTTTGTTATTTTTACTTTTGTATTTTTGCGTACACAAAATTGTCGAGTGAAAAGTGAGTTGGAGCTTATTTACCTAGACAATTTGTTTTCGTTGTTTTAGAAGCATAAGGGACAAGAATGGGGTTGCAGTACCCTAGAAACTAGTTTTATCCCAAATGGCAATTATTTCGCCACTTTCATGGTGGTAGCGCGGAAATATACTCATCTATGGAGTCGAAGGTTGGATTTACGTGCGAGGCATACTTTCATAGTACAGTAAAACTCGAATATTACATACTCGCTGGGCCATAGAAAAAAGGTATGTTATAACCGAGGTATGTTATATCCATATAGCATACTAAGAGTGTTATAAACGAACTATATAACATACTCGTTTATAGGATACTAGAATACGGTTTTTACACTTTCATTTTGTTGTGAATTTTCTGTTTTCTTGTTACATCTATACGTGTATGCAAATTACTTAATTTAATATCAATGTATTAAATTATCAATAAAATGTATTAAGATATCACCAAAACCGTTATGCAGTTTGTTAACTATTTTTTCTTAAAATGCAGAAACAATAAAGTCTGCTTACATACCGTATAAAATGCGTTAAGCTGTCAGTGACGAAAGTGTCCGGATTGGCCACTTACAGCAGGTGACTGTTTAAACCAGTTTTAATTAAACTGCCTCAAACAGTTCATTATGAAAAACTAGAATTGGTCATTATCGTATGATTTTGATTTGTCAACAGAACGGTGTTAAAAGACATTCCTTTCTTTAATAACAGCTTAACAATGGGTATATCACTACTTTTTGTGGTAAACACCTCGTAAATAAAGCTTTAAAATGCAACAAGTCCTTAAGTTTTGATGACAGATTAGATAAAATCATGGTTACGAAACTCTCCGACGCGGCCGATATTTTGTTAATGGAGACGCTTAAAAAGCCGTATTTCGTCTATTTTCCGGTATTTTCGTGAACAAATTAATTAATTGACGAATTTTATTTATTTATTTATTGGAGTTAACGCCGTGTCAACACAATTTTAGGTCATTTTTCGGCGTCCAGCGCACCTAACCTAGCTTTTCTGGACCATTTTCTATAACCAGTACTCACCTACCCTTCCACAAGACCGGAAACTTCTCCATATTTTCTAATCAATGGAGGAAAATCGACATTATTGTCAAATTTTCATGGAAGGGTATAACCTCCCCGGATGGGATTCGAACCCGCACCCCCTCGGGCACGAGTATCCAAATCCCGGTGCGCTACCAACTGTGCTTTCGACCCGGGTTTTGACCAGTTTTTGCTCACAAACTTATTTCATCTTCGTATATTGTTTTAACAAAAATATTTCAAGTGCATGAGATTGTATTGAAATTAATTACTTTGCTAAACACCAGTGCAGACACAACTTCTCATTGAATGGACATTATAGTCAAACTTTCATGGAATGGTATAACCTTCCCTTCTGGACACGAGATTCTAAATTCCAGCGTGCTACCAACTGCACTATCGACCCGGGCTCATACAGCCTGATCATAAAACAAATTTTAAAGTCAATGTCCCTGCAACCACTGATTCTTTATCATTTAGGGTAATTGTCAGTCACTGACGAAGTATGCGTCTAGATGGATTACTTCTAAATCCTGCAATTTAAGCTTGTCAAAAACGTGTAGTAGGGTGAGAAACCTAATTGATATGGCCTATACAATGTGTTGCTACGTACGGCGTTAAATTAAATAACAGAAACTCCGAGAGTGCTGAACCTGTACGGCTGAGATTACATTATTCCTAAAATGTAGCATTCTGTGAACGCTGTCATGACACGGCGGCATCTACCAGTTGAGTTCGAGTCCTAATGACAAGTTAAAAATCCATATTGATAATAATGAAATAAAACAAATGTCCCATGGATTTAGAAGTACGATTGTTTGGTTATTTTCAACAATTGCATACTCGACCTGGTACTTAAGTTCACTTAAGCATGATGAAACACATTTATTTTACCATCCCTTTCAGTTGCAACTTTAAACAGTGTACGAGTAATTAATGACGACGCCTACTTGCCTGCTATCGACTGTACCAAACCCAAATAGTGTATTTAAATTTTACCTAGTACTGGACTTTTGATTGCTGTCCGATAGGTTATGGTGACGAAAAGACCCAAGTTAGGTAAGGGTTAGGATCGGACTAGGTTTAGGTTATATTATTGAAAAAAGGGTTGGGTTTGGGCTAAGAGAGGGTTATATTGGGTAAAATTATTGTACGAATAATGATAGGGAACACAGTGTAAGTTGTCGCGATTATTGCAAGCCTAAAGTACTGGCTGTACAACAGAGAGTTCAAGTGAATATTGTCATTGTGTACACATGTTTAGTGCTCAAACTACCACAGCATAGATCTATGATCAGTCATGACTGACGGATGCCATAAATTGATCACGGTAATGGATCGAATAAGCTTATAACTTGTTTTAACCTGGGATTTCTCATTTATGACCACATAACTGCTGCTTATACACGTATTACATCATATACTTCTATAAGAATAAAACACTATAAATATAAAATACTAATTTATTTCAAAGATGAATTATTAATATAGTGATACAAAATAAATTTTAACAGCATAGTAAAATTTATGTAATTAACAAGTCAACAATATGAATATACAAGAAACTTTAAGACATAATACATAATATATGCTAATGTATATCAATATACATGAACTTGTTTTTTCTCATTTATTTAAACAATTAGTTTCATATAAAACATTTCATATCATTCATTCAAAATTAAACACAAATATGAATATGGATACAATAAAAATCATGCATTGGGAGTGTTAACAGAATAAGCTTTCTCATTAAAATACTATTACAATCTTTTATGTATAATAAGACTTGTCAAAACATTCACACTCACAAACTCATTCATCCACTCACTAACCCATTCACCCACTTACTAACTCATTCACCCACTCACTAACTCACTCCCACTCACTAACCCATTCACTCTCTCACTCATCAGTATACTTGTTATAATTTCTTTTTTGCTGTATTTTTGACTGATCATAAGTTCAAGTATTCTTACTGAAACAATGAGTTAAACCAAGTTTAATGGATTTTTCAAGTTTTTGTTTTTATCAGCACGAACACACTGAGATTTCCCTAGAAAATTGCCAGGTATTTCAATAAATGGAGACAATTCCACAAAGTCATTAAATGTACATGGAAGGCTGATAGTCTTAAGTCGTTTCACCTTTTACTAAGTTAAATTGTCAGACAGGCGTACACCATAACACCCAACCCATCTATGCAATCATGTTTCTTATTTAAAAGTCCCATCCCAAGTTCATTAGTATATTCATATCTATTGCAGGAGAACTTTTGTGATACTTTATCAAAGGGAAACAACTTTTGTTTCAACGATTCATAGTGAAAGAGTAAATAATGTGTTTGATAGGAAAATGCTATAATTTCACCAAGTCACTCCATTTAGAAATGTTTTAAAATTGCTATTTAATGAATAAAAAAACTACATCAAATAATGCGAAAGTATAAAATCAAACCGGACACGATAACTGAATACTTTGCCAAAAGTAAGTTCATGTTAGTAATACGTCAATACAAAACAATGGGTCTAACGCAATGACAAATCAATATCATCGGCATCATTTACTTCCACTGACCAAAAATCAAGTATGTATAATTGATAAGATTGGTACACAGCTATAGCGAAGTCTTGACATTTTTAAAAATACACTCTAACACTAATTTATTATTAAATATACTTTAGAAATAGTTTATCATGTATTCTTATCCTAACCTGGCCATTGTAAATGTATCAACTAAGAGAAAGCGGACTAATAGCTACTTGTATGATAATGGATATTATGCGTCTTACAAGCATTCGCCATAATGACAATGTCTTAGTAATTATCATATGGGCTAAAATATAAGGAAAGTCACACACTGGTAAAAGTACTATAAGAACAAAAATGACTGTAGATTTCGCATTGACACAGGAAACAGGATTACCACAATTGCATTATTAACTTTCAGATTTTGACTAGTATCAGACACGACCACGAATCAAACTCGGAATAATAAATTCCAATTAGAGCATTCTAATCCCTTCAACACGACCGCGGTTTAATGTTACTTTCATGCGCTTTTTAAATGAAATATACCGTTACCAAGCTAAATTTGAATTATAGGACTGAAATTTTTATGTATCTCGAAAAATACCTTGATCAAAATATTCCTGTTTTCGTAGATTGCATGTTCATTATTTCATTGTTTCAAACTCAATCCACGAAAACCCCCATTTATTTTCTTTCACTTTCAAACCTGGTACGGTCTTTATATATTGTTCTATGTCATTCATTGAGTTCGATCCATATTTAAAATATGGATGAGACATGTTATTACATCGAACAGCACAACTGTCCATGTGTACACAAACCTTAGATTGATGGTTGATAATGCTATCAATAAAATCACGGAAGCATTTATCACTCATTTTGATATACTTCAACTTTACATTTATATGTTTATCACATACAATATCAGGATGTAACTGTAGTGATACACTATCTGGTATTGTAACCCCGTTTAGCGTAAGATCTTCAAGGTATCTAAGACTTTCTATGGCTTTTGTAACATTATTTAACTCAGCATTTACATACATATGAGGAACAGCTAGACTAAGATTTTTTAATCTGGAGTTCTGTATGCTGTTTTTTACATCCGTTGACCTAGAAAACATGTTCAAGGTTATATCTCCCGTTAAAGATAGTGATTCTAAACTTGATGCATTTATTGCACTACATTCTAAATTGTAACCATGTAAATCCACTGTTAGAAGTTTAGAATTATCTGAAAAATTTAATATCTGTTTACAATCACCAAAACACCTAAATTCAAACAAGTCGCGTTTACAGCTAATAAATCTCAGTTTTATATTCTCTAGTAAAATATTACTAGATATATAATTCATTAAGTCATGTAACACGTCATGTTTCATGCTCATATGTTCAAAAATAATTGTTGTAAGACACGGCAATCTTCTCAAAGGTAATTGTGATGACAATGAACACTTATCTATTTTAAGGCCACGTAATGTTGACTGATTCTGTAACATTAAAGCATGAAATCTATTTTCATGTTTAGGAAAGCCGTAATTACCTAACTCACTGCAAATTCCTAAGTACTGAAGACCTTTGATGTCAGTGAACTCATCTAAATATATCTCTGCAATAAGACATTTCGCATAACTTCTGTTCATAACAATAAATGCTTTTAAGTCTCTTAAAAGACGACACGGATTACAGGTAAAATGATAAAAATAAGAACCTTGTGTAAAGTTAAAATCCTCTAATCTGATAAATCTTTGAGAATTGTCTGATACTGAAACACTGATCTCTTTGAAACAGTTCAATGCAAGAATTGACAATTTTTCAAATCCACTCTTTTCACCAAAATTAGAAGTCATTGCTTTTCTGCGCAGTAAATCAAATTCATCTTTTCTTACCATGTAAAATGTAACAAAAAATAAATTGGTCATCTTTGGAGAAATTCCAGACAGTAAGATTAGAAAATTCTCATACTCAAATATATCATCAATCGCTATTTTCTTCAGTGCTTCAGGAAATAAGCCAGTTTTGTCAAACAATGCTACAAATAATGCAGCTAAAAATTCAAGGTAGCTCATATGTAAAAATGATAAGATAAGTTTTTTTTCATCAAAACTTGCAATAACCTTGGTTTTAGATATAATACCTAGTTGACATATGAAATCAATCTCCCCAGGGCTGATATTATATGGCTCTGACATTAATTGTTTTTTTGTAAAAACAAGGCTTGGTGTTTTGGAATTTGGGTCAAACAACAATAGAAATGATAACAAGCACACTTTCTCTAACGTACTTCCATACTTTTGTAAATAAGTAAATTTTGAAAAAGACTCTGGCAACTGTACATCAGGCGATGCTACCGAAGGGAAATTAATTTTATCATCAATTGCTCGTTCAAACAGCAATTCTACAATGCTACCATGTATCATAGCTTTGCTCATTTTTTTCATCTCATACTTAAACCAGACAACTATCAATTGAGATGCAATTAATGGAATATGTAATTGCTCATCCATCTCATTTTTTTCTATCTGTATGAAAAAGTCAAAGTCTAGCTTATTGGTTTGTTCTGATTTATTCAAATAACCTATCACTTCTCGTACGTACTTTTCATTATCAACAAACCCTGTTATCTTAACGTTATGATCAATGTCCATTTCTGACAGACGGACAGTTTCAATTCTGTAAGGTCTACATGTTGTAAGAAATGTACATCTGTCAGATGTGACTTTTCTTGGTAATTTAAGATTTGTATGACTACTGATGTTTGGTCTCCATTCATCCAAGCCATCTAAGATTACAAGACAGTTTTTGGTTCGCAGAATTTGTTCGATGATTTTTATTTTTTCTTCGAACTCATCTTTAGATGAAGTGTAGAAATATTTATCAATGATCATACTAACAACATCTTCACGATTAGTTTCTTTCAGTAAAATGTAAAATACAAACTCAAAGTTGGTTATAAACTTAGCATCATTTTGAATGTCTTCATCGCTGCCAATATCAGCTACATTCTTACTCCATAACAATGACATAAACTGAACAAAAGTTGTTTTTCCCATACCTGCATCTCCAGTAACAAATACATTTCTGAATGTGGTATTTTCTTTACAAAATATTTGTTCATATGATGATATTTTATAGTTACCTTCCCTTTGTTTAGATTTGTGATATGGTGCATGTTCCATTTTAGGTCGAGAATAAACGGTTAACATATCCATACGAGCATCCTCACAGTGAAGTGGGGTAACACATACAGTACTGAAAGACGTCTTATATGACCTCTTTAGACTTTCTGTCATATCTTAAAATAAAATAAGGATGAGTTCAATAATTAATTTCAGGAATTTGGATGTAAAAGTATTCTTTAATTACAAACATTTTAGGTCAACAACAACAATATTGCAAATAAATACGAGTGTTTAGTCGCGTATTACCTAGAAGGGAATATTGTTAAGTAAAATTTTATAAAATGAAGTAATTTTACAGAATAAGGTTGCGTTTGGTTTCGATTATATTGCTTTTCGATCTTGAAGCAATGTATGTAATATGGTTTGTATTTCATGCAATGTATTGTAATGTTTTTAAAAAGAAATGAAGCAGTATATTAAAAAAATCCTTGATTATACATTTAACTGAACATTACAACTATCTTCCAAATTAATCTGATTAAAACAAATATATTTCTTAATTTATCTTTCATACATGTACATACGAGTAATTATGTGTACATTTAGTGTCATAAACTTGCAAAGTTAGATATATTGACTGATTCCATTAAAATTAACTTTATCAAAGTGTTGTTATAAAATGAATTCGAGCCAGAAGAACACTTAACGATGTGCATATATTTGTGTAATAAATATTGGAGTAAATTCATATATCTTTTTGGACAATTATTAAGTTTTATCCTGGATTTTTTCTATTCTCGTCAATAATAGTGAACGAGTATCTTACTCGTATCGTTGCAGTTCAAAACTCTTCTTGTAAAATAATTGTTGTTACAACTTTATCACTGTACTACTATCTATGTTCGAAGTTTATTTTATTGATGTTTTACGAGCATGTGGCCAATTATTATATTGATACAGATACTTTCATCAGTTCAGATCAGTTCATTTTCATCTCGTTATTTTGGAAACTTATAGCCTACGCATATTCTTGCTACAATTTATCATAAATTGTTTTTTTTTTTGTTTAAAAAAGTTCAAATAAGGCAAAATCGAATTGATTTTATGTTTTATGTCCAATAAAACTTTGACTTCTACCCACCAGACATGAAAAAATTTGAGGAAAACACAACCATTTCAGTTTTAGTTCGATTTTAAGCTAAGTTATCATGAAATGCTGTCCTAATAGTAATAGTATATCAATGTATAAACTGAATATATCATCAACGCATCAAGTAAGTACGGTTAGCGTTACTCTGTGATCATTGGTTTAGAGAACAACTTCAATCAGAAAGTGTATAATCTTTGAAGCCACAAACATTACCGTTACAATATCGAAGTGGAAAGTGTGACGTATTTTTGTATTGTATAGAATTTTAATATTAAACCGTCTTTTCCGAAACGCTGAACGGTAGTAATGTAAACTAAGTTATTTTCCCCTAGTATAGTGAAATGATTCATTCTTTTTCCATAATATGCTTGTTATAAAAGAAAATACTAAACAAGAATATTAAATGCTTACCATCATACGTATTGGATTTAGTTCGTTTGTTTGAACAGAAAGGCTGTTCAGAATTGTCTAATCTTCGTTTGGTTTGTACCAGTTGAGTGTGATCTTTTTGTTGTTTGTCTTCAATACTTTGTTTGATTTCAGACAGTGCAACTTTTATCTCAAACTGACCATCTTTTAATTCCGACTGACCAATTTTCATGTCGACAATTCCTTTTTCAAACATACTTTCTGCTTCATGCCACGCTTTGAGAATATTATCATGGTGTTGTTCTAATTGTTCATCTATTGGTTTGTTATCAATATCATCAATCATCTCAGATAAGTTAGGAATGCCACACACTTTATTTAATCTGTGCAAGATCTGAAGAAAGGAATCATCAACTTCTATATTTGCTTCATCAGAGAAATCAAATAAAGTAAGTACAGTTTAGGTTGAGATATTTTAATTTAAAAATTATGGCCATCATTTTATTAGATAGTTGAATAGATAAATTGGATTTTTTAATCGATACATGTACAAAGTATATCTGGATTCTTCATGTAATGTCCAAAGTTGAAATATATTATCGCCGATGATACTTTAACACTAAAGATGTAAGTTTCGACATTACTCACAAATGATGCGCAATGCAAGAAAAGGGCCCTTGAGCTCTTTGCCGACATTTGCGGTAAACGTCACAAACGTCATCCACACCAGGTAACCCGCTAAATCGGGCGCGCGCGGCTAATTCGGGCGCGCGCGGCTAATTGGGGCAATATCCAATACGATACATTTTCTAATCACAATCAGTGTAAGATTTTCGTTAATTATTCTTTATACACTTACTTTTATGTTATAATAGTGGCACCGATCTGTCGGGCAGGGCTTGGCGATTCAGCTTATCGCATTATATTTTCCAAAAATGAAAAAGTAAGAAGGAAAACGCGAGTTAAAGACACAAAAACCATCCAAAACCCGTTTTTTGAAGTTAAAGGTCATTTTTACCATCATTTTTGTGACCAAATGTGTAACATTTGTGTTTGTCTTGTAGAGCTGTCCCTTTTCTGCTATAATATTAGTTTGGAACAATTGAAACAGTATACTTTTTGAGAAATCGCCGTTTTACTCCACTGTACATAAAAATTGAGGCTAAATCGGGCGAAGTTGCTGTGTATTTAGCGCTTAGTCAGGAGAGCAGTTACTTTTGTGATTCATTGCTTACGGATATATTTTCTATTTGACAAAGTTTATATTCCACAAGAAAGAGTAAAACGGTCGTGCGCTAAGTCATATTCGCAGTTTAGTTATACAGCAAGGGGCGTATGTGTGATCAATTAGCATAGTGAGTCACTCATTATATACAGAGTAATCAGTCAGCAGCTACTGTTCGTGCTACGCACCAGTTTATCACAAATAGCCAATGGTGTCATGTGTTTTGTCGATTTTTTATACCGTAAAGGATTTTCATTGGGCAAACAGCTATGGTAGAGCAAATTGTATTGGTTGAAATATAGGTCAAAAGTCGCTTAGACAGCTGCGCCGAAAAAAAAGGATTGTTGACCGTCATGAGTTGTTTTTCATCCAACTTTCGCGAACGTGCCGTGTCGCCGTGTGGTGTTTACTATTTTAAAACTAGGCTAACTTGTTACTTGCTGTTTAAAATATTCTGTATTATATGTGCTTTAAAATTGGATTGCTAAATAGATAAGCTACAATTAGATTTTTTGGGAGAATAACATGCATAATTTCGGTACAATTAATTTAAAGTATTTAGTAAGCATCATTTTTTTTGAAAATTCTGTTACATTTTTCTCGTGTAATATGTGAAATAATATACTATTTATCTCAACCTCTTGTGGAAGAAAGTAAAATAGTGTTTTTATCTTATTCTTAAAATGTCAATTATAATATTTAGACTGTAATTTTTGCAAACCCGTCATTATGAATACCTGCAAATTTAAGATGGTGAAAATATGAAGGTAAAATTAAAATTAGCGTTACTATGTTACATGTATTGCATGATTACAATGCATGTGTAAGCTACGACAATGCTGACATATAAATATGTTTTGAGAGTATTGCATTGATCAGTGTCATTAAATGCAGTTCACATATTGAATATTATTTAACATTTTGAGGCTCATATTCATATCTTTTCAAAAATATTCACGGACGTATACATTTTGTAGGGTCCTGTTTTTTGACGATTAATTTTTTTATGTTTTGTACAAATTGGTACATACACTTTAATGTACATTTATAGCACAATTATATGTGAAATTAGTTCAATATCAAATTATGTTAGCTGTACCCTTTATTATTAGTATACTCTGTAGAACACATATTACATGACAACTCTTAACATTTACCTACAAAATTGCCAATGATAACAGTTTGCTAAATTTAAACGCTCTAACAACAATTTCAAAGGAAATTTGGCGTCGATGGACCTCGATAAAACCAGGCCTTCACATATTTTTGTTGTACCATAGATAAAACAATGCCGTATGTATCAATGAATTTTTCGTTTTCACAATCAGATTTAATAATGCTAATGAGATTGAAGTTATTTGTTAGGACCACAAATATATGATTTTTAGTAAACTGTCAGTATAGACTAGTTATTTGGACTCATACATGAAGACTTTCACTAAGCCTTTTGTAAACTGAAAACAATTTAAATTTGAGATTTTTCTTGTATAAATGTAAACAATGTTGAATTTAAAAAAAAACTTTATTGATAAAACTAATTCCAAATGCGTTCTATAGTCAATTGTACTATGTTATTCAGTTGCCATTTGACCAGCAAAAACGCAACGTGACGTCACTTTTATTTTGAACCGAGTATCGAATTTCAAATCGCCATAGCAACGTCATTAATTGAGATATTTTTATAAATTATACATTTTTGGAAACTACAAAGCCTTTTCTTTCACTTTCTGTAAAAATCTCAATTTCGAAAAATTGACCATAAGGGCCCTTTTCTCGCGCTGCGCGTCAAATATTGAAATATTTATCAAACGAGCAAAATAATGCACATATTAACATCAACTCTTCAGATTTGGAAAATAAACTTCAGTTTTTTTCTGCAACTTTTCTATAAACTACATGACTTGTATGTAAAGATAAATAGTTGAAAAACAATTATTGTATGATTTACCTGACATGCCGCCCGGCTAGCTCAGTTGGTAGCACGCAAGTCTACTGATCGAGGGGTCATAGGTTCGATTCCCGGGCGGGGCATACTTTCGTGTAGTTTGGTCATGAAATTATTTCTTCAGCCATTCTCCCTCCTACCAATGGTTTTTAATTATGTAGGTCAGTTGTCAGTCACTGACGAAAGTATGTGCTTAGTAGTTGGTTAACAGCTAAATCCAGAGATTTAGCCTTTCCAGGAGGAGTGAGTAGGTTGACTGACCGCCGTTATATGACCTATAAAGTGTGTTGCTACGGCGTTAAACCCAACAAAAACAAAAACAAAATTACCTGGCACAGTTCAGACCATTTCAACTTAAAGTCTGATTCAGATATATAAACAGTACCTTTATGTACGACCTACAATAAAAATATTATACCATTAAGTTCATTTTATGGATATAATCTGATTAAATCTATTTATGAAATATAATAACAGAACTAATGTCCACAAATAGTTCATTGTACAATTATCGTGTACACATTATATTTTGACTGAGGGTGTAAATCAAAATCTTTCAACATGTAAATCATAACCAAACAATGTTTAAAATTGACATATTTTTTCATAAAACACAGTCCGGAATACGTTTGCGAATCCGGAAATCTTGCAAACTTACTTTTTTTACTTTTCATCCGATTAAATTCAAATTTTCAATAAATGTAGATCTACATATGGGCATAACACCAGTTAAATTTCATCCAGATATCTTTACTAGAAATATGTTTTATTTCAAGTCAAAAGTCAAAATTCCCATGGGAATTGGCAAATTCCCATGGGAAAATGGCTCTCCCATGGGAATCCCATTTTGAAAATGGGAATTTTCTCCCATGGGCTAATTCTCACATTTCTAATTCCATTAACAAAGGTCTCAGCAAGGTAAAAATACAGATTTGGCATCAGAATGATGTTCTTAACAAGAATGTGAAAAAAAATATTTAAAAAGTCCAAAAATAAAAAATTCCCATTTTTAAGAATGGGAGAATTCTCCCGTGGGAGAAATCCCATATTTCAGAATGGGAGAATTCTCCCGTGGGAGAAATCCCATATCCAAAATGGGAGAATTCTCCCGTGGGAGAAATCCAATTTTCCAAAAGGGAGAATATTCACAATAGAAAATTATTGCAAAAGATATATGGGAAATTTGATATTGAACTGTTTCTTGGGACAGCTTGTAGATCTTTTGAATGATTTTTAAGTCTAAAATAGTTATTATTTTTTGTTAATTCCTTTTCATTTCTTAAATGAAGTTTTCATCTAAATAATTACTACACTTTTTATGATTATTTGGTTGTAAATATATTACATAAATGTAAATTTGTTAACCTGCTTCTTTGAATACATTTGTAGATAAGCATGATGCAAATACTTGAATACAAGCTTCCCTAAATTTTAAGTTTCATAAAAAATAAGGAGTACCGTAGATTACACTATTATTCTTATACTTTATACCAGTCATCAACTTAACCCACTAGCCTGACACCAGGATAAGCATATATAGATACAGGCCTGTGAAATCTACTTGATTCATACAATCTGGCTAGCTAATAATTTTGCCCTGGGATTCATAACAATTACAATGGACCTAGTGCTTGAAAAAATTTAAGATGGCAGTCACCAACTTATCCCACTAGCCTGACCCCAGGACTAGCATACATGGATACAGGCTTGTAAAATCTACTTGATTCATACATCGGGCTAGCTAATAATTTTGCCTTGAACTTCATAACATTATTAATCGACCTAGTGCTCGAGAAAATTTAAGATGGATGTCATCAACTTAACCCACTAGCCTGACCCCAGAACTAGCATACATAGTTTCAGGCTTGTGAAATCTACTTGATTCATTCAATCGGGCTAGCTAATAATTTTGCCCTGAGATTCATAATATTTACGATCAATCTGATTAAAACCCGATCTAAAATGTTCCGCTCGCATACTCGCTAATTTAGATCTGGCCTTTTTCAAACGAAGGTCACGTTCAGGCGACCTTTTCTCATCATAATTTTTATGACAAATTGTTATGATACGTAACATGTTTACATTGTTTACGTCACGCAATTTGAAATGAGCCGCCCAATCGCAGACTGTGAATAATACGCTGTTAAATTAGCATGCAAAACTTGGTCTAAAAAACAGAAATTACGAAATCAAAATGTTATAAATAGTGTTTTCGTCTAGATGAAAGCTACGCATTGATTGGTCGAAACAAAGTTCAACTCGACGTGACCTTCAACAGAGAAAGTAGAGATCCTGTACGACAACGCTCTGCAGGATATCTGTTTATGGAGATTGATTTACAATGGACCTGGTGCTCGAGAAAAATTTAAGATGGATGTAACCAACTTAATCCACTAGCCTGACCTCAGGACTAGCAAACATAGATGCAGGCTTGTGAAATCTACTTGATTCATTCAATCGGACTAGCTAATAATTTTGCCTTGAACTTTATAACATTAATAATGGACCTAGTGCTCAAGAAAATTTAAGATGGATGTCATCATCTTAGCCCACTAGCCTGACCCCAGAACTAGCATACATAGTTTCAGGCTTGTGAAATCTACTTGATTCATACAATCAGGCAAACTAATAATTTTGCCTTGAACTTCATAACATTATTAATGGACCTATATAGTGCTCGAAAAAATTTAAGATGGAAGTCATCAACTTAACCTACTAGCCTGACCCCAGGACTAGCATACATAGTTACAGGCTTGTGAAATCTACTCGATTCATTCAATCGGACTAGCTTAAATTTTGCCTTGAACTTCATAACATTATTAATGGACCTAGTGCTCGAGAAAATTTAAGATGGATGTCATCAACTTAATCTACTAGCCTGACCCCAGGACTAGCATACATAGTTACAGGCTTGTGAAATCTACTCGATTCATTCAATCGGACTAGCTTAAATTTTGCCTTGAACTTCATAACATTATTAATGGACCTAGTGCTCGAGAAAATTTAAGATGGATGTCATCATCTTAGCCCACTAGCCTGACCCCAGGACTAGCATACATAGTTACAGGCTTGTGAAATCTACTTAATTCATTCAATCGGACTAGCTTAAATTTTGCCTTGAAATTCATAACATTAATAATGGACCTAGTGCTCAAAAAAATTTAAGATGGCAGTCATCAACTTAACCTACTAGCCTGACCCCAGAACTAAAGGCATTATTGAAAACCAAATACATATTTTATCTTAGGATATTTTTAACCAAATCAACAGAAAGTTGAGGTAATAAAATAGTCAAATGATTCAATCATACAATGTAATCAAAAAGATTAAGGCTGTGGATCGTTGAGCTAGTGGCGATCAGATCGGAACCGTGATTCATGTGTAGCAATTCACGAATCAAACCATGATTCAGTTGTTAATGGAGAAGCATACAGGAATTCATGTTACAAAAAAACAAGTGAAGAATTACAGAAGTTTTTGTATGGAAAACCATGTACTCCAAACATTTCTATTACCAGGCGTGTTTGGGGCATTTTCAGTGATAATTTTTTTATAAGTGCATCAATCGAAATTTTGACACAAGATAATTCAGTCCCTACATAAATTATAATTTCATTTGTAATGCGACCCATTTTTATTGTTAATTAAGCTCAAATATTCTTTGTTTCTATGTTTTTTTTATCAAAAATAGATCCCGATCCGACAATTTCAGACGTGATGAATATTTGTACTCAATTTTCTGGCCAAAATCGCGAATATCCGAGTATTCCGATACTCGCAGCAGCCTTAGAAAAGATACCCCTTATGCACACCCACCTCTCTTGATCCTAGGAAACAGCAGGGACTACGATGATTTTGATCATGCAAATCTCTTATAAAATCCCTGCTCTGTGGGACTTTCAAAAAAATTAATCCACTTGTCAATTCTAATTGACTGGTTATAGTTCATAAACTGTTTGCAGAGTAATGCAGCATATTGATAATAAAAACTACACAACCATTAGATGTAAGCTCAAACTAAAGGCGAACAAAGTGAGTTTAAGAACAAAATTGCTTCATGCTAATTCAAATGGTTCACAGCTCAAAAAGATACACTGATATACTTGTGTATATTTGGAAATTTCAGGGGTACAGAACCCCCTGACCCCCCCCCTGCTATACCGGCCTATGATTTTTATGTCAACCATGCCCTGTCAAGCAGTGTGTGGGAAACCAAATATTTTCCCTACTGTCTTCAGCCCTTGGGATGGGGTGAATTACATTTACCTATTGCATGATAATAATTATAATACATATAATATATAATTTTATGATAAAACCAAGTGCTTATATTGTTTCATACAAGAAAGACTGTTTTCTATTTAGTGTATATTTTGTTGAGAGGACAATAAATCAACATTTACACTTTTCAGGTGACATTATAACTTAAATGGATCAATGAACAAATTCAATTTTTTCTATATAAATAACAGTATACATTTTAATTTATCTTAGTTTCATCAGAAAAAAAAATTATACACAATAGCATAATATGATATTCTGCTAAGTTTGTGAGAGCAAGTTCAGTTTTTCATAATCACATATTGACTAACCCTAATCATTATAAGGTTCATCTAACTAAAGGTTAAATAAATATTGTATCCATATATTGTAAACATTTAGACTAGTACTGCTTTATCTTTAAATAAGATCTACTCTCCAACAATTATATTATACAGTCTGTATATACAATGTACATGTATTAGTCTTAATGCTTATCTCATCTAAGATCTGTGGCTATATATAGACTGTTAATCCTTGGATATCATCTGGTTGCCATGGTAACAATTTTGACAGCTTCCACTTGCATTGGTTACAATTGATAAGAGTAATTTACAATTCTGTTCAATTTGATGTACAGCATTTAAAATTTAAACCCAATTTATTTTGAAAAAAACAACAACATAATACAAGAAATTTTGTAATGATGGGCATATAAATGTATGTAGTTGTAAAAAAATCAATAGAAAAAATGAGACAATGCATAAAAAAAGTCAATTAATTCTCTACTTTCTACTGAAATTTTAATAGACAATGGTCATCCATGAGCAATTACTGAAAATTAATGAAAATATAAAAATACATGAATATATATTTTTTTAAAGAATATTTCTATTATATTTATGATCATATTCAGATATCATGAGATACTAGTTGTCTGCTGTTTAATTTTTTTTAAATGCTAAAAATAAGTCATTTTCTGTTATTTGTTTATCAAATACATACATTGAATATAATATACATGTATATATTCAAAAATATATAAATTTCCTATTAGAGTGGTAGGTTTTTCTTACAGCCATTAGACAAATGTTTTTATAATTAACACATTCTTTTAAAACAATATCTCTTATCAGATCTTTTCTATGCTTGTCATATTATAGTCTGTATCTTAATATTTGTAACTAATACAAGCATATTATAGTCTATATCAAAGTTTAAAGGTGAAATTTATCGTTGGACACAAAAAAACGATTAAACATCAAAATATTACGTATTTCTATTGTATCTCAGCAGACACTCACGCTTAACGCATGTAAACAATGTGTATATCGAGATATTTAACTCTGATTTAAACCTGTATCAATTTAGCCGATATTACAACATCGCTTATCTACCGTGTGTGACGCCTTCGTAGTCCTATCGATTAAAACCTGTTGTAACAGTCAATGGATTGTAATTTATACACGCCTGTCAATTAATCAGTCGCAAAAACATTTTGAAATTAAGTTTGCATTTTTTTATTAATAATTACATTTCCTACATGATTTTTTTTATTTTATATAAACCAGTTTAATAACTAGGCTTATATGTTGTATATTTGATTGCATTCATCGACAATTCCATGATATTAAGTAGTTTTTTTGTGATGTACTTTTTATTTGCGTGAAAAAAGGTTCAAAAAGAAATTAAATCGAATACGTCATTACATTAAATGAGTCTGAAACTGGTTAAGAGCAAGCGCGTTTTTTTTATTTCTATATGATGACCAAGTGAAAGTGGAAAAAGATTGAAAAAACTCGGCAGAAATAACTTAGACTACGTAAAGTTATGATTTCGTCATATTTTGACAGATACTTGCCAAAAATATAATCTTCATGCGAAAAACGCTATTTAATTTCCTTTTGGAAAAGAAAATAGTGTACTTCGTGTTTTTTTCTCAAGGAACCAAAGATGAAAAAAGGAAAATCAGGTGACAGCAATGTTGTGCAGAAAATACTACTCAAATTGTTTCGTAATGTTGGGTGCAGTAAATATTAGTTTGAAAAATAAGCATAAAAATTAATTTATCTAAAAATCGCATATAAAAATCATGGAATGAAAATTGATTAAACATTAAAATATATATATCTTTATATCGCTGGTTGTGCGATTATATTAAATGATGAGACCGGCATTCTAAACCTCGCTATTTTGCACACAAAAAAATTTAAATGCGTAATACGAACTTGATCGCCTGAACGGTCATCTACTATCATTTACCTTATCTCCAATACTCGTATATCGCGTAACATATGTCAGCGGATTAAAAATTTCTTTTGAATTCACAGCATGACGTCTGTTAGACAATGTTGAAATTGATTGAGGGTGCGGTACGTACTTTGTATATTAATGTCGACGGCAGAGTGATAGCCAACACGTGTCAGGATTTGAGAGTCTGTGTCCATGGAAACATACCCAATAGAATCAATAATTTGATGACACAAAAGAGTAATTGATAAATTATTTTGATGTACCCCTAACTTTAAATGTGTTAATTAAGTTTGTGAGGTTCCCAACGGGAAACAATAAAATTCGTACAAGATGACAAAAAAGTCCCTCGGTGAGCCTCTATAAATTGGGGTCCTTAATGCAGATTAAGATATCATCGCCAACAAATTGCATTTGTTACACATGACCTGTCAAAAGGCTGTCGCCAATTATATACTTTTTAATTGTAGTTAATATTGGTCTGAATAATGATGTTAGAAAATAATCTTTTGAATCGGAGTTGAAATTGTTTTTCACGGAAGTCAATTCGCGCTAATAAATCTTTGTTTTTACTAGTTTGTTAGACAAATATATTAACAGTTGAATTTACCAAGGAGTTATTTGTGATTTTATTAAAACTTAAATTCTCATATGGAATTACGGAAAAGCATATAAATACAACAAAGGGAATTATTAAGAACTATTCGAAACACGATGAAGATACGATTTGAAATTATTTACTTCGTCGCCGAGTTGTCGTCGTTTTGAACAAGTTATCTTAATCTATTTGAAACCACTGTGAGTGCAGTCCCTCGAACAAAGATGAAATTCTTATAAACCATTACAGTGTAAAGTTTTTTTTAAAACATAAGTTGCATCGGAATTAATGTTTTAACATTCTGTGATAATAATTCAAAACTGGTGCTGAAGAAATCTGAAACACCATGATCAACGGTAAGTAATAAATTCTCATCTTCATAAGAATACGGGCTCCGAACTAATACTTCAAATTTACTTAAATTGATATCATGAAAGAATTACAAACTAAGTTGTAAATAGCAATTATTTAATTAGCATTTATTTCTAATTACAAGCACAAGACACAAATTTTCCTTACTATAATATATACTTATACTCTCAAAAAAGTCTCAAACACCTGTTTCACGGTCATAATCACCACATTCACAAATAATGCACAATCGTCAAAATTCTTTCGCTATTCGACCTAGAAAGGATTATTCTACATAAAATACTTTTTATTTGAAGAAAATCGATCTATATCTTCTCTATATATTCTATAATTGGGAAACATAGTATCTTGCACCTGTGTTTCTAATAACCGCTTTCAGGATGTAGGACTACGATGACGTCATACCGATTCCGGTCACGAACGATAACTCATGCATAACTTGATGCAGGTGTGTTACGCCCAAGAGTTAAAATTCGTATTGCGCCGTTGTTTGATGACCAAATTTCACGAAATTTTGGATAATATTTTATAATTATCTATAGTTTTTGAAAATTAAAGAATTACAACCAGAAAATTTGAACTTTAAATGATGCTTACTTTAGCTATATACAGTGTGTTCTTTTCTATTATTTGGCACTTGTCCAAGTTATAAAATACATCATGGAGTGTAGGGGACTTTTACCACTGCTATAACATATTAGATGGGTAGTTGCTAAGTTATTTGCAGATTTTAGGTTCATAATGCATTAGTTTATTGGTTTTGAATGCACTGATCCTAAGTCTAGTGATAAATTTTGGGTTTATAATTAGATACATTAGATCTACTTTTAATGCCTTAAATAGTATTATATTAATTGTAAAAATGGCATTGATTTACAAATATGTAATATACATTTTGTACTTAAAGACTTAAAAAAAAATAATGTTAATAAGTAATATTTTAAATAGTGCCCAACTACTCCATAATTTATAAAGATTCTTTCCTGACTCAGATATACATTTTTAGGCCTTCATAGTTAACTGCTCTATGAAAACATGTACATGTAATTTGTATTTTCAGAGTTTTCTTTTTTAAGTAAAATATAGAATCCCTTCCTTCGATATCATATTGTAACTATAGACCTCAGCCAATCAGCTTCTAGTAAAAACTAACAGTTTATATAATATCTAACAAAACTGTCCCTTACAATGCAGGACCCCTAGTGTGAAATTGTTATGTAGTCTGATAAGAGGGGTATATACATTTGTATATGTAACAAGGTTTATACAAAAAAATCAGACATATGGAAAATGATAGAATTAAATTTAAGGATCTATATAAATATGTCTTTACTTTTAGGATTTATATAAAAAAATCTTAACTTTAAGTTTATTTCTTTATTAACTATGTTTTTATATATTCTTTCATAATAGAATTTAGTTGTTTAAACAAATTACCCGATCAAGTCAATATAAGATAACAATATAATCTTAGTTGGAAATACCTTCTGGCTTTGTCTATTGTTAGATAAAATATGCCTTCATGACTATGTATTGATAGACTGATGTCCCAAATTGACATTTACTACATGATTAATTAATAACTCAAAGTAGTATTCTTCTAAGTTGATTAATTTCATTGGATAATTTTTATTGACCCCGCCCCAAATAAATTTTAAATAAAATTAATTATACAATACTGATTAAAGAGAAATTATATAGATATGATACTTTGAAAGAGATTTTACATTAGATTTTGGTGTTGTTTAAACTATTATATGTTATATGTGATTCTTGGAACTTGTTAGAAAATATTGAAAAGAACTTTACAAATAATTAAAGTGAAAATACAGAAAGAGTTATTGTACTTTGAAAGGAACATTATACTGCATGGCTAAATTATACTATGAACTTGAATATTAGAGAAGATTGTCAGGCAAGGGCTTGAGCAAATTCCCCTTCAACCCTCAAATGCCAAGCTTCTTCCTAGCCCTTGGTGATATACATGTATATACAAAAAAAAATGCAAAGCATTAAAGAGCGCAAAATTAATAACGGAACGTACTGCTTAAGCTCACATTCAAAACACAGGTGTCCGTCGCGTCGGAAAGCCAAAAATTTGTTTATTAAAAAATATAAGGTATCCAACTCGATGAAATCCTTCAGAATTTTACTCGGAAGAGATGTGACAGGTCTCGTTTTCAAGACTAAACACTCACTCCCGAACGATTTAGCGCTAAAGACTTATAAGGACGTGATAGACAAATGAAAAATGAATTACTAGCATCAATATCAAACTTCTTGCTATGTTTCGCAAGACTGTATTTCGATCAGTTAACTCGAATCGCTAATGTTTATCTGCCGTCTCAACCATTTTGTGAATGGTGATGCGCGCGCATCACGTTTGTTACGAGTCATTTCATTGGACGGTATTTTTATTCTGTCCAATAAAATGACTCGTTACCAAATTAAGGTCAAATGTGATGCGCGCGCATCGTCATTCAATAAAATGGTCGACTCGGGAGATAAACAAAACCGATTCAAGTAAAATGATCGGTACAATCTTAGCAAGGAAGCGAGAAACTTGATATTGATCACGGAAGTCCATTTTTAAGTTATCTAACACGTCAGTATTCGATTTTAGCGCTAAGTCATTGGAAAAGAGGTGTTTAGTCTGGGAAAGCTGACCTGTCACATCTCTTCCGACTAAAATTCAGAACGATTTCTTCGAGTTGGATACCTTATATTTTTTTACAAAACCAAATTTTGGCTTTTGGCTTGAACTTTTGTATTTGATGTTTTTATGATAATTAGAGCATGTTTAAGTAAAAATTAACAATTACTTGGAGTTTTGTAATGCGATGGGCACCTGTGGTATTAATTTGACAAAATTTAACATGACAAACAACATCCCAGAGCTTTACTTCCGGAATTAGTTACTAAAACAATTACTAATTTGTTGCTACAATCGTTGTCGTCAAGATTCAAAGATGTAAAATGAATTTCTTTTATAATGATTCAATAATAAAATAAACCCTTAAATTAACATCAATAAAAACACAAGTGGATCCAGAGGGACCGGACCTGGTGTATGCACAGGAGTGGATCCAGGATTTTTTTCTAGAGGGGGTTCAAACTTTTCTAGGGGGGGGGTCCGAACTTTTCTTTTGGGGGGGGGGAAGGTCCTAACCTCGAACCACAACCATATTATACACATTTTGCAGAAAAAATGCAACATATTGATAATAAAAACTACATTACCATTAAATATATGTCAAGCACCCAGAAAAATTGCGTTATGCTACTTAAAAATTACTTACAGGCAAGAAATACACCATTGGACAGGTATATTTTCAAAATTCTAGGGGGGTCTGGACCCCCCCCCGACGCCCTGCTGGATTCGCTGATAATGCAAAGTTTTTTCTATCGATCGTAAAATATGATATTATGGGGTGGGGATTGATGCACGAGGCAGGTTGATACAGATCATTAGTTCAATCTTCTGCCTTGCCCTGCTAGATCCGCCTATGAATATTTAACTGACAGTAGGATTTAGAAAACTCTGCTTTTTTTGTTGAAAATATTAGATTTTTTGTGGAGCGTTGGTGTTTTGGGGGCGTGGTTGCGCCAAAGCAATACATTGTATAATTCGCAACTTGTAGGTCAGTCAACCCACTCGTCTTTCCTTGAAAGTTTGGATTTAACTGTTAACCAGTTACTTGGCACATACTTATGTCAGTGACTGACAACTGTCCTACATGATTAAGAATCAACGAGGGAGAGTAGTGGTAGAAATCATATCATGAACAAACTCTGCGAAAGATTGGGAATCAGATGGAATGTTTAAAACACTTCTGAACAAATTTTTAGTCACTGATTCAACTAACCATTTTTCAAGTCAATTATCTAACACACAATACAAACATGCTCTTATTAAAAAGCGTTGTTACAACCCGTTTTCCGGTTTTTATTACAAAATGGGTGGGTATGTTCAACCCTTTTCGTAATAACCCGTTTTGTAATAATTATTAGAATTTGGGTTTTTATTACAAACCGGGTTGTTACAAAGCATCAACTATCAATGAAAAACAAAAGGCATCAATTTGTTAATTTCTAAATGTACGAGTATCAAACACAACTTTTAAGTAACGTAGGATATTTCACCTATCTAAAGCTATGTTTTTGCTATAATTTGATTTTATAAAATCACTCTAGTTTATAAAAAAGGCCGTAGAACTGTTTTCTAATCATTAAATAACAGTTCCCTTAGATATTCTTTATAAAATATGCAAAATCTAATACATTAGGAAATCCCATTTTCAGAATGGAAGAATTCTCCCATGGGAGAAATCCCATTTAGAAAATGGGAGAATTATCCCATGGGAGAAATCCCATATACAAAAATGGGAGAATTCTCCCATTTATAATATGGGAGAATTCTTAAATGGCGTTTAAATGCTTTATAAGTGACAAATTATTCATTTTTTTCATGGAATAACGTTATGTACTAATAGATCTATCAAATACTATCTCTAATTGTTTGTTTGGATGAATTTGAAAAAATGGGAATTTTCTCCCATATTTGTAAATGGGAGAAAATTCCCATTTTTCTCCCATAAAAATCCCATGGGAGAGCCATTCTTCCATAGGAATTTGCCAATTCCCATGGGAATTTTGACTTTTGACTTAAAATTAAACACGTTTCTAGGAAAGATATCTGGATGAAAGTTTACTGGTGTTATGCCCATATGTAGATCTACATTTATTGAAAATTTGAAATAAATCGGATGAAAAATAAAAAAAGTAAGTTTGCAAGATTTCCGGATTCGCAAACGTATTCCGGACTGTGTTATAATATTATGAACAAGTATAACTGTCCCGTAGTGATTCGAACACGTACCCCCTTCGGAACACCTGATTCTAAATCCTGCCGAGCTACAAACAGCGCTACAAACCCGGGTTCGACACAATTAACGCGAAAAATAATCGTATGGTGTAGTTATAGAAAGCTATAAAACTAGACAATATTCTGCTGTAAATTTACCCACATCATTAAGTAAGTAAGTCATAATGTAATGCAATAGATGTTGCATTTATATTGCATTATTATATTTATATTAACTGTCTGAAGGCAAACCAAGGTATCATGACTCATTAATAAATCTATTTCAAGAACAATCTTACGACATATGAATTCAACGTTCAACGCGCCACTTTAGAAATAAATCGTGCTTACATAATTTCTGCAGTTTTTTAGCCTGGTTATGTCAGCTTCTATTGACAAATCCCCGTTGGCTGGTTGTTGCCACACAGGATCTTGATGCTGTTTCAACCCACATATGTTCCTCAGTAAGCATGTTAGGAGGGTGATGTCGAAGTTTGATGTATCAGGAGTGTTGTCAATTGGGGGAAGAAACTTATTCTGATCACCGGTTATAATGTCTTTGTCAAGCAAAAATTTCAAGGTTTTTGCAAATTTAGGATACGTCTTTAAATAAGTCATGAGATCATTACCTACTGTATTATCAAATAACGTTCTTAGTAAGATCGTCCCTACCTCAATCAAAAGAAATTGATACCGAAACATCAATACCAATTGATCTGTAAAATAAAGGTAATTAAAATCTTAAAACATACAGTAGTTATTTGTGTTGTTATTAGTGGTTATTACACAAGACCAACAACATACCAGTGCTGTTCGGTAGTAAAGTCCCCGAAGCAAATGTTGCTGACAGCTGTATGAAAATAACGAAGGCAGTTAAAAAGAAATCCAGGGAAGCAGCGCAAGCTTTAAAAATGGTGTTAATGCATTGCGGCATTCAGGTATTTTAATCAGGACATACTTATAAAACAAAGCTTAGTACATGTATATATTAAACATTGACCTTGAACCTTCAAGCCAGGTACTGGCTTGTGTCACGCCTGTAAAAAGGAAGATTTGAACTAAATTTTATTTAGATTTATTGATTTATTAGAAAACATCTGAGCAATTATATGTCGACATTAAATATGAACCTAATGTGACTAATAAGTTGGAAGTAGTGAACAAATTTTACTGAAATTGTTTTCAGTAATCGAGATCTGGTGGCAGAGATGCAAAATCCGCACAAGTTTATGCTTTAACTTAAATATGTCTTCGACCTTTCAGCAGAACAAAAGAACAAAACAAAATCTTTATTGTGTAAACACAAATTATGTTTATATAAAGTAACATCATGCAAGAAACCTCTGTGATACAGGCAACACAACAATGTTTAGAAGTAAATTAATGCATATAAAACATAATTAAGTTTTACCAGCAGGTCCTGGGTTTGGTTCTATGCCGGCAATCAATAATAAAAGACGTATAAAGACAACCACTCCAACAGTTTTCATCATTATACTGTTTATTTTCTTGTAAGTTGTCATCATGATTCTGTCACAATGTATTGACTTCATTCCATTATGCTGTTTAATTACTTGTTTAAAATTATCTGAAATTACATTAGAAATAAGATCGAAATGTTAATGCTGTGTTGTTAAGTATATTTAATATTTATCCATTTTATCCATCTGGGGTACTTCTGTCAGTACTAGGAACAGAATTGGAATTTGTTCATGTATAAACTAAATATTTCAATAAACAAATTGAGACATTGTGGAAGTATAAATGAATTATACTAATGTTTTAATTAAGAAATAACTTACAGTTGTCTATATTTTGTTGTCTAATAAAATATAGGCACGAGTTGTGATGCGCGTATGAATAAATCACGAGTGCTTTAGCACGAGTGATTTAATAAGCGCATCAAACGAGTGCCTATATTTTATTAGACAACAAACTATAGACAACGGTAAGTTATTTCGATTCTAACATCGTAAAATACATCCGTAGAAAAGATATATTGATAGAACTATTTTTGACTGTCAGAACGCCATGCTGTTGAAATCCACCCCAGTGCAAAGGCCGAAAATAGCATTTATTTACACAATTCTCACAGATAGGTGTTTCTTATTCCGAACAAAAAATATTAAAATCTTAATTATAGAATAGAAACCAAATTGTAAAAGTCAACCCTCATAAACTCGGGCGCCATTTTCGGCTTTGCGCATTTAACGTGGGGAGTAAAATTTCAACAGCCGTCACGAGTTATATTTTGTTTAAGAAATAACTTACAGTTGTCTATATCTTGTTGTCTAATAAAATATAGGCACGAGTTGTGATGGGCGTATGATTAAATCACGAGTGCTTTAGCACGAGTGATTTAATTAGCGCATCAAACGAGTACCTATATTTTATTAGACAACAAAATATAGACAACTGTAAGTTATTTCGATTCTAACATCGTAAAATGCATCCGTAGAAAAGATACATTTATGGAACTATTTCTAACTGTCAGAAACGTCATGCTGTTGAATCCACCCTAGTTCAAAGGCCGTAAATAGCATTTATTTACACAATTCTCACAGATAGGTGTTTCTTATTCCGAACAAAAAATACTAAAATCTTAATTATAGATTAGAAACCAAATTGTAAAAGTCAACCCTTATAAACTCGGGCGCCTTTTTCGGCTTCGCGCATTTAACGTGGGGAGTAAAATTTCAACAGCCGTCACGAGCTATATTCTGTTGAATAATAAAGCATAGATGACGTCACATTAAATAAAGAGTGAAAACGCACGTGCCTATGTTAGAATGAATATTAAAGCATAGATGACGTCACATTAAATAAAGAGTGAAAACGCACGTGCCTATGTTAGAATATCTTATATTATATATGTTAATATATATAATATAAAATTACCCGGGTCGATAGCGCAGTTGTTAGCGCGCCGGGATTTGGATACTCGTGTCCGAGGGGGTGCTGGTTCGAATCCCACCCGGGATGGTTATACCCTTCTCCATTGATTATATACTATGGAGAAGTTTCCGGCCTTGTGGAAGGGTAGGTGAGTACTGGTTATAGACAATGGTCCAGGAAAGCTAGGTTAGGTGCGCTGGACACCGTAAAATGACCTAAATTATGTTGACACGGCGTTAACTCCAATAAATAAATAAACATAATATAAAAGGGAGATAATTTACAAATTTACTACTGAAGTAAAATAAATTTATCTTTCAAAGTATTAAATCAAGGTGAAACGTCAATGAAAACTTACCACCCTACCAACCCTCACTTTATGATAATAGAATTGATGTGCAGAAAAACTTTACATAGGCACATTTTGGCATACACGTGAAGGCATTGCTGCCAAAAGAATCTAAAATCGATTTACGATGTTCGAGTCCCGGACTTTGTAACGACGACATGCATCATGTAGTTTGTGTAAATCATTTGTCTATAATGAGAGTTAGTCGACAATTTAAGAAATAAACATCGATTTTTTAACAATTGCTATTCAAATGCTACGTTTAGGAGACACTCAACGTCACCAAGTACTCGGTATTGCTGACGCCGGGCTTTGATTTCGTGAGATTGCTCGTCACATTGGCTGCGCCCATTACACAATCATGAATCTGGTAATGAGACATGAACAGACAGGCTCAGTGAGAGGTAGGTCACGCCTAGGTCGTGAAAAGGTGACGTCAGGACGAACCGATCGTCAAATTCTCCTGCTGCACGCTGGGGTGGTGATAGTGTCATGGTGTGAGGAGGCATTTCTTGGAGGCACAAGACCCCACTTATTGTATTGCCTGGAACACTTACTGCTCATCGTTACATTGATAATGTGCTGCGGCCAGTAGTACTTTCTTTTATTCAGACTGACGCTGACGTCAACCTTCTCCAGCAAGACAGTGCACGGCCCAACTCGGCTCGCGTTACACAATATTTCCTGCAGGATAATAATGTCCACACATCGTATTGACCTGCATTTAGTCCCGACTTAAACCCTATAAAACATCTTTGGGACCAACTTGACCGAAGGGTTTATGACGGCAGACGTAACGTCCATTATTTTCAGCAACGTATACAAGCACTGACTGAGGAGTGGGATGCAATATCAAATGACAGAATCATGTGTCTGATACGGAGTATGAGACGTGAATGTCAAGCTGAGCTTGATGCAGAGGGTGGACAAACCTGAGGTCCGTTACTTTCATTTTCGAGGTGATCGTTTTGGTTTGTGGCGTTGAACCGTTTATGCTTAGATTCCGTACTTACAAAGAAATATCCTATTTTCTTATATGATATTGAAAATCATGTAAAATTTTCATATTTGTAAGTGTTTTCATTTTTTTAAAACTTAGGTTCATGTAAGGGATAAGTTTTCATTGACGCCTAGTATGTGTATAAAATTATATCTGTCATAACGTTCTAGTTATAAATGGTTGGCCCACTGAAAATTAAATGTATGCACCATGTTTAAACTACATAACCTCTACAGAGTGGCCTTCTACAGCAAAAATCCATTGCACAAGAACAGCTTTTAATATTTTCTTTAGGCTTGATTTTAATTGAATTTAACCTCTACACAATTTCCGTAAACAGATATCCTGTAGAGCGTTGTCGTACTGGATCTCTAAGGTCTCATTGGAGGGTCTCGTCGATGGCTTTTATGTCGACAAATCAATGCACAGCTTTCATCTAAACGAAACACTATTAATAGAATTTGGATTTTATAATTTCTACTTTTCGATTAAAGTTTGCGAGCTATTTAACAGCAGTTTTATTCACAGTCTACGATTGGACGGCTCATTTCAAGTTATGTGACGTAGATGATGTTAACAAGTTACTAAACATAACAATTTCGTCATAAATATTATAATGAGAAAAGGTCACATGAACATGACCCTCGTAAGAAAACGGCCAGATTTACATTAGTGAGGAAGCCAGCGGGCAATTTCAAATCGGGTTTTAATCAGATTGACTTCTGCAGAGCAACGCTTTCTAACATCAACATACTTTTGTATCGCAGTGGATGTTGCTCACAAGAGGTTGTACATGTATTATATACATATCTCAGACAGTGCTTTCTGTACGCCGCTAATCAAATAAATATGGTTAAAATCCTTATCAAGAAGGTTATGCCGCTTTGTGTATAGAAGAGTTCTGAGTTTTCTATATTCACTGTGTCTGTTGTACCTCAGATCTGCACTCTTCAGGTTTTTTATTTTGTTAGGTTTAACATGTTAATTCACAATACTACTTAAATACCCAGTGTAACCACAGGCGACTGGAACGGTCCCGAATCAAAAGCACTATATACAATGTATACATGTAAGGTTTATTGCTCAATAATAATAGTTGTTCAACCAAGTTATATCAGAGGCCAGTTTCTCCATCCATAATAATTTCATTCAGATTTACACACACACGCAAAGCTGAGGCTTTGTTTTTTTAAATAACACCAACTTCTTTTGCATTCGCGGTATAATAAGGTCGTAGGCCGATTTGAAACATCACGACTAAACAGACTTACTTAACTCGACAAAAAAGTTGCAAGAACTACATACACGAGTACTCTTTAGACGCTACGTCACGGGCTCAAAAATAACTGTACTAGTGATGTTTTAAAGAAGAAAACTATTAACTTTTAATGATAAGTTCAACCTCTTGAATACTTATACGGTTGACTGCATGAAAAAAAACATTTGATGATCGATTGCATGCGTAAATATTTTCGTTTTACTTAGTTTTTTTTCGATTTAACAGTACTGTTCAAAATTTGCCGTCAATAGTATATTTTGTTATTTCGACTTCTGTACCGACTAAACTATATCTGTTTGATCGTGATATTTGAAATCGATCCATGACTTTATTACTCGGCGGATGCAAAAGATGTTGGTGTCATTTGAAAGCGCAGAGCTTTAGCTTCACGTGCATTATTAAATAAGTAACATAAATATGTTTATAATGGAGAAACTGACCTCTAGGTGTAATTGGGAAAAAAACTACAATTTTTAGTAATATACCTTATATGTATGATGTAACATATAAGATTATTTAGTGTTTTTTATTAGGGACCGTGGCGGACGCCTGTGAGTATCACGGTGTAAAATGTGAGCAAGTATTGACTAATGTATTTTACGAAAGACATTTAGAAAATTCTACGTTAATACAAACGGTGTGAAGTCCAAGAGATGTCTGTACACAGAAAAGTATTGAAAATCGGCCAACTTCGAAGTTACCTGTAAGGATTGTAATTTATATTCAAGGTTTAAAAGTCGTTTGCGACAGCCAATAAACTGATAAGATAATATGAACAACCACCTTGGTACTTGAGTACAATGTTTGACGTCATATCTTATCTTTATTAATAAAATGTGTCACTTTAATATTTGAAGTATACATAATCTTTAAATATTCTCTACTTTGAACGTTTACCTTTTCTCCCTCTGTCGTTGTTATCTTAAAATTTTGATAAATATGTTTTTATACAGTTTTTATCAGTGTTTTTGTTGAACAGGTATATTCTTTAACATAAGTTTGGTATGAACCTTTCCGTGGGAGCTTTCCTAGGCGAAATAACTGTATTCTGCTTGCTCCGTTACGCAAATTTAGCCAAGGTGCGCAACACTTTACCTTCTGGAAAGTTTGGTTTTGACAGGGGTTTGAAACCATTTTGACGCCGCCTTTGAGACTATCCTCCGCCGACGAGACCCGAGAAAGACCAAAAAAGACCTGTGTTAATAGTCTCAGTCGGCACGTGTTATTTGGCAACATTAAAAATGCACTTCAAAAGTTTCCGTATCGATTTGCTGCTTCATGTGTATACATTCGTCGAGTTTCATTGCTTTAATGAGTGACAATACAAGGTATGGATGAAAATGTTACGATCGTATTATATCAAACGGTATGTGGTGCAGAGGTAAAGTACTGACTTGTCAATCTGAATACCCCGGGTTCGATTCCCGAACAGGTTTACATTTGTAGTAATTTCGCAAACACTAGTAACATAGAAGCAAGACTATGACTTATTATTTTAACTAATTAACAAAGGATTATTTATAGCCCCGCTATTTCGGGAATATACTGGAAACGCCCTGATTGTTGGTTGGTTGGTCGCGTGGTCAGTCTCAAAAAATAAATATCTTTATAGTAGGTTTATTTCTTAAAGCCCCTTTAAACTAAACTGAACGCTGATAATTGTCAAGTATAATGCTTTTGCTTAAAACTAATGCAAACATTCAACATATATATAAAACGCATCCCAGGCACAAAAATCTCAAGTATTTTCTCCAAAATTTATACTAATTCTATTTTGAAATTCGCGATTAAAAACGAAAGTAAAGTCTCAACGGAAAATCACGAAATTCGACGAACAAGGTCGGAATATACCGTCGTGGCTAAAAATAACCTCAACTTCAATTCGGAAGTAAACAAATTTTCTGCTTTAATAATTTCACGTTTCGTGTAGTGAATTTCGTGCGAAAGCTAATTAAAAGTCATGAAGCTCATGTAAATAGTTTTGTGAAATTATACATCAACATATACTGACGAGAAAAAGAAACACATCAATTAAGTATCTAAATATACAGAAACGTTTGCTGATATGCCACGTTCAGATAGAACGGATGTAACGTGGGTAAGACAAGACAACTACAAAATTTATGTAAACACCAACGTCATTCGCGTAATAGATTTACACGGCAATATCTACGTCACGTGTAGTGAAAGGGTAACCGTGTACGCCAAATAAGTCGACGAACAATGAGGAAAACTTATTGTTTGTCGTAAACCGTACCGCGGACTAATTCTAAAGTTATGCCACCGTCACTGACGTTTATCTTTACCCTCGTATCATCTCGGCCATGGTGTTAGGCGTTCAGTGATGAGTCGTGTTTCGACTTATGTAACGCCTTTAGACTATAAGTGTCTTAAAACGAGTTTCAGTCACAACTCGTAGTTTGCTGAGGTAATCTCGTGGACACATCACATTGACCAGCTATTATGCCATGTGAGTGTCGCTATATTCTGGCAACGTCAATACTTTTTCTATCAGAATAAAAACGGCAGACCTCTTGTTGCAAACGTCACCAAGGACTTTTTACAGGCTAACAACAGTTATGTTTTCTCTTGTTATTCTAATCATGAAAATTATGTTTCTTTTTGGCATCAGTTTAGATATTTGATAACTCGAAGCTTACACGCACTGGTTTCTCGAGTAAACCACTGGAAAACGATATGATATATCCAACACTTAACATGGTCGTGTACGTTTTATCAAACACTTTTCAAGCAATTTGATTGGCTGAGAGAGTATCTCCGTAATCTAATTTGCATGTTATAAAAGTACCCCACTTTTATAAGAAATTTATATTTTGAAGAGCTTGGCCTTACAAGGGAACCCGCTTTAGAGAGTTATTATAACCCCAAGGCGGTTATATTCTATAGTGTCTTAGATAGTATTAATTGTTTTTAGATTGATGATAAAGATTTTGTCTTCGTTTAGTGGCTTTAACGTATTTTAATAGAAATTTGCACACAAGTTCATATTCTTACAGTTGATGAGTGCATGCAGTTTATATTAATTCCAATTCAAAATGGCCGACTTGCGGTCATCTTGATTTAAAAAAAAATAATTTATTAACTGTATAGTATGCGTATTTCTCAATAGTTTTTTTTCTTAACCAATTTGGAAAGAATTTTGCACATATTCTTAAAGTTGATGTGTACATACTCTTTATATCAATTCCAATTCAAAATGGCCGACTGGCTGCCATTTTTTTAAATTTAGTAACAGTATTGTATGCTTATTTCCATACGGATTTTGAATAGAAATTGCATACAAGGCTTCACAACAGTTGATAAAGATGATTATTTTTCACAAATTTATATTCAAAATGGCTCACTGGCGACTATCTTGAATGTTTATTTAAATTACTGTGTAGTATGCTGTTTCTTACTCAATTTTAGCATTTTTGCACACAAGTCTTTAATGTTACAGTTGACTAGTACATGGATTTCTTCTGGATACCAATTTAAATGGCAGACTGGCAGCCATCTTGAATTTGTTTCTTTGAATAACTGTATAGTAGCATTTGCTTACTAGTATTTCATTACCAATTTTGCACTCAATTTCTTCTTGCTTAAGTTTATTATGTACTGCTATTTTTATCAAATTCTTATTGTTGAGCTTTTTATTTGATGTACTAATATTTTTTTCAAATTCAAAATGGCTGACTGGCAGCAATTCTGAATTTTTTTAAAGCAAATAATTTGATATTTTATTCTACAGACTTTGAGAAAGTTAGCAATTGTTTAAGTTGATGTGATTGGCATTTTTCAAAAGTCAAATTCAATACGGCTGACTGGACTGGCAGCCATGTTGATTTTTTTAATATCTTGTGGTGCAACTTCTTTTTTTCTCAGCCCATTTTGATAAAATAGGGCTGACAAATTCATGTTGATGGCATTTATAAATGACCAACTAGGCCAACCATCTTGATTTTTTCTATAATGTTGGGAAGAAAGCATCTTATTTCGTAGCAGCAGTCCCATTCCAGCCACTGAAAGAAGACAATAGCTATCTGTGGTATTAGATATTATTTCAACTTTACTTCTGTGAAAATATAATACCTAATAGGTAATTTCAGCTCTCTTTTGTTTATGGGAAATATTTGTGATATATGTTTTACTGCATATTATTGTAAATACTAATTGTTTGATTTATTATGTGTTTTCTGACGACCATATTACAATTGCCATATTTTTACCTCACCTGAGCACTAAGTGCTCAAGGGGATCTATTGTGAGAAGTCTGACCAATGTGCGTTATTGCGTGTGTGCGTCCGTCCGTCGTCAACAAAAAATCTCTTTCTCTAACACTTGAAGGAATAGAGCTTTGATATTTGGCATGTAGCATCTACAAAGATTAATCAAATTAGGATCAAAATTTGCCCCGCCTTAGGAGTTGCAAGATTTTCATAGAGTTATATAAGGAAATGTTAAAAAATCTTCTTCTCTAAAACTTGAAGGCTTAGAGCTTTGACATTTTGCATGTAGCATCATCTTAAGTTTCTCTACAAAGATTGTTCAAATTATGCCCCTTGGGACAAAATTGGCCCGGCCTTAAGGGTCGCAAGATTTACATAGAGTTATATGAAGAAATGTTGAAAAAAATTCTTCTCTATACTTGAAGGCTTAGAGCTGTGATATTTGGCATGTAGCATCATATTATGGTTCTGTACAAAGTTTTTCAAGTTATGATCTGGTCATTTAAATTGGCCCTGTCCCGGAGAGTCAAAAGATTTATGTAAAGTTGTACCGGGAAATGTAAAAACTGTTCTTCTCAATATCTACAATGGATAGAACAAATTATGTACTTTTTTAATATTTTTAACGCATGTAATGTACATGTAAAATTTGAGCATAAATCATTAAAACATTATTATAACTCTAATTGACCAATTGACTAAGTGTATTTAAGATGAGTTTCAATAAATCCGATGTATTTAGGGTAATTAAGTGCATTTCGGTGAACACATTACAAATTATTAACAAAATCATGTTACTCAAACCATCATGATAGATTTAAGTGAAAAGAGTATAAATCTAAATTTACTCACCAAATCTCGACATAAAATTCAATGTTTGATATATTATTCAGTTTATGTTATCCTCTTCAAGATTAAGTCAGCTTTTTTTAAGGAATATCCTATTTGTTATCCAAAGCTTGACACGTCATCAAGTCACGATGGTAGTACGTGGTACGTACATGTCTAAACAAGAACATTATCTCTGTATTGAAAAGTGTGTACATGTATAATGGATAAGTTATTTTTTGTAGGGATAAATCAAGTGACTGATTATAAAGTACATGTACACTATTTATAATGCAACAGCTTAACTTAATCGTAAACTATCGAGGAAAGTGCCTTGCGGAGTAATACATGTATCTCTGATCTACTACGCAGTCAATTTCTATGCGATAAAAGTAGTTCCGTCAACTCTCTCTCTCTCTCTCTCTCTCTCTCTCGCCATTGTTTCACTGATCCGTGATAGGTGTTCACTTATGGTGTCGCTACGGTGAAAATTTACGCTCTATATTTCTTTTAAAATTGCCAAGTTTGAGAGTCTCTACTGACTTCCCCAAATAGATTGAGAAATAATGATTGGTATCCTGTTAATCCTCCACACTAGACCTGAGAAATAAAACCAATAAATACAGGTCGTAAACGATTCAAATTTTCACCATTTCAAGTTGTGCGCATGTATAGTTGGGAATTCCTATTCCCAAAGGTAAAATGGCCGCTGTACACTTACTTCTAGATCTTCCACCGAAAGAAGTAGTCTTTAGAAGAAATCACAAAAAGGTCAGAATATTTTCCCACAGTGATAGAAAAACTAATGTGGGTGAAAAATTTATTATTTTGACACATGCAAACAGAGTCACAGCCACCCAAACGCAGTCAAACTAAATTCTCGGAACTACATTCGCAGTGTACAACGATCCGGAAGCACTTTCACACAAGAGCGACACCTAAAATATTGATGAGCGTCATTCGGAAAACCGCTCGGGTGATTCCGTAAACTGACGATCAACCCTCGGATATATTTGGTGGATGAATATGTCGAAAATCACAGCATTGTTATGCGGTTTTAAGCCTACGCTAAAAAGTCATCCCTACGGAGATGAACGAAGTTGCCGGAAAGTGTCGAACGCTATTAAAGATGGCTGCCTAGAAGAAAAATAATGTCAACACATTTAAATTATCGAGAGATTTTGTGTAGTTGGATATCTAGGTCGATTTGCTCTCGGTCGCAATTGATTTGAATATCATTGATGAAGTATTACAGTGAGTTTAAAGTGTGTGATCATTTCTGCATGGCTTTATATGATTGCGGTAAGTCGAGTTTCTCTTTCATTCTTTAAATTTTAATATTAATTGTTTGTAAAGTGAAACTGAAAGTGAAAGTTGAATTAACGTGTACTACTAACTGATGCACTGACGCTTAAGGATTTATGTATTATGGGCAATTTATGCTGGGATTATATGAACAAACCTGTTTATAACCATCGATTGAGTAATACATAGTATTTAATCAGATAAACATCTCAGTTCTCATCTACAGTACAATCAGGGAATTAGATACACGTTATCTATGTCTCTGGTACAATGTTTTCATTTCATCACAATATGTAAAATGTCTTCAGTCTTGCGAGACTTTGTTTTGTCACTGATCTTCACTGGACATACTGTCCAGTAATTAACTGTCGGGTTTTGTGATGACTGCATTTATAAGTATAAGAACAAGAGATGAAGATCACCCGATTTCAAAGGGTAGAGTGCCTGCTTAGGACTCGAGAGGTCTTGAGTTCGAGTCTTAGTTCAGACCATTTATTTTTACTTGGTTAAATTTTGGGCCTAAGGTAAATAATCTACTAGGAATTGTCCGATTGCACCATTAAATAGTTCCAAAGACAATCAAACTCAAAGAAGTCGAGGACATATTCTGTTAAGGAGGGTGTGTGTAGCATAGGTATAATAAGGCACTTGTACTCCCTTGCCTTCTTGTTAGCTTTAATGGCGACATAGTAGAGTGACTGCTTGGTTGTGGGTTAGAGTCTCAGTTTGGTTCATGGATTTTTTAACCGGTTACAATTGGTTACAAAGTAATTTTAAACGTGTTGATTTTTTGTATTGCAGATCTATGGTTGAAGCTCTCTCTACATAACTAATTGAGTATTAACCCATCAGATATGAATATTTTAAAGATGGTAGTAACAGTTCCACCTCATTACTTCTGGTTAGTGACGGCTTTAAGTATTGTATATTACCTTAAGGTATTTGACTTTGTTTCTTTTGGCTATCCTTTTGGAAAATAGGCCTATACAATTTGGGACAGATTTCCATGTCTGAGAAACCCTGATTTAAGTCTCATGTAAGGTGCCCGCATGTGTATCATAAACTGTATCATAAAACAAGTAGTTGATTCAATCTCATGGGCGAGTTATTTTTCAGCAGCAGTTAACACACACATACATGTATTTACAAAAGATATTGTTCAAAATGCTTTACGAATACGCTTGGCACAAATGGAAGTCTTAAGTCATACTGATTAACAGCTTTTGACTGAAATACAAATATCCCTCTTGCCGTAAGGCTAATCCCTTCAACTTGATATTGAAGTAGAGACTGTCTAAGAACACTTAGTTTTACTGACTGAACCAATTAGACTGATGATTATCACAAAAACATTTAACTACCATGATTTATACTACATTCAATTTAAAGCAATTTAAGTATTCAGTCACTACTTTTTAAAACTAATTAGAGCTTTAATTGGTCCTAAATCAGCCTTAGATTTTCAATGCAAAATGTCGTCTGGTACCAGATGTATTAATTGAACCTGTGGCCTCCAACTTGCCTGACAGATATTCTGTTGGCAATACTACACATATTGGTAGTCATGGAAGATCGGTGTTTATTCAAATATGTAGCCATGTTTTGAAGAGATTACGTGTAATATTGTTGTAATTATTCAGTGTTGTAAGCTGTTGTATTTCATTCTCAAGATTATGTTTTAGGTCATAGAAGAATTATTAATATAAATGAAAAAAATGCATAGTATCAACTGATGGTGAAGAACAGCTGATGTAACACAGTGACAGCAACAAACTATCTCAATATATTGGTGGAGGTAAAAGATTAAGCGATGTTTTATTGTAGATCTTCCATTAGACCTTTTGCAAAATCGATTGTCAAAGTTGTGGTGCACTTGTAGAATGCAGAATTTCAAATTTGGATTATTTGGTATATTTCTAATCATGAATGGTTACACCCTTCCATAAAATCAAATATTTATTATTTATATATTATATATTTAGAAAAGGAAATTTGGTAAGAAAGGTGTCAAGAGAAGCTGATAAGGTTAGTTAGCAGCCGTACATAACATAATATTTGGCATAAAAATGGTAAAATATATAAGGCAAATGTCTCACGGTTAAACTAAAGCACTACTGATTGCATTAATGATATTTAGCCGGGTTTATCATTGAAAAAAAATGGCTTATAGTTCGGCAAAACCCTCGCCGACGGGCGCCCAGGCAGGCGTTAGATGTCGTTAAGAATTGCTTTTAAGTTTTTCTTTACTATATATTTCTGCCATTCATGGTCAGATCTTTATAAAACTTCATACAATGGTAACATACCATGTGTTGAACAGAATTAGAAAGTATCCACAACTCTATCTGGTTTTATTATGGATTATTTCTCTTTGTAATTTCTGCGTTAACGTTTTTAATGCGGCTTTAATGTGGTTTTCACATTACATTTCTTGCTTAATATATTTTATGCTGTAGGTTTGAGCATTAAATATTCAATTGATATAAATGCACTTGCAGAAATTAGATAGTAAGTGAGGAAAATTTTACAAACCTACAAGTTCAATTGAGTATTTGATATTTCAGATGGTGTAACAGAGTTCTGATTGCTGTTCTAAATACAACTATGAAATCTTAATTTGGTTTGAAAAGTTAATTTTTTTGAATTCAGTTAATGAGTAAAAACAAGTAAGTATTTTTTATAAACAAATCAATTTCCGACTTCATCATTTTTATTTTTTTTTATTTTACTTGTGGTAAGAATCATTACATAGAGAATTAAAACATTAATTAGTGAACATGATTAAAATATAAATAAGTTGTGATTTATGTTGTTTCAAATAATGGAAAAATCCTGTGAATGTGTTTTTCTGTGATAAAAATTTACTAAAGTGTGTGTTTTTTGCGCTATTAATTTTTTCATTACATTTTACTAACAGAAAGGCAAACTATTACACTTTAATGTTTGATATAAAACGGCTTAATCTTGTCATTTCAAGATTTGTACACATTATGTTACATCATTGATAAAACATAACATGATACATTTGGGCTTTTTTCTGTTTGTAAATACAGTGATGGATTTGATATACTGATGACAAGCCCTATTAGAACAAAATCATATTGTAAAAAGCATTTTGATGCATACAACTGTATTTCTATAGAAAAAGTCAGCATTGGATATTTACATTGTATTGTTTTACGTTGAGTCTACCTACATAATCTGTTTCTTGGAAAATTTATTGAAATAAGACTTCTCACTTACTTATTTAAATTTGGATTCATAATGAAATTCCATTTCTTAAAAACTTAAATGAATTAGTCTTCCAACATGAGATATTCATTGTACTTTTAACATTTTCAGGCCCCTACATATTATAATATCAACAAGAATAGAGTCTATATATGTTTATTATACAGGCATGATAGAGTTTACAAATATGAGATGTTCTAAAGATATTTTCCCCAAGGCAGTGCTTGTTTATAATTTGTTTGGAAAGAAGATTGAACAATCATGAGGGGTCATCCACTTGGAAATAAATCCACAGGAGAATAAGACTGGATATTATATTATTAGTGTCCAAAAAGCTGTATTTCAAAGGACTGAAAAATTAATGTGCATGTTACCTTATTGAAATATAAAGTTTATAACTTATCAGCTATTCAGACTTGTTTGTAGACACTAGTTATCTCAAATTAATAATACATGACAAAATAGGTAAGTTTAGATGGTACATGCCTAGAGCACAATCGAAATTAATTTTGGTGTAAGATTTAAATAGTTGCTTTATCCAGAAGGCTAAAATAATGATCATATAATTTGGGTTTTCATTTTATTGTTTAAAATGAAAGAATGATGATATGCTGAATATGCTTCTGTTTTAATGGTATCTATAATTAAAATATTTCTAATCAAGTTGATTATTTACTATCTGTTAAATTATTGATCTATGTTTTATTTTTTGTTGTTTAACTACACTCTATATTTGCCTTAGAAACTATGTATTATAGTGCGAGAATATTAACCTGAGTTTGAACTACCTTATTATAATAGTTACTCACTTAACTTACATTAAATCGCAAGTTTCTGTATGCGTGTATACGTTTATACACATGTTTATAACAACATATGTTACTATAAATTATTAGTTTAGGGGGAAACACTTAATTCCTCAATATTGTGGCACTGTTTCAAAGTATTTATTCTTATGAAAACAAAATGATTTGTTTAGTATGTGTATTTTGCAGAAAGATTCTGATAAAGCACGATTTACAAAGGAAGACAAAAATAGACAGTAAATACTGAGTTTAATATATTCTTGCATAAAGGTCAAGCTCAGGTTAATATTGTCGAGCTATACCTTAGTGTTGATATAGCACATTTACCTTGTGCAATAGCAAATTGTTTTATTTTAGAAACCTCATTTAGTCACTACTGCTTGTTTATCTATGATGCAGAGTATTTTAGACTTTATACACATAGTATTTATTTTTATTATTAATCTCAGTTCTACTGATTTTTTACATGTATATTTGTTCTAAGATTGCTTAAACAGAAAGGTGTATATTTTGCTTGTTTTTGATTCAAACCTTTTCATAAATAATGAAAATAGAACTTTTTAATGATACAAATGAATTATCATCCAAAACCATTTACTTTGCTCATGAAATGATATTACCGCAAAACACTATTTGCTTTAGCTTTGACTGCTTGACTATGTTAACATCGGTACATGCAGCTGGTGAAATTTTGAATTAAACATAGTTTAAAATTTACCTGGTTCAAGCAGACTTTCCTAATTGAATGATCAATACTGTTAAACGAGGCATGATTTTTTATGCCAATCATAAAATGTACATTTACACCATTTCTCTGTGCTTGTGATTGGTAATTTTCTCACTCTTCACTTGTTCAGAATTATTTACTTGTATAATTTTACAGTAAAATGTGTCTTTTAACAGCCTTTAAATAGAATTGACATATTGCATAAAAGACTGCATTTTTTGCTATTGAAGCCCTTACATATTTTTTACTCACAAAATGGGTTTCTATTCATTGTAACAAGACTTAAGAAATAATTATATATTTTTATATGCCCGCCAGGAAATCGAACCCACGGCCCTTCGATCAGTAGACTTCTGATAAAAAAGTTCAGAATACTGTACTAAAATAACATTATATCAATATAATATATATTATTATTTTGCTTTCAATCACCATAAATATGTCTAACCAGAAACTTTAAACGATTATTAATCTCAGTTTACTCACCGAATCTCGACATAAAATTCAATAATTGATATATATATATAACAGTTTTATTTTATCCTCTTCATGGCAATCATCGTTGTTAAGGGAATGTCCAAGTATTTATGTTTGGCTAAAAACGTCATCAAGTCACTATGGTAGTACGCACCTGTTGAAACAATAAGATAACCTCTGTATTGAATAATATGTTTAGTGGACGACCTATTTTTCTTAAAGATAAATATAGTGACGTTATCTGATTATGAAGTACAATATTATAATACAACAATAAAGAGTATAAAGTTCTTTTTTTAAACTCACGATCAATATTCCATAAGAATCTTAATGAACACTGTCTCTTCGAAATCGATGGAAATTGAAATCGAAAGTTGGAATATTAAATGCTAAATAAAACAGTATAACAAACCGTTACACTCAAACTATCATCGTCGGTTTTAAGTTAATAATAATGCATAAAGCTCAACATAAATTCAGTTATTGATATACATTCAAGAACAAGCATACGCTTTTCCAGATATAAAACATTTCTCTTAACCGTTACAGACATTTTTACAAACTGTGTGTATTGATGACTATCACAAACTGGGACAAGAAAAGATAAATGCAACGCATTTAATACCGCCGGATAGTGGTAACATAATGTGTACATACATCAAAAGAGAAAAAAAGATATATGCGGCAAAAAAAAGTAAAAAAATGTATTCTGAGGTATGATACAGAACATGTTAAGTGTTCCATGATTAAATGGCACAGTTTATAGACCTACAATATCAATATATTATTTCTTTTTATAAACTTACATAAAAACATTGCTTATTGGCCACTAATTACAGCAATATATTTATGTTTGTTAAAATATAAGCACCTATTATAATGATTATTAAGTTATATTAGACCGTTATTCTATAAAGAGGCTAACGGACCGTTTGTGTTTAATAGGTATTCGAATGTCTACGTGTTTTAGTCTAAACCAGTGTTTAGAGGAGAAGATAATTATCAACTTCTTGGAAAAACTCCTTTTAAACAGGATACATAAATGCTTTAAAGAATAAATGAAACGAATACAAAAACACTCCGGATTTAACAATTCAGTAATCCAATACTTCTTGTTCAGCTGTATTGTCAAACCTATTTTGACCTAATGGCGGCCTCCATGAGAAAGTAAGTTAGTAGTTACGCAGTAACAGCCGAAAAGTTCAGCATGCATACACAGTATCAAAATTTACTAAAGACAAGTACAAATAATTAATTTTACATCATGCATTTTGTGCTTCGTATACGATAAACCCGATCTAAAATTCTTAGCTGGAGTACTCGCTTATTTACCGCGAGTCTGCAGCAAATCTGTTCACGGAGACGTGCGTGAAATATGTCGGTACGTGTGTTTTTTAGCCTGAACCTCAATTTAAACCTTTATCGATAACTATGCGCAATGTCTTTTTTTCCTATAGATAAAACACCACATTTGTATAACAATTCCGTGATTCGGCCCAGATCGACGGGTTTTTATACCGAACCGAAAGTAAATGCAAAATGAGGTAATGCTGGTGACCATGCTTACTAAACCTGAATAATAGCGACTTTTAACCAACGATTTTGATAACAGTTTTGTTTAAAAATGTAACATTTTGCGCAACTGAATCTTAATAATCAAATAATCAGGAAATTAACGTTTTAAAACCACTTCTATTCTCCTTTAAAGTCATTCACAAATGTACATTGTTTTTATTTTCCTAACACCAGGTGGCGCTATAAAACCTGCCTCCGCCTTCAATACCTTTATGTCTAGAACGGAGCTTGTCGTTTCAAAGATTAAACAAATTGCGAAAAGCGTTTAAATTTTATACATTCAGAATTGTATATATATTAAAATTACGATAGCGGATCGCAAAAGAGTTTTTTCCACGATTAATATAAGCGACTCACTAACTAACATACGCTGTATGCGAATGTTAACAACTTGCATGCCCAGAGTGAAACTCCGCCAACAAAATGTATTTAATAGAGTAAATACTGGTCTAATAATCTTTATTTCCTCCTTCAATTTGGAGAGCATATACATTGAATAAACATACAAATTATACAACTATACATAAATCACAGAATACATTTTATACATTATGTATAGCTAAATGTATCAGATCACAAAATACTTGCGTATAATAAGAACATTCTCGTACCCGGGGTTATCAAGAACGCTAGTATCGAGAATCATGATAGCCTCTGGAATTAGAATGATAAAAAGAATCACAAATTCAAGAACTTAACAATTTAACTTGAATATGTAGGTTTCTGTATTAATACACGTTCTAAATAATGCAATTTAATTCAATAATTCATGTACACATATATTAATACCACAACATACATAAATATTTAATGAAACACCAATTAATTAAAAATTGTCATTCATATCAACGGCTGACCCAAGCAAGCTGATGCATTGATCATGTGGACTTTTACCATCAAAATATCGAAGTAAGAATATCAAAACTTTGTAATATCGTTAAGAAACATACATTTTATTATACAATTGTTGGCTTCACAAAGCAATGAAAAATGCGTCACAATGTTGTTCGTTATAAGTGAACATTTTAGACATATTTGAATAAAGGTTGTAGAAACAAGTTTACCAATTATTAGTACAATCTTTTTTACACATTTCAGTAAAGTAAAAATTGCTATTTGAAATGTTCCATAAAATACAAGTCTTGTTATAGAAGTTATGCCTCTTTATATAACTATATGATTTGGAACCTAACTATTATTTGACTGATTTATTTTGTTTGATAAAGTAAGATAAACCTTGCCATGAGCAGAACACTTGAAAAGTCTAGTGCTGTCCTTGGACTGCTTTTGTTTCTATTAATCGATACTTAATACATTATTTTATAGATAATATTTATATTTTGACATAATTATATATTCTGTAATTAATAAATAAGTTCAGGACATCGTTCCTTTAGCACTCCAGTGCTTTGATTAATATTATTATAGGATAATACCATTTTCTTTCTTTAATCTTTAATCTAGAGAAAATACATGTCATTCTTAATTCCATTTAGTGAATGTAGGTTTAAATTCGTGTACATGTGTTCTTCTTCTCATGTTTGCTTGTATAAATAACAAACAAACCAGCATTACGTGGAATGATATGTATCTAAACCTGATTTTTACTGTTCAGAAATACGATCTTTTAACCATTTTATACAAAGAGAATATAAACATATATATAGGCCTACTTTGTCCAATAACTCATTGCGCTTATCGGTGATTTATCTCTGTGCAGTAAATATTTCGGTTGTCAGATGTTTTTAAGTAAATATTTGCAGACTTTGTATCTAAGGATTAATAACGTCTAAAATCAAGATTTATATATTTGTTTGGGCGGATATCTCCAAACAATTTAAACCACCAGGTTTTGCAGTTTATTGCACTTGTAGTGTAAGTAAATAATAATGGCTGTTATAATGTTCGAGGATATAAGCGGCTGACACACCGAACATTAAATGTATGCACCGTTTTTACTACCCATATCTCAGACAGTTTGACCGCCGCTAATCAATAATATGAGGTCCTAAAATCCTAAAGAGTATTGGACTTACAGTTTAAACAAAAGAAGTGATAAATCAAAGCGCTGAAGGCACTGAATTTGTTCGGGTTTATAAGGGGAATTGGATTTCCGGTTCCAACAAAACATTCGTTCACAAAAAGCAGCGTGTTCAGTTACCTTAAACGTTCAAAAACGTTCTGTAACGGAAGTGTCGGAACAACTCAACCCATAGACAACTCAACCCGAGACAACACAATCTCCTACTAACGGGTTGAGTTGTCCCAACTTTAAGTTGAGTATTGCACGGGCTGTGTTGTTTTCGGGTGGAGTTCTCCCGTATCCGTAACGTTAGCTAACAGTAGTTACTGAACGCAGGGTAGTTCAGTGATATAAGTTTGATAGGTAAACCAGCACTGTTCCGGTTCAAAACACTTTATACAATCGACCTATAAATACAACCGGTAAACCGGACAGGTGAACAAACAGCTGATTTTTTTCTCACAATCACCACAAGTAAAGGGGTCATTCTTAAAACAATTCAATAACTGCCGCTTAAAAGTTATCATTCATGGACTTTTATTCTACTACATCTCTATGTAAAATAAATAAAGTCCACTATTCAGACATCATTCATAGTCATTTACGACGATCTTTAAACTTTTCCTATAGAACCATTCTATTACATAAGATGATGTAACATCTCTACTGACAACAAGCACAAACGACGGGTCGTGACTGATTCGTTGATACCACTCTATTACATAATATAACGTAATTATCCCTACTGAGGCGCACATTATAGCAGCGAATATTCTTACGCTTGAGATATAGTTCGGATTACTAGTATATGAATGCGCCACCCGTTATGACAGACGATCATTTTAAATTGCTCTATACATATAAACTGATAATACAATAATACAAAAAACTTGTTTGTTTCCCAACTTAAGTAAATTTATTATAATAGTATTTGTGCCATGTCTATTAAACTATGAAAGGATTAAACTAAAATATTTTATGTTTTACTTTCTATTTTATTCTCTGTTAAACTTCTAAACATTTTTATTTAATGTTCGAATGCAATTGTTGGAAAGCTCCTGTTAACGTTTAAAGTCATGCCATGTAAAACATACTGTATATGCTTTTTCACATAAGTTTTATATGATGTTTAAGTATTATAATAATCTAACCTAATAAAAATCTTATCTATATGAAAGTGTTTTTCATTCAATAACCCGCTCCCGATCGTTGCTTTTTAAGAAACTACGCGGTTATCTATGGAAAAAAGTACAAATGCACGACAAAGTGCTGATATTTGAATTGCTTATTTCAGAAGCAAAATCTTAGTGGTGCAGTAGTTACAACTAGGCTTTCGAATATAGTGTCACAAAGAAGCTGCTAGGCCGAAACCAAAATGTCTACTTTTATTATAGAGAAGTTATCCGCATTAATAGAAGGAAACACGAATACTGATAAAATACAAATTGTTATTTGAGCAGGTCGCTGTGAATTAGGGACTTTAGTAAGTTATTTCTCCTTGTATACTCTTCAAATAGGTATGTCCAATTAGTTGCATTACTTGGATTTAACCCTCACTTTTTAATGTCAATTTGTCAAAATTAATCTTAAATAACTTTTTTGTAATCATATAATTTGTTTGAAATTCAATCTTAGTATTTTTAGGGTAAAGAACTATCTAAATTTCACCACTTCTGTTAATATCTTCATTAACCAGACTGATATAAGATGAAATATTTTGTTATCCTTCCATAGGACTTCAATGATAAAATCCCTAGTTAAATTGTATATACATGACATCTATTTGACTAAAGTCTAAACAAGCAAATGCTGGAAATATAACCATTTAGGACAATCTAATGAGAACAGAAACACAATGTTACCATTTCATTGATTGGTGACCTAATGTTATCATTCTTATTTTTTTCATATAACATCATAAAAAGCTAATATTTACATATGTAGGATTACATATTTAGCTCAGCTGATAATCGCGGTACATGTTTTAACAAATTTCGTTCCAAAACAGACTCATTGCGTTGTTAATTAAATACGTAAATATATATTTTGTAACCTAATGTTACCACGAATTTTTACAAAAAAAACATCGCCGCTTCATTTTTTTCTGCAAGGTAATCAGGAAAAGTACAAAAAACTTATTGATAAGTTATACACCACTATAATTGGCTTTTATGTCGCTGGAACATGGGCTATATAGAAAATTCAAATGAAGAAAAAATAGCAAATACCTTTAAATTCATAGGCGCCGCCATTAAAGTTGACACAATGTTATCGTAAGCAAAACCACGTCATTACCCGCCCTAATTTAGCATCAACAATCTTATTTTGTATTTCCAAGTGATTATACCAACAAGTATATAGTCGTTTATAACGTGGATACTCGTTTTTTTCCAAAATGGTACCCATTCCTGGAGAATGGCTGTATACCAATTGAATAATTATATATTAGATGAATTTCGATAAATCTGATGTATTTCAGGTAAATCAAGTGCATATCGGTATATACATGGAGCCGAAAATAACAATTGTTTGTCGAAAGGAGAAAAAAACCAAACATACAAATCTAATTGAAACAGTTTTATGGTCAAAAAAGAAATTTGTAGCCCGTATATTGAGTTACAATAAATAGTCAATTTGAAATCTTCCTGAACATTGTCTCTTTGTAAAAAACAAAACTGAAATCGAAAGTTGGAAAATTAAATATTAGACAAAAATATGACAAACTGTATCACTCAATTTATCATAATTGGTTTTAAGTGAAAAGAGTATTAATCTCAGTTTACTCACCGAATCTCGACATAAAATTCAATAATTGATATATATAACAGTTTTATTTTATCCTCTTCACGGCAAAGTCATCGTTGTTAAGGGAATGTCCAAGTATTTATGTGTGGCTTAACACGTCATCAAGTCACTATGGTAGTACGCACCTGTTGAAACAATAACATTTTTTTCTTAACGATAAATCAAGTGACGTTAGCGGATTATGAAGTACAATATTTATTATACAACATAAAAAAGTATAAAGTTCACCTTTGCTTTTAAAACTCACGATCAATATTCAATTAAGAATTTTAATGAACACTGTCTCTTCGAAATCGATGGAAATTGAAATCGAATGTTGGAATATTAAATGCTAAATAAAACAGTATAACAAACCGTAACACTCAAACAATCATTGTCGGTTTTAAGTTAAAAGATAATTCATAAAGCTCAACATAAATTCAGTTTTTGATATACATTCAAAATCAAACATACGCTTTTTCAGATTTAAAACATTTCAGACATTTTTACAAACTGTGTGTATCACAAACTGATATAATCGAGTACACACACAATTTAAATCTAAAAATAGACTACACTAGCAGGTTTACAACATTCTATGAATAGAAGGTGAAGATATCATCCTAAGACGCACAACCGTCCCAAAATTGGGCGTTTGGTACGCAACAGAATAAAGTGCGGCGCATGAAGACAAAATCGTTGGATTTTTTCGTTTTTGACAAAATCGTTGTTGAAATGTAAAATAAATGATCCCTTAAAGCTACAGAAATATAAATCTATATATACAAAGTACTTTAAAACCTCTATAGGTATAGGTGCATAGTTAAACGGTGTAACCTAGTTTCGATTTCAAATTACTGTGTAAATAATGACACATGTAAACACGTTATGATAAAGGTTTAACTACCGGTATAAAAGTTTAATTTAATGAGGTAAGTTGGTTGGATAGTCAAATCTTATTGAGTAGACACAAAATTCATACTCTTTTTGTTCAGTATACTTGAAGGGGGGAATTGATAGAATGTAAACATTGCCACGTGTTTTCAGGTAAATAAACAGTTTAACCATGATGCACGGCGTCTCCGTACTAAGGTTAGTCGGACCGTTACCGTTTGTGTACAGAATGGGTTTACAATACCAGCCTTGCGTTCAGTTACCGCGAACGTTCTGTAACTTTTTGTAACATTCGCTAACAGTCATAATTGAACGGCCTGTTAGCGGAAAACGTTTAAGGCCAACAGCTAACGGTTTTAGTATACAGTACGTGAGTATGTAAAAACATGAAACAAAATAGTTCCTGTACATTTTGCATAGCGAATAGACTGTATCCGAAATTCAAATATTTGGGTTTTCCCCTTCGGTACAAACAAACTTTCACTGTTACAATGAAAACACGTGTAAAAAAGAATAGTAGTATTTAATCCATAGTTCATGCTGTTTAGCAATAATGTGTAGACAACTTTGTTTGTACCGCCTGTGCACGCACGGAAAACCCCATAATTTTAAATTCCGGATTAGGTCTAACGAAGTCGGGGGTGTTACTCCCGTTGATTTAGATCAATACATTTACAAAAAAACAAGTAAACAAGAAAAACAAGTCCTCCTCTCCGAATTCTTCTAATAAAATAGAAGTAACGACTTTTTGTCCGCCATCTTTAAACGTTCGCATTGCAACGGATCGTTCAATTAACCGTTCATAACTGTAACTGTGTTTGGCTAACGCTAACTGCTAACTGAACTCAGCCCAGGTATGTTTACGCCTCAGGGTGAATATCGATAAAGTGTTTAAATTTGAACAGGTGCGTATGAGATTGGTCGCATACATAGAGATTTATCGACCTTTTGGGAAGTAATTAACATGATCGCTGGTCGCGTCAGACAAGCGATCGCTTAAGGGAGTTAAATTATAGAGTAAATTCTCTCGGGAGGAGCGGAGAGCGGTCGTTGACACAGGGGGTCGCTTAATTAAGGCGGTCGGAAGGGCAGTTTGGACAGTATTATACATTTTATTTTGTATTCTCTTCATGACATTAAGTCACCATTGTTTAGGGTATATCTGTAGCGTGTTCAATTACACAAAACGTTACAGAACGTTACATAACGATACATACGGAACTCCTCGGCCATTCGCTGCGTAAACCTAATCTAATAAACAAATATGAGATCGTTAAGGCAATGAGTGATGTTTCAAAATTTACGGACTAAAAACGAAACATCACTCAATGCCTAAATATCATATATTTGTTTACTTTAACACCGGTAGTTTCAAAATAGCGTCTAAATATGTCCGAGATTATTCGCAGCGAATGGCCGAGGCGTTCCGAATGTATCGTTACGGAACGTTATGTAACGTTCGCGGTAACTGAACGCATGGCTGGTTAGTTGCACGTCATCAAGTTACTATGGTAGTACGTACATGTCTAAACAAGAACATTGAATACAATGTTAAGTGTATAAGGATATTAAATCAAGTGAAGGTAACAGGTCATAAAGTACTGTATGTACAAAACATACGTTCAAAACAAACCAATAAAGTGTAAAGTTTACATACGGCTTTAAAACTTTTATAAAAAGCTATCACTGACGATTCCAATGCATGAAATCCTATAAAACGGTAAAATTCTTATTTGTTTAGGAATATTTTTAGTGCACTAGTCGCATGTGTATGTGACAGCAGTAACAACAGTAAACCCTTACTGTTAGAATTTTCATCAGTTCAGCAGTACAACAGTAAATTCTTACTGTTAGAATTTTCATCAGTTCAGCAGTACAACAGTAAACCCTTTTTGTTAGAATTTCATCAGTACAACAGTAAACCCTTACTGTTAGAATTTTCATCAGTACAGCAGAATACCTGTAAACCCTTACTGTTAGAAATTTCATCAGTACAGCAGTACAACAGTAAACCCTTACTGTTAGAAGTTTCATCAGTACAGCAGTACAACAGTAAACCCTTTTTGTTAGAATTTTCATCAGTACAGCAGTACAACAGTAAACCCTTACTGTTAGAATTTTCATCAGTACAGCAGTACAACAGTAAACCTTTACTGCTAGAATTTGGGCAGAACAACAGTAACAACATAAAACCCTTACTGTTAGAATTTTTGACAGTACAGCAGATTGTTGTATTATTCTTGCAAAGTTTTTACGTATAAATCGACTTTGATGTAATAATATTAGCAGATTGTTAATGCTCATAACTGTTCACAGCGTTGTTGCCGACATCACCTTAGTTTAATAGTGTGTAAAATAATAATGCGTTAATGAGAGTAAAGCTAAAACATGAAATTACACATTTTACTGACAATAAACAGGCAGACCTATGATGTTTGTGAGTTTACTGAGAAGTTGAATGTTTGAATTCTCCAAATTAAAAGTACAGATAGAGCCAATCTATGGTACAGATAGAGCCAGATAGAATCCAGCAGAGTGGTTTCATTTTAATGATTGGACGAATACGTGGATATAGAATTAGTTGTAAACATTGATACAAAAAGTCACAAAAAGGTTTATTCATTAAAAAGATTTTTTATGATTTTCATGCTGACAGAGCGCAAGAACATTGTATAATTTGAAGCAGAGTATAGTCATTTCTCTTTCATTACATAATTATAATATTCAGAAGTGAAGTTAAATTAAGTAAATGTGTTGTATTGTACCTATGAACTCAATAAGTCTCGTAATCGAAAATTTTCATACGTTTAATACGTATAATGTACGTTAATTTACGCGCTAGCCAAAAGGTAACATCATAAATTCTGAAGTGCATAAGTTTTGCACTAGGCAAAAAGTAGAAAACTCATATTATGAAGTGCGTAAATTTACGTACTTGCCAAAAGGAGAAAATCATAAATTATGAAGTACGTAAATTTACGCACAAGGCAGAATTTGAAAAATCGATATTCTTAGTGTGTAAATCTACACACATGCCAATTTACACACATTCAAAAAGGAGAAAAAAATATAGAGTACGTTATTTACGCACAAGCCATTTGTGAAAATCCAAATTCTGAAGTGCGTAAATTTACGCACAAGCAAAAGGATAAAATCATAAATTCAGAAGTGCATAAATTTTGCACTAGGCAAAGAGTAAAAAAGCCATATCTGAAGTGAGTAAATTTACGCTTAAGCCAAAGGGAGAAAATCTTCTACAGTGTGTAAATTTACGCACTAGGCAGAATGTGAAAAATCCATATTCTGGAGTGCGTAAATTTACGAACATGCCAAAAGGAGAACAATCTTTAAATTAAAACCCGATCTAAAATTTCCGCTCGCTTACTCGCTTATTTAGATCTGGCCTTTTTCAAACGAAGGTCACGTTCAGGTGACCTTTTCTCATCATAATATCCATGACGATAATGTTATGAAACGTAACTTGTTAACATCGTCTACGTCACGCAATTTGAAATGAGTCGCCCAATTGCAGACTGTGAATAATACCGCTGTTAAATTAGCATGCAAACCTTGGTCTAAAAATAGAAATTACGAAATCAAAATGTGATTAATAGTGTTTTCGTCTAGATGAAAGCTCCGCATTGATTGGTCGACACAAAGTTCATCTCGACGTGACCTTCCACGGAGACAGTAGAGATCCTGTTCGACAATACTCTACAGGATAATTGTTTACGGAGATTGAAAGGAGAAAATCATGAATTATGAAGTGCGTAAATTTACGCACTAGGCGGAATGTGAAAAACCCACATTCAAGTGCGCAAATCTACATACATGCGAAAATGAGAAAATCATATATTCTGAAGTGAGTTAATTTTGCACTAGACAAAAAGGAGAAAATCATAACTTCTACAGAGTGTAAATGTACATGTACGCATAAAATCCATACTCCGAAGTGCGTAAATGATCGCACATGCCAAAAGAAGAAAATCATACATTTTAGAGTGTTTAAATTTACGCACTAGGCAGAATTTGAAAAATCTATATTCTGAAGTGCGTAAATTTCTCGTAAATTTACGCACTTGCCATAAGGTGATAATCATAAATTTCTGAGTGTGTAATTTACGAACCAGGCAGAATGAGAAAAAAACAGACTCTGAAGTGCGTAAATTTACACATATGCTTTTAACATAAAACCAGTACTGCATGCATAATTTTGTACATGTATTGCAGTCAAAATAATCATTTTTGTCGTAATACATGTTTTCTCACCGGTCCGTGTATTGTGTATAAAATGTTTTGCATTTTAAAATGAAATAAGATCATAAATTAGCAGTAGAGAAAACAAAAAAAAATAAAAAAACCAAGAGAGTAAATGAGCAAGTCTGCAAATCTAAGAGTGACTTGCTTTGGAAGCATGTCCGCCAACGAAAAGATAGACTTAATTACTTGGAAAGAACGTCTTCCAAATAGTATGTCGGCCCAGTTGAGAAAAGCGTCTAAAAAGTGGTTCGCTGTACTCATAGGTATATCAGCAATATTTTGATGGTTTTTAATAGAAAAAAGTGTGCTCTTTACGAATCTGCCAGGTGATTTTTCAAATTTTGGGGCAGGAAGATGCTATTGGCCAAAAACCGATGACGTCACTAATTTCTAAAAAATCGTCTTTAAACTTTAAAAACGCATTGCGTGCTTATTTGTCATGTTTCGAACAAATAATTTTGGTTCTAAATTATGATATGCTTCGACTATAAGATTGTGTAAATGTTTTGAAAATAATCGGGTGCTGGAAGCACTGATCATCAAAACAAGTGATTACGTCACATTTTTACCATTTTCCGAGATATAAGTTTCAAAAGTCATTTATTCTATGTTCTAAATTATTTTTTTAAAATTCGAATGCACGGAAGTTTTGACCATACCATGAAGATAAAAAATATAAATTAGAAAAATACTTGATGATAAAACATAAGCTAATACCAGCTCCCTAACCAACCCTTACCAGTCACAGTTTTGTCTATAGCCCTGCAGTAAAATTCCATATTCAATGTGATTCCTGTACTTGATTCCCCACAAAGTTATTTTGCAGTTTATATGTCCTTGAACGGTGTTGAATGAGAATCCGAGTAATGACACCCTATATTACTTGAACAATTTGCATAATATGCAAATTAAGTCCGCCATTATCGAAATTCCGTTTTTCCCTAATAACACAATAACCAACTTGGATAGAAGTTTAAAATAAGCCTCCATACCTATGTTTTCATGGTCTATCTATCATATGGTACTAATTTCAGCTTGATCAGATCATTTAAATATGCACATTTATGCAAATTAGGTATTTTACTGAATACAATATTCGGGTTATCTATACATTAAAAAGTCCTTTGTTTTTGTTAGCATAGTGAGTAACATTTGGTTATGTAATGTTATTTTTCTACGTTTTAGACACAAATATATCAAATGGAAATATTTAATTATTATATGGTGATTTAAGCTATGCAAAGTATTTGAATTACACTATACAGTTATATTTGTTGTAGGACTATGCCTTCATACATTTCAAGACTGCACGTACAGTTATGCCATTTTCTTTATTCATTTTGCCTGGATAATTATATTCAGGTTTTGTATCTTCTAACAATGCTGATTAAGAAACTAACTGAGGAAATTCTGACATCCTTATGAAAATTTGCATAATATGCAAAACTATCCTCCCCCATCAGCAAAAATCCGTCTTTTTATAATAACACAATAACCAATTATAATAAAAAAAAAAATTTGAGTCAGTACCCATGTTTGTAGGGTCTAGTTAAAATATGATACCCCCTTCAGAACCATCAGATAATTTGAATATGCAAATTATGAATGTTAATAATAAGGATGAGGTATATTTTAATACAAATTAAAGACCTCTATCAGATTACGATTCGCAGCATAAACAGTTTTACGACCATTTACAAATAATTAAAGGCAAAGCATTTAGACAGTATGTATTTAGTGTCGAAACACTTGAAATATTTTCATGGTATATGCATCTCAATGATCATTTATGACACACATTAACAATATGCATTTTACCTATGCGTCCATTGCATGTGTGTGTGTGTGTGATTCGTTTTATGTTAGTGAACCTATATTGATGAGCTAATTTTATCATGACTAGCATAGGTGCATAAAGTGGATTGATATTTCTCATCTCCTTATAAGTTAAGGTCTCGTATAGAAAAACAACATTATATAAAAGAAACTATGGTCAGGTAATGCCACTTATGAATACAATACATACATGTTCTTTACTGTAAATAGATTGACAATTATAGTTTCCGTAATTTCTAAGTTGCCTTAATGTCGCTACTTAAAATAAGTCCCACAAACAACTTTCTGTTTTCGCAAGGAAACTATGTAAGGATGCATTGTACTGATTGAAATTACATACTATGCATAATCTGTATTAGTCAAAATTTATGTCGCTAATTAAGTCATACTAGGACAAAAAGGTGCAGCAATGACCATGTATAGCATATTTTGACACATGTAGTTTCATGTTTTACATTCCACTTAGTTGAGAGGTCAAATATGCACACAAATATGTAAAACTTTCCAGCCTCTACTATTACAGTAAAACATATCGATCATATTGTGTCAATGACAGGATGTTCTTCATAATTATAAAATGGTTTTGAATTCAGTGGCTTCAATTTTACGAGCAACTGAAGATGTACTGTAAAATTAATCCATGTTCTTTCATTACTTGATTTTGGCTTAACGGCTCAGCAAATCAAAATCCATACAATAGTGTGTGCAAACGAAAAATTCTTAATGAATCTCCAACACTATAAACGTTTATATCATTTGCACATTTAAACATTCATTTAATATTATTTACATTGATTATGATCGGTTTATGACTGGTCCCATGATCTATGTGGACATTCCAAACAAAACATTGAAATCCATCTGAGCAAAAATTCAGTCGCAATTGACAGATTGCTCAGTTCAATTTAATTGGCATGGATAATTAGGTGAAATTCACATTGGATCTGTATAATATATACATGATTACATGCGGAAAACATGGTAGCATTTAATAGTAAATTTTGTTTTACAATTCATGGTGGATTAAAACAGAAAATTTGAGACAATACCTTTTTTCTATCAAATTAAAGCATTTATTTATTTTAATTCAATCTATTTACGCATTGTATCATACAAATGACATTGAGTCAACGAGGCAGATTAGCATATAATCATTTGTTTGATAACAATGGTACACAAAAGTTAAGCATTACAAAATTACTAGTGTATGTTAGGCAAAAAAACACATGTTGAAGTACTTTAATTTGAATATAAATCGTTAACTCGACACTAAAACATAGGTGTAGACACATATTTTGAAATTTTATCATAATTGGTTATTTTGTTATTAGCGAAAATGGAACTTTGGTATTGGCGAACTAAATTTGCATATTATGCAAATTAATGAAGGATGACGGGTTGGCATCACGTAGTTTCTTAATAAGCTTTGTTCAATGATAAATAAACTGCATCAAAATTATCCAAGCATCAACAGTATGATAGAAAATGGCATAAATATACGTGACACCATGCAATAAAACAAATAGTGCAAATCCTTTAACTTATAATGTAATTTGAATATTTTGCGTAACATAAAGTCATCATTTACTGGTTTAATATTATCATTTGATATATTTGTATCTAAAACGTACAAAAATAACATTACATTACCAAATGTTACTCAAAATGTGCTAACAAAAACAAAGGACTTTTTAATGTATAGATAACCCGAATATTGCATTCAGTAAAATACCTAATTTGCATAAATTTGCATATTTAAATGATCTGATCAAGCTGAAATTAGTACCATATGATAGATAGACCATGAAAACATGGGTATGGAGGCTTATTTTAAACTTCTATCCAAGTTGGTTATTGTGTTATTAGGGAAAAACGGAATTTCGATAATGGCGGACTTAATTTGCATATTATGCAAATTGTTCAAGTAATATAGGGTGTCATTACTCGGATTCTCATTCAGCACCGTTCAAGGACATATAAACTGCAAAATAACTTTGTGGGGACTCAAGTACAGGAATCACCTTGAATATGGAATTTTACTGCAGGGCTATAGACAAAACTGTGACTGGCAAGGGTTGGTTAGGGAGCTGGTATTAGCTAATGTTTTATCATCAAGTATTTTTCTAATTTATATTTTTTATCTTCATGGTATGGTCAAAACTTCCGTGCATTCGAATTTTAAAAAAATAATTTAGAACATAGAATAAATGACGTTTGAAACTTATATCTCGGAAAATGGTAAAAATGTGACGTAATCACTTGTTTTGATGATCAGTGCTTCCAGCACCCGATTATTTTCAAAACATTTACAAAATCTTATAGTCGAAGCATATCATAATTTAGAACCAAAATTATTTGTTCGAAACATGACAAATAAGCGCGCAATGCGTTTTTAAAGTTTAAAGACGATTTTTTAGAAATTAGTGACGTCATCGGTTTTTGGCCAATAGCATCTTCCTGCCCCAAAATTTGAAAAATCACCTGGCAGATTCGTAAAGAGCACACTTTTTTCTATAAAAAACCATTAAAATATTGCTGATATACCGATGAGTACAGCGAACCACTTTTTTGGCCTTGGGCCGACATACTAAAAGGAAATTATCTATTTGGACGCAAATCAACTAAAGAAAATCAGAGATACTTACTTGGGAGGTAAGTCTTTCGAGGAAAAAATGGAATTGCTTGGGAAGCAAGTCCAATAAAAAGGATACTTACTCGGGAAGTAAGTCTTGCAAAGAAAGCAGGGATTTAATGGGAAAAAGTCTCCAACTACGGAAGAAGAAAAGAAAAAGAAGACATACTTGGGAAGTAAGTCTTCCATTGAAAGGGACTTGATTGGGAAGCAAGTTGAATACCCAATTAATAGCTAGTTATTCATGTATAACGTGAGTTGATGAATTTTCTGTGAACTACAAGTTGAATACCGAACTACTACCTAGTAGTTCAATAAATACATTTGCTGGTGTGTCCGGGTCGAACTACAACTTGAATACCCAACTACTAGCTAGTAATTCAAAAAAACCTATGCTGGTGTGTCCGGGCCGAACTACAACTTGTATACCCAACTCCTAGCTAGTAATTCAAAAAATACCTATGCTGGTGTGTCCGGGCCGAACTACAATTGAATACCCAACTACTAGCTAGTAATTCAAAAAATACATATGCTGGTGTGTCCGGGCCGAACTACAAGTTGAATACCCAACTACTAGCTAGTAATTCAAAAAATACCTATGCTGGTGTGTCCGGGCCGAACTACAAGTTGAATACCCAACTACTAGCCAGTAGTTCAATAAATAAATTTGCTGGTGTGTCCGGGCCGAACTACAAGTTGAATACTCAACTATTAGCTAGTAATTCATAAAATACCTATGCTGGTGAGTCCGGGTCGAACTCCAAGTTTAATACCCAACAACTAGCCAGTAGTTCAAACAATTCCTTTGCTATAGTACATGGGCCGAACTACAAGTTGAATACCCAACTACTAGCTAGTAGTTCAAAAAATACCTATGCTGGTGTGTCCAGGCCGAACTACAACTTGAATACCCAACTACTAGCTAGAAATTCAAAAAATACCTATGCTGGTGAGTCCGGGTCGAACTACAAGTTGATTACCAAACTAATAGCTAGTAATTCAAAAAATACCTATGCTGGTGAGTCCGGGTCGAGCTACAAGTTGAATACCCAACTACTAGCTAGTAATTCAAAAATACCTATGCTGGAGTGTCCAGGCCGAACTACAACTTGAATACCTAACTACTAGCTAGTAGTTCAATAAATATCTATGCTGGTATGTCCAGGCCGAACTACAACTTGAATACCCAACTACTAGCTAGTAATTCAAAAAATCCCTATGCTGGTGAGTCCGGGTCGAACTACAAGTTGAATATCCAACTACTAGCTAGTAATTCAAAAAATATCTATACTGGTGTGTCCGGGCCGATCTACAACTTGTATACTCAACTACTAGCTAGTAATTCAACAAATACCTATGCTGGTGAGTCCGGGTCGAACTACAAGTTGAATACCCAACTACTAGCTAGTAATTCAAAAGATACATTTGCTGGTGTATCTGTGTCGAACTACAAGTTGAATACCTATCTACTAGCTAGTAGTTCAAAAAATACATATGCTGGTGTGTCCGGGCCGAACTACAAGTTGTATACCCAATTACTAGCTAGTTATTCAATTATAACGTATGTTGATGTATTTTATGTGAACTACAAGTTGAATACCCAACAACTAGCTAGTAGTTCAAAAAATACCTATGCTGGTGTGTCCAGGCCGAACTACAACTTGAATACCCAACTACTAGCTAGAAATTCAAAAAATACCTATGCTGGTGAGTCCGGGTCGAACTACAAGTTGATTACTAAACTAATAGCTAGTAATTCAAAAAATACCTATGCTGGTGAGTCCGGGTCGAGCTACAAGTTGAATACCCAACTACTAGCTAGTAATTCAAAAATACCTATGCTGGAGTGTCCAGGCCGAACTACAACTTGAATACCTAACTACTAGCTAGTAGTTCAATAAATATCTATGCTGGTATGTCCAGGCCGAACTACAACTTGAATACCCAACTACTAGCTAGTAATTCAAAAAATCCCTATGCTGGTGAGTCCGGGTCGAACTACAAGTTGAATATCCAACTACTAGCTAGTAATTCAAAAAATATCTATACTGGTGTGTCCGGGCCGATCTACAACTTGTATACTCAACTACTAGCTAGTAATTCAACAAATACCTATGCTGGTGAGTCCGGGTCGAACTACAAGTTGAATACCCAACTACTAGCTAGTAATTCAAAAGATACATTTGCTGGTGTATCTGTGTCGAACTACAAGTTGAATACCTATCTACTAGCTAGTAGTTCAAAAAATACATATGCTGGTGTGTCCGGGCCGAACTACAAGTTGTATACCCAATTACTAGCTAGTAATTCAATTATAACGTATGTTGATGTATTTTATGTGAACTACAAGTTGAATACCCAACAACTAGCTAGTAGTTCAAAAAATACCTATGCTGGTGTGTCCAGGCCGAACTACAACTTGAATACCCAACTACTAGCTAGAAATTCAAAAAATCCCTATGCTGGTGAGTCCGGGTCGAGCTACAAGTTGAATACCCAACTACTAGCTAGTAATTCAAAAAATACCTATGCTGGTGCGTCCGGGTCGAACTACAAGTTAAATACCCAACTACTAGCTAGTAATTCAAAAAATATCTATGCTGGTGTGTTCGGGCCGAACTACAACAAGTATACCCCACTACTAGCTAGTAATTCAAAAAATACTTATGCTGGTGAGTCCGGGTCGAACTACAAGTTGAATACCCAACTACTAGCTAGTAATTCAAAACATACCTATGCTGGTGTGACCGGGCCGAACTACAACTCGAATACCCAACTTCTAGCTAGTAATTCAAAAGATACATTAGCTGGTGTATCTTTGTCGAACTACAAGTTGAATACCCATCTACTAGCTAGTAGTTCAAAAATACATAATGCTGGTGTGTCCGGGCCGAACAACAAGTTGTATATCCAATTACTAGCTAGTAATACAAGTATAACGTATGTTGATGTATTTTATGTGAACTACAAGTTGAATACCCAACTACTAGCTAGTAATTCAAAAGATACCTATGCTGGTGTGTCCGGATCGAACTACAAGTTGAATACCCAACTACTAGCCAGCTCGTAATACGCGAACTACAAGTTGAATAACCATCTACTAGCTAGCCAGTAATTCGCGAACTACGAGTTGAATCTACACGCCAACTTCACATACCTAAACCCACTTAATCTTGACAATTGCATAGCACATTTTCACAGCATTTCAGACATTTTGAATATCATTATCAGTTTATCTCTACAGTGGATTTATAAATATACACATTACATCCAATTTATAACTTTTTTCTGTACCTAACATGTTCATTTGTACATTTATCCAGTAGTGAGTTCAATTACCACGAACGTTACTGAACGTTCCGTAACGATACATTCGGAAATCCTCGGTTATTTGCTGCGAATAATTTCGGACATATCTAGACGCTATTTTCAAACTACCGCCGTTAAAGTAAACAAATATATGGTCGTTTAGGCATTGAGTGATGTTTCGTATTTAGTCCGTAAATTTTGAAATATCACTCATTGCCTTAACGATCGCATATTTGTTATTAGATTAGAGTATTCGCAGCGAATGGCCGAGGAGTTCCGAATGCATCGTTATGTAACGTTCTGTAACGTTTTGTGTAATTGAACACGCTACAGTTGTAAATATATCAGCATGTTTTCTCTTCTCAAAACAAAACTAAACAAATCAAAGCACTGAAAGCACTGGAGTTGTTCGACTTAGACAACATGTATAGCTGAAGTCACTTGTTGTGATCAGAAAATGGAATTAAAGTTAAAGTATGTAGAATAACATTTTGTCACTTTAAAGATAGAATGCAGAACTCTCATTGTATGAAATTTACCTGCTAAATGGTGCTGTTTGTACACATGTACTTGGTTACTGTACATGATAATACAGTATTCATTGGAATACCAGAAAAAGAAACTAACTAACCTCTATACAAAGCCACTTTCCGGAAATCTATTAATTAAAGTGGCTTTGTAGAGATGGTGGCTTTGTCAAGAGAAGTCAACCCATTATTTATGTTGAATTTTTATATGATAGCTTTCATTGTTTTTTTAAGTATAATAAAGTACTATCATACTTATTGGATGCTGGAGATTCTAAATTTAATATACAGTTTGGTACAATATTCCATCTGTTCAGGAACATAGGCTCGGCGTATTATATTCAGAATTATCTTTTGATAGGTAACATTTACATGAAACTTTATCTGTTAAATGTACATTAATATACCATAAGTCACAATCATGAAATACTTCTTTTAATCTAGACATAAATAACAGCACACTGAATAAATCCAGCAACATCAACATTATTAGTTTATTCACCATGCATGCACATAAACTGGCATGCTTGAAACTGAATGAAGTATTGGAATGTTCCTCTTTAAACAGTAACTTGAAAATGCAATAACAAAGTGTTACTATGACTTTAATGAAAATATTAAATGTTTTCAATAAGTAAATAAAATACGATATTAGCAAACAAATAAATAAATAAATCTATTTTCAATTGTTAACATTAATAAAAATCATGTATGGCAATCTTCCGGTATCCGGACACCATATCCGGGATGGAATTATGTACATAGGAAAAATAATAAACTCTATGTTGATTATTGTCACGAAAAGCGATTAAACGTGATTTTTTATTACGACCATCTCGACAGGCGTTTCGGGTTTAGCCAACCCAAGTCTAAGACAAAGTAGTTCTTCCGACCTCTATCTCACCACAACCACGTAATTTTATTTCATAGTATGTACAAATTGTCGATATTCTACGAAATTACAGGCAAAAGTGCATCATATGGAACATAAAATCATTAAAAACAAGCTGTCGCAAAGTTTTCCTTTTATATTAGGCACGTTTCACAAGGCGAGCGCTAATATGCCACACAAAATTGCTTTCAAAAAGCGCTAGCTAGCGATAGCCTTGTGGAACATGCAACTTGATATGAATACGCGCAAAGATATCGAACTATTTTCTATGACGTTACTCAACCAACGTAGATGAACGAAGTCGCCGGAAAGAGTCGAACTCTATAAACATTGAAATTATCGAGGGTAATTAGACGAGATGACCGGCATGCATTCGATCGCGATTTATTTGAATATCATCATTGAAGTGTTACAATGATTTTAAAGCGTTTGATCATGTCTGGATGGCTTTATACACTTAACTAAACTTATAAGTATACATATGAGCCGCGTCATGGAAAAACCTGTCTTAATGACAAAATTTTCGATTTTTATGTTTCTGCATGTTCACATAGGAAAAGGTTTGTAGTTTTTGAAGTCGAAAACCGCATTCGGAAATACAGCTTACTTTTGACGCTATAGTTATCTAAAGTACCCTTGGTATTCCTCAGAATAATGTCAAAATAAATATAATGACGTTACGTCATACTGTTCTTTAAAAAAAAGACCACTAATGATATTTATACATGCATCGTTATATGGGTATTACATTTTACTGTGTTAATGATAATTTTCGTTGTTTCCTCAGCAACCAAAATATTCAATTAATTCTATAATCATATATACAGTTACCCGCTAACGGTAGAATTTCCATAATAGCTGCTTTCAAACTTCGGGCGATATCGGGTCATGTCCACAAATTTCGTGAGCAGTTTTCGTCGACGTCGTTAAAATTGATAAAGATCGAACGGTCGTTTTATTATGTAAAATGTAAATGCTTCCTTATTCAAAATTTGTTATTACGTATTTTATATAGACTAAAAAGATTATTAATTTTCACAATTATTTGAGATAATTGATAGAATTCGTGTTTAAATTTTAAACCGAAAATTTATGAATCCAATCTTATCGATGGAGGTATAGATTCGTCCCCTAAAAAATTGTTCAAAAACAAATACGTAATCACTTAGTTGCTAGTGATTTAGACTGTAATTCTGGTGATAAAAAATAACAAAAAGCTTATTACTTGATATGTGTATTATGGGAATTCTAAACAAGAAAATGTCACACTTTCATAAATGTACGTATTATATTTATGTTGTTTACATCAATCAATCTTCAATCAGCCGATCTCTGCAGCCAAAGTTTTTCAGTTGAATTCAGAATACAAGCTTATTATAATTTATTATCAATACATGTGTACAATAACAAATTAGTTTTCATTTATTATCGTCAACTAGTTCGGCGTGTGTACGACTGATATTTGTTGACGTCAGCCTACCAAACAAAGCGCTCTTCATCTTAATTCGTTCGTTGGCTGCATGGAAAACATGTGTCACTTTTTTATTTACCTCTGTTAGTTAGTCAAATGATTTGATAACATAACACCATAGGGTAGTATTATACGATTAAGGGTATCACTTATTGTTAAAATCTTCCGGTCTAAGAAAATCATCGATGATTGATAAAAAAACCTTGTGTCGCTATACGGAGGTAAATTATGAACAAAGGAGATTTATCATAACGGCCGTTTACCACTCTGCTGAGGTGTCGTTCGTTAAAGGTAAAACATACAACAAAATCAACGGGGGGGGGGTCTAATATGCCGCTCGTCGGAGGTTGCTGCTCGCTTTTCTTTTTGTATTTCAATTAATCAGATACATTCAGTGGTGGAAAAATGTATAAACAACGATTTTCATGCTAAGTAAAGGATGTAAATACTTAAAATTGGACCAGTTTTTACATTGTTTACAAAATGAAATTCTTTGTCATTCGGGGGATTTATTTAAACTATGGAAGCGCAAAGAAACGGGTCCAAAACTTTTGATGAGTCGCTTCTTTGGGCATTGTTAGCTAAATTAAGACGCAATATATTAACAAATAACATGTTTTTGTTTACAAACGTACATTTAAAAGTGTTTCATGTGGATTTAGGATCTAGCGTGGGTCGTGAAAATGTATGACACGACATCAATATGGTTCAAACAATTTCGTTATACAAACTAGAGCATTGAATCATGCATAATTTACACATTTTTAAGTAAATAGGTGGCCTTATTGTTACATTTGAAGATAGTTACGCTTTAATTTTTTCATAATTTTTTTGTTAAATAAGATTGAGAGTAGTGTTGTGGAAATCAGAATTTAGAAAAAAAGAAACAGTTGTCAATAGATCTTTCCTTATCATTCATGATTCTTGATTAAAAGTCTAAACATAAATTAATGTTGTCATAAATCTTGATCTGCGTAGGTTATAGATCTAGAGTTCATTAAAGCTACGTACACGTAGACTCTCAAATTAAAGCATGTAATAGCAACAAGAAAACGTTATAAAACAAAATTAAATTATACATATACATTAACTGAATACATCTTGTTTTAATCACTTATGGCTCTTAACTTACGAACAGTTGCATATTCATTATTAGCTTATTTACATAGCATTATTCATAATGTCATAAAAATGTCTGCTTTATTATCATGAACATTCACCACAACTGGGAGGAGAAACTTTAAGATTTTGAAGTGAGTGATAGTTATGTTTAACTCAATTTTGCACATTTAACGATATGTTGTTACTATATCATCATTTGCTGAATGATTTAAGGTGCATTGTGTTGAATAAAGAAGGATTTTGATTCTTATTCCCGCCGACTCAATCGTTCGGTTTATATGTCACTCGTCTGTTTTATTTTGGACAACCTCTTCTTGCGTTTGAGACACGTATTTGGAGCACAAAACTTTGAATTTATTATCTCTTTTCTTTATATATGCATTGATTAAGCAGGAATCGAAATACGTGCGCGATTCGAAAATTCACATTCGTATGCACATCTAGTGTCAATTTCGGGACAATGTGACAACAGCAGTACCCAGAGGCTATCAAGTTTTTCGATACCGTTAGAGTGAAGCATTCAACCGAGGTGCATGACAGTACGTATCTTTAATATCGATTATCGATTATAGAAATACTTTCCGACCAGAATAGAAATAAATACGCCAACAAACTTTTGAAACCACAAAATATACTTGTAAATCACTGAAAGATTAAATCAGAGACTATGGTACGTGTCAGATATTAATTTATGACTCTGAATAAAATTAGATCTAACTTGGATAGTTTAGATATATTGTTATATTGATACTTCACTTGTAAATACCTACACACGTTTTGTCTAAGTGTTCATAAATTATATATGCAATATATTACGAAACACTTGATAACGTCTGATATTGTTTATTGTTCGCCGAATTCGGCTTGATTTGCGTTCCCCTCGCAGCTCAGTGAATACATTACATTCACCCGCTGCCTTAAAACGTGTAGATTTATGATATTGCCCTCTACTTTGAACCTTTAAACGACCAAGGAAAGTTTACCAAATTCTGATTTCACCGAAAATGACGTCATATATTGTGTGGTTATACTTCGTGGCGAGAAAACGAAAAAAAATTTAAGATACGACAAATGAATGCTTGTCCGTTTTATTTAGGACAATTTCCTCTTGCGTTTGAGACACGTATTTTGATCACAAAACTTTGAGATTATTATCCCTTTTTTATGTATGCATTGACTAAGCAGGGATGGAAATACAAGATCAAGAATTTTATTTGTTACATGAAAATAACAAAAATGTTATCACTGAAAATGTTCAAAAATGACCGGTAATAGAATTGTGAGGAGTACTGTAATAATCCTATCTAATTAATTATTTTAACTCTAACATATAACATAATATACTGGGATTAACTTAACGACAAGTTCTTCTCCCATTTTAAAAACAACCCATCAAGTACGAGTAAACTATAAACTCTATGAAGGTAGAACTTCAAATCTAAATCCGAGCTAAAACTGTCCCCTTGAAAACATGCGTGACGAAAATTATATGACGTAACTTTTTAAGTGGATTTTCCCGACAACGTCATCAACGTCATTAATGCAGGTTTTGTCATGACGCGCGTCATATATATTTAGTAGATAGTAAAGGTATTGAATAAAGGTATGATTGCAATGTGTTATAATACGATAATAATAATAATCAAACACCGATGGATTACGGGACGATTTGATAACAAATGCGTATTAAAATTTAAATTAATGGAATTGAATAAATTAATTAATTACATGTAATTTTCTGTTGTAATGATTGTCATCTCTAAAATCTCAACAGAATGGTGATCGATTTTGATATTAAAGTATTTATTCGTTTTAATCTGCAAGTTTTGTAACTATTCATATAATTATACCGAAACTCAACTCTGCCAACACTAAGTCTTGAAGTAGTGCATGAACTGTCATACTCCGTCTCATAGGTGAGGGGACGAATCATATCAGTTGAAACTCTGTAACTCTGATAAATTACGTTCTATCTTCCGACATACTTCCTACACCACACTAAGTGTTCCTTCGTCGGAATACTCGTCGTCTAGGGACTCTATAGCCAGTCAAGCATAAACTTTAGACAGACGTTAAACCATTTGTTTATATTTAAGCAATGTTTACATTTATTCCAATATACCCGTTCACTCGATTAAATTTTCACTCATAACTTAGACTATTTAAGAATGGATTAAATTGTAAAATGTTTGTGAAACGCACTTCAACTTCAAAAATGCTAAAAATATAAAATTTAAGGTTAATCTAGAAATTAAAGATAGGAATGCGTTCGTGAAACCGGGCCCAAGTGTGTAAAATATGCAGTAATTCTGAAAACACACTGATTTTGAAAATCCATAATGTAATACATGACAACACAATGGATACCCTTGTACTTTGAATGCTTTGATTATTAAAGCAAGCTTGCCGTTGCCATACCGGTAATTACCGAGAATTGGTGACGTCATTCAAACTTGCTAAGATGCGCGCGCAGCCAAAACAAAAAGTGGATAAGTAAAAACAAAATACAACTACAAATTTTATTTAATGACAAAAAAACGTGTTTGGGTAAACATTAGAAATGAGACAATCCATTTCTGGAGTAGGGAGTAATGAAAATAAAATATGTGTAATTCATTTTAACAAAATTTGCATGATGGATACCACCATTTGTTGGTAAATCACGCTTGTTATAATAAAATATTTTCCATTACACTAACAACTAAGGCACTCGTAAAACATATTACATGTTTTTGTTATTGTCATCCTGAGCGTCCCTCGTCGTGGATTAGTTTGTTCTATTGTTACATACATGTATGATAATAGACGTGAGCTATGCATAGTTTTTGACCGACTAAACTTCCTATAAAACATAGACGATCGACGATAGTTGAAATGAGATAAGCAAAGAAAAATACAGACATAAATAATATCTCAAGTGCTCTTCTATTGAATTTTAAAACGGATTTAAACTATTTGAATGATACTTGTATGATCATATACAGTATGTGGTACGTTATACTGCGATATTGCTAGTTAAATTGCCACATAAATTCATTTTATTACAATTTATATACAACAGCACGCTTAAGTTACATTAAAACCACTAAACGAAGACAAACTCTTTATCCTCAATCTAAAAACAATAAATATTATCTAAAAGACTATAGAATATAACCTCTTGGGATTATAATAACTCTCCCTAGCGGATTCCCTTGTAGGGGTCAAGTTATTCAAAATATCAGTTTCTTATAAAAGTGGGGTACTTTTATAACATGAAAATTAAACTACGGAGAAACTCTCTCAGCCAATCAAATTGCTTGAAAAGTGTTTGATAAAACTTACACAACTACATTATGTTAAGGGTTGGATAAATCATATCTTTTTACAGGGCTTTACTCGAGAAACCAGTGGGTGCAAGTTTTGAGTACGCAAATATCTAAACTGATGCTAAAAAGAAACGTCTCATTTCAACTAGGTACATAATTTCTGTGATCGGAATAACAAGAGAAAACATTAATGTTGTCAGCCTGTAAGGAGTCACTGGTGCCGTGTGCAACGTGAGGTATGTCGTTTTTATGCCGATTGACAATTATTGACGTTGCCAGAATATAGCGACACTCACAGGGCATACTAGCTGGTCAATGTGATGTGTCCATGAGATTACCTTGGCAAACAAGGATTTGTGACTGAATCTTGTTTTAAGACACTTATAAGTCTTTAGACGTTACATAAGTCAAAACACGCACAACACTGAACTCCATAAACCATGGCCGTGATGATACGAGGGTAGAGATAGACGTCGGTGACGGTCTCATAACTTAGAATTATAGTCCGCGGTACGTTAACGCCAAACAAGTAGTTGTCTCATTGTGTGTCGCCTTATTTGGCGTACACGGTTACCCTTTTACTATATTTACGTGACGTTATACTGTCGTGAAAATCTATTACGCGATTGATGTTGGCGTTTACATAATTTTTTTAGTTGTCTTGTCTTACTCACGCTACACCCGGTCTGTCTGAACGTGGCCTATCAGCAAACGTTTCTGAATATTTAAAGACTTAATTGATGCGTTTCTTTTCCTCGTCAGTATATGTTCATGTGTAATCTTATAAAACTATTTACATGAGTTTCGTGAATTCTAATAAGCTTTCGCATGAAATTCATCATACAAAACATGTATTAAAGCAGAAAATGTGTTTTCTTCCGAATTGAAGTTGTGGTTTAGCCACGACGGGATATTCGGACCTCGTTCGTTGAGTTCCACAATTTTTCCGTAGTCTTAACTTTCGGTTTAAATTGCGAATTTCAAAATGGTATTAGTATAATTTCTGCAGAAAATACTTGAGATTTTTTGTGCATGGAATGCGTTTTATATATTGGTTTAATTTTTTCATAAGTTTTAAGCAAAAACATAATACTTGACAATTATCAGCGTTTAATTTAGTTAAGGGGCTTTAAATTATATTCACCTCAGTCAGTTCACTTGTTTAAATCATTATTAGATGTTATAAATATATGGTAATGATGTTCACTTTCACAAAAACTCAGTTTAGATCATTCTGTAAACAATCTTTGAACAAGGCTGGCTTTATTTAAACCAATATTTCGGGTGAAACATCATAACAAACCTATAACTTGGTGAGATAAATACATATGATTTTATTGTCATATAGACATATACAAATCACAATGGACGTATGCACTATCGTAAATGCTGATTATCAACGTGGTTTGTTCAAATCAGTCAAATGTTGTTCATTCATCACCTTATTTACCTAATGAGTGGGCAAGTTCATTATTTAAACCACTAAATATTTTACCTTTTCCGTTTAATTTGACGACTTTTCTTTATCAACAGTTCTTCTGCATTCTGTTTCATATTTGGCAGAGCTTGGAAGACTCATGTGACATTCGCTAAACAATCATGGCGGTTAGTGGAAAGCTACAACTACATGTAAATGAACGAAAATTGCGGAGAAGGCTTCTAAGCTACTTCTTTTTAATAGAATAGGAAGTACCTACAATGTCAATAGTAATGCAATTCTTGTATGTGGCCTCTTTAAAAAATCTGAAATAACCGTCGTCAAACAAAAACTCCAGCTGCCATCTTGGATTTCTGCTCGGCCTGTTCGATTGACAAGCTTATTTCGGAAATAAAAGAAGAATACTAGTTACCGTCAGTAGAAGATGGCAAATATTGAAAACCCTACTATTGTCACATATGTTTAGAACCTTATATTTTAAAAGTGGTTCAATATGCAAATTTTATCAATCGTAAGAGCTAATAAATTATGTTTTAAGCAAATAAATAAGAGGTTTTATATCCTTTATTATAGAAACTTACGAAATAACTTGAAATATGATAGTTTCGATTTGTTGTACAGTATAAATACGATAGGTGATCAACTTATATTTGAACAAACTTTTGATGCAATAAAAATCACTTTCCGACCATGAAAACCCACATTTTACATGAATATGTTACAAATGACTTTGGATTACCCTATAAAAGGATCCATTTTTGACCCCTATATACTTCATTGATTATTTCATTTTTTTTATTCACACACATTAGACATAAAAGTTTCTATAAGAATATCTTTAATTAAATAATTTCTATATTTATAATGTAACATAATGAGTGCATGAAGTCTAAAATGACAAAATACATTTTTTTTCTTTTTATGGATGTGATTTTGTATTATCAAATAACACATGCTACTGGGGTATAATAAGGTAATTAAAACCATAATAGCACATCCACTAGGCGATATCTAGGTTGAGAAAAAAGTGTGGTAAAACTCTAAAAAACGATATTTTTTGGTGGACAACAAAATGCTAAAAAATGTTTGATAAAGTAAGTTGAAATAATTTTGTTGTATTAAACATGATTATTTACATAACAATACATACAAAAAGCAATATCTAGAGGAAACAAACTAGTCATAGGCTTCAGAATCAGATTTTAGTTTTGTTCATAATAAGTTGAACACCTCCCGTAGTTTACAGTTTAGATGTTTTAAGATCAAGAGCGATATAAGAAAATACATTTTGCTCCATCACATCAGTATTTTTGCTGTATAGTTCTAACAAGTTAGGAGATTTTGATCGTTTTTTAAAATATATTGGAACCCATAGTTTTACAAAACGTTCACAGTTTTAAATGTCACGATAAAATCTTTAGGAATATCAATTTTAATAACATTACATACAAATCATGAATCGTACGAATTAAAATTCCTCTCCTTTTAGTTCTCATTTTTCTTTCTCTTCTTTCTTTTTTCTGAAGAACCAGTTCTAATGATTTAATGATAATATATTCAATTTTTACTTAATGATAACATAGTGCACTACAAACGTTGATCATTCAGAAATAGAGAAGCTGATAGCTTGCCTGGATTTCAAATCAAAGTGTCCTAAATGGGGCACGAATTCGAATTCCAACCCGGGGAATTATATATTTCCAAATAAATTTGACAATTATGTCATTTTTCCTCAATTTATAAGATATATGAAGAAATTGCCGGGTTTGTTAAAGGATATGTGAGTCCGTTATATAAATAAACTAACATAATGCAAAGGGAGTTTACACTGTATAGCATAGCATACAGCTTCATAATATGCGGACAAGTTACCTCCCTTCTCATAAACATGACATTGATATACTTAAAACCTAAATGACGCAAATAATACATAACAGTTTCATTGGCTTTTTAGTTTGTGATTTCGTTGCCTTTGGTTATTTCAATGAAGTTAATAGATGATCAACTGATCTTGTGTAAGCATTATGTGTCTCAAGTGGTAGTGAATCATTAAATCTACACTGAAGCAATTTGTTCTCAGTTAATGGTTAAGGCATTTTACAAAATGCTTTAAGTTACCGGACAATTTGTAGAATGACTAGAATTTTCAGACATTTAACACAATCCCTAAAGTGACCGGGCAATTAAAGGATGCCCATTTTTTCAGAAATTTTACAAAATACTAGTAACATAGATAAATGTAACTTTTAGATAAAATTGTCTCTACTATAAACGACGATTTAAATGGTTCAAATTAAACGCATCCAATAAAACATACGATATGTATAGGCGGTACTAGCAGGGGGTCAGGGGGGTCTGGACCCCACCCCTGGAATACCCAGAATGTACCTGTCCAGTAGTGTATTTGACTGTAAGTCATTTTAAGTAGCATGAAGTAATTTTACTTGGTGCGTAACATAGATTTAATGGTTACTTTTTTACTAGTTTAGTTTTTATTATCAATATGTTGTATTATTCTGCAAAATGTTTAAAATGTGGTTGTAGTTCGAAAGTTTGGACCCCCCCCCCCCTAGATAAAGTTCTGACTCCTCCCCTCTAGAAAAAATCCTGGATCCGCCCCTGATATGTCACACTTTATTGACAATCATGTAATTATATGTTAAATGTTTCATATTTTAAGGCCCCCGGGTGGTTGAACCTTTCTATAAAAAAAACTTGACAAATTAAAAAAAACTGTATTCATTTTTTATTTCCTCCAAGCCGGAAAACGTATAACAATACAAGCAGTTTAAAAAACAAAGCAAATCACATCCGTACAAAAACATATTTATGTACATGAATGAATATAAAAAAGGAAACATAATAGACACTCATCATTATTATTATATAAACATGTGCACAAATTATATATCAATACAATTAATCAGAGTTTATGTTTGTTAAAAAAATTCAACACTTATACTGAAGTATTCAGTGTGAAATGATGTTTAATTTTGGTAATTTGCAGACATTTATTTATACATTTTGTTTCAATATATTTCATAACCCTGTACTATATAAACTATTTATGACTATAAAACTTTAAAGTGCTGAGAAGTATAAGAGGAATCATCCATACTTATTAATGATATGAGCACAGTGCACTTCATACAGTCGAGATTAAAAATATATATATTTGCTCCACCACACAATTTTCAGCACTATACATTTATATGCAACAATAATACTCTCAGATAAAAATCCTGGTTACATTTGCAAAATAACTAACAAAGACTGAAGTATATGATGAATCATTAAATTTTATTTGTAAATGACGTTTTTGAAATATATATATATGTGCACACATAAAAATCACTGTTTTAGTACAAAATTACAACTAAATACTTAAGAGATAGGGATATGTATCATCAAACATTCAACACAAAAGCAAAGATAGGGGACAACCGCCACAGGAAAATAAGTGTTTTGCCCCCAACCCGGGACCTTCATCTGAGAGTATATAAATGAACCAAGACAAGAAATTATTCAAGAGACTAAGTTAACATATTTACATAAACAATGAAGAAAGGCATTGTGCATGATCGCGAAGTTTTCTAATATGTCAATAGTTTAATATAATGCCATTTTTGAAGCAGCCTTTTGCTGTACCTATCAATATCAAGCAACGAATATGACATACTGTTAAATGTACATATTAACAGGCACTTATTGTATCACTTTTTGAAAGTATAATACTGTACTGGTACGTTATTACCAGGGTTTGTGAGATGAGCAATGGATACATGTATCAGTTTCAAAGTCAAATCGTGAACACAATCGTGGCTGAGTATGGATTTAACTTGCATATATTCCAGCTACGGCTCCGTATGTGTGTGTTGTTTTGTGCCATGTGCGCACTATCACCTTAAAACGCAAGGCTTCCCACGGCCTACGACTGTTGAATGTTAAACAATTATACATACAAACAATATACACATATACTACCAAACAAAAATTCTTTAGAAAAACTTCAGTTCTATTAAAAACACACTATAAATTATCCATTAAACAGATCATAGAATTTCTTGCTGAAAGCATGATAATTTTTTTTCAAAATGACATTTCTTCTAAAAGCACCATCATTGTCATACATCAAAAATCTGAATATTATGATTCAAAGTAAGTACATTTATACACAATCATATTAAAGTAGTTTCTTCATTGGTATCATATAAGCAACTACAGACATAAATAAAACCATTCCAAACATGGTACATGTTCTCATAAACACAGACGCTGAGCCTGTAACCGGTGGTTTGTCTTTCAAAATCCCACTTCTTGTATAAAAATACACACGCATGCTCCCTGTTACTGTTTTCTTTGAATTCAATATATTCCAAACCATATTGTTCAAGTCGCACTCAAACCCACTTTTGTGACAATATGTCATGGTGACATCTTTGACAAAGATTGTCTTGACCGGTGACTCTGAAAATAAAAAAAAACAATTATATAAATATTTTTAATGTTATTTCTTATGTTATTTTCACAGTCCGAGATAATGATAAAGTAGAACGCTATATAAGGATTACAAGTAAAACTATCAAAAATACAATAGAATATAACTACCTTTGGATTATAATAACTCTCTTTAGCGGGTTCCCTTTAAGGGGTCGAGTTATTCAAAATATCAATTTCTAATAAAAGTGGGGTACTTTTATAACATGCAAATTAGACTACGGAGATACCCTCTCAGCCAATCAAGTTGCTTAAAAGGTGTTTGATAAAACTTACACAAAAGTGTAAAGTGTTGGATATTTCATATCGTTTTTCCAGTGGTTTACTCGAGAAAGCAGTGCGTGCTAATTTTGAGTACGCAAACATCTAAACTGATGCTAAAACGAAACGACTCATTTCAACTAGGTACGAGTACATAATTTTCGTGATTCAGAATAATATAAGGAAACATTAATGTTTTCACCCAGGAAGAAGTCCTAGGTGGCATGCGCAACGTAAGGTCTGTCCTTACTATGCTGATAGACACAGTCATGACGTTGCCAGAATATAGAGACACCCACCGAGCATAAAAGCTGGTCTATGTGTATGTCCACGAGATTACCTTGGCAAACAACGAGTTGTGACTTAAACTCGTTTTGAAACATTGATAAATCTGAGGGCGTTACATAATCCTCACTGACTCTACTTTCTCCCAACGCCATGGCCGCGATGATACTTGTAAGCGGAGAGATAGACGTTGGTGACGGTGGCATAACTTTAGAACCGTTTACGCCAAACAAGAAGATTTCCCATTATTTATCTACTTATTTGGCATACACGGTTACCCATTCACCACACATGACGTAGATACTGCCATGAAAATCTGTGACGCGAATGACGATGGCGTAAATATAATATTATCTAGTTGTCTTACCGACATTACACTCATTCTTCCCAAACGTTGCCTATGAGCAAACGTTTCTGTATACCGTAAGACTTAATTGGTTCGTTTCTATTTACCGTCAGTATATGTTCATGTATAAAACTATTTACACGATTTCGTGAGTTTTAATTGGCTTTCGCACGAAATTCACTATACGAAAGTGTATTTATCAAAGCAGAAAATTAGTTTTCTTCCGATTTGAAGTTGTGGTTATTTTTAGCCACGAGGAGATGTTCCGATCACGTTCGTTGAGTTCCGTGATTTTCCGTAAAGTCATTTCTTTGGGTTTTATCGCTAATTTTAAAATAGTATAAGTATAAATTCTGGAGAAAATACTGGAGTTTTTATGTGCCTTGGATGCGTTTTATATATTCATTTAATGTTTGCATGAGTTTTAAGCAAAAGCATGATACATGACAATTATCAGCGTTCTATTTAGTAATGGGGCTTTAAACTTATCCACTTAAAATAATGATGAAGTAGAAAGCTATATTAAGAATACTTGGACAATATTTAACATACTCGACCACATGAATATAAACAGGAAGTATCGTACAGAATGGGTAAGTTGGTTAAACATGGGATTAAATATATGAAGAAATATTTTTAACTATAATTGTTAGTTTAAACCTTGATGGAAAATCCTGATTACCTTGGCAAATCAAATTGAAAACATAAATGCTTACCACTATCAAGTATTATTTGCTCAGCAGCAAACTCGTCATCATTGTTGAAATAGGTAATACCCGCAGCAAAGTAAAGCCCCTTATCCGCAACGATATTTGATGTCTTTTCACCGACATGTTTAGCTGCAGCAGTGTCGTATTTTGTGTCAATACTGGATCGTAACATTTCTTTTTCAACGTCTAGGTTCAGTCTATAGCTATCCAATGTTGTTCTATCAATTGATATAACCAAACGGGTACCGCCATCAGACCTGTTTGTCATCATGATATGTCCATATTTACTGTAGTAATACAGGAATTGAAATGTACCGAACGGTTTAAAGTCATATATATCGTGCACCATCCATGGATATCTTTCATTCAAAGTTTTATTAAGTTCTAGAGTATCACTGATATCACTAATATCGTCCTTAAGCAGGTCATTGTATTTTAGCATGCATTTTTTCTCGTATGAATGAAACATTACATTCATGTCTTGTACTGGTTTGGTCCACTCATTAATTGTACTGTTAAAAGTAATATCATACATCAGATAATTATAGCTAACTTCTAGACTTATACCAATAGATATTATATCATAATAAAACTGTTCAAATTCATAAAGTGCAGACATGTTACATCTATTGTATTCTATGTACAAATCCAATATGTTACCTGAAGTACCAGGCACATTATAAGTTAGCAGAATTTGAAGAAATCTAATATGTTGTGTGACTCCATGATTCAAGTAGTGTGATAAGAACCTTCCTTTATATTGTGCCTTATAGCCTAGAGCAGTTTCCAGCAATAAGCTTTCAAGATCTTTCGTTGAGCTGTGGATAGCTTTTACAGCGTCATCAATGTTCTCTAATTTTGATCCAAGCCAACTCTGTGTTATTATTGTATTAGTTGATGTATCCAAAAGTTGACCAAATTTTCCAACTAACTGTTCGAGATCAACCTGATTTTTATCTTCTTCAGTGAATATTTCATACAATTTTAAACCTAGACCTGCTAAACTATGCAGTTTTGCACCAATAGTGACAGCCAACTTTTGTGAATGACACGGCATATGAACGTTGCACAAGCTCAAACACATCAAAAATATATACTTGATCGACATAACTAGTGTTTTTTTTCTTTAATGTCCACAAGTCGTACAGTTACGTTTTCTTCAATGTATAAAATACAGTTTGTAGATTAACGTTGTCTCCTAGAATAAAATAAGAGTGAACTAGAAAAAGAATTTATCATTCAGATAACTCAAATATTATCATTGACATCACAATCTATTGAAATTTTAACCTCTTTAAATTGTATCAATCAGATGTACTATCAGTTTTAGAAAACCATTTTGGATCAATGCGTATTGCATGTAGTGTAAATATATGAATACGAACGATGACCTTGATAGAAAATACGAAATAAAAAATAAACGAGAGTAATAACGAGATAACTAACTTGTAAAAACTAGATAATTATATCGTAAAAATGAGATGATTTACTCCTTTGCAAATGCACCAACTGCTCAAAACAACAACATCAACGATAAAAAACATCGGTAGCAACAACTAATCTCTATTGAACACAAATTTAACGATACTTTAAGTTAACTGCATAACCGTTAGATCTAAAATGATCTAACTAAGCAAGTTTTAATCAATACTTATATACATATATATATTAAAAAAGTTTCAGCTTTATTTTGTCTTCCCAATATCTCTGTTATAAAATATATTTACTTCAGCTAAATGATGATTAATTAATTATTTAATAAAGTCGCTTTTATGAAAAATAATCTGGCAAATGCATGTTATTTGTACGGTATATAGTGAAGGATAGTCAAACATAATTTTAGTTTTAACCTAAGCGCTTTTGAACATACATGTATATTCAATATGAAAAGAACGCTATACAAATGCGGTATATAATAATAATAATAATGATAATGTAATAATAATAATAATAATAACAATAATAAATGGAAAACCCAATTACTATAGCAAAACAAATACATGTACAATTACTTAACATAAATCCTTGTCCCTGTAAATTACTATTCCACCAGCAGTGACTAAAAATGAATATTCAATAAAAAATAGTTAGTAAATATATCGAGTATATATTGAAATCAGTATGACTTTATGTATAAATGACTGAACAAAACTTTATTGTAAATCCCATTATTTTTAAATTGAGTTAAAACAGTATTTCGTTCGTCCCTCGATGATATAATATAGTAAGTTTAAAGGTCAAATTCATCGAAGGACACAAAAACGATTAAACATCGAAATATAACGTATTTCTATTGTATCTAAGCATACATCCACGTTTAACGCATGTAAACAATGTATATATCGAGATATTTAACTCTGATTTAAACCTGTATCAATTTAGCCGATAGTACAACATCGCTTATCTACCGTGTGTGACGTCATCGTAGTCCTATCGATTAATTGTGTTATTAACAGTCAATGGATTGTAATATATACACGTCTGTCAATTAATCAGGCGCAAAACCATTTTGAAATTAAATATCCATTTTTCTATTTATTATGACATTTTCTACATGACTTTTTAATTTTATATAAAATAGTTAAATAACTAGGCTATATTAATATAAAGCGCTTTTTATATTTGATTGCATTCATCGCACAATTCCAAGATATCAAGCAGATATTTGTAATATACTTTTATTTGCGTGAAATAGGGTTCAGAAATTAAGTAAATTAAATATGTCATTACATTGAATGTGTATATAACTGGTCGAAACCAAGCGCTTTTTATCTTGATTTCCACATGATAACCAAGTGAAAGGGGAAAAAGATTGAAAAATTCGGCAGGAATAACTTAGACTATGTAAAGTTATGATCTCGTCATTTTTTGACAGATACTTGCCAAAAAATATATACTTCGCGCGGAGAACGCTAATTTGCTTTTTTGGAAAGAAAATATTGTACCACGCGTATTTTCTTACAAGCGACCAAAGACGAAAAAGGAAAAATCAGGTGACAGTTATGTTGTGCAGAGAATACTACTCGAATTGTTTCACAAAGTTATGTGCAATAAATATTAGTTTGAAAATAAGTATGAATATTATACTAGACTTTGTCGAGTCTAAAAATCATAGAAATAAAAATTGATTGAATGTCTTTATAACGCTGGTTGTGCGATTATATTAAATGATGAGACCGGAATTCTAAACCTCGCTATTTTGCAAAAAAAACCAATATTTTAATGCATAATTTGACATTGTTCGCCTGAAAGGTCATCTGCAAAACATTAAACTTATCTCCAATATATCGCGTAACATATGTCGGCGGATTAAAAATTTCTTTCGAATTCACAGCATGACGGCTGTAAGACAATGTTGAAATTGATTGAGAGTACTATATACTTTGTATATTAATGTCAACGCAAGAGTGACAGCCAACACGTGTTAGGATTTGAGAGTCTGTGTCCATGGAAACATACGCAATAATATCAATGATTGGTGTCACACGAGAGTATTTTGGTGTACCCCTAACTAACTTTAAATATGTTGATTTAGTATGAGAGGTTCCCCACGGGGAACAATAAATTCGTACAAGATGACAAAAAGTCCCGCGTTGAACCTCTATTTATTGGATTAAGAAACTGGTCCTTAATATAGACTAAGATCGCACCGCCAGCAAATTGCATTAGTTACGTATGACCTGTCAAAAGGCTATCGCCAATTATATACTGGTTAATTATAGTTAATATTGGCCTGAATAATGATGTTAGAAAATAATTATTTGATTCGGAGTTGATATTGTTTTTTACGGAAGTCAATTTGCGACGCTAATATCTCTATGTTTTTACTAGTTTGTAAGACAAATATATAAATAGTTGAATTTACCGAAGAGAAATAATATATTATGTGATTTTATTGAAACTTAAATTCTCATAGGGAAATACGAAAAAGCATGAAAATATAACAAAGGGAATTATTACGAACTAAACAAAACATACGATATGAAATTATATACTTCGTCGCCGAGTTGTGGTCGTTTGGAACAAGTTATCTTAATCTATTTTGAAACCAAAGTGAGTGCAGTCCCTCGAACGAAGATGGAATTCTTATGAACCATTATAATAAAGTTTTTTAAAACAGAAGTTGCATCGGAATTAATGTTTAAACATTCTGTGATAATTAATCAGAACTGGTGATGAAGAAATCGAACAGCAAAAGAATTTTGACGATCGCGCATTATTTGTGAATGTGGTGATGATTAAAAAACTATGACCGTTGAACAGGTGTTTGAGACCTTTTTTCTCTATATATTATAATATTTGTGTCGTTCGCTTGTAATTAGAAATAAATGATAATTAAAGAATTGCTTTTACTGTTTATTAATGAATGCTTTTTTTTCTGACAACTCTTCTATAATACTTTCATGATATCAATTTAAGTGAATATGAAGTATTAGTTCGGAGCCCATATTCTTATGAAAATGAGAATTCATTACTTACAGTAACTGTTGATCATGTAGTTTCAGATACGTTATATTTCGATGTTTAATCGTTTTTTGTGTCCTTCGATGAATTTGACCTTTAAGCATATCTTGTTTCAATACAGCCATTCTAACAATTATCATAGGTAAATTTAGAATAGCGTTTCTCTACATCAATAAGCAGCGCCTGCACAATTCGTATGTATGAGTTCACCAAAAAGATACTTTTATTGGCTAAAGTCATCTTGGAGTACATCAACACGTCATTATAACTCAAACAAAACCATGAATAATGCTCCAAAAAGCACTCGAACTCAATAAAGTAACGTTTATATTAAACAAATGGCGATTGAATTTAATACAATTCGTGTTTTTGTATATAAAACGTCAACAACATCGTGTACATTTACCTAATAAGCCTTAAATTACTCAATAAAATTACGTAAGCTTACACCAAACGCCTGTAATATCTCAATAAAACAATGTTTTTATTGCACCAAAATACAGTTATAACTCAATGAAACCACATTAGTTTACACCAAGAACAGGTAATATCTCAATTATTCCATATGTTTTTTACACCAAAAGTTTGTGGTAACTCGATAATACTATATAAATTTACACAAAATGTCTGTATATCTCAATAAAATAATGTTTATTTACACCAAAAGGTATTAAAAACTCAAATAATCATGTTAGTTCACAGCAAAAGCTTGTACTTATCCAGTAAAACTGTAGTTACATCAAATGTAATAATCCAGTCAAACCTTGTTATTTTACATCAAAAACATGTTATAACCCAGCAAAACCGTGTTATTTTACATCAAAACCATGTAATTTTTAATCAAAAGCATGCAATAACCAAGTAAAATTGTATTATTTTACATAAAAAGCATTTAATAACTCAATTTAATCATGTTATTTTACAACAAAAGCATGTAATATTACAGTAAAATCGTGTTCGTTTACCTTTTACAACTCGATGATACCTAATAGTTAACACTAAAAGCAGTTAAACCTCAATAAAATCATGTTAATTTAAACAAATAGCAGCTAAAAACTATATATAACAATGTTTGAGCACACACAACCCCTTTATTAACTCAATAAAACATGTTTATGATAACGAAAAGCTCGTAATAACTAAATAGAACAATGCTTTGCACGTAAAAAAGCCCTTTTAACTCAATAAATTTATGCTTGTGTACTCTGATAGCCCATAATAACTCAATAAAACACTGTTAATGTTAACCAAACGATTTATTTATTCATTTATTGGATTTAACGCCGTATCAACACATTTTAGGTCATTTCACGGCGTCCAGCGCACCTAACCTAGCTTTCCTGGACCTTTTGTCTAAAATCAGTACTCACCTACCCTTCCACGAGGCCGGAAACTTCTCCATAATCATTAGAGGAAAATTGACATTATTGTCTAATTTGCATGGAAGGGTATAACCTCCCCGGGTGGGATTCGAACCCCCCCCCTCTCGGGACACGAGATTCCACTTGCGCTATCGACCCGGGTTTTAACCAAAATAACTCACCTATCGGCTCGTCTAAAAAGACTTTTCAAGTTGTGTACTCTAAATTTCCGTAAATTTCAGTAAACTGTATTACAACCTATAGTTTTAATACTTCATTATACTTGATACAAAGATAACGGCTAATAATAACGTCTTCTATTATCATTAAGTTTTAAGGTTACACTACAATGGTCCGTATTATAGGTGCATTTAATAAGATTTTGTCCTTAATCATTCTATATTGTTTTGTTATATTATGAAACTAATTTTGATGATATGCTGCCCAGATGTGGATCAAGTATACATGATAAAGTATTTCTCGACCCTTCCCTGTTGAATTCTAAAAGCAATCGAATGGGGGATGGCAGCTTTGTAGATTTCCGTAGCTGAATTACATTATTAATTAATTGATTGATTAATTGATCAACAATCAAACCCTTAATAGGTGATTTTCTAACTATTCTGAAATAAAATTTGAATTCAATAATTTGGGGTTGTACACCACTCATCGTAGACAGATACGATGTATGGATTAAATAACTATAAGATATTAAAATTGTAATACAGTAGATCTCAGATAAGCTTATTTTGTGAATCGTTGAACTCTATTCTTCTACGTTATCATATATCATTGTTTCCTATTTAAATATTCAACCCCAATTATGTAAATAATCCTAAAACAATACTTTATATATTACAAATTCATCAAACATGATACAAAGATAACGACGATCAATTGTTTTAATGGTCATTAAGTTTTGAATTACAGTACAGGGTTAAAATACGTTTTACTAAAGATTTTATTCCTTAATCATTGTATATCGTTCTGATGTATTATGAAAATTGTTTTAATATTATGCTCAAGATCATGCGGAACGAGTCTATACGAACGTGTTATACCGTTATAGGAACTTTTCCTTTAAAGCCCCATTCCCCAATAGAACGCTGATAATTGTCAAGTATCACGCTTTTGCTTATAAGCCATGCAAACACTAAATGAATTTATAAAACGCATCCAAGGCAAAAAAAACTCAAATATTTGCTTCAGAACTTTTACTAAAACTATTTTAAAATTAGCAATAAAACCCAAAGTAATGTCTCTACGGTAAAACGAAACTCAACGAACGAGATCAGAACATCCCGTCGCGACTAAAAATAACCACAACTTCAAATCGGAAGGAAACAATTTTTCTGCTTAAATAAATACACTTGTATAGCGAATTTCGTGTGGAGCCACTTAAAACTCACGAAATCATGTAAATAGTTTTTTACATGAACATATACTGACGGGAAAAAGAAACGAACCAATTAGGTCTTGCGGTATACAGAAACGTTTGCTGATAGGCCACGTTTAGGTAGAATGAGTGTTATGTCGGTAAGACAACTAGATAATCTTATATTGATGCCATCGTCATTCGCGTAACCGATTTTCATGACAGCATCTACGTCATGTAGGGTGAAAGGGTAACCGTGTATGCCAAATAAGACGATAAACAATGGGACATATTCTTGTTTGGCGTAAACGGTTCTAAAGTTATGCCACCGTCACCAACGTCTATCTCTTCCCTCGTATCATCGCGGTCATGGTGTTGGGAGAATGTAGAGTTCAGTGAGGATTCTCGTTTCGACTTATGTAACGCCCTAAGATTTATCAATGTTTCAAAACGAGTTTAAGTCACAACTCGTTGATTGCCAAAGTAATCTCGTGAACATACACACAGACCAGATTTTATGCTCGGTGAGTGGCAACGTCATGACTGTGTTTCTTTGGTGAAACCATTAATGTTTCCTTATATTATTCTGAATCACGAAAAGTATGTACCTAGTTGAAATGAGGCGTCTCTATTTAGCATCATGGCTTTTTGTATACATGTAGTCACGTTTAATGGATGAGTCATATCGTTATGATTGTGTTTTTTGTGAGTGAGATCCATCCTCCCTCTTTCTTTCTGTATTGTTTTTTTAAAAATGAAATTATCATGTTCTTTATCTTTCGCAGATATGACCTTTTGTATAGTCATTTCAATGATTGATTAAAATTGGTATGATTGTGTTGTCATGAAAGGGAATAGTGGTTCAGAGCCCGTATTCACGAAGCTCCTTACTGAGAAATTATTCTCCACACTAAATGTAATAGGACACTGATGCCGATGTTATAGCGACAATATTTTTTTCAGGAGCCATTGTTCAAATGCGAAAGTGCATTTTGAATTAAATGTATCAGAATTGAATGGAATAAACCTTACCTGTCCGGGCATACCTATTTATGAGTTTGTTATTTTCTTGAAATGATAATAGAAAATAAATAATGTATGTATGGCCTGAAATGCTTTGAAGAGAAAACATAAACACAAAATTAGTTAGTCAGACACTTTCTTGTTAAATTTTTCTGTACAAGTAATGGTCGAGGGAATGACAGTTTTGGACATTTCCAATGTCCAACTTTAAAATTTGTTTCATTCTGTAAGTATGCCGTATACGCTGTGTTTGGTGAAGTATGGCATGATTGTTTAAACTTTTCACCATGTATGAATGTATTGTATAATGCAATTACATTAATCAATATTCTTACTTAAATGAATACCTCTTTTAATGAGTTAATAATAAGTTGGCCAGCAAAACACACCGCTGATATATGTGATCAGTTCACTGTGACCGCTTATTTAAAACTAAATTAATATAGGTATAGTCCGTTTTTTCTCAACTGTCAAAGCTTGAATAATTTACGGTGTCAGAATGCATTATTTTTGTACTGGCGGCCTAATAGTTATTAAATATATCTTGACTAAAACATAAATTACGACATAAGCAGCTTTACTAGATCATAGTACACACTTTTGGAAAATCATGAATGTATCATTACGATAATTTTAACAAACGCATTCACCGTGAAATTATTCATGTTTTGACAGTTGAGAGAAAACTAACGATAGAGTTGGTTCAACTGTAAAACATGAATTATTTCACGGTGACTTCGTGCTCTTTGTCTAACACGCCTGATATTTAGATAGTGTGTAATCATTCACCGTGAAATTATTCAAATTTGACAGCTTAGAAAAATAGACTATATAAATAAGCATAAAATAATTTCAAGTATTGAAAAAAAACCACTTAAAAAACATATTTATGTTATCATTTTTTATAGAAATTACTAAAATAATGCTACTTTAAGGCAAGTTTTATGTACAGTGGAGAAAAACGGCGATTTCTCGAAAAGTATACAGTTTCAATGGCTGCAAATTGACATCATAGTAGAAAAGGGACAGCTCTACAAGACAAATACAAAAGTTACACCGTTGGTTACAACAATGTAGGTACAAAATGATCTTAAACTTCAAAAAACTGGTTTTGGGTGGTATCTCTGTCTTTAACTCGCGTTTTCCTCTTATTTTTTCATTTTTTTGGAAAAAAATAAGCAATGTGCTGAATCGCCAAGTCCAGCCCGACAGATCCGTGTCACTTTTATAACATAAAAGTAAATATATAAAGAATTATTAATGAAAATCTTACACTGACTGTGATTAAAAAATGTATCGTATTGGATATCGCCCGAATTAGCTTCGCGCGCCCGATTTAGCGGGTTACCTGGTGTGGTACTGATACTCTGATGGCTCTTTAACCTAGCTTAATACAATGGAAATAAGTTCTGATTATCTTTTTAAGCTGATCAATCACATTACATTAAACAAACATTGTACACAATTGTACAATTAGATCTACAAATATAACAAATGGAAATATATTAAGTCATCAAACCCAACGTCGACACGACGTCGATTCGTGACGTTGGGACGACATCGTGTTTCAGACGTCGAGTTGACGTTGGATTGTGGTTTGCGATGTCGTGACGGAAATCCAACGTTTCAATAAAGTTGTAGCGACGTCGATTCGTGACGTTGGGACGACATCGTGTTTCAGACGTCAGGTTGACGTTGGATTGTGGTTTGCGATGTCGTGACGGAAATCCAACGTTTCAATGACGTTGAAGCGACGTCGATTCGTGACATTGGGACGACATCGTGTTTCAGACGTCGGGTTGACGTTGTTTGTGATGTCGTGACGGAAATCCAACGTTTCAATGACGTTGTAGGGACGTCCATTCGTGACGTTGGGATGACATCGTGTTTCATACGTCGGGTTGACGTTGGATTGTGGTTTGCGACGTCGTGACGGAAATCCAACGTTTAAATGACGTTGTAGCGACGTCGCGTGTTTGCTTGGCCATGTAACCTCACAATTAAATAGATTAATTATAACTCTTTAATCTACGATGGTTCATAGTTGCAAAGCGCAGACCATAAATATGACTTATTAATCAAAAGTATGCGTGATTTGTTAACCTCCTTATCATCGAGAAACGCATGAAAAAAATTATTGTTACTAAAAAATAACTATATTCCGATTATTTTACGAAAAATAAAATATTTCTTATAACTGGTGAGGTAGGCGTTTTCCCACAATCTGAGCTCAAAGATGTACGTTACCAAAAACACCAAAATGCACCCTAAACTTCGTGCATACTTTTTCAGCTGTTGCTTACATTAAATCACATTTTTGATTTTCGATATTTTATTTCAAATGCATTTACAATATATTTGCACAAATCATTTGAAATTTGGAGCTTATACCCATGATATATCAGCTTTCATTTACGTTACAGTGTTAAATGTACTAAATTGGTGTTGATGCTTTTTTATAAGTGCTTACTCTTATGACAAAGTTAACTGATAACCATGTTTTTGAATACATAATATCTATGTGAACATTTTCCAATGATTTTTGCATCTATTATTTAAGTTGTCTTAAAGTTATAGCATGTTAACTACCGTAACCGAACTTTATCATTTTCATGTTATGCCACATAAGTTTTGCTCTGTAAATAAAATTAATCTCAAACGAATTATTTTTACTACCAAAATCAGAAATGCATGTAATAAGTGCAATTTTGTTTCATTCTATTGGAAATGTACGCCGTAATTTACGTTACAGTATTTTTTGTTATCAAGTTCGTGTAAGAACAATTAAAAAGTGTTTTTGATTATGCAAACCGATAGAAATCACCTGAGAGAATGTATCACGCACAAACGATCATTTTGCAATGCTTTCAGACGAAATGTTGGTATGCTTTAGAAGAAAATCAGGGTAAATACCGTAACCAAAGTTCAAACAAATTACCATATTTCTATAAGGCTTTTACAGTGATAGCTCGTTCATAAAAACTATTCATATGATATTTGAGATTAATTAATAGAACATATAAGTTCCTAAAGTATAACTCTTACTTATTAGACATCATTTAGTATGTGAAATATACGTTACAGTAACATATTGTATTAATTATAGTACAATTTAAGTATTATTGAGAAATTGTCAGAAAACTATTGATTGCCAAACCAAATGGCATATTTTGATGGTCATTGTTTTCGTTTGTGGACATACAAGTGTGTATACTACTTATCATGCACAGGTTATATGAAAATTGTCGCATTTAAGACCGTTCAGGTAAAGGGATGTACAATTAAAATCTAAATTATAAAACTATAGGTTTTAAGTTTGTATTTGCAATCAAATTATATGTATAGATGCACTAAATTTCTTTAATATATCGCACTCTTCTATCAGACAAACTGTGCAGTCACTCCATTTCTGTTTAGGCCTTAGTAATTGGTCTAGTTGCATTATTGATGTTTTGCAATATACGTTACAATATAAATGACATAAGAGAGCAAAAAAATTAAAATTGAAAGCAAAAGCTCGTTTGGATATTATTTTACCACTTTAATTAAGTTCGTAATGATTATTCATTAGTTTTTTTTTAATCTTTTTAAAATATACATTTATAAAAGCCATCTCTAGAACACCAATGGATTAAAATGAAACCATAATATAGATAATATAATAATGTAATACACAATTAAGAGTTCGTACTAAATAAATAACTGTAATTATCATTTAAACGATTCGATAATACACGAAGGACATATAAAGCTTATGTTAAACTCAGTGATATGCATTGGCGAAACATATCTTAGACCGTTTGTTATGTCATATTTTCTCCTTTGACACATCTTTCATTTTAATTTATCTTAAAGGTATATTAAGTTATTTATCAAGGTATGAATTGACTTTGTTAAAGTATTCAAACTAAACAAGTTTTGAAAACTGCGTTAAAAGTGACTTATCTTTGTTGATTTTAGTAATCTACCATATTTTTCAAGTAATATTGACGTGTTTATCATTAAAACATTGTAGAATGTAGAGTTAACATTAATCTATTGTTTTACATCATATGTATATCAATGATTATACTGAACATTATAGATATTTAGACTTCAAAAGTTTGATAAATTTACTGTAGTCAATATCCTAAGAAAAAATCACTACCAAGTTATTAATTTCACTCAAAGTCATTTTAGTTTTGTGCCATTGGTGAAACTCTTTTATAAGATATTTGCAGTCAATTGATTAGAACGTGCAAGTGTTTAAGCCCCTTGAATTTATTTTTAACATTAGACATAAGTGTAAACATACAGTGTTTATAACATGTACGTTATTGTTAACATATTGTCATCGAAGCAGAATACTACCTTTGCATGTTTTATTGATAGCGTGGACAAAACTTTCGAATGCTGAATCAAATGTCCATTTCAATGGTCATTCATCTACTAACACTTTCGAATGATTGGTCATTCAGGGTTACTTTTTATAGATATTGTAAACATAACTAGTTTAAGTTTATTTGAATGAAGTATTGCCAGGGAAAATATAAACTATATTTTTTTAAAAAGTAAGAAAAAGTTTTCTTTCTAAAAACCTACTGAAATAAACTCTCATGAATATAATCAGTTTTGATGAGACAGATTGTTCTATACGCATATACTTGTTTGAAGTTTACAATCATGCAGTTTTCATGCGCTATGGGTAGTATGTCATACACATATAATATAAGAACATAAAAATGAAGAATTTTCGATTAGGCAAAATAATAAGTACATCGTATTTTAAAAATACACTTCACACTTATTCGAAAGTGTGTAATAGTAATATACATTTCTTGGTTTCATCGAGTGCTAATTCGTAGCCTACGTTACAAAACAAATTTTAAAACTGGTTAATTGTTTGATATATTTCACCAGAATGCTATAAAATGCGCATACATGTAAATGGTATATAAAAAGTAGCTTTATGATTAATAAAAAAACTCGTTGATTTGTTATTTGACTTGATATTGATATTTGATTTTCCCGGTGAGCAAATATTTTAAACATAAGCGATCACGTGCGGTACTCATTAATTTGTCTTATTGGCAATGGAGATTGGAATATTTTCTAATTCATTCGCATGATATAAATGCATTCTCTCTAAGTGCATAACAATTACAACAATGAACACTTGCTTCAACAATTGTTATCCGAATGTTTAAGTATTAGACAGCTAGAAATTAAATAGCTTTGCATAAACCGATACAATTAACGTGTTTAAATAAAATATAGTGGGGCTTCATTAGTACCTATGAACATAACTATTTTAACAAACTTACGAAGTGTTTAACTGCATTTGAAGCTTTAGAAATACGTCATTAAACGTCTTTGAAATAAGTCGTATGTCTTATTCTTTCCTGAATTTTTCCAGGTAAACTTCATATTCAGCGTGAAATGTACGTGACAAATGAATAAACATATGATGATATTTAATAAGCTTGATTAAAAACCATAAAACTTAGATACATTCACATGTCACACAAACAATGGTGTACAAATTAAAACCGGAAATACAGCACAACCCATTTACATTCTTGTTTTATTTGAATATTTTACCAATGTCAACTCATACCTCAATGAATATACGTCTTAGATAAATTGAGATGAAAATGAATCATAAGAGATAATATGATGACATATTGAAGCTCCTTAGACTATATCTTTCGTTAATGCATATCACTAAGTTTAACATAAACTCTATTTGTCCTTCGCATATTATGTAATCATTACAGTTATCTATTTAGTTCGAACACTTAATTGCATATTACAATCTCTAAGTTATGGTTTAAGTTTAACCCATTGGTAATCTGGAGAAGGTTTTTTATAAATGTATATTTTAAAAGATTGTTTTTAAAAATACTAATAAAGAATCACAATGAACTTGATTAAAGTGGTAAAATAATATCCGACCGAGTGATTTCGGGATGTTATCGCTTTTGCTTTCAATTTTAAATTTTGCTCTCGAATGTCATTTGTATTGTTACGTATATTGCAAACCAAAAATAACGCAACTAGCCTAATTATTAAGGCCTAAAAAAGAAATGGTGTGACTGCACAGTATGTCTAATAGAGAAATATGATAATTCAGAGGAAAATAATGCATCTATACATATAATTTGATTGCAAATACAAACATAAAACCTATAGGTTTATAATTTAGATTTTAATTGTACATCCCTTTACCTGAACGGTCTTAAATGCGACAATTTTCATATAACCTGTGCATGATAAGTAGTATACACACTTGTATGTCCACAAACGAAAACAATGACCATCAAAATATGCCATTTGATTTGGCAATCAATAGTTTTCTGACAATTTCTCAATAATACTTAAATTGTACTATAATTAATACAATATGTCACTGTAACGTATATTTCACATACTAAATGATGTCTAATAAGTAAGAGTTATACTTTAGGAACTTATATGTTCTATTAATTAATCTCAAATATCATATGAATAGTTTTTATGAACGAGCTATCACTGTAAAAGCCTTATAGAAATATGGTAATTTGTTTGTACTTTGGTTACGGTATTTAACCTGATTTTCTTCTAAAGCATACCAACATTTCGTCTGAAAGCATTGCAAAATGATCGTTTGTGCGTGATACATTCTCTCAGGTGATTTCTATCGGTTTGCATAAGCAAAAACACTTTTTAATTGTTCTTACACGAACTTGATAACAAAAAATACTGTAACGTAAATTACGGCGTACATTTCCAATAGAATGAAACAAAATTACACTTATTACATGCATTTCTGATTTCGGTAGTAAAAATAATTCGTTTGAGATTAATTTTATTTACAGAGCAAAACTTATGTGGCATAACATGAAAATGATAAAGTTCGGTTACGGTAGTTAACATGCTATAACTTTAAGACAACTTAAATAATAGATGCAAAAATCATTGGAAAATGTTCACATAGATATTATGTATTCAAAAACATGGTTATTAGTTAACTTTGTCATAAGAGTAGGCACTTATAAAAAAGCATCAACACCAATTTAGTACATTTTACACTGTAACGTAAATGAAAGCTGATATATCATGGGTATAAGCTCCAAATTTCATATGATTTGTGCAAATATTTTGTAAATGCATTCGAAATAAAATATCCAAAATCAAAAATGTGATTTAATGTAAGCAACAGCTGAAAAAGTATGCACGAAGTTTAGGGTGCATTTTGGTGTTTTTGGTAACGTACATCCTAGAGCTCAGATTGTGGGAAAACGCCTACCTCACCAGTTATAAGAAATGTATTTTCAAATTCCTCAGACAAAACTACACTAGAATCACTCATCAAACCTTTTGGGCGCGATACCGCACCTAAAACCCTGCGAGCTCTCGGACTAAAACATTAATGTTTTCATCCAGTAAGAAGTCCTTGGTGACATGCACAACGTGAGGTATGTCATCACTATGCTGATAGACACAGTCATGACGTTGCCAGAATCTAGAGACACTCACCGAGCATAAAAGCTGGTCTATGTGTATGGTCAGGAGGTTACCTTGACAAACGACGAGTTGTAACTTAAACTCGTTTTTAAACATTTATAAATCGGAGGGCGTTACATAAGCCGAAACGCGAATCCTCACTGAACTCTACTTTCTCCCAACACCATGACCGCGATGATACGAGCGGAGAGATCAACGTTGGTGACGGTGGCATAACTTTAGAACCGTTTACGCCAAACAAGACGATTTCCCATTGTTTATCGACTCATTTGGCATACTCGGTTTCCCTTTAACCACACATGACGTAGATACTGTCATGAAAATCAGTTACGCGAATGACGATGGCGTAAATATAATATTATCTAGTTGTCTTACCGACGTTACAACCATTCTACCTAAAAGTGGCCTATCAGCAAACGTTTCTGTATACCGTAAGACTTAATTGGTTCGTTTCTTTTTCCCGTCAGTATTATGCTCATGTATAAACTATTTACATGATTTCGTGAGTTTTAATTGGCTTTTGCACGAAATTCACCCTACAAAACTGTAGTTATCAAAGCAGAAAATTTGTTTTCTTCCGATTTGAAGTTGTGTTTATTTTTAGCCACGACGGAATGTTCCGATCTCGTTCGTTGAGTGCCGTGATTTTCCGTAGAGTCATTACTTTGGGTTTTATCGCTTATTTCAAAACAGTATAAGTATAAATTCTGGAGAAAATACTTGAGTTAAGCAATATTTACATTTAATTAAAAGATCTAGCCTGTCAACAAAGGCCGCGCATAATTCATATCTATGTTTGTTTAGTCACGAAAATTGTCATTTATTAAACTGAAGTCTTTCTATAAATGATAATTACTCTCTTTGTTTCAAAACAGTCATTCATTCAGATCTTTGTTATTCAAATATATTTGACATATTAAAACAGTATTAAGAACGAAAGAAATCACTTACAGGTAACATTTGTCACTTATAACTTTCAACTGAACGAATTAAAACATGCGGCATACACATTGTTAAAAAAGAAAGTAGGATACAGAGGGAATCACCAAGCTATTTATAGATTTGTTATATGTCGTACTTGCTGAACTTCATCATTTTCATTGGTTGCTTCTTTTCTTTTCAACATTCTTAGGCGCTAATCTGACCCACTAGGGTCTAGTGGTTAACATCCCAAACATTACGAGAAAATAAAGGAATAGTTTGCCAAGTAATATAACAGTGTGTCTTTTTCAATCACAATTATAATCAAAGTACTGAAGGTACTGTTGGAAGGAATTTTTGAACGATTTTAGGAGTCCAAAGTTACTATTTCGATATCCATCATAATATCTCTTTATCATTCATAATCGAATGTGTTTCATATTTCATTTTACGTGCATATTATGCTACTGATCGAGAAGTTGTATGTTTTGATTCATGGGCAGGGCATACTTTCGTGGAGCTATGCCATGAAATAATTTCTACGGTCATTCTCCCTCCTACCACTGATTCTAAATCATTTTAATACGGCAGTGTTCAGTCACTGAATTGCATCTAGTAGTAATCCAGAGATTGAGTCTTTTCAGGAACAGGTGGATTGCTGGTCACGATGTAATATAAACAATGTGTTGTCATTGAGTTAAGGCCACAACAAATTGATCACATGTTCTATATATTTTGTTCTAAAGAATGGAGCTAAAGAGCAATTAAATTCTTTTTCATATTTTGAATTTTGAAAAGCGAGCAAAAGCGAAGAATAAATTTGTGCGGTTTCTAAGACATTTATTTATCATAAGTTAAAAAGAGCAGAAAAGGTATAGACTTTCTTATATAACATATAACCATATATCTACAGACTATATAGTGTAATCACGTAATAATTAGTTCTAGGTAATATAAAGCAAGTTAACAATTACTCCAGATGAAAATTCAATTGAATTTAAAACTAGTTAGAAGTAGGGTAGAAAAGGTTTACATCTTCATCAGTTCATACGTAAAAGATAACTTCATTTTTCTTTGGTATTACTTTTGTTAATACTAGATATTACTACGAAGCACAGATTACCCCGTTTCACTTTTTGTGTATACAATGTAATTAGATTTTGGTAAATTATGCTAATGTCTAAAAATACCACAAGAATTAAATCAAGCCTAATATGTTATTTTGGGACATCAAAATTGTAGGAAATTCAATCTAAATTTTTCACCCTGTCCTATCTGCTCTCTATGGATCAATCTTCATATTTTACACTACGAAGACACGTTTGACGTCACACATCAAGATAAGGTGTGTAGAGTGAGTAAATGTTCAGTTTACGGTCTAAGACAGAGTGCAGTTATCATATTTCTGAACAATGGATTGTGTCATTGTAATTTCTAATGCCTTATGTTAGCAAGAATACATTACTGCTTTACCGTAACTATGAAATTTTCTGATTTATTTTGCTATTTAGAACTCAAATTTCTAATGTATAGTTACGCATTTTTTTTTGGATTTTAAGGTGCAAGAAATCAGACGAACATAACGATTAATTGTTGCGGTCTATTTAAAAAAAAAAAAAATATGAAACTCGCTTCGCGCTGTCACTAAACCTATACGGACACCCATCCAAACATTAACCTTACATTTCGTTGCTTAACTTCGATAAATGTCCAGCGCTCTACGCTCTCAAAGTAAACCCCTGCTGAGATAAACGCTCGTTAAAATTGTATATATATATACAAGCGTGTGGTAGATACTACTGCGCAATAATACAAACAAACTTCTTTCCGTGCACAGATAGAAATTTGTTTAATTCATGTGTAAAAAAACATTTAATATCATAATTTTAAGTATTTGTTGAAATTACTTTTTCAACTTATCTACTTTTGATAGTACACGTATTTTTCTGCTGCACTATTTCTTGATCGCATTGACTCATTGATTTCTATTGAGTTGAAGGTGTTGTTCGTTCTTTTTCAAATTTCCAAGAGCGCTGACATAGAAAGGAATTCTTTGAAAAAGAATTCCTTCCAAAAATACAATTCAAAATCGGGAAATGTGAAGTTGAACTTTTGCATGTATATCAATTGAATCTACAAACCGCTTCGTTTATTAACATGTGTTGATAGTTTTCAGAACTACCAGGTAAAACCAAAGTTTTCACGAAATTTCACGTTTTCCGGATTTCTCAAGAAGTCTATGGGCAGTTGTTCTAGTACAGGCGATCCTTGTACTTAGTTGATATTGTAATGTGATGCATTCTGAGAACCGGTATTCACTCATTATCAATAAGCGGGCGCATTGGAGTCGCCGGTTATTTCTTTCATTTAAGTCCATCAACTTAATTATGTACTATTGCAGTAGTCCTTCCATAGAACAGCTTACAAAAAATATGTGTCATCTCATCTAATTCGCAAAAACAATTAACACTAGAAATGATATTTTTGACACGTTAGTTACTTGTCGCCGATCACTATGCAGTGCGTTTACATACGTGTACAAATCAAATAAAACTATTTTGACCACTTTCAGCGTTACTCAGATTAAAAAGAACATATTGCAATAAACCAGATATACTTCTCATCATTTTTAATAACAGATATTCAATTAAGGTCATAAAAAGTCGTGGTTTATGAAATTGGTTTTGAATGGAATACACATGTTCGTTTTTTTTTTTTTGGTTCTTACGGGTCAGTATTATACAGAAAAATATATTGAATTGTATCGGTTTGGTCACAGAAGACAGTCTTTTAACAATTCTTAATACTTCAATTTAAGTAATGGCCTTAAGTTCTGTGGACAGTATAGAAGTTGAAAGTAAGCACCCATAGTAAACATTCATTTTCAATAAGCGGGTGCATTTTGGAGGTATGAAAGACAGGAAAATCAGTGTTCTAGAATTCTTTATTTAGCAGTTTAATCAAAGAATATAACCTGTGAACTACAATTTTCTGAAATATTTTGATCATGACATCAGTAATTGTTGTCGTATGCTTATTTGAAGTACGACAGTCAGGGGTACAAATTTTGCCATGAAATGTTCGTTATGCTAACTTTCAATGGTCGCTTACCATAACTAGTTGGTATATTACACATTTTAAGAATTTTCTCTAAAATAAACAAAGTGTCAATCTTCAGAAAATTAAGAAAGATATTCGTACTGACTAATAATATTCAATTGCCATATGCTAGATCAAACTCAGTACAATCTGGTTCAAAGAAAATTGTAATCGATATGAGTGTAATAAATCATAATTTTATGTCTAGATATTCCACGTTTATAATTCCATTTAAATATTACACTGGAACCTTAAAAGAATAGTGTGTGATTGAAGAATTACTCGTATATGGGATTTTTCACAAGATTTTTTTTTCAAAAATGGTACTAAAATGTAGCCAAAATGTTCGTTACCAAAAGTATGTAATTTGTTTTCTCAATCTTTCTATATATAGGTTCACATTGCTTTTGCTCTGTTTAAGCCATCGACGATTTACATTTCTGAATTCCTGCCCTAGATTTCACAAGAAAAGAAAAAAAAACAAGAAATGTCCGTTACTAATCTTGACATGTTCGTTACTAATCATTCATTGGTGTATCACTGCAAATAGAATACTGCCATGAATAGGATTTGTACTCTGCTAAGACGTGTAATTATTTCCCTTCTAGTTTAACTCTCCGTTACATTTTTCTGAAACTGCCTAAAGACAGGATGAGACAATTTAATTGGTTGGGCTTACAAACATATAAAACGAAATGAAGGTGTCGTATAATAAATACGATTTCAAAAGAAACCATGCTTAAGCTAACTTTAGATATTGATAAAAAGTGAAAATAAGGAACGAATTATATATTTAAATTGAAGAAACAACTTAATTTTATGTTAGACTGATATGGTGAATCGTTAATGCTGCTGACATGTTCGATACATTGTCGTAACGAACATGTCATACTTTTGTCATGGCTTATTGAACATATACTATGCATCCAATAAAACATACTATATATTCAAATTTCACTCAAATATCAAATGATTTAGCAAAACAAAATTGAGAAAATCAATTTAAGCAAATTTGTGGCCTAAAGATAATATCCTTACTGCTATATTGCGAGATCTCCGTTTATTTTCTATAAAGTGGCAGTTGACCTTCTCTGTAAGCTTTATCGGGAGTGATATTGAAATCATGTACAAAGAGATTTAAAAACTGAACTTAAACCGCCAAAAACACGCAGTATGTAAATTTCAGTCACGAACATGTCAGTAACGGACACTTCAAATTAGGAGCTTTTACTTGATTATCCTTCAGTAATTTCAAAAGAATATAAAGTTAACATGTTCTTTTGAGATAGTACGCAGCATTTCTCATTTCAAGTTAAGTTAATGTCTTTCTAATAGTATGGTATTTTAGAAACTTAAGGTAACGAACATGTCAATTAAAAGTCAATTTAGGGTGAGTAATAACTTTAAACTTGTATATTGTCTAAAATACTTAAATTCTTAACAAGAATTGAAGCATTATGTAATATTATAAGACTTACGTCTATGAAAATAACCAAACCGATACAATTTGATGTGTTATTCTTTGAAATGCTGCCATGTAAAAACTTAGTAACGTACATTTCCGGAAAATTTGATTTCAAAAAACCAGATTTTCAATGAGGTTGAACGTCAATTAACAATCGAAAGTTGTTAGGAAATACATTTGGCTTATGACTATAAGCTTTCAGTTACTAAATAACCTTAACAAAATTGGACTAAATTGCTTTGTTTAATTTCTACGCATGTTTAAAGACACAGCGTATTGATCGGCGACAGTAACGAACATGTCAAAAATCAACTTTATTCATTAAAATTTTCGCAAATTTGATGAGATAATACTTTTTATAAACCATGCAGTTGAAGGTCTACTGCTATAGCATATTTTAGGTCGATTATCCCAACTTTATATCGTAAGGGACAGAGAGAATAGACCGGCGACACCACTTGCACCCGCTTATTGAAAATGAATGAAATGACTCAAATGACATGTTAGTCACCTTAATTTTCTAATATAATGTACCCTTTGTGAGACATTAACTTATCTTGAAATGACTAATGCTGCATGTTATCTCCAACGATCGTGTTAACTTCATATCCATTAGAAATTACTAAAGGGTTATCACGTTAAAGCTCCCAATTTGAAGTGTTCGTTACTGACATGTTCGTGACTAAAATATAGAAACTTCATGATAATTACGGATAAGGGCAGTTTTTATATCTCTTCGTACATGAAGTAATTAAAATTGATTATATCACTCACAATACAGCTCACAGAGGCCAACTGCCACTTTGTAGAAATTGAAAGATCTTGCAATACGGCGATGGGTTCATTTTCTTTAAACCACAAATGGACTAAAATTGTTGGTTTTTATGTTGCTTTTTTATATTGAACATAGGAGTAAAATTTGAATATACAGTGTGTTTAATTTGATGCCTAGTATGATTTCAAATCGTTAGATTACAAGATATTTTCGTGAAAAAAGTAACGAACATGTCAGCTGCATTTGCGAGTCACTAACTAACTTGTTTCTTCAATTAAAGTAAATATTTTGCTTTCCTTATTTTTCACTTTTTATCAATTTCTAAAGTTACCTTAAGCATGAGTTCTTTAGAACACTCGAGTTTGTTTTATACTTCTGTATGACCTACGAATACAATGTCAGTTCTTATCTCTGGTTAGTCTCAGAAATATGTCTTGAAGAGTAAAACTGAAAGGCAAATAATTACATGTCTAAGCAGCGCACACCCCCGATTTTCGACAGTACTCTATTTGCAGTGATACACCAATGAATATTTAGAAACGAACATGTCAAGATTAGTAACGAACATTTTTTTTCTTTTTGTGAAATCAAGGACAGGAATTAAAAAACATTTTGTCCAATGGCTTAAAAAAGAGAAAAAAATATGGAACATATTAGTGATGTCACGATGATCGAGTAGAATCGAATAATCGTCGCTGGGCGCTTACATCAGCGACAATCGATTTTCTTTAAGGAAAATCGATTGTCGCTGGTTGTTTCAGAACGGCAGATTTTGCCACAACTGACCTCAGTTTAAACTTGTACACAAGGGACAGCAACGTTACTTTTAATTTTCAGTCTTATTTAGTTAAATTACTGATCAGTCTAAGTCAAACTCGTTGGTCCACCCGTCCTTCACAAGTCAAATATCAAACAAAAATTTGAATACATGCCGACGAATTTCAAAGATAAATAACAATTTACAAAAAGCTCTTTATTTTTGTTGATGACGTAATGTACGAGTCTTGATACCGCTTTCTTGATACGTGTGATAATTTAAATGTCACGTTGTATAACAAACGTTTGGTACATCAGATGTGTTATAAATCTTCACACTCAATTTGTTACGATTTACAGGTCAATAAAATAATTAAAATTTACGACCAAATCTCTTAGGGAAACTCTGTGAGGTATTGTAAAAGTTCAACATCCGGATACGGTCTTATTCTCGTATCAAATGAAGTTTAAAATTTATTAACTCACTAGAATCCAATAAACGTAGAAGCTGAACCAAGCTAGCTTATTTCATGATGGTTCTCCATAACATGGTGGTAAGATCCATCCTTAAGGGTGGTTAATAGGATAACGCTCTGCATTGTGAAACATTCGTCCTCAATAATTTTCGTAACCAACACGTTACTTACATTTTAATTTTAGTTTACCTGTATCAGTTTTAAATCATCTTGAATGAATTTGTTCAGAACAAAAGTTAATTGAATGGACATTTATAGCATTGGATAAATCTATCAGAAAACATATTTATTGACTCAGACAGAATGTGAATGAATTATATATTTGTGAATTATGTTATTAAACAATTGTACCAACATCTTTTGCTTATGAAAATTATGAAAAAAACAAACTTTTGTTGAAAGATATTTCTACATGATGAAGGGGTAAATGAAACGACTGCTAGCGGTTTCAAAATGATATTGTGTAACAAAATTCATACCAACAATACATAGTTTTCGCATTGTATCACATTATCTGACTCAGATACACTATACTTGCCGATTTAAATTGAAAGCATTAAGTCTTAGTATTGTGATTTTAATATTTTCCTTTGTTTTTGAAATGTTTTCAAAGAAATTAGTCATGCAAATATAGTTTGTTTTAAGTAAATAAAGGATGTTTTCCAGAGATTAAATGCTACTTGTAATATAAAATCCCTGTATTTTCTCAGAAAAGCTTTTGTCGAGATACCGTAAGCATTTGTACAAATTTCGATTATTAATCGATTTTTAATCGATTAATTACATTTGATTCAATTCGATTATCGATTATGATTTTTGGCCGATTCTCCATCACTAGAACATATGTAAAGAGAGAGGATGCGAATTCCATACTTTTGGTAACGAACATTTCAGCGACATTTTTATTGTATCTCATTACGAAAACAGTCCACACAAGGTTAATTCTTCGGTTACTCTAAATCCTTAAAAGGTGTAAGATTTAAATGGAATTATAAACGTGGAATAGTCAGACAAAAAATTATGATTTATTTTACTCAAATCGATTGCAGTTTCTTTGAACCACATTATACTCAGTTTGATCTAGCGTATGACAATTAAATATTGTTAGTAAATACGAAAATCTTTCTAAATTTAATAAAGAATAACACTTTGTTCATATAGGTGAAAATTGTTTATTCTGTTATACACAAACTATTTATGGTAGGTGATCATTTAAAGTTAGTGTAACGAACATTTCATGCCAAAATTTGTACCCCAAACTGTCCTACTTCAAATAAACATATGGCAACAATGTCATGATAAAAATATTTCAGAAAGTTGATGTTTAAAGGTTATATTCTTCGATTAAAATGCTAAATAAAGAATTCTACAACATTGATTTTATTGTCTTTCATACTTCCAAATGCACCCGGTTATTGAAAATGAGTGATTCCAGAGAATCCGTATGATGAAGTTGGCTCATATAGCGGTACAAACTTACGATTTGAACGAAAACAACTAGATAATAATAGCTTACTTTTAAGTTATAAATGTTATGTCATTTGGCGTTCTCTTCCGTCCGAAACTGGTAACAATCATTTCAAAAATCCATTTTAATGAAACGTGGGAATTTCCAAGAAATAGCGGCAGCCATATTTGACCTACATCACATAATCTCGTAGTTCTTAAGTATCATGGAATTTTGTTGAGGCCCTATCGAAATGGGCTAAGTTGATTCATAGAAGTAACACTTTTTCACTAAACAGTTTTAAAGCCCTTAGAACAACTTTTAACTGGAAAACAGAATGGTAACTATAAGTTATAACAGGTTTTTGTCGTTTTTGCATTTAGGCCTATTTCCTAAAGCCCCATTATCTAAAGTAACACTGATTTTGGACTGCAAGAAAATTGACGTTTATCACTCTTTTTCAATCACATCGACTTTACTGATATAGTTTTTTTTATCAAATGCAATTTTAGCCTAAACATAATCATTCAACAATTATTGCAGTTCAAAGTGAAAGTAGATCGAAACCGAAAGTAGAATAAGGTTGTAAATATCACAGGCTATCGGTGTGGGTTAGGTTAATATATCCCCCCCCCCTCTTTGGACCCGCTCAAGACCCATCTACAACCCAAAACCCCTTAAACACATCTTATAACACATAATTCTTATTAAAAAACACATCAAAACATTACAAAACAATTCTCAAAAAATAAACAACACCGATACTATATACTAAGAAAAGGTACGGTCCATGTATTTACGTAGATCTGTCAATTTTTGACCTATTTCAGTCAGCCCGAGCTTAATCAACTAAGAAATAAATATTCTTTTCATTGCTATAAAGACCTACTGTCTATCTAAAACTATCGCAGCAGTGCGAAGGTCAAAACTGCTCGAAATACGATCAAGGACACCGTGTGACCGTTGAAATGCATTGTGTCATCAATGTTGAATACGGCAAACTATGACAAACCTCTGTTTTGTCACTTAAAACCAGTATTGTTCAATAGAAAATGTAATAATTTAGTACTCACATGCGGTAGCTTCAACGAAATTGTCGGTGCAATTCGTCTACATTCACTTGTTTACTTTCGTTTTAGACCGTTTCCGGCTCAGCGATTCAATATGGAAAACGAAAGTAAAAAAGTGACAGAAGGCGAACCCATCAAGGGTCCATAGAAACGCCGGATAGCACCGGAAAGCACCGAAAAACCAGAAAGCACTCGAATTTCTCATTAAAACCCATGATATCTTCGTTTTATTGTTTTGAAAGTGTTACCAGTCGATTTATAAGATTAAAATCTTTAATGATTATGTTTTTATAAATATTATACGATTAATAATATGATTGTTCAAGAAATTGGCACATAGAGTGCTATCCGGTCCTGCCAACGTATATACACCTTACCAACAAGCAAACTATTTACTCAAAAAAAGTTCATGAAATCTTCCTTTTATTGATTTGAAAGTGTAACTAATCGATTTATAAGGTCAAAATCTTTAATGATAACATGTTTTTATAAATATTGTACAATTATTAATATGATTGTTCAGGAAAAGAGACACATAGAGTGCTTTCCGGTCCTGCTAACGTATATACACCTTACCAAAAAGCAAACTATTTTCTCACAAAAAATCGTGAAATCTTCGCTTAATTGATTAGAAAGTGTTACCAATCGATTTAAAAGGTCAAAATCGTTTAAGATAACATGTTTCATAAATAATATACGATTATTGATATGATTGTTCTGCAAAATAGACACATGGAGTGCTATCCGGTTCTGTTTGGGTGCATGTTTATTGTTTTCCAAGGATAAGAAAGATCCATTACTTCTAAACACACATTATTGTATCTCTGATATTGTCATCAAATCCTGATGTACATTTATATATTCAGATTATTCCACTCTTAATGTCTCAGACTCTTCGTAAGTTAGATTATCCTGAGATTCCAACTTTGATTTAGCAGCTAAAGCCAAGTTCAAAGGTAAAGGTCTACTGTTGTTTGAGCGGATACCCCCCCCCCCCAAATTTTGTTTTACAAAAAGAGAATCAGAATAAAAGTAGAATTTAGAATTTGTTAAGATGACTCTTAGATTCTTTATTTCCATGACTCCTGCTTATAGTGGGTTAACTTACATTAATGATAAAAGGTACTGACAAGAATCGGTGATACATCGATATTGCGATTTCCAATGACAGCCTTATGGTTAATGATAATCAGTATGTATCCTAAAAACAAGATTTTATCCAAGGTTTCTTGGACAGCACAGAATATAACACCAAGGACCCTATATAGGGTTCTTGATAACACTGAACTTGTCAATGACAAAGATGAGAGGTATACCTGTATACTAACAACCACAACAACACTTGTTTGTTTTATATCTAAAAGTTTATTTAGCAAAATAGAAATAAATAATGGACGGACTATTACAATATATCATACAAATATTTGTATCTACACTATACATATAGCTGTATATATTATAAATACCTATATTACACCCTATAACAATCTGTGGTCCTAGCTTGGATCATACCTAAAACCTTCAGTATTGTAAGCAGACACTTTACTAGGTAGCCATAAAAGCTAGCTATAAGGCAAGGGAGTACACATGTTGTAATTCATGTATAATATCTCTGCTACATTTACTATAAATCATGAATAAGGACAGACATTATATTCATAAAACTGTTCATGTTACTAATGATCAGTTATTTGAAATGAAATTCCTTTTAGTATCATAGCAAATAGTTTAATTTCATTCAAAAACCAATACTTTCAATAGATATTTCACTAAATGCAAAATGGTTTTCATACACCAGAAACACTTACATTTGTATCTCATTTTATATGTTTAATTCTGACTTGTGTGACTTTGTATCATTTTGCTAAACTTCTTAATGCAAATATCATAAGACATTTTTTTAGACCCAGATGACAGACTGAATTTATGATCATTTCTACCAGTATATCAAAGGCTGAGCCTACTAAGGAAATGTAGTAAAGATCTGATAAAGTTCTAGAATATCAATTAAAGTACCACAGCAGAGACATAGAACCCTGACCACAGGTAGTATTGACTATATCCAGAATTCAAATATTCCGGTTTTACCCTCCGGTATAAACAACTTTTATGTTACAATGAAAACACGTGTAAAAAAACAATAGGATTTAATCCATAGTTCGTGCTGTTTAGCAATAATGTGTAGAAAACTTTGTTTGTACCGCCTGTGCACGGACGGAAAAACCCATAAATTTGAATTCCGGATTAGGTCTATTAATACTTATTAGCATTTCCTAAATTGTGAAATAATTCATTTAATAAACATGCAGCAAATACATTCACTGAGAAAATATCTAAAACTAACAAAAATATATCATGGAATGTACACAACACTTGATCAAGTGTTTCACAAACATTAAATATATTGTAACAAAAACTAACCAACCTGAGGTGCTATTCACAAAAATTGTAACGAAAAAGTTATCGTAAGTCAATCTCTATAATTTTGCAGTTCATAGTCATAAGGATAATAAATACAAGTATGATATGATATTCAAAAGGTAAAAATACTAATATTTGGAATAGGTTGGCCAAAAAATGACATCATTAATGTTTCTTGCTTTTGACTTATGATGATTTTTATCGTAAGATTTTTGTGAAAAGCACTACTGATCTCTAAATTAAATTTAGAACTATGTACTTGAAAATAATAACTTGAAACATGATACTCTTCGTTAGATGTCTGTTATTTCAATACTCTGTTTCGCTTGACTAAAATTAACAGCTTTTTTCCCCAAGTATTCATTCTTAATTAATATTAGTTATACAATGTAGTCTTGTTTTATTAACCTTACTCAACTTGAGTAATTACATTGTCACTGAATGCGATATTATTCAACTTCTTTTTAACCATTGAGCCACTGATCCATATTATTTATTGATGATCAAACAAAATATGTGGAGATTTTGAATAAATTCGAAAGGAGTTAAATAAAAATAACAGAATTAGTGACTGTAATTATTTTAGTGGTGACAGGTTAATAAAACAGAACTTTACTTATTGAAACTAGCAGACTTTCTACATACAAATGATGAAGTAATAAAAACAGTAATGGAAGAAAAACTTTGATGGAGCATTTGTTTTTTATATTTTTTCACCCATACTGATCACAAAAAGTTACATGAGCTAGGCATCATACAGTGCCATCCAAAATTACCTTTACACTTTTAAAAAAAGCTGGTTTTTCATTAACACAAATAAATCTTATTTTAGATGTATTTATGCATTGGTAAAGTTTTATTAGATTGTAATATTTAAAAGAAGAGTTATGATTCTTTATACAACTGTAATTGTATCTGATTATGCGTTTTTATCTATCAAATAATGGTACAAATTTAAATACAAATCATATATTTACTAAAGGGTAAAGGTAATTATGGATGGCACTGTATTAAGTATAGAATAGCCATGTCAGTGTGCAGCCAGACAACCGTACTAATGTATCATGAAATAATTTTTATAAAAAATAAAATTAAGTACAATAATGAATATCACAGTTATAAATATATCATACACTGGGGTCCAAAAGTTTCTTTACACATTTTAAATTTTGATGTTATTCAAAAATTCCTTATGTTTTAAATGTGGTTAATAGTTTCATAACTAATGTGCAGTTTAACATGAATTGTCTATTATGTTCTTTAATGCATTGAATTATTCAAATATACAATAAACACAAGAAACAAAATGTGTCAGCAATATATTTGCCATTAAAGAAATAGATGAATAATATGAAAAAAGTACATGTGTAAAGAAACTTTTGGATCCCTGTGTATAAGCTATACTCAGGGCTTGAATTTAACAAATAGACAACTTGCAAATTTTGGCTACTAGATTTTAATTCAATTTGCAAATTGAAAAGTTTCTTTTGCATTTTCCCAAAATTGTAATAGCATAAACCACCTGCATAGTTGCAGAATGATTAACAACATGATAACTTATTTTGCTATTGTTATTAATAGAAAAAGTTGACACCACATTGTTGATTTATCAGGCAACATAACAGCCGACTTGAACTAGACTGAAATACTTTTTACATCTAATTTCAAAAGCAAATTTCGTCAATTTAACTTGTGAGTTGACATAAAAGTAACTAACGATTTTCAAAATCCAGTAGCATTTTGCCAGCTTAAAATCAAGCCCTGAATTTACATTGTTTCTTAAGGTTATCATAGTACCAACAATTACAGCACATTGTCCACCTTGATCAACTTGTAACACTTTTTATACAAAATAAGAATACAAAATGTTTGCAGAAGAAATTGGCTGCAAGCACACGCATACATCTACAGTAAAGTATCACTATAAACACCATCTTGTTTGTTGTAAAATAATGTCCCTTTTAATAATTTAAAGTCCCAAATGCTCGATAAGAAAATTATCTATATATAAGAACCATTCAGCAATTATAACCATGGATAATGGTGGGTTTAAAACTGTGTCAACACAAATGTAGATCATTTTACAAAAGCCAGGGCTTTTAACCTAGCTTTTCTGGACCTATGTCTATAACAAGTATTCAACTTCCTTCCACAAGACTGGCAATTTTATAAATGGAGGAAAATTGACATAATTTACAAAGTTTCATGGAAGGGTATAACTGTCCAGGTTGGAACATACCAGTAAGCAAGTTTCCCCATTTGGTAAACTAGATTTGAAATCAAGAAGTGCTACTGAGTGAGTTAAAGACACTAGTCTATGGATGATGATGGTCTATAAATGGTTTGATTTTGGTTTTACAGCGCACCAACACAGAAAGGTCATATCAAGTCTTTAAAGTGGAACTTTGCTGTACATGCATACAACACAGACATGTATAACTTGTTTTAAAGTCAGTTATAACGTTACATCCCATATAAATATCTCAGAATGAGAAGATGAAAATAAATATTTCCCATCAGGTGAAAACTTCACAGTTTCAACTTTGTCATTATGTCCAATAAAATCTTGGAAACTTCCTTCATAATAATCTATTAGTTTTAATAAACGTTCTGAAATGATAGAAAATAAACAACTTATTATAATGTTTGTTAGAGATTATAAGATGATACAATAGCCATTCTCATAAACTTATCACTAGCTAATGCCATGCGCCTGGTACCCTCGATTTGATGTCACATAGTGATTACTTTTGGAGTAAGATGAGTACCAGAGGACAAAGTGCTAGGTAGCAATTTCCTTAGAAAACTGGCCACAGAAGTAAATATAAGAAACTAGTAAAGAGCATACATGTAGCATACAAATGGAAATTTCTGCAAGGTCAAAGTTCATTGCTGTTCTCTAAGAATATGAATAAGGAATGTTTTATTACTGTGAAAAAAAGTAATTGCAAAATGCAAGTTTTTTCTTATCAAAATTCAGATTCAATAATAGCAGTAGGTTCACCTTACTATATGGTTCATAGAAAGCATTAGTACCAGAAACCATCCTTAACAAGAGCTGTCAGTAAAGACAGCATGCTCGACTATGTAAGTATTTGTCACAGGAGATGTGGTTGATAAAAAGGAACATATATTAAAAGTCTAAAGTTGATACCTTAAGAAATAAAAAGTTGTAGAAAAAATATTTTACTGCACAAAAACTTTAATCAGAAATGTGGATGCCGATGCTAGGGCAAGTAGGAGAGCTCTCCATTTACTTCTTAAAGTCGAGCTAAAAAGCAAATATCCAATTTAACTAATAAAACTCCACCATCACTTTAACCCACTAGCCTAAAGTCCCTGACTAGTGAAAATTGATTCAGGTTAGTTAAAATTACTGATTTCATACGGTCTGGTTAGTTGATAATTTTGTTTATTACTAATTAACATATTTATGCGTATGGAAGTTTAGGGTAATAACTGAAAACATTGTCTGAAGTTGGTAACCTGATGACATAAGCTAACATAAACCTAAACCACTGACCGAGCTTTGTTCCTTACATAACTGGGGTCATAAACAGGACCTTTCCTCTTCCTACTGAAACTTCTTTAAGTCATGCAGTTTTGCCCAATTTTTTAATTTACTTTGAAGTTTTCATTCACCTATCAATGAAATTGTGATAAAATTTCCCTAAATGTTCTATAGAAAGTTGACCAATTGCCCTAAATACTGAAACCAAGCCCATACTGAATATTGATGGGTTTTAAATAAATGACTATAAATAAAAATAACATACCATTAGTACCAAGTGCTATAAGTGGACAATCAGTAACAAGATCTAAACTCTGACACCAATGAGTTAATGCTAAAGTTCTCATCACCTGAAATATACAACATTAAAATACATGTATCAATAAATTGCTTTAGTTTTAAAAATATAAAAATATAATAAATGATAGGTTTACCTGTCAAACAGTCATGTTTCGCACAGGAGAGTATTTCTCAATTTATCAATTAAAGGGAAATAACTATGTCAAAAATAATCAAATTCCAAAAACATCAGTAACTATGTATCTTGATTTACGATGATGTTTCTTCTGTAAAAGTTTGGTTTAAATCAATTGAGAAATGTAGGGGTTGCACGAAGAAAAGCTGTTTATGCCAACCCTTCCACATTCACCAATTTAATACTCTTACTTGGATTTGATACAATTATCAACTTTCTTTTTTTTTTTAAATATTTAAAGCTCTCAAATCACCTAACCAGCATTCCTGGTCTAGTTTTATGACCAGTACTGACCCTTTCAAATGGAACCAACAACTTTTTAAGTATAATATTCAGGAGAAAAAAAACCCATATACATGGAAATGATCAAGTAATATTGAGACTTCAGCAACTAGAAATTCGACACTGGATGAAATGTCACAGGGTGAGAAAACAATGCAGCCAGACTTGGACTCAAACCAAGGACCCCTCCCTTACAAGCGAGTGCTCTCATGAGCTATCCGGCCACATGCATATCCTTCTACCCATAATGTAAACAGTTAAGTAAGTATAGTCACACATTGGTAGCTAAATCCATTTTAGACACAATGTACCAGTTTTCTGAAAAAAATGTTCTGTGGTCTTAAAGTTTTGTATTGTGGGGAATTTTATCTTTAAAAATGGTACAGGCTAGTTAAAATAAGAACAGCTATTACTTTACCTTTCTCTGTGACACACTATAAAATTGTATATTTTTCTGCATACCATAACCAGTATATACAATAATATCAGATTCATCAGGTGAGAACTTGGCAATACTTGGTGGTAACATTTTATATAGATTCTGTAAATATGTAATACAATGTTCTGTTTTGAGATTGTTTCAACATATACACTGCCCTTCAAAGGTTTGGAGAAATTAAATAAAAATCTATCAATTTCATTGATTGTTTTCAGAAGAACCATCATTTTTACTATATTTATTACACTTGATGTTTAAATGAAAACAAATTTCTTGAATGCATCACATTTATAAGATTCAGCATGTGACATCCTAAAGCATCCAAAGTCAATTTCAATGTAATTTTTTCTATAACATAGATTTTATACTATTTAGGTAGTCTCAAGTACAAATAGTACCATAACAAAAACAAATAAGCAAAACTAAAAAGCACTTCAAAATAAATGGTAATCAAGTTTTTTGACAAAACCTATGTAGAAGGCTTACATAGTGAAAATGTCTCTAAACATTTGGTGGTTACTGTATACAGTGCCTTCCTAAGGTTCTTGGACAAAAGAAGTTTGAGAAAACTGTTCACGATATATAGCAAGTAGTTTTACTGTATTTCACATTTTTTATACAATATAGTTAAATTAGATCAGTTGGTAGCACGCTAGTCTACTGATCAAGGGGTCGTGGGTTCGATTCCCAGGTGGGGCATACTTTCGTTGAGCTTTGGCATGAAATTATTTCTACAGCCATTCTCCCTCCTACCAATGATTTTTAATTATTAAGGGCAGTTGTCAATCACTGACGAAAGTATGCGCTTAGTAGTTGGTTAACGCCTAAATTCTGAGATTTGACCTTTCCAGTAGGTTGACTGAAAGCCGTTATATGACTTATATGTGTAAACCCAACAAACAAACAAACAAACAATATATTGATAATCTAACTTGTGTTGATAACAGAATTTGCTGTAATAACTGTTACTTTCTCTTTTCATGGTTAAATGTGAATCAATCTATACTAATACTAATAGCAAGATTTTTTCACCGAACATTTGACTCAGCAAACAGAAATTATACCATTCAGCTATTCATCTGTAACAGGCAAACATAAAGCATGCTACTGGAATATTAAATTTGTAAGACACAGTGTTCTCATTAAGAACCGGCTCCCGACCTAAACCGCCGGTTAGAATGACTAAAAGGCCTGTTAAAATTGGCACATAATAAAGAATGGAATTGCCCTAGAAAGTCTATTACTTTTCCATTTGAGCCTATTCAACAAAAACTTACTGAGAACACTGAAGACAACAAGCTATGATAGTACATTCATGGATGGAAGTTGAATACTCTATAAATACTAAAAACCTACTTACAAAAAACATAATAAACAGATTTAATATTACAAATGATATTATGGCATTTAGTATTTTATTCTAAAAATTCAATATACATTATAAATGACATAAAGTATCTTATTCTCAAATTCTTAAATTACTATTTAAACTGAAAACTTTCACCCATGTACAATGTACATTCAAACTTATCGACAATAAAATGTCATACATATACCTCATCATTCTTCGGTAATACAGAACCATCAGGACCAAATGCTGGAGCAGGAAATGTTAACCAATCAACAAGTTCACAGAAATCTTTGGACCAATCAGCACTCCATACACTGACACGTCTATCAGAACTTGTAGCTAACCATAGTAATGGTGTAGTTATACCTACATCTAGATCCTGTAAGATATGAGATATATAAGATAATATTAGAATAATGGTAAATCTCCTAAGATGAAGTTTGCATTATGTGTGAAAACTGAACATTGAGTTCAAATTGTAAGTTCAATTAAAGGGCCATACATTCTAAATACAGTGTATATGTGTATACTTCAAACCAAAGCTTGTTTGTAATAAAGCTTAAAATAAAATTTCAGTGAATCCCAGTCATGAAGGATAAATGGTCAGGCTGACAAATCATGGGAGGATAACATGGACATTAAATGGTTAATTCAACAAGCAAATATGGGAAATGATATCTTTACCATAACACTGCTCAAACAACTCTTTGTAATTCACTTTTTTTGCATTATCAAAAATTGGCAATTGCTTGAAGTTTAAGATATCAACAGATTGTTGTGTTTTTCATGTCTTTTGATTAATACAGCAAACTAGATTTAAAGCAGAGTTGCATTCCCCAACACACAGACTAACAGACAGACAAATCAGGGACAATTTGCCTCACCTTAAGTGAAAATATAAAAAAACATGATATATAATACACACATATACATATATACCTGTATATTAGAGACATCAATATTAGTTATAGGTGCTCCTTTATGATCAGTTATAACTCTAACAGTCATACCAGTTGTTGGACTACTGACAGCTATAAGTCCATCTTTACCTCCAGATATAATCATACTACCTATAAATATAACATATACAAGATATATACATGTACCAGTAGTTGGACTACTGACAGCTATAAGTCCATCTTTACCACCAGATATAATCATACTACCTATAAAATATAACATATACAAGACATATACATGTACCTGTAAAATATAACATACAATCATTATATATACTGCTTTGAAGTAAAAATATCTAAAGGGTCATAATTCGGTAGTTTTTTAGTAGAGCTTAATGTCATACCAACACATTGTATTAGTCATATCATAGCGATCAGACATCCAACTCGCCATTCTTGGAAATTCTTGATTTCTTGATTTAGCTATTTACCAGTTACAGAATGGAACCCACAACTGCTCGATCAGTAGACTTACATGCTACTAACTGAGCTGACTAGGTGGCTTTTGGTATGCTTTTATTTCTACAGACAAAATTATTTTGGCCTACAAATTTTGAATAATATTTGAGCATATCTTTATTTTATACAATTAAACATACCATAAATAGTTGGTGAATAAAACTGGCTATGCATAAATATTGGTAGCAATACTGTACAACTTCCTTTAATGGTAAACAATTCTAGTAAGCCAATGACATGGGCAACAAAGAAATCCTAGTTCGATCAATCATGTTTAATTATTTTTTATATTTCGTCACTCAGTTCAATTGTTTCATTAAGATATTTTCTGGCATATAATTTCTGCAGCTAGAAAGACCACCACATGAAAAAGTAAAATTATACACTTTTCTATGAAAGAATAAAAACATGCAGTTTTTTTCTATATTTTTGTAGAATAAAACAAATACACTCATTGTGATGTGCTTATTAAATGACTTGAGCAAAAGCACTCATTATTTAATTTTAGTACATCAAAGATCATGCCTATGTTTTATTTTGCAACAAATCATAAACAACTGCGTGTATTTACTATATTTATGTAAAAGTTACTTCCCTTTTTCGTGATTACAATCACCAAACACCGATTTTGACACCCTCACCCCCTAACCCCCCCCCCCTCTCAAATTTCTCATCAGATTTACATGAATTGGAAAAACGGCCTAGGCGGCCGTCGAAAATATGGAATTCCGTCAAAATACGGAAAACTTTCACCCATGTTACTTGAACTCAAGTTACATACCATCAGATGAGAAACTTATAGCTGTGACAGTTACAGCATGTGGATGCATCTTTAATACCATCTCTACTTTATTTACATCAAACATTCTAACAGTACCATCATTATATCCTGATACTATGTTTGGTAATAATCTCTTCTTTATACTTTCATCTGATCTTTGTGTCATAGGAGCAAAACTTAGACATGTACATGACTGGAAAAAAAATACAAAAATATACAAATATAGGAGGAATGAGAAAATTAACAAGTAAGATTACCCTCTAATTTTAGCCAGAACATTCATAAATAATATTTGTATGATATAAATTTATTTTTGATTGAAATGTGTTCTTACAACTTGGATTAATCAAGCTGAAGTCAGCTTCCTGATGACTCAGTACTGAGCTTATAGGATAAATTAATATAATTAATAGGTCACTTTCCTTTCTAAAATAATTAAAAATCAAGCAGGTTTCCCATAATCAGGACATATACTTTTGAATGTTCTTTCCCTAATCAATTAAATGTGATAAAAAATCCCCTAAATGCACCATTAGAGTGAAGCCCAGACCAACTTCTCCAAGTATTAAAGAAAGTGCTGTCATACCTGATCTTTAACTTGAAACTGTAAAGCTTGTTCTCTATCATTGATAGCCCAGACTCTAACACTACCATCATCAGCACAGGATGCTAATAGTTCATTATTACATACAGACAATCCATTTACCTGAAAATAAATATTGTTGATTAAAGTATGAGTATATATAGTTATATGTCTGTAGGCATAATTTACATCAAAATCATCTAGAAACACATTTTTCCTAACCTTTATGTTAATTTCAATGGTACTGGTACAAAATTTCATGTGAATATCTTTATTTAAACTTGTAATACTTGCTATCCATACGAGCCAAAATAATAGCCACGACAGTGAAATTTGATGTAAATCTACGTGGTTACAAATCCCTGTTTATATAAAATTCCTGCTTAGAATCAAATCTTGTAATAATCTATAAAACAATACAAACCTTATTCATATGACTTGATACTAATCTTATACTAGTTCTTTCACCCCAGTTTATATACCATAATGTTCCTGATGATGTACCTACTATACCCTGTAATAACAATATAATGTTTAACCTGACACTTAATGTAGATTAGTAAGTTAAAAAAGATCTACATTTAGAACTAAAAACAATGGTATTCTAAGACTATAGTCAATAAATTTCCAGGCCAAAAAGCATTTTGCTCAAATTGAAAAAAGATATTTTGTTTTAATGCAACACAGTTAAGTTTGTAGACCTCGAGTACCTTTTGATGCCTTGCATTACGACAAGAAGATGTTGAGTAACAATAATATCGTTCGAAATGTTGAATAAGGCGAAAATTACTTTTCCTCGGTCGAAAGCTCTGATAGGTGGCATAAGTGTAGCAGGAGCTTTTGTGCTAAACCGATGAAGCGGTTTGGCCATTCAGTCTTTGTTCATTGAACATTAAACACCTGCAAGTTTTTTTTATTCACTTTTTATTGTTTTATGTGAACGGGGTTGTAGTTTCAATGTTAAGTTTGTAAAGATACATGCATGATGTCATTAAAATGCATTATACAGTAAGCATTAAGTGAATAGTTTCATTCTAATGTTTGTGTATGTATTAGTGACATATCAATATACTTAATATGTTAAAACATGGTAGCAAGTCGTTGGTCCCCAAAGGCTTGTAACCAAAAAATATATATTTTTGTTTGTTGTTTATTATGGAAGTAATGACCTACATGTATTAGAGGTGATCGTTGTCAAGGGAAATCTCAATAAATTTAAATCAATTTCTGAAATATATCAACATATTTACCATATCCATGGCTTCATCAAATGCAGCAGATATAACAGAACCATCTAGATTCATCTCATCTTCCATAGTTAAACCACCAGATCTGACGTTGGTATTCTCACCAGGTAGTTTCATCTCACCAACACCAATCACTGACCATACACGTACATTCTTACCTACACTACCAGTCAACAATAGATTTCCTCGACATATTAATGTATCTAAAATAAATTTTACAAATAACATACAGATGTTTATATGTTGTGCTGTAGAATAAGCAAAAGGCACAAGTTTTTTATGTTACAAAATTGGATAACAAATGCTAACAGTTAGCAATAAATAAATATCTAAAATAATTTATAGAAATAGCAAACAGCTGTTTATTTTTTGTTGTAGAATAAACAAAAGGCACAAGCTTTTTTATGTTACAAAATTGTATAATAATATATATAATAATAATGTATAATAATATGACCTGTTTCTTACATTGTAAATTTTATGATAATTCTGTTTTCTACTTTTAGATACAGATTTAAGTACTAATATCAAATAAAACAGAATACGATACTTCTTAAAGCGATACCAATATTGGCAGCCATACCTAGTAATGGTATACAAACCCAAAAACTAATAATGACTTACCTATTTCAGTATGGTCAGCTTCCCAATGCATAAAACAAGTATTATTATTAGTATCCCATGCAGCAACTTTCCCACTAGTAGTTCCAGTATATAAAATACTATCTCCAGCATATACAATACTTGTAAACTCTATACAACTTTTCTTCTTACTCTGCAATTATAATATATAGTACCTACCAAAAGTTTGAAGACATTTTCACTGTGTAGGCCTACTGAATAACTTTTGTCTAAAATCTGATAACTGTTTATTTTGAAATGCTTTTTAGTCTTGCTTTATATCTAGTTAACATTATAATTGGGGACTTTAGTCAGTTATCTTTCCCTGATAAAATCTGAAGCAATCATATTGGTAAGTAGGTCCTTACAGTTGGAATACTTGGATTTTGTCATTGAGGTCCTATGTAAGGGTAACAAAATATTTCATCTACCGGTAATATCTTTCTTGTTAATTAAGATATTAACAGAAGTGATGAAATTTAGATAGTTCTTTACCCTAAAAATACTTAGCTTGAATTTCAAACAAATAAAAAGCGGGGGTATAATTAGTTGGAATTTAATGGGCAGACAAGACTTTGCTAACCCCAAACAGACAGACAGACCATATCATCCATATGTGCCATAACATATTACAACTGAAGGTCTCTTCAGGAATATTAAGATAACAAGAAATGTAACGTGGAAACCACATTACAGCCAGATTTAAAATCTTTAATGCAAAAATTACAGAGGGAAATAATCCATAATAAAGCCAGTTAGAGTTGTGGTTACTTTCTAATTCTGTTCATCACATGGTATGTTATCATTGTATGAAGTTTCATAATGCAGAAATATAAGCTAAATTGAAAACTTTAGCGCAATTGTTAATGACACCGGACGCCCGCCTGCCCCCCCCTGGCGAATGTTTTTGTTGAAAATCCGGCTAAAAAGTTTATACATACTGTAGAGTTGTCATAGAGAAGATCCTCAGGTACTTCAGCCTCATGTACATTTAAACATATATTAGATGTAGTTTCATCCAGTAACCAAAACAATACAGTACCATTATGTCCTACAGATGAGAACTCATTCACAGTGTATGGATCCCATTTTAGATCATGTATAGGGCTAGCAGCTCTAGATGTTGTTAGAATACAATAGTTATAAGTACTCCATACAACTATACTACAATCCCTGTAATCACCTAAAATATAACAGACAAGATATAAAGTTAAAGCTATCTCTCACTGATATGGTTAATAATTTTCTGATATCAAAATTATCTATCTAGAAATATCAGTTTGTAACTGTGTTCAGAATAGGTAGAAACTAAAGTCAATGGTTCCAATCCCTAAATTGTCCCCACTAACAACTTTAGATGATATGAACCAAAGTTCAAGATACAAGTAACATCATAGTTACTGCTAACAACTTGCAGTAGCAAGAATCTAAGTTCAAAGTTAAAATAGCATATTAGAAACTGCTTATTTCTATCAGTTTCAAGCTGGTGGGTTACACTGATGATTGACATGTAACAGTATGAAACCTAAACTACAGTACCCACCAAAAGTTTGGAGACATTTTCACTTTGTAAGCCTTCTACAGGTTTTGTCAAAAACTTGATTACCATTTATTTTGAAGTGCTTTTTAGTTGTGCTTATTTGTTTTTGTTATGGTACTATTTGTACTTGGGACTACCTAAGTAGTATAAAAACTATGTTATAGAAAAAAATACATTGAATTTGGCTTTGGATGCTTTGGGATATCAGATGCTGAATCTTATAAATGTGATGAATTCAAGAAATTTGTTTTCACTTAACCATCAAGTGTAATAAATATATTGTAAAAATGATGGTTCTACTGAAAACAATCAATGAAATTGAAGAACTTTATTTGATTTCCTTTGTCTCTAAACTTTTGTAGGGCACTGTATATAATGTAATTATATGTATACTTACCAACAGATATAAGATATTTATCATCCCTGGAGTAAGCTAAACATACAATATCATACTCATGATGTGATAATACTTTCTTACAAATCATTGATTGTAGATCCCAGATACATATCTGACTACCAGACATCTCAAAACTACCACTAGCTGATGCTAAAGTCTGTACAAATATACAATTGGATTAATTAGGGACTTTAGTCCTGACAGTTATCTTTCCTTGATAAAATCTGAAGCAATTCAATTGGTACATTGTAAGTAGGTCTTTACAATTGTAATCCTAGGATGTTATCATTGAATTCTTATGTAAGGATAACAAACTATTTCATCTAATATCTTTCTTGTTAATTAAGATATTAACAGAAGTGATAAAATTTAGAGAGTTATTTACCCTAAAAATACTTAGCTCCAATTTCAATTAAATTAAATGATTTACAAAAAAGTTTTTTAAGATTAGTTTCGGCAAATTGACATTAAAGAGTAAGGGTAAAATCCGAGCAATCCAACTAATAGGACCTACCTATTTGAAGTATACAAGGGGAAATAACTGACTAAAGTCCCTTATTAATATACATGTATAATATATTGATTATGTTAAATTTATTTAATTCTGGGCAAACTGGATTTTGTTCATGGACATGTAGACGGCATTGTATGCAAATAATAAATAAATGTAAAATCAAGTTAATACCCATTTTAGAATAAATGGATCAAAGACACGTTTTAGGTTATTTCCAAACAACCCCCAATCGTTCTACTTGTTAATTTTAATAAAAATGTGAGAAATTTATACAAATCATACATACTTATTTCCTTAAATCTATGTCTTTGAACACATTACTCATATAAAAGTTTTTACAGAAAAACAATTAAGTTAATGACTTTGCTATGTACTAAAAAAAGACAGTGAATAGTCGCTATTTTATCAATATTTTTAACTTTAGCATGAAATAATCTTGCTTATTGAGATTTGTTCTCATTTTTCAGTTTTTAAAAAGCTGAATTTCCGTCCCATTTTGAGGCAAAAAAATCACAAAAGAAATACATACTCGTATAATTAAATACAGAGTAGAAATTATACCTGACAATCATTCTGTAAAGCCAGTGTTGATATTTCTTCAACATGACCAGATAAATGTTTCTGTGAACTATTATTTAAATCTTCTAAGATGATAGTATTACCAGCTGTGTATACAAACAATCCTACAACATACACACATATTTAAATGTATTACTTTTTATACTTGGTTTAAAGCTGTGTCAACACATTTAAGATTACTTTTGACGACCAGTGCACCTAACCCAGCTTTCCTGGACACTTGCAGTAAACCAGTACTCACCTTCCCTGCCACAAGACCCGCAACTACTCCATATACCTTAATAATGGACATTATTGTCAAATTTTCATGTAAAAGTATAACTCCCTTGTTTGGATTTGAACCTGTTACCCTTTCAGGAAACTAGATTAGAAATACTAGTGTGCTGCAAACTGGAAACCAACAAAAATTGATATACCTTCAATAAATTCTTCCCTAAAATTTAGCTTTACCGTACCATAAAAAATGGCCCTTAAAATGTATCTTGTTTTTTTTAGCAAATGGTAATGTCCTTTCCATTTACAACAGTCAAAGCCTTAACTCACTAGCTAAAATCAAAGGACAAGTAAAATTGATTCAAGGATAATTACTTATAATTTCAAATGCTTGTTCACAGTCAGATAATTTTCCTCTTCCTACATGGCATTATAATCTGGATTGTACATTAAGCAATGACTGGATCAAGCCAGCTCAGTTGATAGCAAGCCTAATGATCAAGGTGTGACAGGTTCCATATATCACAGACATGTTGGTTATATATCAAAACTTACCAGTATCAGGATGCCAGACCATATTATTTCTGGCATTACCATTATATCCTATCACAGATTTTAATTTAATACCAGCCTGATTTGGTGGGGCTGTGTAACGTCTCTGTAAATATTTAATAGATATATAAAGTAAAGAAGTGTAGCTAAGCAAAATGTAACTTAACAATTGACATAATGAATAACAAGTAAATCTGTGAGCTAATGCTCACTAGTGATACCCCCGCCAAAATCTAAAAATATGCGACAAACAGGAAGTAGATGAGCAAGGAGCATGAAATCGCTTTACACCACATGGGACTATGAGATGAAGCAATATGCAAAGTATTAGGCTGCTGCATGATATAGTTGCTGAGAAAACTGCGACGGAAATTTTGTAACGGACGGACGGATGCACGGACAGACAAGGGTAAAACAGTATACCCCCCTCTTCTTCGAAGCGGGGGTATAATAATCATGGTTGAAATAAGTTTCACCCAACTATTAGCTCATTCAGAAGAGCAGTTGTGGTTCTAACCCACTAGCCAGAGGCTGGGGACTAGTCTAAAATTGATTCAGACTTTAATAAAATACTTGATTCATATGGTCAGATTAGTTAATAAGTTTACCCCTAACTATAAAATAAGATAAAATTGGGCTACTGATTGAGAAAATTTAAGGTCAAGGTTTATATTGGTTTGATTCCATGAATTACCTGATAATCATAGTGGACTTTTTACTTTAAATTAATTAAGCATTAAGTCAATAGCAAAAAGAGAGGTCAACCTTGAGGTCAACTTTAGCCAATAGGCTATCTATATGTAAAATAAGATGACAATATGTTCAAAGGTATTCAAGATATCAAGATTTATCTTTTTTTTAATCCCAATGACCTTGACCTTGGACCCATGGGTACCAAATTTGATTGGGATCAAAATTGGCACATGGATCATTATCAAATAAAATTTGAGGGCTCTAAATGCATGGGTCAAGACAAGATTTTTATACATGAAGTACAAAAAATGTATAATAAAAAATACATTTGAACCTAAGGGTCCCAATTCAAAAAGGGATCACATCACATTGCATCATAAAGCATGAATGAAATAATATGAAATTACTCACTTGAGCTAGGGCATGTTTCTTAGATCTTTGTGTAAAATGTTTAAAAGCTTCAGGTTTAGTTATTTCCATGGTAACATGTTTATTATTTGTAGTTAATCCTGAGGGAGCAGCTGTTTTACATGGCATTCTTGTTGGTGTTCTATGTTGTATATAATGTTGTCCATATTGACCAACTGGTTCACTTTCTTCAGCCTGTAAACACACACAAACAATTTACAAACATTTTCTGTAATCACATGTACAGAGATAGAGCAGTCAACAAACAGTGTGTTTGACTATACAGGGTGCTCATGTAAACAAAATCAATCATTGATGAGCAGTCTCATAGCAATGAGTGAAATTTGAAATGCCCATGCAAAATCCTTTCAAGTAAAAAAGGGCCACAATCCATATAAAAATCATGCAGTTATCAAACTCATTATTCAACCTCCAATGGAAACCCAATGGATGTGTTAAATTTCAGGTGAATCCCCAGAGAAGTTGCAACAATAAACATTCACTAAGATTAATAATGTCATTATTAATCTAGTCAAATTCTAGGCATAAGGTTAAGTAACTTAGATTTTAATTGTCAGTGACAACCACATAGACAAGTGTATAAATTTAACTTAAAGGTACTAGTTCACAGATATGGTTAAGACTTTTTTATATCTTGAAAATACTTTTCAGTGTCTGTAAGTGAGTCAAAAATAAATCTTAATATTTTAAGACAAACTAACCTTCAGATTACAAGAAATATACAATAAAAGTCACAAAAATGCACTAAAATTGTCTATACCGTGACATACGCGGTAGATTTTTACTACTTGAAACATTATCATTTGTAGTTTTATGTCCATTAGCACTAAAACTCATTATCAAAACACTAACTTCCTGCTTCAAAAAGCGATTCCACACAATTTAGATAGTTTCAGACAAAGTTGATTTTTAAGTTGAAATCTGTGAATGAGTACCTTTAATCACATTGTTAGTTACAAGGATAATGTGTTGCATCTACACACTAAATCAAGAACTGAGAAAGGTTTGAACCACTATTCTCTGATAATTGAGCTAAAAAATTTATCCAAATTATCCAAGAAATTTATCTAAACAAGAGAAAACAAAGATACCAGTTGATACTTACAGGTTCATCATGATAAGAGAATTGTTTAGATGTCACTGGAGCACCTGCTAATACTGTCTCTTTCTCAGATGTCACTGATTCTATATCATCTAAAAATAATAAATATATATATATATATCAGTATCACAAACTACAGTAAACTTAAACTGGTCCATCATCTCCTGTAATTACTTGTTTTAATCTCACTCACTTCATATCAAAATGGCAGCTACTGGACTTGAAATTGAAGGGTATACATGATTAAATGTATTTCACTAACGATATTGCAGTAAAAAAATCAAGGTAAATGAGTGCAAGAAAACAGCACAGGAAAACAAATTTTCTAGGGCTGTCGTAGGAAATCAGGATATTTTCTATCAATGATAATCCTAATATCCTAAAGACAATCATGTTTATTTATTTCTATTGGGTTTAACCCTGTGCCAACACAACTTAGGTCATTTTACGTTGTCCAGCACACCTAACCTAGCTTTCCTGGACCCTTGCCTATAATCGGTTCTCACCTACCCTTCCACAAGGCCAGAAATTTCTCCACTTTATCTAATCAATGGAGGAAAATCAACATAATTGTCAAATTTTCATGGAAGGGTATAAAACCTCTTGGGTGGAAAGACAATCGCACAAACAATAAAATTTCCAAAAGATATTGGACAAATAAATGTTAGAGACAAACCCATCAAGAGTACTGCAAAAATTATATCATAACTTAACTTTATTAATGTAAAATAGCATGAATCACATCTAGATAAACTAATTAAAGATGAATTTTTGTATTTGCAAAGATGACTCTTTTATATGTAATTATGAATCAGTACATCCTACAACCAGAGTTTTGTCCAACAACTTTTGGACACCCCAGTATAACAATATAATATTAAAATAAAACCAATGTACCATCATAAGGATCCTTTCTTATAGAACTTAAATCTCCAATTCTTCCTGGTGACTCTTCTCTAGTTGGTCTAGATGGTGTACGACGTGTGGGTGTACGTCGTGTTGGGGTACATCGTGTCGTGCCACGTCGTGGTAGATCTAGGAATGTATCTCTGACAGGAGGAGGTGGAGAGTCGTGTGGTAGATCAAGGAATGATTCACCAAGACTATCAGGACTAGGAGATGTGTAACCATTTCTAAATGATACTGTAGTTGGTCTCTCTGTGTTACCAGTGAGGAAATCTGTCTCTTTGTATTCTCTACCTCTACAAACATATTATCATTTATGTACATATAACATTCATATATATAACAAACTTTATACACTATTGTCTAGTAATAATGACAGACTAATAATTAGGAACTTTAGTCAGTTATCTTCCCCTGATAAAATCTGAAGCATTCCAATTGGTAAGTAGGTCCTTACAGTTGGAATCCTTAGATTTTATCATTGAAGTCCTATGGAAGGATAACAAAATATTTCATCTAATATCTTTCTTGTTAATTAAGATACTAACAGAAGTAATGAAATTTATATAGTTCTTTACCCTTAAAATACTTAGCTTGAATTTCAAACAAATTAAATGATTTACAAAAAAGTTATTCAAGATTAATTTTGCCAAATTGACATTGAAAAGTAAGGGTAAAATCCGAGTAATCCAACTAATTGGACCTACTTTTTTGAAGAGTATACAAGGGGAAATAACTGACTAAAGTCCCTTATTACTGTTGCCATGTATCTATGGCATGCTTACCGTAGAAGGCGAGACATTCTAAGTATATTATAAGTAGAGAACTAGGAACAAACATGCATGAAACCACTGTTGTCAATAATTATAGTTTCAACATCTTATGTTATAGTATGTACATGTATATAAAACTACATTATTTGATATGTGTGTATATTATGTAATGTCTCAGAGGCTGGTGGCCTATATCTCAATTAACTTATTTGTATTTGTATACATTACAGGGGTGGATCCAGGATTTTTTTCCAGGGGGGGTCCGAACTTTTCTAGTGGGGTCCGAACCTCAAACCACAACCACATTATACACATTTTGCAGAAAAAATGCAACATATTGATAATAAAAACTACATAATCATCAAATCTATGTTAAGCACCGAAAAAAAATTGCTTCATGCTACTTAAAAATGACTTACAGGCAAGAAATACACTAATGGACAGGTACATTTTCCAAATTCTATGGGGGGTCGGACCCCCCTGACAACCCCCCCTCCCCCGTTAGATGCGCCTATGCATTAAAACAGATCCTTAAACATGTCAGACATAAACACTGAGACAACATAAGAATAAATAGAAGGATATCGGTTATCTTTGAAGTAAAATTGACATTTATTTTATCGAGTGAGCTAAAAAAAACTCAGAAACCATCTATGCCAATGCTAACGGTGCAACAAATTATTACCTAGCACTTGGGTAAACAAAAAATGTAAAACATTGAAAATAGATAAAGATAATAAAACTACTCAACTTTATTAACAAAACATTAATTAACTTAATATTGTATTTTGCTCATAACAATACCTTTTAGACTTTTATCTTTGTTCCCCAACTTTAAATCACCTGTATCATGGTATCAAGCAATTAAAACAAATCCAGTAATCAATAAAAATATTCATACTCTGAAGTTGTTAAGTTGGCAAAAATTCCGTCCATGACAAACCCCAGAGTTTTAACCCCACAGAAATTTAGATTTCCACTTCTACAGTAACAGTAAAACAAAGCCTACTTACTGTGATGGTGATGATGGTTTATAAGCCAAGAAATCCCACAAATATAAAGCTTCACCAACACTGAGTAGATTTTTATAATCTGGTGTAAATATAATCCTTGATACATTCTCGGAATGTCCAATAAATACCTACAATCAAATATACAATACAGTGGAAAATTGAAAAAATTACACCATTTGGACCGAACAAAACGGTTTTTTTGTTGTTGTTTTTTTTTTTGGGGGGGGGGGGGGTCCACAAGTTTAAGGGTTATATAAAATAATTATTGTACATGATTTTCAAGTCAATTACAGATTATCATAGTTCATTAATCTGTAATCAATAGATAATAAATTAATAATGAATTAAGTCATCCAATGGTATCCATCTAATAGTTTGACACTGGAGATTAAAAAGGCGTAACCATTCCGTTATCCAAGGTTTTTCATTGAATGAAATATACTTGGGTTGATAATTAGGCTCAATGTTTGTTATTCCAAGGTTCCATAAATCAATGTTTTAAACTTGTATACATAGATTTTAAAGTTTCTAATCAGGTTAGATAAACTTCTTGCCTCAAGACAGTTTACAAGGTTCTCATATGATATGACCAAGCATTATTGTTTTTGTACCCTACAAGGTGAAGCGTAAAACTTGGAGTAATAAACTTGTGCTGCTAGAATGAACAGTTCACTCAGTATACTTTGACATATATTCAATTGTGAGATGAATATATAAACAGTAATACATCCAGGAAAGTAAGTTTCATTGGATCATAAACAAACAGAAAATTATAGACATCAAAATATTTTTAATTAGTTCATGTGCCATAATGGTGGTTTATACAAGGGTTAGAAACACTATCACTGAGATTATACAATCAATCAATCAAATCCGGATGGTTTATTTGTCAACTGCTGCGGGTGTCCCAGGGACTGGGGTAGACAGCAGGTGGCTAGATCTTCTTACAACTGACCTCCATGTAATCCTGTCTAGGGATCACTATTATACACTAAATTGTATAACTATTATTGATTATAAACTCATGTGTCAATTGTGGAACTAATCTTAGATCTAAGAAACCAAAGTCAAATATAATAATCAGATCATGTGACCATAGACTCTTAAGTTGTAATATATAAAACCTTTATAAAGTTGTTACCTGAAAGTTAACATCTAATCTCATATTATAATCCCATATTTTGATAGCTTTATCTCCACCAGTAGCTAAATAGTTGCCATTATCTGTTAGAGCAAGTGATGAACATCCAGATTTATGTATATGATCAACCTGCCAATATAATATAGGAATATCATATAAAGTGCATATTACACATGGATACAGATTCACCAATACCATCTTAGGGCTATTTGGATTTTGGACACATGCCAGGTTTTTGTGCCCAAAAAATTGGATGTGAAATTCCTCTATACTGGTTGGCCACCTACAAACTCGGACATCCTACAAATCCGGACACCCGCGTAGACGCTTTATTTTGTTGTTTACCTTGATCATTTGTTGTTGATCACTCGAGCGCTTGATTTTGTAACAACCGGTACCAACAAAGTCACCACTATGTAAGTATGATTGTTGAAAATACAATATTTACATTTGCGTGTCATTTGACCTGTTTCCTGTTCGTGGGGAAGTTACATGTAATGCATTGCGCATGCGCAATTATTTTACAGAGGCCCGGACAATTAAAAAGGGGTCAAGTGCAAGAACGTGTGTTGCAGACAAACATTTCCAAAAACATTTTGTTAGCAAAAAACCTACCAAGATTAACCATACAATAAATAAACATTATATTTTGATAATACAGAATTTTGTTTGCCCAAAAACTTTATCAGAACAAAACAAAATCATATGAAGACAGGCCACGCCAAATTTTTCAAATCAAGGGAGGTAACTCGAACAATTCATTCTCATTATATGGTAGACGAGTTGCTTCCCTTTAGAAATATTTTCAACTGAACTGATTTTAAGATATTTACTTTAATGAATGTTGACGGACCGTCCGGAAACATGGTACAGTTTGAAGCAAAATTAACACAATTTAATGACCCTATGCCAGGGCCTCAAAACATGTGTTCTATATTTAGATTTTAGAAAGTAGAAAAAACGATGACATTAGAGAAACCTTGAACCTAACTTCTTCCAGGTAAAAATCTAGAGTGTAGTATAAACAGTTTTAAAGTTATTGTAAAAAAAGTTATAAAAACATCTGGTTGTAGGACGCCAACCAGTAATGCTAAGGAAAAAATATTAAAATTAACAAAAATTAACAAAAATTTCACAAGCACTGACTACTTTTTGTGTCACAAAGTGTTCAATGTCTAATTTCTGTTTGTAGCAAGGTAAGAATGCTTCTTGGGATATTACTTTTAAATACAGAAATGGCTTTAATTAAGATTCCTCCAATGTTTTTATTTTGAAGCTAAAAACATTGAAGTTTTTCCCTATGTTTTATTCTAATACAAAATATAGACAACTAAATAGAATTTGGCCAATACAAATTACGGGTTTAGTGCGAAACGGTCGTAACCCAATATAAGAAAAGAGTGAGTTAAGTCTGTTTTGCGCTAAACCCACGAAATAAGGCAAAACTATGTATAACTTACCTCAGCTAGTATTCTACCAGTTCTAGATTCAAACTTTAATAATTTATTATTTTCTGTAATCACTAATAAATGAAAGATATTTCCAGGAGCAAAGTAAAGTTTTCTTGCTGTATCAATTCTAGATTTACCCACACTGGACACATCTATCCTCATTGTCTACAAATGTAACAAGACACTATACAGGTCACACACGTGGGAGCAGTGGTCCAGTGATAGGACGCGCATAGTAATCATGAGGTCCCATGTTCGATCCCCACCAGGGGCACGGCTAATTTCCTTGAGCAAGAAATTAACCTACAATTGTTCCACACCATCCAGATGTAAATGGGCACTATAAGGGATCGCCTGCCTGATGGTAATTTCAGTGATCAGGAATTATTGTACAAGATTGTAGTCAGCTGAACATGTATATGGAAGCAGACTTTAAACCGCACTTTAACTTTATCTTACATGATATAATGATAACCGTGATCACTAAACCCTTAGCGTTTTTTCCTGATGGGATATTGCTTAGATGTCCTTATTAAAGATCATTTGATTAAGCATTGGTTTCTTATTTTTGGAACATCAAAGCTAGGGTCTATATATCATTCTACAAAAAATTTTAAACAACTGTACATTGATTCTTAATCTAAGTATATACAACATTTTTCATTTATAAGGGTAAAGCAGCAAGTCTCTTTTTGAGGCAAACGTAGCAGCAAAAATGAAATTGGGAAAAACATTATCTTTCAATTTCAAGATAGTAGATCACATCCAATAATACAGTAATATTTTCAAAGGAATATTTCCTTTCATTCAACTATTGAAACAATGTATTCTACAGAGATTTCTCAATCATACTGAGAAATTAAATAACATAAAACTTAAAGAACAGGGTAATTTTACTTACAGGAAAGGGAAAATACTAAATTTTTGGGTTTGGGAATTGTGTTCGATTTTGGCCCAAAATGGCATGGAAAAAAACACTGTTATTAGCAAACAATCAACTTACCTCATCTAATGTTTTAGAATCCACAATAGATACAGTATATTCTGTTGGTCCAATGAAAGCTACACGTCTACCATCAGGGGTGACAGCTAGACCATCAGGACAATACTTCTCTCCTTTAGCTACTGTATTACCTAGTAATCTTAACAATGGATAACCATCTGATGTAGCATCAAACATGGCGAGTGATCCTTCAGAACAACAACTATATAGATAGTCACCATTAGGATTATAGGATAAACCTGTCACTTTACCTCTATGTTGTCTGTAAACAATGAAGTTAACGAAGGGTAGTATAGTTTAGACAATACTCTGAAGTTTTAAAATTAAATTAAAAATGCCATATTTGGTCAAGAAATGCAAACTATTATGACAATTATATGATATTTTAATTAATACAACAATTAGCTCCAATTTATTCAGAGGTCTAAATTATTGTGGAAAAGTCCAATCAGAAGTCATTGATCTAATTTTTTAACCAAATGTATAGCAAGAAATTATGATTTTGCCATCCTGCAAAAATCTTTCAAACCAACTCCTCCCTGTTAAATAACACAAACAAAAAGCCCTTCAAAAGTTCACGTACAAAATCCTATTTTAAGGATGCTCATATACCAATGAAATAAAAACCGAAGTAACATGATGAATTGGTTAATCCTAAAAACAGGATATAATCCAAGGACTACAAAAGGTCATTGTATATTATTTAGGGGTGCTGCGAGTATCTGAGTACTCGGATATTCACCATCTCAACCAGAAAATTGAGTACGAATATTCATCACGTCCGAAATCGCCGGATCGCGATTTATATGATTTATATCTATATATATAAAAAAGAACATTTTTAGCTTAATTACTGCTGAAAACAAGTCACATTACTTATGAAAACTTTAATTTATGTAGGGAACGAATTATCTTGTGTCAAAATTTTGATTAATACACAGTTAAACAATATTGTTAATTATCACTGAAAATGACCATCAAACGTCTGTGTTTGGAGTACATGGTTTCCCATATTGTTAAACTTATGTAATTCTTTACTTATTTTGTTATTACATGAATTCCTTTGTGCTTCTCCATTTACAAGTGATTCGTGGTTCAATTCGTGAATCGCTAAACATGAATCGTGGTTCAGATCGGATCGCAACTAGATCCACAGCCCTAATATCATTATACATACTTGTGTTCAGCAAGTAGACTAGTTGTTTGTACATTAAATACTCTGATAACACCACTATCAAAACCACAAGCAAACATTTGTCTAGATGGATGATAACTGATTGTAGATGGACATTCATCAGGTGAACTAAAGTCATATAACTGTAATACAGTAAACAAATATTTCATTAGAAATAGTACAGTATAAACTATCTTCAACAACACACACTGGGAGGGATTGAAATATGCTGCTGTTCACAGAGGAGTAAACGCCGTGTCAACACAATTTTAGGTCATTTTACGGCGTCCAGCGCACCTAACCTAGTTTTCCTGGACCATTGTCTGTAACCAGTACTCACCTACCCTTCCACAAGGCCGGAAACTTCTCCATATCATCTAATCAATGGAGGAAAATTGACATTTTTGTCAAATTTTCACGGATGGGTATAACCTCCCCGGGTGGAATTAGAACCCGCACCCACTCGGGCACGAGTATCCAAATCCCGGCGCTCTACCAACTGCGCTATTGACCCGGGTTGCAGAGATTTAATTCCATTAAAATTACAGTTAAGGGAAATATCAAAACTGTAGTTGTTATGTAGAGGGGCGCTCTGCAGAGGTTATACTGCAGTTTTAATGATATATTAATTACTTTGTATTTTTACTTTATTTTTAATGATTTCATCTATAGTTTAGCATTGCACTAATACAAGACTTTAACAACATACAGCCCAGCTAGCTCAATCTGTAGCACACAAGACAACCAACCTAATAAGGGACTTTAGTCAGTTACTTCCCCTTGTATACCTTTCAAATAGGTAGGTCCTACTAGTTGGATTACTCGGATTTTACCCTTACTTTTTAATGTCAATTTGCAAAAATTGATCTTAAATAACTTTTTCGTAAATCATTTAATTTGTTTGAAATTCAAGCTAAGTATTTTTAGGGTAAAGAACTATCTAAATTCTATCACTTCTGTTAATATCTTTATTAACAAGAAAGGTATTAGATGAAATATTTTGTTATCCTTACATAGGAAATAGTTATAAAATCTGAGGATTCCAACTGTAAGGACCTGCTTACCAATTGGATTGCTTCAGATTTTATCAGGGAAAGATAACTGACTGAAGTGCCTAATTGTGGGTTTGTTTCCCAGGCAGGGAAAACTCCCATAGAGTTTGGTCATAAAAAGACACAGCCACTCTCCCTCCAACCACTGATTCTGAATCATGATGGGTAGTTGTCAGTCACTGACCAAAGCATGTGACTAGTAACTGTTTAACAGCTAAATCCAATAATTTAGCCTTACCAGGAATGATGAGTAAGTTGACTGACTGCCAGGATATGAAATATACAGTGTGTTACAACAGTGTTAAACCCAACTTTACCTGTTGTAATGTTTCACTATCCCACACTCTGATAGTATGATCCTGTGATACTGTGGCTATATGTTTTCTGTATGGATCAACAGCTACACTTCGTATAGAACCAATATGGGATCTCATCATAGTTGTATAACCTCTAGATGTTATATCTAATATACCCAATGTGCCCTGTAAATATATCATAGTTGTATAACCTCTAGATGTTATATCTAATATACCTAATGTACCCTGTAAATATATCATAGGTGTATTGTAACCTCAAGATGTTATATCTAATATACCTAATGTGCCCTGTAAATATATCATAGTTGTATTATAACCTCTAGATGTTATATCTAATATACCTAATGTACCCTGTAAATATATCATAGTTGTATTATAACCTCTAGATGTTATATCTAATATACCTAATGTACCCTGTAAATATATCATAGTTGTATAACCTCTAGATGTTATATCTAATATACCTAATGTACCCTGTAAATATTTCATAGTTGTATAACCTCTAGATGTTATATCTAATATACCTAATGTACCCTGTAAATATATCATAGTTGTATAACCTCTAGATGTTATATCTAATATACCTAATGTACCCTGTAAATATATCATAGTTGTATTATAACCTCTAGATGTTATATCTAATATACCCAATGTACCCTGTAAATATATCATAATTGTATTATAACCTCAAGATGTTATATCTAATATACCTAATGTACCCTGTAAATATATCATAGTTGTATTATAACCTCTAGATGTTATATCTAATATACCTAATGTACCCTGTAAATATATCATAGTTGTATAACCTCTAGATGTTATATCTAATATACCTAATGTACCCTGTAAATATATCATAGTTGTATAACCTCTAGATGTTATATCTAATATACCTAATGTACCCTGTAAATATATCATAGTTGTATAACCTCTAGATGTTATATCTAATATACCCAATGTACCCTGTAAATATATCATAGTTGTATAACCTCTAGTTGTTATTTCTAATATACCTAATGTACCCTGTAAATATATCATAGTTGTATTATAACCTCTAGATGTTATATCTAATATACCTAATGTACCCTGTAAATATATCATAGTTGTATTATAACCTCTAGATGTTATATCTAATATACCTAATGTACCCTGTAAATATATCATAGTTGTATAACCTCTAGTTGTTATATCTAATATACCTAATGTACCCTGTAAATATATCATAGTTGTATTATAACCTCTAGATGTTATATCTAATATACCTAATGTACCCTGTAAATATATCATAGTTGTATAACCTCTAGATGTTATATCTAATATACCTAATGTGCCCTGTAAATATATCATAGTTGTATTATAACCTCCAGATGTTATATCTAATATACCTAATGTACCCTGTAAATATATCATAGTTGTATTATAACCTCTAGATGTTATATCTAATATACCTAATGTACCCTGTAAATATATCATAGTTGTATAACCTCTAGATGTTATATCTAATATACCTAATGTACCCTTAAATATATCATAGTTGTATTATAACCTCTAGATGTTATATCTAATATACCTAATGTGCCCTGTAAATATATCATAGTTGTATAACCTCTAGATGTTATATCTAATATACCTAATGTACCCTGTAAATATATCATAGTTGTATTATAACCTCTAGATGTTATATATAATATACCTAATGTGCCCTGTAAATATATCATAGTTGTATAACCTCTAGATGTTATATCTAATATACCTAATGTACCCTGTAAATATATCATAGTTGTATTATAACCTCTAGATGTTATATATAATATACCTAATGTACCCTGTAAATATATCATAGTTGTATAACCTCTAGATGTTATATCTAATATACCTAATGTACCCTGTAAATATATCATAGTTGTATTATAACCTCTAGATGTTATATCTAATATACCTAATGTACCCTGTAAATATATCATAGTTGTATTATAACCTCTAGATGTTATATCTAATATACCTAATGTACCCTGTAAATATATCATAGTTGTATTATAACCTCTAGATGTTATATCTAATATACCTAATGTACCCTGTAAATATATCATAGTTGTATAACCTCTAGATGTTATATCTAATATACCTAATGTACCCTGTAAATATATCATAGTTGTATAACCTCTAGATGTTATATCTAATATACCTAATGTACCCTGTAAATATATCATAGTTGTATAACCTCTAGATGTTATATCTAATATACCTAATGTACCCTGTAAATATTTAAAACATTTATAACAGTAAAGTTTCACTTTAATCACTATTAAAACAGATGTACTTGATAATGGGCTAAAGTCCACTATTCCGACTATTAAAATTGATGGTCTTAGTAGTGGGCTGGACTAAATACATAGGCATTTTTCCTCTCATATTAATTATTTTTGACTAAAAATCTTAAAAAATAGCATGATTTTGCAATATTCAACACAGTTTTACAGCTATCCTTTACTGTTTAAATATGTTTATGGTATATTTGTATGTATCTATCCCTTCAGGAACATATATAACTTCAATAGATTGGGTCAGGTTGTTGAACTTATCAAAGCTATCATAGTGACATTCTGACCAATATTAGTGAAGATCAAATGAAGTTTGTCCACAAAGAAAGCAAATATACAAGTTGTTTACACACAAACTGTAGTCTGCATAATAAGATAGTGTCTACAATAAGTGTCCATTAATACAACAAGTAAAACAGAAATGCATTTATAATCTAAGTTTCTCCCTGATATACATTTACAGTGGATCTTGTGTTAAGCGACCATCCAAGGGAGAGACAAAAAGTGGTCGTTTAAGACAATGGTCTCTTAAGACAAATGTTGATTACCAACCTTGAAGCCGTTCTGAAATTCTAAAATTCCTCATTTTCATAGAACATTAATCTGTCAACGGGACGATTTTGACTGATGGATTTTCATTCAAATGTCGTCAAATACATGTATACAAATGATGGGAATATAGATTTTCTTTCTTCTTAACATCCTAAATTCAGGTTCAAATTGCAGTTATATATTTAATTAAGTAAAACTGCGAAACAGTCGTTTTTGTTTACGTACATGTTAAAATCCGGGCATTTTCCGGAATTTTCGCCATTATAACAATCAATATATTTAGGTCATCAGAGTAAAGGCTGTTACATTTGAAACAGTGAAATTTAAACAATTAATGATAATTAGTAGTGATACTCGTCAACACACAAGCTACTTCTTTGTTCTAACAAGCGCTGCAATATTCATGCGTAAAAATGTTGGCCTTGTTAAAATTGAAAGTAGAACGTGACGCTATTTTCTGAAAACGTGATTATAATGTCCTCAATATTGACCTTTCTTTGTTTAATTAAACAAATTGTTTCTGTGTTCGTATTTTTAAATAAATATTATTTTACACGTTCTATGCACATATAAAAAGTCAAATTAGCAGTCTCTATAGAAATGTTTTAGAAAATGATTACTCTCTACGGTGATAGAACGGTCAGAACGGATGTTTTAATTGACCCCGATACAGGACTAATTGTTCAATGTGTATTATGTAATTACATTATAATTGGATAGTATTAGTGTCACTTTGTTGATTGTTCCCACTATCCCCTTATCTTACAGTATTTATGACTGTTAATTATTGATTTTTAGAGCCTGATATACGAGTTTAGGTGATAGACATTGAGGCGACGTATATTTTTGATTACCGATTTTTAACGATTTTTGCCAAATTAGATTTATTTGACCCGGTCGTTTAACACAAATAAGTCAGTCAGTTTCCACCAAAATGAGCGGTCGCTGGTCGCGTTAGACAAAAGTCGCTTAAGACAAAGATTTAAATAGTAAAATTAGTTGGTGGGAACTCAGAGTGGCCGCTTAGTGCAAAAGGTCGTTTAGGAGATGTGGTCGCTTATGCAAGATTTACTGTACTCACTTTAAAGCTACATGTATAACCTCTAGTCATTGGGCAACTGGTATCTATCTTTATATCAATCAATCACCCCATGTGAGTTTTTTTTACTTTGCTCATGTGTAGCCAATAAAATGGCTCAACAGAATTACACCAACCCCAATCATACATATTAAATCAGAGCTTTTTTTCATTACTTGGTGAAGGAGCTGGGGGCCTTTAATATATAGAACATTTGGAGAAATTTTATCACCATTATAACAAAATATTCAAGGTAAACTCCAAATTTGGGGAAAACTGCATGATTTTAAAGAAATTTCAAGAGGGGAAGGTGCCTGTTAACGACCCCTGTTATAAAAGGAAAAAAGGCCCGTATTTACAACTGGTTGAAGTGAAACAATTGCAAGTAAATTTTTTAGTACATGTACAAAAATATGAAGTTTCTATTCCTCACAATCAGTTCTGTCTTTTACAGGCTAACTAAACATACAGTAAAATTGAGGTAAGTGATAATATCTTACCACAGAAGTTCCAGCCAGTATTTTCATTCCATCAGCAGAGAAATCAACAGCCATGAGAGGACCTTCATGTTGAGCTTCTAGATAAACATGTGTAAAATCTAGAGGCCATAATCTCATGTAACCATCATCAGAACCAGTCACACAAAATGTTTCATTGATAGACATACTGTTGATTGATATACCTGGACCTACAATCATATCATACAACTAGTTATTTGTTTGTTTGTTTGATTTAACGCTGTAGCAACACATTGTATAGGTCATATCACAGCAGTCAGTCAACCTACTCACTGCTCCTGGAAAGGCTAAATCTCTGGATTTAGCTGTTAACCAACTACTAAGTGCATACTTTTGTCAGTGACTGACAACTGCCCTACATAATTAGAAATCATTGATAGGAGAGAGAATGACCGTAGAAATAATTTCATTACCAAGCTTCAAGAAAAATGCCCCACCCAGGAATCGAACCCACGACCCCTAGATTAGTAGACTTGCGTGCTACCAACTGAGCTAGCCTGGAGGCTTACAACTATTTAACTACACTTATTAATTTCAGAAGGTGTTGCCGCATTGTTTCAACGTTGGACTGATTATCATTGTATTACCAACCCCACATTGGTTCAAATCATATAAAAAGTCTCTTTCTTCCGTGAGCAAACATTTTTATCTTAATAGTTCAGTATGGGGGACTAGAAAGTAGACTGGAGAGTGATTATTTTTAGTTGTAACTTTAGTTGTAAGAACATGTTTCAAAATTAACTAAAATAAATAAGTATAATTTCAGCTCGATCATGAAACAAGTTCTCTGTCATCAAACTTAAACTTTCTCATGTTGTACAGCTTAAAGCAAAATTATCAACTAGCTGGACTAAATAAAACTAGTGATACCCCCGCAAAAATCTAAAAATATGCGACAAACAAGAAGTAGATGAGCAAGGAGCATGAAATCGCTTTACACCACATGGGACTATGGGATGAAGCAATATGCAAAGCATTAGGCTGCTGCATGTTATAGTTGCTGAGAAAACTGCGACGGAAATTTTGTAACGGACAGAGGCACGGACAAGGGTAAAACAGAATACCCCTCTCTTCTTCGAAGTGGGGGTATAATAAGTAATTTCACCAGCCAGATCAATTTTCACAACTCCAGAGTTCTGGATATCAGTTGAATCCTGATCCAACATCATAACCACTCAGCCTAGTACACTATTTGATAATATGCATTATTTGTAATTAAGTTACGTATAAGATAAAGTATGAGTAGCAGGTTGATATATGGGATTTATCATTGAGTAAAGCAAGTTGATTTATCTTAGTGATGTCACGATGATCGAGTAGAATCGAATAATCGTCGCTGGGCGCTTACATCAGCGACAATCGATTTTCTTTAGGAAAATCGATTGTCGCTGGTTGTTTCAGAACCGCAGATTTTGCCACAACTGACCTCAGTTTAAACTTGTACACAAGGGACAATAACGTTACTTTTAATTTTCAGTCTTATTGAGTTAAATTACTAATCAGTCTAAGTCAAACTCGTTGGTCCACCCGTCCTTCACATGTCAAATATCAAACAAAAATTTGAATACATGTCGGCGAATTTCAAAGATAAATATCAATTTACAAAAAGCTCTTTATTTTTATTGATGACGTAATTTACAAGTCTTGATACCGCTTTCTTGATACGTGTGATAATTTAAATGTCACGTTGTTTAACAAACGTTTGATACATCAGATGTGTTATAAATCTTCACACTCAATTTATTACGATTTACAGGTCAATAAACTAATTAGAATTTACGACCAAATCTCTTTGGGAAACTCTGTGAGGTATGGTAAAAGTTCAACATCCGGATACGGTCTTATTCTCGTATCAAATGAAGTTTAAAATTTATTAACTCACTAGAATCCAATAAACATAGAAGCTGAACCAAGCTAGCTTATTTCATGATGGTTCTCCATAACATGGTGGTAAGATCCATCCTTAAGGGTGGTTAATAGGATAACTCTCTGCATTGTGAAACATTCGTCCTCAATAATTTTCGTAACCGACACGTTACTTACATTTTAATTTTATTTTACCTGTATCGGTTTTAAATCATCTTGAATGAATTTGTTCAGAAAAAAGTTAATTGAATGGACATTTATAGCATTGGATAAATCTATCAGAAAACATATTTATTGACTCAGACAGAATGTGAATGAATTATTTATTTGTGAATTATGTTATTAAACAATTGTACCAACATCTTTTGCTTATGAAAATTATGAAAAAACAAACTATTGCTGAAAGATATTTCTAGATGATGAAGGGGTAAATCAAACGACTGCTAGCGGTTTCAAAATGATATTGTGTAACAAAATTCATACCAACAATACATAGTTTTCGTATTGTATAACATTATCTGACTCAGATACACTATATTGCCGATTTAAATTGAAAGCATTAAGTCTTAGTATTGTGATTTTAATATTTTCCTTTGTTTTTAAAATGTTTTCAAAGAAATTAATCATGCAAATCTAGTTTTTTTTAAGTAAATAAAGGATGTTGTCTTGAATGAAGTGTTTTTCCTATTTTTTTCCAGAGATTTAATGCTACTTGTAATATAAAATCCCTGTATTTTCTCAGGAAAGCTTTTGTCGAGATAACGTAAGCATTTGTACAAATTTCGATTATTAATCGATTTTTAATCGATTAATTACATTTGATTCAATTCGATTATCGATTATGATTTTTGTCCGATTCTCCATCACTAATTTATCTCATATCTAACTGCTATGAGTATCCTGTCCAACTTAGACAATGGGTATCAAATTAGTTTATAATGTCCATTTTTATCAATTTTATTTGTTTACCACTACCACCTCAAAGCCAAGCAAATTCATGATAATATGGTTTGGCTTTAAACACACAACTTTTACAGTGAACATTGGGCAAAAGCAAACAAAAACTAGTGAAAATCACTTGACTTTTAAAACTGGTTTCTACAGTTTAAAGCATGGCAAAAACAATCTTAAACATCCAACACTTAACTGTATGATCAAGAACTTTTAAAGCAATCTGATTGGCTGAGAGAGGAGACCATCACTGATGACTTACCTGATCTAAATGTTTGTTTATCTTTGTCAGATCTTGATTCATTAGGTAACAATCTTCTTACATGATGTATTGATACTTTCTGTATATCAACTTCTAATATGTGTCCACTTCTACTACATGCATACCTACATTGTATATATAAAATATATGTAAATATGAATCATTATATTTTATACAATCTATAGGTCAGTCTGACTTTAAAATATCTAAAGAATTCATTGTTCTAAATTGTGCGATGGTATCCGTAGTAATGGTTACATTAACTTTCAATGATACATTCATAGATTGAAGGGTCATTCACCATTGAAATGGTTATACACCCATTTTAGTCAGTATATCACATGTTTTCTTTACTTTGCTTGATATATCAACTTCCGTGCAACAGTATATTGTGACAATATATTTACATTAGTTGTCTAAAATTTTTACATAGTTTTGGTTTCGGGACTATTTTTTTCTCAGATTTTGGTTTTTTCTGAGATAGAGTATAAAAAACACATATGATTTTGAGAGAGGAATGGTCCCATATTTAGCACCAACAAAAATTGTAATGTGGAAACCTGGTAAAAGCCAGATTTAAAAACTTTAATGCAAAAATAATCCATAATAAAGGCAGGTCAAGTTGTGGTTACTGTCTAATTCTGTTCATCACATGATATGTTATCAATGTATGAAGTTTCATAAAGATCCGACAATAAATGGCAAAAATATATGGTAAAAAAAAACTTCAACACAATTGTTAATGACACCAGACGCCCGACTATAGGCAGGGTTTTACGGGACGCACAAATCCGCGTCCATATACGCATAAACTACCTGTGTGGACGCAAACATTTTAAAGCCTGCGTCCACTTGGACGCATAAAATACATAGCAACATCCTTAGATATTCTTTCAACTGCACAAATTAACTGGAAACATTTATATTTTAAGCTAAGATTGACCGTATTTGTAGGCAATCAAATAAGAAATTCCATTTCAATACCCCGGATGTAAACACTGTTGACGTAATAGGGTATTTCCCAAGTAAGCCAAAGAAGCAAACTCCTCGTAGCGATTACGTCACGCGTTGCTACTCTAATATATTTGATAAAGGGAAATAACCGCTGCAGGGTGTTTACTCAAGAAGGCGCGCATTCGGAACTTTCGGTTGTTTAAGTAGAGGGCATTCTGTACACAAACGGTCTGACTGACCTTTGTACGGAGACGCCGCGCATCACGGGTAACTGTTTATTTACCTGAAAGCACGTGGCAATGTTTACATTCTAACAATTTCCCCCCTTCAAGTATACTGAACAAAAAGAGTATGAATTTTGTGTCTACTCAATAAAATTTGACTATCCAACGGTCACTGTTGTTACTACCAATGTTCAATTAACTGAGATACAAGTTTTCTGGTGGTTTAATTTTCCTTTATTTCCTTTTTTTTATTTTAAACATATAAAACAACAATCATAACTTTGATACAACAAAATTGTTTGCAGTTTGGTATTGGACCCCTGATTTCACGGTGTGGACCCCTGTTTTTGTCAGTCCTGCATCCAGTGGACCCCCAATTATCAATGGCTGTGTAAAACCCTGCTATAGGCCGAATTTTTAGTTGAAAAATCTGGCTAAAAAGAAAATGAGTGCCCTATTCTACATAGAGATGTAAACTTACACTTTTCTATCAGCAGGATCTCGTGTTGTATGATAACCTGCTTCAAATGCTACATCAGTAAATTCCATGTTATGATATTCACCAAGACTTACAGGAGCTGATCTTAATGAACCTTCTTTAACTCTCCATAATCTTATATTGTCTCGTCCACATGATACCATTCTGGTTAATAAACAAGAAATATTATGTGGGAACCACATTTAAGTAGGATAAGGGAAAATTTACATCAAGTTTATGTTGTTTAAAAGGAAGTCATAATTGATAAACTGCAAACAAAAAACAAACAAAGGGCAGTAATTCATCATGAAGGAAGATAGGGTTTTTAAATCTTTTTATTTGACTAAAAATGCATAAGAAATGAAAAAAACAATTTATGCAAAAAATAATAGGGGAAATAATCAATAATTAAGCCAGGTGGAGTAGCGGTTACTTTTTAATTCTGTACATCACAAGGTATGTAATCATGGTATAAATTTTCATAAAGATATGACAATAAATGGCAGAAATATATAGTAAATAAAAAACTTAAATGCAACTGATGCCTGCCTGCCCAAACAATAAGCCAATTTTTTTCGTTGATACTTCGGTCATAATTCTGGGTTTTTCAAACTTTAACACAATTCAATTTCTAGAGACAAAATTTCTGTCCACAAATATTTAATTAAGTATGAGACAGCAATTTAAACCAGACTATAACTATAGTAAAAATAAAAAGGTCTAATTCCAAAATTAACAAATACACATGTATTCTGCTCCTTTCATGCTTTTCTTAGTCTTGTTAGAGATATTGAGGCATTTATCACAATTTAAATATAAAATAGTGTATTTTTCATTCATAGAATAATGCTGTATTTCAACATAAGGCATTCAAGATTTGGTTCAATAGAAAATAATAAATCAAGAATAAACTAAAAGATAAAAAGACACAAACCTTGTATCATCAAATGCAGCTACTCTCATTCTACATATATCAACATCAGTGTGAGCTTTAGCCATTACAGTAACTTCTCTGGTTTTACTTACTTTACTTGTATTCCATATAACAACTAGCTGTGTATAGAGAGAAATACATAATTGTCATGAACCTTGTTAATATGTCCTTTCACACTTAAAGGGAAATAACTCTTGAGTCCTCATGTAGCATTGGAACACCTCAACAATTCATTGAATGAATAATCTTGGAAGGACTTGTACGGGTTCCACAAGGAATATTGAGTTATTGCTACACATGTGAGGCGAAGCACAGGCAAGGACCCTAGTTCATGTAAAAAGTAGTTCATAAACCTACAAGAATTCTTGAACACATTGTTTATGTTATAGTCCAACAGAATTAACCTGAGCTTGAACTACCTAATTGTAATAATTACAAACTTCACTTACATTAAATCGTGAGTTTCCGTATGCATGTATATGGTTATACACGTGTTCATAACAACCGATGTGAGTATAAATCAATTTATTAAAAGTGGCATGTTATTGTACTTTTAATTTTGGACACACTATTTTTTGGAGAAACAAGTAAGCCAGCAATATTATGGCACAGTTTCAAAGTATTTATTGTTATGAAAACAACATTAATTGTTCAGTATCTGTATTTTGCCGAAAGCTTCCAATAAAGCGCGATTTACAAACGAAGACAAATATAGACTGTAAATACTGACTTTAATATATTCTTGAATAAAGGTCAAGCTCAGGTTAATTCTGTTGGACTATACATGTTGATGAAAATTGTTCAGTAATATCATTGAATCATAATTATAATATATTTAACATTTATGGACAAAACTGAGACATTAATCATTTTGAGAACCTAGATATGAACCATAGCACCATTACCTCAAAGTAAAATACAATATTCAGTGAAACAAATTCGAGAAAAAAGTTGAAGTTTATAAAATTTACTTTGAAGTGAATAGTTGTAGCCCTAGTATAAAATTTAAAACATCAAACTTACATTTTTCCCATGATTATCTTTGCCCACACCACAGAGTATATTTCCTTTATGTGAGAAACTGTAATGATAAAACATCATCATATTAACATACCATTTACATTTATATTAGGGCTGTCACTATACGCCAGATGCGTATCGCGGTACATTGCAATGTGTTAGAACCGTATCGCGATACGTACCACAATGTATTGCTTTGCAAACCAAATACATGGCTACATAATACTTATGTCCATAAAAACTTATTCAACCGTTTGGTATTGAAGAATTTTATATAGGATTTTGAGGGAAAAGTGCCTGTAGCTGACTGGAGAAAACTGGGAATTTTTAGAGTTATTGGAACATTACAAACGTGCCCAGATTGGTTAAATTCTTTTATTCTAAGCTTTAATCGAGTGAACCATGCAAAAACTGACAGTTCCCTACATTCATTGGGGAAGGGAAGAATTTTTCAATGAAAATAAAAAATATCCCTTAATACCGGTACATTAAATTTGTACCGCGGTACGTATTGCCGCAGCTGCATATCCCAATATACCGGTATATCTTGACAGCCCTAATTTATATGAATACATTATACAGAGTAATTCTGCCCTATTACCAGGGTCCGTATATTAGACCCATTCCCAAAGCCAAAGTAACTTTCTGAATTTGAAAATAATTTCATTTTAATAATCACATACAATGGCACATAATAAAATAGATAATAAACATTTGGGTCTGGGAAATTTTCAAAAAACTGTGAGCTTTTTATATATATCTGTGGTGGTCTTAATAGCAAAGCTTAATTAACTGAGTAAAAAAAGCAAGGAGTATACAAGGAAAGAAGAAATACAGACTAACCTGAGACCAGATAAAGAATGAGCATGTGTTTTACATAAAGCTAAACATTCACCAGTTAATACTCTCCATATTCTAACAACACTTAGTGATCCTGTCTGTCCACTAGCTAACAATTCTGTATTACCTGTCATAGTGATAGCTGATACCTAAAACATTATATATAATAGTTTATAAAACAACACTTAATGATCCTGTCTGTCCACTAGCTAACAACTCGGTATTACCAGTCATTGTGATAGCTGATACCTAAAACATTATATATAATAGTTTTATAAAACAACACTTAATGATCCTGTCTGTCCACTAGCTAACAATTCTGTATTACCTGTCATAGTGATAGCTGATACCTACAAGTTATATTTATAAAGAATAGTTTAATAACACAACATTGTGACTTTCTGCCTCAAAATGGGGTCAAAATTGGGCATTTTTAGAATCAAAATGAAAAAATATTGACAAAATAACCATTCAGTAGGGCTGTGGATTGTTGAGCAAGTTGCTATCTGATCCGAACCACAATTCATGTGAAGCAATTCATGAATCGAACCACAAATCACTTGTTAATGGAGAAGCATAAAGAATATAGTTATAAGTGAAGAATTACAGAAGCTTTAATTAAATGGAAAACCATGTACTACAAACATTTCTATTACAAAGCGTTTGATGGGCATTTCCAGTGATATCAATTTTGTTTAAATAAGTATCAAATGAAATTTTGAATTAAATTAAAATTTTCATTGGTAGCGTGGCTCCTTTTCAGTGGTAATTAAGCTGGAAATGTTCTTTCATTATTTCCAAAAATAGGTCTCGATCCAACAATTTCAGACATGACTAATATTTGTACTTGATTTGCTGGTCGGGATCGTGAATATCCGAGTACTCGGACACTCACAGAAGCCCTATCATTCAGTATCTGTTTCCTGTTTGGGTCAGAAATATAAACATGTTTCTACATGTACTTTTATGAGAGCATAGTGTTTATTTCAGTTCAATTTTGAAACAAATTCTTACAACTTAGATTAATCATTTTAGAGTCGGCCTCTGGTCCTCAAGTACTGAGCTGGTAGAATTAAGTTTTCTTGCTCAAGGAACTAACAGTGTATGTTTTGGATGGAATAAGACCCAATGAGGAGCTCACTATCCACTGATTAACAGTCCAACATCATAACCACTCGACCACACCTGCTACAATATATCCTGAAATATTCATAAAATATTTGATATTGGTGTAGTGATCAATATATATTTCATCTCTAGACCTCAAGAGCAAACAACTATATTACCTTATCTGTATGTCCAATAAAGAATCTTTGATGACCATTAGATATTTTCATGGCCACCACTACAGCATGACATGGATATACTAAACAATGACCATCTTCTGTCCATAATGCCTGTAACATAAATTATAACATCAAGTTATAGTGTCTTCCAAAAGTTCTTAGCAGACAAAAGAAACTTTTAGATAATCACTATAATTAAAGCTAATTTATGTAACATAGTTTGAATAATATGTTGATAAAATAATCAGTGTTTGCTAAGACAATTATTTCTCTATTTTATCTATGAGTAAATGTGAGTTAGCTTCTTCTTACAGAATTTTGTCCAAGGATGGAACTGTATATTATCAACTCATTACAATATTTAGCATAGAAAGTCTGTTTGCACCTTTCGACCATGCATAATGAAATTGTACATGTAAAATTATATTAGTGCACTACTGGGCAGTGCCAAGTTTAGCGTGCACATCCAGTTTCATTCCTCAGCAAGATTGGGATAACCTTAAGATTAAGTCATTATTTGATGTTATGTAAAATACATTTTTTAGGTTCCAATGTTAACTTTCATAGAAAGCTATTGCATGCCCCAGAATGAATGAAATTTTGAAAACACCTGAATTTATAATAAAGAAACATTTATTTCCTTTGGGCTCCAATAAGTTTTGGCCCAATTGAGCCCTACACTCTAAAATCCTTGACAAAACACTGACTCATTATAAAGCACAATAGGTTTATCATTAAACTTACATCTCTGTATGTAGCTCCACCATAACCAATAATTCTTTTCAATCTTAATATAGGATCAGGTTCTAAGATCTGGAAATATAAGTCAATATTTAAGAAATAACTTACAGTTGTCTATATATTGTTGTCTACTAAAATATAGGCACGAGTTGTGATGCGCGTATGATTAAATCACAAGTGCTTTGGCACGAGTGATTTAATAAGCGCATCAAACGAGTGCCTATATTTTATTAGACAACAAAATATAGATAACTCTAAGTTATTTCGATTCTAACATCGTAAAATACATCCTTAGAAAAGATATATATATATATTTATAGAACTATTTTTATCTGTCAGAAACGTAATGCTGTTGAAATCCACCCCAGTGCAAAGGCCGAAAATAGCATTTATTTACACAATTCTCACAGATAGGTGTTTCTTATTCCGAACAAAAGCTATTAAAATCTTAATTATAGAATAGAAACCAAATTGTAAAAGTCAACCCTTATAAACTCGGGCGCCATTTTCGGCTTTGTGCATTTAACATGGGGAGTAAAATTTCAACAGCCGTCACGAGCTATATTTTTTTAATAATAAAGCATAGATGACGTCACATTAAATAAAGAGTGAAAACGCACGTGCCTGTGTTAGAATAAATATTACAACAAATATTAGAGCCAGTCATCATCAAACATGGCTGACCAACAGACTAATCCTGTAGAAGGTCTGTCTAGATCTGCTGGTTTACAGGATCGACTGTCCAACAAATAATTTGATCTCATTCAATGGTTTCCGATTCATCAAAATAAGTAAACTAACTTGGATCCAGTAAGACTTGGTAAGGTTGTGTAAAATTTTAATCATAACAGGATGTACTGTCCACTAAAAAATTGGTGCCAAACACTTATCTGTGTTGCTAAATATACTCAGCACAAATAAAAACTGCTGAACTAAATTGCGGGTTAAGCGCAAAAGGGTCGTAACTCACTCTTCTTATATTGAGATACGACCGTTTTCCACAAAACCCGCAAGTTTCATATGCATATATCATATTTATTCTGATATGTTTTTCATAGAAATATTAATCTAATATGTGATAAGCATTCAGCTCTGCACCAATATAAATTAAAGGCAATGACAGTAAAGTCAGTCTAACCATAGATATGGTAGACATCATAGTCAGTAATTTTACTACAAATGTCTTACATATAAATCTAACATATAATACAAACCTTATATGATGATTTCTTGACAGGATGTAAATCTGTAGATTTATCAATTTTAGATACAACACTCTGTAATAAAATTATATATAATACAATCATAATATCATAACATGTTACAGGTAATTTGGGCAATTTTAGGCATTTTGTTAGAAGCTATAATTTGTTAAGTCTATTGTAAATTGCTTGGCTACTTAAACCATATTGTCAAGTGACAAAAGTTTTAGCTCAAATTTTCACATGATTTTTGGCAAGCAAGAAATTCTTGTTGTGTTGTCATTTCAAAGGCTTTTTAAAATGCTTTGATAGACATTTTTACTGGTTTTTTTTCATCTTCCCATGACAAATGTTTGAAGTTCTATGATCTTTAAATGATAAAATCACTGAAATCCAAATTCAATAAATCTTTCTGATCTGTATGAACTCTGTAACACATAGATCTATATTCTTAAACTCCAACTTCTTCATTTGATTACACGCGATTTTCTATATTATATAGTCAATGGCGTTGTACAAAAAGATTAATTTTAACAATAATAAATAGGTAAAAACCCTCCACCATAAATATATACAATTACCCAATAGTAAATTAGAATTTATCACACATGATAGTATATAGTGCCATCACACTGCCTGAAAGTCTGTTATTTATGTGTGTTTGTATATTTTGTGGTTATTTTTTTTTTGTATTGTTATTTATTAAGTTTTTATAATTCAATTCTGAGTTATATCATAAGCAAGTATATAAACCACAAACCTCAGTATTATATCTATCATCTTGATGTACAACAATATCATCAGGATGAGCAAACACATGTATCTCTCCTTCTTTATCTTTTCTTATATCTATATCATCTACACCAACACTTGGTAACTCTGATGTTACTGGACGTTTCTTGTGGCGCTGAAAATATTATCAACAAAATATAGATAGTTATTTTTGGTATGGGTTTCAAACTGAGCCAACCCAAATTATGGTCATTTAACAGCAGTAAGCTCACCTAACCAGCCCTGTGTTCAGTAACTATTGTTAGCTAACGTTACACGTACAGGAGAACTTAACCCCAAGACAACTCAACCCGTGCAATACTCAACTCAAAGTTGGGACAACTCTATCTGTTAGTATGAGATTGAGTTGTTGCGGGTTGAGTTGTCTATGGGTTGAGTTGTTCCGACACTTCCATTACGGAACGTTTTGGAACGTTCAAGGTAACTGAACACGCTGCTGGTTTTCCTTGATCTTTGTATTTATAACCAGTACACACCTACCCTTCCATAAAGTTGTCAATATTTCATATATATCTTATAATAGAAGAAAATGAAAATAATTGTTTAATTTTTATTGAATGGTGTAACCAGTCCAAGTGGGTTTTGAATCAATATTTTCAACCTCATTTTATTAGGTTGTATGACTGTCAGTTAGGTCTCTTGACGACAACCCCAGCATCTAAAACAATACAACCAAGATCGAGTTATTGTATAGTAGTATTACCTTAGGTCCATCTTTAGTTATATTATGTATCATTGAAACTCTCTCTGATACACATTTACTAACATCTACTTTCTTAGAATCAATTCTTTTAGGTCCACTAGATGTTGGTCTTACAGCTGAAATAGATAATTGATATTTGTTTATTTCGGTGAAAGATCGATTTTTATTACACATGTGAACTAAGGATGCAATATTTTCACAAGTGGCATAGCCAGAAAAGAAAATATGATATCATTAGCTCACGAGTAAAATACTTTGAAATAGACAAGTTTTCTGTTTATTATATGCTTCAAAGTGGCTTTTCTAAAGTTAAAGTATGTGTCATCAGAATGGCACATCCAAACAGTGAAAAATAACAAATTTAATTTCATTGTTTCAAAACAGTGGAATATTGATATTTATTTCAGTGATAAATCCCAGTAATCGTCTGGGAAGCATATAATAATAAAACTTTATAGTGCCCTTCAAATGTTCTCAGTCAAAATCCTAATATACATGTATCCATAAAAAAAAGTCATCAGAGAAAATTCCAAATTAGCATTAGTTAGTTTATCAACATATAATTATGAACTTCATAATGTCAAGCTGGTTAATAATTTTACCTCTTACTGTATAACAATATATATAACAGGGCATTGCTCAAGATAATTTAAGATGAGGACTGCATAATAAGCATAATTTTTTATACATACTATCATATACATATACAAAATACTATCATATAGGGTATTTTCTGCATTTGGGGAAGGCACCTTGGCCTTATCTCCTACAGTGCTTTTAGGTAAGTTTTATTGCTATTGCATTCATAGGGGAAAGCAAAATTTAAGATAACTCGGGATTTGAGGTAAAGCTGCATGATTTTAAAAAATTTCAGATGAAAAAGGGCTAGTAAAAAGCCACAGTTATAAAATGAAAAAGGTACATCAACTAACCTTTAGTAGAAGGTTCAGTGTTGATAGATTGTATTGTATCATGTGGTTTGTTAGATCCTTCAGCTGGGAATTTTATCATATCATATAAATCATACCATCTATCACCTTTCATTACAGGAAAATCTAACTCTCTAGGTATTGGTGACACTCCACATAAACCTCCTGATTTCTTCACTAAATCTACAGACAAACCTGTAAATATATATATATATATTTTTTTAATTGGGTTTAACGTTGTATTCAACACATATTAAGGTCATAAATACGAGGGACAGCTATTCCTACTATAGGTTTCCTGGACACTTTTCTATCACCAGTACTAACTTAACCTACCACGAGGCTGACAACTCATGTATAGGGTATGACCTATCCTAACCAGGCTCGAACCCGCGATCTCCGAATTCGGAGTCAGACATGCTAACCACTACGCCGCCGTTTCTGTAAATATATACATGTACTGTTAAAATTTGTTCAATTGTCCACTGAACACACATTAACCCTGCTGATTTAAATACTCACTACAGTAATTCTGTACTCATCATCAGTAAATATAGATACCTGTATTTAAGTACATAGATTATTGAACAAATATTGAGTATTTAAATGAAATGATAGTTATGTATAGAGGATATTTGTTAACTTCCGTGCAAGATCAGTTTTTTTAGATCTAATTCCAAAATTAGCAAATACAGTAAATCTTGCATAAGCGACCACGTCTCCTAAACGACCATTTGCACTAAGCGGCCACTCTGAGTACCCACCAACCAATTTTACTATTTAAATCTTTGTCTTAAGCGACTTTTGTCTAACGCGACCAGCGACCGCACATTTTGGTCGAAACTGACTGACTTATTTGTGTTAAACGACCGGGTCAAATAAATCTAATTTGGCAAAATCGTTAAAAATCGGTAATCAAAAATATACGTCGCCTCAATGTCTATCACCTAAACTCGTATGTCAGGCTCTAAAAATCAATAATTAACAGTCATAAATACTGTAAGATAAGGGGGTAGTGGGAACAATCAACAAAGTGACACTAATACTAACCAATTATAATGTAATTACATAATACACATTGAACAATTAGTCCCGTATAAGGGTCAATTAAAACATCCGTTCTGACCGTTCTATCACCGTAGAGAGTAATCATTTTCCAAAACATTTCTAGAGACTGCTAATTTGACTTTTTATACGTGCATAGAACGTGTAAAATAATATTTATTTAAAAATACGAACACGGAAACAATTTGTTTATTTAAACAAAGAAAGGTCAATATTGAGGACATTATAAACACGTTTTCCGAAAATATCGTCACGTTCCACTTTCAATATTAACAAGGCCAACATTTTTACGCATGAATATTGCAGCGCTTGTTAGAACAAAGAAGTAGCTTGGGTGTTGACGATTATCACTACTAATTATCATTAATTGTTTAAATTTCACTGTTTCAAATGTAACAGCATTTACTCTGATGACCTAAATATATTGATTGTTATAATGGCGAAAATTCCGGAAAATGCCCGGATTTTAACATGTACGTAAACAAAAACGACTGTTTCGCAGTTTTACTTAATTAAGTATATAATTGCAATTTGAACCTGAATTTAGGATGTTAAGAAGAAAGAAAATCTATATTCTCATCATTTGTATGTATTTGACGACATTTGAATGAAAATCCATCAGTCAAAATCGTCCCGTTGACAGATTAATGTTCTACGAAAATGACGAATTTTAGAATGTCAGGACGATTTCAACGTCGTAATCAACATTTGTCTTAAGAGACCATTGTCTTAAACGACCACTTTTTGTCTCTCCCTTGGATGGTCGCTTAACACAAGATCCACTGTATTCTCTTTCTTTCACATTTTATTATTTTTGTAAGAGAACTTTTTTATATAACTGTTCCACAGGCTTCTATAATATGATGTGAAACTATAAATGTTTTCAAAAAAATAACAAAGCATCTCTATGTTCCAGAACATGTGCTTTTATTCTACCTTGTTCAGCAACATACAGAATTACAGTACAATCGATTAAATTACATTCAATTACTTAACTAATAGAAGAGAACAATGTTTTCCTTATTTGACCATTTTTGTTCTGATCTTCAGAACAATAACACAATATCATTTCTCATCTATCATAATGATGAATTCTACCTGAACTCACAATTTTAGTATCAAGATTGTTAAAAACAAACATTTTTAACACACAAAATTACCATGAAATTATAAGACAGTTGAGAAAATATGAAAAATAGAAATGGTATAAATCAGGCTTCCCAGTAGGTGTCCATAAAAAAATAAGTAATCAAAGGTTTTGTTAGAATGACTGTATTATCATAGATATACACTTACCTGGTTCATACTGTATGTCACTGGTAAATATATTTTTAACAAACATATTAGCACATAGACGAACACCTTTAATATAAGCATATTTTCTATTGAGATACATAGACAGTATGTATTCTAAATCTAAACATAATATGGTCCATCTTGTTGATAAAGGTGCCGGCCCACAATTCTCTGAAAATATATCAAATATCAAGTTTTTTACATTTAAAATATGTGTTCATGTTAGAACTGCAACAACTCTCCGTACACTCGATTAAATACATTTATTTCTGAATAAGATCAATAATGCATATACATTTTCAAACTGATCTAATTAGCTAATACAAAACTTTATCATTATAACTGAAGTCTGAACCAGAAAGATACTAGCTTACCATGAACAAAACTTAAAAGATATAATATCAACTACAAAGAAAAGTAACAAACTGCAAGACTATCTCACTGGCTACATACATTGTCTTTCAGGTGCACTTAAGTTTCTATTGTTATAACTGACATAGGCATAAAAGTTAGTCTTGAACCGAAAATTATAGATTTCCCCCAAATTATTCACATATACATAGTATTATATAAATTTTAAATTCTTGAAAAGTAAGTATGTTATGTTGAAACTTTCAAGCAACTGTGTACCCTCATACACAGTAGTATGCAATCTGAGTTAAACAAATTTCCAGATATGATAAGAAACATACTAGTATTACCTTTTCCAGTAACTGCAGTGACAGCATGAACTGTACCTCTGGTAGCTTTACAAACAAACGGGAACTGTAACCATGTTGATGTGGATTTAAATTCTTTAAATAAATTAGAAAATGAAATCCTCACAACAAGATTATCTTGTGTAGCGACATCAATGTGTACAACAAAGTATTTGGTAGGTATTGGTTTCATTAGAAGATACATATATCTGCCTGTTAGACCAAGAGATTGAGTACTTGTCTTAGGTAGTTGTATGTAGTTTCCTGCAGGAATAGATCCAACAATCTTGAATACTGTAGACTTGACAGCTTTGTCCTGAAATAATATTTATTGATGCCAGGGCTCGAATTTAACAAAAACTTGGACTAGCAAAATTTTGCGAGTTGATTTTACTTCAACTCACAAAATGAACAAAAAAAACACTCACATTCTTTTCTCCAAATTATTATATCATACAAAGTAACTTTTTTACATGCAATATGAAAGCAAGTTAGTAAAATACTTAACTACAGCCAGAACAAGTGCTTTACTGTGGCATAAGCAAAGAATATCAAGTCTGTTTTTATGGTGAATCTTAAAGTATATTATACCATCAATCTATCTTGTCATTTCAATACTGATTACAGCCTCATTAGATAAGACAGTAATATTTCTGCAGTAATTTTAACTTGCAAAAATTTGCCAGTAAAAATAAAAGTTACTTGCATTTTTTCAAAATCCACTCACATTTTGCGAGTATGCGAGCTTAAATTCGAGCCCTGATTGATGCTTATATTATATATACATTATTTTATCGAATCAAATCAAATCTTACAGTTACTGCCTTCTCATGGCCTGGGTAAGTAAGTACATCACAGGATCTTTCAGGGTAGATGTCTCGAGAGAGATAGTCTTGTATGTTCTTGAGCACTAGCCGGATTTATATTGTTTAATAGTAAAGGGCAACATTATCTACAAGCCTGATGATATAAAGTAATACATTTTCACAAGCTCATGAAGCCATTTCCACTAACCCAAGGCTTCAGGTCAGTGGATTATGGTGATAACTTGAAGAAAATGATTTCATTTTAAACAGGAAAAATAATTTCATTCTACTCTAGAATTTTAGTTTAAAAAAAAAAAAGAACCAAATTTACCATAGCAGATGTGACCTCTCCTTCTTTGGTGGCTTTCTTCCATGATGATACATTAAAATGTTTGAACACATTAACATATGGATGCTGCCACACTGAAATAAATTGGATGATTTCAACCATTAACTTTTTTTTAACAATAAATCAACAAATGACAAAACGATTTTGACAATTAAAAGCAAATCACTCAATGGTCTTTTTACAGCATGATGTCTAATAAATTATATTGGAATTTCATGTTTTTCAAAAATTGTGTTCTAATCAGGGAGAGATCCAGGTTTTTTTCTAGGGGGTGGTCCAAACTTTTGAACCACATACACACTTTGTTTGCAAAATAACGAAGCATATTTAATAAAAACTACAAAACAATTAAGAGTTATGTTAAAGATTATTTAAACACAAGGGCTAGCAAAGCGAGCGCAAGGAAAATTGCTTTTTGCTAAGAACTTAAAATGGTTAAACACATAGACAATGTTACAGTTTCAGTTTCACTCAAAGACAGGTATATTTTGGAATTTTCAGGGGGGGGGGGGGGTCCGGACTCTCCTGACCCCATGATGATAACAGTAATTTAACCACATTAATAATTAATGATAAGAGTAATTTAACCACACTGTTAAATTACTGCTATCATCATGGGGTCAAGAGAGTCCGTCATCATAAATTAATTGTTTGATTGCATTAGTTCATGTATAGCCTGACATAGGATTATCTGAACATTGAGATATCACTATCACTGAGTTCTGTTCAATGGCATTAATTCTAATGTCCCACATTGTCAATAAAAGACGAATTACTCAAATGTGAGGGTGATAGTGATCGGGGTCGAATCGACCAAGGGCCGAAAGTTGACGGTCCATGTAATTACCGAAATACAGCAGATTTCCCGAAATACAGCAGATTTCCCGAAATACACCCGAAATACAGTTTGTCAATTGGTATAGTACGCGTATTACAGTACCTGTTTAAACTATATTGCTTTAAAATATGTTATATTAGTAATATGCAACCCAAATTGATGTGTTAATAATAGTTAAAATTAAGAGTGACGTTAAAAAAAATAACTGATGTTATTGGCTATTATATCTATCCCGAAAATACAGTTTATAAATTCACTGTATTTTGGGATAGGTCTAGTAGCGTTAAAAACTTGTCAAAGTATATTAGTAAGTTAATGAATCGGCTGTTTAATATGCAGATTTCCCGAAATACAATTGAGACCATTATAACATAAAATTATATATAAAGTATAAATAATATGATAAATGTATAAGAAATATATATTGCATGTTATTGTACTTTTTATATTTATATATATAAAAAACGATGTGTAATATCACTTATTTGTCATCAAGATATTGTCACGATTTGCATGAAACTGTATGATTGTTCATCAAGGAACTAGAAACAGCACTTCAGAGCAATTATTCAAGAACTACTATGAAGATAAAATAAATTAAGAGTTATAACAAGTGAAGAAAAATGAAGATGAATAACAAATTATTATTATGATTTTATCCATTTATTTCACATACTTTGGTAACAATTTTACTCTATAAATATACATTTATACAAATATACTACAGTTTTTAGTAAGTTTTTCTAAAACAGTTCTGAACACAACATTGAAAAAGCTTCATCCCTTTGTTATCATACCCTAGGTGAACCTTGTCATCAAACATCCGTGTTCTATAGGAAATTTTTTGTCCTAATTGTATGAACTCACAAGTGTCATTTTGATAGTAATAATCCTTCAATTTCTTATTCAACGAGTTTCTCATCTTGTTGAAGGTCTCAGTAGATATGTGTGTGAATACGGGACAAAATCCTCTTTCAATTATACTAGCTAGAAAAATCTTCTTCACTCCATTATCTTGTAGAGTTTTGACGAGTTCTACCAACTCACAGAAAACTTCATGTGGTGTACTCTCATGATTTAATGAATTCCCTCCCACGTTGAGAAAAACATATCTGAAAAAAAAGAAAAAGAATCTATGAATATGTGTTACAACCAAGTATGTACAGTAAATACTATCTGAGCATAAAATAATATCCGATATGGCATAACCATGTCATAATTTGTCAGGTCGAGTGGTTGCGACATTAGTTGATACACAGATGAAGATGCTCATTAAACTTCGGTGTAGTCACTTTTACTTATCCTATAATGTCTGGGTCGAGTGTGTGCGATATTAGATGTCTAAGTATTCACATAAAAAATCACGGGAGTGTACAAGTTAAAGAAAGAGCGTATAGTATGTAATGATATTTACTGGTCCTATAATGTCTGGGTCGAGTGTGTGCGATATTAGATGTCTAAGTATTCACATAAAAAATCACGGGAGTGTACAAGTTAAAGAAAGAGCGTATAGTATGTAATGATATTTACTGGTCCTATAATGTCTGGGTCGAGTGTGTGCGATATTGGTTGTCTAAGTATGCACATAAAATTCACAAGTTAAAAAAAGAGCGTACAGTATGTAATGATAGTTACTTATCCTATAATGTCGGGGTCGAGTGTGTGCGATATTAGTTATCAAGTATTTACATAAAAAATCACGGGAGTGTACAAGTTAAAAAAAGAGCGTATAGTATGTAATGATATTTACTGGTCCTATAATGTCGGGGTCGAGTGTGTGCGATATTGGTTGTCTAAGTATGCACATAAAATTCACAAGTTAAAAAAAGAGCGTACAGTATGTAATGATAGTTACTTATCCTATAATGTCGGGGTCGAGTGTGTGCGATATTAGTTATCAAGTATTTACATAAAAAATCACGGGAGTGTACAAGTTAAAAAAAGAGCGTATAGTATGTAATGATATTTACTGGTCCTATAATGTCGGGGTCGAGTGTGTGCGATATTGGTTGTCTAAGTATGCACATAAAATTCACAAGTTAAAAAAAGAGCGTACAGTATGTAATGATAGTTACTTATCCTATAATGTAATAATAGACACTTACTTTGGTTTGTACTTAATTAGTTTCTCTAATTCTTCTTGTATTTTATACTTAGTGGACATACCCGATACCCCAAAGAAAGCATGGGGCCTTGATATGTCCAGTTTTCCTTTACAATATTTATCTAGTCTCCTGACATAACTATCACCAAAGATAGCACAAGACATTATGAAGTTTTGGAAATATATGTATTGTGATATTTAATGTGGATAAAGAATGATTTCCGTTGTCTTGTAAGAACCCTTAAATACAAGGAAATGATCTACGACAAGAATCACTCAAAATGCAAACTTGTGTCATGTATCATTATGGAGAATGGGAAACAATATCGTAGCTTGTGTATGCAAAGCCAACAAAAATGTTTGCGTCACAAATCGATCACATTTATGACTACTAACAATAAATCATAGCTGAACTGACATGTTTGCATCACATTACAGAAAACTGTGCTAATCATGTATAGACATATATGTAGAAAAAGTAATTAGTGAGAAATGACTTATCATAATACTTATTACAACAATAACAACCTTTATTTATATAACCAATGAAAGTGGTCGAGTGGTTGCTAAATTAGTTAATATTCATTTAATGTTTTCATTTACAAAACTCATAGAAATTGCCCGCTCGATTGGACGGGACAAGATAATGAGTAATTGTTCATCAATGTATGTACAAATAATACCATTTAATCTAAAACAAAATTATAAAAAGCAGATTACTGATAGATGCATTTGTCAACTTGTATCTAATTCTGCGATTTATGAGTCATGTTAATTAATTCATATTGTTACACATTTAATAAAAAATCGGACGGCAAGATTGGTATCGAAACACGTGATAATCATGATTCTTTAATCAATATCTTTAACAAGTTTCATTCTATGTAACATTACAAATGATAATCGCTAATTGCACCATTGTGCACGTTCTCACATTTTCTAACGGATTTTAATTGATTTTCACACTTAATGAAAGAGATCGATTATCGATTTCGCGGATACAGTATATCAATTATTTTGACATATCATACACAATGTTTTAATCCAATTAACATTGTTAATGATACCTTTGATGTATCAATGTGTGACCGCTTTCTTTATGAATGCGGCACATTAAAGTTTTAGACTGAGATTTTAATTAACATCTCATAATTATCGCTTTTAAAAGTATGAAAAACAAAACATTATTGTTAATGATACCTTATTATTTTTTCATGTCGGTAGTCACCTTCGGGATGCAGCACTTTGTGTAGCCGACGCATTTTTGTCAGTATTATTCAATTCATTAATTTTTGTCAGTATTACTCAGTTCATGCATACTCATTATTTTTTCATGTCGGTAGTCACCTTCGGGATGCAGCACTTTGTGTAGCCGACACTTTTTGTCAGTATTATTCAATTCATTAATTTTTGTCAGTATTACTCAGTTCATGCATTCTCATTATTTTTTCATGTCGGTAGTCACCTTCGGGATGCAGCACTTTGTGTAGCCGACGCAATTTTGTCAGTATTAATCAGTTCATGCATACTCATTATTTTTTCATGACGGTAGTCACCTCTTTTGTAAGTTTGTAAATTATGTAAATTAATGTCTTATTCACTTTGTTCTTCTGAGATAAAATAAGTTTTTTATTTTTATTTTATGTTTATTTACATTTGTATTCATGTATTTCTTAGTCACATCGATATTTACACTGTATCATCTGATATTGTGTTAATAAACGTTACACTTATTAATTATCATATGTTCTTATTATGTTTTAATATTTTCATACATATATTTGTACTAGATGTATATTTATATTTGATTGATGTATCAATTTTATTTTCAGGTAGCATTTTTATTTAAGTATATTTACATTTGTATTCAAGTATTTCTTAGTCACATCGATATTTACACTGTATCATCTGATATTGTGTTAATAAACGTTACACTTATTATTTATCATATGTTCTTATTATGTTTTAATATTTTCAGACATATATTTGTATTAGATGTATATTTATATTTGATTGATGTATCAATTTTTTTTAGGTAGCATTTTTATTTAAGTATATTTACATTTGTATTCTTGTATTTCTTAGTCACGTTGATATTTACACTGTATCATCTCATGTATATTTATATTTGATTGATGTTTTAATTTTTCACATTTATTTTTTAATTCATTAAATTTTCATTTAATTGATTCATTTAAAGTTCTAAGAATTAATGAATAACATTTTGCAGATAAATATATGTAAACCATGCTTACATATTAACTTAATTTTTCACATTCATATTTTTATAGTTCTTTTTCATATGCATTCATCATCTTCAAATTATACTATGTAAATAATTCCAATAATTCTCATGTCATATTTTTTAATTTTTGGCAAGTTCAGTATGAATAAAGAATGAAAGGGATATTTTAGATATTTTGTTTGTTGGGACAATGATAATAATTAAATTCTTAACATTATGTACTTGTTGAAATAACAATCCTCTGTTTATAATGGGAGGGGGGACGGACCAAGACATGAGCGCCTCCCAGTTGGTTTGGTCCGGATGCAGGTCGATCTCTTGTCATATCAACATTGATATGTGTTAAAGACATCCACCTGTAACTGAACGCTCATTAACAAGATTAAAACATTAACATTACTAATCAATTGACCCGAAATACGCATATATTTCTTATACATTTATCATATTATTTATACTTTATATATAATTTTATGTTATAATGGTCTCAATTGTATTTCGGGAAATCTGCATATTAAACAGCCGATTCATTAACTTACTAATATACTTTGACAAGTTTTTAACGCTACTAGACCTATCCCAAAATACAGTGAATTTATAAACTGTATTTTCGGGATAGATATAATAGCCAATAACATCAGTTATTTTTTTTAACGTCACTCTTAATTTTAACTATTATTAACACATCAATTTGGGTTGCATATTACTAATATAACATATTTTAAAGCAATATAGTTTAAACAGGTACTGTAATACGCGTACTATACCAATTGACAAACTGTATTTCGGGTGTATTTCGGGAAATCTGCTGTATTTCGGGAATATGCTGTATTTCGGTAATTATGGTGGACAGACGGGTTCTCGCACCTCTAAGGACTCAATGAACCATTTCTAATTAATGCAACAATACTTTCAGAAAAATACATTTAAAACGAACCTTTTAATCTATATTCCATTTGTTTATCATATACTTGCTGATATTTTATATTTAAAACAAATCCAAATTCTTCCAAAAAAAAAACACGACCATTTTCTGAAAACTGTCATGGCGGCTAAAAATAGATGACCTAATTTCGCACTTCTACCGTATTTGGCTCTTTGTGACGTCATAATTAGCTGCCATATGACTGTCACGTGACTTTATGAGCAAGGGCTACCTGCCATGTGCTTTTTTTATTATAACATACTTTTAAACAATATTTAATGGATTGTACTGACAGAGCAGAAAAAGGTAATAAGGATTTACTGAAAAATATTCACCATCACAAAATTTTCATTCTAAAAACCTGTTTCTTGCGCATTATTCTCGTTTGACAGTTGTAGTTGCGTTGATTGTTTACTTGACATTGCGCACACGAATTTATGACGTCATACGCAATAAAATAGCAAAGTAAACAACTTTTTTATGAAAGGACCGAAATCAGGTGAGGAACGAGATCAGGTGTTTGTACGATACATGGACCCGAAAGTTGACCATTCCAGGTAGCAAATTACACCAAATATTTGCCAACGAAGATGTTAATACATACTTATCACAAATCAGGCGTTTAATAATTGGTTAATTTGAAATTTTTAGAACCACAAAAGTGTGTAATAACGTTGATTTTACTACAGAATAGACTCTAAAGCGTCTGCACGAACAAGTCCCGGCATGAAAAATAGAAATCTAGTTTAACAGATTTTTGATCGCTAATTGCTTTTAAACATCAACAAATTAATACTCACGCTGTGCCATTTTTATTTTGATGTGTGTGAAATCAGTTTTGCAAATTTGGACACTCTTTCAACATAGAAATCATAAAATTTCTACTATTTCATTTGAGACAAGTTTGTTTTGCCGCCATGTTTGTTTACTACGCATGCGTGTAGCACAAATACACGCTAGGTAACCGATGAGAAGAATTTTGCGCTTACTGCCGTATAATTGATCACGTTGAGTAGTCTACTTAAGACTGCGGAGAGAGTCTAAGGGTCGTGGATCGAGGGAGTTTCAAGGAGAGAGTCTAAGGGTCGTGGATCGAGGGAGTCTCAAGTCAGTGGAGAGGGGGAATTATGTCCAGCTTTTAAGCCCATACATAATGTCAATTCGATTTTCAATAGAAAAGTATAGGGGAAAATTCTTTGAACGTTCATAACTCTTTTATTTTTAAAAGCAATAAATTTTGTGCAAATGATGCAAAAAAGTTTAAACTTTCTGCTTTCATTTAATTGATTTTTTGGGGGTTTTTTTTGTAAAATTGTAAAGTTTTGGTCAATTTTAATGTTCTATTTGATTACTCACGTTACTATAGAATAAATTCTAAGGGAAATAAATACACTTGCTGACAAAACTTGAAAAATAAAGGCTTTCCGGTTCTTAAATCAAATTTGTGCAAATGACATGAGAAAGCTGTAGACCTCTATGTTTTCTAGTTTTCGCAGCACTTTTTATATTTCATATTTTATATTTGAAATATCTAAATGAGTTTTGGTCCCTTTTGCACCTTTTTCCAAAAGTTTTGGATTTTTAATACATGTATTTTTTCTTAATTTTATAGTGTGCGCTATCGGATTTATGGACCCCTGGTGTGATTGTATATTACACTGCGCATAGCAAGGCACAGCGGACACACTTTTATGACAGGATTACCTTCCTGTCTCTATTTTATTGATAACTATATGTGTATATATACATCTATAGTTGTATCTGTCAAATGATAGTAGTAGTTTTGTTTATTTATTCTCGCCTATATGCCTATAGGCTTCAGGCGAGTATTTACTATTTTCTGCCTTTTTAAAAAAAATATTGACTACATTGTATTTTAAAAAGTAGGACGAGTAGCCCTAAAAAGGGCTGTGTTGGTTTTCTCAATATGTTGAGGGCCCTGAAAAGGGCCAAACCGACACTATTCGCTTATATTAATGATTTGACTATATTAAGAAAAAGAAAAATAGGGGGGGGTGTTAAGTGTGTATGACTGTATTGTATGCAAAATGTCACCTTTAAAGTTGTGAAACATTATCTGTTAATTTACACTTCTTGCACAATGGATGATATAATACATGTATACAACATTTGTCTGTAGACAACGTATTTAATTAATCCCCCGATATGTCTTGAAATCTATATAACTTTGATGGTGACCTATGATCATAATCTTATCTCATCGATCACAACATGAGGTCACGGTTTATAGATTATATCATCGCAAAACTGATGTATCAACAATCGGTGCTATATAGCTGTATCATAAAGCGAAAATCTTGATGGGTCTAAAAGTTGGGTATGCTCTTAAAGTCTGTAATCTGTAGAGGAGGAATGTAAATGCTGAGCTTTAGGGGATATCAATGCTTAGGATGGGAAGTCTCAAGGCCGTTGAAAGGAAGGCTCAAGGCTGGGGAGAGGAAGTTTCAAGTCGGAGAGAAAGAGAGATCCTCAAGACTGTGGAGGGGGGCTCAATGCTGTGGAGAGTGACCTCAGTGTTGTGGAGTGATTGATCAATCTGAAGTCTGTGAAGGAGGCTTAAAGCAGTGGAGCAATCTCAAAGCTGTGGATGTAGAGTGTCAATGTTGTGGATGGGGGTCTTAAGGCTGTCAATGTCAATGCTGTGGAGGGGTGTCTTAAGGCTGTGAAGTATCAAGGCTGTGGGAGTATTGCCTACCAGGGTATTGAGGAAGAGTCTTATGGCTGTTGAGAGAGTGTCAAAGCTGTAAAGGGGTCTTAATGCTATGAAAAGGGAGTCTCAATATGCCATGGAGAGAGAAACGTAAGGCTAAGGAGAGTGTCTCAAGGCTGTTGAGTGGGAACCTCAAGGCTAAGGGGGGAGTCTGAAGGCCGTTGAGAGGGGAGTCTCAAGGCTATGAAGAGAGTCTAAAGACCGTGGAGGGGGACCTCAAGGCTAAGGGGGGGTCCGAAGGCTGTTGAGGGGGAACCTCAAGGCTATGAAGAGAATCTGGATGCTGGGGAGGGGGAGCCTCATGGCTATGAAGAGAGTCTCAAGGCTGTTGAGGGGGAACCTCAAGGCTATGAAGAGTCTGGAGGCTGTGGAGGGGGAGCCTCAAGGCTATGAAGAGAGTCTCAAGGCTGTTGAGGGGGGACTTTAACACTAAGGAGGGGGTCTTGGGCTGTGGAGGGGGACCTCAAGGCTATGAAGAGAGTTTGGAGGCTTTGGAGGGGGAGCCTCAAGGCTATGAAGAGAGTCTGGAGGCTTTGGAGGGGGGACCTCAAGGCTAAGGGGAAGTCTCATGGCTGTTGAGGAGAACCTCAAGGCTATGAAGAGAGTCTGGAGGCTTTGGAGGGGGGGACCTCAAGGCTATGAAGAGAGTCTGGAGGCTTTGGAAGAGGGGACCTCAAGGCTATGAAGAGAGTCTGGAGGCTTTGGAGGGGGACCTCAAGGCTATGAAGAGAGTCTGGAGGCTTTGGAGGGGGGACCTCAAGGCTATGAAGAGAGTCTGGAGGCTTTGGAGGGGGGACCTCAAGGCTAAGGGGTAGTCTCAAGGCTGTTGATGGGAACCTCAAGGCTAAGGAGGGAGTCTCAAGGCTGTGAAGAGTGGCTGTGCTGTGATTTATCTCAAGTCTGTGAAAAGGCTTAAGTCTCTGGAGGAAACTCATGGCTGTGGATGTTGTGTGTCAAGTCTGTGAAGGGAGAGTCTTAAGGCTTTGGAGTCTTAGGCTGTGGAGGGGAGTTTTAAGATTCTGACAGGGATCTCAAGGCTATGGAGCAAGTTTCATGGCTGTGGGGGGAGTCTCAAGGCTTAGGAGGAGCAGTCTAAGGCTCTGGAGAGGAGCATAAGGCTGTGAATAGAGGAACCTCCAGTCTGGTGGGAGGTATTTCAGTGCTGATGAGGAGCAGGAGTCTCAATGGTGTGAAAGCAAGCATTAATATAAATTCAAAGATTGTTTTCCTATGTCTTTGATCAATGCAAAAACAACACACATATTTTGGCAATTTTTATTTCAGTAAACTAGAAAAAATACATATAGATCTATTGCACAGCAAATAATTTACAGAAGTTATCAAAAATATAAAACCTGCACAACCAGTATAGTCTTGTAAAAATATCAAATATAAAATCAAATTACGAATATAAATATTTTATCTTACCTCGTACAGAATACTCGTTTTTCATTGGCCGAGAGCGGTCACGTGCTGACCATGTATTATCCCATATTAGGTCAGTAGATTCTAATATCCAGTCAGTAACAAAATTTATAAATGATAGCGCTGACGAAACCTTATTTTTAATTCAGATGGGGGTACTCGGTAAGATAAATTCGTTACACAGTCAGTTACTGACCGGATACGGTGTGATACCGGGTCAGTGAATAAATATTGGGCTCGAGCTACGCTCTCACCCAATATTAATTTACTGACCCGGTATCACACCGTATCCGGTCAGTAACTGACTGTGTAACTAATAGTATATTATACTTATATATACACAGGTACATGTATAGTATGAGACATGGATGTCAATATTAAAAATTCTTACCAACACATTATAATAAGTTATACATGTATCTCTAAAATACATCTTTGGTAACAGTAAGTTCGTTCAAATAATGGCAGACTGTAAAAGTTGAGCCAAAGTCAGCATTATCAGTCCACTTAGCTAAACACACTTTCATATCTATACATCCATAGGATGTGAAAAGAAGGAGACTGTCAATATTTACATAAAAAATATAACACACCAATTAAGGTGTTCATATATAATAAATGTATAAACATCATTTACCCTTCTACAAAAACTGACAATTCCCCCACTATATGGAGCAAAATTGATATAATTGTAAACTTCTATTTGAAGGGCATAGCCTACTGCTACAAGTGATCTAACCACAGAGGTAAAATTCAGATGTCGTACCATCATTCAAACAGGAGAATATTGATAATAATTATTACATAAAGTTTTAACAAATAAAACTGTATAGGTTCTAAAAATTGACCTGAGGCAAAAAACAATTAGGGACTTAAGTCAGTTATCTTTCCCTGATAAAATCTGAAGCAATCCAATTGGTAAGTAGGTCCTTACAGTTGGAATCATAGGATTTTATCATTGTATTTCTATGTAAGGATAACAAAATATTTCATCTAATATCTTTCTTGTTAATGAAGATATTAACAGAAGTGATGAAATTTAGATAGTCATTTACCCTAAAAATACTTAGCTTGAATTTCAAACATATTAAATGATTTACAAAAAAGTTATTTAAGATTAATTTTGGCAAATTGACATTAAAAAGTAAGGGGAAAATCCGAGTAATCCAACTAATAGGACCTAAGTATTTGAAGAGTATATAAGGGGAAATAACTGACTAAAGTCCCATATTAAAATATCATATGCATACATTGTATCAGATACACGTTATGTCGTTACCATAGAATATAATGTATTAATTTGTCTTGCGTCAATTTGCTTAAACTATAACATAGAGACAGTGGACGTCATGTGAGCATATTATATATTTACAAAGGAAAGTTTTTCGTATTATGATACTAAAAGCAATAAATTAAAAACACCGAACAGTCCATCAAAGTATCAAAATAAAAATAAAAGTTTAATACAAAACATATCAAGTCATACATGATTTATCATGTTAATTGTACATATTATACAACAGTTATAATTATCTTAAATGTAAAATGAATAACCTCGGACATATTTAGGCGCCATTTTGAAACTACCAGTGTTGAAGTAAACAAATACACGATCGTTAAGGCGAAGAGTAATGTTTTGTTTTTAGTCTGCAAATTTGAAATAACACAGTTCAATGATATCGCTGAACAATATTTGGTTCAATATATAACATAGAAATATGTTTTGACAAAGATCTGTGTGTAGACTACAAGAACTATTTTGCATAACTGTTACATGCTTCGCCTCACGTAGATAGTAAAATCCCAAGCCTCCAGTGTAGACCCCCCATGAATCCTTTCGAGATTATTCATTCATGAAAGGTCGAGGTGTTCTGAATGACCAAACTCCTCACAGCGGTTACGTCACGCGTTGCTACTTTAACCACTGCCTTCACATGAATCACGTGACGCAAGTAGTACCATGTGACTACTGTTTTAAATTTAAACTGGCAATAACGGTTAGCCTAAAATGTGTTAGGCGGAATGTAGCGAAAAATAACATTGAATGATAAAAAAATTGGTTGATTTACAAGTACTGCCAAAGAAATAAGATTAATTAAATAGAAATATATCATCATGTACCAAAACTGTTTAATTCATGAATAAATTACAACGGAAAGTGAGCAAGGTCGGGACTGAGCTGCGTTGTCCACCCAATAGGGTCCTTAGTCTACCTCACGCTACTTACATGATGCTTTTGTTGAGTAATCTTCAGTATTTATGATTAAACTTTATGTATTTGATACTGAATGATATATCATTTATATATTAAATGACTAAAATAAGTGCAATTATCCATTTAATATTTACTTTGCGTAACATTTTGTTATTTGTGCAATTTTACGCACTTTAGGTAACCGGTGTCAGGGTAAAATTAATCTTGTTTTTTTTACAAGTTATTTATTCATACTATTTATTTTTTCGCTTTATGTACTTTGAACATTATATTTTACTAAGAGAAGACTAAATTTATTGAAAATATTGAATTGTAAAAGAAAAGATGAAAAAAGTTTTTCGGCTCTCTGAGGGACGAATTTAACTTGTGGTGGCAGTGGTTATTGATTTGATAAAGGGAGATAACCGCTGCGGGGAGTTTGCTGAATGACATAGAAATGATACAGATATGTTACTTAAGGAATACAGTTCCAAACACCACTTTCAGTTAAAATCTAATTTTGTAAAGGTATGATAAAAACTCACAAAATATGACATTTTTCATTTATTACAATATTTTAGTAAGTTTGCATGGATAAGATTCATTACATAACTTGTTATTTCTCAAAAATATTTGACAATAAGTTTTAATAGGAGTTAGTGATTTCCTCCCTTGCATATGAAAATAGAAAGAATGATTTTAAATGTGTCCATAAAAAGTATATGCTGGCATTATTAAAATACAGTTCAGAAAATACAATGAACAAACAAATGTAAACAAATGTAACTATTTAAGCATTATTCAGCTGCCATAATACATAGTTTTTAGTTAGGGATTGTATACCTTGATATTGATATGTTGCTAAAAATAGAATTGTAACTAAAAATAGATATGTTACTATATATAGAACTGATACTAAGAATAAGATTGATAAATTAAAATACCAACAACAAATTCAAAGGTATAAAGAAGTTGTTTGTTTACCGATTTTTACACAGGTGACTGTATGAAATTGAAATTACCCTGCAACAATCTAAGTATGCAAATACAATGTACATGTAATAAAATAAGTTTTGATATTCTTAGCCAAAGTATACCTAACGAAACGTCTAAGTACTCCGATTTCAGTATTGTAGGAAGACTTATTTTTCAACATTAAAGTCTAATCGATGATGGGAATGTGTTTTGGACCATACTGACCTTTGCTTTCATGGTTTTCATGCTACTTTAACAATGCAAAACCATTTTTGTCACGCATGCGCTGACATGGGAAGATTTTCTAATTGTTTTGATTGAACAGAAAATAAGCAATTAGAAGTCTTATTCTGCAGGTGACGCATAGTCTGGCAAAAGACCTATGGCAATTTCTCGTTCTTGAAGTGACATTTGAGCTATTTCTTGATTTTTTTTGTTGTGCATATCAACACACTAATGATATTCACTAAAACTGACAATGTGCAATTTTTGCACGATAAGCATGTGCGCTTGTCCGCTTTTCTGCACATGCACGACAAAAGAAGTTTCGTTAAGTATACATATTATTTAGTTTTGGCACATCAATTTTTTATATTAAAAAAAATATAAACCTCTGAATGTTATTTCTTAAATCGAGAACTTGAGGTCTATTATAACTGAACAAATCAGTATGAAATTGGTATCAGGTAAAAATTCAAACATAAATTCAATATAAATCATATATCAATCCAACCATTGACACAAAAGTAATTATGTTCACAATCACAAATGCTTTATATTTAAGTGAGTTTAGACCAATTTTGTTCAGAAAGTAGGTATTTTATGACCAATCTCAATATGAGGTTAAACACTCAGCTCACATGTACTTTATATCACAAATATTTGAGCTTGAGATTCAAACTTTGACAATATATCTTTCTAAATAATCAAGTTTTATTTCTGGAAGATTAGAATGAAAGTTATAAACTAACCCTACTAGATAAAATAAGTAATGTTCACTCATACTGGGCTTTGGGCTAATGGGTTAATCCAACAACTGTTTATATTACTCTAAGTCATCAAGTTGTTTGCCTAGAGGGTCAGAATCTCCCACATATACTGTACATTGTTGAAATGTTGTCAAGTTTTCTATACTATCTTTATCCAATGGATTATCTTGTAAATCTAACGTCTTCAAAGATTCCATTTTACTTAATCTCTCAACATCCACCGCTGGAATGAAAAATAATTGTCATTTAAAGATAGAAAATATATGTGGAAAAAAACAAAAATCGAATGGAGAATGCAATACCAAGTTTGTGGTAAGATGAAGATAACCACAATGGGAATAATGATAACAATAGCAAAAAATGTTAATAATACTAATAATAATAGTATTAAAAACAATAAAAATAACAAAATAATAATTTATAATTAATTACAATAACATTAATACTTAAAATAACAAAATAATAATTACAATAATATTAATTATTTAAAATGACAAAATAATAATTAAAATGACAATAATGAAATAAAAGTAATAAGAGATTATTAACTCTATTGTAAAACTAGTTATTGGTTTCCCAGAACTAAGTATTTGGTATTTAAGTTTTAATGCTGAAGTAAACTGCAAGATAAGCTACATATGGGATATGAGTCATCGGAGCTATCAATATTGAAATTACTAATCTTCATTATCATGTGACTACAAACATCAAGTATAAGTACTTACATGTAACACATTGTAATAACAACAAGAATAATAATGATGATGCCAATTTCAATTATAAATAATGATGAGTAAAGTAGAGTAAAGAAGTTATTAGTTTCCTGTGTCAAAGTGTCTTGCTAGGACAAAACAAGGTAAAGCTATGGATGGAATAGAAAATCTTAACAGAAAGGGTGTGGCCAAATAGTTACAACATTGGACTGGTAAACAGATCTCTGTTGGTTTAAAGCTCATTAAAACGCCTTCCTTGTTGTTCCCTTGAGGAAACTTTATTTTTATTGCTAAATACTGGGGGACCAGGAGGTGGACTTGAGTGTTAAATCTAAGTTGTAACAACTTGTTTCATGATCAAGCTAATATATGTTTTTTGTTTGTTTTTGTAACGTCATATTCAACACATATATAGGTTATATATATGATGGCCAGCTCTTCCTACTATAGGTTTCCTGGACACTTTCTATCACCAGTACTAACTTACCTTACCACGAGGCCGACAACTCATGTATAAGGTATGACCTGCCACGACCGGGTTTCGAACCCCGATCTCTGGATTCGAAGTCAGACATGCTAAGCACTACGCCACGGCCGCGGCTAAAATATGTTTGTACATTAATATAAATATCAAGAAACTACGAAGAAATTTTTATCACATGACAACAAAGTTTCAAGTACAATACTTACATGTAATACTATTATAACTAGCTACAATTGTAGTTAAGTTTTTACATTGATATACAACAGAAGGTAAACTATCTAACTTGTTATGTGATATATTTAATATTGTAAGATGTTTGATATCTTCTAACTCTGCTGGTAAACTTGTTAAATTGTTCTCTAATATACACAACTCTGAAAATATACATACATGTTGTGTATGGAATTACCACCCTTTAATCAGGGGGCAAAAAAGGCCCTTTACCCAACTCAAAAAAAAGTAAAAAATTCCAGATTTGAAGGAAAATATTCCCAACTGATTACTAAGGTAAAATTAAAACAGTCAAACTTATTAAGATATGTTTAGATTTATGAAGAGATTAAACATGGACTTTTAATAAGGTTATGTATGGCGACCTACTCGCCTAACTTACATTCCTGGACAATTTTCTTTACCAGTACTTACTACTTTTTACCAACTTCTCCCAATATGAAGACAAATCAATAACAAATATCAAATTTCCATGGTAAGGTATAACATGCCACAGGTAAGAACAGAACATTGGATAATGGGATTAAAATCCTGCATTCTTTCTCAAAATTGATATCATGATATAGAATTGATATCAGGTAAATTGCTTCTTTATAAGTACATGTATAACATAATAACTTCCATTGACTAACCTTTCAGCAAAGGAAATTTTGAACAAAATTTTGCTGTAATTTTTTTAATCTTGTTTTGACTCAAATCACATTTTTCAATCTCGCTGTTCTTCAACATAAGATATGTGGCATCAGGAATACTGAGTAGTTCACATTTAGATAAATCTGAAATTCACACAAGAAATATAAAATTACAATAAGAACAAAAGCTTCTGCTATTAAGACCACATACCTTGATTAATCCAAATCAATTTCATTTTTGTGGAATTCTTAGTTTCAAATACATAATTGAGAAGATAAAGGTCCCTGTACTAAGTTCTGCTCTTAACATATTAAGACTATCCATTTTAATGGTCCTACAAAAGGAAATTTACTGTAAGTCAGCTAATAGCTATTTATCTAATATTAACCGTTATACGTAATACCTCTATACTTAAAAGTTAGTTTATATATTTTGTAAGTGACAATGTTAACAGTTGTGTCATTGAGGCTTGTAATCAACATTTTGTCAATTAGACATCTAAATAGAAATTTGCCAGAAGAGCTTAATTACTCGATAAGCAAGCTTACAGTAATTACATGAATATGTTTCTGTACATGTCATGGAATTTGTTACTTTTAAACAATGAAAATAGGAGACATTCAAGGTAAAACTCATGAAAATCCATAACTTAATGTTTCCCGTTGCTGTTGACTTTGAAAAAGCCCTGACTATTCACAGTACTTAGTGTAATTGTTACTGAGAGCTATGTGACTGTCAAGTTGTGTAATGTCTATTTTTGGTAAAAAATACAGCAATTTTTCATACCTAAAAATTTCGTTTCCTTGGCTTCCTCAAGACGTCTAGCGACACGAGCTATTTCTTGAGCCATATCTTCTTAGTTTTAAGACTTCTCCTGGACTTAAGACACAAACTTTCATTCAACAATAACAGTTACAACCCTTCTGACTCAGCTGTCAAACATGTGTTTACAAAATTAAATATCGCTTCAACGTAGAAAACAAAATAAAATTATAATTCAGGTTTTAAGTTATTTTGAACGTTAAATATCTTGCTTAAATGTGTTTATAAGAAAGAAAGTTATTGTGTTCTTTGTTAAAAGACTTAATTACAATTTTAACACAAAATTATTTTGTTAATGATGCCAGCAGTATCACTAATTACAGCTTATGTAATACACAAAATAAAAACTTTTGATTTGATACAAAACTCCACAAATCACTATGATTTATATTTCTTAGCAGTGAAAACTAAAGAAAATAATATTTATGATAAGAATACTCCTTGGTAGAAGGTTGATAAAAATAATTATAGTATTTTTATTTGATGTAAGCGGTAGACTGCAAAACGTAAACAAACATTTTTTGCAAGAGTCCAGTGGATGTATTTAAACAGTCATGTTCAAGTTATCAACTCTTGTCACATCAAAGGTTCTTGCTGAATCATTAGAAAAGTTCCCAAATAAACTAAGAGTACTTGATGCTACCTGGTTTCTTCCAAATAGTGGACGAAATGGTTTTGAAAATTACAAAGAAGGTCACATACCAGGAGCAGTTTACTTTGACATTGATGAATGCTCTACTAAGTCAGATTATGAACACATGCTTCCATCTGAATCTCAGTTTGAAGATTATGTTGGTAACCTTGGTATAGACAATGATACACATGTTGTCGTTTATAATGATCATCCAATGTTTGCATTATTCTCAGCACCGAGAGTGTGGTGGACATTTAAAGTTTTCGGCCATCACTCGGTATCAATACTAAATGGAGGATTGAGAGCCTGGAAAGATGAAGGATGCAAGATTCTGAGTGGCGTGGAATCAGCACCTAAGAAGTCATTTAAAGCAAATCTAAATACTGGATGGATAAAGTCGTATGAAGATATGGTTGACAATATAAAAACTAAAAAATTTCAAGTAATTGATGCGAGATCTTCAGGAAGATTTAATGGAACTCAACCTGAGCCAAGACCAGGTTCTTTATAGATTTTACATTTAATCATGATTGCTAATATGAACTTAGGTGCTACCTATAGCGCGGAAAACAGACTTACATGTATTACTTAAAAATAATAAAATAAGATTGTTACTTTGGCAAAATAAAATAAAGAAAAGATATTCGGCGCTGTGAAGGATTTATTTTGTTTGAGGGCCTATTAATTAGATAAGCTAGGGGAGATAACTGCGTAATTTATTGCATTCAGAAAAAATCTGACAACTGACAACAAAGAAATGTATTGTACATATTTATTTATCTTATGAATAGAGATGAAGATAAAAAAAGCCTCGATAAAACATTCATTTATGAAGACAGAAATGTTTTCCTCTTTCCGTAACGTTAAGTTACGGAAACGTGCCGGTTTTATCATGAACGTCTCTTAGCGACGTCACGAACGGTGCGTTGGTAAGTATTTCCAATGTAAAAAGTCATAAAAAATACTTTAATGAGGAAACGAACGAATAAAACGACCAAATTTATATTGGATTGTTATCTTGGAATAAGCATCGTAAAAAAGCACATTTGAAATTATTTTGTAAGCGGAAAAGGCCACGAGTAAGCTGCCAATATTTTTATCCAATGAAAAGCCGCCAGTTGCTTCATTAATTGATCCGAATCGTTGAACGCTTGTAGTACAATTTTCTATAGAGCGTCTTTAATCTTGATTAGCAGATGTTTGATTAAGCGTCTAATAAAATTGATGAAAATGGCGGCCCCCATATACTGGAGACGTTTTTCAAACTCATAGGACTATATATTTTTCATTAATTTTATCGGTTTTTTTTTTCAATTTTAAAGAATTAACGTACGTCATACACGTTGTCTAAAAGTGCTCAAAGCCCTCGCGGGCCTTTGGCCCCGCTCGGGTTTTCCGCGTAATATTCAAGTATTTTGTATTTGTTTTAAATGTAACTTGATAAATATCCATGGTTTAAATGGAGATATGAACCCATACCTCTGGAGTCGTAAGTGGACACTCTACCACGTTGCCTTTAAAGCTAGCTTGAAAACAGGGAGTTTGAGTGTCCTTTTACACCTCTGCTACATACATCCCCTCCTTAACATAATTCGTCCACAAATTCTTGGAGCTTGATTGTCTGTGGAACTATCTAAGGGTGCAACCACACAATTCCCTGTAGGTTATTTATGTTGGCGCCAAATGTAAGCCGATGAAAATCCATGGTCAGAACAGAGATTCAAAGCCACATCCTCGTAAGCGGAAACTCTACTTCATCACTACAAAAGATAGCTTGATGGCAGGGGTGTACAAGAGCCATATTATACCTGTGAGCACTACATTAATACAAGTTGTTGCATGAGTTTTGGCTGTAATTCCTGTATATTGTCCAAACTTAATTGAGTGCCGATGTTTTAGTTTTCTAGTAACCTCCCTTGGGTCCTTATAAAAAACAAGCATAAGGGAGATAATGTACCCTCATTTTTTAAACTAAATTTGCATGTGCAGACTGCTTCTGGTTCCTATGCTTATCATTGTTTTGTGGGATAGTATGACTTATACAGGCAAAGAAGAATTTTTGGTGAAATGAAGCAGAAATTGGCGGAATGGAGATTAAATAGTTAAATTGTATTATTTTTTCTATGACCAGCTAACTACATCACAAAGTTTTTGTCTTTCCATCAATAGGCTGTGCTTATAATTAGTTATTTATTCAGTCATAGCTGATTAATTATTTACTAAGTTGAAGACAGAAATATCTACTAACCTGACAATATGAAATAAGCAGGGTTGGGTTTTTGCCGGCAAAAATGAGTTTTTTCCTTTCCAGTGGCAAAAACTGGTAAAAACCGGCAATAACTGGAAAAAAATGGAAAAAATGGAAAAAAACTCCTAAATGGTTTTGGTTTACTCAATTTTGTGCTTGTATCTCACACTTGGTCAGTGCAAATACTATAGTGATTGTTCTTTGTCTTCTGGTTCAATCTCAGCTTCTTAATATGAAAACAATCTTAAGTAAACAAAATGAAAAATTTGTCCATTATAAAGCTTGAGGATGAATAAGGCTGAATCTAAGACCCCTCTCACTGGAATTCAATGTAGTGTTTAAAGATGTGTCAGTCAACTTTATATTTAATAGTAAAGTAATCTTAATATTTTAAAGTATTTATTAATAAACTTTTTTATAAATATTTCCTTTCATTCTGAGACATTTGTACTTTCCCAGTTTTAGCCACCATGTTTATCCTGTCTGTTTCTTCCACCAGTGGCAAAAAACACTTATACTCTGTGGAATAATCTATTGTTTAGAACAGTTTTATTCAATTTTCTTTTTTAAAAACAGTAAAAATATTATGATGTTAAATCAATTTAAAATACAACTTTTAAATATTTCCTTTGAAATTTGAGAAATTTTGTTTTTGCCAGTTTTTCAACCCTTCTTTTTCCTTTCTGCTTTTCAAACAGCATAAACTGTCAATCCCTGGGCACCTTGTCGGTTTTTTCCGTTTTTTACCATGTTTTTTTCCGCCAGCGGCAAAAACTGTCCAACCCTGGAAATAAGCAATTTATACAAATCTGAATTATATTTCACCAGTCACTGGCTTCAGGCTGTGGAGCTAATGTTGATTGATTCAGCCCTGTGTACATTTCCACATGATTACTGTACAGTTGATTTACATGTTAGAATTTTTGCAAAAACAATAGATTTGTAAATATAACCAGTGGTTACTGGCACCAAGTTTTAAATCTCCTCAACAGATTTGACCTTTGGGGCTGTTGGGCCCAACAGTTTAAAATCCTTACCAAAACACTGCTCATTTTCCTTTAGCTAAATGGTGCATTTTTATGATTTCAACTTTTAAATATTTATTTCAGATACTAAGCCAGGACATATACCAGGGTCATATAGTATACCATTTATTAATATACTAGCACCATATACTAGTCCTGATGGAACAATCTTAGAACATGGAAGTATTAAAACTGTTGATGAACTCAAAAATGTATTTAATGAAGCTGGTGTAGACTTTAATTCTCCTGTGACGGCCTCATGTGGAACAGGTTTGGATTGTTTTACGTTTGTTTGCCAAGTACTCTAGTAAAAATTCCTGGTCAGAGCTAGGATTGAACCCACAATCTTTCTTATTTTTTAAAGGACAATGATCACAGTAGTCCAGTGGTTGGACGCTCGCTTAGGGATCAAGAGGTCCTGGGTTGGAATCCCACTAGGAGCACTCCTAATTTCCTTGTGCAAGAAATTTACCTGCAATTGTTCACTCCATCCAGGCGTAAATGGGTACCTATAAAGGTCATGCACTGTACACTGTGGCTACAACCCAGGCCCATATATTAACAGTCTGTGTGTGACTCGATGATCTGGAAAATTAATGTCAAAAGTCAACTGAATAGTGATGATAAAAGTAGACTTCAAAATCCTTGCTTTAAGTTTAACATCTTCATAAAGCTAGCCATGTTATACCTCTGCTATAGGTCGTTTAGGATAACTTGAGACAAACGACTCTGCTGTTTACATATTTGGGACTCAGGTATTACATAGAACAGGGAGGTCAGCTGATTTTGTGTAATGAAAGTATAAACCATGTCTTAATGCGTGGAACGTGTGTTCTCGTACTAAATTTAATACATCAAAACACACTGATAATAGTTGATAATTATGTGCACTAAATATAAATCCACCCGTGTATAAAAATGATATCGTTGTATTTTGTCTCAAGTTATCCTAAACGAGCTATACATAGAGATATTGTTATTCTCATTCTTCCGCACTGGTTCTAGAAAAAGTAAGAGCTAAACTTTTCTAGCCTACAGCTGAAATAAATTTGCTAAGAAATTGTTTATAAAAATTAAGATTTAATTGGAAAAAAAACTGTTTATATACTTGTACATGTATAAATATTTATTGTATAATTTCAGGTGTCACTGCATGTTGTCTGGTATTTGCTGCATATTTATGTGATAAAGAAACATGTTTGTATGATGGTTCTTGGTTAGAATGGTATAAAAGATCTACACCAGATTTAAGAGAACAGTGTCCTGAATAATAGATTTAAACTATTTGGGGTTTTCTCTGTGGTACAAACAAACTTTCACTGTAACAGTCCAAATATGTGTTCTAAGAACAATAGGATTTAATCCATATTTTGTGCTTTTCAGATATTATGTGTAACAAACTTTGTTTGCACTGCCTGTGCAATGACGGAAAAAACATTAATTTTATTTCCAAAATAGGTCTATCATGCCAAAGTGTGTAGATTATCATTAGATTAAAGGGAGTTAATTCAATGAGGAACTTTATTATCTCCCTTTATTGAAAACGTGTCAAAGGGAGTTAACAAAAAATTGCCCCTCTTAGTTGTATCATAAACAGTTAATTCCAAAGAAGTGCTAAGTTTTATTATCTCCCTTGGTTAAATACATGTAACAAAGTGAGTTGAATTCCAAAGAAGTTTTATTATCTCCCTTGGTTTAAGACATGTAACAAAGTGAGTTGAATTCCAAAGAAGTATTATTACCTCCCTTGGTTAAATACATGTTACAAGGAGAGTTGAATTCCCAAGAAGTATTATTACCTCCCTTGGTGAAGAATATTTAAAGTTTTTTTACTGAATTTGTTCAGTACTGATAAAATATTTGATTGGTATGCATATTTATCAGCACTATATCTACAGGACTAGAAAGGGGAAACAATCTTGATGTATTATTTCAAGAGTTGTGCCACTTTTCAACTTCTTAGTTATGGTTTATTTATTTATTTATTGGAGTTTACGCCGTATCAACACAATTTAGGTCATTTCACGGCATCCAGCGCACCTGACCTAGCTTTCCTGGACCATTGTCTATAACCAGTACTCACCTTCCCTTCCACAAGGCCGGAAACTTCTCCATATTATCTAATCAATGGAGGAAAATCGACATTATAGTCAAATTTTCATGATAGGGTATAACCTCCCCGGGTGGGATTCGAACCCGCACCCCCTCGGGCACGAGATTCCAAATCCATTCGCGCTACCAACTGCGCTATCGACCTATGGTTATGGTACTGAGAAAAAAAAAAAAAAAATTCAATACTCATTCAGATATTTTAATAAAAAAGGTGGTATATAACAAAACTATAGATGGATAATACTCATGAATTATTTGTTGAATTATGCCCCTTTACTTTAATGCTACCATTTGATCAAATTAAAATATTTTTAGTACTTAATTACGATATTTAAATGAAAGTAAGCATGCTTAATCATTGATGCTTGGTCTACTTAACTGTGAAGGGACATTACTATTGATATTGATGTATGTTATAGGAGTAATGCCCCTTTTATATTTATATGAATTGATAATTTTTGTTTGACTGATTTATTTCCTTTGTAAAAGTAAGTACTGTCTTGAAAGCTTTTTTGTTTAAAGATAAACATTGCCATGAGCAAAACACTCGAAAAGTTGAGCCTACTGTTCTTGGACTGCACTTGTTGAAATAAACCATTTAAGCCTTAAAAAATCGTCAACAATGGGTTATATTGCAATTACCAAAGTGGTCTTTTATATCAATACTTTACTTTACTCATAGAAATGCATCAAAAGCCAATGAATAAACCAACAAAGCAGTTGAAGAAACTAATTAATTTTTTACATCCATTATATAATAAAGTTGTAAAAATATTTTTTCTGTTGTCCTTTTTCCTTATTTTGTTATGGTAATATTTCGGGGCCCTCTCATTTAGGAGATGGTGGTAGGATACATAAAACTAGTCAACACAAAACTTGACATTCAATTATCATTGTTGAGATGCTAGTATCAAATTACAGACTTATTTCAGAAATGCAACAATCTGATAATCGATATTGAGATATATGCCAAAAATCTTCATGTCATGCAACATATTGAAAAGATTATTGATAATAACTCCAATGTAACTTCTAAAATGACATAAATCTGATATAGTCATAAACCACATTAGTTCACAATCTGCCACAAAGGAGATCCCTACATACCCTGAATAAAGACACTTATGGTTTGATCCCTTCATTGTTTTAGTTTGAATATTGATGTTATAGGTCGTTTGCGGTAAAGCTGGACCCCTAAAATCATGAAATATCTCAATAACTATCAGATGGAATTAACTCAAATTTTGTATTTGATCATAACTAGCATTTTCCTTCTCAAATCCAAAACTTCAGAATTTTTCTTTAATTACATAACATACTTCCCATAGACATGCAATGCAAATTTTGAAGCCAAAAAGCGACTTTTGTTAAATGGGTATGTGCCATAATCAGAACAGCCACATAACAGTAGATACAAAATAATAGCTAAATATGAGGCCCGGTTAGAAATTTTATTTGATAACAAAGTATAACAGTATATACAAACTCAAATATCATCATCACTGTCGTCTGCATCGTCAAAATCTATACAAATTCTACACGTACGATTTTAAAGACGGGCCTCTACTTAACAATTCAGTAGACCGTCGAGTGTTTATTTAAGCGACAAATTTACAGTAAACGCACGGGACTTAGTATAAATACACTGGAAGTATGACAATGTTGTAATCAGAACAGCTTATTTTACCTCCCGCCGGATTTTTGATAAAAAATTCCAAATATTTTGCATTGTACCTTATGGAAAACTTTTTTATTTATCTATTAAAAATTCTGAAAATTTTAATCCTAGAAGGAAAAATTGAAATAAGATTGTATTAAAATTTTTAGCAAAATCGCTGTTATAGTTTAAAAGATATTTAGAGCAAATAGGGGTCCAGCATTAACGCAAACGACCTTATACTTTGATGGGTTGAACAGTTAAATTAGTTGTACTGTATTATACATACCTGGAGTTAAGTCATGAAATATTTTACTCGGCCATTTTTCTGTTGACCAATGTATCAGAGTAGAACTGTTAACTTGGCATCCACTGGCGAGAGTATGTGCTTTTAGTACTACATTTACGTTAAAGCTGAGATCCAGACGACTGATTGCCTTGAGATGACAGAGGAAAATGATGCAATGCGGTGTGAAAGTTCCTCTGTCAAAACCACTAAATTTTGTCTTATCATTGAAACATTTTATTCTTCTAAAATTAAGCAAAATGAAGTCGTCAAAAATTGCATGATGTTTCATTAACAAAATGGGTATTCATAGCGGAACTTATAGTACAATAATTGTCCCATTATTCTTCGCTCTGACATAGCAATTGTATATCTAGCTCACGTAAGACACTGTACCAAACCAGGGATTTTATATAACAGGGATTTGTAACGATAAGTAATATATGTAATAGATTTTCATCAAATTTCACTGTCGTCGCTATTATTTCGGCCCATATGGAAAACAAGTACAACAAGTTTAAATGAAAATAATGCATTTTCCCGCCGATCTGCCATTTTTAGCCACATTTTACATCACCTAAAGTCATTCAAAAAAGCACTTCGTTACAAATCCCTGTTATATAGAGTCCCTGACCAAACTAAAGTCTGTTAACATTACTTGCCTGTAACAGACGAGAGAGATTTATCTGCATCTTTCAACCTTAAACTTGATCGTTCACAGACTTCTTCATGGATATCAAATTTTCTTTAACTCTCAAATGTGTATAGAAACATTTTGAAGCTGTAAACCAGCATTCTGTTGATGACAACTTTATACAAATTGACGTTCAACTGTAAAGTATGATGATTTCATGTATAAACTTACTCTGTTAGTTACGGCGTAGATAATTTAGCACGTTTTGAAAATATTACCTTTTGCGCAATTTAAAGGACAAGTTGTCTTACAAATAATTCAGAATTCATCAGCTATACACAATAACAGACATTGGCAAGTAATTTTAAATGATAAAAAATGACAAAATCTGTTAATGAGAAGCTTTAAAGTTGTTATAATACATTGGTGGTGTCTGTAAGAAGCTTACCAGCGGGACGTTACTCTTAAAGGTTTAAATCGATTGTAGCTGACCTTATGTTTACTTGTTTCAAATGGATCAATATCCATTGTACTAAATGTATTCTATACCTGTCTAACAAGAACGTTTTTCACATGGTTGACGACGTAAAATTTGGTCTATTTTAATTCAATGAAAATCTCGACGGTGCATTCAACCATGGCCATGATATTAATGGCTTAAAATAGACCTGTATAGTTTGACTCGCTTGAATGTGACATCATTTTTTAAACAGTCAGATCGACTGTTTCTTTAAGGCTCTTCCACAGGTGTGACGTTTTCGTTCCATGTTTAAGCCTTGGATGGTGCCAAAACATCTTTCATTGTCGCATTTGGACTTTTTAGAGTGACAACAACAGGAGTGGACAGTTTTCAGTTTTGTTTTGCTTGCCACGCCTTGTATGTTGCGCGGATTGTTATCATATGCGTTAGTTTCTTATATATAAGTGATAAGATTCCATGGGACTCTAAGAATTAAAGAACGTTTTGTTTTCTTTCGAAGAAAATATCATATAATGACAATGAAGTTGTTTTGTGCAATTTTCGTCATTTTAGTTTTAGTACAATCGACATTTTCTCAATCGGTAAGTAACACTACTTTATGTATACAGTATTAATCATTGTTATTAATTACCGTACACAGATGTTTTTATAAATCGATCTATAATGGATTTACTCTTTTATTAATTGCACAAACTAGTTTTGAATATATAATTATAATCTATGAACTAAACGTAATGTACAACACGGTAGGTATTTGCATGAAATGTTGTATTGTGTATGTATAATATGTTTGCTAGCTAATGTTTGAATGATTAATGAATTTTAAGTAAATTAGGTATACGTAATTACGCTAGAATGCGTTCGTTTAGTTTTAACTATAAATCATCGACGGTTGTAGACATTGAGCAATAAAACACAATGTATTAACGTATTGTTAAACGACGTAAAAAACATGAAATAAATGTGCGCATGTTGGACGTTATATAATTATTTAACATGTTCATATGTTTTCTTAATCTACACACATGCGTCACGTGCACGGAAATGTAGTAAAATACTGTTTGCTACATGGTTATTGTTTTTACCACGTATTGGTAGACTGTTTTTCTTTTGTATACAAGTTTACTGTATGTAGAAATACATCAAGTTCAAATTGAACGATCAATTAAATCAACATTTTATTATGACATTTACAAGTAATTGTTTGATGATGACACAAGACTACTTCCTGATTCTTCATCATTTTTAGAGTTAATACATTTATTTGTTCATGTGAATTTGAACAGTTTACTTTGCTGAAAGATACTTTCTCACATACATGTATTTTTTTTACGTTTATCATTTTTAAATAATCAGGGTCTGTAATTGTGTTTAGAAAATGAATTCTTAATATTTTAATGATAACTGACTTATAAAGTATGAGATGTGTAAAGCAATATTCACTAAAATACTCCTAAAGCATCTATATAGCGTTACGAACGGAGTATATTTTTATACGTAAAGTCACCATATTTTATAGTTTTAAGTCATTTGCATTAAACTTGTCATTATAAGAACATTGCTCTACTGCTTTCAAAATGTTTCTACTTAATTTTAGGGTTTTAGAAAAGTTTACATTTAAGTTGAAATCTTTGAACGAACAGCTTTAATGTAAGTTTATGATTAACTACAAAAATACTGTATTATTGTTTGTGTCCATTGTAAGTGGTTCACCTTTAACTAGGTCGTAAATTCAGCTAAATTCCACCTTTAATATAAAATCGATTCATTCAACACCTTTGAATAGAAAGGTATGCTAACCGACTTAACGTATACCGTATGTAAATTTTCTAAACGGTTTTGAATAGTCAATGGAAATTTAAAAAGGCAACACTCCGAGCCGATGAATAAATAAATGGTCGAATTGAATACTTTGAAAGTTTGGAGAATAATTCAGTGGTTATACAATTCGATAAAGTTCTGAAATGAGGAAGTAATCAGGTATTGAATAATCAATATGTTTACAACGACTCAGTGTTAAATATTTGATTATATGACTGTACATATTTCTTCTCTTCCAAGTTGTATTGAAGCATGGTTGTACGTATTTTTTACGAATTTTAGGACTCTGATGCCAGTTGAGTCGTACAAAATCACCTAATACAAACTTCAACGTTTGCAACAACCTTTCCGTCAGATTCATCATCATGATGACCTTTATTATCATCATTATCATCATCATCATCACTATCATCATCATCATCATCATTATCATCATTATCATCATCATCATTATTATTATCATCATCATTATTATTATTATCATCATTATTATTATCATCATCATTATTATTATTATCATCATCACCATTATTATCCGACAAATTCATCATCATGATGACCTTTATTATCATCATTATCATCATCATCATCACTATCATCATCATTATCATCATCATCATTATTATTATCATCATCATTATTATTATTATCATCATTATTATTATCATCATCTTCATCATGATCATTATTATCATCATCATTATTATTATTATCATCATCACCATTATTATCATCACCATCATCATTATTATCATCATTATTATCATTACCGTTATCATTATTATTATTATTACATTATTAGGAGCAAGTTTAGTAAGGGTACCTAGTGCAACACAGCGATTTTCTACGCAGCGGTTTGATATATTTAGGTGCTAGTTAGCAAAATCGTTTTACAACCTGAATACATTCGGATATAGATAGATAGATACAATATAAATTTGGCTTTATCGGAGGTCATAATCTTCGTGTTTGGTACCTTGAAGCAAACACGTTACCTAGTGCATAGCTATGACGAGAAAGGGGCTTTTAAAAGCACAAGGTAGTGAATTCTGTATGTAACTGGCTTTATGATTTCTTGAGAAAATATATTCATGAATATTTAAAGCCTACATAGATATTTGATTAAGTAATGTTACATTGACTGAGGTAATGATTATCTGCTACAACCAGATTGATTTATTTATTGTGTCATTGTTTTATTATTTATTTATAAAATACTCGGAGAGAAGCTGAATAGTTCTTGGACACGTGACTGAAACATCATGCTATTATAAATAATCATTAGCTGTTGTGAATTGCACTTTACTCTTGTTGATGAACAAGTTTTCATACAAAAACAGGACCCTCCAAATGTTATTGAACAAATTCTGTTTTTTATAGTTCGATTCACATGTAACCACGAAAAAGAAACGAAGAATCGTCTTAGCAATTCTAAAATTAACATTAATTAGTTCTAGTTCATCTACATATAATTCAAACTATGTTAAATAAGCTTTAATTAAAATAAATTGCGGTATGCATGATCAATTTTATCTAAAAGTTCAGTAATACATGAACAGGGCACTGCATAACGGTAATATAAATGGGGATGCGAGGGTCATTGTTTCTCGTTTGATTATTTATACTCTTTACTCCCTGAACCCTTACTGATTCAAGAGGTTTCATTTTCAAAACGTTATTCAAGTAAAAGTGTTCTTAGTTTTGTTGTTCAGTTCATTTTCGATCTAACACAAGATAATGTTGAACTATGTCAAGATAAACTAACATTTATAGTTATCTTTAAATCTCTTCTCAAATCTACATAAACCATGTACAATATACAAATATTGGTATAATTTGGTCCTAGCTCCAGGCTCTATGATCACTTGATGTGCTCTATAATAAAGATATTGTCTATCTGTCATTTGTCTTATTTGTTGATCGTCTGATAAAATCACCTGACACAGATTGTATTATATTGTAACAGTTCTGATCGTAAAATACCGGGTGTTTCTGTATGTATCGTAAATGAATCAATCGTAAAACATCGGGTGTTTCCGTATCCTACGTAAAAAAGTCGCATTATTCTCTAGTCATTTGTAACTCGCACCATTACTCCATGAGCAGTGTGATAGAAAACCGGGTGAAAAAGTGCTGTGATTTTTTACCTTCCAGTTTTCTCCGCATTGCCAGGCGTCAGCCGACTGCGTTAAAGGTTGTTTTATGGCCAAACATAACAGGGACTATAGCCCTGGGCGGCCATATATTGTCCGTGTTAATACTATTGTTGATACGGGTTTTAGCAAACTAGTTCGTATGGTCTTACATCCTATACATAGAAAATGTAACCTCAATGAGGGTCCTATAGACATGTTTATAGGACAAGTGTAAATACTGATGTGTCAAGTCTTTGAAATAGGCATGGACTGGTACATGTCAACAGGGTGGGATATTCTTCGGAGATTTTCGAATGTTCCCGCAGAGCGGGTATTTTACCATTGATTTTACCGGGCTCGAAGTCAAATTCCTTGCCATTCCAGGCGTGGAGAGAGGTTATAGAACTGTTATATATTGAACTGTACACTTCATACCACATGTCAATGTATTCACCAACATTTTTATCATAGTAAAGCTACAGTCCCATAAACATAAAAATAGCCGTAAGGGCACCGTACGGGCGCCGTGCGATTAAGCTCCGCAAGGACCCGTAAGAACTCTTGCGTACCCGTACGGACTGTTACGTTTTTACCAGGGTCCGTGAGAATAGCCCAGGATACATGTATCAGTTTCAAAGTCAAATCGTGAACAAAATCGTGGCCGAGTATGGATTTAACTTGCATATATTCCAGCTACGGCTCCTTACGCGTGTGTTGTTTTGTGCCATGTGCGTACCGTCACCTTGTACGCAAGGCTTCCCACGGCCTACGGCTGTCTGCACGTACGGGTCCGCATCAAGCCACGATTTAATGAGACTGAGGCATAAGATATGATACATTGACTATACTTCATACAAGTTTAGTAAGTCAGTGAAGCCTAAAGTCTCAAGTTTTCTTTAAATGATTAAAAACTGAAAACTAGTGACATTCCATTCTGGGGTCATAAACATCATATTGTACTCGGTGTATCATATTTTACTAATGGGTTTCATCGTCTCTTCACACTAATGTTGTTTTCATCTGAACTTTAAAGTATCTTGTAACAAATATCACAGAAGCTAGAGGACCATACGACGTCCAATATGAATATATTAGTGAGATATAGGGTACTATACAAACTGTCCAGGGTTCAGATATCCGAAGTGTTGTGGTATTATTAAAGTTGTTGTAATTGTAAACTTGTTCACACATTAGTGTACCAATACATTCAAGCATCAATGAGACGCAAGTTACTGTACATATATAGCACCTTCATACAAAAGCCGCTTAAAGGTACTAGTATCTAAAGTATCTATCTATCATATTTGGTTAAGATTTTTTATATTTTTAAAATACCATTCAGTGTCTGTAATCGTGTCAAAAATAATTCTTAATATTTTAAAACAAACTGACCAATAGGTTGCAAGAAATATACAATTAAAGTCACAAAAAGCACTAAAATTGTCTATACCGTGACATAAGGGGTAGATTTTTACTACATGAAACACAATCATTTGTACTTGTATGTCAATTTGCACTAAATTGACATTATCAAAGCACTAATTTCCTGCTTCAAAAAATGTTACTAAATGTAACGGTAGTTGGGTATATTTTACAACTTCTGCAGTCTGAATGGTTAAGTCGGCTTTGTAATAAAGCAACCCGTTTTGTAATAAAAGCGAAAAATGTAATATGATTTAAAATCTTAAGAAAAGTTCACATGAAAATACATGAAAACACTATAAGAACGTATATCAATGATATTTAGTGTTTCAACGTATTATATAAGTACATGTATTATATACATTCTAGAGATTTTGAATTTTATTACATTTTTCACTTTTATTACAAAACGTGTTGCTTCACAACTTTTATTGTAACAATTTAGAACGTAGAAAGTTGGATATCTGTCATTGATTCAACAGATTGTGAAATCTGTAGGTCTATTTTGCAATTTATGGACACGCAAATACCCAAGTTTTCAGTTCGACTTGACTTATTAATGGTTTCAAACCAATGGCTGATACGTTAATAACACCAATCCTAGATCATAACCTTTCAAACAGCCACGCCTCTACCACACCTTTACATAGATTGTATAAGCTTGGAATGTTCTCGAATAGAAATAATAAGCCAATAAAATATTATATAATAATAACATAATATAATAACACATTCTTGGTCGGTTTACAGTCTTTTTTATGAGCATCATATTTAACGACATGCACATACCTGTATTGTTAAGTTCTTCTCAATGAGGCGTGAAAAGTCTATGTTAAGTTTAGTTCAAGTTTTCGGTCCAAAAATCCATAAGTACAGTCGCGATTCACTGATTACAAGTATTGTTCGCAGCTCACTGGCTACAAGCTGACTTTATTTTCACACAGGTTCACCCAGGTTGTGGTACGGAGGATTTTAATCTATATAAGTATAGTGATTACATACACACTTGTATACTGAATTGTTCTATTTATATGGAATACATCTTTATGGTTCATTTCGTGGATTAATAAAGTGGAACCTTGAAATAATGTCAGTCAAATCAGGTTGTTACGTAAATACATGTATATTATTCATGGATGAATTCTTACATTCTTTTGACTAAGTTAGAACATTAATTTTTAAAGTGCAGAATAAAAACTGACCATGTCTATCGTCCCAGCTGATGAATAAAATATCCACAACTTTGATCTAATGTCGCATTCTTGCAAGAAGATTTAACCCTCAACTGAATGGAAATATAAGATAAATCTAAAATAATCAGTAGCCTGTTCAATTGCCCTAAACGTTCCGTAACGATACATTCGGAACTCCTCGGCCATTCGCTGCGAATTATCTCGTACATATATGCAATGCATATTTTGAAACTAACTATATAGGCAATGAGTGATGTTTCGTTTTTAGTCCGTAAATTTGGAACATCACTCATTGGCTCAACAATCGTATATGTGTTTATTAGATTAGATTATTCGCAGCGAATGGCCGAGGAGTTCCGAATGTATCGTTACGGAACGTTTTGGAACGTTTAGGGCAATTGATCAGGCTACTGATCAATGTTTTATATGGTGGTATATTTTCGCCACCATATAACCACATTTAACTAGTTACGTTACCATTCAACTTGTAAGTCCCAGTCTGGTTATCTGGTGGCAAACATATGCCACCATAGTTTTCTTTAATCGACAAGCCCAGAATGGAGATCATTAAACAAATATCGTGTATCTAATTCAGCGGGGTAACGAATGCGCCACTGACAGTTCAATAAAATTGTTGGCAATATTCCCCAACATTTTGTGGGAACTGTAGTCGGTTATATATAACCATGTACATTTATCTATTTGTTTGTTGGGTTTAACGTCGTAGCAACAATTGTATAGGTAATGATAACGACGGTCAGTCAACCTATTCACTCCTCCTGGAGTCTCTGGATTTAGCTGTTAACCAACTACTAAGCGCAAACTTTCGTCAGTGACTGACAACTGCCCAACATAATTAAGAATCATTGGTAAGAGGGAGTATGACCGTAGAAATAATTTCATGACCAAGCTCCATGAAAGTATGTCCCGCCCGGGAATCGAACCCACGATTCCTTATTCAGTAGACTTGTGTGCTACCAACTGAGCTAGCCGGGCGGCTATGTACATGTATTTACTCATAGAGAGTCTTAGTATTGTAATTTTGTAACAATTACATTATATAAAGTAGAGTTTATTACAAACATTATTTATTTTACATCGTGAGTCTGACATGTTTTCTTTTCATGTTAAATATAAGTGTCACAATAAAGATTTATGTTTATATAATATATCAAATTTCTCAAGTAAACAGTCATTTTATTATTGTAACGATTGAATGAGTCCCAACTTTACATAAATCATTACAAAACAACAATAATTGAGGGTTTTTTTCTCAGTCATATTTTAAATTAGTGTATTTCACAAACCCACATTCATGAGTCAGGGTGTTACTGTATAAATAATTGAATGGCATCAACGTTGTTCATAAAATAAATACTTCCTTTCCCTTTCCCTAAAGATAGGGTTGGGCAAATATTAACTTTTTTTACAAGATGCAAACCAAACGGGTGTTTTTTATGGCCAAATTATGTGCTGAGTCTGAATATCACAATTAAAATTTTCTACGGTGACGTTTTAGGTTCACTTTTTGCGAAAATTCAAAATGGCCGCCAAAATGGCCGATTTTGGTTATGTGGGACAATATAATGTGGTCACTATAGCTTGTAATATATCATTTTATAGGTTTTTATGGTTGATAAACACGTTTTTGAGGTCAAAATACCAAAAATAAGTAGTGGAAGCTTTATTTATTGATAATTTATACAATATTTCGGCCAGGCAATACATATTTTCAATTATTCTGTCAGACAATTACAAATATGCTACTTGATCAAAGAGATTGCTCTAAAACACTGTCTATATTAAGCAAAACATCAATTTCTGGTTTGATGTTTCTTGTTTAATTTGTTTTTAGGTAATATTTCCATTTTGAGTTTACTATCTCTTTTTTATGTGTCGCATTTGGTGTAAATGCGACACATTTGTGACTCTTAGATATCTTACTTCACATAACAATCGTTTTTCTGTTTTTGAATCCTTAGCAAATCAAATGATTTCAGTCTGAATGGACCAATATTAGTTTGTTAAAAATGTAATACAGCAGATAGATATCTTTCTTTTGTTTTTATCACTCCATCAAGTATGTGAGCATATAACATATCTTAATCATGTAAGCTTTCATAGTGATTGCCTCTCTTTGCAAGGTCAGTAAGTATATCATTGTAAAAATTTTTATCTCTGAAGTCTCCTGTGATGGACCATTACATGTTTCCTATCAGCTCTCAATCAACTCAACAGAAACAAGCATATATATAAGTCCTTGGACAACAACATGATAATCTTCATTATACATGCGAATCCATCAAACTAAAACAAATCTCAACAACTTGATAGATGATTAATGATATTTTAAATTGAATGACAACTTTAAAGATGAAAATGAACCTATTTAGAAGAAAAAAATTGTGTATAAAACTACACAACAATGTCTAAATGGACCTTATATAGCATGAATGAAGGTGAACAATGTGCAATACCTTTGTGTTATTATGGCCAGATCACTACACCTTAACCTTACATCACAAAGGAGTATCAGCTTGCACATAAGCAATTACATATCTTAAGACTTATAATACATTGGTACTTGACACAGAAATCAATGGAAGTATTTGTGTATGGTCTTGTACACTCCCACATTGACTGTTGCATGGTTTAAACACTGTACTACCAGCCTACCAAATCAAAAGCTGCAACGGGTTCAAGATTGTACTGATAGGGTGGTCTTGATAACTCCATTAGAGCAACCAGAACTGTGCACCTAACGTCTCCATTGACTATCAATTTAAGTGAGAGTCATGTCTGAAGTCCTTCTAATGACCCTGCATCATGTCTCTTTAGAACCTTTTCGTCCAAGTGAGATCTTAAGGTCAATTTTGACTTCGATATCAAAGTTACATATGCTAACTATGCTATTATCGCCTCCGTCATTATTAATTTGTAACATATCCATTCATGGAAAAGGAATATATTTGTCTAAAGGTTCATAACTTTTTACACAACTATGAAATCAAGACTTCATATAAATGTATAAATGTACAGATACAGCTAGTACAAGCTTGTCCGAGTTATAATCTTCAAATTAATAGAATAATTTGATAATTTCAAAATTAAATTTTTATGATTATGGAAAACATTTGCAAAATCTGCAATGCATCAAAATCTATAAACAATAAAGCATTTAAAACCAGTAGATGGTTTGTTTTTCAGTTATTAATAACAATTTAATGTCATTATACAATAAAACAGAAAGAGCTGCATAGCTTGATGAATGCAATTTGGTTATTGCTATCAAAGCTAGTATGTGTAAACTAAATAAAGGTGATAAAAATCATTCTTAGGAGCATTAATATAATCAAAACCAGAAATAAGTATGACAATAGTAATATGCAAGCTGAAAAGCCTATGAAAAGATTTTTTTTGAATTTTCGCAAAAAGTGAACCTAAAACGTCACCGGGGACAATTTTAAAGGTCATATTTGAATTCAGTGCATCATTTGGCCACAAAAAATACCCGTTTCAAAAAAAAGTTGGTGATTTGCCCAACCCTACTAAAGATCCCATCTGGTCATGTGAACTAAATGGGTTAGCACTTAAACCTTTGCCAAAAAATTGAGTAGATATAGGTAAATATGACTCGGTTTTATTATAAAAACAGTAGGGAGTTCAGTTACCGCGAACGTTACAGAACGTTCCGTAACGATACATTCGGAACTCCTCGGCCATTTGCTGCGAATAATCTCGGACATATTTAGACGCTATTTTGAAACTACCGGTGTTGAAGTAAACAAATATATGGTCGTTTAGGCATTGAGCGATGTTTCGCTTTTAGTCCGTAAATTTTGAAACATCACTAATTGCCTTAACGATCGCATATTTGTGTATTAGATTAGATTATTCGCAGCGAATGGCCGATGAGTTCCGAATGTATCGTTATGTAACGTTCTGTAACGTTTTGTGTAATTGAACACGCTACTGTAGCGACAGGATTATGTGCAACGACTTTTGTTAATGGCAAATGCTCGTGATTTAATACATATTGTGCCTTCCAAAAGTTATTAAACTAAATCCAGTTTGTTATTGAAAAATAAACAAGAAGTCTCTTCAGCATATATACTCCTATATCAGCATTTTAATTGGTCATTCAAACTTAGTTGCACGAAACAAATACAACAATACATGAGGTAAAATTACTTAAAGTGGACATGATCAGTTTCTCTTAATTAATTTATTATTTTCTTTTCAAATACTATTTCTATAAAACTGTTTTGAGTATTATAATCAATAAGAGACTTTAATGTATACAAAGAACGTACATATGTAGTTGTTTTTTACATAATTAATTATACTCGTAACAAAAAGTAATATGAGCTAAGCCATTAGGCTTCTATTATGTTTTTAATATAACTTAAGATATCAATGAATGATGTTTAATATCGATTTGTAAATAATGTACATTGAGAATGAGTTGGTTTAATACGACGATAGATCCGAAATAATACATGTGTAAATCAAAGCACTGAATTGTCGACTTTGCTTGGATACAAAGTTAGTGATTTTTCTGTTGTTTTTTTAAACTATTTAAAAGAAATGATCATTGACTTTGACTCCTGGTAACCAGAACAGAAGCTAAATGGACCTGTTTAACTACTATAAACTAGGGGTGTAACGGTTAACCGATGTACCGGTTAATATTGCAATAAGACTTATGACGGTTTTTAACCGGTTCGTTTTTCTCTGAACCGGTTTTTCTAGTTATGTTCCATACTGGTTGTTTTTATCAGAGTCTGAAATTTAAATGTTTGAATTAATGTTAAAATGTGTTCGGAAACTTGAAATATTTTTCGTAAAGTGAGAGAATAATTATCTTTGAAAGTTCATTCAAAACCTCTTTTTAACTTATTCAAACATTTGCGTAATACGTATAGATCATTTGAAAATACAAAAATCAATGTACAATGTTGATAAAATTCAGACGATGCACGTGCATTAAATTATGCTATGCATGTATTCGCAAAGAACAATATGTATTGCAATATATTGCAATATATTGCAATACGGGTTTCGTGTATTGCAATATATTGCAATACGGTCTTTACCGTATTGTTACACCCCTACTATAAACTGACCAAATATTCATTTGAAACAGATTCCAGAATCAGCATTGATTAGTTCATTAGAACTTGATGCATACTATCAAGCATAGTATATATACATCGATGGTTGTTGATTGCTCTCGAGTTGTGCACGATGTACAATGTGTTAGTTTGATATGACGATATGTCTTAAGTTATAAAACTTTCTTTTCATTAATGATCGTCACCTAATACATACGAGGTTTAAACTTTCAGTTTTTACTTGATATATTCAGGCTTGAACATTGTCACAGCGGTGGCCGTTTAACATACTGTAAAAAATGTTACGCTGTTGATTTTCATTATTTTGACAATCTCGTAAATTGCTAGCTTGTGTATTATAAAATACCTAGAAGTAAAGTGATGTAAATCACCTGTCTACATGTATCAGTTAGAACTATCTTGCAATGACTAAGTTTGCTCTGTGCATCCTTAGTTAGGTATACAGTGTTCTCCATAAGCCCTTGGTCAAAATTGTTGAAAAAACTATACAATGTATATGTGCATTTGTCCATGAGTTACGGAGAAACAAAGCGTCGTTTAAGGAAATTACAAATTCAGCATTGGTTTGAAGATCAACTTAATTTATGATTCCAACTATCTTACTTGGCCATTGTTCTGTTCTGTTCTGCCAAACTTTAATTATGGTTAAATTATTTGAGGTATTTGAGATATACATGATGATTTTTTCTAGAAAACTCCATTCGGAATTCCTTGGCCATTCTCTAATATTCAATGAATGATTGAGATGTTCCGAATGAAAAATTCCTATGTCTACAAACTTTAGGAGGGTACTGTATATTCTGCAGACGGTTGTTTTGGGGCTGGGTATTTTCTCATACATCATTGGTATACAGGTGATTAATAGAGTTGAAACATGAAAGCTATATTTATACTGTACTGATATCCGGGTTTTATACCATACCAATTATGAAAGCATCAATGACTGTTTTAAACATCAATTATATGTATACAAATGTATGTGTATATTGCTTACCTAGAATTTTCAAAATTCGATTTGTGTGATAAAGTTTGAATTTATATATCAAAAGTACAAAGTAGCTTGAGAAATATAACATAATTGCGCCAACAAATACAGTCAGGTTTCACAGTTATGAACAACAAAATTGATGTTCTTTATAGCGGACTGGTCTTAATATAGAAAACATTTTTATCTCAAATTAAGCATTTAGAATTTAAAGTTCATCAAAAATTGCATTATTCTGCTATGATGGTCTACATAGCGGAACTTTACTGTATTTCAGATTAATGGGTTTACGTAATTTCTGTGCCCTAGCATTATTTTGTCAGTAAGGGGACACATATTTGTAAAAGGTCCTAGTATCTTCTCAACATTTAAAGGGTTTTCTCCAACCACAGTATCCCTACAGACAATGAGCTCCGCCGATGGGGATTTGTTCCTGGTGGCGTCTCGAAAGCCGGACACGCCATATCAAAGACTGTGTGGTATTATAGCGGCTGATACGTTTGGTGTTTCTTTCTGTTATATCTTGGTTCCCTGAACCAAATTTTAGAATTCCTTTCTTTCCAATCAATTTTAATCTATCTCTAATTTGTATAGCGCTCGGTGATGCAGATTTCTCGAAAATCGAACACCTCAGATTATTTGGTATGTGATAAAAGTAATTTGTTCCGTACCAGTACCGGTATGTACCATGTTATACCAGTAAGATGGTGTCATCGTTGATCTAAAATGCTGTAGGCTATATGACTGCATAGTTTCACATAATTTTAATAAACTTTGGTAATTATTCTCTTAGTGTCATGATGACAAATTTTGATAATTAATGTAAAATGCATTAAATCAGGTGACAATACAGTAACATTCAAAAGTACTTTGACAAGTGAAAATATCAAAATCTTTATCGTGCATAACAAAGAAGTTGTACGATAATTTAAACTTATTAATGTTACATAGCTTTTGAATCATAAAATTGATATACTGGTAAAAGCTGTTTTTTTGATTTTGCTCAAAATCCGTTGTTTCCTTTTATGGGTAGAATATGCCTAGAATACTCGCGAGAGATGTTGGCAGTATCAATAGATAGAAAGGGTAAATTATGTGAACCTGTTTATCTTAGAAACAACATTTTGGCAAAGAACTTTTTGAGCGAACTGTTTAATATATCTGGTAATAATGTGCTGGAACAGTAATAATCATGTTGAAGATTTCATACAGAAATTGTTTTCAATGTCACCACCACGTCTACCATACCTTTTTCAAGAATTTAATCATACAATACTGGGGCCTGTATTATCAAGGGTCTTACGACTAATTTTAGTCGTAAATCCTTCCATATAGTTATGTTAAATTGTCGTAAGATTTTTGATAATATGCTACCCTTGTATATATAAATGTATGGCGTCTTGTTTCTGCCATAGATATCAATTCTATTTTATGTCTTAAATAGTCACATTAATTAAGGCGGCAGTGGCATTACTTTGTGACAAAATAAGCAAATGATAATCAAATAATTGAATACCCGTTGTCTACACAGGATATCATATTTGTAACAGTTTGGTATAAAGTACATCGTATATTGAAGCATGCTGCCACCAATGCTCTATTCTACACATTCAAAATTTGTACATTTAGCAAATCATTTCACAATGATCACAAATCTCTCTTTAATGAAATGGGTTTATGTATCAGAATTACACGCACAATTGTATATACACAGGTAGAATATTTATTCAGGACATGATCATTGACCAGATAATCTCTAATCAAATCTATTTTAGTTCATATATAATATTGGTATTATTCCTTTTACTTTAAGTTTGTCTTTGAATGAGTAATACATGAACTATCATAATAGTAATACAATGTATTAGTACAAGACTAATTAAAAACAGTGAAAACATAAAATATAAGTTATTAATATACTGCATTTTTTTAATTTCTTGTACTAGGACGTAATTATTTTCATTCTTCCATGGCAGTCAGTCTTCGAGTTTAGCCAGTGGTCCGTGGATCGCGTCCATCGAAATCGCCGTCGGTCCAGTTACTTTTAGAATGTGAGTGGTCCGACGGTCCACCAGCATTTTACAACTACATATATCCTAGTCTGATCAAAAAACATCAACTGTTGTTGATATTGTTTATTTGATTTAGAATTTACTATTCTAAATTATTAAAATGAACAGCATATTTTATTCTTTTGGTCCGGTAACTTTTCATTCGGTCCAGTAAAATTTCTATGGCGCTGGACCAATTGTCCAATGGTGATGAATGATTGTCATGACCACTGCTTCCAGTATTACATAAATTCACATTTCCTTGTTTCCATTGTGGTACAGAGAGTTGCGATGTCTTAGGAAGTCAGAACTCCGGATCCACGCAGGACTCGAGGCTTAGAAAGTAGGAAGTTTGGCTACCTTACAAGTCTTAGCATTTAACATATAGCACATGTTTGGTATTAACTTTCCAATTAGCTTGTTGCCTGTGTGTACAACCATGTCATTTGTTGTTCCTAACTGATTCTATCACAAGTATCGCCGTAAGTGGCTCTGTTAAAAAGAGCATAATTATACAAAAACAAACCTCAAAGTATTATCTAAACATTTACAAGGATCTAAACTTCAAAAACATCCCAGATAAAATGACAGTTAAGTGAAAATTAAAGATGAATACTTATTAAATGAAATGTTTTTATATTTTAACAATTGACATTAGTGTTATAGATGACTCGAATGTTAGTTTTTTGTATTCAGAGTAAAAGTTAATTGAATAGTTGTGATATTTGAATGACATTTAAAGTGTGATCGTTGAAAGAGGATTTGAAATATCATATCAACTCATAGGTTACTGTATAGAACGTTGATAGGAAGGGCCACTTATAACGTTATAACAGTTCATGTATTGTTAAATTCTATTCTAAACCCCGATGATTTAAATATTCACTACAGTTCTTTTGTTTTCACGTTGATACAAAATTCAATTTAATTTCTTGATTGTAATATTTAAGGCCTCCGGTCAATACAAAAAACATCATAATTACAGTCTCAAATACATTTGAAGTACATATAGTTTAAATAGATATTTTGTACCAGTATTTATGTTTGCGGACTATCAAACAAGAAACTTGTATTTAAAGCAGAGGGTTAAGGTATGTGCAACTGACAATTGAAGTAAATTAAACAATATATACGAACATACTGTGTTATTGTATAATTAAAATGCACCACGGTATTCTCTCATTTATATACAACAACCTGTGTAACTACTCTGTATGTTCTACCTTATAATCAGATAAGTCATGTAACTCATATAGTTATATAAAAAACGTCGACAAAAACTTAATTATTGAAATAAAGTATACACTGAGATGAAATTGACGATAAATGATGGCGTTTAACATCAAACATAACTTTATATAGAGTACCCTTCAAAAGTCCTTCAACATAATCCTGTTCTAAGACCAATCGCGCCCCATTTACCAATGGTCATAACACAGAGAGTAATCTGAGCAAATTCTAAAACAAGAATTATATAAATTATCAACATATGTCTTTTATGATTCAAACTTTGTTTCTTGAATAAACACAAATTATAGTAATATTACTACATCTATACGTGCAGTAAAAATAATCATTTTTTTGTCAAACTTTCTTTTGTCTCAACAACTTTTGGAGGGCACTGTAAATATCGAAAATTATTATATTGTTATAGTTTATTGATAACAGAAAACGTGGTATGATCTTCATTGCACATGTTAATAAAACTTCTGCGTATTTTAATAAAAGTTGGTACGATCTGATGCAAGACGTTATGTAAAGTGGGTATTTTAGGTAATATTGGTGTGACTGGGCTCTTACAATATTTTATCGGTAAATATTGAACGTTTGATAAAAACAGCTTGCATCTATGTTAATGTATCCTGGATATGAATGTTTATCCTGTTAGCTTGTATAGTTTGTGTGACTTCAACGTTGAAAGTCAGGAGGGTCACAGTTCTCACTGGAATTGGCAAACTAAACAAATACAACGCTACAATCGGGACTCACATATTATTGATATGATTATTATTGGAGAGAGTATCACTTGTATGCATTCCCTGGATGTCTTCTCTGGATCTGATCTAAAGTTATGTACTCGGGGACTTAGAATTGTCATTCTTATTAAATCTATGCCATAGCCGACTTGTTATACTTGAAAACTGACTGGTTATGTCTTTTAAAAATTAATTACATTAGTATATCACCCAAACAAATATCTAATCAAATATCTACGGCTAACATCTTGTTGTAGTCATTTTCAATATTATATTGATTATTGATTGGGAGCAATAATTAAGTAATTAATTCTTTATTGATATAACATTTTACATTTAACAAGCAACCAGTATTACAATTAGTTTATCTAGTCAAGTTATAGATTTTTGTATAACGTTTATATACACTGTCCTTCAAATCTTCTCCAGTCGTTATTTGTTTGTTATGGTGGCTGATTTATGCCATGTCGTATTTTCGTTTCTTCGCCGCGAAAAAAAAACGAAAACACGAAAACACGAATACACGACGAATCCATAGTTTTTCGTGTCTTCGTCTTTTCGTTTCTTCGTGGCGACAAAATAAATACAACAATACGACAGATAAAGATTACATCGCGGCGAAGAAACGAAAATACGTCATGGCATAAATCAGCCACCTTAGTTTGTGGAGTTCCTGTTATAACAAACGTTTTAGAATCTAGAACTTATCCCTCTTTGCATTCGACTGTGTGGAAGGTGTTTATTTTGCTGTTGCTGTTCCTGAAATATTTTAGAACACCATTTTGTACATATGAAATGTTGAGAGAAACTGATCATGCATATCGCAATAGACTGATTTACATTTGACTCTGATTGAAAAACACATAATTTTGTTTTAAAGTACATTTTATGTCTCTTGAAAAGTTTTGCATCATCAAGGCGAGATGTAAGCCAGCAAGTGTGCAATAACATACAATGTAGAAAATAGCATTATATACTAATTTATATTAGCTTGATTGTGAAACAATTTAATACAACTTAAATCAATTACTTTCGAGTGCACTTCCTGATCCCTCAGTACTAAGCTAGTAGGATAAAGTTTCTTGCTCAAGAATACAATCAGATAGGTTTTGGATGGAATTCGAACCAACGCGGAGCATAGGCCGCCGGTACTGCTCCTGTCATAAACATGCAATGTATAGTACAATGTGACTCAGAACAGAACAAAACTGTTCTGTTCTATAATGTGACTCGAAACCCAATCTCCGTAAACAGATATCCTGTAGAGCGTTGTCGTACAGGGTTAGCGAGTATGCGAGCGGAAAATTTTGGATCGGGTTTTAATCAGATTGCTCGAAACCGTGCCGACCGCCTATAGAAAATCGACGACAATAACCTTTTTATGACAATAATTTTGGTAAAGTCATATTTCGAAGAGGCGTGTCCCACTAAAACATTTATATGATTACATTGTAGCAAAGATTTTCAATTACATGAGGTGAAGATTGTTTTTTATTGAAAACAACATAAGCGACGCACGTAATCTAACAAATGTGACGTAGAGACTTAAATATGAAAAACTTAAACATGTTATTGAAGATTTGTGAAGCATGAAATAGAAATCTATTGAGAACGGTTTGTTGTACAATTTAATGTTTTCATAAAACCTGTACAGTAGTGTAACATACAAATTTGATACTTTAGGATTCTGGTTTGATAGAAGATTGTATTAGAATGAATCATTCACAAAATTTAATAAAATTAAATGTGATGATTTAAAAGTTTAATATAAGTTTATATTAAGATGGGCGTTGTTCAGTGATACTATCGCTTTGTTGTCGTCGAACAGAATTAGTTGATCTAGACGCATTTTTACATTGATCTATATTGGGATTACCTTGATTACTTAATAATTGTCTATTTCCGATTTAGGAGAAGACATAGTGTCCACTCGGGGGGGGGGGGGGCACCGTGTCTTAGTGTCAGCACAAGGTGTGCGAGGCTCGATGTAATAGCTGAAACTGTTGTTATAAATACAATGTATATTTCAATGCAAATAGTAAAGCTCTGGCACCAGAGTCCATATCTTATGATCATAAAATAATGCGCACGTCTCTATATATAGCTCCCTGTGCATACATACATGTGCACTACCTAATATATAATATAGTTGTAACTCGTACACGGTAATGTATACGGCACCGATTTTTTAATTGTGTTTGTTGACAAAATATTATATGTGTGCGTATTTAACGAGTGTGAGGACTCTGGTGCCAGTCCAGTGGTGTTAAGTTAGCAATTGGTCGGTGAAGTAATTACATTTTATTGTTTAAGTTTCCTGCTGATGCTAATTTATCTACTTCACAGTTGTTACTCCTGATCATTAGTATATTTCTCTTGATCTCCATTATGGGGAGTCTTTTACTCCATTCAATGAAGCCGACACATTGTCACAACGCAATTATATATTTCTCATGGTACCCATTTACAACTCGATGAAATACAGCAATCTCTGGTTTATATCTTGCTTAAGGAAAGAAGCAATGCCCTCAGTTACAGTTTGAACTCTAGACCTATCGATCCATAAGTGCATTCTACCAGTACAATTGGATAACTGGTCCTATTCGACCTTGAATCTTTTAAAGGTCACAGCAGCAACAGCTGATGATATCATCCAGTTCCACAGACGGATTTCAGATTGAAGGTAGCTGTACAAAATGTAACCCGATAAAAATCCATGGTCCGAACTGAGATTCGTATCCATGACCTCTCGAGTCGTAAGCGGACACTCTACCACGTCGCTATAAAAGCTAGCTTAAAGGCAAGGTAGAACAAGTGCCGTATTATACCTCTGCTACATACTATGTATAGGACATAGTGCGATTGGAAGACATAACATCGCATTTAACTCGATCGGGCTTGTCCAATCAGGTTACAGAAAATGCCGAAAATTTACAATATTTTTTTTTATATTGGCATTATATAGTAGAATGAGTTTGTTAAGTGATTTGCCTTATCAATTAACAATTGTTTGTAGATAGGCTCATAAATGTTTACAGAAATGATAACTTTGGTTGTTTTGTTATCCAGACTGAATATATACAAAAATTAGAATGCATTGTATCCGGACATTAATTACACAGTAAATAAAGAAATGACTCTTTTCAAGTTTGTGGATCGACTGTATGCTAAACTGATGTACATACTTCCTTACTTGTGACAGAGATATGACTGTATTGTATCAGGTTGATAATTGACAATAAATTGTCTGGGACTGACTCTAATTGTATAGAAATTGAATACATTTAATGGTTAACTGGTTGAAAAGCTTTCAAAATGTTAGTTTATAATAAACCCTGTAGTTAAAACCAGACAATATATTTCAACCATTTCTTTCATGTAAACATTCCATTCATACTTGTAATCAGATGTCACTAGTTTTTACGACCATCTATGTTTATACGTTCAGTTGTACCCGCTACCTGCTATACAAAGGTACAATGTATTTGAAATAATTTGCACAGATTTGAACCAACTTTTCAATACCTCATATTTCGACGGTCCGAGTCTTATGAAACAGGCGTCTATCTACTTTTTACGGCGCCCCTAGAGTGACATTTTGAAATACTTTTTTATTTTCACAACTATTTCGTTTTTACCAAATAATATTTCGTATTAACGAAATAATATTACGTAAATACGAAATAATTATTTCGAAAAAACGAAATAACTATTTAAAAAAAAACGAAATAATATTATTTTGAAAAAACGAAATAATTATAAATATTATGATATGAAAATAAAAAAGTGTTGCAAAATGTCACTTTAGGGGCTCCGTATTTTTTGTCTTAAATATTTCCAGTTTTAAACTTAGAGAAATTCTTTGTGTTTATCAACATAATTTTGTATTAGTAGAAGCAATGGTCTAGTGGTAGGACACGAACTTAGGAATTGAAAGGTTTCGGGTACGATCCCCACTAGAGGCACTGCAAATTTCTTACAGCAAGAAATAAAACTTTAGTTGTTCCACTCCACTCAGGTGTAGATGGACCACGACACTGAGAGGGATCGCCTGCATTAAGGTGGTTTCATTGATCAGAGGTTATAGTACACGTAAAAGATTGTAAAGTCAGCTGAACATGTATATGGACGCAAATTTTAAACAGCACTTTTAAAATTTTACTTTGGAAACTCTACCTTAATATACAATTATATGTCGTTCTGTCGTCAGTTTTGAGACGGTGTAAATCTTGCGATGGGTTATATAATCTTACATAATTTTATACTTTTTTATGATTTATGCGTTTTTACTAGGCATAACGACATGTCATTGCTCCAAAAACATATTCAGGTTCAACATATTTTCATACTTTATGAGTCAACAGAATGGCTGACTTATGAATCTACGACTTCAAATGATAATATCTCAGATGTATACATACATGGGTGTATTCATATTTCATCATTTTTTATTTCAAAACGTTTTTATCCACCCATATAAAGGCCGGCCGTCGAAAAATAATGAATTTTTCATACAAAATATAATATCAACACTGAAATATGGGCGTTAGGCAATTTTGTTATGATTTTGTTTAGATACAAACAGCTTATCTGATGTCATGTTGTGGTGTTTAAAATTATAAAATATTACAAAATACGTGTTTTACAAACAAATTTGGTTAAGATTGAATAAGCAACTAGATCTGGATGTTAAAACTTATATTAATAACTGTACGGCATGTTTGCTAGTCATCAAGTTCTAGAGTTTCTTAAACATAGAAACAGAGTAACTGTTTTTTTGTAAGATTTAAACCTACACCAAGCTGGCTATCAAATGATTACTACATCAATTTCCGTAAACAGAGATGCGAGCGGTAAAATTTTAAATCGGGTTTTAATCAGATAGCCGAGTATGCGAGCGGTAAAATTTTAAATCGGGTTTTAATCAGATTGCCGAGTATGCGAGCGGTAAAATTTTAGATCGGGTTTTAATCAGATTGCCGAGTATGCGAGCGGTAAAATTTTAGATCGGGTTTTAATCAGATTGCCGAGTATGCGAGCGGTAAAATTTTAGATCGGGTTTTAATCAGATTGCCGAGTATGCGAGCGGTAAAATTTTAGATCGGGTTTTAATCAGATTACCGAGTATGCGAGCGGTAAAATTTTAGATCGGGTTTTAATCAGATTGCCGAGTATGCGAGCGGTAAAATTTTAGATCGGGTTTTAATCAGATTGCCGAGTATGCGAGCGGTAAAATTTTAGATCGGGTTTTAATCAGATTGCCGAGTATGCGAGCGGTAAAATTTTAGATCGGGTTTTAATCAGATTGCCGAGTATGCGAGCGGTAAAATTTTAGATCGGGTTTTAATCAGATTGTTACTACATGTACCTTTAACAACGTCGTGTTAGCATCCAATTGTTTTTTAGGCACGTGATAACGACACAATAAGGGACATTACTGAGTCAGTTATTTCCTCTTGTATACTCTTCAAATATGTAGGTCCAATCAGTTAGACTACTCGGATTTTACCCTTACTTTTCAATGTCAATTTGCCACAATTAATCTAAAATAACTTTTTTTGTAAATCATTTAATTTGTTTGAAAACCAGGCTAAGTATTGTTGGGATAAAGCACTATCTAAATTTAATCACTCCTGTTACTACAAGTATGTTACATAAATAAGCTTTACATGTTGTATGCAAGGTGAGTTTTTTCCAAATTTCATTTGTTTTTGAAGTTTTGGAGAGAACTCTTCATTTATATATCTGGAAGAAAGTCAGGGAGTTTTCTGTTTTAAGTAAAATCTTAGACTATTTTCGTGTCAATTCAGACACATCTTCATTGAATTGTCATTTATTCAAATACTCATTGAAACCAGACAGAAAATCAGAAGTTCAAAACATTTTTAAAAAGTTGTAACAACAGAACAAGTTTATACTGTTACAGCAAACATTTACCATATTTATAAAATACATGTCGTTGTTTTCTTATATATAATATTATAATAAACTTGAGAAAGTACTTTACTTACGGTTTTATCACCATGGTTACAGAATATAATAAATATTTTCACAGCTTGCAATTTTATGTTAATTTTGAAGAAACGCTCGTTTTTAGTAGTTGAATATCATTAATATTCAAGTTTATGGTGAGGTGTAAGTGTCCAAAATACGCTGATGAAAACCTACGTTGTAGTGAATCAGTTTATCACGTCGTTAGAGACAAAATATACATAAAAGATTCAGGCATCAACTATTTTATAAAACGAAAATACACGAAGTAAGCGTCAGTTTAATACAAAGAAAATCACGCGGATAACATTCTCGTACCCAATCTGCGTAAACACATATCCAGTAGACCACGGTCGTACTGGATCTTATTTACCCAGGAACTTTTGGATGTATCAGTTATTCGATCTCACAGTTACAAAGATCTCCATGAATAGAGATTTTACATCATTTGACATCATTCAGTAATGAAATGTAATAGTTTAAATGTACTTTTAAGTCGTTGACCGTCATGGACATCACATTTGTTTATGATGAGTGAATGTACGTGTTGCCTTTAACGGTCAATGTCCTTTATGTATGACTTTAAAATATATAACTCTTGGTGAATGTATCGTAGGACTGAGATTTCGCTTTGTTTTTTTGCCAGTTGAAAATACATGTACGTTGTATGCCAGTCGAAAATACGAAGTATGCCAGTCGAAAATACGTTGTATGCCAGTCGAAAATACGTTGTATGCCTGTCGAAAATACGAAGTATGCCAGTCGAAAATACGTTGTATGCCAGTCGAAAATACGTTGTATGCCAATCGAAAATACCAGTCATTTGTTCTCATCATCCCCTCCTATCCCCGGAACAGTGCGGGAGATAGTCAGGGAATAAACGTAATTTTACTATCCAGCTTCCACTGAACAGTTGGAATACTTCAGGGGAGATGGTTTAAGTTATGGATATAGCTGGATATAACCGGGAATTTTACTCCCGGAATTTGTCCCCATAGGTCGGAGATTTTACATGAGTTTTTCTGAACTCGAAGTCAAAGTTCCGTCTATAATGTGAACACACATGATACTGACAGACTAGTCTGGACCAGTGAGCCATTCTCCAAGTCTTATAGATTTGATCCAAATCTACCAAAAAACCTAGTTAGAACATGTTTGGCAAAAAAAAACTCGAATAAGTTTGATAATCATTCCAAAGTTACCAAGGCAACATACAGTGCTCTAAAAATTGTTTAACTAATGAAAACTTAAGAAAATACTAATCATGCATTCTGAAGGTAATTTACTTAAGTTATATCACATCATAGATAAGAATGTCTGATTCATGATTTATCATTACATTTTGTTCACTTATTTCTTCACCAGTGAGTACGTTGAACGGGTAAATCAACACTGAAACTATTTCGTTCTGCTGTTATTAATATGCCGTATAAATTACGATACTTCATTTCTGTCCATGTATGAAAATAAAAACTTGGGAAGAGGTTCAATTTTAATTTAAGGGTACAAAAATTGAAAGGTATGTAGAAATGGTTGGTTAAAGTTTTAAGGTCATAAGTTCAACTTCACGCGACACTTGGTACAGGAGATGAAAATACATCAATTATTATACATGAAATGATCGCATCGTACATGTACAGTACCTTTCAAAAGTCCTTGGGCTAAATCCTGAGGTGCGTTCAACAATGCGAGCGCTCGAGCGAGTGCATGCTTTACAAATTGTTAGGCTATTGAACGATTGCTAGCACTCGCTGTAAAATCCAAGATGGCATCAAACAGCACATTATTGAAAATAGCGGGTGGGGTGAAAAAATATTTTTGCTGGTACAATAGATCTTTTACATATTTCATGATATATGAATCATTATGATACAATTTACTGTACCAAAGAACTTATATTCTATGCATTGCGTGTATACGTTATGTGAAAAAGTAACACATACGTTAGCGTCCCACTTTTCGGGGGTATTTTTTTAGATTAAAAACGGAAATTCTTCAGCCGCCATCTTTGATATCTATGCGAAACACCTCTCTGGCTGAATCGCGAGCGCTCGCGAGCACTCGCGCGGGCGCCCGCGTTCAGAGCGAATGCGCTCGGTGTCGCTCCGAGCTCTCGGATTGTTGAACGCACCTCTGTTTTAGGATATATTAATTCCCATCTGGGCAAGTTCAAATATCAGCATTAATTGGTTTATCTACACATGATTCAATCTATGTTACATAAGAAGCTTTTATTATGGTAAAAGTACTTGCGGTGGCATAAGCGTTTTTCACAAAACGTCATTTGTCCCAAAACTTAATGAGGAGGCTGAATATGTCTTACCAAGTTATATAAACAGAGTTCTCTTCATTCTGTACACTTGTAAACGGTCTAATTGTTACCTACTATTTATAGAATGGAGTTCTCTTATGAAACGACGGTTTAAGTTACAAAACAGGACAGATTCTACTTAATCTAGTTCTGTACAGCAATACCATACATACAAATATGGCAAGATATAAAAGCGACAGCTTTGTTCATCTTTTTATAAGATCATGTTTTGAACAAATAAAAGCCACCCGGCTAGCTCAGTTGGTAGCTCGCAAGTCTGATCGAACTGATCCAAGGGTCGTGGGTTCCCGGGCGGGGCATACTTTCGTGGAGCTTGGTCATGAAATTATTTCTACGGCCATTCTCCCTCCTACCAATGATTTTCAATTATGTAGGACAGTTGTCAGTCACAGGACGAAAGTATGCGCATAGTAGTTGGTTAACAGGTAAATCCAGAGATATAGCCTTTCCAGGAGGAGTTAGTAGGTTGACTGACCGCCGTTATATGACCTATATAATATGTTGCTACGGCGTTAAAACCAACAAGCAAAGCAAAGCAAAGCGAACAAATAAAAACAACATATTACTTAAGTCATCCATTTGTTAATAACGTCGCGGACTGAGTCAGTTCTAAATGAACAACGTAAATGAACTATATAGATCGTGACTGACATACACGTCTACACCCTGGGTAGATTTTTATAACCACTGAGGTCTACTAGTCAAAGAAAGGGGTATATATACTGTGGTAAAAATAGACGTTGACTTACAGAAAACAAACCACATTCTAATATAGTAAACAGTGTGACTCTAAACATGACCGGTTTTATTAATAAACAATATTTGGGGCGTGATATATTACATAAATGTAATAGTTTAGTTGGTTTAAAATATTTTACAATACCTCCTGCTGTTATAATTATATTTTATTGATCGTTGGTACAGAAGTATAATGTTGTAAATATCAAATTCAGCAGAGTTAGTACATGCAACACTGGCAGTTATATGAACAGAACAGAACAGAACAAAACAGAATAGAACAGATAGTTTATTACAGTGCTTGAGCAGTACTCATAGCCCAAATATATACAATATACATACATAGATAATTTCATGCGGCATGAAAACATTTTTTAAATAGAAAAATACAAAAAAATCAACTGTTGAATATTAATTTACAATGTCAACATTTAACATTCGGCACATAAATGACAATTCAGATTTGGATAGGACCGAACTTGATTCACTCTTTTGGTGATTATGAGTTACACTCTGGGATTGCACATAATTCATCCTTATGAAGCAGACGAGCCCTCATTACATGAAATCCCCCCTCCCAAAAAAAAGCTTTATCAATGATCCGAATGTTGTAATCAGTCACTTGTATAATATCGTGCAAGAAGTAATGTATAAAATGTAACAGTCATACTTCACTGAACTGTTTTATAAATTCAAGAACCAGTTTTTAAGCTCTAATTAAAAACATCAAATATGTCGTTTTTTAAATTGGTAAAATATTCAGTGTTTAATTGACTTGCACGAATATTTTATTTATAGTTGAGTACAAATAGTAATCAAAATGCATGAAGCAGTTTGTTAACACTATTATAGCATAAATTATGAGTAATGATCACATATTTTTTACTTTTAAAATACAGGAAGTTTAAATAAATGTCAGTTGAATATCTCCAGAAATGTTTTACAAAAAAAACTCCTTCTGGAGTACACTGATAAAAAACTACTGTATCAATTTAACTTCTTTTACAACTTTCGATACGTTCGATACTTTCGATACTATTTAAAGTTCAAGCATCTGCAGGTTCCTTAATGTTACAGTCCCATAAACATAAAAATAGCCGAGAGGACACCGTACGGGCGCCGTGCGATCAAGATCCGCAAGGACCCGTGCGAACTCTTGCATACCCGTACGGACTGTTAAGTTTTTACCAGGGTCCGTACGATGAGCCGTGGACACACGTACCAGTTTCAAAGTCAAATCGTGAACAAAGTCTGGGCCGAGTATGGGTTAAACTTGCATATACAGTATTTCAGCTACAGCTTCGTACAGGTGTGTTGTTTTGTGCCATGTATGTACCGTCACCTTAATACGCAAGGCTTCCCTTCCCACGGCCTACGGCTGTCTGCATGTACGGGTCCGCAACATGTCACGATGTTATGGGACTGAGGCATTAGTTTAAACAATATTTATTTATCAAATAAGTACATATACAATAGTATGAACATAAAAAGTAGAGGATTGAAGAGATAGCATAGCTAATTTTAAACTTCTCTTCTCAGACATTTTCTTGGCAAAGAGATACTTAAGGGTTTAAACCCGCTTTTTCGATCTTAACACCACAAGCTTCCCTTTAAAATACAAAATATTGTGTACCGGTTGTAAATATAGTATTAATATTGAATATATAAAAAACGAAAATACAAAAAAAAAAAAAAAAAAAACCAACCTGAAAAAACATAGAAAAAAATACATGATGACATGCAGGTTCTTTCGACATCTCAATGAGTTCTGTAATAATCATGCACTCTACATGTGGTCTGCTTGTCCGCTCATTAGGTGAATATGTAAGTATTATCGTACTCTTCCACGAGAATTTGACAATAATGTCAATTTTCCTCAATTAATAAGATATATGGGGAAGTTCCCTGTCTTGTGGTAGGGTAGGTGAGTACTGGTTATAGACAAGGGTCCAGGAAAGCTAGGTTAGGCGCGCTGGTCGCTGGTCGTTGACACGACGTTAAACCCAGTATAACCCAGTCGATATTGTTTTTCCATGAACGTACTGTACCACAGCCTAGATGTTTGAGTCTGTAAGAATGTGAAAGTTTTGTTTCATAAGATTTTTTTGTGAAAGATTTCAGACAAATTGAACATTTGGATATAAAATGTCATATAATTAATAGATAGACCAAATTAGGCAATAATGTAACCTTCGATGTTAGTGAATGTTAATTAATCTTTAATAATATATTTTGCAAATTAAGAAATCCGGGATTTAAAGTATGTGATGTGAATCAGTTATACAATGTATGTATTTCATAAACGATCATTCTAGCGTTACAAACTTTTTGTAATAAATTGCTATATTCGGGTAAATAAACTGTTCGTGACTATTTGAAAATAAAAAAGTATAAAAATCAATGAAGCGTGTCTATTTGTAAAATTTAACATACATGTACCTTGTACTTATATAAGATGAAATAACTGATTGTATAAAACAGGCGTGGTGTATCGGGGAGACATTAGGAAATAGTTTGTTGTCGGATAAACATCTGTGTCAAAACTTTCGTTATTTCAAAGTTTGATAAATATATTTCAAAGTTTCGATTTATTCACGTTGAACGCATCAACAGTGAACCGGATAATGTTTCGCATTAATAGTGATTTTTGAATTAGAAAAACTTCTTTAGGAAATTATATTTTAAATTATAAAGAGACAACATACAGCATGGGATATATACGTGTTGTTTTAATTTGGTTTGTGGCGTCATTTTGTTGCCTTAATGCTCAACAGGTTTGTTAATATAGAAATATATTGTTATTACCTTATTGTGATATCGTCTTGATTCTTAGATATGGACAACCCGGGTCGGTAGCGCAGTTGGTAGCTCCGGGATTTCGTATTTAGTTTCCCAAATGGTGTACGTGATCGAATCTAATATAACTGCAGGGGCGGTTATACCTTTCCATGAAAAATTGACAATAATGCCAATTTCTCTCCATGAATAAGGTACATGTATATGGAAACGTTGCTGGTCTTGTGGAAGGGCAGTCGAGTACTAATTATAGACAAGTGCTGAGGAAAGCTACGATACGTGCACTGACCACCGTAAAATAGCATAAATTGTGTTGACGCGGCTTTAAACGCAGTATATAAAATATATCTTATTTTCTTCAGGTTTGGTGACATAATAATAATTACAATGGTGATTAATTGTAGTTTGTTTTTTTTAAATTTCTTCATGTTAGTCATTCTGTAAGGATAAGAATTTTAAACAGTTTTCTGTTGCAAAATTATTACAAACAGTTTTGAATGAAAGGAATTTATTACATGTATTTCTCAATGATACGAAAACAATGTAATCTTTATTGTGTTCATACACAATAATAGTTGATATAGTGAAATTTGGCACGGTGAAAAAACTACTGATGAAATGAACATAATTTATCTGCTTTCTGACATTCTCGTACCCATAGTCTGGTAGGATTATCAATACTGTTAGATCGAGAATCTTGATAACCTCGGGGTACGAGAATGCTTTCTGAGAAATGCTACGTGGTTATTAACAGTTTTTAATTACAAGAATTCGTAGTTAACTCCACGTTGTCGTGGCTGTTCTATTCTCGTACCCAGAGGTTATCGAGCTAGATCGAGAATCTTGATAGCCTCTGTGTACAAGAATGGACTGTTCATGTAACACAATCCAATGGTGTATCTTAACATTTTAAATCATCTTAAAATATTTATAAAATCTAATTAATGTTCTATATATTTTCAGCTACAATGTGACACCGTAAATGGGTGGTTCAATCATTTTGGATCCAAATGTTACAGGATATTTACTGGCAATGATAGAAGATCATATGAGTGGGCTCAGGCTGTGTGTAAAAGGTATGTGTTAATATATTCATATCACAGCAAGATCTTTAAACTAGCGTGTGTGATCTGGGGAGCTTATGACATTTGAGGCTGCTATGCCGTAAGAAAGTCATTATGGTAGGCCTACACGCTTGGTTTGAATCCAATCCACAATCTAGTTTTCCTTGTGAAAGCATTAAGAGCAAGATGCATGTAAGCCTACTGTGTACCATAAGGTCAACTCAACTATGTTTTACGAACCTTTTAAGCTCTAAAAAGAGCTAAAATAAAGTTGCGCCGAGTTTTCAAAGTTAACAGAACTTTATACACGTTCGATGTACTTGTACTTGAGCCATATTTTGTCCACTTGGATAATTCAATCTTATGCAATCAAAATGAGATTACATGAGATGGTGCTTGTAACATGGTTTCATGTATTTTTATCACATCTCCGTTTGAATTGATTGAACACAGCATTGATCACCTGAAAATGTTTTCTAATCAACTGTTCAAAGTGCTTGAATTACAAGATACATATTAGGTCAGGTAAAATTATAATTCTCGTCAGGACAATATTTGGGTCGCTAGAATTTTTCTGGCAAACAAACTTTGAATGTAAGAGAATTAAGTGGCGACCTTGTGTGATAGTAACTATGGGATCCTGGATACAATTGTAACCCGATAAAAATCCATGGTCCGAACTAGGATTCGAACCTACAACCTCTCGAGTCGTAAGCGGACACTCTACCACGTCGCCATAAAAGCTAGCTTGAAGGTAAGGTAGTACAAGTGCCGTATTATACCTCTGCTACACACCCCCCCTCCTTAACAGAATTCGTCCTCGAATTCTTGGAGCTTGATTGTCTGTGGGACTATCTAAGGGTGCAATCACACAACTCCTAGTGGGTTATTTACGTTGGGCGCCAAATGTAACCCGATAAAAATCCATGGTCCGAACTAGGATTCGAACCTACAACCTCTCGAGTCGTAAGCGGACACTCTACCACGTCGCCATAAAAGCTAGCTTGAAGGCAAGGTAGTACAAGTGCCGTATTATACCTCTGCTACACAATACTGAAATTGATTTCAAAAATCTATTCACAAAGTAATGCTCCGAAATGGTTCGTTTTCCGGAAAAATGTCATTTAAACATGTCCGGCTTTTTACGTTTATTACCTCCCTTTAACATTGTTTTCCCATTGGCCTGTATTCAATTTTTACCAAGTAAATGTTACAAATTTGTCTGTGGGGTTAATTTCTTTATTCATTATTTAAGCTATGGATCTCGACTGGTCACCATTAAAGATCAAGCTGAGAATGACGTCATCGGAGAAAGTGTTAAAGCTGCTGCCGGAAGACCGGAGACATTTTATATCGGTATAGTCTTTAATTTCACTCTTTACTTTTAATGATTTATTTCAATACAATACAATACAATACAAACTTTATTTATTGTCGGACAATTTGTTACAAAACTGACATTTTTTTTTTTTAAATTAATTTTTATGATTAAATCTTATGATTGACACTGCGGAGTGAATTATTTGCAATCTGGATGATTTAGGTACAATTCCCATGGTCAGGGCAGTCATTGACTGTTGGCTTTATAGAGTCGCCCCTTCACCGGTAGCCTGTGAGTTGCAATAGGGTGTGTAAACTCTTCCATGAAAATGTTATATATTCAATATCAATTTTACTATGAAAAAGGGTAAACTTATACTGGTGAAAAAGTGTCCGGGAAAGCTGAGAATGTATGTGGCCAATATTCATTAGTTCTGGCTTCCAAAACTTCATTAGTCACTCTAGAAATTTTGTTTATCATATGATACAGTACCCATTCATTAACAGGTAAACTGAAGGCCTTAAGCTATCATACATAACCTCATTATGATTGGTAAAAAATGAAGCAAATCCAGCATTGAAAGACTTGTAGGAACTGTCATTGTTTATATGTCTACTAACTGTGTTTTATATTTATCTAGGTTTGTCAAGGCAGGCCTCTGATGGCTGTATATCATGTCCAGAGTTAAAATGGAGTAATGGTGATTACACAACAGATTCTATAGGATTCTGGTCAGATAACCAGCCTGATGAAGATGAGGGAGATTGTGTATATGTTAGTCCTAACAAAGAACAATATTGTTATGATAGACCTTATACTTGGAACTACGGAAACTGTCTTAGTATGAAATCTTTCGTTTGTGAGAAAATGGCTGCACCTCAAGGTAAGGAAATTATAATTGGTGTTAATTAATGAATTTAGGATTTGTAATTTAGTGGCCTGAATTTGTCTTTTATGGTGGGTCGGTACCTTACTCGGAGAAAAAATGGAAAAAATATAATGTTCACCGATTATGATAAAAGTTGTCAGGCAGATACCTTGCAGATGCCTCTTGTTTGTTTTTCTGGTAACCTTAGCGACGTTGTCGTTTTTTTCACGACTTCATGGACGTCACACTGGTTTGCGCGATAAACAGGCAAGCAAGTACATTAAACCCACATATTTAAAGAATTGAATGTCCGAGGCAAATGATAGTTATACCAAAATGTTTCTGAAATGTTGTTGCATACAATTATTTTGTTCTGACTGTTTAAATATCACGTCAGTCGTATAGATTGTACATTTCATCACTGAATTCAGGGTTTTCGCATCTAAAAGGTTTCACCAATTGCCGAGTTATAACGTTTATTTTCATATTAATGCAGAACGGTGGTCAAATTCTTGCTGCGATTTTTTAAAAGTACACACTTTTTATGTCATTTTAATGAAATAAAAAAGGAAAGTGAACGTTCTTAGTTTTTCACAAAATCGCATACAAAGTAAAATAACCTTCATAACAACGATGTTAATATTACGTTGCGCTGACATTGTGATTAAAACATTTGTTGCAAAAATAAGTAGAAGCGGACTTTGATTGACTTATGTTAGATTAATTTTGAACAGATCAGATGCAGAGTGTCGCAAGAAATTAATTAAGAACAGGAAAAAAACTTCAAAATTTAATTTTTACAAGAAAATAACATACATAACGCAAAATCACAACGTTATCAGACTCCCCATAGAAAAAAATCCTGGATCTGCCCCTGGACTATCCGTCAAATTAATAGTTGGAGTGGGCGTGGCCGAGAGGTCATAATGTTGGGCTGGTAATCATTTGAAAGCCAGTTTTGCATTGGTTTGAATCCCATCCAAAACTTACCCTGTTGTTTCCTTGAGCATGTAACTTTATCCTGCTAGCTCAGTATTGGGGTACTAAAACATAGACATGAAAGAGATTAAACTATTAAGTTGTAAGAACTTGTTTCACAATTTAGCTTAAGTCAATTAGCACAAAAAATATTGTAATAAATTGAGGGACATGTTGTTTGGATATTGTGTCCCCATATAACATTTATCTTGATATACATTTATTATATTATATATTTCAGGAAGTTTCCATTGTTTTAGAGGAGGTTATGTGAGTCAAACTAAAGTTTGTAACAACATTAATGATTGTATGGATGGATATGATGAGTTAAATTGTCGTAAGTTCTTCTTTACGTCTTACTCTTCTTCATACACTGTTAGTGTATTGGTATTTATTAGGCCATTTTGGGTTAAAATTCTGCCTTTTAGCAGGGCTCGAATTTAACAAAATATTGGACTTGCAAATTTTTGCGAGTTTATTTTATTTCAAGTCGCAAAAGTGAAGAAAAATGCGCCCATTTCTTCTCTAAATTTTAATGGCATACATACTAACTATTCATATATATTTAACAATAGATAGAACAATGACGTTATTTTGGGATAGACAAAGAATATTGTTTATGTGAAATGTGAATCTTCAATTAATGCTATCAATCTGTCTGACTGTTTCAATGCTAATTAGAGCCTCATTAATTTGGACAGAGATATTTTTGCAGCAATTTCAACTCGCAAAAATTTGAGAGTTAAAATAAAAGTTTCTTGCAATTTTCATAATCCACTCGCATTTTGCGAGTATGTGAGCTTAAATTCGAGCCATTTTTTTAGTATATATAACATACTAATCTGGGCTAGTACATGAGATAATTTTAAGAAGATGACCATATTTCTATTTTGTGATAACCTGTTGTCCTAATGCCTTGTATTGACTGTAATTTATTGATTTATACCATTTGTCCTGAATAAACATAATTATTATTTATATACATGACTGTGTAACATAATTTTGTATGTTTTGTGATATTTCAGCTCAGTTCAATCATTATTACCTGCGTGGAAGTAGTGGAACTCTGACAAGTTTTAGTTATCAAAATGCTAGGACATACACCTGGGCCATTGAGACACCTGTAGGAACCAATGCTTATGTTAAGGTAATATTTTAGTCAGTGTCTTTCAACAGACCTCGGATAAATTCATGGTTTTAGACTGATTAAAGATAGGTCTTATGTTTCATGTTAATGCACATTCACTGACTTTGTACCTCTGTTATCCCTGGCTATCAGGCTACTAGTATCTATCGTTCAGTTTCCATATGGTGTCATTTCTCCATTTAGCTCAGCTGCCATGTTGGCTCAATATATATATATACATGTATATATCCCCTGCAGGTATCCATTTACACATGGGTGAAGTGAAACAATCACTGGTTAATTTCTTGCTCAAGGAAATAAACAGTGCTGCTGTTGGGGTTTTAACTAAGAATCTCTCAATCCCTAATTGGATATCCCACCACTGAACTACTGCTCCTACTTGAGTAACTAAGTTACATTTATATTTCAGTTTCTAAACATTGACACAGAATTTTCAGCAGATTATATTGAAGTATATATCGGAAGTATAATAGAGACTGAAGCAAGAAGAATTGATAGAATCTCAGGACAATATCAAGCGAAGAACTATCGTAGTTATAACAATATGATGTTGATTAAATTCTCTACTGACAATGTTGTTGTAAGAAGTGGTTTCCAGGCAACCTATCATAGTTGTAAGTTTATATACTAGAATTAATATTTTGTTACTTCTTCTTTCACCACTTTCAAAGTTTTTTTTGCCTTTTGCGGAATTGGCTAATTGCAGTGGGAACCCTCCCTATTTTGAAATCTGTCGAAATTTAGGGTGAACTTTTTTTCGCTTTGATGCTGGAATAGGGCTTAGATTGGATGCCGAAGGAGACCCCTAACCTTTGAATGGAGAGAGGGTTTGAGGGATCAAACAATCCTGCTCAAATTTCCTTGTACAATAAAGTGTTGCCTTAAAGACCTCCTTGGTTATGCAAACATAACAGATTTATGATAATTTTAAGTCTCATGTGCTTAATTTCAGAAGATTAAATATATCTATATGAAAAAAAACAGGCTTTTAAGATCATTGATTTTGACATTTAAATAAATAGCAGAAATTTACTGTATAATTTAAGAAGCTACTTCTACTGCCTTCTGCAGTTTTGAGGACTCTTCATTTCATCATAAAAGGAATCAATTTAAATGTGTTACCAAGTAGGGAGGGTTTAATGTAAGTGTGGCATATTCTAGGACTTTCGTTACTGCTAAACTCAGTTGTAAGATTTTATTACAAAGTTTACTTTATTTGCAGTGACTCTATCACAAGGAAACAGGATCTCTCTGGTAGCCAGTAACTCCGTATGGAATGATTATTCTCTACAAAGATTTACTGATGCTAGTTTTAATACATTCTTATCACAAAATGATTATGTTATCACAATAGAGACTGAAGATCAGTCTCAACTTGGACCAATTATAACAGTAGAGGTATGTATACTTTGTAATAGAGGAATTTATGTCAAGTTTGGTATATATTTCTTACTTATTTGCTATGTAAGCTCAAAAAACAAGCGAAAATGTCATTTTTTGATCTCATAGGTTGAAAGAGATCTTATTTCAAAATTGACAAATATATCTTTTTCCAAATAAGTATAGTTATTTAATTTTGCCACTAGCACACTAAACCTGACTTTTCCTCACCCTAGTCTATAACCAGTACTTGCTTACCTTTCCACAATGCAGGAAACTTCTCCATGATACATAAAAAGGAAAATTGACATCAATTTAAAGTTTTCATAAAAGGGTATAACCACCCCAGATGGTTTTTAAATCTGTTTCTTCTTTTGAAAACTAGACTTGAAATCCTGGTTGGCTATCATTTGTGTTACAGTGACCAGTAAAGTGGTCTTTATAACTTTACTGTAATAGATTTATGAGTATTCTATGAGACTCAGAATGCATAAGAACATGTCGTGTAGTTTTCATTTTTAGCTGGATTTTTCAACGAAAAAATTCGGCTAGTAGTTTGGCCAAACACCGGCGGGCAGTCAGGCAGATGGTTGGGTGGGCAGGCTGTGGGTCCTGCGGGGTGGGTCTGGTGTCACTAACAATTGCGTTAAAGTTTTTCTTTTCCATATATTTCTGATATTTTTGTCAGATCTTTATGAAACTTCATACAATGATAACATACCATGTGATGAACAGAATTAGAAAGTTACCACAACTCTACCTGCCTTTATTATGGATTATTTCTCTTTGTAATTTTTGCGTTAAAGTTTTTTAAATCTGACTTTAATGTGGTTTCCACATTACATTTCTTGTTTGTTATATTGGATTGTAGAAAACCCTTTAGATCACAAGTACCTGACTGGTTGATGCATAGTTCTTACATACCAAGTGTGGAAACAAATGTTCTGTACAGATTCAAACCAAATGAGTCAAATATTTTATGTTTATTTTAGATCGAGGATGTTAACCTGAACCGAGATGATGTATTATATTTCTTTGATGGTGACACGCCCTCTGATCGTTTATTATCATCATATTGTCATGGCGATGAATGTAATCAATTTACTACAGTATATAGTACTGGTAAATCTATGTCTATATTACTGAGAACATTTAATGGAATGATGACTGACAATATTCTAAGGTTCAGATACAGACAAGGTAAGTTATTTACGGTTAGAGGTGATAGTGTTGTATAGTAACTAGAACTGTCATCGATTCCAATCATATCAATATATCATCAATATTTTTTTTTGTCCATAATCAATATGCATTTTGAAGTATCGATAATAAAGCCTTTATAGGTAAATAAATAAAAATGTCAAAATTTGCAAAATTCTATCAAGAGCAGAAACATTTATAATATGAATGAATAGATCTGAAACATTGACTGCATCCACATTGACAAAATAGCCCTATTCCACAGATGGTACATTGTTGCATTTCTTTCATAACAAAAATACACCTATTCTGAGTTTATGACTACATAAATGGTCTGTATAGCACTGCAGTGAATGTTTCAATATATATTGATGTACTGTCAATATTTATTTCTTGATATATCAATATCGTTGAGACGAGCCCAATATATGACAGCTCTAACAGTAACCTCTAAAAAATGTCTCGAAACAAGAAAATGGAAGAACCAAACTGATCAATGGCCATGCAGTTTCCAAGGAAATCACTTCCTGGTGCTTTGTCCTCTGGTACCCTTCTTACTCTAAAAGTAAGAACTATGTTATATCAATTGTAGGGTACCAGGGGTGAAGCTCTAGCTAGCAATATGGAAACTGGCTACATGTCTACTACAAGTCATTTTTAAATAAAGTCTATTCTCTAAATTTTAATCATGTTTTGATAAACCCATTAATGGTTATTTTGGAGTTTTTTTCCAGATGATTCATTATGTATAAAGTATTATTAGGCAAATAACTTGCTGGCAATTGATGCTACTATTAAACATGGACCTATAAAGCCAACATTAACAATCTTGTTGCCTGCAATTTTGCATATTTGTTACAAAACAATTTTTCAATGTCTTCCACGCTACAAATGACCAAGAATTATTTACACACACTTTGAAACTCATCGTGCTGTCAGTTCTATTTATACACTTTTGAACTCGGACTTACATTAATTAACACTTTATATAAAATGTTTAATTATAAGTACAATATATTACACTTAGTATTTCTGTGTAGTTCAAACTATATTACCACAGAAACCAAATTCCATTAAATTTATGTTTGCTACATTATCCATGTTAGTATTCTTTTCCACCGCATGATGTTGTAGGTTTGCTTGCGTAGAAAATCCCTGCAGACATTCAAATGGCTTGTTACACTAAATGTTTTCTATTTATACTTCAGGATGTTATTTTAGTTCTCAAGCAGATTATGGAACCATCTTTACACCAGGTTTTATAAACAACATAGATTATCCAAACTATGTGAGATGTACTTGGAGTATTAACGTTGGAAAACCTATAGCGATTTACTTTGATCCTAACACGCAGCTTAGAGATGAAAATTTTGATAGAAAAATTAATGGAGATTATCTTAAGGTACTTTTATATTTGTATCATCAGTTTTGAAATTAGCCAGTGGACTGTGGACCTAGTCAACCAAAATTGCCATTGGTCAAGTGACTTTTATGATGAAAGTGGTTAGGGCTGCGTATCTTGGCCAAGGTCGCGATACGATACGTATAGCGATATATGCATCGCGATAACGATATTAATCGCGTTACGATGTAAATTGTAAATTTGGTATGAATGCATTGAAAAGTTATCATATTTTTATCAAACAATCATAAAATTTACAAAGTTATTAATTACTCTTACTTGGCACAAAATAAAATCAACAAAACAAATGTTATCTTTGTTTAATGACTATTAAGAATAAGAAGTAAATAAAGATTGCAATTGCAAGTTAAATGCTATAGATATATAGTTTATTTTGTCTTTAACTGATTTCTTATAAAGGGCCTTCTGAATCGCGAATTTTTAGAACGCGATTCGATACACCCGTATCGGACAGTAGCGAGTACGATCTCATGATGCATCGGTGAATCGTTACAGTCCTAAAAGTGGTCTGCCAGTCTGCCTACTTGTAACAACCTCCAATTTCCATTTTCAATCAGAAAGTTTTATTTGTTGTTATATTGTATATTCTATTTTAGGATGTATTATGCTGAATTGATAAAATAGACCTAAAATTATTTTTTGGTCAAGAATATTTTTGTTTGGTCCAGTAAAAAACATATTGCTGGATGTTAAGACTTAGAGAATATTTGTTTATTTGGGTGTAAGATAGATTTTTATTTCATGAGTGAGCTAAGGATGCAATTTTTCCACGAGTGGCATCGTCACAAGTGAAAATATAATATCATTCGCTCACGATTGAAATAAATAGAACTTACACTGAAATGAACAAATATTCTGTTTTGTATATGCTTCAAACTGGCTTTTTTAAGTTGAAGTATGACATGTCATCAAAATGGCAGGAAATATAAAAATATGCGAAAATGCAAATATTCAGGAATTCATATATACAACACATATATATATATGGATATACATATAAATGGAACAAAAATAAGAAAAGAATTACAGAAGCTTTTATTGCTATTTCAACTTAACCGTTTGCAGTGTCATGTTAGAGATTTAAAGGACGGTTTACATGTATGCTGAAAATGCGCAGTGCACAAAGTACATTGATTGGTGTTTTCATACATTTGGATGGTAACTTTAAGCTGATAAGTTTTTATCATTTTTTGTAAAAAAAACTTCAAATAGATTGCAATCAAGCGATTTTGGAAGTGCCGAATATTCGTACTTGATTTTCTAGTTTGAATCGCGAATATCCAAGTACTCGGATACTTGCAGCAGCCCTAATAATATATCATAATTTATTCAGATGACAATAGATGGTGAGGTGACATCAGGTAGTTCAATATTTGGTCTAACTACAAATGATATACGTGGTATGACATTTCAATCTAATGGTAGTATAGAGTTGACTATGATGACATCACCAACACGTTCCGCTAGAGGATTTTTGGCTACATGGTCCATTGGTATGTATAGTCTGACAACATTAACCTGAGCTTGACCTTTATGCTAGAATATATTAAACTCAGTATCTAATTACTGTCTATTTCTGACTTTGTTTGTGAATCACGCCTTATTGGAGGCTTCCAGCAAAATACATGTACTAAACAATTAGAATAAGAATAATTAGTTAGACACTTTGCGACAACCTTGTGGATGCTAGTTTTTTACCATTTTTCCCCTCAAAAATTAAAAGTACAATAACATTCTATGTTTACAAAATTGATAAATAGTCACATAGGTTGTTATAGACACTTGTATTACCGTATACACGCATACAGAGATTCACGATTTAATGTAAGTGAAGTGTGTAATTATTATAATAAGTTCAAGCTCAGGTAAACATTGTTACACTATAAATATATAGAATATTCATTGTTTTTGGTGTAAGATTGACTTGTATATCACTGAGAGAACTCAGAAAACATGTTTTTAAGAATGGTGTTGTCATAATAGAAAATGTCATTTTCTAAGTTCACAATATGAAAGAAACATATATCTTACTTCAATACTGATGAATATTCTGATTCTTTCATGCTTTATTTGTGTTCTAATGGAGATATGTTTTCTCAAATATAACACAATACGTTTCTATTCTAAAATAATATCATTTTTCTTTTAAGATGATGTCATTTGTCTTTAAGTTGGTGTCATTTTGAAATCTTATTATCACTACAATGAGAATTTATGATTTTATATTTAAATTGTATATTTTCATGACATAATACTGCTTTTCAATGTAAGCTTGGAACTATATATGGAACTATATTGACATGTTTTTCATAACTGTCATTATTCACTAAAGGGAAAATGTGGAGTAGTCCTTTCAAAGGGAAACTTACTCCAAAAATTTGATCAGGGGAATAAAAACTGTCTATTGGGTAAACCATTTGAACTAATAAATAACTTTTTCAAGATCTTTTAAAAGACAGTGTATCTAATAATGTGTTGTATGTTTTAGATTGTCCCAACCCCAACTATGATGAGTTTGCACAAACTAATGCAGTAGTTTATCATTATACGTCAAGTATGGAAGTCATGTGTGCTACGGGCTACGACTTTCATCAAGAAATTATACCAGAGGGTACCACATCTGTGACGTTAGAATGTGGATTTATGGGTAAATGGAAGAACTATCGTGTGATACCAAGATGTACACGTAAGTCTCTTCTATACTCTTCAATAATATCAACATTTTATATGAAAGGTTGGCTCAGAGTGTACACTGGGGTCCAAAAGATTCTTTACACATTTAAAATTTTGTTGTTTTGTAGTATCTTTTTGGTATATTTTACATGTAGTTATTAGTTTCACAACCAATATACAGTTTGACTTAAGCAATAATTTTTTTTTGATTTATTACATGTATAAATATAGAATAAAAATGTTAAAAGCAATGTGTTAGCGATAATTTTTCAATAAAGTTTGGAAAAAATATCAAAATATAACTTGTGTAAAGAAACTTTTGGACCCCAGTGTATTTAGAATAGGAATGGAGTTTGGAGTGAAATCATTAATTTCCACTTCAAAAGTCATCAGAAAAGATAGAAATCATGTTTTTTGTTTGGGTTTTTTTTCCACTTTCTTGTACGGACTATTCCAGCCTGAAATAGCAAGTAATTACTGCACATAAGCCATAAGAGACTTTCTAGGCAGAAATGTGGCAGAAATGAGAAAATGATGTTTAAATGGGAATTTTTTTCTGAGCAGGAATTGTTTACTTTTTGTGATTAATAGTTGTAAGTACAATAATAAAGTATTAAATCTGGCTCTAAATGTATATGTAGAAGTTTACATTGATCTAAATTTAGATCTGAAGAGTTTGGAATGTTACACAAAAGTTAGATCTCTTTTCTTAAATTTCACCTGGTGTATTTATTCAAAACTGAATATTATCATGTTCAGACTTAAACATTGTCTAAGTTTTTTTTTCGTGTTTTTTTTTGGTGCTGGTTGTGAATGTATGAAGGTTAGTGGCTTATATACGGTCAACACCTAAAATATTGCGTATAGAATTGTTATTGGATATCAGGCTTACAGGAGATATTTATATTTATATTTAAGCTTAGTATCACTGACCTGTAATGTACGTTTAAATCATGATAGGCTGATACTGAAGATCACTTGGTTACTTGCCAGTATTACTTATCTAGTTTTCTGATGGAGGTAAGGGTTTGAATCCCACCCGAGCGGTTATCCCTTCAATGAAAATTTGATAATAATGTCAATTTTCCTCCTAGAGTAAGCTATATGTAGAAGTTGTTGGCCTTAAGGAAGAGTAGGGATAACTGGTTATCCCTATAGACTAGGGGCCATATCCCTACAGACTAGGGGCCATATCCCTATAGACTAGGGGCCATATCCCTATAGACTAGGGGCCATATCCCTATAGACTAGGGGCCATATCCCTACAGACTAGGGGCCATATCCCTATAGACTAGGGGACATATCCCTATAGACTAGGGGACATATCCCTATAGACTAGGGGACATATCCCTATAGACTAGGGGACATATCCCTATAGACTAGGGGACATATCCCTATAGACTAGGGGACATATCCCTATAGACTAGGGGCCATATCCCTACAGACTAGGGGCCATATCCCTATAGACTAGGGGCCATATCCCTATAGACTAGGGTCCAGGAAAGCTATGTCATGTGCCCTGGCTAAACAATAACCTAGAACAAAGTTGACATGGCGTTAAACCCTATATAACAAATATTTTAATGTTGTAGCAGAAGTATAAATGTACTTGTAGGCACTAGTTCTCCTTTGTCTCCTAGTAAGCTCGTATTGCAACATGGTGACCACTTACTAGTCAAGAGGTTGTGGCTTGGAATCTTAAACTAAAAGCAAAACATCACTCATTGCCTAAACGATCGTATATTTGTTTACTTCAACAACGATAGTTTCAAAATAGCGTCTAAATATGTCCGAGATTATTCGCAAGGAATGGCCGAGGAGTTCCGAATGTATCGTTACGGAACGTTTTGGATCGTTTAGGGTAATTGAACAAGCTACATAGGTTGTGGCTTGGACTCTTACCATGGACCATCAGGTTACAATTTTCTATTTCAGGTAAATATTGTGGACCTGTACCTTCTATCAGCAATGGTTATGTTGCGTCAGCATCAGGTGTTCAGTACCAGGATACAGTAACCTATGAATGTTTCCAGGGATCAACATTACAACCAGCATTTGGTGATGATGATAATGTTATAGATTGTTTAGCTAACGGACAATGGACGACTACACCTACTTGTACAGGTATGTTCAGGGATCTGGAATTACAAGTTTTTTCACTTGTCTACTGATTTGTCGGTGATCAAAATAATAATAATAATAATAATAATAATAATAATAATAATAATAATAATAATAAAGACTTTATTTAAGAGGCTACACATTTGGATAAATCCAATCTTTCATGTGGGCCTCTGTACACTTGCCTAGATGTTAAGTATTCAAAATGAAATTTGTTAAACTGCATATAAGTATATGAATATGATTGAGACATTTAGACATTTATATTATTAACTATTGCTATGTTAGTGTATTTACAACTAAAAAATATTGCTGTCCACAGACAAGTGGGCTGGAGGTATTTATTTGTCTTCAGACATAAATGTGCAAGTAGGACATATTGAGTAAGTCAGGCATAGGTATTCCACACCCCTAAAATTGGTTAGGGCTGTAATCATTCACTTTGACAAGTTGATTTGTCTCTTAAAGGCATGACATTAACAGTTGAACTATTGTCTGTGACAATCTTATTGTGGGTTTGCGCAACAAGTGTTTTGCTGTTAAGTTGTCAGTTTGAGCTTTAAGAATATAATCTGTAACCTTCAAATTTTAAATTATCATTTTGTAATGTTTTCTTGCAACTTAACAAATGGTAAAACTACCTACTTTAAATGTTAATGTCAAGCCCCGCACATGTATATTTTTCCGATTTGACTTTTTAAAATTTGATTCATTTTGAATATTAAACATTATTCCATAAGTATATTAGCTCATTAATTGGAGTTTTGTTGTACTTATATTTCATAACTATTGATATAATAAAATAGGTACTGAAACTAATAACATTTATTTCAGTACTTGATCAATAAAACAAAGATTTTTTTATTATGTATGCAGCCGACCCGCTAGCTCAGTTGGTAGTACGCAAGACTACTAACAGAGGGGTCATGGGTTCGATTCCCGGACAAGGCATACTTACGTGCAACTTGGTCATGAAATTATTTCTAAATTCATTCTCCCTCCTACCAATGATGTTTAATTATGTTGGGCAGTTGTCAGTCACTGACGAAAGTATGCGCTTAGTAGTCGGTTAACAACTAAATCCAGAGATTTAGCCTTTCCGGGAGGAGTGAGTAGGTTGACTGACCGCCATTATATGACCTTATATGTGTTGCTATGGCATTAAACCCAACAAAAACAAAACAAAACAAATATTATGTATGCCACTCTTAAATACTTGATATCTGAGCTTACTGAGTGAAAAGTTCATCAATCTTACAGAACAATGTTCTCTCTATTTCACACTTTATTCTTACAGCCAAGGTATGTCCCAATACTTTATCTACAAGTATACTAAATGGTCAAGGTACTGGTTCCGGTAACTCTATAGGCTCTATATATAGATATACTTGTAATGACGGGTTCAAGATTGTTGGGGATCCAGAGATCATATGTCAAGAAGATGGTACTTGGTCACAAAATGATGAACCCACCTGTACTAGTAAGTATTTGTCTTATCTATTTGTGCTTCAGTCACTGACTATTCCAGTCATGGGTTGTGGTATTATCAAAGTAATGTCTTATATGGTTGTTACTTATATTCCAGCTAATTTGAATACTTGATATTTGTACGATAATCCCACTGGGATATACAGTTATCATTTTTGTTGATCGCAAGTACAGAAGTACTGTAGTGATAATTTAAATCAGTGGATTTATGTATGGCATAATGACCTATTTAATGTGTATTTTTATTTCATTGTTAATTCTTGTATATTTATTTCTGGGTCAATATTCTCAAAGTTGATACCAAAATGATACCACGGAGTGTGTATTTCTATTTGATCATCGTAATTATCAATGTTTCTTATCTTTCTGTTTTGCATGTTGTTGCAGATGCAACGTAATATTAATAATGAAAATTATAATAAAAACCAATCATGTATATATGTGAAAATAAATACAACAATAAATAACAACATAGTCACGAGATATGTGGTCATAATCTAAAAGAAATTACAAATAAACAAACATGTCGGCTGAAGAAGGCATCACATGATAAAACCATCTTCTACAACAGTCCCATAAACATAAGAATAGCTGTGAGGGCACCGTATGGGCGCCGTGCAATCAAGCTCCGCAAGGACTCATACAAACACTTGCATACCCATACGGACTGTTATGTTTTTACCAGGGTTCTTGAGATGACTCAAGGATACACGTTTCAGTTTCAAAGTCAAATTGAGAACAAAATCTTGGCCAAGTATGGATTAAACTGGCATATCTTCCAGCTACGGCTCCATACGGGTGTGTTGTTTTGTGCTATGTGCGTACCGTCACCTTAATACACAAGGCTTCCAACGGCCTACGGCTGTCTGCACATACGGCTCCGCAACCAGCCATGATTTTTTGGGACTGAGGCATAAGATGTCTGGAGTGAAGTGTATTAGTCACCAACTGTGTCCTTACCTTGGCACAGAGCAGTTCAGTGACAGTCTCTGCAAGTGGTTCCACACAGATCCAGCACTTTGTTATTTCTATGAAATCTCTTGGTGTCACAGTCAGTCTAACCTTTGTATTATATATTTTCCAGGGCTTAAATGTTTACTACCTCCAATCACAAATGGTGTATATATTGGAAATACAGTTGGGAACCTTATAAATACTGGACAAACTGTTAGTTATTCGTGTAATACTGGGTATGAAAAAAGTGATCCTTTACTGACCATCAGATGTGAGAATGATCAATATGTCAACACTTTTAATGAACAACTTTGTATAAGTAAGTTTATTTGTTGTATTCTACAGTCTATGTATTTATTTTGCTAATTTCAATGTTCCGATATTTGTTTTGATATTCAAGTATATTTGAGTATAAGTCTTCGATAATTTTTTTAAATTTGTTCAAACTTCATATTCCAAATTTTTGGTCAGAATATGTTTATTTCAAATACTATGTTACTTTATTTTTCATTGGCTGAAGCAGCAAAATACATTGGACTAAAATTATGACTCATATTAATTGTGCATGCTTTTCTATATATTATATTTGATATTGTATACATCTACATCTAATGTTGGATAATAGCTATTCATAGCTAATGTTCACTGTTGTTTATAGAGTTAAGTTTCGCTATTAAGACCACTTTTGTTATTTCAAAATCATGCAATTTTTGACAACTATTAAGACCCAAATGCTTAATTTGTGAACAAAAGGGTCTCTATAATAAGACCATTTCACTATTAAGACCATCGATTTTGCTAGTCTTAATAGCGGAGCTTTACTGTAATACCTACTATTAATAAAAGTTTGTATCTTGTACCTTGTTATTTGTAAAATACTGCCAAGCTTATTCTAGATGATGAACATATTGTTTATGCCAATAAATTATTTAGACCATAATTATGTTAAATTTTGATTGAACATTTTATGCATTCACAATTAAGTCCTACATTGAAAACCAACTTGGCAATTGAAAAAATCATGCAAGTGTTTATACTGTCATGTCCAAAATGCTGAATTTGACAAGAATTGAATAAGGGGCCTTAGTCAGTTATTTCCCTTTGTATACTCTTCAAATAGGTAAGCCCAATTAGTTGGAATAATCGGATTTTACCCTTACTTTTCAATGTTAATTTGCCAAAATTAATATTAAATAACTTTTTTTGTAAATCATTTAATTTGTTTGAAATTCAAGCTAAGTATTTTTAGGGTAAAGCACGGGCTGCCGTCACAAAACAGTCCCCCCCAGAATTTTTTTTTTATACATACACATACATATATATACAGTGCCATCAATAATTACCTTTACATGTTTGTAAATGTTTGAATTATTTTTAATTTCTTACCAATACTTAAGAAATTAAAGCATATCTAAAGATTCATGTATTCATATAAAAATTACAATTATATAGAGTATCATTACTCCCCTTTCAAATGACACAATCTATGATAATTATCCTAATGTATAAATGCTTCTGAAATTAAATTAAATTGTATTTACAAAAAACTGGCTTTTTCACAAGTGTAAAGGTAATTTTGGATGGTACTGTATGTATGTGTATGTATAACAAATTTTTTTTTTGGGGGGGGGGGACTGTTTTGTGACGGCAGCCTGTGGGGTAAAGAACTATCTGAATTTTATCACCTCTGTAAAAATCTTCGTTAACGAGGAAATTTTGGTATCCTTACATAGGACTTCAATGATAAAATTTGAGGATTCCAACTGTAAGGACCTACTTACCAATTGGATTGCTTCAGATTTTATCAGAGAAAGATAACTGGCTAAAGTCCCTTTTTGTTTTGAAGGTTTTTAATTTTCACTGTGTTTTGTTGTACATTTTAAGATATCAATGAATGTGATATTTCACCATGTGACACGACTTGTATAGACACAGAAGGTAGTTATTATTGTGAATGTGATGCTGGGTATAGACTTCACTCAGATGGCAGAACATGTTTAGGTAAGTAATTTGTTTGTTTCATTCTTGGGTTGAATTCCGTAGGACAACATTGTAAAGGCAATATCACAGCAGTCAGTCAACATTTCTGGAAAGGCTAAATATCTGGATTTTGCTGTTAGCCAGTTACTAGATGACTACTTTTGTCTGAGATTGACAGCTGTCCTAGGTATTTTAGAATGTGTGGTTTGCGGGAGAATGTCTGTAGAAACTTTATCATGTCCTTTTTTGTATTACATGTAACATAAACATAAATTCAACTAATTACAAACAAAATATCTACGAAATGTCTTAAGCCATAATGTATCCAACCCATCTAACCTCCTGGTCTAACCCTGTTCTCAGGGGTTTTTGAGTATATGTACTCTGTGAGATCTGGCGGATCCTATACCATGGGATTATGACTCATCGGGATCCTGTTAACTGGACTTAACCAATATTCGCTATTTGCGACACTAACACTCTTTCAACTGCTCTACTATCTTTTTTTATCTAAACCAGGGGTGTGGAACTCCTATGCAAAATTTTCTGACTCGTTCATTCATGTTCACTGACAAGTAAATAAATGGGTCCTTCTTGTCCACGGACAAGTGATGTAAATGTCAAATGTAAACCTATTTGTTGTTACAGTGCAATGATTGATGTTCAGTTTAACCTCTGCAAAGCGGACCTTTTCAGAACAAATCCTCTGCACAACAACAGCTTAGGATTTTTCCCTTAGATGTAGTTTAAATTGAATTTAACCTCTGCTTAGCAACAACCTCTGAACAGCAACACTCTTCAGTCCATCCCAGTGGGTGTTGTTCAAGAGAGTTTGTACTGTATATATTTTCAGATATAGACGAATGTCTGGAAGGTTTGGATGAATGTGATGAGGAAGGTACATGTATAGATCTAGAAGGTTCCTATAGATGTGCTTGTAGTGATCCCTATGTCTTATATACACAAGATGGTACATCAGGGTTTAATATACCTGTATCAGCTGGAGAGAATGGTCTACTATCTACAGATACCTACCATATCAACCATACATGTGTTTGTATGTATTACATCATATACATTATATATCTACCATATCAACTATACATGTGTTTGTATGTATTACATAATATACATTATATATATCTACTTTATATACTATACATGTGTTTGTATGTATTACGTCATATACGTTATATATCTACTTTATAAACTTCACATGTGTTTGTATGTATTACATCATATACATTATATATATCTACTTTATAAACTATACATGTGTTTGTATGTATTACATTATATACATTATATATCTACTTTATAAACTATACATGTGTTTGTATGTATTACATTATATACTTTATATACCTACCATATCAACCATACATGTGTTTGTATGTATTACATCATATACATTATATATCTACCATATCAACTATACATGTGTTTGTATGTATTACATAATATACATTATATATATCTACTTTATATACTATACATGTGTTTGTATGTATTACGTCATATACGTTATATATCTACTTTATAAACTACACATGTGTTTGTATGTATTACATCATATACATTATATATATCTACTTTATAAACTATACATGTGTTTGTATGTATTACATTATATACATTATATATCTACTTTATAAACTATACATGTGTTTGTATGTATTACATCATATACATTATATATCTACCATATCAACTATACATGTGTTTGTATGTATTACATTATATACATTATATATCTACTTTATAAACTATACATGTGTTTGTATGTATTACATTATATACATTATATATCTACTTTATAAACTATACATGTGTTTGTATGTATAACATCATATATACATTATATATCTACTTTATAAACTATACATGTGTTTGTATGTATTACATCATATACATTATATATCTACTTAATAAACTATACATGTGTTTGTATGTATTACATTATATACATTATATATCTACTTTATAAACTATACATGTGTTTGTATGTATAACATTATATATACATTATATATCTACTTTATAAACTATACATGTGTTTGTATGTATTACATTATATATACATTATATATCTACTTTATAAACTATACATGTGTTTGTATGTATTACATAATATACATTATATATCTACTTTATAAACTATACATGTGTTTGTATGTATTACATCATATACGTTATATATCTACTTTATAAACTATACATGTGTTTGTATGTATTACATCATATACATTATATATCTACTTTATAAACTATACATGTGTTTGTATGTATTACACTATATACATTATATATATCTACTTTATAAACTATACATGTGTTTGTATGTATTACATCATATACATTATATATATCTACTTTATAAACTATACATGTGTTTGTATGTATTACATCATATACATTATATATATCTACTTTATAAACTATACATGTGTTTGTATGTATTACATCATATACATTATATATCTACTTTATAAACTATACATGTGTTTGTATGTATTACATCATATACATTATATATATCTACTTTATAAACTATACATGTGTTTGTATGTATTACACTATATACATTATATATCTACTTTATAAACTATACATGTGTTTGTATGTATTACATCATATACATTATATATCTACTTTATAAACTATACATGTGTTTGTATGTATTACACTATATACATTATATATCTACTTTATAAACTATACATGTGTTTGTATGTATTACATTATATACATTATATACCTACTTTATAAACTATACATGTGTTTGTATGTATTACATCATATACATTATATATACCTACTTTATAAACTATACATGTGTTTGTATGTATTACATCATATACATTATATACCTACTTTATAAACTATACATGTGTTTGTATGTATTACATTATATACATTATATATCTACTTTATAAACTATACATGTGTTTGTATGTATTACATCATATACATTATATACCTACTTTATAAACTATACATGTGTTTGCATGTATTACATTATATACATTATATATCTACTTTATAAACTATACATGTGTTTGCATGTATTACATCATATACATTATATACCTACTTTATAAACTATACATGTGTTTGTATGTATTACATCATATACATTATATATCTACTTTATAAACTATACATGTGTTTGTATGTATTACATCATATACATTATATATATCTACTTTATAAACTATACATGTGTTTGTATGTATTACATCATATACATTATATATCTACTTTATAAACTATACATGTGTTTGTATGTATTACATCATATACATTATATATATCTACTTTATAAACTATACATGTGTTTGTATGTATTACATTATATACATTATATATCTACTTTATAAACTATACACAAAGGGCTATGGTTAATGCCTCTAATCTGATAATATGGATAAAAAAAGCCTGACCAGATTAATTGGTGTTGTGATATTCAAATGTGGACAGTGTCTCACCTCTGGTACTTATTATAACAGACTAACATCTATTCCAAACAAAAATTATGGTTTATTCAGTGTTTGCAGTACTTTGATTTTAAATGCTAATGGACAGTTTTTAGACTTTCGGTGATTTCCCGCCGAAAGGCTTAAGTTATACCACAAGTCGAAAACAATTGACAATTCTAATACCTGACCAGTTTAACCTACGCAGTGATGCATGTGTCTTTGATTTACTACACAGTTTATTTCTAGGTGATAAAAGTAGTTCTATCAATCAAGTGACGCGTCTTTGTTTCAGAGTCAGTGACAGGTATTTTACTTATATTTATATGCTTGTGAATGGGCGGAGTCAAATCTGGCTAATTCACTGTGACTAAACAGTAGTATTTTCCAGTTATACAGAATAGAGTAAACTCTTCACCTGCATTTTTGCCCTGTTCGGTTCGTAATTGAATCTAATTTGTAAGGAGTAATCATTAGTATGGTTTCGTTAGGTTTCAATGTGCACGAAATTTCGTTAGGTTTCAATGTGCACGAAAGTCTTTCTGTATTTCAATACGTTGATTACATGTTTGTTTCAGTGAAAGAATGTACTGCTCCTACTGTACAGAATGCTGTTCTACTAACACATCGTCCAGTTCATAGATTTGGTGATCACATAGAGTATAAATGTGATATAGGATATAGGTCAACTAGTAGCACGGTTCTACAATGTGGTAGTGATGGTAACTGGGTTGGTACTATACCGATTTGTGAAGGTAAGTATTGTACAGTAATGTTTAAGTCATTGGTAATAATAATAATTTTATTTCGGTATCAATGACATGACACATAGCATACAAAAAATGAGTAGATCTAACACAGAATGTATAATGCCATATGCCATGCACATCAATACCAGGGATGACACAAAAAAGAGATAAATCTCTTATTTCCATTGTGGTCCCCGACATTGTTGGCATGACACTAATGTTTCAAAGAATACTTTATTAGATTTTGATGTTAGTAGAGACTTACTAAGTTTTGATCTGCAGGTATGTTCGCACCTCTGTTTGTCCGTTCGTACATGTACCTCTATCTTCCATTAAGTCAAACCCCTATTGGGGACTTAGACTTTTGGCGCGTCAACCAACAAGAATATTAGTAAGAAATGAGTAAAAGATGATAAAATTATGAAGTAAATAGTTAAGGTTAAAAACAGTTTAAAAACAAGGCAGACATAATTATGGGGAGACATGTTCAATCTGGCTAACAGCCAGACTGAACCTGGGACATGGTAAGGTGACAACATCAGGGGGTAGATTGTTCCAATGGAAGATGGTTCTTGGAAAGAAGGAGTATTTGTGATAATCGGTTTTTGTGGCTATATTTTGTAAAGCATTTGGGTGAGATTTTCTTGAGGTCCTTTCTAGGGGTTTTACATAGGGGGGAAGTGGGATGGCAACTTTATTGTTTACAATATTATGGAGCATGATGAGTCGTTGGTCAATACGACGAAGGTCAAGGTGTCTCCACTCAAGTGAAGAGAGCATATCAGTAACACTTGAGGTTCTGTTGAAGTCATGTTTAGCCCAGCGGGCAGCTCTACGCTGTACAGACTCAAGCTGGTCAAGGTGGACCGCTGTGTGTGGGGACCAGACAGTAGCACCTCTGTCCATATGTTAGCAGTTGGATGTCTGGATCATAGTTTTACTTCTAATTAAAAGTTTTACTGAAATCTGGTCTCTAATTACCCCACATTAATACTCCACCTGTTTCCAGGTCTGAAGCTTATAGACCAATGTCACTCTGGGCCCAAAGATCATTTATCACATTTCTTTCTTGGTTTACAGTGAAATGTGTAATTCCTGGAAAATACAAAAATCATTTTTTATTTTAACTTCTGAACTCAACCAATGTCATTTTTACTTGATTTTAACCAAATCCACAAAGATCAGTTATTTATGAACAGGTTTCGTACAAAGTGGAAAATCATGGAAAATGAGATTTTTCTGGAAAATATCATGGCAAATTAGAAAAAACATGCGAAAGGTTTAATGTGTCATGGAAAAATACCACTCCTATCTTATGCCTATTTTGATTTCAACCAAAAACATTAATAAAAAACCAGAAAGTGACAATAGTAGATGTTATCTATTTCAGAGGCTAGATGTAATCGTGAGAATCCTGGAATTCTTGTAAACTCTCCAACATATGTAAATGATGCCACATATAGTTATAACTATAGATTAGATTTAAATTGTTCCCGTGCTGATGGAGACTTTCAGAAATATAGATTCTGTGTTTATAAAGATGGTGATTATGTCATGGAAGGAGCACCCTACGATTGTGGTGGTAAGTTGGCTTCATTTAGTTAATTTATCCTTTTTTTTTAACGTTGTTTTCAACACATATATAGGTCATATATATGACGGCAAGCTTTCCTACTATAGGTTTCCTGGACACTTTTCTATCACCAGTACTAACCCTACCACGAGGCCGACAACTCATGTATAGTGTATGACCTGTCGCGCCCGGATTTCGAACCCGCGATCTCCGGATTTATCCAGCTGATTTAAATACTCAATATTTGTTTGATAATCATTGTTCATAAAGGCAGATATCTATTTTTATCAACTGTAAATACAGAAGTACTGTAATGAGTATTTAAATCATCAGAGTTATTGTATGTGCCACTGAAAGTTAATTTTTTTTAACAATAACACATTTAGCTTATACTGAACATTAAGTATCTTTAAATGTTTATCCTACGGTAACATTTTAGCCGGAATTTTCAACAAAAAATTTGGCTAATAGTTTGGCAAAAACCCAGGCAGGTGGATGGGTGTGCAGTCAGGCATCCCATGTCATTAACAATTGTGTTCAAGATTTTTCTTCACCATATATTCCTACCATTTATTGTCAGATCTTTATGAAACTTCATACAATGATAACATACTGTGTGATGAACAGAATTAGAAAGTAACCACAACTCTACCTGGATTTATTATTGATTATTTCCCTTTGCAGTTTTTGTGTTAAAGTTTTTAATAAGTTGGATATCTCTGTCCTTTATATTTAGATCTTGATGAAAAACCCAGCTTCAATGTGGTTTCCACATTACATTTCTTGTTGGATTTTTTTCATTTGTTAGGAAGGGGCTTGGTGCCTTAAACATCTAGAGCAATGAGGAAACTTTATCACAATTTCATTGGTAGGGGAATGAAATATCAAAGGTATCCTCAAAACTTAGGGATATCAGCATGATTTTAAAGGAATTTCAAAAGGGGAAGGTGCCTGTAAACAGCCCCTGTGATATAAGGAAAAATGCCCTTCACAATGTATGACCAAGAATCTCGGGGTTTGTTTCAACTTCAAAGATGGACTGCAATTATTTTGCCTCTGTCCATTTCTAAAGCTACAGTCCCATAAAACACATAAAAATAGCCATGAGGGCACCGTACGGGTGCCGTGCGATCAAGCTCCGTATGGACCCGTACAAACTCTTGCCTACCCATACGAATTGTTACGTTTTAACCGGAGTCCGTAAGATGAGCCCAGGATACACGTATCAGTTTTAAAGTCAAATCGTAACCAAAATCGTGGCCGAGTATAGATTAAACTTGTATATCTTCCAGCTACGGCTCTGTACGGGTGTGTTGTTTTGTGCCATGTGCGTCCCGTCACCTTAGTACGAAAGGCTTCCCACAATCTACAGCTGTCTGCACGTACGGGTCCGCAACAAGGCATGATTTTATGGGACTGAGGCATAAGTGTAAACCTGATAGATTTTTGTTTTCATAATTTTAATGCATGCTATAAATCTATTGTTGTTTTTATTATACAGAGGTAGATTGTGAAATACCAGAACAACATGAGGGAACTAACCCCTACATCTACATTAATACAAGATATAATTCTCAGTTTGAATTTAGTTGTGCTGATGGTAGTACACCCGTGGGTCAAACCAATGAGGGGTCTTCTTCTATTGTCAAATGTTTAGCGACAGGATATTGGGACTTTGGTAATTTACAATGTACAGGTGAGGATATGAGTTAAATCATTTGTAGTGGTGGGGTGATATTCTCTTTGCGTTGCAATATTAGCAAGACAATAGTGTATCATGATTGTACAAACTTTTCGCATTAGGGCTGTCACGATATACCGGTATACCGATATATTGCAATATGCAGCTGCGGCATTACGTACCGCAGTACGATTTTAACGTACCGGTATTTTGCGATATTTTTTATTTCATTGGAAAATTCTTCCCTTCAAGAAATAAAAGTAACTAAACGTCAGTTTTTCAATTGTTCATTCCATCTAACCATTAGTTACACGAATTTAACCCATTGGGGCGCGTCACAGTCCTGAATAATCGTATATACTTGAGGAGGCTAGACTCTATCAGTAGCTGCATGTAAAATTTGCAATGTTTCTGTTAAATACAGCAGACGCACAACAAATCTAAAGCCAATAATATATCCTGGTACGTATCGCAATACGATGCCAGCATACTGCAGCATATCGCGATAGGCTTCTGGCGTATCGTGACAGCCCTAATCCCTATGTGCCAGTTATCATGCTCAAATAAAGACTGAATACACTTTTCGTTCAGTCTCTTGTAGCAGGTCAATAAAGAGTTGCTTGCAGTACACAGATTTGATACCCAAAACACAATCATAGTAGAACAATACTTGTAATGTATTACTACCATTTTTAATGTTGCTGACTTGTTTTTTCTCTCCTAACCATTTATACAGTAGGTTTCTTGTAGCATATAAACTACATGTATAGTGATACTTTCTTTACTAATTTATTGTAGCTTGATTTTTAAACAAGTTCTTACAACTTACATTTATCACTTTTGAGTCTGCTTCCTGTTCCCCCTGTACTGTGCTAGAAGGATAAAGTTTCTTGCTCAAGGAAACAACAGGATAGGTTTTGGAATGGATTCGAACAAACGTGTGGCATGCTATCCAATTATTACTAGTCCAACATTCTTACCACTTGGTCACGCCCACATAGTGATACATATTGTGTTACAGTGCTACTATTGTATTATTACTATAATTTATATGGAAATGACATGGAAATGCATTAACTCCAAGATAGGTTGTAGATCTTAATTATTTCATTTAGAGGTACATTGTACATGTAGTTTGGTGCATTATTTGTTTTGGTTGAGTCATTTGAAGTAATACACTGGTAACTGAAACTTGATGTATTAATTCAGAACCTGTACTTATTCAGTCTTTGAGCAAAGATAGTATGCGTAAAGGGACCTTAATGTATTGGAATGCATTGGAAAAATTCCTATATTTCTACTTGGTTTTCTCTAAAAGTTCCTATATTTTGAAAATAAAATTCCTTTATAAATTCCTTTTTTTTATCAGTTGTTTGTTGACAGCCTGGAACAGAATTAGACAGTAACCACAACTCTATCCGGCTTTATTATGGATTATTTCGCTTTGTAATTTTTGCGTTAAAATTTTTAAATCAGGCTTTAATGTGGTTTCCACATAACATTTTTTGTTTGTAATTTCTAGGTCAGTCATGTACAGATCCAGGGCGTCCACTAGGAGGTAGTATTGTAGCTACAAGTTTTGCAGATCAAAGTCAAGTTACGTTTACATGTGACAGAGATGGTTATACTTTAACTAATGATGTAATGTTGACATGTGTTGGTAGTAACTTTAATGGTGCCGTTCCACAATGTATAGGTTAGTAAAATTATCACTTTGGTTTTCATCTTCGACCTTTTTATCAGTATGATGTCTAAAGGGGCTAGGGGGCTATACTTTATGCAGAACATACAGAACATAGAGTGTATGGGAAATTTTTATCAGAATTTCATCAAGAGGGGAAACATTATTTGAAATGAAGATAATCTCCAAATTTGGGGAAAAATGCAGGATTTAAAAAAAATCAGAATGGGTTGGGGCCTGTAAATGACCCCTGCTATGTAAGGTACAAAACCTGTTAAAATAGGTGGCTCTAAGCTTTCTCATGATTATAAGGGGTCCAAAGGTCACTGGAAGGGACAGAGTTTAAATATAATCACCTATTGAAAAATCACTTATCATGCTTTGTGCTACATCATGATTGGTAAAAATTTAATATGATACTAAAATTAAAAGTTGTGATGCTAAGGGCTTCCATTCTCAATTTCTAATTTCAGCATATTCTAATATCATTATCATCATAAGAATTATTATTATCATCAATATCATTGACACCATCATCATCATTATCATCATCATCATCATAATAATAATTATTATCATTATCATTGACACCATCATCATAATTATCATCATCATCATCATAATAATAATTATTATCATTATCATTGACACCATCATCATAATTATCATCATCATCATCATCATCATAATAATAATTATTATCATTATCATTGACACCATCATCATCATTATCATCATCATCATCATCATCATAATAATAATTATTATTATCATTGTCACCATCATCATCATTATCATCATCATCATCATAATAATAATTATTATTATCATTGTCACCATCATCATCATTATTATTATTCTTATTATTATCATCATCATCACTTAGTTTACTCTTTATATTATAGATACAACAAATCCAGTGATACAGAATTGTCCCACAGAGTCCATTGATGTTCCTAAATATGGTTTACTTAGAAATTATGTTTCTGTTCAGACAATTACAGCTACTGATAACACTGGTGTTGAAAGATTCTTTGCTAATATACCAAATGTCAATTCTACATATAATGTTGAAGATAATGTTACCATTACATACACTGCTATAGATTTCGCAGGTAGATCAACACCTTGTAATCTGGATATTAATGTTGAAGGTATGTGGATATCTTTTTTCAATCAATAATAGATATGCATTTTGAAATATTGATAGTAAGGCCTATATAGGTAAAGTGTAAAAATTTGTGAAACAAACCTTCCATAGTGAGCATAAATTTGTGATAGATCTTTTTATTTATAATCATTACAAATCTTTTTATCAACTACTAACCAGTTAAATACAGGATACCAACTGAAGGTATATCATTCATGACAAATATACATCTATTATGGGTTTTTGACAACATAAATGGTCTGTATACAGGTAGTACTGCAATTAATATATTGATATATATATTGCTGTATCGTAGATATTTTTTTCTCGATATATTAATATCGTCAAAACCCTTTGAGTCCATTCAAAGACACCTTTAAACTTAATTGACAATTACAATTGTAATCTTTAAAATTTGAGGTCAATTTGCACCTAGTAACAGTTTGCGACTATGATATTGATTGTACACGTGACGGGCCAATATAATATACAATAAGTTTATGTTATGTTTGTGTCTCCGAAAACCGGGTCGATAGCGCAGTTGGTAGCGTGCCGGGATTTGGATACTTGTGCCCGAGGAGGTGCGGGTTTGAATCCCACCCAGGGAGGTTATACCCTTCCATGAAATTTTTACAATTATATCGATTTTCCTCCATTGAGTAGATAATATGGAGAAGTTTCTGGCCTTGTGGAAGGGTAGGTGAGTACTGGTTATAGACAATGGTCCAGGAAAGCTAGGTTAGGTGCGCTGGATGCCGTAAAATGACCTAAAATTGTGTTGACACGGTGTTAACTCCAATAAATAAATAAATAAATTGTGTCTCAGTGATGAAGAGTCTGGATGACCATCCCAGTTGGGTCAGCTTTAGATAAAGGGTGTGACAATGAAAGTTTATCAGTTCCTAGGGACTGAAATTTTTGTTCAGTTAATCCATGATATTCAGATAAAGGGGACTCTTACTGTACTTTATAGAGCTAAAGGTTCATTTCGGATAATTGAGATTTAACTGTATTAATAAACATTTCCATCAGTGCTTTCAGCGCTTTGATTTTTTTATATTGTATTTTACTATATTACAGATAAAGAACCCCCTGTAATCACATGTCCACCTTTCATCACTGTTTCCTTGGAGACAACAAGTGATTCTGAGACGGTTACGTTAGACAGAAATAGATTTATCATCAATGATAATCGTAATAGTATAAGTTCATTTAACGTCGTACAAAACATTCCTCGGCCTATCACATACAATCATTTATACGAGACGTATACATATGTTGCTACAGCAACAGACACTTCTGGTAATCAGCATTCATGTAGAGGACAAGTTTTTGTTGAACGTAAGTATATTTGGAGAGGTTGGTGGGAGGGGGGCGGTAGATTTTTTACATTTATGTTGACAGATCAAATTATGTTTTGATCGTGGGGGGTTAAAATTGACCAAAGAGATTATTACGCAGTGATTGCAAAAGATAATGAGAACAACTAGAAGAGAGAAGTCTCAACGAGCTACATGAATATGGGGATGTATAAATGGAATAATTTGTTGTGGAGGAATTGGCCATTTATTGAACTTTCCTTGGCATTAAAACCTACCATCTGGTTATTTGTGATTGTATGTTTTGATACAGAACTGTAACTACCACCGAAAGTCTGAATTAGGGACTTTTGTCAGTTATCTTTCCCTGATAAAATCTGAAGCAATTCAATTGGTAAGTGTGTCCTTACAGTTGGAATCCTTGGATTTTATCATTGAAGTCCTATGTAAGGATAACAAAATATTTCATCCAATATCTTTCTTGTTAATTAAGATACTAACAGAACTGATGAAATGTATGTAGTTCATTACCCTTTAAATACTTAGCTTGAATTTCAAACAAATTAAATGATTTACAAAAAAGTTATTTAACATTAATTTTGGCAAATTGACATTGAAAAGTAAGGGTAAAATCGAGTAATCCAACTAATAGGACCTACCTATTTTAAGAGTATACAAGGGGAAATAACTGACTAAAGTCCCGTATTATTGACCCTCAAACACAAATGTATTGGTTGTTATGAATATATCAATGTTTGTACGCTGAGGAATCAAGAGGTTTTTGGTTTAAAACCCATTTGGTTCACTGCTAATTTCCCTATGCAAAAAAATTACCTACAATTGTTCTACTCTACCCAGGTGTATATTGGTAATATGGGGATCACTTCCTTGTAAGGAATAGACAGGAACATGGAAGCAGACTTAAAACCTCAGTTAAACACTTACTGTCAAATGAAATAAATGTTTTATTTTGTTCTTGTAGCTAAGACATGTAGCGAGTTATCTTTCTTGAATCCATTGAACGCTGATAAGAATTGTACAAGAGAATTTAATGGTGATTTGACGTGTGATGTTACGTGTCAAACCAGGTATACGTTCACTGATGGTAAAATGAAGACTATAAGATGTGACGCAACAACTGGATTGTGGGATACTCCATGGATACCTGCCTGTGTTCTAGGTATGTTGTATAGTGCAGCCTGGAGACTGCTTGTTATGGGGTGATTTTTACATTGTGTCATTGCAATTAATTTTTTTGCCCCAAAACATGGCTTATATTAAGGGTTTTTACAATAGAAAAAAATGCCAAAAATTACAAAAACATGGCTAAATTTAACAATTTATCACAGATTATTTCAATCTATAAATGTCATATTGTAAAAGCATCCATTCAATGTCTTTTTTCTGTTGTTGATGCCATGGTGAGAAACATAAAAACACGGGTCGATAGTGCAGTTGGTAGCGCACCCGGATTTGGATACTCGTGCCCAAGGGGGTGCGGGTTCGAATCCCACCCGGGGAGGTTATACCCTTCCATGAAAATTTGACAGTAATGTCGATTTTCCTCCATTGATTAGATAATATGGAGAAGTTTCCGGCCTTGTGGAATGGTAGGTGAGTACTGGTTATAGACAATGGTCCAGGAAAGCTAGGTTAGGTGCGCTGGATGCCGTAAAATGACCTTAATTGTGTTGACACGGTGTTAACTCCAATAAAATAAATAAACATAAATCTGTCCCTGAATGACCTTTTTATTAAAGTGAAGTGAAAAAAAGACATTGACATAAGCAAGTAAATACAATTTTTAATATAAACATTTTTTGCCTATTTTCCCACATTGGTTTTACAGTTTTTGAGAATAAAGGTAGTCAGTCAGTCTGACCATATGTTTACATATGTAGGATAAAAAATCATGTTTGCACGCATGGCTACACAAATCTTTAAATATGTTTTTTTACCTCACTCAGTGAAATAAACATCCATCTTTTTATACTAATCAACAAATATCCATTTTGTAATTTCAGATGTATTGAAGCCAGAGTTAACCTGTCCTACATCAAGTCCAGTATATCTAAAGTATGATGGAGATTCACATGAAGTTGACTTTACTACTCTAACATACATAGCTATAGATCTGAATTACATTAATGAAGATTCTGTGATATTTTCACCAACAACCTACACGTTCACCAAGGCAGACTTGTTTAAGAGAAAGGCAATATTATTGTCAGTATCAGATATTGCTGGAAACACTGACAGTTGTAGTTTTGAATACACTGCATTACGTATGTATATCATCATATCTTACAGTAGAACCTCTGTGATACTGCCCTTTACAGAACAAATCCTCTGCACGAAGACAGCATTTAATATTTCCCTTAGGGGTAATTTTTACTAAATCTAACCCCTGCAGAGGAAGAACCTCTAAACAGCAACACTTTAGTCCCTCCAAGTTGGTGTTGTTCAAGTCATGTTGTACTGTATTCCGATTGTTTTTGTTTTCTTTGACAGTATGTAAGTCTTCTCCTAACCCACTAGCCCCTTAAGCTCAGGACTACAGTTATTGCCTTAAGCCACTAGCCCCTTAAGCTCAGGATTACAGTTATTGCCTTAAGCCACAAGCCCCTTAAGCTCAGGATTACAGTTATTGCCTTAAGCCACTAGCCCCTTGAGCTCAGGATTACAGTTATTGCCTTAAGCCACTAGCCCCTTAAACTCAGGACTACAGTTCTTGCCTTAAGCCACTAGCCCCTTAAACTCAGGATTACAGTTATTGCCTAAAGCCACAAGCCCCTTAAGCTCAGGACTGCATTTATTGCCTTAAGCCACAAGCCCCTTAAGCTCAGGATTACAGTTATTGCCTTAAGCCACAAGCCCCTTAATCTCAGGATTACAGTTATTGCCTTAAGCCACTAGCCCCTTGAGCTCAGGATTACAGTTATTGCCTTAAGCCACTAGCCCCTTAAACTCAGGATTACAGTTATTGCCTTAAGCCACTAGCCCCTTAAACTCAGGATTACAGTTATTGCCTTAAGCCACTAGCCCCTTAAGCTCAGGACTACAGTTATTGCCTTAAGCCACTAGCCCCTTAAGCTCAGGACTACAGTTATTGCCTTAAGCCACTAGCCCCTTAAGCTCAGGATTACAGTTATTGCCTTAAGCCACAAGCCCCTTAAGCTCAGGATTACAGTTATTGCCTTAAGTCACTAGCCCCTTAAGCTCAGGATTACAGTTATTGCCTTAAGTCACTAGCCCCTTAAGCTCAGGACTACAGTTATTGCCTTAAGTCACTAGCCCCTTAAGCTCAGGACTACAGTTATTGCCTTAAGCCACAAGCCCCTTAAGCTCAGGATTACAGTTATTGCCTTAAGCCACTAGCCCCTTAAACCCAGTACTACAGTTATTGCCTTAAGCCACTTGCCCCTTTGCCCATGACTAGTGAAATTTTATCAAGGCTAGTAGGAATTACTTGTTACATTTCATATTTTTTTGTTTTGCTTAATTTGTCATCATGTTATTCAATACCTTTACTAACTAGCCCTGTAATGATATCATCCTATCATTGATACAGGAGTCTACATATTGTTACAACATGTAATGTAATCATATCTTGATCAGGCATGCTCTCATTGGCCCAAACCATAACCAGCTTTCAATAGGAGTCTGTATTGTTACAGTTGTTCAATGTGTTTATCGTGTCTTATTTTTATTATTTTATAGCTACTGAAGGGTCAGCTCTCTCTTTAACTAAGCCACTTGGTGGTTCACTTGATTGTGTACCAACTTTGAATAGTTTTGATAATATCTTGGGATATCGATGTACAATAGCATGTGAAGGAACTACTATCTTGAGAGGTGTAGGACCAAGTACTGTCGTTACATCAACTATCAACGTACCATGGGATGCAGCCAGTAGATTTCCTACTTGTATAGCCGGTAAGTAGATTTTATCTAAAACATGGGGAAAATACATATGATTTGGAGAGGGGAATGGGACCCATATTCAAGGCCCCAAAATATGCCACAAGAGTGACCTGGTTGAAGACAGGGGCACATATAAAGGTTCTTTCAGCAGTGACAGTGGCAGCATCCCCTGTTAGCTTGTCTGACTTTAAAACTAAGTAGGTGAATAGATCTCAAAGTGGAGAAATGCAGTGCACAAGAACCGTAATTCTCTGCTTTAGAGGTTTGGAGTTGTTGCCCTTTGTTGCATTTTCTTGTTCAAGAGCACAAGTCCAATTCTATTCTATTCTTGAAACTAAACTAAAGGTGGCGAAAAGAAAAGTGCAGTGCACTGGAACTATAACTTTTATTGGGTGACACATCTTACTTGCAGAGTTCAAGTTTTATGGTGTTTAATAAGGTTTTATTATCAGTCGTATTGCTGCAGTCAGTCAATATATTTACTTTCATTTTATTATCATCATTTTTTAATGTAAATATTTTTTATTTTATGAATTCATTAATGTAATTATTATTTTGAAACATTTACTTAATGCCCTTCAAAAATTTTTGGACAAATGACATTTTGGAAAAAGGATTACTAATGCTGTATTATTTTACTTACATTGTTAATTTAAGAACTGGCTATTGCCTTATTAGGGTAAGGTTCAGGTGACCTTTTCGCATTATATTATTTATGATGAAATCATTCTCCGTAGTAATCTGTTTACATGGTCTACGTCATGCAGTTTGAAAAGAGCCATCCAATCACAGCCTGTGAATAACATCAACATAAATAAGCTTGCAAATTTTGGTCTGAAAACAGAAATTTAGAATTCAAGGTACTGTTAATTGTGGTTTGTCTAGATGAAACCTACTTGTTGATTGATCGACAGAAAGGTCATTTCTGTATGACCCTAGGAGCAACCGTAAGAGATCCTATACAACAAGGGTCTATAGGATATCTGTTTACAGAGATAGTGAACAACATTTTGTCCTTTTATTATATGTATATACTTTATTGTTATAATTTAGGCCACCGGCCCATTCACATAATTATAACAGTACATACATACTAAAACATATCAGTGTGATGGAGAAACATTTTAACAATACGATTATTTATAGAGAAATTAACAATGCTATTTTCTCAAACATTTCAAGATTTCCAAGGTAAATTGTATAATCATATTCAAACATAGTATACATGTAATTCACATTAGCATACAGTCACTCATAGATAGGAATTTGCCTCTCTTAATGTATAATGTATAATCATATTTGAACATAGTTAACAAGTAATTTACATAATTACATAATTACTTAAACATTTCAATATAGGAAATGTTTAACAAGGGGAATGTTTTAACATGTTTAAAATAGAACACCAGTAATTTACATAAGTATACAATTACAATTACATGTACAAACCTTTCCTGAAACAAATTTCATTCTTTTTAGGTATAGTGTATACTCAAATTGTTTAAACATATATATTTTATATATATTACAGATACCATTGCTCCAACCATTACACAATGTCCTTCATCGCAGATTGAAACAATAAGTGCCAGGAATGTAGACAAAGTTGTTGATATTGTTGGTAATTCAAGATATTTGGGTACAGCCACAGATTTGAACTCTGTTACTATAAGCTACTCACCTGAAACAATCACTCTTAGAGAGAGTGATCTGTTTACATCTAAAGATATCATAATGTTTGCCACCGATGCTGCAGGAAATGTCAACACTTGTACATTTCATATATTAGTAGAACGTAAGTGTGTTCACTTAATTAACTAGACTTATTTTATGCTTATTTTTAGATGTTATCAGTTGTAATTAAGCTATTGATTTGGGAGGTGACAAATAATTGTACTTGATTTTCTGGTCAGGATCGCAGTTATCCTAGTACTCGGATACTCCCTGCAGCCCTAGTAATAATTGTTGGTTCACAAACCCAGTCAAGGCTTATGTTTGTTTGTTTTTTACTTCCAACTCACACTATCTTATCTTATTTTATCTGATTTTTTTACTATCAGCCGAGGAGTGTTCAGAACTTGCGTTTAGACGTCCAGCTAATGCTAACACTAACTGTAGTTATAACGGTTTAACTGGTGATTGGACGTGTGATGTCACATGTTTTAGCGGATATTCATTCTACGATGATGGTTTAACAGAAAGAACAATAACAAACTGTGGATACGTACCTGACTGTGTAAATAGTAAGTTTTATTGTAGGATATTTTTTTACCTCATCCTTTTATTCTTAATGTTACAAACATAAAACAGTGTTTTTACGGGCCACTATTGGACTAAAATTCTGTCCCATTGTTCTCCCCAAGTCAGTCACTGACGAAAGTATGTGTTTAGTACATGTAGTTGGTTAACAGCTAAATCCAGAGAGTTAGCCTTACCAGGAGGAGTGAGTAGGTTGACTGACCGCTGTTATATGACCTATACAATGTGTTGCTATGGCGTTAAACCCAATAAACAAACAAACAAAACAAAAAAGTATGTAATTTTCCCATTCCATGAAGCAATATACTCTTATACAGAAAATGTTGTGTTATTCATTCCATTTTTGCCAATTTCGCAAGCATAATTTAGAAATTTCAGTGGAATGTATCTCCTTATGTGTGTTATTTTTAAATAAATCCTAAAAAATGTTACTCTATTTGTTGATATTATAAAAAGTATTTAAAGTGAAGGAAATTTTTTCTATGTATTTCACTTTTGTTGCTATCATATTTCATGTTATCATATATTTTTTTTGTTTTCTCTTTTACCAGATAATGTGTTTGTACCACAGCAGTTTATTGTTACAATGCAGTATGATTATATTCCACAAGATAGCAATATTGCAACAGTGAATCCAAACTGTATCTCGTACTATTCCCAAGTTGTAGCCAATGAATATTTTATTTCAATGTCTACCAGACTAAAAAATACATGTACTAACATATGGTTTCCCATGGATGGATTCGAGATTCAATTTTTGAGAGAAAGTACTCAAGGAGAAGTTGTTTCAAATAGAAAGGTAATAGTGAATTCTTAGAACCTCAAAAGGGTTTGTTTTTACCAGAAGTGTGGAATGGAGATATTTCTAATTATTGTTCATAGGCAATTTTAACAATTTAAAGTTTTTTTTTTTAGTTTTTTTTTCTTCAGCGCGATATGACCTTTTTGTGTTGGTGCGCCGTAAAACCCAAACAAACAGACAAACAAAGTTTTTTTCTATAGTTTACTGAGTTAATCCCTTAGTGAATAAGGATGTCTTCAATGTAACTTACTGTTGGAACTTTTGTTGATGGTGTTGGCGTTGACTGTATCTTTATTAACAGAATTCTTGTTGACCATTGTAATTTTCTGACAATGCACACAGGATTATGTTCAGATGACCTTGAGCATTTAGCTTTTATCTTATCAACGCATCATCTGCAACCACAGTACTTTCTTCAGTTACACTCCATACACACCATGGGCAATTTGACTGGCAAAATCTTGTTTTCATGAGTATGCATTAGACAGTGGAGGCCTATCTTCTTCCAATGAAATCACATGTTTCAATTAGATACTCTTCAATAACAATGACGTCATTTTGTGATTTATAAAAATCACTCATGGAGTCCTCCATTTTGAATGGTAAACCAAACCTTGAATATAAAACGTAATTTCATTGGCTAGTTTTCCACAGTGGTGTCCTTAAGGAACCAATAAAACTGCCTTATCAATTAATAATGATTACGAGATTTTCCTCACCAAATGGCCCACAGTACATAAGGCAGCATAGCAGAGTATCGTGGGATAACCAATGATGGACAAAATGCTGTCAATAGCTTCTAAAATTTTATTACTAGATTGGGTTTTTCCTAACTAGTTTAATGGTGTGTGCCATTCACTGGATTATTTTTGCAAGTTATGAAATAAATATTATCATATCAATGGTCAACTGAACATACTGCTGTCAGATTGTTCATTGTTCAAAAATAGTTTCAATTTTTATATTGTGATATTTCAGGTCAATATGAGATATAAATATTCCATGTACTACTCAGATAGAAATATTTTAAATCTCTGTGTACAAGAGCATGATAATTCTATAAATGGATCACAGAATACATTCCCTCTCAGAAATAATATTCAAGGTTCTCAAGACTGTCCAACACTTGAATGGGATCAGAATGCTTTCATTGTCTCATCAGATTTCTTCTGTTCTATACCATTCTATGAGACCACCACAGGATCTACTGTCTGTCGTACGTATCTTTTCCCACTTATTTTGTAATTGTATCTCTTGGTCATTTGATTTATATAATACATGTATAACCTGCATTAACCAGCCAGTGATGGGAAGTGATATGATTGGCTGCTTACACCTACTGACCTCTTTAATCTGTGCAACTTTTCACAAAAATTCTTACAAATAGGATATTGTAAGTGGATTTCATGATTTCGTAGTACATAGTCTAACAAAAAATAAAAAATGCCTTGATATTATATTTACATGGGTGCAAGTTTTCAGGCACAACAAATTAGACAATGTTTTGCTATTAAATTATGAAGAAAAATGGTTTCAAATTACAATTTTCAGGTTTTTCAAAATTTTCATCTTGCACCCATGTATTTAAATAGTATTCCATATTCTGCATAATTCAATAATATTTGGAATTGATTGGCCAAGAGTTTTCAATATTATTGATATTTCTTGCTTTAGACTTATGATGATTTGTATTGTAAGATTTTTTGTGAAAAGTGCCACAGGTTCTGATAAAAATGCATTCGGAAAGGCCTCCGCGATCATCTACGGAAATCAGACGTAGTAGGAATACAACCAGGTTATAAGGTCCGGCAACTGTAATTTTCATGTCAACATTTAATAACAACATTGTTACACGCTTTATCACATCATTTCATCAGGACAATGTCTCACACGTCGTATTTCCATGTAGTTCAGACTATATTACCACAGAAACCAAATTCCTTTAGATCTACCTTTTCACCTTATGATATCCAAGGTTTATCTGCGTAGAAGAACGCCGAGGTAGTTCCAAATGATAAAAATGTTTTGATTAATCCATCCTGAACTCTGATGTTGTTTTCATCTGAAACATGTATAATTTGTATTTCTGTTTCGCAGAAAGTTTTTATATTTGGCATGTAGCATCTACTTAAAGTCCTTTACAAAGATTATCTGAGTTATGCCGATTGGGTTAAAATATGCACAACTCCAAGCCTCACAGTTTTCATATAGCTTTATTACGAAGTGTTAAGAGATTTTTGTCAGATGCCCCTAGAATATAGTTCTCAGGTGAGTGGTCCATGATTCTCAGTTCTCAGGTGAGTTGGATGATTCTCAGTTCCCAGTTGAGTGGTCCATGATCCTCAGTTCTCAGGAGAGTGGTCCATGATTCTCAGTTCTCAGATGAGTGGTCCATGATCCTCAGTTCTCAGGTGAGTGGTCCATGATCCTCAGTTCTCAGGAGAGTGGTCCATGATCCTCAGTTCTCAGGTGAGTGGTCCATGATCCTCAGTTCTCAGGTGAGTGGTCCATGATCCTCAGTTCTCAGGTGAGTGGTCCATGATCCTCAGTTCTCAGGTGAGTGGTCCATGATCCTCAGTTCTCAGGTGAGTGGTCCATGATCCTCAGTTCTCAGGTGAGTGGTCCATGATCCTCAGTTCTCAGGTGAGTGGTCCATGATCCTCAGTTCTCAGGTGAGTGGTCCATGATCCTCAGTTCCCAGGAGAGTTGTCCAGGGTATTCAGTACCCCTCTGTTTGTTATACTCAAGTTCTGATGGGCAATATATTTATATTTCAGGACGTTGTCCACCAGGTACAGAGTCTGACAGTGTAACTTGTAATCTATGTGATAAAGGTTATTATAAAGATGGAAATAATAATGTATGTCAGAGTTGTCCTCTAGGTTGGACAACACTTGATGAAGGTTCTACATCTCTTGATGATTGTTTTGGTATGTATATTGTCTCATATACACTCTTTGTCTTAGTTGATTGTTTGTATAGCTATCAATATCTACCACTTCCACTTCAATGATATACTTCATCTAAATACTTAGTGGACATCTAGTGGAGGTGCGTAGTGTGTGGTTGTGCTGTACAATTGTTTTACTGGGGTTGGTGTGACCCGACGTTTCCCAATAAAACACGTGCTCATTAAAAGTTCTGTGGAATGTAAAAGATAGTTTAACATGTATTTACACTATACATTGTTTCTGGTAGACTAACACATTTTTGCAGTGGGATGTACCCCTGCCTTGAAGCCATCAAGCATATTTTGCAATGATGCTTCTGGTAGATGACAGCTGGGTATGTGCTAGTTTGATAATTTACAAAGGACCTTACAGTTGAGAGTCCTAACTAGAGGGTCAGAAAGCAGTCGTCCAAATCTTTTCTATTTTCTTTCTTGAAATGATGATGGCATTGATGATGATGACAATGATAAATATGACAATTTCTATGATGATGATGATGATGATGATGATGATGATGATGATGATGATGATGATGATGATGATGATGATGATGACGATGACGACGACAACGATGATGATGATAAAAAATATGACAATTTCTATAATGATGATGATGATGATGATGATGATGATGATAAATATGACAATTTCTATAATGATGATGATGATGATGATGATGATGATGATGATAGTTATAACTATTAGATGAAACTATACACTGATATTATTTTTATTGTCAAAATGATGTCATCTAAGAGAAGAAATGACCTCACATTATATTTATGTAAAATAGCAAAACAAAGAACTAAGCATGAAAAAAAAAAATTGTTCTTTTTGGATTAAGATCTTTATAATTTCAACTTGTAAGCTCAGAAAATTGAATTTTTACTCATTGCTATGTCATTTGTGGAAATATCTTTTTCTGATGTCAATCAATGTTGACTAACATCAGGCTATGTACAGACCTTGAAAAGTGCTTGAATTTTAAGGTCTACCTTGAAAAGTGCTTAAAAACGATTTTTAGTGCTTAAAAATGCTTATTTTCATTTGCAACCTTGAAAAATGCTTGAAAAGTGCTTATTTTCGGTCCAATAGTGCTTGAATATTTTAACTAATTTTAATTTTAGGCTGGAAAATGAAAGGAGATAAACTGAAAAGTTAGGGACGAAGAATATTACATTTAATCAGTCACATAAAATTTAATGAAAAATAGTCCTTGAATTTTGCACTTTTGTCCTTGAAAAGTGCTTGAATTTTGTCACTAAAATCAGTACGAACCATGAACATGCTTCGTATCTTATACCTCATTGTATGTTTATATTACAGCCCCATGTAGTAATGGTCAAGTGTCATTTAGTGGATATGAACCATGTTATCTATGTCCTATCGGAACATATGCTACATCTAATACTACATGTACACCATGTGATCCTGGTTTCACTACCACAACAAGAGGGGCTACATTGTCTTCACAATGTGTACCTATCACTGAACGTTATGGTAATATATGTTGTTGTTTTGTTTGTTTGCTTTTATCATTACTAAAATATGTTGGTATATATGTAACTATATTAAACTCCATATTTAACTTGTGCACCACATTGGTATACAAGTGTATATCAATTTTCAAATAAGTACTTTGTTATAATTAACATTTCAAATGAAATGATCAATTCACATATTTCATGAAATTTCACTTATTATGATACTAAATTACCTCTCTTGTATGTTTATATATTTGAACTTCAATTTGCATGTAAATTTCAGTATGTATAATATTGTTTCTCTATTATTGTTATTATGTATGTACATTGTGAATGTCTGTGTGGACCATATTGAAAATTGGTTTACACCAAATATGTTATCCACAAAAAATAAAGTCATTATTATCATTATTATTATTATTATCAATATATCTGTATAGTGTTTTCTTTATTCTGTCCTGATATATCTAGGTTAGTATTGCAGCTGGTAGCACACCTGGGTTTTTGTTCTCAAGTTCCTAAGGGGGTATGGGTTGGAATCCCATTGTGGAGGTTATAATACTCTTCCATGAAAATTTGACTATAATGCCAGTTTTCCTCAGTTAATAAGGTACATGGAGAGATTTCCTGCCTTGTGAAAGGTTAGTGAGTACTGGTTATAGACAAGTGTCCAGGAAAATGAATCTACTCTAAGAGCAGCAGTTATGTAGTTGGACATGCACTTATGAAATCCCGAGGTCCTTGCATTAAACCCCACTAGGGTCACTGCTTATTTCCTTGAGCAAGAAACGAACTTTCAATTGTTCCATTCCACACAGGTGTAAATAGGTACTGTGAGGGATCTCCTGCCTGAAAGGGATTTAAATGATAGGGGTTTATCATATAAAATTGTAAAAGTAGCCTGAATATGTATATGGAAGCAGACTTTAAACCACACTTTAACTTTTTTATACATCACATATCTTAGTCTTGTCCTTTTTTGTTGAAAGTTGAAAACCTCAGAATTTCAGCAAACTGTTTGTTGGGTCCCAAAAGTGTCAGGTTTACGAAAGGTGCCACTGCACTTGTATATAAATGTTTTTATATTACAGAACCATGTTCAGTTGGTACACAAAGTGATCCTGGTAGTGATGGGGTATGTGAACTTTGTCCAGTAGGAACATATCGTAGTACAACATCACAATCAGTCTGTTCACCATGTCAGAACAGCCTTCTAAGTACCTATGTTGAAGGTGCTATATCCAGCACTCAATGTTTTAGTAAGTCTTTGATTTCTATTCTTGAACATAAATGTATAATACAATGTATACTTTTTCACTATTTTATTTTTGATTACTGATTGAAAAGATCAACAACGACACATTTATGTATGTTATAATGAATGTGTACCATATAATGTTCAATAAACACCATGCACTGGGAGTATAACATTTTCTAAAAGGGGACATATATACTTGTACGAAAAAGGTAGAATTACTTCATTAATTACACTATAGTAACTGAACCTACTCCTTTAACCTTATAGGGCTTTTACATGTACATGTATGTTTTTTTCCCAAAAATAGGGTTGGAGGGTGGGGGCGTTTTTAGAGAATATACAGTATTTGTTTTCAATTGTTTGGTATGATACCTTCATTGCAACTATGGCTCATAAACTGGAACAAATTAATTGTTTTACCCCCCCCCCCCCCCCAATTATGATGCAATCATAATTTCTGTTAATCCTCATTTCTTGGTAAAATTATATTAATTTTACACTGACTGAATAGTATTCAAGTTTGACCCAGTATACAATAATAAACTCTTTTATCATTGACTTCTACCTAGATTTTTTGTTGCCTGTCCAAATAATTGACATATAAAAATACATATACTGGTATTCTTCTAAAAAACTGTTTTAATGGATTTAAAGTTGTGTAGTTTTTTCTCAGTTGTCAAAACATAAATGATTTCAATGTTACTTTTGTGTTAAAATGTTTTTTGTCTTACAACTATGATTTTCCAATAAACCAGTTTTCTAATACATTATAGGTCGTTGTTCGAATGGTTTTATATCTGATACTGGTCGTGCTCCATGTCAACCCTGTAATAAGGGTGAATATTGGTTTAATTCAACATATTGTATGACATGTCCAGATGGAACCACTACTAAAGGTCAAGGGTCATCGTCATTAAGTCAGTGTGTCAATGAAAATAACTTTAGGGGTAAGTAGGTTTAACTTTTATCTTGTTTCGAAAATACAATTTGTTGCATATTAATCCATAATCCAAACTGGACTCTCTAACCCAAGATCTTCCAAGTTGAAAGCAGACAGTTTACCAAGCTATAAAACTTTATCTTGATGGCAAGGGAGTGCAGCTTTTGTATAATAGCTGAGTTTCAGAGTTTTGCTACAGTCCCATGAACATAAAAATAGCTGTGAGGGCACTGTACGGGCGCTGTGCGATCAAGCTCTGCAAGGTCTCGTACAAACTCTTACATACCTTTACAGACTATGGATGCACATAAGTTTCAAAGTCAAATGATGAACAAAATGATGGTCAAGTACCGATTAAACTCGCATATCTTCCAGCTACGGCTCCGCAAGGGTGTGTTGTTATGTGCCTTGTGCGTACCGTCACCTTGATATGCAAGGCTTCCCTCGGCCTAAGACTGTCTGCACATATGGGTCTGCAACAAGTCACAATACCATTATTTATGTCTCTGGTTTATTAAATCATAATTCAAATGATATTACATATTACTGTAGAATCTTAAAGCAAAGTATATTTACTTGCTGTGTGCATTATCAGTTTTTCTCAACATTTCATTTGTTTGAGAACTAATCAAGCGATTTCTTTTAATGCCATGTTAACAAAATTAGGGACTTCAGTCAATTATCTTTCCCTGATAAAGCTGAAGCAATCCAATTTGTAAGTAGGTCCTTACAGTTGGAATCCTTGGATTTTATCATTGCAGTCCTATGTAAGGATAACAAAATATTTCATCAAATATCTTTCTTGTTAATGAAGATATTAACAGAAGTGGTGGAATTTAGATAGTTCTTTACCCTTAAAATATTTAGCTTAAATTTTAAACAAATTTAATTATAACAAAAAAAGTTTCTTAAGATTAATTTTGGCAAATTGACATTGAAAAGTAAGGGTAAAATCCAAGTAATCCAAATTATTGGACCAACCTATTTGATGAGTATACAAGGGGATATAACTAAGGTCCCTTATTTTAGTTACTTTATGGGGTCCAGCACACATTTCTTAGCTTTCCTGGACTTTTGTCTATAACCAGTACTTTCTTACCCTTTCACAATGGTACCTTCTCTAATATTTATGACAAGGTTAACTGCCCTGATTTGGATTGGAGCCCAAAACTCTTTTGGGAAGCTAGATTCAAAGTCCCAGCACACCATGCTTCAGACCAGGTTTGTCACATGTATACAACATAATCAGTTTTCCTCTAGCTTTCATTTGTCCGGGTTTGAATCCCAACTGAGGAGGTTATACCCTTCCATGTAAATTTGACAATAATTTCGATTTTCTGCCATCGATTAGATAATATGGAGAAGTTTTCGGTCTTGTGGAAGGGTAGGTGAGTACTGGTTATAGACAATGGTCCAAGAAAGTTAGGTTAGGTGTGCTGGATGCTGTAAAATGATCTATATTGTGTTGACACAGTGTTAAGTGTAGTAAAAAAAATATTTGTCAAAGAACTTATAGAGGGGAAGGTATCTACTTTTTATTACAGTAAGAAATGAGTAAATATTTTTTATTTTCAAGGTTTATCAGTATATATTAATATGTTAGTTTGATTTCTATTTAACAGTTGCGTGTCCACGTGGTACATCTCGTGATTCTAATGGTGTTTGTGTGAAATGTGACATTGGTTTTTACAACAGATTTGAGAATGGTGTATGTCAACAATGTTCTAGTACAAAATCTTCATATTTCCCTGGAGCTGTTGATGAAAACATGTGTAGAAGTATGTACAAGTTTTATATGATACTTTATATAACTATATAACTACATGTATATACCATTATATAATGCATGATGGTTGATGGGATGCGCGGGCTCTGATAATGATGGATGTTCGGGTGGGAGCCTTGGATTAGAATCCAACTTTGCACTTTGCAATCATGGCATCCAGCCTGATTCCCCATCAACCATTTTGCTGCCGTTCAACCAACAATCCATTATCACTCATTCACTATTTTTTACAGTTAAAAATCCACTTGTTATGTTGTTGTTGTTGTTTTTAAACTACTATGAGCACTTTATTGATCACTAATTCGTAGTTTTATAGTAGTCTTCAGTTTATGTTTTTTTAAATATTTTATCATCTCTTAATATTTTTCATTTTTTATTTTCGTTTTTATTTAAACTCATATTTCTTATTATGCATATGATTGTGAAGCACTTTTGAACATATATTCAATATTGAAAGAGCGCTATACAAATGCGGTATATAATAATAATAATTAATAGTTGCCTTATTTACTTGTAACTCAACTTGTTTGACAGTAGTTGACCTATCCTACTCAGCTCTGCACTCTTTGTTGGCGTGGCACTTTTTAGCTAAGTTTTAGGTGCAACTTTGTAAAAGTTTTGTATCTTCAAAATCACTTAAGATATTTGTATGAAATTAAACACATGTATAACATTTGGTTAACAAGAGGAGGTCAAATACCATGTTGAGTAAAGGTACCATGTTTGTGAATGTTACCTTTTGATATTTAGAACTTTTAATTAGAAGTTTTGCATATAGATTTTATAACTTTTACAAATGATATTACCCACTTATCTCATTTTGATGCCATATCAATGGTTGATTTTGTTCTCATAAGAATCTGCCTGCCTGCCTGCCCGCCCAATCACCCCCCCCCCGCCCGCCCGCCTGCCTGCCTGTCTGTGGGCGAGCATGTGTTGGCAACTTGGCATGTACATTGTATATGTATGTATGTATTTTATAATTGTAAATTTTTGCTTTACAGATAAATGTCTACCAGGATTTTTCAGTGTAAATGGTCGATCACCATGTTCACCATGTGGTAGTGGAAGATATTCCTCTATTTATGGTGCTACAAGCTGTGATCAATGTAACAATGATCAGATTACATATACAAACACAGCTACATCTATCACTGATTGTATAGGTACCTTCTAATTTTATAATATGTTGTAAAATAATATTGTTTTATAAATATTTATATTTTATTATTATACCCCCGCTTCGAAGAAGAGGGGGATATACTGTTTTACCCTTGTCCGTGCGTGCGTCCATGCGTCCGTCCGTTACAAAATTTCCGTCGCAGTTTTCTCAGCAACTATTACATGCAGCAGCCTAATACTTTGCATATTGCTTCATCCCATAGTCCCTTGTGGTGTAAAGCGATTTCATGCTCCTTGCTCATCTACTTCCTGTTTGTCGCATATTTTTAGATTTTGGCGGGGGTATCACTAGTGAGCATTAGCTCACAGATTTACTTGTTTGACATACAAATAAATGTCCAGGAGGAAACAAAATTTGGTTGGCTTAATTAAAAAGTGGTTGTCCCTGGCAACCAGACACACTCTGATAGACCTACTTGGGAACACAAATTTGTGCATCTTTCTGTCCATCCACAGGTGTTACAAACTAAAGCAAGAAATACAAATTTTATCCTATTGTTCTTTATACACATATTTTCATTGGATCGGTGAAAGTTTGTATGTACCACAAGAAAATCCCATTTTAATTCTGGTTATTGCCTGTTTTGTAAACTGTTGTTTATAATTAATTATTATATTATTTGTTACACAGATCAATGTCCAGCTGGGTATTACTCACACAATGGTTATGGTAGAGGCAATGAATGTCAACCATGTCCAGCTAATTATTATCAGAATTCTATTGGAAGTACCGGATGTATACGTTGTCCATCTAACACCGCATCCAATACAGTTGGTCTAACATCAATTGATGGGTGTATAGCGAGTAAGTATATCTATTCAGAACATTTTGACCATTCATTAAATGAATACTCTTAAAGATTCATTGGGGTCCACCCAAAATCCTGTTTAGAAGTGTGACGCATCAGCCGTATCATTCGGAAGTCTTCTTCTTATTTCAAAATGGCTGCCCCCTGTGGAAACATGTTGTTTTTTTCAAGAATACTGATATATATTTTATTGAATGCATATATTTTGTCTTGTGGTAAAATAGAATAATCATAGTGATAATCGATTTAAATATTTTTCATTTAGAATGTTGCCGTCTTGGATTTGCTAGCTTTAATCAAACCTTCTCATTGACCTCTTTTGCTACAAAAAATCACCTTGTAAAACGTGCCTTATATTCTAATGTTATGTTTTCTTACAGGTACAATATGTTCTAGTATCAACAATCCATGTATTAATGGTGTTTGTGACTTTAGAAATAATGAAGTTGTTTGTGACTGTGATGAAGGTAAGATTGTAGTTCTTTCTTATACATTAAAATTTCCATATATAAGGAACTCCTTGGTTATTACAAAATGTTTTGATTTTTTAATTTATTTATTGAGATTTTTAAGTCCCAATTGCGAAATTTGTTTTTTGTATGCACTATTTACTATATTATATTGGTTATTAGCCGGATTTTCAACGAAAAATTCGGCTTATAGTTTGGCAAAACACAGGCGGGCAGTCGGGCGTCTGGTGTTGTTAACAATTGCGTTAAAGTTTTTTTTCTTTTCAATATATTTCTGCCATTTATTGTCAGATCTTTATGAAACTTCATACAATGATAACATACCATGTGAGGAACAGAATTAGAAAGTAATCCTAACTCTACCTGCCTTTGTTATGGATTATTTCCCTTTGTAATTTTTGAGTTAAAGTTTTTAAATTCAGCTTTAATGTGGTTTCCATATTACGTTTCTTGTTACAAAATGTTTTGATTTTTAATTCAATTTTTGGGATTTTTAAGTCCAAATAGCAAAATTTTGGGAAAAAATTCCCTGATATTAAGACCTAAATAATTGTGAAAGCTTATTGAACATACCTTTTACAGAGGTAATATTTAAGAAATAGTACACACCACTGAGGACCTACTGGTCTGATAGTGACCCACCAGTCAGCCCTATAAAATATAGTGGACTGAAGATGTCGGTTTGGTAGTCGAAAAAATGGGAAAAAAAAATGTATAAGTTTTCTTCAGAATTTTACCCCAAAGATGATGATGCCAGAAGAAGAGAACAACCTCTTCCGTAGAAAATTTTGATATAAAAAAGAACCAAACAAATTTTTAATATGGATAATAAAAGATTGATATAATTTTATACTGCTCTGTGCCAAGGTAATGATACATGGGGTGACTGATACACTTCACTCTAGGTGACTTTGATAGTATGGTCTTGTGATGTGCTCTTCATCCTGATACACTTCACTCTAGGTGACTTTGATAGTATGGTCATGTGATCTGTTCTTCATCCTGATACACTTCACTCTAGGTGACTTTGATAGTATGGTCATGTGATGTGCTCTTCATCCTGATACACTTCACTCTAGGTGACTTTGATAGTATGGTCATGTGATCTGTTCTTCATCCTGATACACTTCACTCTAGGTGACTTTGATAGTATGGTCATGTGATCTGTTCTTCATCCTGATACACTTCACTCTAGGTGACTTTGATAGTATGGTCATGTGATCTGTTCTTCATCCTGATACACTTCACTCTAGGTGACTTTGATAGTATGGTCATGTGATCTGTTCTTCATCCTGATACACTTCACTCTAGGTGACTTTGATAGTATGGTCATGTGATCTGTTCTTCATCCTGATACACTTCACTCTAGGTGACTTTGATAGTATGGTCTTGTGATCTGTTCTTCATCCTGATACACTTCACTCTAGGTGACTTTGATAGTATGGTCATGTGATGTGTTCTTCATCCTGATACACTTCACTCTAGGTGACTTTGATAGTATGGTCATGTGATGTGTTCTTCATCCTGATACACTTCACTCTAGGTGACTTTGATAGTATGGTCATGTGATGTGTTCTTCATCCTGATACACTTCACTCTAGGTGACTTTGATAGTATGGTCATGTGATGTGTTCTTCATCCTGATACACTTCACTCTAGGTGACTTTGATAGTATGGTCTTGTGATCTGTTCTTCATCCTGCATCAAAACAATAGACTATGTATATCCGAAGTTCAAATTTTTGGGTTTTTCCCTGCGGTACAAACAAACTTTCACCGTCACAGTGAAAACACGTGGCCGAAGAACAAAAGGATTTAATCCATATTTTGTGCGTTTCATTTACATGTATAATGTATAGACAACTTTGTTTGTACCGCCTGTGCACGGACGGAAAAACCCATTAATTGGAGTTCTGAATTAGGTCTATTACAATCTTGAGATTCCTATGTCCTGAAAAATATTGTCATCAAAAACAGGCATGTTCTTTTTAGTAAAACTGATCTGAAAAGTCATGTTTTGTGTGTGTAAAACTGAAATTCTGTGGACACAGATTCTCTGAACAGCGTTTCATGGAGATCATATGATTGTGAGAGTATATGTAGTCACCTGCTATAGACCCTAGTTTGATGAATGCCTGCAGCAGATGAAAATCTAAATCAGGGTTGATAGATGATTGACTGACTGATATAATTGTTGATATCATTTCAGGTAGAAATTATGGTAAATTTTGTCAGAACGATGTCAATCTATGTCTTAGTAATCCATGTTATAACAATGGTTTATGTACACCTACAGTAGGAGGATATACTTGTGACTGTCGAGGTATATATTGTTATATATTGATTTATTGTTTGAGTTTATATTACCACAATGCTTGGCTTTTATGCCCACGCAAACTCTGGGGAGTATGAAGGAGTCAGCTTGACAGTCGGTCAGTCTGAAAAGCCTTTACTTGTTTTTTTTCAATATCTTGGCACCTATTGTACAGATTTGTCCCAAACTTCACACACTGACCAGGCATCAATCAGATGTGTGTGTATTGCAGTTTGGTTACGGCCTTATGATGAAAAATCTTGTGCACTCATTTTGGCAGCACCTATTGTATGGATTTGATTCGATATTAACACATTAAATAGCAAGCAAACATGTGTATAATTTTTATATTTTGGTTACAGCCCATCGATTTTTTGCAGAGTTATGTCCCTTCATGAAAAAGTGTTTGATCAATTTCTCAGCACCTACAAATGGATATTTTAGATTTATGCTTCCTTGTCTACATACAATTTTAATTTTGTTGAGTCTACAGTTGATAAAAAAACAAACACAACTCATTAAGTTAAGTTTCATCCAGCTCTATACTCTGAAACCAATAGCAAATTTTAACCCATTTTTAGTAGTATGTGATTATCTAACATAATGATACTCTGTCCTGTTATGTATGTTAAAGCCTTTATTACTCCTGCACCCACCTCCCCTCTTGGTGCGATGCTCGTCAAAAAACAACAACAATAACATAAAAACATAAAACAAACAAATATGAGTAAAATGATGCAGAAGTACATGAAAAGCAACAAACTCAAATACACATGTAAGTAAATATAAGCAGATCAATACAGACATGTGATGAAAAGCAAAGTTCGAAATATGTACATAGGACAATGACAACATATTAAAAGAATGGCATAGGGGGATCCAGCTGGGGGGGTCAGGGGTGTCCCTCCTAGAATTTGGAAAATGTACATGTCAGTGAGGTTCTGACCCCCCCCACCCCCGAATAGTTCAGACCCCCCTCCCTAGATAGTTCAGAACCCCCCCTTAGAAAAAAATCCTGGATCCACCCCTGAATAGGACTACATTATGGTACATATATTTACACAGCACTATATATATTTATATATATTAAAGGTTATGCTACTGGTAATAATTGTGAAGATCTTATAGAATTATGTGATACCAGTCAACAGACACCAACATGTGCTAATGGTGGACATTGTATTAACTATCCTGGATATACTAGATGTATGTGTACTAGTGGATACTCTGGAGACAAGTAAGTTTGTTTACTATATATTGTGGGTTTAGCGCTGTTTGTTTGTTTGTTAATTTGGGTTTTACGGCACACTATTACAAAAAGGTCATATCGCGCCACAAACATTTGACGATACCATTAAATCAATCGATAGTAATGATTTAAAATCCTATATTTTATTATATACATTTATTTCCCTCAAAAAGTTAAGTATCGCATATGATGGTACTGACTGGGTTTAGCGCAAAACGGAAGAAACATGAAAGAAGATAACTCAGTTTATGTATGGGGGTTATTGAATAAATTGTTAGTATAGATATTGTTATTATGCACATTTATATAATGATTTTTTGTACGTTTTTTAAATTTTGTAGAATAAAGAGAATTCTGATTATATATAAAGTCCCGGTTACACCGGGAGCGTTCCTTGAATGGCAGGGAGAGGGAACCAAATTTCTACAACCCTCATCACTGCACACAAATGTGAAAAAATCCCACAGAAGTGGCTTTTGCTGTGCACCACTGCAGGCAGCATTGCTATAACGTTTGCTTAACGTTTGCTTAACGCTAGCGAGCGGTAGATAGTGTTGGTCTAGCGGTGATGGGTGCGTTGAAAGAGCGGCGTTCTGCATATGTACTTATCTCAGATTTTGTTATTGTTATGTTTTCAGTTGTCTAAACAAAACAGATATATGTACACCTTCACCATGTGATAGTACAGGAACATTCAGATGTATAGATACAAGTTTAGATTCTGACTTAAGATATTTCTGTGAATGTAAAGCTGGATACGAGGGTCCTCTTTGTCAAAATGAAATAAGTAAGAATTTTCTTTAGTTCTTGCCTTGTACCTCGGCAATGTAATGATTTTTAACCATGTAGGGCAGTTGTCAATCACTGATGAAAAAATGCGCTTAGTAGTTGGTTAACAGCTAAATCCAGAGATTTAGCCTTACCAGGAGTAGTGAGTAGGTTGACTGACCGCCGTTATATGACCTATACAATGTGTTGCTACGGCGTTAAACCCAACAAAACCTAGGCAATGCTATTAGCTTTTTTGCATGTTTGTTTAAATTTACATGCTACATTAATCATCTCCCTGTTAGCTATTTACTTGTATGGAATGTCTCTTTGTTCCTGAAATATTTTCTGTCTCGTTTTTGTTATATGACATTCATACTGTGCCCTTCTTCTGATAACTGAAATTTTGAGCAATACTTATAATGCAAGTTATGTTATAGTCCAGCAGAATTAACCTGAACTTCAACTGCCTAATTATAATAATTACACATTTCACCTACATTAAATCGTGAGTTTCCGTATGCATGTATATGGTTATACACGTGTTTATAACAACCGATGTGAGTATAAATCAGTTAATTAATAGTGGCATGTTATTGTACATTTAATTTTGGACACATTAGTTTTTGGGGTAAAAAGTAAGTCAGCAATATTATGGCACAGTTTCAAAGTATTTATTCTTATGAAAACAACATTAATTGTTCAGTACGTGTATTTTGCCGAAAGCTTCCGATATAGCGCGATTTACAAACGAAGACAAAAATAGGCTGTTAATACTGAGTTTAATATATTCTTGCATAAAGGTCAAGCTCAGGTTAATTATGTTGTACTATACCGTAATTTAAGTTAATTAGACTAGTGTAACATAATTTGAATCAAAATGCTGGATTTTGTTTGCAAAAATAAATGACTTTTCAAAAAACACTTAACAGTCTGTGAAATTGACGAGGTAGGGTCAGGTTGGTGAGATTTACACAGGATTTATTTTTAAAGGTACTCATTCACCGCTTTCAACTTAAATATTAACTTTTTCTAAAACTATCAAAATGGTATAAAAATATTTTTGGAAGCAGGAAAATAGTATTGTAATAATGAAACTTTTAATGCAAATTGACATACAACTACAAATGATGGTGTTTCATGTAGTAAATATATATCCCTTATGTCACGGTATTGACACTTTTAGTGCATTTTTGTGACTTTTATTGTATATTTCTTGCAACATATAGGTCAATTTGTCTTTAAAAATAAGAATGATTTTTTTACACATTTACAGACACTGAATGGTATTTTGAAATTATAGAAAAAAATTAACCAAATCTGTGAACTAGTACCTTTAAGTCTAACAAATGTGGTCTTTATAACAACACTTTGTTCTCTTTGTAGATGAATGTTTGTCGACACCATGTGTAAATGGAGGTCAATGTCGTGATGAATTAAATGATTTCTTCTGTGAGTGTCCAACAGGTTATAGTGGTAGATATTGTCAGAACAGAGCTGATTTCTGTAGTAATGTAAACTGTGGTAGTTTAGATGGTAAACAACCTACTTGTGTTGATAAATATGATATAGATGAACATATTTGTTTATGTCACCTTGGGTATTCATATGGTAAGTATTGGTTAATTCTAATTGAAAGAAAACCGTGGGGTTATTGGGGAAATTTCAAACTAAATAAGGCTTTAACAAGTGTAAAATCACAGCAAAAACATATGTTTATTTGATCAATTGCAAATATCAATTAATTTCAATTCATCTACAGTCAGTCAAACATAAAAACTAAATTGTCGACAAACAGGAAGTCACATTATTGCGGAGGCAGCTATTTTGATTTGTTTAAGAGCTTTCGGGTAGCGAAGAATTTTTTCCTAGTATTTTGTTTCGTAGCGATACCTAGCGATTTCCTTAGGCAACGCACCCTAGGTGCTAAAAGATATGTAATTGCTGCATCTACATTTCTTCTTCTTCCTACACTGTGCAAACAATGCTTTTGTTTTACACATTATTGCTGAAAAACCAGACAAACTTGAAAGTTGATAAGGACAACATATTTTCCAGGATGACATCACTTTTTTTGTTATATTTTGATTAACATTGGAAAAGTATGTAAATCTCCTACTGTGTTACAGAATTTAATGCACGAATTGACAATGCTGGAAGGAGAGGACAACCTTTACAACAACTTAATGATAACAATAATATGTAAATAAATGATATATTTCAGATGATAGAGGATATACACAATACAGTATCACCATGGATACAGTACCAACAGTTGTAGACTCCACACAACCACAACTAGGTGTTGATACATTGATGGGATGTCGTGACGCATGTACACTATCTACAGCTTGTGTAGCATTTAGTTTTGATAATTTACGATCTAACTGTTATATATGGTTTAGAAATACAGACATGACTGCAATGACAACTGTGAACTATCCACTATATCATAAACATGTTAACTATCCCGATGGTAAGTCTATAGATTTATATAGGACGGTTAGGTATGAGCTGTGCTCAAGGGGTGTAACTGTTTACCAATATACTCTTTAATATCAAAGTAATACAAATTCTATCAGTTTTTAACCAGTTTGTTTCTTCCTGAACACTTTCATAGTTATGTGCAGTACTGATTGTTTTTATCAGAATCTGAAATTTTAATGCTTGTGTATTTCAATTTATCGCAGTACGGTTTTTACTCTATTGTTACACCCTTACAGTGGCCCAGTGGTAGGATGCACATACAAGTATAAAGAGGTCATGTTCTTGAACCCCAAAAATTTGAGCAAGAAATTTATGAACAGTTGTTGCTCTCTTTACCTAGACATAAATGGGTGCTGTGAGTGTCACCTGGTGGAAGGTCATTAAAATGATTAGTGATCATTGTATAAAATTGTAAAGTCTGCTGAACATGTATATGGAAGTTAACATAAAACCAATGTTTGCATTTGTCAATTGTCTTGGTAATAGATTTGGAATTGATTTCATTGAGAAATGAACTTTATTCTATGTAGTTCTATAAACATGGGGTAAATAATAGCTATTCTATATTTGATCATGACATACTGTATTATCTCAGGCTCCTATGATTATTTTACATAGTGATAAGTCACGTGACTATACATGTATTATAGTGGGAGCAGTAATCCAGTGGTAGGACTTGCGTTAAGGGATCGAGAGGTTCAGGGTTTGATTCCCACTTGGGGCACTGCTAATTTCCTTGAGCAAGAAATAAATCTACAATTGTTTCACTCCACCCAGGTGTAAATGGGTACTGTGAGCGATCGCCTGTCTGAGAAGGATTTCAGTGATCAGGAGTTATCGCACAAGATTGTAAAATTGGCTTAACCTTAACATGTATATGGAAGCAGACTTTAAACCGCACTTTAACTTTTTTACCTTAAACTTTATATTTACATTTACAGATGATTTCTGGACTGTAAGATATTCTGTAGGGACTTCAGTACAAGATACAATCAATGACCTAAGAGATGATGTGAGTGTTTATATACATTGACTTCTTTATTATAAACTGTTACTTTTGAAAGTTCTTTATTATTAATTGTGACTTTTGAAAGTTCTTTATTATAAACTGACTTTTGAAAGTTCTTTATTATTAATTGTGACTTTTGAAAGTTCTTTATTATAAACTGTGACTTTTGAAAGTTCTTTATTATAAATTGTGACTTTTGAAAGTTCTTTATTGTAAACTGTGACTTTTGAAAGTTCTTTATTGTAAACTGTGACTTTTGAAAGTTCTTTATTGTAAACTGTGACTTTTGAAAGTTCTTTATTATAAATTGTGACTTTTGAAAGTTCTTTATTATAAACTGTGACTTTTGAAAGTTCTTTATTATAAATTGTGACTTTTGAAAGTTCTTTATTATAAACTGTGACTTTTGAAAGTTCTTTATTATAAATTGTGACTTTTGAAAGTTCTTTATTATAAATTGTGACTTTTGAAAGTTCTTTATTATAAACTGTGACTTTTGAAAGTTCTTTATTATAAATTGTGACTTTTGAAAGTTCTTTATTATAAATTGTGACTTTTGAAAGTTCTTTATTATAAATTGTGACTTTTGAAAGTTCTTTATTATAAATTGTGACTTTTGAAAGTTCTTTATTATAAACTGTGACTTTTGAAAGTTCTTTATTATAAATTGTGACTTTTGAAAGTTCTTTATTATAAATTGTGACTTTTGAAAGTTCTTTATTATAAACTGTGACTTTTGAAAGTTCTTTATTATAAATTGTGACTTTTGAAAGTTCTTTATTATAAATTGTGACTTTTGAAAGTTCTTTATTATAAATTGTGACTTTTGAAAGTTCTTTATTATAAATTGTGACTTTTGAAAGTTCTTTATTATAAATTGTGACTTTTGAAAGTTCTTTATTATAAATTGTGACTTTTGAAAGTTCTTTATTATGAACTGACTTTTGAAAGTTCTTTGTTATAAACTGTGACTTTTGAAAGTTCTTTATTATAAACTGTGACTTTTGAAAGTTCTTTATTATTAACTGTGACTTTTGAAAGTTCTTTATTATAAACTGACTTTTGAAAGTTCTTTATTATAAACTGACTTTTGAAAGTTCTTTATTATTAACTGTGACTTTTGAAAGTTCTTTATTATAAACTGACTTTTGAAAGTTCTTTATTATTAACTGTGACTTTTGAAAGTTCTTTATTATAAACTGACTTTTGAAAGTTCTTTATTATAAATTGTGACTTTTGAAAGTTCTTTATTATAAACTGACTTTTGAAAGTTCTTTATTATTAATTGTGACTTTTGAAAGTTCTTTATTATAAACTGACTTTTGAAAGTTCTTTATTATAAACTGTGACTTTTGAAAGTTCTTTATTATAAACTGTGACTTTTGAAAGTTCTTTATTATAAACTATGACTTACAAAAATCGTTTTTATATGTACAATGACTTACAAAAATTCCACTATTAAGATCATTCAACTATTAAGCTCATTCTATAACTAAAAAATATTCCCCTTTTAAGATCATTAGCCCCTCGGCTAGCTCAGTTGGTAGGATGCAAAGTCTACTGATCCAGGAGTCGTGTGTTCGATTCTTTGGCAGGGCATACTTTTGTGGAGCCTGGTCATGAAATTATTTCTATGTCCATTCTCCCTTCTATCAATGATTTTTAATTATGTAGGGCAATTGTCAATCACTGACAAAATTATGCGCTTAGTAGTTGGTTAAGAGCTAAATCCAGAGATTTAGCCTTTCCAGGAGGAGTGGGTAGTTTGACTGACCCCCATTATATGACCTATACAATGTGTTGCTACGGCGTTAAAACCCAACAAAAACGAACAAATAAATTAAGATTATTCCATGATAAAGACCATTCCACTGATAAGATCTTTCCACTCAGGGCTCGAATTTAAGCTCGCATACTTGCAAAATGAGAGTGGATTTTGAAACTTGCAAGTAACTTTTATTTTAACTTGCAAACTTTCACGAGTTGAAATTGATTGGAGGTACATGTATTGTCAAACAGTTGGACCCCAAACCGGCAGTGAGCCAGTGGTGGGAAGGTGAGGAAAGGGTGACAATGCCAAATACCTAACTTTATGACACAAGAAATAACAATATTTCATTCAGCAACTTCATCAACTGGACGAAAATCTCTGATATGATGATCTGTAGTAAAAATACAGTTCTCAGTTGCTTTTATATCGCATATATGAATAATTACGCTATTGAAATTTGGATAAACAAATGCAAACTTTGTTCATTTTGCGAGTTGAAGTAAAATCTACTAGCAAACATTTGCAAGGTCAAGATTTTGTGAAATTCGAGCCCTGATTCTGCTATTAAGTTCATTTCCCTATAAAGACCATCAATATTCTTTGCCCTAATATTAGAACTTATTTACGGTAATTATCATTTTCCTTCTGATATATTTACAGTATGGTTTAGAGATTTGTGATGGAACAAATATTCTACAATCAAGATGTTGTCGTGTTGGTCAAGATTGTGATATTGAAGGATCACAATGTACATTTTTATCATTTAATGATCCAGGCTTTGAGATACAGTTTAAATGTTCAGTTAGTAGAGGTGTGTAAGTTGTTATGTTTTATATATAGGAGGGTTGATCCAGAAGAAATATCAGTTGGGCTGTAAAATTGTTGATAGCTTTTAGAAAATCATCCCTCGTACTTTGTAGACTTATCATCTTATTGAAAGGATTTTGCCTTTTATTAGTTTGTGTATTGGTAAATTTTATTTACCTGCCTGTAGCAGGTTTATTCACCTGGCTGATTTAAATACTCAATTTGTTTAAAAATCTCTTTTCCAAAATAGTGATATCTATTTTAATTGACAGCGAGTCCTGCAGTACTGTAGTGAGACAACTGTAGTGAGTATTTATGTTGAGGGATTACTGAATCAATATTGTCATAAATAAAGGCACAGACTTTAATGCAGTAATTAAACTATGAGTGCTCTAACATGAGTGATTTATTGAGTGCACTGAACTAGTGCTTTTATTTTATTTTACACTTAAACATAGACAGTTGTAAGTTATTTCAATTCAAATAATACAACGTAGTTTACTAGAGAAGATATATTTTGTAGTTCTATTTTAATCCAATTTTTGATACATTGGAACCTATGCTGCTTAAATTAGCAAGAACTGCTAAGAATTGATTAATGCAATTTTCATAGATTTGTATTTTTAAAACCAAACAAATAACATAACAGCATCATTAAAACAAAAAATAAAAATATTAGTTTGTATCACCTAATAAGTGCATTTTGCATTGGCCCTGTAGAAAATTATAATACTGATATAAATCAACAAAACCTACAGATCTTAGCATAGCTGTTAATTTGTTACAAGATGAGCCTGTCCATCCACCATGCTTTGCCTAAAAGTGATAAAACTCATCTCATGCATATTGCTCATGTTATTGCTCCTTTCTTTTCAGGTTACTTTGCTCATAATTTGATTTTCATATGTATATAATATGTTTTTCTCAAGTCTACTGCACACACTCTTCATTTCTTATTATCAAATGTTCTGATATGCATTCATCGTTTTGTAAATATTGTATAAACTGTGTCATATGTTTGATAGAGGCCCACATGGAAGATTGGATTTATCCAAATGTGTAGCCTTTTACATTGAAGTCTTTATTATTATTACATGTATTATTATTTGCTGTGACTGTATGGTAGAATTACAAATTTTTATATATAATTACAGTATATGACAACAATCAATGTTCAAGAAAGACAGACTATTGTAGTAGTTCACCATGTGTGAGAGGTAACTGTAACGTCCGAATTGGCGGTTATGTCTGCTCCTGTCCTAATGGATATTCTGGCAAGAACTGTCAGACAAACATCAACGACTGTGCTAACAATCCATGTGTTAATGGGGTTTGTGAGGATGATGTTGGATTCTATACATGTACTTGTGATGAACTATACACAGGTGATAAAACTTAGAAATTATTTCTTGGGGATTTTAACCCGGGTCGATAGCGCAGTTGGTAGCACGCTGGGATTTGGATACTTGTGCCCGAAGGGGTGCGGATTTGAATCCCACCCGGGGAGGTTATACCCTTCCATGAAACGGCGTTATCTACAATAAATAAATAAATAAAATAAATCTTGGGAATTTCTGTTAATACATACAAATACATTTTTTTCTGTCAGCTTGTACAAACAATAATAAGCCTAAGCTATGTATAGTGTTTGACCGACCCTATCTCTGTTAGTAGTTAACTTGCTAATGTTTATCACAATCCATCCCTGACTATTTTAGTAATGCTTAATTATAGGGGTAATTATTATTTCAATTAACATATTATTATTATTATTATTATAGACCCTATTTGTACAGCACTTTTTTGTATAGAAAAATATGTTCAAAAGTGATTCACAATCATATGCATACATATGAATAAGTGTAATTGGTTAAGAGATGATAAAATATAATAATATTAAAATAGATACTATTGAAAAATAAAAATTAGTGATTAATGTAGTGATCATAGTAGTTAAGAAACAAATGGCTTTTCAACTTTTTCTTAAACCTATGAAGAGGCTGGGCACACTTAAGTGAGTCTACATGGGCATTCTCTAGGTTTGGCGCTGCATTACATGTTAAAATGCTGATGATAAGCTGTTTGTGGAATTTAAGTATACCTGATTTGGTTTAGTATTCTTATAATTGATAAATCAGGGCTATTATCAGTATTGGGGAAGGGGCATGTGGCCTCTTTTTATATAGAACATTTGGGGAAATTTTATCGCAATTTCATACAAAGGGGAACAAAAATCAAAGTTAAACGACAAATTTGGGGAAAAATTGCACAATTTTAAAGAAATTTCAAGAGGGGATGGCGCCTGTAAACTGCCCCTGTATAAATCCTTGTTCATTTTCTCCATTAAAAACCCATGTCTGACAGTGCATTGATCTCTTTGATTGTCCTATAGTAGTTAAAGGGGCTACGCAAATACACATATTTTACTTTGTTGTTGATGATTTGTCGTCTAATTCCAGGTACAAACTGTGACATACCTAAAAACAATTGTTTATCTAACCCATGTTCTGAATATGGTACATGTTCCAATCTTCCTGGTGTAGGATTTAAATGTGAATGTCTAAGTGGATGGGAAGGTGAAACTTGTAATGTAAGTACATGTATGTATAAATCTTAGGTAAAAATTACAGTTCTCTTATAGTCATGTGGAAAGATGCGGATCTAGAAGTCACATTTGAAATTTGCCTGCGTTTGCTTCATCGTTCCAAGGTTTAAATGGGGACATGTGAGGGTAATATTGCACAGGCCTGATTTTATTATTCATTATATCATAAAATAATTGAAGTTTAAAACAAACAGTTACCTTGTAATTCATGATTACGTTTTCTGTCTTCCGTGTTTCCTGTTTTTGAGCATGATGCATGTCTCTAGCACTCTCTTACACTTGACTCTTTATTGTTTACATGGAACATGTTCTCTAATGCTTGACTCTTTATTGTTAACATGGAACATGTTCTCTTATTGTTTACATGGAACATGTTCTCTAATGCTTGACTCTTTATTGTTTACATGGAACATGTTCACTCACACTTGTCTCTTTATTGTTAACATAGAACATGTTCTCTAATGATTGACTCTTTATTGTTTACATAGAACATGTTCTCTAATGCTTGACTCTTTATTGTTTACATGGAACATGTTCTCTAATGCTTGACTCTTTATTGTTTACATGGAACATGTTCTCTAATGCTTGACTCTTTATTGTTTACATGGAACATGTTCTCTAATGCTTGACTCTTTATTGTTTACATGGAACATGTTCTCTAATGCTTGACTCTTTATTGTTTACATAGAACATGTTCACTTACACTTGACTCTTAATTGTTTACATAGAACATGTTCACTTACACTTGACTCTTTATTGTGTACATGGAACATGTTTTCTTACACTTTACTCTTTATTGTTTACATGGAACATGTTCTCTAATGCTTGACTCTTTATTGTTTACATAGAACATGTTCACTTACACTTGACTCTTTATTGTGTACATGGAACATGTTTTCTTACACTTTACTCTTTATTGTTTACATGGAACATGTTCTCTAATGCTTGACTCTTTATTGTTAACATAGAACATGTTCTCTTACACTTGACTCTTTATTGTTAACATAGAACATGTTCACTTACACTTGTCTCTTTATTGTTAAGATAACACATGTTCTCTATCACTTGACTCTTTATTGTTTACATGGAACATGTTTAGTAACACTTGACTCTTTATTGTTAACAAAGAACATGTTTTCTCACACTTGATTCTTTATGTTTACATGGAACATGTTTTCTTACACTTGACTCTTTATTGTGTACATGGAACATGTTCACTCACTCTTGACTCTTTATTGTTAACAAAGAACTTGTTCACTCTTTATTGTTTACAGGATAGAATACAATATTGTGACAGAGATTTATGTGTTCATGGAACATGTTCTCTAACACTCGACTCTTCATCAAGAAGTTTCTTCCAGTGTTCATGTGAGGATGGCTGGGGAGGCGAACTCTGTGATGAGATAATAGATTATTGCTCTATCAGTAACCAAGGAGGACAGTGTCAAGGAGATTGCCGTAGCGTGTTCCAACGTTACTACTGCGAGTAAGTTAATATTTTATGTAATCTTGATAAGCATGTATCAAAAATAGTCTGCTGTCTTGGATCCTTCAACACCGGAAGTCACATTCAGAAGACCTTTGGGTTGACCAATCAATAGTACAATACAATGCTTTCAAACTGGATAAAACTCCATTCATAGCATTGTAATTTTCAATTTTGTTTACATTGTTTTGTGAGCTAATATTTCAGTGCATGTTATTCACTTGATGTGATTAGACATTCTTTTGTGAATTGCATCACATTATTTACTTAAGTTTTTGAGTACAATGATCGCATCATAAGTATTATAATATTTACAACATTATTGACCAGTTCATTGTTATTGTTATGAAGTCTATAAATAGTAACAAGTAGCTGATAAGAAATGCAGGTAACCATTTGATGGTTGGCAAGAAATGATAGCGAGTAGATAAAATGAAATCCACAGTAATTTTAAAATTGCAATTAGCTCTACTAAGTCATTTTTCATCAAACAATTTAGTATCTTGAAACTCATATTTTGAATATTTTAAAATTATTTGTCAAAACAGAATCGTTTTTTTTATTAGCAAGTGTTTTAAACCTAGTGCCTCAAAACGTCGAGAAGATTGTTCAAAAGACAGGTTTAAATCACCTTATATGTCTTTTTTCAAATCAAAATTTTGGCAATCTCCTTAACTTAAACATATGAATATAAAAAGCTTTCAAATTATAAATATAATAAAAATCGACCTACAAATAAAAAAGTTATCATGATTTACAAATTCTGCTGCTATCAAATGTATGTAAACATTGGTTTCTTTTTGCCAACCAGTAAATCAGCTAAATATAGGTAGCAGGTGCTTGTGACGTCATCTGTGAACTGGTCTATAAAAATTGTATTATATCAATGATTGTTACTATTTTCAGATGTCCACCTAATGTATTTGGTACCAACTGTGAGAATCAACCCACACCGTGTATAACTTATCCTAAATGTATCAATGGACAATGTTCATTTAATGGTTCTATGTATTGTGATTGTCCAATAGGTATGTTGTTTATATATTTATCTATCTACTGTTTTATTGGCTCTTATTTTCATAGAACATAATAATTATTGCACTCCAGAATTGTTCACTTGGTATGAGCTGTGCTCCATAGGTAGGACACTTGTTAATGGATCCAATGTCCTTTGTTTGAACCTCTCTTGGAATGCTTGTAAAATCCTTAAAACAGCTGTTTCATTTCATTTTGGTTTTAATGATTTCTGTAATAGCCACCTGCAACCCGGGTTGATAGCGCAGTTGGTAGCACGCTGGGATTTGGAATCTCGTGACCGAAGGGGTGCGTATTCGAATCCCACACGGAGAGGTTATACCCTTCCATGAAAATTTGACAAAAATGTTAAAGTTCAATGTAAAGCACCATGATGTTACATTTGTTACTAATTTAAGACCAAAATCGAAAATATAATGTATTTAAACTGCTGGTCATAACATGTATGTATGTTTTATAATGTATGACATGTTGTTAGATTGTATATTAAATAAATCAATGACATCACTATTACTAGTTGACTGTCAAGTACTATACATGTATATGATACATAACAGTGTATAAAGGTGATGATTTCTCTCTGTTTAGTGTTTAGTTTTAACCAGTGTCTGTCTGATTCATGAGGAAGCAGTATATGTGGGAGCCAGACAACTGGTCACATGGACAAATGGTACCATGCCATTTTTGACTGGGTAGTACTACTGATTCCATGTCAATTATATGCAGCATTTTTTTTATTGAACACTCTGTTTCTCAACAAAGCTTGGGACCAGCTTAGACTGTATTAAAGTTGATGTTTGTCCTGTTACACTATTTATTATATATTACAGGATATAAAGGTGATGTTTGTCCTGTAACACTATATATTATATATTACAGGATATAAAGTTGGATGTTTGTCCTGTAACACAATTTATTATATATTACAGGATATAAAGTTGGATGTTTGTCCTGTAACACTATTTATTATATATTACAGGATATAAAGTTGATGTTTGTCCTGTAACACTATTTATTATATATTACAGGATATAAAGATGATGTTTGTCCTGTAACACTATTTATTATATATTACAGGATAGTAAGTTGATGTTTGTCCTGTAACACTATTTATTATATATTACAGGATATAAAGTTGATGTTTGTCCTGTATAACTATTTATTATATATTACAGGATATAAAGTTGGATGTTTGTCCTGTATAACTATTTATTATATATTACAGGATAGTAAGTTGATGTTTGTCCTGTAACACTATTTATTATATATTACAGGATAGTAAGTTGATGTTTGTCCTGTAACACAATTTATTATATATTACAGGATATAAAGGTGATGTTTGTCCTGTAACACTATTTATTATATATTACAGGATATAAAGTTGGATGTTTGTCCTGTAACACTATATATTATATATTACAGGATATAAAGGTGATGTTTGTCCTGTATAACTATATATTATATATTACAGGATATAAAGTTGATGTTTGTCCTGTAACACTATTTATTATATATTACAGGATATAAAGGTGATGCATGTCATATACAAGTAGATTATTGTGGTCAAACTAATCCATGTATGAATGGAGCTACATGTGAGAATGTTGGAACCTTTTATACTTGTAGATGTCCAGAAGGTGTGTGTTCTCTTTTATCATACATTTTTGATTATCAGTCATCAACTTAACGCACTAGGTCTCGGTAGCCGTGGCGTAGTAGTTTGCATGTCTGACTTCGAAGCCAGAGATCGCTGGTTCGAGCCCGGTTGCGGTAGGTCAAACCCTATACATGAGTTGTCGGCCTCGTGGTAGGGTAAGTTAATACTGGTGAAAGAAATTTGTCCAGGAAACCTATAGTAGGAAGAGCTGGCCGTCGTATATATGACCTAAATATGTGTTGAATACGACGTTAAAAAAACCAAAAACAAACTCTCTAGGTCTGAAAACTGGAGCATGTAAAACACATTTGGGCTAGTGAGCATTGCAGATCTTATCTCAACAGGTCTAGTACAAGGACACATTTAAGGCAATGACTGGAATTGCTCAAACTGTTAAATTGAGTGATGTCGCAGAGGCTCAGGAGCTATTTCGGAATCTACTGTTGAATGTTTGAGATGCTTGACTTTAGAAACTTTTAGAACAATTAACATACTATGCTTATTATCTAGATTCTCAAACTATTCAAACATCTTGATTCTAAAATAAACACAAGTTTATTACAGTGTATAATAAAATACAATATAAGAAATAATCTAATGCTCAGTGGCTGATAGTGTGTGAAAATAACCCATGGTCAGTGTAGTACATGTAAACAAGCAGATAACAGTATTGTTACATATTGTCACTATAATTTATTTATTTATGTATTAGTTGTACAAAGTTTCATACTCTGATACAGTAAATTCCGTCTAAACTGGACTGAGAAAAAATTCCAGTTTGCAGAGAAATCTGTATTATAGAGTTTCCAGATTTGAGGTGTTTTTATTGTATACATAATTTATCAACCAATTTCATTGAATATTTGTATCTAAAGGTTTTATTGGACCAAACTGTGAAGATACTGTTAATTATTGTGATGGTGTGCTGTGTCCCGGTGGTACATGTATCAATCGTAGAGATGGCTATGTTTGTAGATGTCCTTTAGGAAGAACTGGGGCTAACTGTAACAGAGGTAGCTTATATACACGTACAACATTTCTATTTTATTAACACAGCTTGTTCCCAGATATCAACTTGTGGCTCAGTTCCATAAAATCGTGGCTTGTACCCACATGGCACAAAACAACTAACCGTATGTAGCCGTAGTTGAAAGATATGCAAGTTTAATCCATACTAGGCCACGATTTTGTTTCATGATTTGACTTTGAAACTCATACGTGTTTCAACAGCTCATCTCACAAACCCTTGTAAAAATGTTGCAGTCCGTACAGGTACGCAGGGGTTCATACAGGTCCTTTGGGAGCTTGATCGCACGGCGCCCTTAGGGTGCCCTTAAGGCTTTTTTATGTTTATGGGCTGTAGCATAGGTATCAACTTTTCTAAAACTCATAAAATTGTATAAATGTATAAAAAATTAATTCATTGATTTTATGTTTGAAAATTCAACCTGTTCATTGTAAGATTTTTTTAAGTTTTTGTAACATTCACTTTAATTGTCAGCCACTGATGAAAGTATGAGATCAGTACTAGGTTAAAAGCTTTAGTCTAGGGATTATTGCCTACCTAGGGTCAACCTGTCTGAGTAAAATGAGTGACTGCAACGAATAAGAAATGTTGAAATGTCACATGAAGCTTCAAATATTTTATATAAATTCATTACATGACAAAAGTTATGTTATTAATCTATTAAATGACTTTGTAAAAATAGACCATCATTGTTTTGTGACATTTTGTCATCTTGTTGTAATATCATTATATTTGTTTAATGTAATTGTCATTTGTCTACTTCTCTCACAGTTAATGTTTATAGTCTAATGTGTACAGAAATCATTGTTTTCTATATTCAGCGGTTGACTCCAACTATGACCTTTACTTCAACCATCCTCAAGGTTATTGTTTTGCTTGGATACCTTATAGTGTGATGGTAACAGATGCTAAGGTATTATCTGTGACAGCGTGGGTGAGATACGCTACAGATGGTGGAACTGGTGTCTATCTTACACAATTTATAGGGTATGTAAAAGGGCTGAAGCGTACCGCGATATATTACAATACGCTAGCACCATATTGCAATACATACCACAAATATATTGTAGGTTTTTAGATTCACTGTATTTAACAAAAACATTGCAATTCTTACATGCAGCTAGAATCTAGAATCTATAAGTCTGTACAGTAATTTAGGACTGTGATATGTGTTTTGCCTATAAAAAATGCTTAATTTTAAGCATTTAAACATCCCAATCATTAATTTTTTACGGATGGAATTCATCTTTTCCATGTAACATTATAACATTCTGTTAAACTGCTCTTGGTAAGAAACCCGGTCTTATGTTAACGTTTTTGTTTCTATTAGAAATGATCTAGAGACTAGTATGAAGTTTATGGAGTTCTATGAAGATGGTGTTAGAGTGTATATACCAGGTAATAGTCCAGCTGGTCTAACATATAAAAGTAACGCTGTATTAAATGATGGAGATTGGCATCACGTCATCATTGTATGTAGAATGGACACTGGTAGCTTAACTCTATATCTCGATACAATCAAACAAGGAACATATGTAGATCAAGGTCTAATTATGACAGATGATGTGTTTAGGTAGGATTTATATTATTTTATGTTTAACTTATTTTTAAACCTTCACAGTAATGGAGACATTATCTTCTCGTCTGTTTTAATCTACTCATACAATCTGCTTGTCTCTTTTATTTGGGTAATGATGATAATCATTATCACAAAAATAATGATGACGATGATCATAATGATTATTGAGATAATGATTATGATGATTATAATGGTTATTACATTAATAATGATTTTGATAAAAATAATGATAATGATGGTGATATTTATGATGACAATGATGATGATTATAATAATGATGATAATGACAACTATGATGTTGACAATTTTGATCATTGCACCATGTTTAGCACCCTGCTCTTTTAAATGACTACCTGGCCTGCCCTTTGCTAAGTTTTAGAACAATCTTACTAAACAATTAATGTGAAATCAAGTTTCAAGTTTTATTTTAACCTAGGCATGTAATATGCATCAGGTTATAACAAGAACTAACAAACAAACAAACAAACATGGCAACACTGAAAGTGAAAATTCAAGATGATCCAACCATCACTGTGTATCACTAACTGCCAAAATTATAAACCAAGCAAGTTCTTAAGAAAATAATGTTATCGATTTAGTGGAGAAAATATCAGGAATATTCCAAGGGAGACTACTTGTGATGTGGACCTTGAAATTGATTAATTTGTAATTGTCTCCCTTGCCTAATAATAAACTATATCCAGCTATCATTTTCCATACAAACACCTTTACTACAGTACATGTTACATGTATTGTTGAATTTTTACTTTCAGTATGTGGGTAGTGTTAGGTTGTGAATTTGATAATGAGAATCATAGATGTGAAGAAGGTGGTGATAGTTTCCATGGTTACCTGAGTCAGGTACATTGGTACAAGATGGCACTAACATTTGACGCTTCACCAACTAGTGGTATCTCCTACAATTATGAATATCCACGTTTGATCTTTGATAGCCAGGATATGTCAGATGTCATCTTAGTATGGCACGAATACGTTCTAGAATCTGGTGTAACTAGAATGATAGGATCTGAGGCATCAGGCTCATCATGTGATATGTTTAATAGAAATCCACCATGTAACCTTTACCAAGGTAAGATTTTATTCTTAACATGTTATCTGGTAGGAGCAGTAGTCCAGTGGTAGGACACATGCTTAGGGATCGAGAGGTCTCGGGTTTGAATCCCACCCTGGGCAGCTAATTTCCTTGAGCAAGAAATTTACCTGCGATTGCTTCACCTCACCTAGGTGTAAATGGGTACCTGCTAGGATGGTAAAATTCCTTTGCAACAAAGTGTCGGCTGCACTTAGCTAAGTAAAAAAAACTCCCCTGGGAGATTGATAGATAGATACCAGTAGCCCGATGACCATGGGTATAATAGCTGTAAAGTCGGTGATCGTGCATTAGCATAAACTTAGACTATAAAGTGCAATTACTTTTTTTATCTTTCATGCTTCATGGTTTAAATTAATGTGGCGAAATTTACAATAAAAAAAATTTGATGAATAAATTTAATAATATATAAATCTATTGCTGTTGGTCACAAATAAAGCAAACATTAAACCTGATGTACATGTAACAATGTGTTACTTAATATACCAAATTTTTCTTGCAACTGCACGCATGACTTAGAGGTTCAATGACCATGTGTAGAGCACTCAGACTAATGGAGCATTCTGTCCGTAGACTGCTCTTCTTTAATTATTGATTTTTATAAATTATTTGGTTTATATTTTTTTTTGTTGAGTATAACACCCCAGCATCACATTATATAGGCCATATCAAGGGGTCAGTCAACCTTCCCACCCTTGCTAGAAAGGCTAAATCTGTGAATCTTTCTCAAAGGACATACTTCAGTCAGTGACTGACCAAATGCCCTACATTATTAAGAATCTGTGGTAGGAGGGAGAATGGCCATAAAAATCATTTCATGACCAAACTCAAGGAAAATATGCCCTGCTTCAGACGACCCCTCATTTAGTAGACTTGCATGCTTTCAACTGAGTCAGCCAGGCAGCTATAATTTCTATGTTTATAAAAGTCAGTTAAATGATGATCTGTGTATTATAACAATATTTTACTTGCAGTAACCAATCTACCATCTATAACAAATTGTCCTGATGACATACATGTATATAGTGCTGAGAGAACTCTGAAAGTATCCTGGGATGAACCATCTTATACCAACATTGGAGGAGGCGGAGTTATACCTCCATCAATATCACCTGGTATAGTCTTTATATATTATACATTTATAATACTTCAATAATTTGAGTCCCATAAACATAAAAATAGCCGTGAGGGCTCCGTATGGGTGCCATGTGATCAAACTCTGCAAGGACCCGTGTGAACTCTTGTGTACCCCTATGGACTGTTACGTTTTTGCCAGAGTCCAAGAGATGAGCCCAGGATACCTGTATTGGTTCATATCTTGGACAAAATTGTGACGGAGTATGAATTAAACTTGCAAATCTTCCAGCTACAGCTCTGTACAGTGAGTTGTTTTGTGCCATGTGTGGACCGTCACCTTAATTCGCAAAGCTTCCCACAGTCTACAGCTGTCTGCAGGTACAGGTTCACAACAAGCCATGATTTTATGAGACTGAGGTATTAGATAGGGTAGGCTCTTGTTTAGCAGAGTCCTTTGTGATTTTCATTTAAAGTCTTCTGTTCTTGTCAATCAATATCGTTGAAGGTAAAATTATTGTTTGAAAAATACTCAAGGGTCAACAATTTTTGTTTGATAGGATGGGTGTGTCCTAAACACATGATATATTTAGGCCGCATTTTAAGATGATAAACAGTTTAAGTCTTTCTAAATTATTATTAGAACCATGTGTAAGTTCAGAAAAAATTTTCATAAACATGTCTTGAGTTAAAGGTACATTGCCATTGATGGACTTGTTAAAATGATAAAATCATCTTAAAATTTACAACTAAAATAGACTCCTGAACAATTTGTCCAATGGACAATGGGTCTTGTTTGAATAATTCCAGATATCAAACAGAGTCAACTACCTATGCTTGGTTACCCCATCTGAATTTCAGTAAATAAAAATGGAAACCTCATGATTTGGGTCTATTTTTTAGGGCTATATGTCAAATACTCGCTGAAAACACCAGATCATCTAAACACTTGATTGTTTTTGCAGACGAAAGATGCAGATAGCACCTGCTGTTAGCGCTAGAAAATCTTGTTTGAACAGCTCCATCTTATTCACTAATTATTTGTAAAATAAATCAAGAAATATCATCATTCATATAAATCCATAATATGTTATCAATAATTTACCCCTTTACTACAAAATTTCACATATTTATATTTTTTTACTTAAAAACAATGTGACAGAGCACTGGCCCAATTTATTCTAAATATGCAATGTGTTACTAATCATGCTCTGTGCCGATTTTATCCAACATCCGGGTTCTTTAGAAGCTTGTTGTTTGGAAATGGAAGTTGGTAAATAAGATGCTTTTACCTTAGGAACTTTATGTGAATTATCAGAAATCTTTTAACCCAAATCAAATTTGATATAAAAGTGACAGAGCATTGATAACGTCTTTCTATGTGATTTTAGTACATGAATCTTAATAGTACTTGTCACTTGTAAGTTGTAAGTTGTAAGTTTAAGACTAACTATCTTAGGTGGAAGTACTCTGGTAGTGCTATGTAAATATATGTTATTGTTTTGTTTGTTTCTTTTTATCATTACTAAAATATGTTTGTATACATGTAATTATATTAAACTCCATACTTAACTATTGCACCACATTGGTATACATCAATTTTTAAATAAGTACTTTGTTATAATCATTATTTCAAATGAAATGATCAACTCACATATTTCATGAAACTTCTCAACTAAATTACCTTTCTTTTATGTTTATATATTTGAACTGTAATTTGCATGTAAATTTCAGTATGTTTAATATTGTTTCTCTATAATTGTTATCATGTATGTACATTGTAAATGTCTGTGTGGACCATATTGAAAATTGGTTTACACCAAATATTATTATTACTTGTTTTATTTTAGGTTCTACATTAGCATGGGGTGTATATGATATTTTATATATCGCCTATGATGAGGCAAATAATTATGATTACTGCAGCTTTAGAATCTATGTGCAAGGTATGTGATATTTGCATTTTAAATCTTAACCCATTACCTGTTTTGAATTGGCCATAAGTTAATATTTTTTGTCATTTTTATTAGCTCGACTTTTCGAAGAAAATGAGAGCTATTGCTATCACTTTGGCGTCGGCGTCGGCGTTTGCGTTTGCGTTGGCGTTGGCGTTGGTTTTCAGGTTAAAGTTTTTTGAAACACTTATAACTTCAACACTATCCAAGTTATTTTATTGAAAGTTGGTATACTTATTAAGTGGGACTATATTAACCATTTTGTGAAAGGGGATAACTCTGGATGAATTATTTTATGAGTTATTGCCCTTTTATAATTAAATAATTGCAAAATATGAGGTTAAAGTTTTTCCTATGTAGAATATCTTCAATACTGATCAATTCATTTGACTTAAAGTTTGTATACTTATTTGTCAGTACAATATTTACACGACTGTGAAGGCACGTAACTGTGGATGAATTATTTTTAGAGTAATTGCCCTTTTATACTTAAGAAATTGCAAAATATGAGGTTAAAGTTTTTCCTATGTAGAATATATTCAATACTGATCAAGGTATTTGACTTAAAGTTTGTATACTTATTTGTTGGTACTATATCTACCCGACTATGAAGGGTTGTAACTGTGGATGAATTATTTTTGGAGTAATTGCCCTTTTATACTTAAGAAAAATGCAAAATATAATGTTAAAATCATTTCTATATGTAATATCTTTAATACTAATCAAGATATTTGACTTTAAGTTTGTATACTTAGTTATGGGTACTATATCTACACAACTATAAAGGGACGTTACTTTGGATGAATTATTGTTGGAGTTATGCCCCTTTATACTTAAACATTTAAGATTAAAATTTGTTCTCATGGGATATATTTAGAACTTATAAATATATTTGAATGAAAGTTGGAATGCTTATTCGTCAGTTCTTCATCTATCGGACTATAAAGGGACATAACTCTAGATGAATTACTTCAGAGTTATTCCCCTTTATACTTTGATATTTAGGGGTTATGTTTGCTCAAATTTAATATATTTTGTTTGATAGTAAGTTAGTATACTTTTTCATCAGTACTACATCTAGTTGAATACAATGGGACGTAATAATTGATGAATTATTGTTGGAGTTGTGACCCTTTTCAACTTTTTAATTCGGGAGAAAGTATTATGAAGTGAAATATTTTCAATACTTAAGAAGATATTTAAATGACAATTAGTATGCTTATTCATCAGTACTACATCTACGCGACTACAAAGGGACATAACTCATGATGTTATTTTTTGAAGTTATGCCCCTTACTTTAATTTTGAATTTTGTTCAAATTGAAATACAATGTATTTATAGTTCTTCATATAGATATTTAAATGAAAGTAGGTATGCTTATTCATTGATACTATGTCTACTTTACTCTGAAGGGGCGTTACTATGGATGAATGTTCTAGGAGTAATGCCCCTTTTATATTTTACAAATATGAATTGGTAATTATTGTTTGACTGAATTTTATACTTTCAAAAATTATGTCCTGTCTTGAAATTACTTTTGTTTAAAGATAAGCCTTGCCATGAACTAAACACCTGAAAAGTCGAGCGCGCTGTCCTTGGACTGCTCTTGTTAATGCAATGTTGGACAATACAATACAATACAATACAATACAAACTTATTTATTGTTGGACATTTTGTAAAAAAATGTAACAAAATACATATTAACATTAGCTATGAATAGCTATTCATACCAACATTTTAGAATATTTTTTACTTTGTCAAATTTTGTATAACTTTGCCAGAATTACTGAATCGTTGTTTGTGTTTGGTGAATTGAGACAAAATGGACAAAAAATGCATTTTTCTCTACACATCAAGCCTAAATCAATGTGAAGGGAGATTATCTTGGCATACACGTTCTCATAAAGAAAACTCTTGCACATACTGCATAGAGAGTGTGATGGTTGAACTACCTCATTTGTTTTCCCTCAAACAATTGATAGTGGTATCAACTGTTGTGTTTAATACACATTTAAGACACATTTAATAAACTATTTGAAAAGGGATGAAGTGAAAACTAGTCTAGAAAACCTAAAATAACATCACAATTACATGTATATTAACATCCTAAGCAGAACTATAGATTTTCCATACTCGACCAAGGGTTTACTTGGACCCTGAGGGGTAGATTTTAGGGGCCAGCTATGAAGTCACCTTGAACTTAAGTGCAATAAAACAACACAACCCCCACCTTTTTTTAAAACTAAGGTTGTTGGTTTCAAATAGCTGTAACCTTTCACATATGGAGTAGCTTAGGTTCAATGCATCTACATGCTAGCATTATGTATGTATTCACCACCTGGGCCCATAAAAAGTTATTTATACCCCCGCATCAAAGAAGAGGGGGGTATACTGTTTTACCCTTGTCCGTGCGTCCGTCCGTCCGTTACAAAATTTCTGTCACAGTTTTCTCAGCAACTATAACATGCAGCAGCCTAATACTTTGCATATTGCTTCATCCCATAGTCCCATGTGGTGTAAAGCGATTTCATGCTCCTTGCTCATCTACTTCCTGTTTGTCGCATATTTTTAGATTTTTGCAGGGGGTATCACTAGTGAGCATTAGCTCACAGATTTACTTGTTTCACAACCCAGGTGGTATGCTATTTGCAATGGGAAACTGAGTGAATAGGACAAATGTCACTGTTAAATTGATTTTATATTTATAATATATTTTATATTTTACAGAAGGTAACTGTGAGAGCCCAGAACAACCATTTGGAGGTCGTCAATCATGTGATATTGATTCAACTGGTCGTAAATCGTGTATGATATCTTGTCTAAATAGTAATACAGCTGATTATATGATTGATAGAGATCATCCTAATCTATTTACATGTGGACCGTCTGGTTCATGGAATGCTAAGAAACCATTCTGTAAATTTAGATACCCGTCATGTGGAGGTATGCTTTATAGTTTTATGTCCTGTTATACCATTCGGAACTACGTCGGCGATCTTCTATGCAGATTGACCTCGGATATCATATGGTGAAAAAGTAGATGTGGAGAAATTTGGATTCTGTGGTAATATTGTTTGAACTACACAGAACTACAACGTGTGAGACTTTGTACTGATGAAATTATGTGACTAAGCGTGTAACAGTGTTATAATTATATGTTGACATGAAAATGACAGTCGCCAGACCTTATAACTTGGTTGTATTCCTACTTCATCTGATTTCCGTGGTACATCTTTGTAGATGATCGCTGAGGTTTTTCCGAATGCTGATATACAAGCCTCCTTGTAAAACACAATCTGATTACAACACCATCTAAAGATTCTACTCCCCTACTTGCTAATTTAAGATCTTGCTTTTTCATTAAATATAAGGTTCACATTCAGTCGACCTTTTCTCATTATAATATTCATGACCCAATCATTATGTTTTATTATTTTATTTACATCATCTGTGTCACTCAATTTGATAAGAGCTGTCCAAGCTTAGCAATTACTTTTCCACAGTCTGTTTAAGGCAGAAAACTCTTTAACCCGGGTCGATAGCGCAGTTCGTAGCGCGCCGGGATTTGGATACTCGTGCCCGAGGGGGTGCGGGTTCAAATCCCACCCGGAGAGGTTATACCCTTCAATGAAAATTTGACAATAATGCCAATTTTCCTCCATTGATTAGATAATATGGAGAAGTTTCCGGCCTTGTGGAAGAGTAGGTGAGTACTGGTTATAGACAATGGTCCAGGAAAGCTAGGTTAGGTGTGCTGGACGCCGTGAAATGACCTAAATTTGTGTTGATACGGCGTTTGCTTCAAAAAATAAATAAATAGAAATCTCTTTGGTTCTTGTTTTTGTTATTTCTTTGTGGTTTAACAAAAAAATGTTTAGAAATGTAAAGACATTTCTCTGTTACCTTTCATTTGTGTGGAATGTCTTTGGTTTTTAGTAACTTTTTACAATAACTGTTATCAATATGTGTTTTTGCTTTAGCCTTTCTTAACTGTAACCACAAACCTAGTATATGTATGTATTTTAGGCACTTGTTCGCAGATTTGGTTAAGATTTTTCAAAAATTTTAAAATATCATTCAGTGTCTGTATTTGTGTCAAAAAACTAAATCTTAATATTTTAGGACAAACTTACCTATAGATTGCAAGAAATATACAATAAAAGTCACAATAATGCACTAAAATTGTCTATACCGTGACATACGGGGTAGATTTTTACTACTTGAAACACCATCATTTGTACTTGTATGTCAATTTTCACTTTAATTGTCATTTTCAAATAACTAATTTTCTGCTTTAAAAATATTTCTAAACAATTTGGATAGTTTGAGAAAAAGTTGATGTTTAAGTTCAAATCTGTGAATGAGTTACTTTTAACATTTGACTAATTGTATTTTTGTGTTATTTTACAGTAATCTCATCAACTCCACACTATAAAGCTTATGTACGTGTCACATATGATATTTCAACGTCAGCATGTAATGCTGTGAAAACAGAGTTTATATTCCGCACCAATCAGATGTTGAATATATTAAATGATATTTATGGTAACAGTCTATGTGTATCATCTGACTGTTCTGACGTTAATATCGTTATCACATGTAGTAACATAAGAGGTGATCAGGGTCGTAGAAAACGTCAAACTGATCCTAAGGATTATTATGCGTTGATGGAATTATTTATTACTGCTACTGCAAACAGGTTAGATTCATTATAATATTATTATTAATTAGGCTTTTTGTACAGTTGTTTGCCAAGGACATGCATTTGTGCCATTTTTCACATGTAGAATAGATATATGGTAGGGCTGCTGCAAGTATCTGAGTACTTGGATACTCACGATCCAGACCAGAAAATCGAGTATGAATATTCGTCATGTCAGAAATCGTTGGATCGTGATCTATTTTTTGGGGGGGAAAAAAATAGCTTACTTCCACTGAAAACGAGTCGCATTACTAATGTAAACTCAAACATTTGATTGATTCACATTTATACAAAAACGATTTCACTAAAAATGCCTATTTAACGTCTGGTAATAGTAATGTTTGAAGTACATGGTTTTCCTTTTAGTAAAAGCTAATGTAATTCATCGCTTATTTTTGTTATCATGTGAAATTCTGTATGCTTTTCCATTAACAAGTGATTTGTGGTTTGATTTGTGATTCGCTACACATGACTCGTGGTTCCGATCAGATCGCCACTAGCTCAACGATCCACTGCCCTAATAAATGGCATATATTAAATAACATTAGTGTTCCAAGTGGAGCATCCACACCCAGTCTCATTCCACAGCATTGCTGGCATAAGCCAATTGTCAAGTCATAATGTGATATTATTGGTTCTTACAATATGTTACATGGGGCGCATTGCCTAAGCATTTCGCTAGGTATCGCTGTGAGCAAAATCATAGGAAATGATTTGCTACAAGATATCGCTTCATAGGGACATAGCGAAAGCTAGCAAAAAAATCTTCGCTACCCGAGAGCGCTTTAACAAATCAAAATGGCTGCCTCTGCAGTAATGTAACTTCCTGTTTGCCGACAATTTGGTTTTTATGTTTGACTGACTAAAGATGAATTGAAGACTTGTTTAAGACTTATTTAGTTGGAAATCGCCCCGAAAACATGCAATTGCAATAAGCGCAAAAGTGTTACTCGGCACTGGTCCCCATCTTGGTTTGTGACGTAAATAGCAAGTTGTTTCCTAAGAAGAAGAGCTACAAGAAAGCGCTTTTTCATAGTGATACGTAGGGAAATCGTTAGGCAAGGCGCCCATGTAGCTTGTATTGACATATCTTTACAACTGATCTAATGGATTTTTTAAAACTTATTTAAAATTAAGATAATTGAATGGATATTTGTGTACATATCTAGTGTACTATTAGATGTACATTTGTGTTCATTTTTTGTGTACTATAATATTTATTTTTGTGTACTTTTAGTGCACATGCACTAAGGTATATATTTGTGTTCTTTTGTATTGTACTGTATTATGTATATTTGTGTACTATTTTAGTGTGGTATAACATGTATATTTGTGTACTATTTTGGTGTGGTATAACATGTATATTTGTGTTCTATTTTAGTGTGGTATAACATGTATATTTGTGTACTATTTTGGTGTGGTGTGAAATGTGTATTTGTGTACTATTTTAGTGTCACAGTGGTATAACATGTGTATTTGTGTACTATTTTAGTGTGGTATAACATGTATATTTGTGTACTATTTTGGTGTGGTATAACATGTATATTTGTGTTCTATTTTAGTGTGGTATAACATGTATATTTGTGTACTATTTTGGTGTGGTGTGAAATGTGTATTTGTGTACTATTTTAGTGTCACAGTGGTATAACATGTGTATTTGTGTACTTTTTTAGTGTGGTATTGGATGGTGAAACTGTTAGTCTAGAAGAATTCTTGACATATTTTATTGTTGGAAATGGTACTTTAGACTTTAATGTAAGTAGCTTAGATTTTATGTTAGATCTATCTCTGGCTCTCGATATTTTGTTTTATTGGTTGTAATTTTCTTGGATTTATGAGAAAAACAAGGCTTAATTAAATACCTTGGCCATTATGAAGTTCAGGCATTTTGATTGGTTCTGAATCTCATAATGGCCGAGTTTTCTCTTACTGACTGTGGTGTTTTCTTTCCACAGAAAAAATACCGCCATTTTTAATGTTGGTACAATCAACTGTTAACTCTTTTGTTATATCCTTTATCTATTGTACTTTTTCACAAAATGTATAATTAATTAATAAAATTGTCAGTAATTAAGTGTTTTGTAATGGTCTTGTTATTTAGCTTCCGATAGTCATATAGCAAAGCTTTTATAAAACACCTTATTATAAACATGATATTATTATAGGACACAACTATATCTGGTAATGTTGAAAGAGAAAACTATGCTATAGTTGTAACCTCAGAATGTCCAAAAAGTCAAGTTTTGTTAGATGGATCTTGTGGTAAGTGAATATTTTACATTTTATTGGATTGGTGCGATATGACCTTTTTGTGTTGGTGGGCCGTAAAACCCAAACAAACAAACATTTTAATGGAATGGCTGCTGTTTGCAGGTGACCGCTATGGGGTGGTGGCTGTTATCTCAAAATGGACTCTATTGATGTACAGATAAGTTACACTGTAAGGACCATTTAAATCCTTGGTCTTTAAACAGAATGGTCTTTGTATAGGCAACCATTTATTCTCAAATTAAGCATTTGTTACTTGAACATTATATGGAAAAAATAGAAAATAAGATAAAAAGCAACTTGAGACTTCTACAATGTAACTAGTGTTGGGAATCAGTTGAAAATATTTTAGTCGATTAATCAGCTAAAATTATTGACTGATTAATGATTAATCGGTTAAGTAATATCAATAGTGAAAAACCCATTACTTAATGTACTTAGTTCTAATAAATTCCTGTTTTAATCATGTTATTTGATATTCAATTATTTATGATAAATAAAACGATATCAAAACATGTAAATACTAAACATGACTGAATTCAGTGCACCGTATAAAGCAACACTTTTTAGAAACAACAGTTACTATAAGTCTATTCCACCAGTCTTGTATGTTGACGAATCAATAATCTTCGTTAACGAATAATCATCATCATCTTCCTCAACGATTACTTGATGAACTGATTAGTCAGCCCAACACTAAATGTAACTATAGTCCAACAGAATTAACCCTAGCTTGACCTTGAACTCAGTATTTTTGTCTTCGGCTGTAAATCGCATTTTATCCTATCCTTTTGGCAAAATACATGCATTGAACAATTAATTTTGCTTTCATGTGAATAAATACTTTGAAAAAGTGCCACAACATTGCGGACTTATGTGTTTCTCCATGGACAAATGTGTCCAAAATATGCCAGCTTTACAAAATTGATTTAAATTCACATAGGATTTATAAACACATGTACAATAGTGTACTCCCATATGGAAACTCACAAGTGAAAAGTGTAATTATTATAATAAGGTAGATCAAGCTCAGTGGTGCTTTTCACAAAAATTCTTACGAAAAAAATAATCGTAAGTTAGTTTTATATAATTAGCACTTCAAAGTCAGATGGATAATAAGCATAACTGTGCTATGATTATCAAAAAGTATACACAGTTCTACGCAATTTGTATAATATTTAGAATTGATAAGCTAAAAATTGATCGTATTATTAATGTTTCTTGCTTTTGACTTAAGAAGATTTTTTTCGTAAGAATTTTTGTGAAAAGCACCACAGGTAAATATTGTTGCACTATACTTTATATTTCAGTACAATGTGGTCCAGGTAATTATTACAAGGTAGGAGATGATAATGTAGCTTACTGTGAGGATTGTCCTGTAGGAACATATCAAACTGTAGCTGGTATGGACATGTGTACTAACTGTACTAGTGGTACTACTACAGAACTGGCTGGGAATTATGAAGCTACTGCATGTAAAGGTAAGTCTACACGATGATGAATCTGGAAGCAACCCCTCTATCCCCTTTAAACCCGGGTCGATAGCACAGTTGGTACATGTAGCGCGCCGGGATTTGGAAGCTCGTGCATGAGGGGGTGTGGGAGGTTATAACCCGGGGAGGTTATACCCTTCCATGAAAATTTAACAATAATGTTGATTTTCCTCCATTGAGGGTAGGGGAGTACTGGTGATAGACAATGGTCCAGGAAAGCTAGGTTAGGTGTGCTGGACACCGTAAAATGAACTGTTGGCATGGCGTTAACTCCAATAAATGAATAAATAAATACTCTTTCCCATCTAAATGTTGTAATCACCTAGACAACAGCTATGAAGCATGGTCAAGCTGATGTGACTCATGACTAGTTTTCATTGTATAGTTACTTGATATATTTCCACAATAAAATACTCACATTTGTTTCTGTATTTTCATAGCATAAATTTTTCAAATCTGTTAAGTTGCAAGATGACTAACAACATAATCACATATTTAACTATCATTTTTTCCAGAGACTTAGGGTTTGATATTTGATATTTACATCTGTTTGCCATCTTTTCACTATCTGTACATTGTTGGTTTAGTGTCCAACTATTAAACTTTAGCTAAATACAATTTAATATGTAACAATATGCCCAACATTTCTGTCTGGACTTGAAGAACAGCACCGAACCCTTCAGTCGTAGCAGTGACACGTTCTCAGTATAGAGTTTTTAATGGGTCAGTATGACTCATGACATTTATAGTTATCACACTTGAAATATTTCAAAGGCCATTAATTTTCTACTTGTAAAGCTAGCTGCCTGGCTAGCTAAGTTGGTAGCTCACAAGTCTACTGATTGAGGGTTTGTTGGTTCAATTTCCAGGCAGAGCAAGGTCATGATATTATTTCTACAGCCATTCTCCCTCCTACCAATGATTCTTAATCATGTACAGCAGTTGTCAGTCACTGACGAAAGTATGTGTCTAGTAATTATACCCCCGCTTCGAAGAAGAGGGGGGTATACTGTTTTACCCTTGTCCGTGCGTGCGTGTGTGCGTGCGTCCGTCCGTCCGTCCGTCCGTCCGTTACAAAATTTCCGTCACAGTTTTCTCAGCAACTATACCATGCAGCAGCCTGAAACTTTGCATATTGCTTCATCCTATAGTCCCATGTGGTGTAAAGCGATTTCATGCTCCTCGCTCATCTACTTCCTGTTTGTCGCATATTTTTAGATTTTGGCGGGGGTATCACTAGTGAGCATTAGCTCACAGATTTACTTGTTGGTTAAGGGATTTAGCCTTTCCAGGAACAGTGGGTAGGTTGACTGACTGCAGTTATATGACCTATACAATGTGTTGCTACGGCATTGATTCCGACAAATCAAACAAATAAATACTTGTAAAGTTCTGTGAGTTGATAATACTTGAAATTTCAAAATGGCTTGCATTTTGCACATATGAGATCTTTAATTGTAGTTGTGACGATGATGTGTACTTAGGGTCCAACTCAAACCCTGTCTAAGATTACAAGGATCACAAGACATTTGGAAGATTCCAGTGATTCTTAGCTTGGAATTCCATAAGGATCCTTGAAAATTGCCTATATATGAATCTGAATTTTCATGAATTGTTTATCATTTTTAAATTGTGACAGCAAATATGTATCCAATTTGTGGAGGAATCATTTATGAAATAGGAAACTTTTTGAAGGGTCCTTTAGATTCCTGGGGAAAAAATGAGTGTCGAACCATGTATTTCTTTATTAAGGCCACAACAAATTGATCATATGTTCTATGGATTCACTCGCACCTTAATTTTGACGGTTTTTACAAAAAAATTATTTTTATTTCCTCGCTCACTCATAAAAATTTGGTCAAACCACTACATAAAGCAACTGAATTAAGATTTTTTTTTTCTTCGCTCGCTCGCCCCATTTTTTCTAGAAAAATCCGTAGAACATATCATCAACTTGTTGTGGCCTAATGTGTATCAAATGTTCATTGTCAAATCTTATTATTTTTCAGTATCCTGTGACTTGGGAGAATATTTCAGTTATACATTAGATCGTTGTGAACCATGTGCTATAGGATATTATCAGGATGAGACAGGACAGTTTAGATGTAAACATTGTCCTGCAGGATCTACAACACGTGAAACAGGGTCACAATCCAGAGATGATTGTTCTAGTAAGTTCTTGTTCCTTCTTTCTTGTTTAATTAAGAAATGTCATCACTATTACCTCATGGATATATACCACTTCGAAAACATGAAATCAGTGTTATTTGAAAATATAGGATGCAGTGACCCTATTGGTCAAATTGTTAGGGACTTTTAAACTTTTAGTGTAAATTTTGTTTCCTCTTGTCCCCAAAAATAAAAACGAGGGGCCCTATGGGGCAAATTTTTGGTGACTTATATATCTTATAGTATAAAAATCTGTTTCTTCTTGACCCAATAAAAAAGATCTGGTGGTCCCATAGATCAAATTGTTAGGGACCTTGCACACCTAAAGTATAAAAATATGTTCTATATACATTAATTTTGCAATTATGTTATATTTAAAAGCCCTCCTGAAGAACTAGTTGAAACTAGTAGAGGTAAATAGAAATTTAAAAAATCAATATTATTTCAGCTTGTAATCAACTCTATTTTCATTTAATAACAAGTACAGGGAAGTTATTAAGTCGAATTCCCTGAAATCTTGGCCAGTCTAACATTCTGCTAGCTTGAACTTCTTTCATGTCCCAGGGAGTTAGAGCATTCAACCTGAGTAGTAAATTTCATAACTCAGATGAAAGTTTCATGTATTTTTATTGAATATTTTGCCCTATCTGTGTATCAGATCACATTACTTTATATTTTATTGTTTTATATTTTTCTAGCAAGTTGTGATGATGGTTATCAACTAAATATCGCTGGAACATGTGAACCTTGTCCTATAGGTTATCATAGAAATGCTACATTATATCCAATATGTCAGCCTTGTGATTCAGTCTATATCACACCTGGTACTGGTAGTGTAAATGAAGACGCTTGTACTATAGGTATGAACTTTTATCCAGTGCTAGAATTTAAGCTCCCATACTTGCAAAATGCGAGTGGATTTTGAAAATAGCGAGTAACTTTTATTTTAACTCGCATTTTTTCGCAAATTGAAATCGACGCAATAATATAATTGTCATAACTAATGAGGCTCAAATCAGTGTTGAAACAGCAAGATAAATTGACAGTTTTAATAAAACATTCACCATAAAAACATGTTTGGTATTCTATGTTTATCCCACAATAACGGTCTTAATCTATCCATGATAGTAAACATTAAAAATGAGACAATCCATTTCAGGGGTAGGCAGTATTGAAAATAAAATGTGTGCAATTCATTTTAACAAAATCAGCATGATGGATACCAATATTTCTTGGCAAATCATGCTTGTAATGGTAGCAATCTTTTCCATTACACCAACAACTAAGACAATCGTAAATTTTTTTTTTCACCTGAGCGTCCCTTGTCATGGATTAATTTATTGTATTGTTATTATAAACAGTGATTTGTTTCTTCGTTGGAAATATATTTCTCTGTGTAAATATTGTAGATAACTTGTACATGTTTTATAAGAGGTCCACATGGATTTGATTTATAAAAAAATGTCTTGATTGTTATTACTATGTTTCACAATTAAGTTAAAATAAGTTAGTAAACAACAATGTATTGAAATTAATTTTAAAATGTTCTTTTCTTCATTCTAGTGGCTTGTTCTGCTGGCAACTATAGAGATGTTGTTAATAATGTCTGTAAACCTTGTGAGATAGGATATTATCAACCAACTAAATGGACTACATCATGTAATGCTTGTGACAATGATCTATCTAGCTGGTTAACTCTCTCCACAGGATCAACACAATTCTCGGATTGTCAATGTATGTTGTAGATTTTACATCATTTTTTTCATATTTTATGCTATATATATTTTGCCTTGCTACTTAAGTTGGTAGTACAGAAGTGTACATGTATTGATATATGCCAAATATGTCGTAGACATTATATAATGTTATTATTATGAGTATTCTTGTTACATTGCATTATTTTATTGTCGAAAAGTACTAATTGTAGGGCTGATGCGAGTATCGGAGTACTTGGATTACGTTGGTTACGTTGTATCATTGTCGGCAACCACTGTACTTTCTACCGCTACACTCCTCCATACATTCTGTGGGCAATTTGACTGGCAAAATCTCATTTGTAATGAATATGCATTAGGCAGGGGAGATCAATCTTCTTCCAATGAAATCTCTTGTGACAATTTAATACTCTTCAATAAAAATGATGTCATACTAGAATTTTCTCCACTTGCTTTAGAACAAATCATATAGGGAGGCTGCAATTTTGAATGGTTAACCAAACAGTAGACATGAAACATTGTCTAGTTTTCCTCTGTGGATTCCTTGTGGATCCAATGAAACTGCCTCATTAATTATTCATGATTAATAGATTTTCCTCACCAAATGGCCCATGGTACATTACGCAGCATAGCGATTGTGAGATAACTGACGATGTTCCTGTTTATAAGGCCATACCATTCCGGAATTTTGTTAAGCATCTGCTTGTGCATAGGTTTTAGAGTCCTCAATCCAAAACAAAACAAAATTGTTGGTGAAATTTTCTTAAATAATTCTTTTGTTCCGGGATTCAATAACTGATTTATCTCAGGAAATACTAATAGTTCCTTGTTTCTTTGTATTTGATTAATGAAAATGTACATGCGTATGTTGTATATACTTTTTTATAGAATTACTTTAATCTCACATTAATGTCATAATCATTCATTTACTACTGAGTACTTATTTGTGTGCATAGCTTGAAAGACGTGTGTTTTCGTTTTTGGTTTGTGTGTTTTTGTGGATAGGTACTTAGGTTTGTTAAACTTGAGTTGACGCTTAACAAAATTCCAATTTGGCATGGCCTAAAGATGTAAGACAAAATGTTTATATGTTCTATTTTAGATTACTGTCCATCAGGTTATGAGGTAGAATCAGTCGGTTCATGTTTAGAATGTCCTATAGGTACATATAAAGATAACGATGACGGTAAATTACAAATGTGTCAACAATGTCCTGGTAATTATAGAACAGCTACTGTAGCATCAACATCATCTAATGATTGTAACATATGTAAGTATTAGAGACTTAAGTCAGTTATCTTCCCCTGATAAAATCTGAAGCAATCCAATTGGTAAGTAGGTCCTTACAGTTGGAATCCTAAGATTTTGTCTTTGAAGTCCTATGTAAGGGTAACAGAATATTTCATCTAATATCTTTCTTGTTAATGAAGATAATTACAGAAGTGGTGAAATGTAGATAGTTCTTTACCCTAAAAAGAATTAGCTTGAATTTCAAACAAATTAAACAATTTACAAAAAAGTTCTTCAAAATCAATTTAAGCAAATTGACATTGAAAAGTAAGGGTAAAATCTGAGTAATCCAACTAATTGGACCTACCTATTTGAAGAGTACACTAGGGGAAATAACTGACTAAATTCCTTAATTGTATCATAGTTTATGTTTATATAATTAAAATTTTGTGATATCCCACACAAAATAGTTAAGAAAGCCATTAACCCTATATACATGATTGAATAGGGTCCTTAAGAAAACTTACCTGTAGTTATCATCCATGTACTTCGGACTTCATCAACATAATGAAAGGATTAAATATGTAATACAACCTGGGTCGATAGCACTGATGGTAGTATGCCGGGATAAGGAATCTCGTGTCCCAAAGGGGGTACGGGGTCGAATCCCACCTGGAAGGTTATACCTTTCCATGAAAATTTGACAATAACGTCAATTTTTCTCCATTAATATGGTATATGGAGAAGTCTCTGGCCTTGTGGAAGGGTAGGTGAGTACTGGTTATAGACAAGGGTCCAGGAAAGCTAGGTTAGGAGTGCTGGATGCCGTAAAATGACCTAAAACTTGTTGATACGGCGTTAAACCCAATTTAAAAAAATAAAAATAAAATAAATATTCTATCCAAGTCTATATCTCTATTAGTGAGAGATGTTACCAGGCTGTCCCATATTTGTGACAGGTTATACCGGTCCTCATCCTTCTAAAATATTTGTTTTAAATTATTAACATGATGAACAATAACACATAATTGAAGTTTTATCAAAGTATGGAAGTTTGTTTACAATTTTTGAAAAATCATGACTTCGTAAAAATGTTATGGAAGTTAATACACCTGTTTGCGTGCAACAGCTTTAATGTTTTGACCAACTCTGATGAAAATGTTATAATTCATTGTGTCTACTCTTATTGTTAATAATTTCACATTCAGAAAACAGTAGAAGTCACCCGGCTAGATCAGTAGGTAGCACGCAAGTCTACTAATCAATGGGTCTTGGGTTCGATTCCCAGGCGGGGCATACTTTTGTGGAGCTTAGTCATGAAATTATTTCTAGGGCTTTTCTCCCTCCTACCAAGGAATTTTAATTGTGTAGGGCAGTTGTCAGTCACTGATGAAAATATGAGTTGGTTTACAGCTAAATACAGAGATTTAGCCTTTCCACGAGGAGTGAGTAGGTTGACTGACTGCTGTTATATGACCTATACAATGTGTTGCCACAGTGTTAAACCCAACAACAAACAAACTAACAGAAAACAGTAGTAGCAGTGGTACTGTGGTTTGACTCACATTAAGTTGTTATTTTGTATTATTTTTTTCTGTTGTGTAGCTGTTCTGATTTTCACACCTGTATAATGAAAACTTTTTTGGCTTCAAAATTTGCATTCCATGTCCATGGAAAGTGTTCTATATTAATGCAATATAATTGTAATTTTGTAGTTGTTGTTTTTTAATTCTGTTGTTGTTGTTTTTTTATGGAATATGCAAATTATGATTTCAGACAAATTTTGAGATTATTCCAACTGATAGTTATTTAGCTATGTTATGTTATAAGGTGTCTAGGTTAATATCAAATCACTTTTACAAATGATTTAACAACTATATGTTTGTTTGTTTTCTAGATAAATGTCCTGCTGGGTATAAACCAAACGATGCCAACACAGGATGTGATGCTTGTCCTATTGGAAGTTATCAGAATGTACCAGAAAGTACTGACTGTATACAGTGTCCTAGTGGAACCAGTACAAGACAGAATGCTTCTGACTCGGATACTTTGTGTGAAGGTAAGTTGTAATGAGATTTCATCTATTTTGGTGTTGAGTGATCTCCTTGAACAGATAGGGCACGTTCCCCAAGGCGATCGCTAGCTAGCGCTTTTTTTCGAAAGCGATTTTTTGTAGCATAAGAGGTCTACAGAACAGTTTGCTTCAAGCTAGCAAAAACAAAATGGCGACTTTCGGAAACAAAAAGTTCAGAATTGTTAGAAATGAAAAATATTCAAATCAATTATCCCCATGAATATTCTATTTTACCACTTTGACGAAATATATGCATTAAATGAAATATACATGTATATCAGTATTCTTGAAAAAGAAACACGTTCCCACAGGGGGCAGCCATTTTGAAATAAGCAGAAGTGTTCCGAATGATACAGCTAGCAAGAAAAAAACTTGCTACGTTTTGCTAGCTAGCGATTCAATTTGCTCAATCGTAGCAAACCGTTCCGTAGGAAATCGCTACAAAGCGCTAGCTAGCGATCGCCTTGCTGAACGTGCCCATAAGTTCAGACTGTTATAAGATCACCTGACATGGCACAGGGGGTCAATGTCAAATAACCTTTGTATCATCCAATCAATGTGTACCTTTCTTTGAGACCAAAAACTTGAATAATTAATATTGTAATAATGTAATTACTAATTTTAGATCAGTTTTTGAAGCCATTTTAACGGTCCGTGTTATTTGCAGATGTGACTGGGTTATTTGTTTTGAGTTGTATTATCCATTTTTAAGTATGGCCAAAGTCAGTTGAGCTTGATCAATTGTTCAAAATTTGTCAAAATTAATATAAGCTAGCAGGCAAGTTAAGGGTTTAAGGTCGGGTTTTATTCAAATTGGGTAAAAAGTGATCCAGCAACATTGTAATTATGTAATGGTACTAAGATTCACTTTAAAGATTGGCTACAGTTTGTCCTTATAAGAAGGCAATCTAACCTTATATCATTACAATGTAGTTGCTGTAAAATCTGTGAAAGTACTTCACAATGAAACTATAACTTGCAAGTTACAAGTTGATGAATATTTGAATATTTGCAGCAGTCACACCACTAGATCTGTTGCTAGCATGCTAGTATACTGATTTAGTGGTCATGGGTTTGATTCCCTGGCAGGGCATATTTTCATGAAGTTTGGTTCAACATTTTTATTTCTTTTGGTGATTTTGAGTACAATGTGTTGCTAAGGTGTTAAACTAATATTATCAAATATTTTCAGCATATTGTCCGTCTGGCGAGGAGAAAAGAGGTGATATTTGTGTACAATGTTCTAAAGGCAAATATAAAAATAATGATGTAGATTTGTATGGTATGTGTGTTAGCTGTGATCCATCATTTACTACTGTAGGTTTAGGATCTACAAAGGAAGACGATTGTAACGTTTGTAAGTATACACTGGTGATTGAGTGCTGCCTGAAACCTGTTCTCGTTTTAACTAATTTTCACTTCCAAAAGTCACTCTTCTAATTTTTTATAATAAAGCTGAATGATCTCCAACTTCACAGAGAGTAAAATATTGCCTGCACCCAGTGACCCTGAAATTTGTCTCATATTAAATTCACTAAAGCCATTTAAAACATTCATAATCCATAGTCATAATTCATAGTCCTTTGGCAGCCATTTTGAAATAGAATAAAATGTGTGAAAATGATAATGTTTTCTATTTATGGGATAATACCCTTCAATGGCTCTAATAATATTATTTATTTGCTGTAGTTTACACATAGCAACGTCAAAACATACAATGAATATTTTTATCACTACTATGACAATTTGCTATGACAATCTCACTGACATCAGAGATAGTACTAAAACAGGCAAGCATTTATTTCCTTGCTAAGTTTAATGTTGAATGATTGACATTATTCTTTTTCTCAGTGAAATCTTAAAATGTTTACAATATCATGGGTGAAAGTTTTTAGGACTGATCCTGAAATTCAGGATTTTTGGAACAGAAAAAGGGTTCTTTCCATATGATAATGTGACCTTGAAAACATGAAATTTGGATATTTCAGGATTTTGAAAATGTTGAACTTTCTCCCATGCAATATGTTTTAATCATTTCAGTGGTATGTCTAGCTGGTACCAAACGTAACCCTACAGAGACAGCGTGCATTGATTGTCCTTTAGGAACATACCAACCACTTGATTTAGCAGATAATTGTATCACATGTCCACAGTTTCCTGAACCTACAAGTACTAGGGATGAGAAATCTACCAGTCTGGATGATTGTGAAAGTAAGATTTTAAAACATGTCTATAAATACATGTATTTTGTCTAAAAATAGATTTATGTCTAAAAATAGATATTTAGTCTAAAAATAGACACAACTGCCAAAAATAGATATAAAGTCTCAAATAGATACTCAGTTTAAAAAAAATAGAGGTAGATGGTGAATCTTAGATAAGATAATTAATTAGTAAAGTTTATGAAAAGGTATAAAAAAGCTTAAGTAAGATAACAGAAGCATGTTTTATAAAGAAATGTTTAGGTACTGTTGTAACATATTTTTGATTCAAGCTTTTTTTGGAGTAGTAAAAATCACTGTTACCTCTCATAAATAGTTAGTTATATATACACATCATTCTTAGACTATGACTGTGGTAAAATAAAGTATGAAGTTACTTATAATGGATTGATATATTGTTTGAGGAGCACACGGAAAGATTGTTAAATGAATTGTTGACTTTCCTCTTATAACTCTTGGTGGTTTAAAAGATCTTATACTAAAGGAAGCCAGCCAACCAATCAATCAGCATTAACAGTGTGAGTAAATTACAAGTGGACATAAACACATCATACTTTAATGAGCAAGTAACTTTAACCTACTAGCTAAGTACAGGGGGACCAGGTAGTGGACTTAAGAGTGATGAATATAAATTGTTAGAACTTGTATCACAATTGAGTGGAAATACATTAGTATTGATTAGTATAATTGAACTAACAATGTATTTGATATTTATATTAAACAGCTTACTGTGATTCTGGTTATGAGAAGATAGGAACACAATGTATACCATGTGAAAGAGGTTATTATAAGAACAATGCAATGGATGGATTATTTGGTACATGTCAATTGTGTCCAGTACAATATATAACATCTGGTATAGCAAGCACTTCATCTAATGATTGTAATGTTGGTAAGTCTTTAATGTTTATTTATAGATTTAATATTTCTAAAAATAGATTGATTTGTCTACAAAAAGATTGTTTAGTCTAAAAATAGATTGTTGAGTCTAAAGATAGATTGCTTTGTCTAAAAATTGATTGTTTAGTCTAAAAATAGATTGTTGAGTCTAAAAATAGATTGTTTTTTTGTCTAAAATATATTGTTTGTTTAAATATGGGTATATTTCTTAAAATAGTCTCAGAGGTTTAAAAATAAATATTTTTTTGCTCAGGTAACCATTCCTGTGTGACCTTCTGTTTTCTAATAACTCTACATCAAACTTAAGAAACACGTGCTTATTTAAAGTTGGCCTACTGTGGTAGCTGTAACTAAAACAAAATTTACCTAATACCATAAAACCCTGGTTTTTGGCTGACATGGCAGCCCTAACTAACAATATCCTGTTATTTCAACTAATCAAACCCATACTGCTTTTTTAACCAAACCAGTCGGCCTATCATGGAAGACCTGATTTATACAATATTCTGTATATTACAGCTAATTGTTCGGCTGGAACGTATCGTACAGCAGGAAATACCTGTGCTTATTGTGAGATTGGAACTTATCAAGATGAACATTGGCAGGAAGACTGTAAACCTTGTATTAATCCTGATACAACTACAGAGAATGAAGGAAGTGATAGTATCTTAGATTGTATATGTAAGTTCTGCTTTTATATATGTATGTTTACATCAGTTAGTTTTCTGTCACCATGGTTTAAAGAAGTGTCATCAGGATGAAGTGGTGACGGAACCATCAAACTCTGCAACATTTTCTGTCAACCCTGTCAAATTGCATCGTATAATTGTGTCTAGCTATAAAATGACGGATAGGTCATTTTTTGTGAAAGTGATACTTAGTGTGATATTATCATGACAGACAGTGCTTTTAGCTTTGTTGGATTTATTTTGTTTATTTTTATTGGATTTACTGCCGTGTCAACACAATTTTAGGTCATTTTACAGCGTCCAGCGCACCTAACCTAGCTTTCCTGGACCATTGTCTATAACCAGTACTCACCTACCCTTCCACAAGGCCGGAAACTTCTCCATATTATCTTATCAATGGAGGAAAATCGACATTATTATGAAATTTTCATGGAAAGGTATAACCTCCCCGAGTGGGATTGGAACCCGCACTCCCTCAGGCACAAGATTCCAAATCCCGGCAAGCTACCAATTGCGCTATTGACCAGGGTTTCTTGTTTTCTGTAATCATGGTCTAGAGAAGTTTGTCTCTAGGATGTTGTGGTGATGGAGCCATCCAACTCTGCAACATTTTCTGTCAGCCCTGGATGACTTTTCACAAAGCAACTTAAGATATGCCCTGATTTTATCTAGAAGTTAAAGATATATTAAAAGACTATTGTTACAGCAGAAGTTTGTTATTGTCAATGGAAGTACATTGTACACCTTGACTTGAAAAGTGATGCAATGTACATATGCTTTGTTATGTCTTTCATTGTATTTAAACACTTAACATAGAAAATTATTTAAACAATTGAATAACATGTACAACAAGGCAATACAATTATCTTTAATCAAATGTTAAATTTGCCCAGAGAAGCAGTAGGCCAGTAGGAGATGGACTCACACATATATAGAGAGGTCCTGGGTTTGCACTGCACTGGGGGCACTGCTTAACTGCTAACTACATTTAGTGAGAAATTTACCTATGGGTACTTGCTAGTGTGGTATAGATTCTTTGCACCATTTGTTGGCTACATTAAGTGGATTAAAAAAACTCATTAGGGAGATGAGATAGAAACCCATTGCCTGATGACTAGGGGTAATAGCTGTAAAGTCGGTGACATGCATTAGCACAAAGCTTAAACTATAAAATGTCATTAATTAAAAATTATTATGATTTCAGTGGAATGTGCACCAGGTTTTGAAGATATTGGTGGTAGTTGTCGTCAATGTGCTATAGGTTATTATAAACCTAATCCAGCCGCTGCAGCTTGTACCCGATGTGTGAGTGGATTTATTACAGATAGTGAAGGCTCTACTTCATCTGATGATTGTGTTATACGTAAGTTGAAGGTTTACATTAAATTTTTGTATTGTGACGAAAGCCCTGTGGTGGTTGTGAAAGAGCTACAGTCAAAGTTGCATGCACTCAACAGTTTGGCATTATATATGTACATCCCCACAGCTAATTCAATTGATAGCATGTGATTCAACTCACTGATCATAGGGTCATTGGTTTGATTCCTGGGCAGGGCATGCTTTCATTTGGTCATGAAATGATTTCTATGATCATTCTTCCTGAGATTAAGCCTTTGTAGGAATGATTAGCAAGTTGACTGATCCCTGTGATATGACCTATACAATGTGTTGCTACGAACTTATATAAGGCTATATCATGATCAGCTAACTTTATGTCAATTTTGGTACTATTTATGGTTACATATGCAAAATATATTACAATACTATATAAATATCACATCCTACAGAGGGTGATAGAATGGAATGTACACCAGAGACAAGTAATGTCAACAGAGGCTTTTGCCAAGGTGGACAATTCTTGTCAAGGGTGAACGTCACCCACTATAGAATTTGATATTTATTTTATTATACTGAACAACAAAAATCAGAAAGTGTTAACAATTCAATAGGCACGGACCATTTGATTTTATCTTTATTATTTACTTCTGAACTTGAAGACGTTTTTTCTCAATTTAGTTGTTTTTTTTGTAAAAAGAAAGCGTCTGTGCAAGGGAGGTAACTAAAACTGAATGGCTAATTGGGTCAATTTGGGTATTAGCATACTCCAACACAGTAGTCTTCCTTTTCTTTGAGTGGGCCGATAGGTGATGTCAAGCAGGCTGAAAAGGGGATGTCCAAAGGGTAACATTACGGATTGTCACCCGATGACGTCACATCAGGCTATATATAGTATACAAATCGCGGGAGGTATAAAAAAATGATATACTATAGCTTGTTTAGGATAACTTGAGCCAAAATACAACGATACCATTTTTATACACAGGTGGATTTAAGTTTAGAACACATAATTATCGACTATTATCAGTGTGTTTTTGATGTATTAAATTTAGTACGAGAACACATGTCCCACGCATTATGACATGTTTAAGACTTGCATTAAGCAAATCAGCTGTCCTCCCTGTTTATGTAATACCCGAGTCCCAAATATGTAAACAAACTGAGTCGTTTGTCTCAAATTATACTAAACGAGCTATACAATGGTATATTATTTTGTTTTCTATTTACAGCTGCATGTCCTGAAGGTCAATATTTAGATAGAAGTGATCCATTAAATCTACAATGTAGACTTTGTGAATATAATACATATCAAGATGAAGTCTGGCAAGATGAATGTAAAATATGTCCTCAACCTAGAGATTTTACTTTAGAACTTGGATCTGATGAATTCAGTGATTGTTTAAGTATGTGGTACACAATTTTATCATTTAAATATCTACTTTTATATCATCTCTCTCTGTCAAAACATACCTTGTTTTATATGACTGCATTACTGCTTGAAATAAGGGGTCCCTTTAAAGGTGATGTTTCAACACCTTTGGAAATGTATTAAGAACCCTTTAAAGGTGATGTTTCAACACCTTTGGGGATGTATTAAGAACCCTTTAAAGGTGATGTTTCAACACCTTTGGGGATGTATTAAGAACCCTTTAAATGTGATGTTTCAACACCTTTGGGGATGTATTAAGAACCCTTTAAAGGTGATGTTTCAACACCTTTGGGGATGTATTAAGAACCCTTTAAATGTGATGTTTTGACACCTTTGGGGAAATGTCTGGTTAACATTGGCGTTATGTTACACTGTTCAGGACATGTCCGGTTAACAGTAGCATCATGTTATACTGTTCAGGACAACAACTTTCATTATCAATAAAATAAAAACAAATGTAAAAATAAAGTCGAATCATGAACTGTGAATGATGTAAGTCCTATAAACTTGATATATAGAATAAAATGCACAGTCACACTATATAACATCTTGTGTGATAAATCTTATTTTGTTTTGTGTTATTGTATATATTTATGGTGGAGGGTTTTTACTTATTTAGTTTTTATGATTTATCTTTCGTACAATGCCATTGAATATGTAATATAGAAATAGGCGTTTAATCAAATGAAGTAATTTAAATGTCTGATGGATTCATACATTATGATTGCTATAATATAGTGCTGTCCAAAATCGCTTTTACACTTGTTAATAAGCTTGTTTTCATTTATACTACTAAATGTTATAGGTCGAACAAAAAAGACTCTTCATACTATCAGGGGTGGATCCAGGACCCCCTGACCCCAGCCCCCCCCCACTAGATCCACCTATGCACTATTTTAATTATTATACATGTAAATGTATTTTAGGATGTGTTTTTCATTTTCTTAACTATTAGTAAAAATTTAAAACAAATTGTACATTTTCAAAAGTGTGAAGATATTTACAATGTATGGATGGCTCTGTATCATTATATTGTTACATATTTCGATTTAGGGGCAGATCCACAATTTTGTTTTTTGGGGGGGGGGGGGTCCCAACTTTTTCTTGGGAGGATCCAAACTTTCAAACCACTACTTACATATGAATTAGTCAAGAAATACACTTATGGACAGTTACATTTTGGAAATTCTAGGGGGGTCCAGACCCCCTGACCACCCTGCTAGATCTGTCTATATTTAGATTTATGTATTTATTATCTACTGATATATATTTCAGCATTCTGTCAATCAGGTTTTGAGAACGATGGTTTATCCTGTGTAGAATGTCCTATAGGTTACTATAGAGATGCTAGTGATGTCAATCAGAGAACATGTCAGTTATGTCCCTTAGATAGGATTACACTAAATACACAGTCTACTAGTATATTAGATTGTTCAATTGGTAAGTGGTTTTATTTAGTATCTTTAGAATCTGTGTTTTTGCTAAGGAAGTTCATTTGAGACATTTTCACCTGTCAAAGTGGGGCATGTGAAATGAAGATCACATTAATCCTCCAATTGATGTATCCACTTCCACTTTCATTTCACATTATTGGAATGAGTCAGATGTTTAAAATGTTTATAATGTTTTATATATTTTTCTGGTTTTCAATTAATCAACAATCAAATCCAGGTTTATTTCACTGCTGACATCCAAGGAAATGGGATAAGCAGCAGGTGGCTAGATCTTCTGACATGTGATGTCCACAAAACCCTGTTTAAAGGATCAGTGTCAAATATATTAAATACTGTATATCTGTAAAAGATTATTGTATATTTCAGCTAACTGCACAGTTGCCGGTACATATAGGAATCCTGTCACTAACACATGTGAACTATGTCCACTAGGGTCATATTTAAATGAGAAATGGTTGACAGAATGTATAGGTTGTCCAACAGGAAACTATACATCATCTACTGGGTCTACCAATATAAATGATTGTAAATGTAAGTGGGTTTTAATATTATTGTTGTTTATTGTGTGACAATGTACAGGTGGTGTCAGCTTGTACACTTATTTGTTTTAGCATTTCGTAGAATAAAATATCAATTTCATATTTCCAAAATAAAACTATTTTGTTTATTCCAAAATGTTTATTTTGTACCTTTGTTCAAACAAATAATGTAGGAAAAAAACATACTTTAGAATGCTTCCTAAGGTGCTCCACAATTTTCTACATTTCAATTATAATATTATGTGATAGGAGCATTGATCCAGTGGTAGGATATAGGTTTTGGGATTAAGTGGTCAGGTGCACTGCTAATTTCCTTGCTATTAGGAAGACAATCCTCATGTTGTTCTACTTCACCCTAGTGTAAATTGGTCCTGGGAGAAATCATTTGGCTTGAAGGTGATTTCAATGAACAGGGGTCGTTGTACAAAATTGTAAAGTTTTTTAGATAGATATATGGAAGCAGACTTTAAATTGCACTTTGACTTTAAAGGAGTTCATATTTAGCAGGTAACATAGTAGAGCCTACTTGACTGGTTATCAACTTAAGCAGGTAACATAGTAGAGCCTACTTGACTGGTTATCAACTTTAGCAGGTAACATAGTAGAGCCTACTTGACTGGTTATCAACTTTAGCAGGTAACATAGTAGAGCCTACTTGACTGGTTATCAACTTTAGCAGGTAACATAGTAGAGCCTACTTGACTGGTTATCAACTTTAGCAGGTAACATAGTAGAGCCTACTTGACTGGTTATCAACTTTAGCAGGTAACATAGTAGAGCCTACTTGACTGGTTATCAACTTTAGCAGGTAACATAGTAGAGCCTACTTGACTGGTTATCAACTTTAGCAGGTAACATAGTAGAGCCTACTTGACTGGTTATCAACTTTAGCAGGTAACATAGTAGAGCCTACTTGACTGGTTATCAACTTTAGCAGGTAACATAGTAGAGCCTACTTGACTGGTTATCAACTTTAGCAGGTAACATAGTAGAGCCTACTTGACTGGTTATCAACTTTAGCAGGTAACATAGTAGAGTCTACTTGACTGGTTATCAACTTTAGCAGGTAACATAGTAGAGCCTACTTGACTGGTTATCAACTTTAGCAGGTAACATAGTAGAGCCTACTTGACTGGTTATCAACTTTAGCAGGTAACATAGTAGAGCCTACTTGACTGGTTATCAACTTTAGCAGGTAACATAGTAGAGCCTACTTGACTGGTTATCAACTTTAGCAGGTAACATAGTAGAGCCTACTTGACTGGTTATCAACTTTAGCAGGTAACATAGTAGAGCCTACTTGACTGGTTATCAACTTTAGCAGGTAACATAGTAGAGCCTACTTGACTGGTTATCAACTTTAGCAGGTAACATAGTAGAGTCTACTTGACTGGTTATCAACTTTAGCAGGTAACATAGTAGAGCCTACTTGACTGGTTATCAACTTTAGCAGGTAACATAGTAGAGCCTACTTGACTGGTTATCAACTTTAGCAGGTAACATAGTAGAGCCTACTTGACTGGTTATCAACTTCTACCTCATTAACTTTCTTTTATTTCTTGGATTCAAAAGATGGTATCTATCTAGATAACACAGTAGAACCTACACACTTAGTCTTGAACACATGTAAACTCGTAAAGTATTTATAACTTCTGAATGAAGAGTTAATTTTACCCTGTAACCTGTTCAATTATCCCGAACGTTTCCAAAAAGTTCAGTTACGGAAGTGTCAGAACAACTCAACCCAAAGACAACTCAACCCAGACAACTCAATCCCCTACTAATGGATTGAGTTGTCCCGGTCCCAACTTTTAGTTGAGTTATGCCCGGGTTTAGTTGTCTTCTGGTTGAGTTTTCCCGTATCGGTAACGTTAGCTAACAGTAGTTACTGAACACGGGGCTGCTATAATAACTTTATTATATTAACTATTTAACTATATTATCATTTCAGCTGTATGTCCACTAGGACAGTATGTTAATGTTAACAATCAGTGTGAACTATGTGAGATAGGTTATTATAAGGACGATATAGACGCTGACACGTGTACACAGTGTCCTAGTGGATTGTTTACTGTCAACAGGGGAGCTGATAATGTCAACGATTGTAACCTTTGTAAGTTGTATAACAGTTTGTTTTTATAAGTCATGTCGGTTTGTGTACTTTCTTTACATGCTTCCCACATGACAATAAAACAATTTTTAATCATTAACTTGGTATGAATTTCATAATTTCATAATCACAGAATTTTGATTTTGATAGAATACCTTAATTTTGTTTCAAATTTTAAAGAAAATGCTATCAAAAGTTCTTTAATTTCATTTTTGTCATGCATTTTTATAAAATATTGAGATATTTAAAACATAATTCAACTGTTTAGAATTTTAAGAACTTTTCCTTCTCATATTAATCATTTAAGACGGAAAAATCGTCAAAAAAAATCTATTGTTTTTTTGTAATAACCAAGGTGTACCTTACAGCCAAACTTAATAGAAATTTCTTATTACAGTACAACCTCTCTTAAACAACACCTACTGGGGTTGACTTAATTGTGTTGCTGTTCAGAGGTTGTTGCTCTACAGATGTTAAATTCAATTAAAATTAAGCCCATGGGAAATATCAAAAGCTGTTGTTGTGCAGAGGATTTGTTCTGTAGAGGGCCACTCTGCAGAGGTTATACTGTACATGAAAATAACATTTTTCCATGCAAGTTCTGTGACAACTATGTGTTTTCTATGTTACAGCACCATGTGAAAGTGGAGAGAAGTATATTATGAATACATTAACCTGTGAACCATGTGAGATAGGATCGTATCAACCAGCTCCTGGACAATTTCAATGTACTGATTGTCCTGGCTCTATACAATATACACAACGTGAAGGCTCTATCAGTGTAGATGATTGTAGAAGTAAGTAATATCTTTTAGACTTGTTAGACACGCCCATCTAATAAATATTCATAAGTTAACATCTAATTGATATACGTGAGCAAACATCTACTTAATAATTGTGAGCAAACATCTAATAAATTATATTCATAAGCAAACATCTCATCAAAATTCATGAGTAGATATCTAATCAATATTCATGAGCAAACATCCAATCAATATTCATGAGCAGATATCTAATCACTATTCATGAGCAAACATCCAATCAATATTCATGAGCAAACATCCAATCAAAATTCATGAGCAAACATCTAATCAATATTCATGAGCTAAACATTTATTGCATCTTCAATTGTAAATTCATTTGTACTTTCTTTATCAAGCAGCTGATTTTTATAAATATTCTGCACCCAAGTTAAGCTTAGTTTGTTTTGGCAGTTTCTTTTTACCAGAAATGTTCCTCGATTTTTAAGCTTGAATGTTTGTTGATCAATCTAAGAGTACAATCACACATGTCTGAATAACTTTTTAAGTTGGGTGCCATTTGGAAAGAGGGCTTGACTTTTTGAGTGGTAAGTAGGCACTCTTTGACATTGCTATAAAAGCTACTTGTAGCTTAAAGCCAAATATAACCAGGCTAGTACTTGAGAAAACTTATAATGATAATTGTATTATATAATGTTATGTATGTTTTGTTTATCAGGTAGCTGTGAAGTAGGTGAACAATTTAATCAAGCAACAGAAACTTGTGAACCTTGTCCATCAGGAACATATCAACCTAAACAATTTGAGTTTACATGTGTACCTTGTCCTGCTAATAGACGTTACAGTGTACCTGGAGCTACCAGTGCCAACCAATGTTACAGTAAGTATAGACTCTGGAAAATATCCTATCTTAAGGTCTAACAACTGGTAGGGCAGAGCAAATTGTGATTTTTACCAAGTCTTGACTTAAGTAAAATGCTGGATTTATGTGGTTGAAAACTCAGTAATTTTTCACACACAAAATCTAGGATCAGCAAGATTTGCTGGTAGAATTGGGTTATCTGAAAGACTGGATTTTCATTTAAGGCCCTACAATTCACTTTTGTAATCTGCAACCCTCATCTTTTTTTAATAGCAGTGATTTCAACTTTTAGCCCAGCAAACCCCTTTAGAATCCTGTCACTGTAGTGACATTTGAATGGTAATAGTACTGGCAAATACCCAGGCTTTGTAGGGACATCTCAGTCAATGCCAATGTCAAAGGCTGGATTTTTCAATATTTTCTCTTGCCCAATTTATGTCAGACTTTTATGAAGAAAAGGACAACACATACTGAGAGTAGCCTCCCTTGGTATATTTACTTTCAATTTCACATTTCAACTATATCACTCATACAGATGTAGCAGCAATATGCATGGAAAGTTTTGTTGTTGTGTTTTGAATTCAATTTTTTTAATTCTTTGTGCAAATGTAGATTGTTGATAAGTATTCTAGCCCCAGCTGTGGCATAATAGTTAGCATGTTTTACTTTGAATCCAGAGATCACGGGTTCAAACCTGGTTGCGGTAGGTCAAACCCTATATATGAGTTGTTGGCCTCGTGGTAGGGTAAGTTAGTACTGGTGATAGAAAAGTGTACAGGAAACCGTTAGTAGGAAGAGCTGGCCATCATATATATAACCTATATATGTGTTGAATACAAAGTTAAAAACCAATTCAAAATAAAGTTAAGTATTCTATGCAAATATGCATGTTATCTAGATATTGTTGTGATAAAAACTATAACTTTATACTTCATTAACTATATTTTAGGTTATTGTGCTCCACAAGCCAGTAATGATTGTTCAGTAAATGCTACATGTACATTAAGTAGTGTTACAACAGAAGGTTATACTTGTACATGTTTCAATAATTATGATGATACTGGTTCTAAACCTGGAAGAGAATGTGCACGTAAGTAGATTTCACCGTAGTTTACACAGCGAATGTCACAGCTCAATACAGTAAAGTTCCGCTATAAAGACGACTTTCGTTATTCAAAAATCATGCGATTTTTGACAATTATTAAGACCCAAATGCTTAATTTGTGAACAAAACAGTCTCTATAACAAGACCGTTTTGGTATTATGACCATCAATTTTGCTGGTCTTAATAGCAGAACTTTACTGTATCACAGGAATGCTGTCATTTTCATAGTTCATTGATCTCAAACAAGTAACATGTACAGTTTACACATTCCTGTAAGGAATGCACTCTCCTATAAAGTGCTGCTCACTGAATGTTTTGGAAGAGTGTAGCATAGCTGCATAGTGATCAGGTTTTTTTACAATTTCAGTAGAACTGTCTCTTTAGTATTACCTGGACTTTGATTAGTCTTATTATATAATACCATTTGGTTTATTGGGTACGGCATTGGTCTGATAATTGTTTCCTCGAGCAAGAAACTTAACCCTATTAGCTCAGTACTGGAAGACTGAGAGTGGACTCAATATTAATCTAAGCTGTAAGACCTTGTTTTACAATCAAGCTAAAATAAATTAGTTTAGATTGATTTTGTATGATATAAAGTATTAAATGTAATTCTACATATTAAAAAGAAAATCTATTTCAAAGTTTATTATACTCCTTTTGTTTTCTTTACATGATCATGAGAAGGTTTACAAATGATAATGTCATGATAATGTCTGTTCTCTATAATTGACAGATTCCTGTGATAGAGGATACTGTAAGAATGGAGCTACATGTGAAAGAATACCTCGAGTATCATGTACTTGTACAGAATGGTATACTGGTGACAGATGTGAGTCCAGATTGAGTAAGTCTGCATCTCTTTCTTATATTTGATTTGTATCAAGTGTGCATCTCTCTTTCTCTTGGATTGTTAATGTCTAGTTGACAGTTGTCTGTCCATATTAGTTAGTTACTGGTACTACTAGAGATTGTTTCTTACTTAGAAACCAATTTTGTATATTTATAAAAAAAACATGTTAACAATTTTTTCAATAATTTAAAGAAGAAATATCTTTAAAAAGATATTTGGTGCAATGCATGGATGTTCTTGTTTGAAGTATAAATAGACATATTTGCTGTTCAGTCATTCCACCTGGAGCCTACCACAGTGAATGTATTATCAATTAGCATAGTGAGTCACCCATAATACACTGAGAAAATAGTTGGCAACTACTGTCCATGCTATGTACCTGTTTAACACAAATAACCAATGGTACCATATCTTTATTTATTTCTCTATACTGGAAGAGAATTTGATTGGACAAACAGAAATGGTAGAGAAAATTGTCTTAGTTAAAAAGATAAGACAGCTGGGCCGAAAAACTGCCTTGTTATGTCATGTCAAAATAGCATTTTGTTACTGGTTTCTGGTCCACAATTTTTTATTTAATACACTCCCTTTCTGATGATTTTCAGTAAACAATTATTTCTTGCCAAATTGTTATACAATACAATACAATGCAATGCAATGCAATGCAATGCAATGCAATGCAATGCAATGCAATGCAATGCAATGCAATGCAATTCAATACAATACAATACAATACAATACAATACAATACAATACAAACTTTATTTATTGTCAGACATTTTGTAACAAATACATATTTAAAACTTTAGCAATGAATAGCTATTCATACCGACATTTATAACAAAATTGGTATAAACATAACAAGCATAAGAATATTTCAAAAGTGAATAAAATAGAAATATATATTAGGTTTAAAATATGCTGAAGAAAAATATAATATTTAAAGGTGACTGTTATATAATATAATACATGTATGTTACAGGTGCTGATAGACTCTCAGATAATACAATGAACATTATTGTACCAGCAGCCATTGCTGGAGGAGGTGCTTTATTACTTCTTATCATCTTAGCTGTATGCTGTCTATGTTGGAAAAGGTAAGTTAATCTCTTTATAAATATCTGTCAGATATCTTGTAGAACATTGTAGTAGGATCTCATGACATGCACAAAGGAAGTCAGTCTTATGTGAATTTTGTTCACTAATCAATGCAAAGCTTTTATCTTGACAAACCTCTATGTCACATGGTGGAAATGTGCTGCCTGACTGGGACTGAATCTGAGACCCTTTGCTTACAAGGTGAGTGCTCTCCTGACTGAGCTATCCTACCATATACATATCCAACTCTTGGTAAAGTGAACAGATAAATACCGTGAGATCTATTTTATTCCAAGGAAATTCAATAGTTATTAAAATAAACAACTCTTATTCTGATACAGATACTTCAGCTTATACAAATTATCAAACAAATGATTACATGGACACATAAAGATTGGCTTTGATAGGCTTTTGCACCGCAGGACTAAATATTTGAGAATGAAACAAAATGTTTATCACTCACTTGCTGGAATTTTTTAGGACACAATCTGTAGAGCACATGATCAGTTTTAGTTGTTTTATCTTTTTATTTGATAATAATCTCATGTACTAAATATTTAGGTGCATAATTTGTTGACTGTTTCATGTCCATACACTTAGTTAATATTATTTTAAAATGTATTTCATTTCATTTTTTTTAAATTGCATTGTATCTGTAAAGCACTTTTGAAATGGTTATACATGAATGAAAGTGCTGTATAAATTTGGAATAATAAAATAATAATAATAATAATTGTAATAATCAATTTGTTATGACCGAAGTTAAAATCTTGTTCTTATTATTATTTTCAGAGCTAGAAAGTCTAAATCTCGTCCACCCCAGTACAGTGAGTTTAATGGTGACAGAATGGAGAAAGCTAGTGTCCATTCATATGGTCAACCATTCTATGGCCAACCTCAGATGTTGATGTTAGCACCTACACAAGAAATAGCTTATGATCAAGGTTATCCAGCATCTCAGTTATCACAAGGAGCTGTTATTTATGATAATCAGGCTTATAAAGGAGGTACGTTCAATGTTTTTTCCACAAATTTGGAAATATGACCCATATCCCCAAAATTGGGAATTTTATCGGCATTCTGGGATTAATTGGGATAAAATGTCAAGCAATATATCAAGCAATATTAATAGCAGATTTAAAAAGTTTTTTAGTTTCACTCTTCATTAAGTTAGTAAGTTAATTAAAAAGAAATCTTACTGGGACTTATAATAAAAAAAATGTTCTATAAAATTGTGCAAAGATAAAATGTTTCACACAATTGAGTAAACATTCTGTAAGTTTGATCTTGGTACTAAACATAAATTGTTTAAATTTAGACATTTTAAAGTTTTCAGTAATTTTCAAAATATGAAGGCATATAGAAAATGACAAATTACAATTATATGAATCTCACGCACCATATACAGTCATCAATTGGTGATGATGTCCCATAATAGTTCCAGCATGTTAATGATTGATTTTATTCAAATCTCAATGGTACATACCTTATCCCCACTGATTTAAATACTCATTTCAGTACTCTTGTACCCATGATGGATATGAACAGATATCTGTATTTATGTACAGGGGTAATCAAACAAAGATCAAATATTTAAATCAGCAGGGTTTATGTATATCTCATTGGCAGTTGAATGAAATTTGACAATAATTAAAAGAACATGACGGCTGAACTATCTGCTCTATATGGAACACAATTTTAAATGTATTCATACATATTACTATTGCAGGAAGTAAAAAGTTCTATCGTATATAAACTTGGTGTGTAAAACTTTTAGTTTTCTATGTTAAAACTCCCTTGATAGAAGTCATACTATTATATTAACATACCATTGTTTCTTATAGCATTGTTTCTTTGCATGAAATGTTTTGGTTTATAATTATATTCTAACTATGTTGGTAAATCGTTGTATATTTGTTTCTACCCATGTTAACTGTTGGTATGGTATAGTTTATTTAAAACATCATATACACATACATGTACATTTGTATATGGTTTATAATTCATCAAAACTTAAGCCAGTTGAGTTAGGCAGTCACTACATGGCATTTTTAAAAATTTCTTTAGTGACAAAAAATATATTGTACAATGGTTTTGTATTATATAAGATTGCAGCCACTCAAAATACCTATTATGTTTTGAATGTTATGATGATTCATTTGCTGGGTAGGGCTACACTGTAGCAAACCGTTTCATAGACAATTGCTGTTTAGCTCTTTACTTCTATGTAGTGATATCCCTACACAACTGGCTCCTTAAAATGTTTGTGAATAATGTGATAAACAGAATTAGAAAGTAACCACAAGTCTACCTGCCTTTATTATGGATTATTTCCCTTTGTAATTTTTGCGTTAAAGTTTTTAAATCCGGCTGTAATCTGGTTTCCTCATTACATTTCTTGTTTATATCAAAGTACCCCTGTCTAATATACAGTATGTAGCCGTCCATTTAGCTCAGTCAATAGCTCACAAGTCTACTGATCCAGGAGTTGTTGGTTCAATTCCTTAGGGTAGCATACTTTTATTGAGCTTGGTCATGAAATGATTTCTACAGCCTTTTATCCATCCTACCACTCATTCTAAATCTAGTAGGACAGTTGTCAGTCTCTGATTAAAGTATGTACTTAATATCTGGTTAAAGAGATTAACCCTTTTGGGAACGGTGAATAGGTTGACTGACTGCCATAATATTACCTATACATGTGTTGCTATAGGGTTAAACCCAACTAAATAAAAGAATAATTCTGATTTTTAACAATCTAGACTTAAACTGTTTTGTTTTCTAACTTATTACAAATGATCCATCAATAATAAAAACAATAACAACAACAATAATTCTAACATAGTTTATTGATGTTGTTGAAAAGTTTAGAATTAGTGTTTGGTGCTGGGTACCACGCTTAAAAACTTACCGTGGTATACTGCAGTATTTATAACATACCACGGTAAATACCAATATACTGAAAATCTAATTTCAAAGTACTGAAAGAGACAGTTTTTTATATAAATCGCACTATACCCCAGCTCTATAAGTGTTGAATTAATTTCTGATTGAAAATGGTAACTATGTTTATACTGGTCAGTTAAATACAATTCTAACATAGGCATGTGCGTTTACACTCTTTATTTAATGTGACGTCATCTATGCTTTATTATTCAACAAAATATAGCTCGTGACGGCTGTTGAAATTTTACTCCCTACGTTAAATGCGCAAAGCCGAAAATGGCGCCCGAGTTTATTAGGGTTGACTTTTACAATTTGGTTTCTATTCTATAATTAAGATTTTAATATTTTTTGTTCGGAATAAGAAACACCTATCTTTGAGAATTGTGTAAATAAATGCTATTTTCGGTCTTTGCACTGGGGTGGATTTCAACTGCATGACGTTTCTGACAGTTAAAAATAGTTCTATAAATATATCGTTTTTACGGATGTATTTTACAATGTTAGAATCGAAATAACTTACAGTTGTCTATATTTTGTTGTCTGCGCTTGATGCGCTTATTAAATCACTCGTGCTAAAGCACTCGTGATTTAATCATACGCGCATCACAACTCGTGCCTATATTTTATTAGACAACAAAATATAGACAACTGTAAGTTATTTCTTAATTCATGCAAAGTTTCTTAGATCCTTTGTGTCTAAATTGTATTGTTCTCTATCTTAAACTGTTGTTTATTTTATATTCATCTTATCTTATATATATTTTATTTTGTTTCTATATATTATCTTTGTTTGGTGAGGGAATTCCTATTTCATGATAGATCTATTGCTGATCTAACTATAACTTGAGAAAAAATGGTGTTGTACTAAGCTCTCTCAATTGTTATTTTGTGATAGTATGTATTCAGTTACTGTGAAATTATTCAAACTTTGACTATTAAGAAAAACAATACCATTTTGAATAGTGTATTAAAATGAAATCAATTTGATGTTTATTGTACAAGTATATTGGGAGACAATTAGCTCAACCTTTTTTTCTTGACATCTTATATTCATGTTTTGTAGGTAGTCTTGAGTTCAATAATCTGCTCCTATGAATATATTACACTGAGACTTGATGATATCATAGTATAATATCAGTAATAGAAGGAGGAAGTGTTTAATACCTAATCTGAGGCTCAAACTTGCAGCGTCCTGCTTGCAAGTTAGATGTGCTACCAACTGAGCTAAACAAACTGATCAATTTACTTCACAAAATATTATATATGCACAGTCCTGCTACACTCATTGTAGCTCCTTCCTTTTTTAATATTTTAATGCATATATCACAGATTCTTATTACTTAACTTTGCCTTAACTTTACTCTAGCTCTAGGATTCCATTGCTAGTCTCATACAACATGTAATATGGTCAAGAAATACAGTCTTGCTACGCTGCTGTATACATCATTCATTTTAGATAATGTAAATCGATAGTCCGACTCCTTTGGACTGAACAGACTTCTACCTCACCTGAGTTCAAGAATTCCATGGCCATAAAATGTTGACAAACAAATACTGCACAATGTCATTGTGTAATGTGTAAACAGGAGCAGGTTAATAAATAAAGACTCTAACATTATAATGTATATATTTCATAATTCAATCATATTATAGTGTGTTCATTTTCATGACTTTATTTCAGATTTAGATCGTGCAAGCAGTTTTAACGGTACATGTACTTTCTTTACTATCCTTTCTTAGATGTTTTAGTCTTACCTTTAACCTTTAACCTTTCAATCTCTATCCAGGGTGCTAGTTGACTTTCACATACGTCTTTGTGTCAATGTCCCAGGTAGTTTGTCACTGTGTGAGGGAATTTCAAGCTAGCAAGCAAACCTGCTTTTCACTTCACCTGAGCACATGGTGTTCAAGGTGAGCTTATTGTGATTGGTCTTTCTGGTGTCTGTGACTGCAGGGTCTGCTCGTCGTAAACAACTTCTTAAACAAAATAGTCAAAGCTGTTCAGTCTACAGTTACCAACTCTATCTTGTAACATCACCTGTAGTCCTCTACAAAAATTGTTCAAATTATCCCCTGTGGTCAACATTTACTCTAGGTCAACTGCCTAACATAGACAAATCATAAAATAACCCTGAAGTTGTTTGCCTTAGAGCAATGTAGCATCATCTAAATGTCCTCTACAAAGACTGTACAAATCATTTGGTCAAACGTTTGCCAACCTTCTCAAAGTGTTTCATACAGTGAATACGAAAATGTTTAAAAATCTTGTGCCAGGTACACTTATGATAACAATCTTGTACCAGGTATACTTATGATAACAATCTTGTGCCAGGTATACTTATGATAACAATCTTGTGCCAGGTACACTTATGATAACAATCTTGTACCAGGTATACTTATGATAACAATCTTATGTCAGGTACACTTATGATAACAATCTTATGTCAGGTACACTTATAATAACAATCTTGTACCAGGTATACTTGTGATAACAATCGTGTACCAGGTACACTTATGATAACAATCTTATGTCAGGTACACTTATGAAAACAATCTTGTGTCAGGTACACTTATGATAACAATCTTGTGTCAGGTACACTTATGATAACAATCTTGTGCCAGGTACACTTATGATAACAATCTTGTGCCAGGTACACGTATGATAACAATCATGTGCCAGGTACACTTATGATGACAATCTTGTGTCAGGTACACTTATGATAACAATCTTGTGTCAGGTACACTTATGATAACAATCGTGTGCCAGGTACACTTATGATAACAATCTTGTGTCAGGTACACTTATGATAACAATCTTGTGTCAGGTACACTTATGATCACAAACTTGTGCCAGGTACACTTATGATAACAATCGTGTACCAGGTACACTTATGATAACAATCTGGTGCCAGGTATACTTATGATAACAATTTGTGCCAGGTACACTTATGATAACAATCTTGTACCAGGTATACTTATGATAACAATCTTATGTCAGGTACACTTATGATAACAATCTTGTACCAGGTATACTTGTGATAACAATCTTATGTCAGGTACACTTATGATAACAATCTTATGTCAGGTACACTTATGATAATAGTCTTGTGTCAGGTACACTTATGATAACAATCTTGTGCCAGGTACACTTATGATAACAATCGTGTGCCAGGTACACTTATGATAACAATCTTGTGTCAGGTACACTTATGATAACAATCTTGTGTCAGGTACACTTATGATAACAATCTTGTGTCAGGTACACTTATGATAACAATCTTGTGCCAGGTACACTTATGATAACAATCGTGTGCCAGGTACACTTATGATAACAATCTTGTGTCAGGTACACTTATGATAACAATCTTGTGTCAGGTACACTTATGATAACAATCGTGTGCCAGGTACACTTATGATAACAATCTTGTGTCAGGTACACTTATGATAACAATCTTGTGTCAGGTATACTTATGATAACAATCTCAGGTGAGCTGTGCAGAGTCCTCAGTACACTCTTGTGTTTTCTTTCAATGCTGACAATGCTTGCTTATACTTTTCTTATCAATCTTATGGTCATCTTAATTATGTTTATCCTTTTGAAAATAAGTATGTCAAAGAAAATTAAAAGAGTTGAGCTTAAACTGATATTATCAAGGCATGCACTTATGAAAGTGACTAGGCTTGAGGCTCAAAGTCATGGACGATTTCATTAGATCAAAAATTAAGCAAACATTCCCTTATTTACTTATACAAACTTGATACATTTTGTACTTTATTTGTAAGTTTATTTATAAATCTATGTGTTGTCACCAATGTATAAACATATGGCAGTATGTAAGAAGGTGGATTCTTTGATCATCTTGTAATTAAAATTTATTGGGTTTAAACCCAACAAGCTTTGCCAAGTGTCTCGAGTCTTACATTAAGCTTTGATTGGTTCTCATAACTCTAGTGTTAATGAGTTGCAATGGTTCTTCTTGTTAAAGGGAAGGAATTGGCATTAGAGGGGCTTATTGTAGAAAATGCTATAAGGGGTTGTATAATTATGTTTTAATTAAAGCAGATTTATAACTTGGATGAAATCATATGTTTTAGTTTAGTACAAAAGTTTGCTCTGGGTAGAGATTGCTTTATAATTGACTTTCTTTTAGGGCTGCTATGATTTAATTAAATTCATCATAAGTCAATAATTGCAAGGTGGGCATATTTTATTAGGGACCTGTGATTTATTATTTATTGCAAGCCTTAAAATATGTCTGTTGAAATCATGGTTATAGTTGTCAGAGATAAAAAATCAAATAACATCAAATTGACTTTCTTGTGAATCGTTGCAGGCAGCAGCGGCCGTGGCGTAGTGGTTAGCATGTCTGACTTCCAATCCCGAGATTGCGGGTTCGAGCCCTGTCGTGGTAGGCCATACCCTATACATGAGTTCTTGGCCTCGTGGTAGGGTAAGTTAGTACTGGTGATAGAAAAATGTCCAGGAAACCTATAGTAGGAATAGCTGGCCGTCATATGACCTAAATATGTGTTGATTACAACTTTAAACCCAATTTTTAAAAAAATAAAATCGTTGCAGTCCTACTTTCTTCTATTACTACTATTTCCTCGTTCTGTCTAGATGTCTTACTTACATTAAAAACATTTACTAGCATGAAGGCTTTCTTTAGATCTATAATAATTCCGTCTTTGTTTTAACCCACTAGCTCAACGCCCAGGCTTAGTGAAAATCAATTTGGGCTAGTTAAAATATAACTTGATATTATTTATAAATACATTTATGACATAATAGTTTTCACCATGAGTGGTTGAAAGCGTTCTGAATCAATACACTCTATGATTATATACATGTATGGTATACTACTTGGAAAATGTTAGTTTTTATCACCCAGAGTTCAATTGGTGACCTGTTTCTTCATGTTTAATTATTGTTTTCACTGTTTTATATATTTACTCATAGCGAAGGCTTTGTTCTTTTGAATGATGCCAACATCTTATGATTTATAAATTCATAAACTGATTTCAAATAAAACAATCAACTCAGATTTTGTTTAGGCTACACAAAAGTTGTAAAACCCTGAGCTGCATGCATACATTTGTAATTATGTAAATCTATAAAATAGAGTATTTTAATGAAGAAATTGGTCATTTATTAACTTAGGTAATGATAAAAACTTACATTTTAGAGTAATATACTTTGTATGACTATATATATAGATATATATATGTATGTAGTGTATATGACTCTGAACACTGCCAGCCACCAATGGTTTTCATGATATGCTAAACAATAATATCATTCAACTTACATTATATATTTAATAATCTTCCTTTCTTAAAAGATACAAACTTTTATTTATAGTCGGTATTATATACAACAGTTAACATTAGCTATGAATAGCTATTACTATTAGTCGACATAATTAATCATTACCCATTATTTTATTATTTTTCTAACAATTTCTACAATTCCCCTGTACATTAAAAAATCCATAGGAGTCCATTGTAGTGACCTATCTAGTATTGTATTACTGTGGGATGAAATTTATTTCTTAAATTTTCAGATATTATAAAATATCAAATATAACAGCATGCATCATACTTACTCTTGTCTCTGGGTAATTTACATGAAAACCATCTTTTCTTTCTAAATTTTTCTCATTTTTCTGTTTTTATTTTCTGAATATCAACTAAAAAACATTCTTTAAATATTTCTCTTGATATTATTTTGCATGTATATATATAAAGGGTATTGTTAACTTATTGCATGTAAATGCATTTTGGGTTTATTATATATCAGTATGTGTGTAAATGCATCTAAAATCCACCTAGAAATAAAAAAGCTTCAAAGTTAGCATGGATCGTGAACAATCTTTTTGTTTACTACAGCTTTGGCAAACTCCCTGCAGCAGTTATTTCTCTTTATGAAATCATTAACCACTGCCATCACAAGTAAATTTGTCCCTCAGTGGGCCGAATAATTTTTGTTAATCTTTTCTGTAACACTTCAATTTTTTCTAAAAATTGAGTCTTGTAGTAAATTATGATGTTCAAAGTACATAAAGATAAAACATAGTTTTAATTTATAATTTGTAAAAATAACAAGCATGACGTTTGCACTGTGAGGAGTTTAGGCATTCTATAAATAGATGGTATTACTAGCGTCATGTGATTTATGTGTTGGCAGTGGTTAAGTAGCAAAGTGTGATGCAATCACTGTAGGAGTTTGCAGCTTTGGAGAGGTTTGAAGGGTGCCAGGTTGAACTAGATAAAGTCATTGTTAAATTATACTTCACTATTAGTGGTGCAAGCATGTAGCACCACTAATTTAAATACTCGTTTCAGTACTTACATACTTATCATCCATAAAAATAAATCTTGAGTATTTAAATCAGTGGGGTTATTTTATCCACCACTGGCACAGTTGAATACAAATTTAACAATAATGTGGTTTAAAGTTGTAGAGTTTGTTTTGTAGATCTATAGTTATTGGTGTAATTATGTAGTTAATTAAATTATTTGATGGAAATAAATCTGAGCTCTGGGGACGTTGGTTGCACAGTTGGTATGGCACCTGAATTTTGAATCTCGTGTCCCTAAGGGGGTTTAGGTTTGAATCCTATCCAGGGAGGTTATACCTTCCATAAAAATTTGACAATAATGTCAATTTTCCTCCATTAGTAATATAGATGGAGAAGTTTCTGTACTTGGGTAAGGGTAAGTGAGTACTGGTAATAGACAGGAAAGCTAGGTTAGGTGCATTGGATGCTGTAATGTAGCCTAAATTGTGTTGACACAGCATTAAACCCTGTAAAAAATACACCAGAGCTTTGCTAATTTTACTCATTATTTGTTGTGTTGGATTCCAAATAAAAAAGTATGGGGAAAAGGGAAACTTTTTCTTTTTATAGCATGCATACTGTTATGAATTGGACGTTTCCAGATGTAACAATCTATATATTTTTTCTTCATCTTAAATACAATGTACATACATATGTATTAAAATGTTTTGTCTTGTTTCGTTCTGTGTTATCATTTATGTGTATAATAGTTCATATTATCATAGATGATAAGCTGATTTCATTATTTTATTTTAGCACATCAAAAACTTGTGTCTAATGTTTTATTCTACATCAAAGTATAGACAGCTGTATTGTTTTTCTTAAATATGAAACAGACATTTTGGTTGTAAACATTAACTTATCTATCACTGAATACTTTAATATTACCTTATATTTTATATTATTATCATAATTATTATTTTATGTTTTTCAGGATCAGCCATTTATCAAGCTTAGAAGACGTCTTGTAGAGAAATACTTCCATCAACTACATCTGTATATAAATATCAGATATTCTAGTTACCATAGCAACCATTTGTGTTTATTTAATTATTTACATTAGTGCTTAGTGACATATTTAGACATTTTAGTTATAATTTTCATAATTTTGTAAATGAATATTTTTTATATTTTTATTCCATGATCAACTGTGTGTATTGAATCTCATAGATGTAAGTGTTACATGATTGTCAATAGAATGTGAGACACCCCCCTCCCAAAAAAATCTTCAGATTTTAAATTTGAATGAAATAATCCATCAGATACGGATTTATAGATTTTAAAACTTTCAGTCTTATACATGTAGAATATATTAATTGTTATGTTTGTTTAAATGTTAAAGGTACTAGTTCACAGATTTGGTTTATTTTTTTCAATAGTTTCAAAATACCATTCAGTGTCTGTAATTGTGTTAAAAATTAGTTCTTATTATTTTTAAGACAAACTGATCCATATGTTGCTAGAAATATACAATAAAAGTCGTAAAAATGCACTCAAACTGGCTATACTGTGACATACAGGGTAGATATTTACTACATGAAACACCATCGTTTGAAGTTGTATGTCAATTTGCACTAAAATTGTCATTATCAGAACACTACTTTCCTCCTTCCATAAATATTTCCATGCAATTTTGATAGTTTAAGAAATAGTTGATATTCAAGTTGAAATCTGTGAATGAGTACCTTTAAATGATAGAAATATATATTTATACTGACTACAATACTCATATATAAAACAATACTCAGGCTTCTAGCTATGTCTGGAGGAGTAGTCCAGTGGTGGGACACACAGATGAAGATATCCTTGGTTTGAACCCCACTAGGGACACTGCTAATTTCCTTGAGCAAGAAATGTACCTGTAATTGCTTCACTTCACCCAGGTGTAAATGGGTAGCTGTGAGAATGGTGTAATACTATGAGTTATGTTGCATCAGTTTATCCACTGTATGTTAAAAGAGTAAGCAACTCTCTAGGAAGAAAAGTCAGTGAACATGCACTATGTACATAAAATGCTGGTGGAGAATTTGTTATTTTGTTAGGCTTTTTGTTGAACATGAAGTTATCATTAGTTTTATTATTTATTTTTTCAAAATGAATGCTATATGTCAAATAGTTTTGTTTTTTTACTAGTACATTGTATTCACTTATTGACTATTATTCATTTGATTATGAAATTGTTCATTTAAAGATATAAGTTTATAATCTGCATTTAAATGTAAAAACACTGTGCAAACATGACTTTGTAAATATAACAAATGCAGTTACAGCAATTAGATGCTGTCCCAGCATGAGAAAAAAAGTATATCAAAAATTTATTCAATTTATGTGGCCAATGTATAACTTAGTAATTTTCCAAACTAATTTCACTCTTATATATCATCTATGAAAATGATATGAAATTGTTTATAAGAAATGTTTTTGACCCAGCCAACCATGGTTTATATTATAGAATGATTAAGCGTTCAGTTTAGAGTTATATCAGGCATTCTGGTAATGCTGAATGTGTTTGTTTTGTACATGTATATTTTTGTAATGAAACTATAACTGTTTTTTATATGAGATATTTTGTATTGAAGTTTTACGAAGGAATGTAACAATTTTATATATAAGTATAAATGTTTGAACTATTTCTTATATTCTTGTACATATTTTATATACATGTGGTTCATACATCTTTTATCATGTCACTGACTTCTGCATTTATCTGTTAACTATATACAATAAATATAATAATTATTCAAGTAGAATTCCTCTTATATAAAACCATAGGAGGATCCAGCTGGGGGGTCAGGGGGGGTCAGGTCCCCCCCCCCTAGAATTTGGAAAACATACCTGTCCATTTAGTGTATTTCTTGTCTGTAAGTCATTTTTAAGTAGCATGAAGCATTTTTTTCGGTGCTTAACATAGATTTAATGGTTATGTAGTTTTTATTATCAATATATTGCATTTTTTTCTGCAAAATGAGTATAATGTGGTTGTGGTTCTATGTTGGGAACCCCCTAGAAAAGTTGGGTCCCCCCCTAGAAAAGTTTGGACCCCCCCAGAAATAAATCCTGGAGCCATCTCTGAAAACTATGTCTTAGACTACTGACCATTTCTCAGAAAACTGGTATGTAATATTAAATTGTATTTCTATTTAAACATGTCAGATTTTAAATCACATTAAATATTATTTTGTTTAGACAAATTGAAAATAACAAATTTCATTATTAAAGGGAGATGATATCTCACTTTTCATTGAAATTGTTCATTAATTGTTTTTTTATAAATCCAATCAATGGAAATGATCAACATTGTACAATGAATGTAAACTATACGTTTTGCAATCATTTATCATGGATTTCCAAACTTTAATGACAGAATTGGTATCAGGGGACTTCTGTCTTAATTATATGGTTATGTTTTCAGTAACCAATTAAAATGCACGCTTGCTTATCAGGGTCAAGGTCAATCAAAATGTATGTGGTTTATTTACCATGTGATCAAACTGTCAAATATTTCGAAAAGGTTAACCGTCACAAGCCAATGATTACCAAGATGGCTGACAAAAGGTTTCTTATTGCCGCAAGTACCTGTGATATGTACATGAGATTTTGACTGTACATATAATATGGTGGCATTCCCTTACAATTGTGAAAGCAATTCCCAGAACATTGTAATTTAACTTATGGTATTTTAGGATGACTCATTGATTACTGCTGAAAGTGGTTTACTGCTGATTAATACAGATAACCAATTATCTTAACCAAAAATTAACATGTAAGCAAGAAAATTCACTTTTCAAAACTTTTTGATATAAAATATGACAATTTATTTGTTTCAACATGATAGGCTTGGTAAGAACAGGGAGAATATTGGGTGTCCCTATTACATTGTATTTTAAAAAGGGTTTAGAGTAAAGAAGATTAAGAAAATGATTGTTTTTATTCCCACCACCCAAATCTGCCTTCCAAACCAATTGATTCCTGTCTGAAAATGCTTCCTTCATTCCTACATGATAGAGACATATGTGTTTTATCATTGAATCATTTTAGGTTGATTAGAATAATTTTATAATATATTTTAGATGGCTTTTATTTTATACATTTTTTGTTTTATGTTTAAAGCTGTTCTTGTCCGAGCTGAAATTTTCACTTATTGTGCAATCTTATTTTATCCTTTGTTAGTTTTAAATGGAAATTTTATATTTTCCTGTTTGAAAACTTATTATAATTACCTAAATGTTGTTATAGAGTTGTATTTGTTATGGTTAAACATCAGCTTGCCATGATGTAGCTTTTCGAATAACAGACAAATAATTATTAGTCAAATACAGTAAGTAAAGATATGACCATCGAATTGTTGAATGATATTAAGATATTGAAACTCTTCTTCTTTCTTAAGCATTTAGGATTAAAAATGCATCAAAGCTCCTATGATTTTGAGATGATCTTTGGTGTCTTTGTATCAGAACTTCACTGTATAACTCAACATGAGGAAAATGAGTATCTTCGGATAGAAGCAAACATTCAGATTTTTTTGATTTTTTTAATTCAGCTTTAAGCAAACTAACAAAAAGCAGATATCAATATTGATAATGTATATATATGTGTGTGTTGATGATTTATGATTTTATCCATTTATATCAATAATTATAATATTAAAGAAAAAAATGTATATCCAATTTTATATTATGTAATGTATATGATGTATGGAAATGATAATAAATGAAATATGAAAGCAAATACGAGTTGTAATTTTATAACTCTATTACACAAACTTTAAAAGTTATAGACGTTGTCTCATTACTTCTGGATCAACCCTCGTATTATACTTAGTTTGTATCATTTTTTATACACTCATGTGATCCCTGACCCTGGCTTGGATTTTCTGTCTTAAATCTAACATCTTAATTTTAAATTTTAGTGGTTATGATATTGATAGTTTTAACTTAGTAAAAGTACCCGGTCTGAGCTAGGATTGAATTCATCACCTTTGAAGCTGTAAGCTGACATTTGATCACATTACCATAGAGGCTAGCTTGACGACACGTACATGAGTACTAGTGTCATATACCTCTGGCTCTGCTACATTTTGTTTTATAACTATGTAATTTCTAAATCTTGCTAGAATTTTCCATCTTTGCTGAGACGTATTTTGATGTTTTGCATCCTTAAAAATTGTTATTTATATCACACAAGCTATGTTATAAGCTATAACTTCTTTAGTTGGAGACTGATATTGGCAGGGTGAAAGACTAAGGTCATACATGTATCAAAGGTCATACATGTATCAAAGCTGAACTACTAAAATGTAACCACCAGCCCGGTTAGTTCAGTAGATAACGCACAAGACTACTGATCGAGGGTCGTAGGTTAGATTCCCGGGTGGGGCATATTTTCGTAGAGCTTGGTCATGAAATAATTTTCTTCGGCCATTCTCCCTCCAACCACTGATTCTAAATCATGTAGGGCAGTATTCAGTCTCTGACGGAAGTATGCGCCTAGTAGTTGGTTAACAGCTAAATCCAGAGATTTTATCCAAAAAAAACCCAACCAATTAAACATAAAAATGCAACTTACCTTTAAACTGTCATTTTGTGTTTCAAAATTGACTCGAGGATAACCAGCTCCACGTTGGTTCGAATCCAGTCCAAAATCTACCATGTTTCCTTTAGCAAGAAACTTTAAAATCCTACAATGTCAGTACTGGAGAACCAAGAAGCGTACAAGAAAATGATAAATCTAAGTTGTAAAAACTTGTTTCTCAATCGAGCTAAAATAAATTAGTACGAGAATCCAGGAGAATATATTCTCCAGAAAAAAGATGGCGCCAGAGGGATGACAACATGCTTGAATACTAGAGATGGGCAATTTAGATGATACGTGTATCATACGTGCGTATCTTGGATCTTTTTAAGTATGGAATGTGAAACAGTGTAAATGTCACCAATGATATTATAATAAACGCTAAATCCAATACAAAGCAATTGAAACTTTTAAAGAAATCCGGAATAAAGATAAAATTTACTTTGATCGAGTCGACAAGACTGTATATTATTGTAACAAAATAAAATAGGCCAGATACTGAATCGTTACGAGTGCATTTTAATGATAGAATTTCGTACTTAAGGGTTCGTAAATATATTTAATTTAAATAATAAATAAAAGAAATTCATATAATTGTAAGCATTAACTTCACATGTATATAAATCTTAGACTATCTAGAGATAGACAATTTCTACAGTAACTCGAAATGACATCTGGAAGCAACTTGCAACTGTTAAAGCTATAATTCAACAACACGTAAAATATTTCAAATCCAGTGGTGCTTTTCACAAAAATTCTTACAAAAAAATCTTCATAAGTCAAATATCGTACAAGAATTGTAAAGTCGGCTGAACATGTATATATATGGAAGCAGACTTTAAACCGCTATTTAACTTTTTTAACTTTAATGCAAGAAACATTAATAATACGCTCATTTTTTTGGCTTATCAATTCCAAATATTATAGCATTGTGTAGAATATTGTAGACCTTTTGAATATCATATCATAGTTATGCTTATTATCCATCTGACTTTGAGTTTGAACTACTTATTATAAAATTTATGAAATTGACTCACGAAGTTTGTTTTCATAAGAAATTTTGTGAAAAGCACATGTATGTGAAGACAGCAGTAACAGCAGTACAGCAGTACAGCCCTACTGCCAGAATTTTCGGCAGTACAGCAGTACAGCCCTACTGCCAGCAGTACAGCCCTACTGCCAGAATTTTCGGCAGTACAGCAGTACAGCCCTACTGCCAGAATTTTCGGCAGTACAGCAGTACAGCCCTACTGCCAGAATTTTCGGCAGTACAGCAGTACAGCCCTACTGCCAGAATTTTCGGCAGTAGGGCAGTACTGTTGCAGACTGCTGTATCATTCTAGCAAATCATTCTTTATTTTGCCTCTCAGAATTCTCAGATCATAAAAGTTATATGTTTGAATTCTCTATAAGGTCCAAAATTTAAAAAAGAACATATAGAGCCAATCTAGGATGTGGGATATGTTAAAATCAATACTATGAAATATGAAAATAAAAAAAGTTTGTTTGTTTTAATTGGGTTAAACGTCGCATTCAACACACATTTAGGTTATACAATGTATATACGACATCCAGCTCTTCCTACTATAATACCCTACCACGAGACTGACAACTCATGTATAGGGTATGACATCGTACCGCGACCGGACTCGAACCCGTGATCTCCGGATTCGAAGTCAGACATGCTAACCAATACGCCACTGCTGCAGCTAAATAAAGAAGTAGAATGAAGGAACACATTAAGACACTATGACCATGAAATATGCCATTTACTTCCCATTTTCGGAAAGCTGAATGAACAAGCTTTCTTTTGGTATATAATACTGCTACAAGTTAGTGTAAGTATTTAACTCTGGATGAGTTATATAACGAACAGTTTTTCATTTTTTTTAATTCTCTACACAAAGAACTGATTCAAACGTACTGAACGACCTATCTCTGATGTCAATATTTGCAACGTATTTGTAATAATATCAACGGCATAACATGGATATGCAATGCATAAAAAACCATGAAGAATGAAAACATACGGCTACATTGAGTGATTGAAGTGCTTCAAGAAATATATTCAATATTCTTGTTTGGTATGTACATTTTGACAAAAAAATGTTTTACGCTACCGCAAGTTACTGCTGGTTCTTGCGACAATATGACCAAAACATATGCCATAAAATACCCATTTTCTGAAAGCTTAATGAACAAGCTTTCATTTGGTATAAAATACTGCTACAAGTTCGTGTTAGTAATTTTCTCTGGATGAGTTATATAACGAACAGTTTTTCAATCTTTATTTTATTTCTCTACACAGAGAACTGTTTCAAATGTACAGAAGGACCTATCTCTGATGGTAATATTTGCAAAGTATTTGTAACAATATCAACGGCATAAAGAGTATATGCAGTGCATGAAAATAACCAAAAAAAGATGAAAAATACGGCTACATTAAGTGTTCGAAGTGCTTCAAGAAATATATTCAATATTCTTGTTTGGTAGATACCTTTTAACAAAATAAATGTCCTACGCTACCTCTTGTTACTGCTGGTTCTTGCGACAATATGACCAAAACATTGGCCATAAATTACATATTTTCTGAAAGCTGCATTAACAAGCTTTCATTTGGTATATAATACTGCTACAAGTTCGTGTAAGTTATTTACACTGGATGAGTTCTATTGGGTTAGTAAAATAAACATATTTTTACAAAAAATAACCCTCGTAATCAGAAGTTACTGCTGGTTCTTGTGTCGCTATGATCGAAAACTGTGTCATTTGCTACTCATTTTCGTAAAGCTAAGTGAACAAGCTTTCATTTGGTATATAATACTGCTACAAGTTTGTGTAAGTAGATTACACTGGATGAGTTATATTACAAGTAGTTTTTCAATTTTTATTTGAATTCTCTGCACAGGGAACTGATACAAACGTACAGAAGAACCTACTTTTGATGACAATATTTGCAACGTATTTGTAATAATATCAACGGTATTACATGTATATGCAATGTATAAAAATAACCATAAAGAATGAAAAATGTGGCTACATTGAGTGATCGAAGTGCTTTAAGAAATATATTCAATATTCTTGTTTGGTATGTACTTTTTTACAAAAAATGCCCTACACTACCGCAAGTTACTGCTGATTCTTGCGACAATATGATCAAAACATACGCCATAAAATACCCATTTTCTGAAAGCTGAATGAACAAGCTTTCATTTGGTATATAATACTGCTACTTGTTCTTCTTGTTTTTTCTGACACTATATTAGTTTTATAAATAACATTTTTTTTCATTTGAATTTCTACGCGAAGGTCCATATTGTACATACATATAGGGCCTATTTTTGATGCCAATGTTTTCCAACAGTGTTTAAAAAAGCTATGACGTAACATTTATCTAAATAAGAATGAAGAATGAAAGAACTCAGCTACAAACAACATTGTAAGTACTTGACTGTTTAAAAATATATATACATATTATACATTCGTTTTGGGATGCTAAAATTTAAGTGATTTTTTAAAAAACGTCCCTTGCAATCAGAGGTTACTGCTGATACTTGTGACGTTATGAATGAAAAGTATGCTTTGTAGTGCCCATTTTTGTAAAGATGAATAAACAAGCTTTCATTAGGTATATAATTCTGCTACAGGCTCATTTAAGTATTTTACGCTGGATGAGTTTTATTACGAACAGTTTTTCAATTTTCGTTTGAACTCTCAACACAGAGTACTTAGTTAAACGTACAAATAGCGCCTGTTTATGATGTCAATATTTGCATCGAATATGTTTAAAAAATCTAGGGTTTTACATGTATGTATTAAATAGGCGTAAAAGACTACGGCTAAAGATAATAATCTATAATAAAACTTTAAAAAAATCTTGTAGATTTAGTATCCCTGTGTTTTTCCAAAAAGTTTTACAAGTTACTGCTAGTTCTTGTGACGCTAAAACTATGCTTTTTATCACCCGTTTTCGTGAAGCTGAATGAGCAAGTTTTCATTTGGTATATAATACTTCTACCAGATCGTCGCAAAATTTCACACTGAACGAGTTTTATTAGGAATATGCTCTTCAATTTTTATCCGAACCCTACTCGGCGTTGGATTAAATGTACAGATAGGACTTATCTTAAATTTCAAATTTGCTGCAAATATGGATATAGAACAATGGTAATTCATATTAAACATTGACAATTACATTAACATTCATTGCTTTGATACTGGCAGAAATAAGAGCTCTGAGGGTTGGTTATGTTCAAGTACTTCGTTCAAACTTTAACTTCGCTATTGTAAGTTACTGCTGTTTTTTGTGATCCAATGACTGGGTAAACATACTATTCAATACACATATTCACAAAGCTAAAGGATCAAGCTTTAATTTGGTATATAGTACTGCTTTATGTTGTCGATAGTTTTCAACATCGGATATATTTAATTTAATACATATCTTTCAAGTTTAGAATGTTTACTCGGGATTCAAATTAAATGTGCAGATTTAAAGACTTCTCTCAATATTTGTTACAGATCTGCATAAAAATCAATGATAATTTATATCAAAATAAAGAGAAAACATGGACGATTACATCAGCACGAATTGTTTTATTAGTGGTTGAAAAAAAGAGCGTAAGCGTTGGTAAAGTTTACGTACTTCGTGCAAATTTTAATACCATTTTACATGTATATTGTAAGTTACTGCTGTTTTTGGTGTTGTTGTGACTGGTAAATATACCATTTAATATACATTTTCAAAAAGTCGAATGGACAAGCTTTAATTTTATACATGATACATTGTTATGTTGGTTTTTATAAACTGTATAAGTTTATCTTATGACATCACAGATAAATTAGATGCCACCTTATGCATACATGAATAAAACGATTGAAGTAATGTGTAAAAAATCTTGTCAAATTGACAATATTATGTATAGTGAATAAAGTTATGAGGCCCACATTCTGGATCTATGATTATTAAAGGGAGGTAAGCGTGATTAAAGTGACGTCATAATTATGACGTCACAATGTAAATAAAGTTAGGCCTAAGAGGAAATCTGCAAATAGGAGATCGTCATGTTTATTATTTTACTGCTTATGTTTTAAATAATGTGTTGAAGAAACATGGCATTTGTCAAACGTAAGTAAAAGAACGTTTTTATTAGTAAGTTATTCGGATTTTCCTATTCTAGGTATGTATGGTTATTTTTTAGCTCAATCTTTCAAATCGGTTGACAAGTCAAGTCGACAAGTCAAGTGACATATTAGTTATTATTACGGGTGACAGGCAATGCAGGTTGAAATGTTCAAAGATGTATGTACATACCGACAGTAAATAAAATTTGTATTTGTATTTGTATTTGTATTTGATGCTGGATTAGTTATTTTTTATGTTTGTGTAGGTAATAAAACTTTCATTGTAATCCACAAACCAGTTCCTCATACTGTGAGAACAATTTGTTTCAAAGAATAAAAAAGTTCAATTTAAAAAACTTCAAATGTTACGTCAATGCATTTTGTTTTAAATCTTTGTTATTTCAAAAATATGGAATGAAAATATTGAACATTTGTGATTATTTGTTAATTTATTGTTGCTGCGAGCCATAATCCGGTATGTCAAATATATCGTTGAAATAAAATTATCATAAAAATTAAAGTAATAAATTAATAATTAGTTTCAAGTTATAAAACTAATGTTCTAATTAATTCACTAAGATCTACGTACAGGTTTACGAGAGTCCTGTTTAATGTTACCGTATGTTGTGGTCAGCTATATCTGACAGGATTAGTGACTTTTATAACATCAACCCTCAACAGCTTAAAACGATCGGAGAATGTTTTTACTATTTGATGTTAATTGCTCGCGCTTTAAATGTTGGTATAAACATATTATTTAGTAGAATAAAAACATGTATGCATTTAATGTCGACATTGTGACTGATCTAACATCACATGTTAATGGTTTCCATGGAACCTGGTCTCTCACAAATGTTACATTGGTTTGATTGACTAGAATGGTCCTCCTGACCTATCTATTGTAACAATTCTCTTGTAGTTACGAGACACGAAACTTCTTACAGGCTAACTTAGATTGTACTAAATAAATAAACTTCAAAACCAACAAGTACAAATATATATCCATGTATCTAATTCTATTATTACAAAGATTAACTATTAAGCATGGTAGCTATGACATCCACCGAACAAACAGTAATCCGTTAGGTCACCCAAAAATCACTAACCTCGCAGTATGTTGCTATGATACATACATGAGTCCAACGTTTTACGATTTGATCATAATACGACGTGGTAAATGAACATATTGTAAGAGGATCAGACGCTCCTGTATACTAGTCAAGGCATCTGATCGTCTTTCAATTGGTTCACTGACCACGTGGTATTTTGTGACCAGTGTGGTTCGTGAAATAAAATAAAAACACACACTTGATGTAGGATTTTTTTTAAACAACTAAACAATGTTTCACCATTTTATGGAATTACGTCGAGTGTCCGCTCCCTCGACAAGGAATCCAAATGATGCGTAAAATGTTCATTGGAAAAAATCAGCACTTATGAGTTGAAACATTGTATTGAAACAGTAAAATACATTGTAAACTTTGCTAATAAGTACTGATTCTTTTGTAATAAACCTTTTTAACCAAGTATAATGGATTACTTATTGTTCTACGCTTTGTAATAAAAAAGAGGAGACTATTTTAAATAGTACAAGTACCGGCGAACAGGAAACATTAAACTTGCACAGTCGGTCTGCGCTAGTATTACTTAAACCCAAAACTTACCTCATCGTACTTAATTAATCCAAGTTGTTAGAACTTGTTTCACATTCAAGCTAAAATAAATTAGTATGATCCTGTCGCTCTATTAAATACAGGCTTCCTTTATTTTGTATGTTGCATATTAAGTTTATGTTCAAAATTATTGAAACGAAACCATTTTAATTTCAGCTGTTCCAAGTTTACAATTGTTTGCCAGTGCAGATGACCGGAAGTTCAGCCATGTTACTTTGAATATTCTAGGAAATGATGACCAATTAGATCCTTTCCCTACAATCAACATATCACGTGACATTTTTACCCAATCAGATATCGATGATATATATGATGGTGATAAGAGAGCTATAAAGGATAGAAGGAAATGTCCACCAATCAAATGTAGTCGACAAACAGTATATAAAATACTGTCATATTATTTACCAATTATTACTGTACTTAGACACTACAGTAAAGATTGGAAAGGAAAACTTATAGGTCAGTTTCTACAAGAAATTAGGTCATCTCGATTCAATGTGACACATCATCTTTCGAGACAGTCCAAAGCAAATATATACAATACAAATACAATTTGTATTTGTAATGCTAAGCAAATATGATCAAATATGTATTTGTCTACGAATGTTTAATGCTAGAAGCATACTAAGTTTCAAATGGGTGTTTGGTTGGGATTCAAGATTCAAACTGTTCAGAGCTGGCTATCGAAAGATGGCTAATCCAATATCGTTAAAGCTTAGTTATCCATGCAATGCATCAAATTAAGAAGTGTGTGAATTTTGAAAAATAAAATCATTTTTTTACTTTTATAACTGAAATTTTATTTGTAAATTATATCATTTTTTCTTAAAAAGTTCATTTGTCAAAATTATTTAAAATGAATATAGATTAGCAAATTCCTCAACAAAAAGAAAAGCATCCGACTTTAATACAGTCTGAATGAACATTTTTTATTGTGTATATATTTGCATATCAACAGTTCAGTTTTATATTTATTTTAGTTCGCTTGTGAAACACATTGTTATAACTGAATCCCTCTCTAGTCCTCTTCTTGGTTCCCTAGTACATGTACAAAAAAAAAGAATAAAGTAACTTGCTTGCTGAAACAATTAGGTGAATTGTCGATGTAAATACTACATCTACCTGTTATATTTTCAGGTGATATAATGGCTGGTATATCTGTAGCTTGTCTACATTTTCCACAAGGATTAGCCTATGGTATATTAGCTTCATTGACTCCAGTAGAAGGTTTATATACATCATTCTTTCCTGTTTTATTTTATACAATATTTGGAACATCACAACATATGTCCTTTGCTACAGACTCAGTGATTGCAATATTTACAGCAGAAGTGATAGATGCACAAGTCAAATCTGACTTTTATCCAAGATTCAACACAACTAGTTCTATATCAGATCAAGAATTGTTATCATATAAAGTTTCCATCTCTGCTGGTTGTACCTTTGTTTGTGGCACAATTCTTGTAACCATGGGAATATTCAGAATGGGATTTCTGACAACTTTTCAATCTAAATCATTTATTGGAGGATTTACTACAGCCGCGGCGTTCCATATATTCACCAGTCAGATACATAAAGCGTTTGGAATTGAAATTCCTCTAGTTAAAGGTATTGGAAAGCTTGTCTACACATTTATCCATATATTTGAGGAATTAAAGAACAGCAACGTAGCGTCTATAATTATCGTCTTCATATGTGTTGTTTTTATCCTCTTCTTGAAAGATTTTATAAATATCAAATATAAAGTCAAACTTCGAGTTCCTCTACCAGCCGACCTCATGACTATTATACTAGCAACGATTATATCATACTTTGCTAAGTTAGAACAAACTTATAATATAGAAGTTGTTGGTTCAATCCCACCAGGGATCCCACAACCACATTTACCAAACTTGGACATATTTATATCAGTATTTCCACAATGTATACAAATGTCTTGTATTATATTCTTTCTAAGTATTGCAATGGCTAAAGTTAATGCTGAACATCACGAGTATGAAATAAACGACACTAAAGAATTGATGGCATATGGTTTAACTAACTTAGGATGTTCATTCTTCCCATGTTATCCAGCCTCAGTGTCACCACCTAGAAATATGATATTAAGTTCCATGGGTTCAAGGACAACATTAAATGGTGCTTTTACTTCATGTGTCATGATTCTTGTCTTGTACCTCCTCAGTCAATTGTTCTCAGCTCTTCCAGTGCCAGCATTAGCTGCTATGATATTTGTGTCAGTTAAACCTTTGTTGTTACAAGTGAGAACCTTACCTAAACTCTTCAAAGTTAACAAGAATGATTTTGTTATCTGGATATCAACTTGTCTTAGTGGAATATTGTTGGATCTTCCGTATGGTCTCATCGTCGGTGTTGGTATCTCCATCATTACTGTCGTTGTACAAGGTCAAAGGTCAGAGGTCGTTACTAAACGTCGAGACTCACATCGTGTTTTTATAAAATCATCAAAATTAGACAAAGAAATGAAAGAAATGGTTCAAGTGTTTCAAATGTATGCTTCCTTGTATTTTGCAACATCGGAAAGATTTAGAAAACATCTTTACAGTATGACGGTTAATCCTTTGGAAGAAACGCATCATTGTGATGACACGTCACGTCATAGTGACGTCACATCCGGTTGTGCTTATGCTATATCAAGTGGGACATCTATCGGCAGAGAGTCTTTTCGAAGTTGTACAACTCATGTTGAGTCAGATAAAACTAAGATTGGACAGAAAGTTAAAGTGATTATAATAGACTGTAGTGGAATGACTTATATTGATATACAAGGTATAAATACTTTATCTGTTATATTTGAGGAATATAGACGTGTAGGTATCACTGTATATCTGGCTGGTTGTACACCGTATGTATGGAAATGTTTGAAGTCTTCAGACTTCTTTAATTTTGTATCAAAGGAAAGAGTGTTCTATCAAATACAAGATGCTTATCAAGCTGCCAGTGAAATATTAACATAATTCCATTTCATTTGCATGTTGATTTACTCTGATAGAGTCAACCTAATACAGTTGCTTTTCATTAAATTTGAATGGTATGAGTCAAAATATATTTTTGCAACAAAAATAGGTCCCAGGCCAAATCAACTTGTTTTTGTGATGTATGGAATATAAAACAACTTTTAAGTAGTGGAATGTACCTATCTGGATATAATTTACGCATAAAATACCCATTAGGACATGAAGAAAATGCTTTAAAATTCATTTAAATCAAGCAAAAGTGACTATTTTCAATGTCTCCCAAGTAAATATTTGGTGATTTTGGTCAAAAAAACTTGTTGAAACCTTGTGCCAAAGTAATTATGTTATTTTTTTCGTTTAGTTCATCCATATTTACACAGAAAAACACACTTATACACACAGAAAAATTAGTTATTAATGTATTTTTTCTATTATGTTTGTTGTCCCCAAAAACTACTTCCATGCTGTAACAGAGCTTGATAAATAGTAAATACAACTATTCCTCCATTTACAAAAGATTCGTCATTGTTTTCCTTTTTGAGAAGTATTCCTTTACAACAATATGGCTGCAACCGGAACACGCGTTCTTGATGCCAAATACCAAAAATTACATTCTCAAGGGCAAGAGGTGGTTGCGTACATTTTTAACTGATCCTTCATGTAACAATCAGAAACCTGTTTGAAATACAGACATATACTATTCTGAGCGATTAATAAAACTACATTCATCATAGGTAAGACCATTTTAAATAAGAGGGAAGATAACTGACATGCTGAGTCTAATAAAATGAGGAAATGCATGAAATACATCCTTTATGTAACATTCAGTGACGTAACAATAAAATTTGTAACACCAAGGAGTGATTTTGATACAGCAAGGAAATTTAAGTAGGAAACATTTTTTAACTTTCGTTTTAATGGATATAATCCATGTAAAGTTGAGTTAGCTATGTGTGCTGTTTTGTATACTCGTACTTTTAAAGAAAATTTGGTACCTTTTGTGTGTTATAGATTAATCAAAAAGAACTTGTTACATCAAGGAATAACTCTCATTTGTTTCTAGAAGTAATATTGAAATAGAATTATGTTTCGTTCTGAGGATGTAACGTGCATCTGATTACAACAGATGTTTAAAAACATAGCTGATTATACAAAAAGACCAAAATAAAATGGTAATATTTCAATGGCATTTACATGCTAAAATTGAAACACGTTTGAGGAGTATTTAAAGACGTTTTGTAAATTGCATATGCAAACAAATTTTGGTCCACTTGCAGGCGTTGGATCCCAACCGATTTTGGTTGATTTCTGCAGTCTAGATACCCACAGACTTTGGTTTATTTGAAAATGTTTGCTGTCAATGGAATTTGGACGATTTGCAGAGCTTGGATGTCAACCGCTTTTTTATTGATTTTGAGTCTTTATGCCAACCCAATTAGGTCGGCTCGTAGAGTCTATTTGCCAACTGATTTTGGACGATTTCTGGATGCCAACCGATTTTTGTCAAAATGTGGAGTCTTGATGCCAATCAATTTTTGACGCTTTGAAGAGCAAATTTTCCTATTAATTTTGGACCAATTGCAGATCCTGGATCCGATTTTAGTTCATTTGTGAAGTCTAGATGCCAACCGATCTTAGTTCATTTGTGGAGTCCGATTTTGCACGATTTGTAATCTCTAAATGTACTCTAGTTTTGTCGATATAAACAGTCTTGCACCCAACCGTTTTCCGTCTACTTGTTAAGTCTTGATGCCATCCGATTTAAGTTGATGTTTAGTGTTGATGTCAACCTATTTGGTCCATCTGTACTGGCTAGATTTCGGTCTATGCATAGAGTTTAGAAGCCAGCCGAGATTGTCTATTTGTTGAGTTAAGATGCAAACCGAATTTGTCTATTCGTTGAGTCTAGATGCAGACCAAAGTTGCCTTTTTGGGAGTCTAGATGCCAACCTCAATTGTCTAGCTTTTTAGTCTAGATGCCAACCAAATTTTATCTTTTTGTAGAGAGTAGATGCCAACCTATTTTGGCCTATATGTACAGGATAGACACCAACCGATTTCGGTCTAAAGGTAGAGTCTAGAAGCCAGCCAAGATTGTCTATTTGTTATTCTAGATGCAAACCGAATTTGTCAATTAGTTGAGTCTAGATGCAGAACAAAGTTGCCTTTTGGTGAGTCTAGATGCCAACTTCATTTGTCTATCTTTTTAGTCTAGATGCCAACCGAATTTTATCTTTTTTGTAGAGTGTAGATGCCAACCTATTTTGGTCTGTATGTACAGGATAGACACCAACCGATTTTGGTCTACACGTAGAGTCTAGAAGCAAACTGAGATTGTCTATTTGTTGAGTCTAGATGCAAACCGAATTTGTCTATTAGTTGAGTATAGATGCCAACCGAATTTCGTCTGTTTGAAGAGTCGGATACCAAACAAATTTGTCTATTTGTTGAGTCTAAATGACAACCTAATTTGTCTATTTGTTGAGTCTAGATGACAACTGATTTTTGACGATTGGTTGAGGCTAGATGCCAACCGATTTTTGTCTATTTGTAGAGTTCAGATGCCAACCAAATTTTGTCTATTTGTAAAAACAAGATGCCAACTGATTTTTGAAAATTTGAAGAGTCTGGATACCAACTGATTTTGTCTATTTATTGAGTCAAGATACTAAATGTTGTTTGTCAATTTAAATTGTCTAGATGCCAACCGATTTTTTTAATTGTAGAGTGCAGATGCCAACCAGATTTTGTCTATTTATAGAGTGCATATGCGAACCGAATATTGTTTTATAGTAGAGTGTAGATGCCAACCGTTTGGTTCTACTTTTATGGGCTGGATGCCAGCAGATTTTCATTCATTTGTAGAGTAAAGATGCCAACCGATATTTGTGTAAATATAGAGTCCAGATACCAACTAACTTTGTCTATATGTAAAGTATAGATGCCAACCTATACTTGTCTATCTGAATAGTCTAGATGCCAACCGATATTAGTTGATTGGTAGAATCTGTATTTTAACAGATTTTTGTCGTTGTGGAGAACTTTAATGACAACACATTTTGTCAATTAGTAGCTTCTAGAAGCCAACCGTTTTTGTCTATTTGTATAGTCTAGAAGCTTACCTATTTTGTCTATTTATTGAGTGAATATGCCAACCGATCTTTCTACTTGTAGTATTTACTTGGTTGCCAACCGATTTTTGTCTATTTGTAGTCTGGCATAGAAACTCGAATGTTTCTAAAAAATGTGGTTAGATGTGAGTAATGTCATTTTACCAACTTGCCTTGAAAACAGTTCCCAGAAAAAGAATAAGTTTCTGCTTGATAATAGCTCATGGGGGATTTATTCTTCTCATTTACAAAGATTTAACATGAGCGTCTATTGGCATCGACACTATATGTAAAAGACGAAACATAAAAACTGAAAAGGCTGAACAAAATGTAAGCCATTTTCCTTTTGTTGTTATTGAGTGCTAGTTTATGGTGTTGGTCACCATGTACCGTTCAGTGGTAAAACAATCTAACAAAATAGTTTAAGTCGAAATATTACTCTTTGATATTAGATTGTACAACACCGCGTTACTTAAGTTGTTTTTAGTCTGCAATATTAAGTTTTATTATCAACTTTTCCTTACTGTAACATACATTATTCTTTCATGTAACAAATAAGTATTTTAAGCTTTGACCTAACTCGAATTACTTTTATCTGAAGTATAAAACATTCAATATTTAAACGCTTTTATGTTTATCATACTGATAGTACAATAATGTGTTACCTAAGTTGTTTTCAGTCTGCAAAATCAAATTTTATATTCAACTTTCCTAACTGTAACAGACCATATTCTTTCGTGTAACAAATAAGTATATTAAATTTCTACCTTACTCGAAGAACTTTAATCTGAAGTATAAAACATTCACAAGGCAACTCTTTAAAAGTTGATCTATCATTTCGTTATTATGTTTATATTCTTTCTTCATTATTTATTAAAATATTTACGAATTTCAGTTATTTACTCCTTCCTGTAACAAAAGATGTTCTCTGATGTAACGTATCATTCAGTAGCGTAACGAGTCATATTGGAACGTTTTATTTTCTTCACAGTTCTGACAGCACTTGTGATGTGTGGTGTATTTAAAGGGATAAACCGATTTTATAAAATAAACTACAGAGATAACCATTCTGGCGCTTTTTATTTTTACAGTAAAACAAATAGCATTCGTAAAATGCCGTTTCTACCCCTTCTGTGCGTACACGCATGTCGAACGAGGAACAGTCATCGCATTACAAAAAACAATAAACCTAACATTAAAACATATTTTAATTGAAGTTTTCCAACAAAAATAAAGTGAATAGGTCTGATCATAAGCCAGAAACACAATGATAAAAATTCGTTACATGAAGGAAATGACGAAACCATGGTCAGGAATTATAATATTTTTTGCCCTAAACAGGTCGAAATATTGGTCATTTTTACATGGGTTCTTAAGAGTATGCTTTAATCGAACAAAAAACATAAACCAAGTCACTCTCAAACATACTTTATTTTTTTGGATTTGATATGCCAGTTTTGTTGCAAAAAAATATTTTGACTCGTATACATTTTCCTCCAAGAGTTCTTGGACAGGAATCTTTAGATAAAAACATGTCTTACATGCGGCAAATACTTTAACTATGATTAAAGCTTATTCATGTAACATAGTTCGAATCTTGTGTTGACAAACTAACTGATACATACTTGTTATGTATGCTGAATTTGGAATTTACTCAGCTGACTCTTTTATTCTTTTTTGCGAGTAAATATTAATAAGTTTATGCCCATAGACTTTTGCAAGGCATTGTATAGAGTCATTGGTTTGAATGAGATTGCAGAAGTAAAATAACTGAATGTTGAAGCAGTGGGTAACGTGATTATGTGTGTAACTAATTGGATAAAACTTGAGTTCTTACGGAGCCCCTAAAGTGACATTTTGAAATATTTTTTTTTATTTTCACAACTATTTCGTTTAAACGAAATAATATTACGAATAAACGAAATAGTATTTCGAATAAATGAAATAATATTACGTAAAACCGAAATAATATTACGTTTAAACGAAATAGTTGTGAAAAAAAGAAGTATTTCAAAATGTCACTTTAGGGGCTCCATAAGTTCTAATTTTTATATTTTAAGATACGTATCTTGTGTATATTCACGATATAATCATTTTAAATCAATGTTAAACAAATTGTTGATTTTTGTCTCATTTATCAAAACTGTCTTATTTGTGCTACACTGTATAGTAAACCAGACAGATTTGTACTCATATATTATATTAATATGTGACTACCATATTTATGGTTTAAAATTGCAATATAATTACATAGGAATTACTTGATTTACGGGTCAATCTAGAACAGAATGTTTGTTATGCGAAGATAATTATTAGTTGAACATGTTTGATATATATCTTAATTGTTACTATTAAAATGCAAAATAACATTTCCTTTGTACGTTTATTTTTTGACGTTGAATATATAACAAAAAGAAAAGCAGCACTTTTACCACTATATCAAGTCAGGTGAGCTTATAATGTCATGTTCACTGCTCTATCTCATTTTTGAATAATCACGTTCTTTGACTTTGATTTTTAAAATAATTCCATAATATACAAAATGTACATCCAAAAGTAAAAAGGTTTGACTATATTTAATATTCAAGGGGTTAAAGCAAGCATTTGACATTTGCTCTAACCAACTTTTTTTAATGCAACATAGTTAAGCTTTAAGCCTTTCCAAACGTTTTGAAAAAATTAGTGTGCATGTTTTCATTTTAAAATTGTTCTTGCTCTGTATGTATCATACAGTTATGTGATATATTGATTAAAGATCAGTACTGCAACAAACCAACGGTCTACCAGTGATGATCTATGTAATGTGGCTAGAGAAGCTAGAATATGAATATAAAGTTGTTAGTCTTTATGTTACATTTTGTGTGCGGGCAGTCATTCTACTCATTTTTCCTGCATAGACCATGACCTAGATGATAGCGTTTTAATTTAGTTCTAAGAACATAATCTCACCCATGGCTGACAGCTGTCTTACCTGATAAAATGCTAGAAGTGGTGTTCACATAAACCTTGCTGATTTTAATAAAAACTCGATATTTGTACAATAATCCCCGCTCATAACTATGGAAATATATCGAATCATGATAACAAAAGTAATGTAGTGAGTATTTAAATCAGTGGGGTCAAAAATCTCAATATGGATGTACGAGTTGAAGACATCTCGTGCGAGATTTATTATTTCTGATATAAATTGATTTGACGACACAAACCTAACGTTATCATTATTCTAACAGATGGTTACAGTGTTAGTTATATCAGGTTTATCAACAAAAACACAACCAAGTTTTTATAAATAAAACATTAAGGTTTTTATCTCGGCACACTTTACTTGACATTTAATACCTGGCAAAAATACACCATTTGTAATTTTTTACTATCTAAAATTGAAGCGTAGAATTTTGGCAAATTACAGACACAAGGCAAAATGGAAGACAAGTCACATAGTAATAATATTAGTTATGCAATAATACAGATCGTTCATGTATATATTTCTTATAATAAGAAATATTATATACATAGACAGTTTCATTAAAAAAAAACAATATTTCCGGGTGAACTATTAAAATGATTTAATAATTTCATATCATCGTATAAAATTAACAATATTCATGTGCACTATATCATATAATGTATATTTAATGACAAAGTGATCTGGTTAATTAAATCAACAAAATGGTGAACGTGCATCAGCTTATTCACCTATTTAAAAATGTTTGTTTGTTGGGTTTAACGCCGTAGCAGAACAGAACTTTTATTAACATTTACAAGTAATATAAATAACAATATGTGAGAAGTTAAATTAAATATATAACTTAATACAGTCAACCTACTCACTCCTCCTGGAAAAGGCTAAATCTCTAGATTTAGCTGTTAACCAACTACTAAGCGCATACCTTCGTCAGTGACTGACAACTGCCATTCATTATTAAAATCATTGGTAGGAGGGAGAATGACCGTAGAAATAATTTCATGCCCAAGCTCCAAGAAAGTATTCCCCGCCTGGGAATATAACCCACGACCACTCGATCAGTAGACTTGGGTGCTACCAACTGAGCTAGCCGGGCGGCTTTTTTTCAAATGTAGTGAGCAAGTCCATTATTCAAAGTACATAAACACACCTAGTGTACGACCTGTTTGTATGGTAACACTAACAATCTTTTCACGCAGTACATTAGAAATTGCATTTTGGTAAATAGATAAGAAATATGTCAGTGACTGACAACTACCCTAAATGATTTAAAATCAGTGTAAGGAATGAGAATGGCCGTAGGCATTTAATGACCAAGCTCCACGAAAGTATGCCCTTGCCCGGGACGCGAACCCACGACCCCTTGATCAGTAGAATTTACTGCTATTAACTTAGCTAGCAGGACGGATTAGCATGTATACATGTATATAATACCAAACTGTCGGCAGCATGCAAATTCGACAGCAGCCCTTTAACAACCGCGTGAAATTGTGATTATGAAGCAAGCAAAGTTTTATACCCTTAAGAAAATATTATGTAAGCGCAGACTGTTCATGGCCGGCTATCAAACTTGAGCGAAACTTGTGTTTAAATTTATTACCAAAATTAGTGTGCATGTTTTTCATTTTGAAATTGTGCGTGCTCTGTATGGATCCTACAGTTATGTTATATATTGATTAAAGATCAAGAATTAAATGATTACATTCTGTCTTCATTTTATAAATTCATCAATGAATAATTAATGTTTACAACAAGTAAGTAATATTGCTTCTAGTAGAAAGTCTCATGTTTAAGTCAGTTTATATATGTATATATATATACATTCATGAATTTTTCACTAGGTCACATGATGGGATGAAAATTTGACACAACAGAATCATTATTTCGTAAGCGCACGCAGGCTACATTTATAAACGAAACATCGGATCCTTGATTACTTAAAATTGGATAGATCTGTAACATACTCTAATTGAAAACGCCATTTAATTTTTTTTGCATGCTCTGACTCGCACAATATCATGACACATATCTTAAAGACAGAGAAAGTGGTCCAGTTATAAAACACGCGCTAGGGAACGAGAGGTCGGGCCTACCATGTTTACTTGGACTCGCGAAGGTGAAAAAATTCTGTAGCACCTATGCGTCAAATAATTGTATTATAAGACTAATGGAAACCGGAAATAAATACAAACGCCAAAAAATGCAATAAAAACTTAGGCCTGAGGAGGGTAGGGGTGTGTGAAACAAAGCTGCTCGATCGTTATTTTACTAATCTTATGTCAAGTTACGTTTCAGTGGGACTTGCAATGCCTTTTGGTAGAGGATATTTACGGTTTAAATTTGTTGTTTGTCTTTGACTCCAGTCTATATAATTCTTTAAAAGCTGGTTTGAAATGAATGATAATTGGTACGAATGTTGTCTTCCTATATTTGTGCCTGGAATGAATTACAACACATCCTTTTAAAATAGTTGCCAAAATGCTCCTGAGATGATCTACAGAAAAATAAATTCGGGGGGGGGGGCATGCCCTTGACCCCAAGCAAGGATTCTGCGTACACAATAAAAAGTCCTTGCTACGCCACTGCAATGGCAAGTAGTTTAAGAGCGTGCAAGAAGCTTGGACTATAAACTGCAATTTTCTTACTGTACGTGCAAAGGAATGAAACCAAATAGCCGATCTATACGTAAACCTATCCCTAAATTCCAAGGCATATATTCATTCATGTATAAAGTCACTAGGTACAAAGACACAGAGATGACCAGGTTTTTGTCACAAGTACGATTGATGAAGATTCTAGATTCTATGAACCATGTCAACGTCACACACAAGTCTACAGGGACCGGCTAATAGCTGGACACAGTACAAGTAAATGTCAATCTTCAAGTTGGTCAACAAATGGCAGATCAAACTTAGCGACAATATCGCAAATCTGTATTAATTCTACCAATTTGGCCTCAACTATCACTGTCACAACATCAGGTACGAAACATTTCTCTGTCAATGAAAAAACTTTAAACTTGTACTGTCGAAATTTCCTCTTCACGAACTGTCAATGCAATTAGTAAATTGCGTGCTGACAGTGTTTTAATGCAACGGTAATCTAAGTGAGCTAGTGACGACCTTTCAAGTTAATTACTTTACATTAATTAATTACACTATGTTTTTATTTGTATTAAATGTATCTGCTTTTTCTCCAATGGTCCAAAGGGAATTGACAGTTAGCCATCACATCTTAGTGAAAGGTCCATTAGAATACAAGAGAGTTGATGTTTGCCGTATGTCGCTCATGTATAAATCCTGTATGCTGAGAGATCCATGTTTAGAACTGACTTGTACTTAGCTACAGGGGGATTGTTGGCTTTTTTAGTTCATTTATACATTGAGAAGGTTTATACATGATGGTTGGAAATGTGAAACTGAAAAGAGAGCAGAACTTTCAGAACAACCGAATGAGACACGCTGACCAGTCAATGTATGTGAACAGTTTAATATTTGTTTAAATATTGTTAAAGTGTTGATTGAAAATGATTTCGATAGATTTAAAATATTTATTAACAGTGGAGCTTTGAATTATGAGAAATTATTTTTTGTTATTTTATATTAAAATAAAGTTAATAATTTCAAGCGTTACACGATAGTTGATCAACTGGACCTTACTTGGTAATGATTTTCTTTTGATCAGTTCGTTGATGATTACTACATAGATCTTCGACATAGCAACATTGAACGTGAAGAGTTAGTATAATGATTGTATAATATGATGTGATATAATCAGATGATAAAATCATCGTTGAATATATTTGTTTTAATTTGTTGATGAAAGTAACAAAAGGTAAGGTAATGTATTTTTTTTGTTATTGTAAAAGTTTTCAATATTTCGACCGAAGCCTTTATCAAGAAATTATAAACAATATGGCGTCTATGTTCAAAATGTAATGTGATTCATGAAATAATTTCTTGATAAAGGCTTCGGCCGAAATATTGAAACCAGAGTTTGCTATCTTTTACAAAAAAATACTTCTATATTCCCTTTGGAATTACATTGGTTAAGGTAGTGCATTTTATTTTGAAAGCTTATAATACTGGGATAAATTTAGTCGTTCACATATTTTGTTAACTTGTTATGATATTTTGAAATCACCATTTGATATTTTGCGTTTGTATAAAGAATATGAATATTTAATAGATTCCAGATATAGCTGACTTGTAGATTGTGAGAATGTTAAATTAAAGACACAAAAAACGCACTAAAAACCATCTAATCGCCACTTACACTCTAAATTTGGCATTATCAAAATATTGTTTTTCTGCTTCTAAATGTTCTATATTTTTTATTGTTTTAGAAAAGCTTATATATTTAAGTTAAATTCTGTGAACGAGTATTTCTAGCAGAATCTAACTTGTCCAAGGCGAGTTGTCAGTTTTTGTCAGTGAAAATTTATATTTGTAAATAAGTTGTCATTATAATTAAATCAACTGCATACATAATTAGTGTATCTAAAAATATAAAACATATTGTTTGAGAAATCGTTGGTATTGCATTTAAAATTTCCAAGCATATATACGAGGGGTGTCCCAGTAAATCGTGGACTCTGTTAGTTGCGAAAAAAGTACGCGCAACTTTAGCTCCAACTTTTAACTGCCATTAAATGCCTGTGTTGTAAGTATGCCTAATTTTTAGACGGTTAATTAAAAAATAAATGTTTTGCTTCAATTTATAAGACACTAGGTATGAAAACGCGGCGCAAGTCAACGTCATATTAAGACGTCAGGTCTATGAAATCATTTTTATTCACTCTCCAAGTTCGCCTTGTTGTGAACAGTGTCATAAACAGACGATGTATTTACTTCATATTTACTTTAAAAATTTGTTTTTGTCTTACTTTTGATACAAAATTATTACATCTGTCTCAAAATATTAGTATGGTCAATGATATAATGGCCCACGGGTTACGTTTCCAACTTAATTTTGAATAACACTTTAAGTAGTTTTTGGTACGATAAATTCAGTCGATATATTTTACTATGAATACCTTCTCTACCATATGTAGTGTGCACAAGGCATACTTAATGATTCCTTTCATCTGTCTATGTGTTTGAATTCAAATTTATACACATCCATGTTGTGCCAGGCTGATTATGATACTGAGTTGCAATTACAAAATCTCAATCTTGTCCGAACGTCACCTTATCGCGTTGATATCACATTTTTTAGGTTCAGTTCAAATGCGTATTGCACTCTAGTGTATATATTTTATAATATGAGATTTAGTGTGATAATATATTAATAATTTCTGCGAATGTCTATGTAAAAATAAAATGTAATTAAAAAGTTTATGTGTAAATTTCGCTGTTCATTTGAACTCAGTATGAACGAATATACAAGTGTAAAAGCGGTTGCGCCGCATGCACATACCTGGTATTAGTTAAACATTAAAATGACGCCTTTAATGCAAGTTCTTATTGGTCAAATGCCTAGTTTGTATAAAAATATGACTAACAAACAGTCTTGTAAATTATGATCATCATATGACGTAAGGAAAGAAAGTTATGGACAAAGTACACGATTTACTGGGACACCCCTCGTACTATTGCCAATTTAGTAAGTGTTTCTTTTAAACATTTATTTCTCCGACCATTGGCTTTGATATAATAAAGATCTTAAAGCACAAAAATAATTTCAAAATTTAACACTAGAGAAAAGTAAACTGTTTCTCAAATCACTTTGTATTGTCTATGTTTTTTGCACAATAAATTTGCACATTCTAAAGTGGAAATCTCTAAGGCCCTTGTTTTCTTTATTTGCTTGGGGCTTCCCTTTTATATGTTTTCAGACATGTTGTATAAAAACGGTCATAAAATTGTTTTTGTGCTATCAGATGTTCAGATTTTGCACAAGGTTGAGTCACCATTTCGGTACCGTAGTCACTTGTTAGTAATTTCATGTGTGAGATATTTCTGTTAATCAAAGCACATTATTATGAACAATGCATGTTATCTAATTACTAAACTGTATGTTACTATTATGTTAAGGTAGGTAAATTACATGTTTTAGTTTATACATTTGTTTCTAAGCCTGATGGCTGACTAAGGAGATTTTACAATTTAAATGAACAAGATCTGAATTGGATCGTAGCTTCTGACAAAGAAAACAATGAGGTTGGTTGTTGATTGGATGGTATTTAAATAAATTTGAAATCAATTGAATATCAGCCAACGTCAGAACTGCTCAGCCAAACTGATTCAGATTCCATTTTAATCGTAATGTATTTAGAACCTATTCTTGTCATAGTTTCTATCATGTAATGCGTACGATGGTAACACGCTCTAAACAACATATTTCTATTAAGTAAAGAAAGGAAACTATTCACAGAATAAGATAAAGAAACTGTGATTCTGAGAGAAATAACACAACACAGGGAGTCGGAGAGAAAACGACAGTTAGGATTCACGAGTACACTGGTGGAGGATTTGTCTAGGAGGAAAAAGATGGAAATTATGTTAGGCCAGGGAGATGGAGGAACGAGGACATAGCAGAACGGAAGAAACCTTCGTCTAGAGGAATTATAAACGTTCTAGGCCAGGATTACTTCCGTTTTGATTTGTCTGTCATCAACATGGATTTACAAGAACGTTTGAAGGAGACGTACAGCTTGGATATTTCATGTTCACATCTGTCAGCTGGTGGTGGTACTGTTATGGAAAGGACCAACAAACGAACGCTTGGACTTAGTACAAAGATATATCTTTGTTTAAGGATAACCAACGCTATGATCAAGTATCAATTAGTAGGGCTTATACATGAACTATACGATATCTACGTCAAACAACTTGGCTATGAATGATTTGGATTCGTGTTTCATTGATTTAGAACCATTAACATACTTGGTCGTTCAAGAATGGTTGGGGTACATTTTGAGTTTGAAGATTTCATTTTATTCATCATGTTATAACAAAAAATGTCTGACAATGTCATGGAAAGGACCAACAAATCTGAAAATTTGGACTTAGTGTGTTAGGGTTACTTGGAATAAAAAGTAATTTTAATATTTTCTTTTATCAACTTTATATGCACATGTGTCAGATCTACCTTTAAATGGAACCTACATACCTTCGTAGAGTTAAGTCATGAAATATTTTCTATACAGTCATTCTGCCCAAACCTGTATTATACTGTAAGACAGTTAATGTTGTCAGAATCTGGTTAAAGTATGAGCTGAGAAATTGGGTAAAATTTTAGGTCAAGAGATCTATGTCTTTTTGGGACGGAGAAGCATTCACCGCTGAAATATGACTGTACAGTGTTGAAACATGGCGTAGGAAAACAGAATAGAACAAAACAACGGACTTCAGAAGATGTGATGTAAACTTTCATAGACAACCATCCATTCACATTACTTTCGTAATTTCACACTTGCTTCTGGATCAAGTATTTTATTTTGTTAGCTGCATGCATTACATAGAAACTATGACAACCTCACCAAAATATTATAAATTAGAATAAATATATCTTTCGAAAATTTTATCTTATTGAATGCATAAATCAATTTTGTACACATGGCATGTTATTGTACTTTTAAATTTGGACCATCCGTTTATCGGGGAAACCCGTGAGTTTGCAATATTGTGGCACAGTTTCCAAGTATTTGTTTTTATGATAACAATATACATTGTTCAGTACGTGTTGCACGGTAGATAAAAGTGGGGATATTACTCACTTGTTTTTATATAGAATTGTGATAATATAGAATAAATCTAAGTACATTCTTTCAATTCCTGTTTTAAAAGCTAGACTCGTGTTATATTAGATTGGCGCACCAAGTTAAAGAAATACTTATATGCACAATTACTGTTATGCCACAGTTTATACAATTACGTGAATACATAGTTAAATTACAAGCGATCCTTACGCTGTGATCGTAGAATGTGAGATTATTACATACTGTTACATTTTAAAATTATAAATTCAATCATTCTTTGGAAGGTAACTAATTTTCAGGCATTTTCATCATCAAGTATCAGCATTTCCAAACACTCTCAGAAATATAGTTAAAAGTCAAATAATGTCTAACATTGCATGGTTGTATTTTATTTGAATACTGACTTTAATGTGCGTATTAACCACATGTCCTTTCCTTGTATTGAAAACATGAATTATAGATGAGTATGTCTCATCTCATAGACTCAATTCATCTACTCATCAACATTATTCTAACATTAAATATCGATCTAATTTATCAAACCAGATGTTTTAGGCATGTTTTTTTACAATCAGTTAATCGATAGTGGCCTTGTTTTAAAGTCATCTATGCAGTAGCTATTTCAGTGTGAACCGCACCCCTTTTCCATCCATGAGCAGTACGGGGGATAGCGAGGAAAGAGGGATGTGTTTTCATATCCAGTTTACCTAGCACTGCTGGATGACCCCATGAAATAGTTATCGCTACCAAAATACATGTAGCCGGCCACTTGCGATTGATAGGTAGGTGTGATTCCGATGATCCGTATGTTCTGGCGTTGTGGGGATTTTACCAGAGGTTTGCTTGACAAAAAATCCTAGTCCGCACCGTTTCTAGGAGGTGATGAGTGCGTGTCTCAAATGACATTTATGGAGCATAAATGTTATATAAAGCATCAATTGTACGTATCACTTTACGGCTATAACCTAAGAATAATTTAGACTCAGATAGCCAAGATAGTGCTTCACTGCTGAGCACACTTAATACAGATCCCGCAGTTCGAGTTGGAAGTCCGAAAGCGACCGTCTATTACCTTTAATAAAACGTCGAATATTTGGCCATTTTCTCTCTTTAAAATGAAGAATTTGGCTCCCTGTGAAAGAATAAGCGAATACTGATAAAAGACAGATATCCAGGACTGATGTCTTATTCATGATCAAACCGTATGTCCATATATCTACATTAACTGCCGCCTTTTTACTTTCAGTTATTTAGATTCAACTCATCACAAGATCGACTTTAAACAACTTTGAGACATTTAAATGGCCGATCAGCTACATGTGTCCTCAGACCGATGCCTCGTAGAAGACGCTGCACCCAGAAACTAAATTCCAGCATCAAATACTCATCTAGAAAACTCTCTGTGGACCCGATTGCTTTTTACAAGTTTTCAAATTTTGGAAACGAGAGTCTAGACTTAATGGAGACGAAAATAGAAACTTTAAGATCATTGTCTGTTGATGAGAAACTGGAAGTTTTGTTGGAAGGAGTGAAGCAAATAAATGCTTGATTTGGTAAAAGTAAACAGTAATTGCATTTTATAGTTTAGGCTTCATGCTGATACACGATCATATACCTTACAGCTAAAACCCCTGGTCATCAGGCTACTGGTATCTATCAATCTTCCTGGGGAGCTTTATTATTCTGGTTATTTGCATCCGGCACAATAGTACAAAGGAATTGTACAAACAATCCAGGTAACCGTTTATATATGAATGGAGTAAAGATTATATATAAGGCAGGGTCCCTGGTGGGGTTTGAACCAATAATATTTTCATATCTAAGCTGGCATTCTACCCCAGACCCTTTGCTTAATTCAACTTTGATAAAACGGATAATTATAATGTATAAACTCGAAATTATTGGCAACAATATATAATCAATTTTATGTTCAAATGTAAAACTTACACCAGAACAGAACAGAACAGAACGTTCTCTCCCGTACGAAAAAATAGATCTTGCAAAAGTCAGCGTTCACAAAGTTTTAGAATCCAAGATGGCGTCCAATATGGCCTCCATAGTTTATGTAAATGATAGATCATCTAAAGTATATTTCAGTATAGTAATTTGATGAAAATATAACTCTGTTTTTGATAGAAAGTTAGAAACATGTCTCGATGTATAAGAAATAAACACTTCACCAGATTTTCTCTGATACAACAGTTACAGATAGTCATGCTAGTATTATCATTATGTAATGTTATATTGGTGCTAATTGATATCATATCTTTGTCACAACGATGCCTTTACTTGCTGTTTCTAATCTTAGAACATACAGTTCCATCTTCCAAGAATTTAGGACAAATGAATATTTGAGAAAAAATGAGCATACCTATCATAAATACATTTACTTTATTTTAATCTCATTCATGTTACATAGTTTGAATCATTTGATGATAAACTCTTTAATGTTGATTTTGAAGTTTGCTCAGATGACTCTAAGATTATTTTTCCATTGGAAATTCCATTGAATTGATTTGAACCTCTGAGAAAAATATAATTGTGTCTAAGAACGTTTAGAGGACTCTGTGATATTATACTACCTCCTGCAGTAAATGTATTATAAGAAAAAGGTCATATGATAAATTAATATCTTAATTGACTATAACAATATAAAAGTAGGTGAATATAACTTGTCCCTAAAACCAATTATTGACGTGTATTGCGTTAGGAATTCAGGACTATGTTTTTTTCACGGACTGAGTATACTCCAAGTACCTCAAGCTGATGATATCATGCGTTAGTCCGTAAACTCTAATTTTTCTATAAAGGGAAGTAACCGTTGCGAGGATTTTGTTCGTTTGTATGTATTTCATATTTGTTATATAATTATAATGGAACAAATTTCTGTATAACAAGGTGCTTTGAACATGGTCTTTCGTTGATGTTTTATTTGTTTGTATTTTATATGATAGACTTTATGTTAACTGTAAGTCTTTAAACTATATGATAAAGCCAGTTTTTCCTGGAATATATTTTACACAATATCAACAAATCCTTTACTAGCGGTATACATGTTACTTATAATTTCTCGCAGATTTTCGACATTTTGTTGAATTTGAAAACAATGTAATGTCCAGTGAACTAAAGGCTGGTCCACTATTTTATTATTTTTAATGTCTATAATCAAACTTTTTGTTCAAATATAGAACTTGCACTAGAAGAGAACAGAACGTTCTCTCCCGTACGAAAAAATAGATCTTGCAAAAGTCAGCGTTCACAAAGTTTTAGAATCCAAGATGGCGTCCAATATGGCCTCCATAGTTTATGTAAATGATAGATCATCTATAGTATATTTCAGTATAGTAATTTGATGAAAATATAATTCTGTTTTTGATAGAAAGTTAGAAACATGTCTCGATGTATAAGAAATAAACATTTCACTAGATTTTCTCTGATACAACAGTTACAGATAGTCATGCTAGTATTATCATTATGTAATGCCATATTGGTGCTAATTTCATTACCATATCTTTGTCACATGCCTTTTCTTGCTGTTACTAATCTTAGAACAAACAATTCCATCTTCCAAGAATTATATTGTACATTTACTATATCTTTTTCTTATTCATGTCACATAGTTTAAATTATTAAATGATAAACTCATAAATGTTGATTTTGAAGTTTGCTCAGATGACTCTAAGATTTTTTTCATTTGGTAAATGTGAATTGATTTGAACCTCAGAGTACAATATTGTGTCTGAAGACCTTTTAGAGGACTCTGTGATATTATACTACCGCCTGCAGTAAATGTATTATAAGAAAAAGGTCATATGATAAATTAACATCTTAATTGACTATAACAATATAAAAGTAGGTGAATATTACTTGTCCCTAAAACCAATTATTGACGTGTATTGCGTTAGGAATTCAGGACTATGTTTTTTTTTCACGGACTGAGTATACTCCAAGTACCTCAAGCTGATGATATCATGCGTTAGTCCGTAAACTCTAATTTTTCTATAAAGGGAAGTAACCGTTGCGAGGATTTTGTTCGTTTGTATGTATTTCATATTTGTTATATAATTTTAATGGAACAAATTTATGTATAACAAGGTGCTTTGAACATGGTCTTTCGTTGATGTTTTATTAGTTTGTATTTTATATGATAGACTTTATGTTAACTGTAAGTCTTTAAACTATATGATAAAGCCAGTTTTTCCTGGAATATATTTTACACAATATCAACAAATCCTTTACTAGCGGTATACATGTTACTTATAATTTCTCGCAGATTTTCGACATTTTGTTGAATTTGAAAACAATGTAATGTCCAGTGAACTAAAGGCTGGTCCACTATTTTATTATTTTTAATGTCTATGTTATAAATGCAAACACGTGACATTCAAATACCTTGTTAGGTTTTTGCCTATACTATGTGACATTTTGGAACGGTGAAAAATTATACCGTTTCATTTAACTAAAAAATGACCATTTTTTCAAAATAAAATCAATATACCGTTGATACATATGGGTTACATATAAGGAAGGGCGGGAACACCACGGTACATATTGGTTACAATATATTTGTAATATATTTTGTATTTACAGCCCCTTGTTCAGTAACTACTGTTAGCTAACGTTACGGATACGGGAAAACTCAACCCGAAGACAACTCAACCCGTGCATAACTCAACTCAAAGTTGGGACAACTCATCCAGATAGTAGGGGATTGAGTTGTCTCGGGTTGAGCTGTTCCGACACTTCCGTTACGGAACGTTTCGGAACGTTCGAGATAATTGAACAGGCTACTGAATACTTAGTGTTTTTTACTTGGAAGCGACTTGACCAGTTTTGTTATTAACTATAGAGCGGTTCATTGTTGTTATACATGTATATGATAATGGCATAATATACATATAATTTACAATGTATGTACTTCGTATATTACTTGAATATATAATATCAAAACATTAATGTGTATACTTTTGAATTATTGTCCTATACGAGTAGTCAACTTATAGTCTTGAATATAGTGTCCGAACGATAATGCAAATCACACTTTTAAACTTAATTAGAAAGTTTTATTTTCATTTAAGATAAATATGGTAGAATCGACTAATTTATATCATTGTCTTCATTGCTTAAAGACAATGTCATTTTATTTACAGTTCTGTTTATAAAAGATCCAATAATCGTTTGGTCACCATATACATCCACTACACCATGGGTTGTGTCCATTTAGTGATCATCCTTTTTTTACTAGGTATAACGCCGTGTCAACACAATTTAGGTCATTTCACGGCGTCCAGCGCACCTAACCTAGCTTTCCTGGACCATTGTCTATAATCAGTTCTCACCTACCCTTCCACAACGCCGGAAACTTCTCCATATTATCTAATCAATAGAGGAAAATTGACAATATTGTCAAATTTTCATGGAATGGTATAACCTCCCCGTGTAGGATTCGAACCCGTACCCCCATAGGGACACGAGATTCCAAATTCCGGCGCGCTACCAACTGATCTATCGACCCAGATATCATCATCCGAATAATGATGTTTTCAGTTGTGTTGTCTTTATAGAACATACGAAGCCGAGCTCATATTAAACTACATGTATACTTGTAATCTTAGAATGACCTCTCTCAATATTTAATTTCTTTGTTCTTTTGAGCAAGAAAATAAAAATATTATTATTATTATTATATACCACATTTGTATAGCGCTCTTTTCATATTGAATATATTTTCAAAAGCGCTTCACAATCATATGCATAATTAGGAAATAGAGTTTAGCTGAAAATGAAAATGGTTAAGAGATGATAAAATATAAAATAATAAAATGAAGACTAATATAAAACTAATAATTAGTGATCAATAAAGTGCTCATAGTAGTTCAAAAACAGCAACAAAAAAAACAAGTGGATTTTTAACTGTAAAAGATAGTGAATTAGTAATTATAGACTGTTGGTTAATAAACTGTTGGTAGAACGGCAGCCAATTGTTCGATGGGGAGTCGGGCTATATGCCCTGAAAATCCATGATTGCAAGATGTGAACTATGAGTGATTATAAACTTGTAGAAATATTTTACTGTCTATCTACATAAGCATTTACTGCTTCATGGTGAAGGTTAACTTTCAAACAAAATCATGAACAAATAACAATGTTAAAGATCAACTTCTCGTTGTTTCCTTGAAAAGAAGCCAAATATCTTAAATGTTTATAGTCTGGATTACCTGTTCCTTACCACTATCGTTATCGGGTCCGGCAAACCGTAATAATGACTGCCCCCCTCAGTTATTATTCAGGTAACAAAATTTTCGTTTACGTTTTTTTTTAATCTTGAATGATCATTTGCTGACGATAGTAACTTTAATAGGAGTTCAGTTCGATATAAGTCATTCGATTTCGATTTTTCTGATTGCACGTATATTTAGCGAACGATTAACAAAAAAAAACAAGTCTCGAAATGAACACAATTCGAACGTGGATTAGTCTTGTTAGAATTTCGGATACTTTATTTAGCATAAATATAACCGAACAACTAAATGTATCCACTGTAGTTCTTGTACAATGATCCTTTGATTTAAACCTGTGTAGTGAGAAATGTTCATTTGTAAATATAATTATCCAATGCCTAGTTCATAACATAGGGCGCGGCCATTATCACGCTTAGCCTGACGTATTTTTACCTGTCGAAGTACGACTGGAAACCAGACAAAAATGTTTAGTGCTCGGTCACTATGAAGCTGACACGTGAGTTATTAATCATCTACACCAGATTAAATTAATATCAACACCTGAGAAGTATTATTTTGTTTTGTTAAATTAGTCGCTTCAAACAATATCCTGTTCATTGGATAAAATTTAAACATTAAGGAAATGATAACTCTGGTTGTAAACAAGTCATATTGCCAAGAATGATTTAATTCACGATTACTACCTAGACATGTACCGTTATAACTAAATGAGAGAAGTACTTCCAGATAGCAGAGGTTATTTGGGCCAACGGTGGACAATCATCAGCAATGACTGTAGTTATGAGTCAATAAGGGACCTTTAAAGTAGTCAGTTAGTTCCCCTTGTATACTTTTGAAATAGGTAGGTCCAATTAGTTGGATTACTCTACTCGGATTTTACCTTTACTTTTCAATGTCAATTTACCAAAATTAATATTAAATAACTTTTTTGTAAATCATTTTATTTGTTTGAAATTCAAGCCAAGTATTTTTAGGGTAAAGAACTATCTAAATTTTATCACTTCTGTAAATATCTTCATTAAGAAAGATATTAGATGAAATATTTTGTTATCCTTACATAGGAATTCAATGATAAAATCCGAAGATTCCAACTGAAAGGACCTACTTACCGATTAGATTGCTGCAGATTTTATCAGGGAAAGATAACTGACTAAAGTCCCTAATTGCCAAACGTATACTCGTCATAGTAAAATACCGCAGTGAAATAAAGTAATGAGTCAATGAAGTGTCCACAAGGTAAAATTTTAGTAGAACCACTGTTGAAGGGACATCAATGGTCTGATGACTGAAGTCACCTTTTTCAGAGAATATATCAACTTGCTTTTACATAAGCAGATAAAAAATAATACATTTTCTTATGTTTTACTGGAAAAATGAATTTATAATTTAATGCCATTTCATATGTACGAAAGTTATGCTTAACGACGTTTTTGAACAAGTCTTTAGTCCTATTACTGCGGACAGTCGTCCTAAAAAACTGAATCTCAAAAGGTTTTTATTCTTTTTACTTGTACTAAAGCTTTGTTAATTAATTATACATACACCTTCACCGCTTGTTGATAATTGCTGTTACAAAACACCTAGTACAATATATTTTATGAAAAAAATAGTTATAAAGGTATGGAACTTGAAGTTTTTTTCATCCAAGATTAATGGCCAAGTTTGATAATTGAACGAGATAAAGGCGATTGTGAGCATATTAGTACTGATATTTTCAATATGTTTCTATGCAGTAATGAGCTAACTCTAATCACAATTTACCTGGAATTTTCATGGATTTTAATGGATTGAAAGGAATACCGTTAGACTAAATAACGGAGAGCATGTCGTCAGACACTCAACAGACATCGTCAATACCAGGAGTAAAATGCTAGAGATTATAAAGGGGAATAACTTTGTATAAATTATGTTTAATGTTAGCTCAGAGTTACTTCCCTTGGTAAAGTTTTTCATCAAACACTACTATGACGCGTTTCGTGCATTCTTCTGTCTCAAGACGCGTGGTACAATGGTGTTGTGTGTGTGTCCAAGCAACAGCTGCTAAGGCCTTTAAGACACTTGGTTTCTTGAGACATAATTTTCCTGACTGCAGCAAAAAAAGTAGTGAAATCCCTAGATTTCATGGATTTCATGAAATCCCTGATTACACAAATTCCCTGTAACATATAGATCTAATTATTGATCACATTTACCAAGATTACTTTTTTCATATCTAAAGGGAAATGATAAATAGAATAAGAATAAACAAGACTTCGCATTGTATTCAGTCCTATCCAACGGTTCCCAAGAAAGCAAGTAAGCAAAACGTCAACGACTACCATGGGATTTCTATTACTAGTATTTTTTCGAAAATATTTTCAATTATATTAGATACAAGACTTCGTAAGCGGGCTAATGATAATGATATTTAATCAAACACTCAATTCGGTTTTGTAAAAGATAGAAGCACGGTCGATTGCATTTTTGTTTTATCGTCAATCATTGACAAGGTTCTGAATAATGCTAGATAGAAAGTATATTGTTCTTTCATTGATTTCCAAAAATGTTTTGACTATGTATACAGAAATGGCATATGGTATAAATTAGTACAATTAGGAGTGTCTACTAAAATTATTAAAATATTACAAAGAATGTATGAAAATGTGAAGTCTTGTGTAAAAGTCAACGGTTCATTAACCGAGTACTTCGACACCTATATGGGTGTGAAACAAGGCGAACCTCTGTCTCCACTTTTATTTATATTTTTTGTTAATGATATGAAGTCTTATCTACAAAACACCACAGATAATGTTTTTACATTAGATCAACTTCAAATATATTTACTGTTATTTGCGGACGACACCGCCATTTTCGCATATTCTAAATGCGAGTTACAAAAACTACTTGATATATTACATTGTTATTGTAACGAATGGGGAATTGCTGTTAATATAAACAAAACTGTTATTATGGTATTTAAAAAAGGTAGTAGAATTGAAAATGATGAATTATTTTATGATGGTAATATACTACAAGTAGTAAAAACATTTACATACCTAGGTGTAACACTGTCATCTAATGGTCAGTTTTATCAAGCACAAAAATCGCACTCAAATCAAGCAAATCGAGCATTATATTCAATTAACTCACTTTTTGATATTGTATCATTGAAAGTATCGGAAAAAAGTTAAATTGTTTGATACAATGATAATGCCAATTTTAAGCTATGGGGCCGAGGTGTGGGGCTTCCACAAATCACCGGATATTGAAAAGATACATTTGAAATTCCTGAGGCAAATACTCGGCGTTCACAATAAAACAGCCTGTTCTGCTGTATATGCGGAATTTGGCCGCTTCCCACTGTATATCAAAAGACAAATAAGAATAATTAAATATTGGCAAAGAATAAATAAATTAAATACTTCTTTGATGTATGACTTACTGTACATGACCGATAACAACGGTGAATTAGTTGATACTTGGGCAATTAATGTAAAATCACTATTATCTAACCTTGGTTTTTCATTCCTATGAACAAGCTCTAATGTATCAAACTTACAAATTAACAGTGTTATTCAACGAATAATTGACAGTTACTTACAATCTTGGTATGGCTGTTTGAATTCATTTTCGCGTTTAGAAACGTACAAAATTTTTAAAACCAGTTTTGAATTTGAGAAATATTTAGATTTTATTGACAATGACAAGTATATACAGTACGGGGGCCAGAGGGGTCCACCGTGCAACCCCCTCTAAACTTTTTGCCACCCATGCTAAATTGTTCCCTAGGGTCCACTGAATCAGAATCGGCTTTGTCCTCAAAAATAAACTCTTGCGCACCACCTGAAATTTCACTGTTTCCACGGCAACCCCTTGTTTTTGTCGAAATTGTCGGTGTTTGTAAATCATTCATAACTTGAACACGTATTAAGCTAGAATAATAAAATTAGTGTCAAATTAAAGCTGAGACACTGAACGTTAGAAATATATGTAAAACTGTTCACTAAAATACAGTAAAATTCGTAACCGTAAAACATAAAAAATGCGGAAAAATATAGATTTTTTTTCAATTACATGCATATCTTTTAATTTTCAAACCCTTTGGATAAATAATACATATATTTTCTACAAAATACTTCAGGAAGGACTACTCTATCAGATTCAAAAGTATTTTCATGACAGAAGTACTATTTGTGTATGTAAAAACCGTTTCCATAGCAACCGCCATTTACAAGAAAAAACTACTATTTGGTGATTAAACTTGAAATGTTTGGTCAAATCTAACGGTAGGATTGCAATATTGATATTATATTATATCTGAGACTCGTATCTTTGATATTATTGCAGTTATCACTAAATTCAGTATCGATACCTTCATAAATATTGTTACGAACTCTTAATCAAAGCGCTGAAAGCACTGACTGTTTTTCGGTTGACAGTATTAAATCGTCTGAAAGTATGAAGACGATGGTCATTGTGCAGTGGTGGTCTGTTGAATAAAGTACTAATATATTAAGACTAAAGAGACTTTTGTTGTTTTGCTTTTGCTTAACTGAAAAATAATTACGCAGGAATATGATTTTGTAATTTAGGTTTTAAATTGTTTATCATTACTCTTTAAAATGTTATGTACGGCGGCCGACTAATCAACTTTCCCGGACATGTTATTTTTAACATTAATCGGTTTAACGTTTTGTCCTATCATATTACTTGCAACGTACTGTCAAAATGTGCCACATTTATTTACTGAATGATTGTTAAATTAAAATATTTGAATTGATAAAAGATTGACCAAACTATATTACAATGTGTCATAAAACCAAACGCAACTTACACATAATATTTGACAAAGCCGATTCTGATTCAGATGAACCCTAAGGAACAATTTAGCATGGGTGGCAAAAAGTCTAGAGGGGGGTGCACGGTGGACCCCTCTGGCCCCCGTACGATTTCTGTGTTGCCCAGAACACTAGTCATTGTCTGATTTATGGCTAGAGACATGCATCACGCTCACAAAGGGGAAATATAGAACGCAGAAACTGTAAACATAAATTACTATGTAACTTTTGGTTACAAACTGTAGTTATTATTCGTATTGAACCCCGACACGTTTCAATAAAACCGGGATCGGCTATACATTTGCCGAGACGCGGTAAAATCGGTTTATGTTAATCATTACCAGTCGTACAAAATGTACAAGTACTACTATTTATGCAAATTGGTCATTACATGCAATTTAAAATCAAAGCGCTGAAAGCGCTGAAGTTCAGCGCTTTCCTGACTATGCTTTCTGGCAACTTACATATCCTTCTTCCCATAATGTGAACAGGTAAGTTTCGTGACATAATCTCAATAACAATTTCAGAATTCTAGGCTGTTTAAGAAGCATTTATTTTGTTACAAGCATTTCTTAACTGACCAAGGAATTGTCACGGTCCCACGTTGGGCGAAAAATCATCACAGGGTAAAACAATTATACAGGCTGACCGGGGCTCGAACACATGACCTCTCTGTAGATAGATAGATAGATAGAGCTATCCGGCCGCTTACATATCCTTCTTCCCATAATATCAACAGCTCACAGGTAAATGTTGTGACACTTAATAAGATAATACACTTGTAACAACAAGATTCGCCAGTAAATCAGGTTGATACAATTCCTGCATGATACATTATATGATTATTGCTAAAGCTTCAGTGCATGGTAAGCGTCAATGCAACTTTCAGTTTCACTTCGCTATGCACATAATGCAGTCTATTGTCAGTCTATATCCGGAAATCATTTCACCGTTCCAATGAAAACGTGTGTACAAAAAACAATAGTATTTGTTCCATAGTTCGTGCAATTTAGCAATAATATGTAACAAATGTTGTTTGTACCACAGGTGCCCATTGCATTACAAAACACCAAATTATTATCAATTTTTACTTTAACATGCTCTAATTATCATAAAAAACCCAAATACAAAAATTCCAGCCAAAATTATGTTTTGTAAAAAAATATAAGGTATCCAACTCGATGAATTCCTTGTGAAATTTGCTCGGAAGAGATGTGACAGGTCTCCTTTCCAAGACTAAACACGCATTTCCCTATTTTTTAGCGCTAAAATCGAGTACTAAAAATGAAATAAACATAATAATAATGATCTGTCTTTAAACTATATTTGTTGAAAATTTGACTTAAATCGGACGAGCACTTACGTAGATACGAGCCCAAATATATATGTGACGCGTCATGACAAAACCTGCATTAATGACGTTGGTGACGTTGTCGGAAAATCCACTTTAAGGCAGTTCGCTACCCAATCTGCGCATGCGCGAATTTTTGTAGTGATTTACACGGATAAACTACGTTACGTCGTCACCGTCTAACGTATTTCCAAGTTTGTATGCTAACTGCTAAATAGTCGACTTTTTTAAATTAAGAATATACCATGTTCCCAACGTCATTTTTTTGTTACAATAACATACGAAAAAATCAAATAATGTACCTTAAACGCTCACAACTGTGTGAAATTTTAAATTATCTTAGTCGAGAAATAAATCAATTTTTGTCGATCGACGTGTAGCATACACTTTCAACACTCTTATCAAGAGTTGTCGTTCGTAGGTCTACGTGCACTTGCTAAAACGTTACTACACATGGTCATGTTTGGAGATTGAGCGATCATGTTTTCATCAAATAAATTCGGTCACGCTAAGGGCCACGCTTGCAGGTATGTTAAATCCTTAAACATTTTATGTATTTTAATATGCGTGTGTCATTTTGGTTGATAACATTTGTATGACTGTATTTTAAACTTCACTTATGACGCGGAAGTAGGATGACGCAATATGTAAACAATAATCAAGGTCATGGTGATTTATTTTTGATTCACAGTATTATTTACACATTTAATTTGAAAACATTGGTGAGTGGTGACGTAGATATTTTGATAAATTTATACGCTGACATGTGCTATTCGGAGTGGATGGTTAGAATTCGGAGGCAACTTGTCTAGACAACACGTCGCCAAAATCGTAGATATACAAAATGCGTTGAACAAATGCATTGATGTTTAGTTTTATTTTAGAGTCTATTCATGGAGACATTATTATTTTATTTTTCAGATTGTTTTCATAGAGTTTGATCATTCTGTTTGACTTGATGTAGATGTAAGAAAATAAGTTTGCTGTAACTCAATTCACAACAATAAAAGGTTTGTTTACATTTCATATCCCACCCACCATCTATGTGCTAAAGCTGGTCAGGGGCAGCTCAATATTTTTAATTGGGGGGGGGGAGATTTTTTATTTTCTTACCAACTATGTAATTTTTAGCATTATTGTTTGTAGGTGTTTATTTTAAGGGGGGGCAGTGCACCATTTTGTTAACATCAGCTGGTCTATTTATAACTTGTAAAAAGAGAAACTGACTGATATTTGCTTGAGAAGACAACATAGCACAAAAAGCATGATTTTTATCAGTAATGACAGATGTATAATAAAACATTTGTCTTTTATATATTAGATCAAGAAGTTAAAGTATCTTAAAGTATCCAAAAGACTATTATATAACTATTCTTCTATTTGTTATATTAGTAAATATTAATACTGCTGATATATGTGATTTGGAATTAGTTGTTTATTTTGAATTTTTGTATACCTCCTGCACAAAAACTGTCAATATGTTTCTTTCTTTCAGGTGCATGGTATTTATTTTTGCCATAATGATGATACTCAGCGAGCATGATAGATTGTTAGGGCACTCTTCAAACCAATTGGACTACAATACAATAAAAACATTTGTTTGACAAAACCACAAGTGATTGGTGAAATGCTATAAGCATTCGTTTTTTATAAAATGAAAATTAGAACTCAATTTGTTTGCTCATGACTTATCATTGATATGCTTTAAACAGCTTTGTTTTTGTTTGGATTTATGATGTCAAGACAATAGCAAATAATGCAACCTATGCACTAGTTACTGTAGAAAACCAGTCATCAGAATTTTTATTGTTGACAATGCTAAGAACCATGTCATTGTATCTGGTTCTCACTGGTAGCTATGAAGTGGTCACTTCTAGTCAGTTATTCACAGTTGTAAAGCATTATCTACTTTTCAGTGCTGTGACAAAATTTCAAAATCAAACCATCTTCATGACATCATTGAGGAGGTATTACTTGAAAATTGTAATATTATTAGATTTTTGTTTGTTTGAGTTACTTCCCTTGATTTGAAATACTATATACATGCATGTATACACCACCTTTGATTATATTTAATAAAGCGTATGATAGGTGTGTGAATCTTGTTAATCTATTTTTATTATTATATTTAATTGGAAAGATGTATAAGATAACAGAAAAAAAATTCTGGCCATGAATAGTATCTCATTGTATGATCATTTATTTCCATGTGTGAGATTCAAAGCACTTAGATTAGAATTGCAACAAACTAAAAAAATGCATGAATGAAGTAATCCTGGTGAATATGGCAACAAAAATACAATTTTACGGCACTAACACAAAAGTTAGTTTGTGTTTATAACTGGAATTGTTCTAGGGATTAACAAGGTATAGTATAAAGAACATGTCAAGAACATGTGAATTTCCCTTATCACAACTACATGTATTTAGAATATTTGGTTGCCATGGTGAATTCAGAAATAAAAAGTTTTTTATAAATATGTAGAGTAAAGATTTATTTATCACCCTTTTCAGAAGATTTGTGACATCAAACTTCCATGGTAGTCACAAAATATAGATTTTTAGAGGTTATTAAAGAAGTGGGTGGGGTAACCCTAACAGTGCTAAAATGTGTTAAAATTTATTACTTTTTTGACAAAACAGCAATATTATTATTGATATTAGCTTTTTTAATCTTAAACTATGAATAACAAACAGATAGTTGTAAAACATCTTTTTAGTTCAAATAAAGTCAACCAGAAATTAATAGACTTTGGAATTTTAATATCTGCTCAGATTTTGTGTTTCATATTGTGTTTAAAACAAATCAGATTTCTTTTAAAAGTTCAGTGACCTATTTGTTTTATATTTCTATCTGAAAATAACACATTGTATCAAACATTTTAACAAAATTTTGAAAAATATCATTTTAAGGTCGCAAAACAATGTTACGTAAAAATTAACATTTTCAATATATTTCTTAAAAGTGGGTGGGGTAATTATCATGTTTGTGAGAACATTTTGCGAAAATTGATCGATAAAAGTCTGTAAGAAAGGGAGATATATCTAATTTTAGTAGATATATATCAGTACATTACAAAAATAACCATAATTTGATGACAAATAGGCTATTTTATTTCACATCTGACAGATAATATGGTATTTTAACGTATTTTGGCGGGAAATTTACACATTTTGGGTGCCATCTTTAAATGGCTGTAACTTTTTAAAAAGGACGGTGACCTATTGTTTTTTTCATTTCTTTTCAAAAATGAGTCGTAGTTTGATCTTTCTAACAGAGAAATAAAAAAATTCCATCATAGGTATGTTTGTATCGTTATGTAGAAATGGACCGTTTGAGAATTTATTTTAAAAGTGGGTGGGGTAATTATCGTTTTTGCACGAATTTTATGCCACCCTCGAGTATTAGAATTTTGTGAAACTGTTTGATTTGAGGGATAGATTCACTTATAATCGTCCATCACAAAAATAACCATCATTAACCATCATTAAATCAGAAATAGGCTCTTTCCTACGCATCTGACAGATATATGGTATTTTTGACGTATTTTGGCGGGAAATTAACACATTTTTGGGGGTCATTTTTAAATTGCTGTAACTTCTTAAAATGGACGGTGACCTATCTTTTTTTTTCGATGAATTTACTTCAAATGAGCAAATAAACAAAATTATGAATGTTAGAAAAAAATTCCATTATACACTTTTTTCCTCCCGAACTCCCTTAAAAGTTACGTCATATAATTTTCGTCACGCATGTTTACGAGCGGACAGTTTTAGCTCGACGTAGATTTGAATTTCTACCTTCATAGAGTTTACAGTTTACTCGTTCTCGATAGATTGTTTTTAAAGTGGGAGAGGAACGTGTCGTTAAGTAAATCCCAGTATATTATGTTATATTTTAGAGTTAAAATAATTAATTAGATAGGATTATTACAGAACTCCTCACAATCCTATTACCGGTTAATTTTGAATATTTTCTGTGATAACATTTTTGTTATTTTCATGTAACAAATAAAAATTTGTAACTTGTATTTCGATCCCTGCTTAATCAATGCATACATAAAAAGGGATAATAAACTCAAAGTTTTGTGCCCAAAATACGTGCCTCAAACGCAAGAGGAAATTGTCCAAAATAGAACGGACGAGCATTCATTTGTCGTATCTTTCGCCACGAAGTATAACCACAATTGTATATGACGCCATTTTCGGTGAAATCAGAATTTGGTAAACTTTCCTTGTTCGTTTAAAGGTTCAAGGTAGAGGACAATATCATAAATCTACACGTTTTATGGCAGCGGGTGAATGTAATTTATTCACTGAGCTCCGAGGGGAACGCAAATCAAGCCGAATTCGGCGAACAATAAACAATATCAAACGTTATCAAGTGTTTCGTAATATATTGCATTTACAATTTATGAACACTTAGACAAAACGTAGGTAGGTCTTTACAAGTGAAGTATCAATATAACAATATATCTAAACTATCCCAGTTAGATCTAATTTTATTCAGAGTCATAAATTAATAGCTGACACGTACCATAGTCTCTGATTTAATCTTTCAGTGATTTACAAGTATATTTTGTGGTTTCAAAAGTTTGTTGGCGTTCTTATTTCTATTCTGATCGGAAAGTATTTCTATAATCGATAATCGATATTAAAGATACGCACTCTCATTCACCTCGGTTGAATGTTTTACTCTAAAGGTATCGAAAAACTTGATAGCCTCTGGGTCCCAAAATTGACACTAGAGTGAATTTTCGAATTGCGCACGTATTTCTATCCCTGCTTAATCAATGCATATATAAAGAAAAGGGATAATAAACTCAAAGTTGTGTGCTCCAAATACGTGTCTCAAACGCAAGAAGAAGTTGTCCAAAATAAAACAGACGAACGACATATAAACCGAACGTTTGAGTCGGCGGGAATAAGAATCAAAATCCTTCTTTATTCATCACAATGCACCTTAAATCATTCAGCAAATGATGATATAGTAACAACATATCGTTAAATGTGCAAAATTGAGTTAAACATAACTATCACTTGTGGACATGACCCGATATCGCCCAAAGTTTGAAAGCAGCTATTATGGAAATTCTACCTTTAGCGGGTAATTGTATATATGATTATAGAATTAACTGAATATTTTGGTTGCTGAGGAAACAACGAAACTTATCATTAACACAGTAAAATGTAATACCCATATAACTATGCATGTATACATATCATTAGTGGTCTTTTAACAGTATGACGTAACGTCATTATATTTATTTTGACATTATTCTGAGGAATACCATGGGTATACTTTAGATTACTATAGCGTCAAAAGTAAGCTGTATTTCCGAAAGCGGTTTTCGACTTAAAAAACTACAAACCTTTTCCTATGTAAAATGCAAAAACATAAAAATCGAAAATTTTGTCATTAAGGCAGGTTTTTCCATGACGCGGCTCATATGTATACTTATAAGTTTAGTTAAGTGTATAAAGCCATCCAGACATGACCAAACGCTTTAAAATCATTGTAACACTTCAATGATGATATTCAAATAAATCGCGATCGAATGCAAGCCGGTCATCTTGCCTAATTACCCTCGATAATTTCAATGTTAATAGAGTTCGACTCTTTCCGGCGACTTCGTTCATCTCCGTGGGTTGAGTAACGTCATAAAAAATACTTCGATATCTTTGCGCGTATTAATATCAAGGGGCATGTTCCACAAGGCTATCGCTAGCTAGCGCTTTTTGAAAGCAATTTTGTGTAGCATATTAGCGCTCGCCTTGTGAAACGTGCCTAATATAAAAGGAAAACTTTGAGACAGCTTGTTTTTAATGATTTTATGTTCCATATGATGCACTTTTGTCTGTAATTTCGTAGAATATCGACAATTTGTACATACTATGAAAGAAAATTGCGTGGTTGGGGTAAGATAGAGGTCGGAAGAACTACTTTGTCTTAGACTTGGGTTGGCTAAACCTGAAACGCCTGTCGAGATGGTCGTAATAAGTTAAGCGCTTAAAGCGCTTAACTTAATAAAAATCACGTTTAATCGCTTTTCGTGACAATAATCAACATAGAGTTCATTATTTTTCCTATGTACATAATTCCATCCCGGATATGGTGTCCGGATACCGGAAGATTCCCATACATGATTTTTATTAATGTTAACAATTGAAAATAGATTTATTTATTTATTTGTTTGCTAATATCGTATTTTATTTACTCATTGAAAACATTAAATATTTTCATTAAAGTCATAGTTACACTTTGTTATTACATTTTCGAGTTACTGTTTAAAGAGGAACATTCCAATATTTCATTTAGTTTCAAGCATGCCAGTTTATGTCCATGCATGTTGAATAAACAAATGGTGTTGATGTTGCTGGATTTATTCAGTGTGCTGATATTTATGTCTAGATTAAAAGAAGTATTTCATGATTGTGACTTATGGTATATTAATGTACATTTAACAGATAAAGTTTCATGTAAATGTTACCTATCAAACGATAATTCTGAATATAATACAGTGAAAAATACAATCAAGGCTCACTAAAACAAATCCAACTTCAGCTTGAATATACAACCTAGTTGTTGAATTATCATCTTGTCGAGCCTATGTTCCTGAACAGATCGAATATTGTACCAAACTGTATATTAAATATAGAATCTCCAGCATCCAATAAGTATGATAGTACTTTATATACTTAAAAAAACAACGAATGCTATCATATAAAAACCCAAACATAAATAATGGGTTGACTTTAAACCTCTTGACAAAGCCACCATCTCTACAAAGCCACTTTAATTAATAGATTTCTGGAAAGTGGCTTTGTATAGAGGTTAGTTAGTTTCTTTTTCTGGTATTCCAATGAATACTGTATTAACATGTACAGTAACAAAGTACATGTGTACAAACAGCACCATTTAGCAGGTAAATTTCATACAATGAGAGTTCTGCATTCTATCTTTAAAGTGACAAAATGTTATTCTACATACTTTAATTCCATTTTCTGACCACAACAAGTGACTGCAGCTATACATGTTTATTAAATCGAACAACTCCAGTGCTTTCAGTGCTTTGATTTGTTTAGTTTTGTTTTGTGAGAAGAGAAAACATGCTGATATATTTACAACTGTAGCGTGTTCAATTACACAAAACGTTACAGAACGTTACATAACGATGCATTCGGAACTCCTCGGCCATTCGCTGCGAATACTCTAATCTAATATACAAATATGCGATCGTTAAGGCAATGAGTGATGTTTCAAAATTTACGGACTAAAAACGAAACATCACTCAATGCCTAAACGACCATATATTTGTTTACTTTAACACCGGTAGTTTCAAAATAGCGTCTAAATATGTCCGAGATTTTTCGCAGCAAATGGCCGAGGAGTTCCGAATGTATCGTTACGGAACGTTCTGTAACGTTCGCGGTAACTGAACTCACTACTGGATAAATGTACAAATGAACATGTTAGGTACAGAAAGAAGTTATAAATTGGATCGTAATGTGTACATTTATAAATCCACTGTATAGATAAACTGATAATGATATTCAAAATGTCAACAACGCTGTGAAAATGTGCTATGCAATTGTCAAGATTAAGTGGGTTTACTTATAAAGTTATTGGTATATTGAACAAAATGTATCTTTTCATGACTTGCATTTTTTTAATGTTTGGCTCTTTTAAGGTTTGATTCTTTTTCGGCGTAGCTGTCTAAGCTGGATTTTGACCTACATTTCTGTATAATGACGTCTGTCTGGGGATTTCGGAAATCCGCCGTTCTATTGGATGATTTTATAAGCATTTAAAATGACGTACGGGGGAAACAGAGAAAATCCCCTCTTCGATTGGATGGCCCTGACACGCGCGAAAAAATAAAGGCCACACTATTGTAATGCAGTGTTTTACGAAATTTTGCTTCGTTCGTAGATTATTTTTTTTGGGTAGACTTCTATTGCTTTCCAAAGTGTTATTTATATTGTAACAATAAAAAGTTACGTGTCAAACACAATATTTTATGGGCAAAATGAATTACGTCTCCAGATGTGAACCGGTTTCTAGTAAAAAGTCTGACATATTACCCAATAATTATTAAGTTAGCCTCACTACGTCCAGTTTCCGGGGTTTACACTTTGAGAGTCACAGCTCCACATATATTTATTTATCCGCAGATTTATTGATACGTAACTTTTAAGGTTCTGGAACTGTAACTAACTTCGGTAAACTTCGACACTCGATACAATCCGGTTTTTCCCGATTACCTATCTTCGTCAAGTTTCGTAATTGCTATTTTTAGAAATTTTTCCAGAAGTCATAGGGTAACGCATTTTCCGAAAATGGCGAAACCAGCCCTGCGTTCAGTTACCGCGAACGTTCTGTAACGTTCTGTAACGTTCGCTTTAACAGTCATAATTGAACGGCCTGTTAGCGGAAAACGTTTAAGGCCAACAGCTAACGGTTTTAGTATATGGTACGCGAATATGAAACAACCTGAAACAAAATAGTTCCAGTACATTTTGCAAAATAGTAACTGCCATAGCGAATAGACTATATCCGAAATTCAAATATTTGGGTTTTCCCCTCCGGTACAAACAAACTTTCACTGTTTCAATGAAAACGTGTGTAAAAAAGAACAGTAGTATTTAATCCATAGTTCGTGTTGTTTAGCAATAATGTGTAGACAACTTTGTTTGTACCGCCTGTGCACGGACGGAAAACCCATAAATTTATTTTCTGGATTAGGTCTAACGAAGTCGACCGATGGTGTTACTCCCGTTGATTTAGATCAATACATGTACAAAAAACAAGTAAACAAGTCCTCCTCTCCGAATTCTTCTAATAAAATAGAAGTAACGACTCTCTTGCCCGCCATCTTTAAACGTTCGCACTTCAACGGGTCGTTCAATTAACCGTTCATAACGATAACTGTGTTTGGCTAACGCTAACTGCTAACTGAACGCAGCCCAGACGCTCTACAGCGTGATCGTAGTTAGTTATCGTAAAAATAATGGTTTATCGACATAAAAACAATGAAAAGCCGTAGTGGATCATAACTTTTGCGTTGATTCTGTTTGTACAGGTGTAAAATACATTTTTTTCATCTTTTTTTGCGATGTAAATTGGGTATGACTGAAACACGAAATGGAGATTTTGAGGCGAAATGGACGAAATGGAGAATTTGGGGCAAAATGGGGTTTTGATTGTTTAATCTATTTTGTGTACTGAAAATGAACAAAGGTAAAATAAACTACACAAATATCGATAAACTGGAAAGAATGTTTAACTTATATTGATTTATTGCCGAATTCCCACAAATAATCGTATCAAAGTCAGCATATAAAGACAAAATCGTTGCACATTTTCTGTTTTTAATATCATCATATTCTAATTATAAAAAAAAGCTAAGGCACATAATATGCCAACATTACTAACTCTAGTGTCCAACTGTTAGTGCAAAAAACGACAACAGCAGAAAACATAGCTGGTACAAGTTTAATCCCCAAATAGTCCCCTCAAGCTTGCCAAAAAGCAATGGAGAGAAGGTTTTTATATGATAAAGAGTTTAACATACATTTTCCATCTCAAATACCAATTTTAGATGATATATTTGTATAAAGTAGTATTATTTGTAATTGACCATTTTGACGTTATTTTTCTCTATAAAATCTCTTGCAGTTTCAGTACAGAAATCTAATACAAATTCTTATAAAAACTTTTAGAAACGGTAAAATTTCTTAAATTTTTCATTATATAGGCAGTTAATACTGCAGAAAATTTTAAAACTAGTTGCATGTGTCTAACTAACTTCTAACTTGAGATATTTGCTTTTAAAGATAGGGTAATTTTTTTTAACATTCTCAAAAACTCGGATTTTTGCTTGGGGGTACATGTATGCAAATCTCTGTATTTTTATATGTATTTGTCCAAAGTGTAACCTGGTTGCTCTGATTTGTCATTACATGACTGTATAACAAGAAAATGGATTAAAACTTGGAAATAAAACAGCAGAATTTGAAAAAAAAAGTTCTTTCACTTTTTGTCCCAGCACAATTTACGGTCTTTCTGAAAATCAAGGGTCACGTTATAAAAATGCACATAACTTAAGTTACAAACGGTAAATTTCTTTAAAATTTCAGCATTCAATGTCTTTAATAGTATAGATTCAAGAAACAATATCAGTATAAGAATTGTGGAAGGTCACCATTACAGTTCCAGAACCTTAAGAATAAATTCATAATTTTTGTTTTGTAGCATTAATGAATAGGTTTTCACAATGCAATTCTCAAAAATCTTCTTGTCTGAAACTACAAGGCCTCGAGCTTTCATATTTGGTATATAACATCATCTAGAGGTCCTCCATCACAGTTGTTCAAATTATGCCCCTGGGTCAAAATTGACCCCACCCCATGAATCACAATATTACATTGAATTATATAAGGAAAAGTTCAAACAACATCTTCTCTTGAACCGCTTATGATAATTTGCCCAAACTCAACAGGAAAGGTCCGTGGGTGGTTCCCTACCAAAATTGTTCAAATAGGTCTGATTGGTTGGATAAGTAGGACACTGGGTCAAAAAATAGGTTTTAACATTAGTGGTCCTCTGTAAATGGCTCTTCTGTGACCTTTGACCTTTTTCTCAGGTGAGCACCCAGGGCCCTTTGGGCTCTCTTGTTTTTAAATCGACGCCGTTTGTCTTTTTTAAAGACATTTCTTGTTTCTTCTAAGGTCTGTTTCTTTTAAACTCTGCTTCTTTTAGTGGACTTGCTTCCCAATCAAGTCCATGTTTTCAATGGAAGACTTACTTCCCGAGTAAGTATCCTTTTTATTGGACTTGCTTCCCAAGCAATTCTATTTTTTCTTCGGGAGACTTACCTCCCAAGTAAGTATCTCTGATTTTCTTTAGCCTCCAAATAAATCATTTCCTTCGGAAGACGTTCTTTTCAAGTAATTAAGTCTTTCTTTTCGTTGGCGGACATGCTTCCAAAGCAAGTCACTCTTAGATTTGCAGACTTGCTTATTTACTCTCTTTGGTTTTTTTTATCTTTTTTTCTATACTGCTAATTTATATTCTTATTTCATTTTAAAATGCAAAACATTTTATACACAATACACGGACCGGTGAGAAAACATGTATTACGACAAAAATGATTATTTTGACTGCAATACATGTACAAAATTATGCATGCTACTAATGTGTGTGAAGACTGCAGTAACAAAATTACAACAGTACTGATTTTATGTTAAAAGCATATGTGTAAATTTACGCACTTCTGAGTCTGTTTTTTTCACATTCTGCATGGTTCGTAAATTTACACACTTTACACATCTGAACCATTATACAATGATGGTGACACTTTGTTAATTCTAAAATTTAATTGACCGTGACCACTTAATGCAGGTAAATTGATCAATTTTTAAGGAAATGGGTGACCACTGGCCACAGACAGCAGGTGGCTGCTTGTAACAGGTGCAAAATAGAGGGATTTTCATTGGGAGGAAGCCAGATTGGCTGCTTACAGCAGGTGACCGCTTATTACAGGTGGCTGTTAATGCAGGTTATACTGTATATCCTAAACAATGATGACTTAATCATGGAGAAAATACAAAATAAAAAGTATAATATATCAATAACTGAATTTATGTTGAGCTTTATGAATTATCTTTTAACTTAAAACCGACGAGTGTTACGGTTTGTTATGTTGTTTTATTTAGCATTTAATAGTCCAACTTTCGATTTCAATTTCCATCGATTTCTAAGAGACAGTGTTCATTAAGATTCTTATGGAATATTGATCGTGAGTTTAAAAAAAAGAACTTTATACTCTTTTTTGTTGTATTATAAATATTGTACTTCATAATCAGCTAACGTCACTTGATTTATCGTTAAGAAAAATAGGTCGTCCACTAAACATATTATTCAATACAGAGGTTATGTTATTGTTTCAACAGGTGCGTACTACCATAGTGACTTGATGACGTATGAAGCCACACATAAATACTGGGACATTCCCTTAACAACGATGACTTTGCCATGAAGAGGATGAAATAAAACTGTTATATATATCAATTATTGTATTTCATGTCGAGATTCGGTGAGTAAACTGAGATTAATACTCTTTTCACTTAAAACCAGTTATGATAAATTGAGTGATACGGTTTGTCATATTTTTGTCTAATATTTAATATTCCAACTTTCGATTTCAGTTTTGTTTTTTACAAGAGGCAATATTCAGGAAGACTTCAAATGGACTATTTATTGTAATTCAATATACGGGCTAAAAATTTCTTTCTTGACCATAAAACTGTTTCAATTAGATTTGTATGTTTTTTTTTATTTTCTCCTTTCGACAAACAATTGTTATTTTCGGCTCCATGTATATACCGATATGCACTTGATTTACCTGAAATACATCAGATTTATCGAAATTCATTTAATATATAATTATTCAATTGGTATACAGCCATTCCCCAGGAATGGGTACCATTTTGGAAAAAAAACGAGTATCCACGTTATATACGACTATATACTTGTTGGTATAATCACTTGGAAATACAAAATACGATTGTTGATGCTAAATCAGGGCGGGTAATCCCGTGGTTACGTTTGATTACGATAACATTGTGTCAACTTTGATGGCGGCGCCTATGAATTTAAAGGTATATTTGCTATTTTTTCTTCATTTGAATTTTCTATATAGCCCATGTTCCAGCGACATAAAAGCCAATTATAGTGGTGTATAACTTATCAATATGTTTTTTGTACTTTTCCTGATTACCTTGCAGAAAAAAATGAAGCGGCGATGTTTTTTCGTAAAAATTCGTTGTAAAGTTGGGTCACAAAATATATATTACGTATTTAATTAACAACGCAATGAGTCTGTTTTGGAACGAAATTTGTGGCGAACTTCTTTAAATTGTAAAAATCCAAACATATCCACCACATCGGAGATTTTTAAATTCAAGACAAACAAACTTTCCAATTTACTTAATTTTAATTTCATACTTTGTAAATATAATGCATAGTACAACGTACATGTTAACAACACAAAAAACTTAATAAATCTGAACCTCTGGCTACAAAAAACCGGAGTTTATATAGTACTTTCAGCTCCGCCGGAGCACGGATTAAAGTAGGCTCCGTCGGAGCCAAGTTAATAGGACTCCGCCGGAGCAAATTAAAGGACCCCGCCGGAGCAAAATTAATATATATGTTTATTAGTTATATGAGCTCCGCCATAGGAATAACACAAAGCTCTACCGGAGCTAAGTTCATCGTGAATACACGACAAAATTTGTTAAAACATGTACCGCGATTATCAACTGAGCTAAATATGTAATCCTACATATGTAAATATTAGTTTTTTTATGATGTTATATGAAAAAATAGGAATGATAACATTAGGTCACCAATCAATGAAATGGTAACATTGTGTTTCTGTTTTCAATAGATCGTCCTAAATGTTTATATTTCCAGCCTTTGCTTGTTTATACTTTAGTCAAATAGATGTCATGTATATACAATTTAAGGTTTAGGTCCATATTTTTCTGCATAAAATTGCAAATGACCAAACAAAGCAAAGAAACTTCTGTAGAACTTGAATATAACAGCAATTAAAGAACTTATCCCCCTATGCTTTGATGATATAGCGTTGCATCAAAACCCCTTCAACTCTGAATAAGGGACCAGGATAGGGGTCATGTTTCTGGTACGGTTATAATGATGTTAAGTTGACAATAGAGGACGAGATTTAAACGGCTTAGCTTTTGACACATTGGTAATGAACTCCGAACATCCTTCATAGATTCCACAACATTTCACTTTCGCTTATTTTTGTTCATGAAGTTTGACATTTTTAGGGTTAATGTATTTACCGAAAAAAACCAGAAAACCCAAGACATTTATTAATAAACGAAATCTTTCTATTGTACTTACAACGATTGTCTGTCGCATCTTAATAATTGCATTTTTACTTAATATTGATACTAACACATCAAAATTGTTCAAATGTCATTGGCAACAAGTATTCTAAAACATTTAAACACATATTTTTAAAGTAAAACGTGATTTATAAGCTCAAGATACAACTCCAATGAGTGTCTTTCGGGTTTTTTTTCATGAATATTCGGGTTTTCCGTTTTTTTTTCGGTAAATACATTAACCCTAAAAATGTCAAACTCCATAAACAAACAATAAGCGAAAGTGAAATGTTGTGGAATCTATGAAGGATGTTGATTTTCGTTGTTTCATTGCTCGGAGTTCATTGCAAATGTGTCAAAAGGTAAGCAGTTTAAATCTCGTCCTCTATTGTCAACTTAACATCATTATAACCGTACCAGAAACATGACCCCTATCCCGGTCCCTAATTCAGAGTTGAAGGGGTTTTGATGCAATGCTATATCATCAAAGCATAGAGGGATAAGTTATAAAATTGCTGTTAAAATTTAAGTTTCTGCAGAAGTTTCTTTGCTTTGTTTGGTCATTTGCAATTTTATGCAGAAAAATATGGACCTAAACGTTAACTAGGAATTTATCATTGAAGTCCTATGGAAAGATAACAAAATATTTCATCTTATATCAGTCTGGTTAATGAAGATATTAACAGAAATGGTAAATTTAGATAGTTCTTTATCCTAAAAATACTAAGTTTGAATTTCAAACAAATTATATGATTTACAAAAAAGTTATTTAAGATTAATTTTTGCAAATTGACATTGGAAAGTGAGGGTTAAATCCGAGTAATCCAACTAATTGGACATACCTATTTGAAGAGTATACAAGGAGAAATTACTAAAGTCCCTAATTCACAGCGACCTGCTCAAATAACAATTTGTCTTTTATCAGTATTCGTCTTTCCTTCTATTAATGCGGATAACTTCTCTATAATAAAAGTAGAAATTTTGGTTTCGACCTAGCAGCTTCTTTGTGACTCTATATTCGAAAGCCTAGTTGTTACTACTGCACCACTAAGATTTTGTTTCTGAAATAAGCAGTTCAAATATCAGTATTTTGTCGTGCATTTGTACTTTTTTCCATAGAAAACCGCGTAGTTTCTTAAAAAGCAACGATCGGGAACGGGTTATTAAGTGAAAAACACTTTCATATAGATAAGATTTTTATTAGGTTAGATTATTTATAATACTTAAACATCATGTAAAACTTATGTGAAAAAACATATACAGTATGTTTTACATGGCATGACTTTAAACATTAACAAGAGCTTTCCAACAATTGCATTCGAACATTAAATAAAATTGTTTAGAAGTTTAACAGAGAATAAAATAGGAAGTAAAACATAAAATATTTTAGTTTAATCCTTTCATAGTTAATAGACATGGCACAAATACTATTATAATAAATTTACTTAAGTTGGGAAACAAACACGTTTTTTGTTTTTTTGTATTATGCTTGTTGCAGCATATTTTAACTTATATATATACATAATCAGTTTATATGTATAGAGCAATTTAAAATGATCGTCTGCCATAACGGGTGGCGCATTGATACACTAGTAATCCGAACTATATCTCAAGCGTAAGAATATTCGCTGCTATAATGTGCGCCTCAGTAGGGATGATTACGTTATCTTATGCAATAAAGTGGTATCAACGAATCAGTCACGACCCGTCGTGCTTGTGCTTGTTGTCAGTAGAGATGTTACATCATCTTATGTAATAGAATGGTTCTATTGGAAAAGTTTGAAGATCGTCGTAAATGACTACGAATGATGTCTAAATAGTGGACTTCATTTATTTTACATAGAGATGTAGTAGAATAAATGTGCATTAATGATAACTTTTAAGCGGCAGTTATTGAATTGTTTTAAGAATGACCCCTTTACTTGTGGTGATTGTGAGAAAAAATCAGCTGTTTGTTCACCTGTCCGGTTTACCGGTTGTATTTATTGGTTGATTGTATAAAGTGTTTTGAACCGTAACAGTGCTGGTTTACCTATCAAACTTATATCACTGAACTACCCTGCGTTCAGTAACTACTGTTAGCTAACGTTACGGGTACGGGAGAACTCAACCCGAAGACAACACAACCCGTGCAATACTCAACTTAAAGTTGGGACAACTCAATCCGTTAGTAGGAGATTGTGTTGTCTCGGGTTGAGTTGTCTAGGGGTTGAGTTGTTCCGACACTTCCGTTACAGAACTTTTTTGAACGTTCAAGGTAACTGAACACGCTGCTTTTTTGTGAACGAATGTTTTGTTGAAACCGGAAATCTAATTCCCCTTATAAACCCGAACAAATTCAGTGCCTTCAGCGCTTTGATTTATCACTTCTTTTGTTTAAACTGTAAGTCCAATATTCTTTAGGATTTTAGGTCCTATATTATTGATTAGCGGCGGTTAAACTGTCTGAGATATGGGTAGTATAAAAACGGTGCATACATTTAATGTTCGGTGTGTCAGCCGCTTATATCCTCGAACATTATAACAGCCATTATTATTTACTTACACTACAAGTGCAATAAACTGCAAAACCTGGTGATTTAAATTGTTTGGAGATATCCGCCCAAACAAATATATAAATCTTGATTTTAGACGTTATTAATCCTTAGATACAAAGTCTGCAAATATTTACTTAAAAACATCTGACAACCGAAATATTTACTGCACATAGATAAATCACCGATAAGCGCAATGAGTTATGGGACAAAGTAGGCCTATGAATATGTTTATATTCTCTTGTATAAAATGGTTAAAAGATCGTTTTTTTGAACAGAAAAAATCAGGTTTAGATACATATCATTCCATATAATGCTGGTTTGTTTGTTATTTAAACAAGCAAACATGAGAAGAAGAACAAATGTACACGAATTTAAACCTACATTCACTAAATGGAATTAAGAATGACATGTATTGTCTCTAGATTAAAGAAAAAAAATAGTCTTATCCTATAATAATGATAATCAAAGCACTGGAGTGCTGGACGAACGATGTCCTGAACTTATTTATTAATTAAAGAATATATAATTATGTCAAAATATAAATATTATCTATAAAATAATGTATTAAGTATCAATTAATAGAAACAAAAGCAGTCCAAGGACAGCACTAGACTTTTCAAGTGTTCTGCTCATGGAAAGGTTTATCTTACTTTATCAAACAAAAAAAATCAGTCAAAGAATAGTTAGGTTCCAAATCATATAGTTATATAAAGAGGCATAACTTCTATAACAAGACTTGTATTTTATGGAACATTTCAAATAGCAATTTTTACTTTACTGACATGTGTAAAAAGATTGTACTAATAATTGGTAAACTTGTTTCTACAACCTTTATTCAAATATGTCCAAAATGTTCACTTATAACGGAAAACATTGTGACACATTTATTATTGCTTTGTGAAGCCAACAATTGTATAAGAAAGTGTATGTTTCTTAACTATATTACAAAGTTTGGATATTCTTACTTCGATATTTTGATTTGTGAAAGTCCACATGATCAATGCATCAGCTTGCTTTGGTCAGCCGTTGATATGAATGACAATTTTTAATTAATTGGTGTTTCACTAAATATTTATGTATGTTGTGGTATTAATATATGTGTACATGATTCATTAAATTAAATTGCATTATTTAGAACGTGTATTAATACAGAACCCTACATATTCAAGTTAAATTGTAAAGTTCTTGAATTTGTAATTCTTTCTATCATTCTCATTCCAAGAGGCTATCAAGATTCTCGATAATAGTGTTCTTGATAACCTCGGGTACGAGAATGTTCTTATTATACGCAAGTATTTTGTGATCTGATACATTTAGCTATGCATAATGTATAGAAAATGTATTGTGTGATTTAAGTTTAGTTGTATAATTTGTATGTTTATTCAATGTATATGCTCTCCAAATTGAAGGAGGAAATAAAGATTATTAGACCAGTATTTACTCTATTAAATATATTTGGTGGGTGGAGTTTCACTCTGGGCATGTAAGTTGTTAATATTCGCATACAGCGATAGTTAGTGAGTCGCTTATATTAATCGTGGAAAAAACTAGGTCAACGTTTTGTTTATCCGAATTAATGTTTGATAAAAACCATCATGGCTTTACCCAACTCTTTTCTGATCCGCTATCGTAATGTAAAATATATACAATTCTTGAATGTATTAATTTTAAACGCTTTCCGCAATTTATATAATCTTTGAAACGACAAGCTCCGTCCTAGACATAAAGGTATTGAAGGCGGAGTCTATGATGGAGCGAGAAGGCAGGTTTTATAGCACCACCTGGTGTTAGGAAAATAAAAACAATGTACATTTGTGAATGACTTTAAAGGAGAATATAAGTGGTTTTAAAACGTAAATTTCCTGATTATTTGATTATTAAGATTCATTTGCGCAAATTGTTACATTTTTAAACAAAACTGTTATCAAAAATCGTTGGTTAAAAGTCGCTATAATTCAGGTTTAGTAAGCATGGTCACCAGCATTACCTCATTTTGCATTTACTTTCGGTTCGGTATAAAAACCCGTCGTTCCGGGCCGAATCACGGAATTGTTATACAAATGACACTTTTTAACAATTTATAATAATCTTTTAATACGTTGTTTGCTCTTGATAAAGTGATTTAAATTATCTTATTGTTACAATAATTAACATCTTTTTAAGATACAATAAGAAAACATTTATTCGTGTCTAATTCTTAACAAAAATACTGAAAAAAAATCAATAACCAGAAAATTAAATTAACTATTAAATAAAAAAAGATTGCTTCCAGTTAGCAACCAGACAAAATAACTTTACTATTTGTTCATCATTTGTGTGGTACATGTATGTGACAAATTCCTTTATAGATAATTAAACTTAGGGTCATAAGCAAGTAATTGATTTCTTGTTAGCATCGCATCAAAGAACCGATTTCCGGAAACAATAAAATATTATAACACGCCGACAAAGACGACACGCTTGGCGACGTATTGATATTATCTCTGATGGAATTCAGTTGTGTTGACAAAACACATGTCACTTAAGGACTATGTAATTTACGAATGTCCTTCATGACTTTAAAATAGGTGTGGTTGCAATAATTGAAATTTACAAATTATTTTCATAAATTTCAGTTTTCATTTTAATCCTAATGAAATAAATAAGTAAGTTTAATAGAAAAATATCAAAAAAGAGGTTTAGTAATATTTATTTTTTATGAAAAAAGTGAGTTTAAACATGTAAACTTTTGTGCAAGTTTACATGAAGTACAGTGAAAACAGTTAAAATAAAATCTTCCAATCAGATTGTGTACACCCCCGTACAGATGCACTAAGAGTTAAAAATACAAATTAATTCATACATTGTCTGAAATCAGTATAATAAAATATCTCTATATACTAAAATTTATAAATTTCAACATGTCCAAAAGATAACTTTACACAAAAGAAGTAGTACAAACAAAAAGTACGGTGTCCAATAATGGACACAGGTAATGAAAGGTACACACTTAAAATAGGTATAATTCACTAATGTCATTATTGAACGGCCTGTAAGCGGAAAACGTTTCAGGCAAACAGAAAACGGTTTAAGTATATAGTACGCGAGTATGAAACAACCTGAAACAAAATAGTTCCAGTATATTGTGCAAATTAGTAACTGCCATTACAACGAAGTCGGCGGTGTTACTCCCGTTGATTTATATCAATAAATTTACACACAAAAAAAACAAGTAAACAAGAAAACAATTCCTCCTCTCCGAATTCTTCTAATCAATTGAAGTAAAGATTCTCTTGTCCGCTATCTTTAAACGTTCGCGCTTCAACGGATCGTTCAATAAACCGTTCATAACGGTAACGGTGATTGACTAACGTTAAATGCTTACTGAACGCAGGGCTGATAAAGAACTGGGACTGTTTCATAAGAATCCTACGTAAGATAGCAAAATTGCCTAAATAACTTATTTACGTTGGCCTTACGTTTACGATAAGAGAATTTCAAAGACGCACTCAAAACTTAAAATCTTTGCTTCAATACGATCTGACTTAAGTCAACGTCAAGTAGTGAAGCCCTCAAATTTTGATCACATGACTTGTTGTCAACAATACATTATAAACTACAAAACATTTAAAGAATACAATATGTTCCACAAACTTCAACGAACAATTTCACAAACGGAGATGAGAAGCTCTCGAAGAAAATGCACGAGGGCTATACCGAGCCACCATACTCTTGATTTTTCAATACACGGCCAATTTAAACAAAGGTGGTATGACACAATAAATGGTCATCTTGCTAACAAAACATCGACCAATTTAAGACGGAACCGATGGATGTCAAAATAAAGTAATTAGGCACAAAAAAGTTCCCACGTGACGTTAAATAAATACCTTAAAACAATAAATCATCAAATCTACAGACATATATAGTAATAACTTCATAAAAATAAACTATTCTTCAGACATTTCATCGAAATCTTGCAATCTTTAGATAGAAGTTCAGTTCGCGTATGTACACACGTTTTTGTGATAAGCCCCTGACTTCCGCAAAGATGTGTAATGAATAAGTTTTTAATACACACAAAATGGACGCCAAAATTTTGATTACAGAGTCCACTTATTTGTTTGTTCATACAGGTGAACCCCGCTATTAAGACCACCATCCGTTCTTTCAGAAAGTGGTCTTAATAGCGGGGTGGTCTTAATAGCGAATTGAGTGGTCTTACTGAGCTTTGAAGGGAGATAATCATGATAAACATGAGCTATGAAGGGAGATAATCATGATAAACATGTATCATGTGTGTTGCATACTAAGTACATTTGTACTGATCTAAGGATTTACTATATAACTGACTTTGCTGAATGTCTGATGAGATTTCAATCAAATTCCAGAGAACAGTTTTCACTGTCAGTTTCAACCAATTCTTTCTATGCTGTTGTCACCTTGTACAAAATGTGCATTTTCATCAAAAGCTTAGTTTTGTGACCGTTATTCGGTGGAAATAACTTTCCTGGAGAACCAGTACTTTTGGTTATTTAAAATATTATAAATATATCTCAATTCCAGAGCTGGCAAAATTGTTCTTCGACTGTTTAATTTGTGTAATTGAAAAGAAGACTTTAATAACTTTCCTGGAAAACCAGTACTTATTCCTTTAAAAAAGTAACTCTCAGTATGTCAAATATCTATGTTCTTGAAGAATGATGCATCCATCAACCATGTATACATGTACATTTTGTACTCCATTTCTTGGACACTATATCCTACTCCATATCTATACATCAATTTCTTGCTCAAATCATAAATGTCATTATTCCTGGATAACCAGTACTTGCTACAGCATCATAAATAATAATTATAGAAAAATGAATAACAAAACATTTAAATTTTACATTTTATTTCTTTACACATAAGTATATGTATGGTATGTTATCATTAAATTCAAATATATTGCAAGCAAATTAAGCAAGAAATCAATACATCATGAGCAAATAAAATACATTTGTAGTGATAACATTTTTGTACCATCACAAAACAATTCTGTCCATTACTTTGCATATTTTTACTGCAAGAACTTATCAATAGTGCATTGTTTAGAATTACATTTCATCTTGATACTTATTTTCTCTAATTGTTCCTGAGCAGTGTCAAAAGTTTGTAAAATATCAGGCAAGTCCTTATGTAAACAATACATTTTTAATTGTGAAATCATTTTCAAAGCTTCCTGGTGACTAGTAACATTTAACTCTTCAGGTTTATCACTTTCATCATTCTCATCATCATCATCATTTACAACACTATCATTTTCACTGCGCAAATCATCCACCAGTTCCGCCTCCCAATTGTCTCCTAAATTTTCACACACAGGAATATTACTGTCCGTATTGATCAATTCATTTGGGTTCATGTCCTGTTCAATGTTCAATTTAGACTTAGCTATTCTCATAATTTCCACTAATTCAGCAATAGGAATATCATCATCATCAAACTCATCACTGGAATCGGTACTCTCAACATTTGATAAACCACATTTATTAAAACATTTCCTAACCAACTCCGGCTTAATATCCTTAACAGCAGATGTTACCCACTTAATGGCGTCAAGTACATTAACTCCCTTGGAAACTGTTTCTGCAGAACCCTTTTCATTGTCATCAATTTTTGTAATCACACTTCTCAATAATTTATATGTAAATTCAGTCAAAGATATAGAAAATGTAAGCCTCAGTGCATCTAGAGTAATATTAGTGCATTCAATATCTGCATATATATTCTGAACTGTTCTATTGTTCGCTAGAAAAAAAGGAAACTTGCACAGAAAATAACGTATTTATTTCTGTATTCACAGGTGATGTGAAGTACCTACGATAACATTGCCTGGTCCAAAAGATTTCAGGCAAGAGGGATGATTAAACAATATAATATTTATAGCACTGCACTCACCCTAACCAACATTTTGAGGGCCGGTACTTAAAGGTACCTTTCTGTAATTTCAACTATTACATAGTCCTTAAATACATTTTGAGGTATCCCAAATGGACAATATGCTTGTTCTTAATGAATTAAATACCCCGTATTGAACCTCAATTTTAATGATTTTGAAAGATAAAATTTTGTACCACAGGAAACAAATTGAGTAAGTGTCTATCATCAAATAATAATTATGTTCATGAGATATGGGTCTGAATTATCATGTCATGAAATAATCGATTGAAATTTCATTGTAATAACTGCAAATATAACACATCAAAATATTTTTATTAATTGCATTTTTAACAAAAACATTCCTTCTACAAAGTTATTGTTTGAGAAAGCAAATTAGTGTGGAAGAAACGTTTCATTGTTTGCTAATTGTAACTTAGTAGATATTAACAATTTAAGATATGATGCGCGTGGGAGCCGGACAAAAGGTCCCATGGACAAAAAGTCCCATGTCATTTTTGACACGGGTGGACAAAAAGTCCCATGAAGTTTTGCCACCCTGGACAAAAGGTCCCATCTCAGTTTGTCAAGGGTGGACAAAAAGTTCCATCTCATCTCTGTTTGGTTCCATATTTTATAAGACTTATACAAGTAACAAAGTTATGATTTGTACTCATTGACCACACTATACTTGTTTAACCTTTATATTATGCATATTAAATCAATTAAATGTTGCAGTTAAACTGATCACAATAACTATTGAAAATGTTATTGTTTGTCTCAACAAAGGAAAAAAACAAAGCTAGATGAAAATCAATTAAGATCCATTCAACAAGATAGGTGGTAATTACTAGGAATTGGCAATCATTTATGCTTATTATGATTTAAATAAATTTATCAGCTTTAAAAAATCATCTGAAGCCATCTGGATAAGATAGAAGTTGTTATTACAACAATTAGAATTAATTGATGGATGGAGACAGTCCACCTATCATTGGGACAAAATATAACAATAAAAATGTTTAATTTTAACAGTTTGCATTAAATGATAATATATTCTATTGATCACTTAACAATGGGACTTAAATGAATGAGGATCTTATCATCACATTAGTCAAATTGAGATGAGACCAGTTGTTCAGCCTGTAAAATTGACATGGGACTTTTTGTCCACCCCTGTCTAACTTAGATGGGACTTTTTGTCCAGGATGGCAAAACTACATGGGACTTTTTGTCCACCCCTGTCAAAAATGACATGGGACTTTTTGTCCGTAGGACCTTTTGTCCTACCATCGATGCGCGTATTTTCGGTTATTTTTCAATGTTTGAGTAATTGATGTCTCAAGTGTAAGCTTAACGTTAGGTTTGTTTTATTGTTCATGTAAAATTTTTGTTTGTTGCAATCATAACCTAGTCTAGTCTGTCCGAAAAGAAATGGCAAATTCTCAAAAAAGTATCGATGACCGCAAGTAATTAAGTTTATGTAATTAATTTTCCGATTGTTTTAATTGCACTGTACACATTTCTTTTTTAATCTCGCATGTGCATTTTATCAAACTGTTGAATTAAGACATTTAACATTCATCACCATTTGTAAAATCGGCGATTTACCAATTTTTATTGACGATGTATTAATAAACTAGTGTTTAAAAATACTAGCAACATGATAGTGAAAGTCCCATCTCGGGGTGTAATAATGCCCTTTATGATAATTATTCCCGACTTCCTATTACCACTTTAGGTCCATGACAGACTATGCAATTGTGTAGGCTGTGGTTTTCCTCGCCTTGCATTGTTTTACAGCTAAAAATGGCAGAGTTTGATAGTTTTACAAAAATTGCTTTCAAGCAATCAAAACAAAGTTTTTTATCAACGCCCCTTATCTATTCCGTAATCTTTTATTTGAAATTCGAAATCGGTCCAATTTTATAAATGTGCGCCGTTTCACTATGGAACGGACAATTTTATGTGTTTTACAATGTTTACAAAATATTGTTATAACAAATGTTGGATTGTGTTGTTATTCGTGCGTGTTTTCTTCTTAATGTGCTTCCAACAGTGAGTAATCTCTTAGCTCAAAATTATCTGAAATAGTGCCTGTGTGTTAAAATATTTGGTTTCAAAAGTTTGTTAACATTTCAAAACCAAAAGTAGATAAAACAGGACTGTTGCCGCACACTATCAGACTCTGTTTTCTCATATATTGGGTATTTATTTATATGTTATTGACATTTAAACAGTGTAAATAAGATTATGTTTTGTGCACATATGTCTTCTAATTACTGCATTCATAACTTTTTATCTAATATACGGGGAAAACAGTCTTTAATAAGGCCTTGATGGTGAGCGACCTTTGTCCTCTGTTGCTTACTTTCGCTTCTGATATGTAAACAAACTTTGAAATGTAAGATTTTAACATAAACACTATCTCAGTTTAATGTCTTACTAACATATTGTTCGGACAACATTTAAAGTTGTTGAATATTACTTTTCAAGAAATGACAATAGAACGTCTGACCGGATCTTATGGCTAATCACAGGGAACTTTCTATTGGCATAGCTAAGTGATTGATACCTTTGCTCACAAAACAGCGACGTTTTGCGCTATTTTTTGTTAGAATGTTGAGTAGCATTATTAAATAATATGTTATCATGTTTTATACAATTTTTATTGTTTGTAAATGTGATCATGTTATCGCAGTGTTATATTAGGGATTCTACATAACAGGGATTTGTAACGAAATTTATTTATTTATTTATTGGGGTTAACGCCGTGTTGACAATTTTAGGTCATTTTACGGCGTCCAGCGCACCTAACCTTGCTTTCCTGGACCATTGTCTATAACCAGTACTCACCTACCCTTCCACAAGGCTGGAAGCTTCTCCTTATTAATGGTGAAAAAATTGACATTATTCTCAAATTTTCATGGAGGGGTATAACCTCCCAGGGTGGGATTCGAACCCATACCTACCCTTCCACAAGGCCGGAAACTTCTCCATATTATCTAGTGAATGGAGGAAAATCGACATTTTTGTCAAATTGTCATGGAAGGGTATAACCTTCCCGGGTAGGATTCGAACCCGCACCCCCTCAGGCACGAGTATCCTAATTCCGTTGTAACGAAGTGCTTTCTTTAAATTTTCTCGGTCGTCACTGTCAATTACTGGCTGAAGCAGGCTGTGCAAACTATTCCAGAATTTAAAAACTTGATTTATGTTTTTGTTCATGTCTTCCATGCAACTTGTGAATGTTTCTTAGATTTTTGACAAAAAGCAATTGTGATAGAAAATATGACTTTAGGTGATGTAAAATAGGGCTAAAAATGGCAGATCGGCGGGAAAATGCATTATTTTGTGAAACAGTCTGTGGGCGTAATTTACCTCAAAATCATCCAGAAACACATTTTTCCTAACAGTAATGTCATTTTGAATGGTACTGGTAACAAAAATGCATCTGGATATTTTTATTTAAACTTGTTTACCGTATTGGCCGTAATAATAATGACGAGAGGGAAATTCGATGAAAATCTATTACATTTACTTATCGTTACAAATCCCTGTTATATAAAATCCCTGGTTATATTCAATTCAAAATGTCCACTTTTTACTCGTATTTGCCCGTATGAAATTACAGATAGCATTAAAATAGGATTGAACGAAGGGTATTTTTGTTAGCATACAACCGGTGGCTTAGGGCCCCGTTACACCAAACTAGTTCGCAGAACGTTCGACCCCGTCCTAAAAATATCGCGAAACTGGTTGTGAACGAGCTAGGACGTGCCGTTTAAGTCGAAAAATATCAGCTTTACGATCATAGTTCGTTCAGAACCAGTTCCCAATACGTGCATTTCGTTTTTATCCCGTCTGTAGTCCGTTTGTATCGGGATCAGATCGGGTAAAATTGCTCGTTCTCGTCACGAGACACCGTCTCCAACTAGTCCGAACCGTTCGTAGTCCGTTTTAACCCGTTCATAACTAGTTCTTCTAAGCTCTTTTACTATTGACCATCCCGTTTAAGACAGAACTACTCGTTCTTAGAACGTTTCCATCTCGTTCTAAGAGCGTACTGAACGTAATAACATCACGTTCTGATCCGATTGCTTTGAATATCCAGGACGTTTCTACCCGTTGGCATTCTCGTTCCACGGTATAAGCTGTGAGGACACAATTTGTCAAGCATCACTGTGACCACCATGCTTCCAAAAACGAGCAGAGCCTGACAGGCGGCGCATGTTAAGACAATCGCTTCCAAAAATCACCTGCTTAGATGAAGCTTTTGAAGACCAGCCTCTAGTTAAGCCTAAGAATTCTGAGCCTCCTGAGCCAGTCAATGAAAATGAGGGTGTTGTGTCTCCTGCTCCTTCTAATGACTCAGACAGCTAGGTTTCGGGAGAAGATTTTGGGCAGAGTCAGAAGCCAGAAAAAAGAAGAAAACTAAGACATACACCCATCTCTTGGTGAGAAATGGTCTGTATTTATACCAAACCTTGCCAGATCGTACTGTAGACGTTATTGTGTTGTACGAACTGCATACGAACGCAATAAACGTATTAAAAACGTGTAGAACGTACCAAAAACCTACTGCGAACTTTAAGAACTACGTGTAAACGTGTTGCAAACTGGTTCAGAACTTTATAATTTGTTTTCATACATTTAGACGGATAACAACGCATTATGGTCGTAATTAAGACGAGTTAAGTCTTTTTGCAAACGAAATGAACCGAATTACAAACGGAACAGGTCGGTGTGTAAACGTACTGCAACTTGATGCCCGTTCGAACTACGACAAGTCGCGTCTCGAGTACGATGCTAATACGGCAATTTCACTCGCAGTACGTCCATTCCGTTGCCAGTACGTTGTTACTCAGGCTAGTTGCAGAACGAGGTGCCCGCAGAAAATATTTGAGTCGACTCAAAGTTCTGAAACCCCATTCTCGTTCAACCCCGTCCGAGCTCGTTCATCACGTTCGTACAAAGACTGTAGCAAGTTGCTACTACGTCTATTCCGTTTTCACACAGTTGGAACTCGTTCGGTCCAATTTTTTCAGAACGTAGTGAGAACGAGTTTGGTGTAACGGGGGTATTAAGTATCATCAAAATACACCTTAGCAAATGTAGCGAATAAACATCGAGGGGTATGCCGTCGACCCACTATTTTGTGCGTAACCTCAAAAACGGCCTATATACGCGCCTTGTATGCTTGTTCTTGAATGTATATCAATAACTGAATTTATGTAACTTAATACTCTTTTTTGATGTATTATAAATATTGTACTTCATAATCAGCTAATGTCACTTGATTTATCTTTAAGAAAAATAGGTCGTCCACTAAACATATTTTCAATAAAGAGGTTATGTTATTGTTTCAACAGGTGCGTACTACCATAGTGACTTGATGACGTGTTTAGCCACACATAAATACTTGTACATTCGCTTAACAACGATTACTTTGCCGTGAAGAGGATAAAATAAAACTGTTTTATATATCAATTATTGAATTTTATGTCGAGATTCGGTGAGTAAACTGAGATTATTACTCTTTTCACCTAAAACCAGTTATGATAAATTGAGTGATACGGTTTGTCATATTTTTGTCTAATATTTAATATTCCAACTTTCGATTTCAGTTTTGTTTTTTACAAAAGGCAATTTTCAGGAAGATTTCAAATGGACTATTTACTGTAATTCAATATACGGGCTAAAAATTTCTTTCTTGACCATAAAACTGTTTCAATTAGATTTGTATGTGTTTTTTTTTTATTTTCTCCTTTCGACTAACAATTGTTAGTTTCGGCTCCATGTATATACCGATATGCACTTGATTTACCTGAAATACATCAGCTATATCGAAATTCATCTAATATATAATTATTCAATTGGTATACAGCCATTCTCCAGGAATGGGTACCATTTTGGAAAAAAACGAGTATCCACGTTATAAACGATTATATACTTGTTGGTATAATCACTTGGAAATACAAAATAAGATTGTTGATGCTAAATCAGGGCGGGTAATCACGTGGTTTTGCTTTAGGGAAATGTCTGGTTGACAGTGGCGTTATGTTACACTGTTCATAGAACAAGAATAAAGTGTAGCGGAGGGTTTTACTTATTCATTATTGTTATTATTTCTCTTTTTGTACAACGCCATTGAATATGTGATATAAAAATAGGCGTTTAATCAAACGAAGAAGTTTAAGTTTTAGAATTATCATAAATCTACCTAGCTTAAATATTGATTGTAGTTTCTATTCAATGTTTATAAGTTTTTTATGACACCTATAAAACGTCTCTCGATAATACAACCAACCACTAAGAAAAATTTTGGGCTTTATGTCTTATCTTTATTGAATTAAGAATATCCCTACAAAACGTTTCATACTTGAAGTATAAAATATATTTAAATATTCTCTACTTTGAACGCGTATTTTACACCCTCTGTAGTGGTTATCAGTTGTTACTTCTAAATTTGATGAATATATCGTTTTCCAACTTTTATAATTGCTTCAGTTGTTTATGTATCTCTATTTACATTTCTGCCCTACTTAATTTAAATCATTGGTAGGAGGGAGAATGACCGTAGAAATAATTTCAAGACCAAGCTCCACGAAAGTATGCCCCGCCAGGGAATCGAACCTACGTCCCCTCGATCAGTAGACTTGCGTGCTACCAACTGAGCTCGCCGGGCGGCTTCCAGCCACTTATAACTCGAATAATGTAACATATATAATTCTATATATCGTTCTGTTTCACATTGTTACATATTTTGAAAAATATATTTATTCTAGGTTTATAAAAAATATGTAAATTGTCTTTTCTTTGGGAAGAATTTAAGACATTAGTATAATTCATCTAAACATGTATTATGTGTTAATTGGTTTATTTAAATATTAAGTTCAGACAAGAAAATTACATAAGTATATACATGTATTACTTAAATCTAATGGAATTTTTGTGTAAATATTCAAAGTTTATTAAAATATATATTTTGATACTCATATATTATCCGAATGGTTATGTATCGCCTGAAAAGCGACATGTATGTTTTTCAGCGGTGGCAACGTTTTCTGTAAACTTTTCCGGAGCATTTTCCATGACTATTCAATCTACTGACTTGAAATTGCATAGGTAAATAGATCTCATAGTGCACTGCACAATAACAAAATTTATTATACTATAATTTTTGGTTTTCTGCATTTCGATGCATTCTTTCTCCAAAACTTTTCAATTTACTGACATGAAATTTGAAAAGGGGAATAGATCTCATTTGTAGAGAGTTGCTTTTATCTGTTTCATTCATTGTCCATAGCATCAGCCCAATTCTATTTAAGCTACTGATAATTAACTAACATGTACATAAATTTTATAAAAAAGAAGTGCAGTATACGAGAATAGATTTTTTGTCTGGCGACTTTTCCGACGTGTGGAGTTGTAGTATTTTTAATCAATATTTAAGATACGAAAGAACACATCTCTAACATTTCGATCTTATTTAAAATGTACTTTCAGATACCAATGCTAAACAAGTAATAAAATAGTATTATGAATGAAGTCAATACATTGTGACAGAATCATGATGACAAAATACAAGAACATAAACTGTATAATGATGAAAACTGTAGGAGTGGTTGTCTTTATACGTCTTTTATTATTGATTGCCGGCATAGAACCAAACCCAGGACCTACTGGTAAAACTGTATTATGTAAACAATAAAATTAAACAACAAATGTATGTGCCCTGTCAGTGTATTAAAACTGAAAACCTAGTGATTTTGATAAGTATTTGTTTGGGCTACCAATCTAAATAGTATTGCCAATGTTAAAGGCAAGTACTTATATAAGTACAAAGTGTTTAATAAACATGTAACTACAATAAATATAGCTGTTATTTATAAATTAAGATGCATGAAGGCATTGGGATCCTTTGCCCCATAGAAGCCTTGCTTCGGAGAGGAGCTTATACTCATTTGCAGTACATGTCCTTTTTCTGTGTTTGCGTCTTAATTAAAAAATTTCCATTACCCATTTAATATTGATAATACTTGACACAAACAATCATTATCACGAAACAATATGTCGCGTGCAAGACCAAGACTGGTTACTCAAAAGTCAAGGTCATATAAAAGTCCAATTGCCTTGATGACGTGTTTGTTTGTGGTGTCGTGTTAAAACAAAATGTTAAAAATTAAAACCTTATCCCCCTCTTTGTATTACGAATGTGTAATGGGTCTTAATTAATTAATGTAAATAAGGCATTGTTCAAATCTTCACTTTCATCAATCGATATGACACATGCGAGGGCCTGACTTGTAGAACCAAAGTCTATGAAAAATTAACGCATAACATAAACTTGTCCATCTTATTTTGTGTCTCTAACTTTTTAAAAGAATTTGAATGCAGCAATGCATTTACAACGTTTTATTTTGCATTTTGCTGCTTACCTTATTACCATTATGTTGTTTTATGTGATTATCATTGTTATTATGAACCCTAGTTACTATTTATGATTTAAGACTTCCTTTATTTTACAGATAAATTGGTATTGATGTTTCGGTATCAATTTCTTTTAATTGAAGTAGGAACAATCCTATTAAGAAAGTTATTTGATAAAAAAGTAGGTAATGATCTCATGACTTATTTAAAGACATATCCTAAATGTGCAAAAACCCTGAAAGTTCTGCTTGACAAAGACATTATAACCGGTGATCAGAAAAAGTTTCTTCCCCCAATAGACAAAAATCCTGATACATCAAACTTCGACATCACCCTCCTAACATGCTTACTGAGGAACATATGTGGGTTGAAACAACATCAAGATCCTGTGTGGCAGCAACCAGCCAACGGGGATTTGTCAATAGAAGCTGACATAACTAGGCTAAAAAACTGCAGAAATTATGTGAGTACGATTTACTTCTTCAGAAGCGCGTTTAACGCTGAGTTTCTAAGTCGTGATTGCCTTCGAAGAGATTTTTCATGGCATATATTACTTCATGGACCAAGTGACCTTGGTCTGCCTCCAAGGAGTTAGTTCGCCGCGATATAAATACCAACACAAAGTAACATTGTTACATTACTTTACAAAATCTCTACGTGTTTTATAATTTATTTCACGGCTGGTGATGTCCAAGTTTTAAATGACAGAAGCAGATGTTTAAAATACAATCTAGTTTTTAGGCTTTCTATAACTAAACTATAGACTTATATTTTCGTGTTGATTGTGTGGTACCCGGGAATGTAGCCAATTTGTAGCTTGATAGGATTTCAAATCTAGTGTCAAAAATTGGTAATGGGTCCAAATCTCTTCAAATATACATTGCCATTATAACATGACTATAACATGTAAATTTTCCCTGTTATTAAGAAATACGGAAAAGTTGTTATCCTTGTTGAAGGGTATGTGCATGCTGGTTTATACAAGGTTTTGATTTCCGGGAAAGCTAGGTTAGGTGCGCTGGCCACCGTCAAATAATATAAGTTGTACAAGACAGCGTCTTACCAAATATCAAGCGAATGTGTGGTTATGATTTAACTAGAGTTAATTTTTTTACATTAATTTGAATCGACCGTCAAAGTATAATGTATAGACTTTATGTGTACAATGAATGATATAATCTGTTTATAGACTTCAGTTCGAATTTTTAATTCATACTTATTGTTGAGCAGAATTTTCTTTAATAATGATCTAATATGATATAATATTTTATTGTAGGTCGTACATAAAGGTACAGTTTATATTTCTGAATCAGACTTTAAACTTAAATGGTCTGAACTTTGCCAGGTAAAATACACATCTTTTGTTTTAAATTCTTTATAATCTGTAACATACATTAAGTGTATAGAAAATTACCGAAAACTGAAAACATTAAGTTTTTGATTATAAAGTGCTGTGCTGATGTAAATGGAAATGTTATTTTGCACGTTTTATGAATATTTCAAAGTTTATGAGTAATGTAATCTTACTTTTTAATTCAAATATATATGCATGTAGATTTTAGTATCATTCAAATATATCAGATAGAATGGTAGTCAGAGATTTAATAACTTAACAATCATTGTATTTTCTTTATTGCTATCTCTAGTGGATCATTTAAACTTGCCTGTAGAAATTCCTATATGATAATATCTTTCTTTAGATTCTACACAGATTAAATATATTGTGTGGTATTCCTAACTTATCTGAGAGGATTGATGATATTGATATCAAACCAATTGATGAACAATTAGAACAACAACATGATGATCTTCTTAAAGCGTGGTATTCAGCAGAAAGTATGTTTGAAAAAGTAATTGTTGACATGGAAATTAGTCACTCTGAATTAAAGGATAGATTGTCTGGTTTAAAAGAAGGTCAGTCTAAATTGGCGATTGGTCAGTCTGGACTGAAGGATGGTCTGTCTGAATTGAAGGATGGTCAACTTAAGATAGAAGTTGCAGTGTCTAAAATCGAACAAAGAATGGAAAACAAACAACAAAAAGATCACACTCAACTGGTACAAACCAAAAGAAGATTAGATGATTCTGAACAGCCTTCTTGTTCAAACAAACGCTCTAAATCCGATACTTATGATGGTGAGCATTAAATCAACTTTTTTTATTATTTGCATCTTAAATACAAGTATATAATGGGAAAATAATTAGTTACTTCACCAAAAATTTGTATCACTGTACTATGAACATTAATTGTTGTTTACGGTACTAAAGTTCAGCGTTTTGGAAATAACTATTGAAGTTTAAAGTTTTATACACTATAGAGATGTGTTATAAATTTGACTACAACGTGAACTACTTTCTGTTTGAATTTGTACTCTTAGCCAATGACCTTATATTAATGTTTTTACATAAGCACATGATTACACTTAACAATCTATATAATATGACCATGACGTTTTTGTTTATAGAACTATATAAACATTAGATAAACCTTTCTGTTTAGGGTGTAAGGGGTTTCACTTTCATTGCTATCCAATCTGAATCAGGGCTGCGTTCAGTTAGCAGTTAGCGTTAGCCAAACACAGTTATCGATATGGACGGTTAATTGAACGACCTGTTGAATTGCGAACGTTTAAAGATGGCGGGCAAATGAGTCGTTACTTCTATTTTATTAGAAGAATTTGGAGAGAATGACTTGTTTACTTGTTTTATGTAAACGTATTGATCTAAATCAACGGGAGTATTAGTGCCGACTTCGTTAGACCTAACCCAGAATTTAAATTTATGGGTTTTTTCGTCCGTGCACAGGCGGTACAAACAAAGTTGCCTACACATTATTGCTAAACAGCACGAACTATGGATTTAATACTACTGTTCTTTTTTACACGCGTTTTCATTGAAACAGTGAAAGTTTGTTTGTACCGGATGGGAAAACCCAAATATTTGAATTTCGGATACAGTCTATTCGCTATGGCAATTACTATTTTGCAAAATGTACTGGAACTATTTTGTTTCAGGTTGTTTCATATTCGCGTACTATATACTAAAACCGTTAGCTGTTGGCCTTAAACGTTTTCTGCTAACAGGCCGTTCAATTATTACTGTTAGCGAACGTTACAGAACGTTACAGAACGTTTGCGGTAACTGAACGCAGGGATGTTGTCAAAACCTTTACGTAATTGATTTTGTGGTCTCTGTTGACCTACTTCAAGAAATATGACCGCTTCATTAAAGTGTATACGTCTATAACTGACAGAACAAGTATCATAAATGTTAAAAAGCATAATTATATATTGGACACATGACTACAGCAAAAATACAATTTGAAAAATACATGTTCGTGAATTAATACTAATAGTTGATCACTAAATTTTTATTTATTGTTTGCTTACCGAAAATTAATGTAATTTTCACCGCGGAATTTAACAATATTACGCGTATGCTTTATTTAACACAGGAACGAAATATCCATGAAAACTATAATTGTCTTCGTGTTATTACTTTGTTAAATTGAAAAGAAATGTGTGGAAACTGCTAATTTGTTCATAATTCGAATAATTTCGTCAATTTCCATAATCGTTCGACAATTCTCGTTTTGTTAGTTGCTTACGAATTTAACCATAACAAACGGAATATTTTCTACCAAAATTCAGAGCATTTCTGACAATTTATCTTACGATTTAGGTCTTCATGAATTACTGTAACATTATACACATTCAATATGATTGTTATTTTGTCGATTGGATAGTTAAAACATATGGACGTGTACCTTTTATTTTTTTTTATTTCATCAAAATGAAAAAAATACTATCTGATAATAGAAATAATATTTAGAAATAATATTGCTCAGATTTGAACGTAAATGGTAGATATAGTATATCTTTAATGTTCTTAAGCATTTCAAATATGTGCATGTTTTAAGCACTGACTTTACAATTTTCTTACAGAACTTCCTAATCCAACTAAGAAATTCTTGTCAATTCATTTCCCCATAAAGGACTTAGGCGTAACTATTTTGTTAAGCTTTAAATGGTTGAAATAATTATATATGTCAATATGTATGCATAAAAACAAAGTAAGATATGAAAAATCACTCTTTTAAGCAGACTAGAACTATTTGGTTGGTATAGCAACGTAAGCAACTTAAAATTACATTTTACCATTGTTTTGTAAAATTTAAATTTGCACGTTTATGTATTCATCAAAAAAACCTTTGTTCAATATTGTTCACAAGGATTAGAAAATGCCGTGATAAATTGTCCCATAGATAAAATAGATTTACTCCATATCTCACGTAACAGTCCTATACAAATATTTATTAATGATTAGATGGTATAGTCCTCTTGCTGTTGGAATTTATTTTGTATAAAAACTCTGATAAAGTACCAGTAAAATGGAATCAGTTAATGTTGATGTATCTATTAATGCAAATTCATAACATGCTATATTTTAATGTGCATATATGAATAATACCATTTGCAATCATTTGTTTGTTTTGGATTTACGGTGCACCAACACAGCAAGGTCATATCGCGCCGAATTTGCAATCAGATGTTTTGTAAATCGTCGATACTCCTATTGGATATTTGCTGCTTAAATTCTTTATAAAGAAATATATTACATTGTATTACATATTATATAAAATACATTATAGCTCGCTTCAAGATATTTAAATTACTTTCACTAGATTTCAATTTAAGATAATGTTTTTAATAGAAGGCTTTGGAAATAGTAAGACTTGGTGTTTATTTACACTAGTGTCCCAGTAAATCGTGTACTTTGTCCATAACTTTCTTTCCTTACGTCACATGATGATCATAATTTACAAGACTGTTTGTTAGCCTTATTTTGATACAAATTAGGCATTTGACCAATAAGAACTTGCATTAAAGACGTCATTTTAATGTTTAACTAATACCAGGTATGTGCATGCGGCGCAACCGCTTTTACACTTGTATATTCGTTCATACTGAGTTCAAGTGAACAGCAAAATTTACACATAAACTTTTTAATTACATTTTATTTTTACATAGACATTCGCAGAAATTATAAATATATTATCACACCAAAACTCATATCATAAAATATATACACTAGAGTACAATACGCATTTGAACTGAAACTAAAAAATGTGACATCAGCAAGATAAGGTGACGTCAGGACAAGATTGAGTCTTTGTAATTGCAACTCAGTTTCATAATCAGCCTGGCACAACATGGATGGGTATAAATTTGAATTCAAACACATAGACAGATGAAATGAATCATTAAGTATGCCTTGTGCATACTACATATTGTAGAGAAGTTATTCATAGTGAAATATATTCACTGAATATATCGTACCAAAAACTACTGAAAGTGTTATTCAAAATTAAGTTGGAAACTTAACCATTGGGCCATTATATCATTGACCATACTAATATTTTAAGACTGATGCAACAATTTTGTATCAAAAGTATGACAAAAACAATTTTTTAAAGTAAATATGAAGTAAATACATCGTCTGTTTATGTCACTGTTCACAACAAGGCGAACTTGGAGAGTGAATAAAAATGATTTCATAGACGTGACGTCTTAATATGACGTTGACTTGCGCCGCGTTTCCATACCTAGTGTCTTATAAATTGAAGCAAAACATTTATTTTTTAATTAACCGTCTACAAATTAAGCATACTTACTCACAACACAGGCATTTAATGGCAGTTAAAAGTTGGAGCTAAAGTTGCGCGTACTTTTTTCGCAGCAAGCAGAGTCCACGATTTACTGGGACACCCCTCGTATATCTTTGTGGCTAATTTTCCATTATTCCGCGGCCAATGCTCTTGAAGTACGTCACAAAAGCCAAGAATATAACTTGAGATCAAGAAAGATTTTAATATTAGCTGCAGGATCACTGAGGAATCACTGAGGAAAACCACTTCTTCCCAAAAAGGACCTACTCCATATAAATGATATGCGTCGTAACATATGTATTTGTTTGCAATGTTTTTTTTTTTGTTAACCTAAAATTATGATAATTGAAAACTATTTCTGTATCGCTCATAATTCCTGAAATTAATTACTCCAGTGTTTTTTTTTTCAGACATAAAGGAACGTCTAAAGAAGTCATATGAGACTGATTTCAGTTCTGTGTGTGTTACCCCACTTTACAGTGAGGACGATCGTTTGGATATGTTAACCATTTATACTCGACCCAAAATGGAACATGTACCATATCACAAATCTAAACAAAGTAAAGGTAACTATGAAATATCATCATATGAACAAGTATTTTGTAAAGACAATACCAAATTCAGAAATGTATTTATTACTGGAGATGCAGGTATGAAAAAACAACTTTCGGTCAGTTTATGTCATTATTATGGAGTAAGAATATAGCTGATATTGGCTGCGATGAAGACATTCAAAATGATGCTAAATTTATGACCAACTTTGAGTTTGTATTTTACATTTTACTGAAAGAAACTGATCGTGAAGATGTTGTTAGTATGATCATTGATAAATACTTTAACACTTCATCTAAAGATGAGTTCGAAGAAAAGATAAAAACCATTGAACAAATTCTTCGAACCAAAAACAGTCTTGTAATCTTAGATGGTCTGGATGAATGGAGACCAGACATCAGAGGTCATAGAAAACTCACTTTACCAAGAAAAGTCACATCTGACAGATGTACATTTCTTACAACATGTAGACCCTACAGAATTGAAACTGTCCGTCTGTCAGAAATGGACGTTGATCATCAAGTTAAGATTACAGGGTTTGATGCTGAACAGTACGTAAGAGAAGTTATAGTTTATATAAATAGATCACAAGACTCAATATATGATCACAATAGATCAATAGATCACACCAAAAAGCTAGCCGATGACTTTTTTGAACAGATACTAAATTGTGGAATGAATGAACAATTGCAGATTCCATTAATTGCATCTCAATTGATAGTTGTCTGGTTCAAGTATAAGATGGAAAATATGAGCAAAGCTATGATATATTGTAGCATTGTAGAAATGTTGTTTGATCGAGCAATTGAAAATGAAATAAAATTTCCTTCAATAGCATCGGCTGAAGTTCACTTTCCAGAGTCATTTTCTAAATTTACTTACTTACGACAGTATGGATGTGTATTAGAAAAAGTGTGCTTGTTATCATATCATTTGTTGTTTAACCCAAATTTCAAGACTCCTAGCCTTGTTTTTACAAAAAAACAACTAATGGCCGAGCCTTTTAACATTAGCCCAGGGGAGCTTGATTTCTTATGTCAGCTAGGCATTATATCAAAGAACAAGGTCATTGGAAATTTTGGTGATCAGGAACTTATGTTATCATTTTTACACATGAGCTACCTTGAATTTCTTGCTGCATTATTTGTAACATTATTTGACAAAAATGGCTTATTTCCAGAAGCAGTGAAGAAAATAGCGATTGATGATGTGGATGGGTTTAGATATTTTCTTATCTTACTGTCAGGAATTTCTCCAAAGATGACAAATTTATTTTTTGATATCATTTACATGGAGAGAAAAGATGAATTTGATTTATTGCGCAGAAAATTAGTCACTCCTGATTTTAAAAGTAGTACATTAGACAAGATGCAACGTTGCATTATCTTAAGTTTTACAGAGATGGCTGTATCAGTATCAGATAATTCTCAAAAATATATCAGATTAGAGGATTTTAACGTTAACAATGACCTTTTACACTTGGGTCATTCTTTAGACATCGATGAACACGCGTGTATGTATGATCATTGTCATAGTAGAGAAACAAAAGCACTTCTTGTAATGAACAAAAGTTGTCTAAAAAGTATTTTCACAAATCGATATCTCAATGTGTTTACTAAAATCAAAGGTCTTCAATTCTTGATAATTGACTCAGTATCTCATACTAGTAAGTATGATGGATTTAATGATGTAATGTTACAAAATAAGTTAACATTGCATAGCATAAAAATGAAAGGTATTTTATTGTCATCACAATTACCTTTGAGAAGTTTATCTTATCTGACAACAATTTGTTTTCATAATGTGCGTATGAAACATGACGTGTTTAAAGATCTGTTGTATTATATATCTGGTAATATTCTACTAGAGAATATATACCTAGATACTGTTATATGCCAGGAACATCGTTTAACACCAGGGCATCAGTATGATAAAAGGTGGCAACTGACATTAACTCTGTCTGATCATTCTAAGCTTCTTACAGTGACTTTAAAAAAAATAAATGTAATTTGTACAGAAATCAATACATCTTGTTTAAAATCACTATCTATTGAAGGAAAAACAGATCTTAATGGGTATCGAAATGTTCCTTTTCTAATATATTCAGAAATTAGCATAAAGAACTCCAATTTAAAACATCTTAGAATATACAGATACTCTGTCCGTTATTCGCATGCCAATGATGTTATAAAGGCCATACAAAGTCTTAGATACCTTGAAGATCTTTCACTAGAAAGGTTTACACTAACAGATAATGTATCACTACAGTTACATCCTGATATTGTATGTGATAAACATATAAATGTAAAGTTGGAGCATATAACAATGAGTGATAAATGCTTTCAAGAATTTATTGATGGCATTATTAACTGTCAATCTATGGTTAGAGTACGTATGACAAAATGTGAAGTTCGATGTGATATTTCTTCTCATCCATATTTCAAATATGGATTTAACTCAATGGCAGGCGTGGAATACTGTATAGAGAACATACCAGGTTTGATAATGAAAGAAGAAAGCTATTGGTTTGATAACTATTTTGAATTTGAAACAATGAAATAAGTTACATGCAAACTATGAAATCAGGAATATTTTGATTAAGGTTTTTTCGAGATATAAAAAGATTTCAGGCCTATAATTCAAATTTAGCCTTGATTACGGTATACTTTCTTTAAAAGCGCATTAAAATTAATATTTACCCGCAGTCGTGTTGAAAGGATTAGAATGCTCTTCTTGGAATCTATTATTCCGAGTTCGATTTGCGGTCGTGGCTGATACTTGTCAAAGTCTGAAAGTTCGCCATGCAATTATGATTAACCTTTTTCCTGTGTCCATGTGAATGAAACCCACAGTGAATTTTTGTTCTTATGGCACTCATACCATTGTGAGACATTTCCTTATAGTTTATCCCATATGATAATTACGAAGCCATTGTCATTATGGCGAATGATTGTAAGTCGCATAATATCCTTTATCGTACAAGTAGCTATAAGACCGCTTTCGCTTAGTTGATACATTTACAATGGTCATGTTAGGATAAGAATACAGGATTAACTATTTCTAAAGTATATTTTATCAAAAATTAGTGTTAGAGCGTATTGTATAAAAAATGTCAAGACTTCACTATAGTTCTAGTACCAATCTTATCAATTATAGATACGTGATCTTTGGTCAGTAAAGGTAAATGCTGCGTTTGATTTTGATTTGTCATTGCGTAAGTCCCATTGTATATTGTATTGACGTAACATGAACTTACTTTTGGCAAAGTATTCAGATATGTGTCTGGTTTAAGTTTATACTTTCACATTATTTGATAATATGTATGTTCATTAAATGTCAATTTTAAAACATTTCTAAATTGCCTCAGTGACGTGGTGAAATTATAGCACTTTCCTGTCAAATACATAATTTACTCTCTCAATATGTATCGGTATAACAAAAGTTGTATAAAGTTTTTCTACAATAGATATGATTATACTAAATGAATTTTGAATTGGATTTTTAAATGAGAAACATGATTGCATAGATGGGTTGGGTGTTATGGTTTAAACCTGCCTGACATTTTAACATAGTAAGAGGCAGAAGGAATTAAGACTATCAACCTTTCTCGAAACTTTAATGACTGTGTGTCTCCATTTATTGAAATAGCTGGCAATGTTCTAGGGAAATCTCAGTGTGTTCGTGCTGATAAAAACAAAACTTGAAAAGTCCATTAAACTTGGTTTAACTCATTGTTTCAGTAAGAATACTTGAACATATGATCAGTCAAAAATACAACAAAATTGAAATGATAACAAGCATACTGATATATATGACAAGATATAATTTGTTTTTGTCTTATATTTTCTTGTATAATAATATTGTTGTTATTTACATAATATTATAGTTTATTATGATGTTGAAATCTATTTTATATCACAAATGATGTATGTGTGATAGAGATAAATAAAAATAGTAACTTAATTAAGTGTATTGTGTTTTATTCTGATTGTGTTTTATTCTGATAAAAATATAAAATGTAATATATGTAAATGTATCAGCAGATGACCAGCAGATGTACAGGAGAAATCTAAGTTGTCCCGTATAGTGAAGTACTAAGAACATCCACAGTTCAGTTTCTACGACTTTTATTGTATTAAAATAAGTCTAACTTTCAGTCTGCTGTCCACTACTGTACACACTCTCTCACATTTCCTAAGTCTTATATAGTATTGAGGCTTATGTAAGTATTGAAATTGGTTTATATAAAAGTCTAGACCTATTAATACCACTAATAAATATTACATGGAAAATTATGTATAATATTATAGTTCTATTACATTAACCTGTCACAACTTGAATAATTACACACTCACTGAATGTGTTATTATTCAACCTCATTTAAAACATTGAGCCCCAAATCCACAGTAATAATTGATAATCTAACTATACATGCTACGATTTTGAATATCTGGGAAATAATAAGTTCGAAAGGGTTAAAAATAACAGATTCAGTGACCGTGTAATTATTTAAGTTGTGACAGTTTAATGTAATAGAACTATAACTACATTGAAGAACATGAATAACAAGTAATTAAGAACAGATGTTTATTGAAAGGTACCCCAATATCTGACAAAATCGTCTATCAACTGTGACACATGAATGAATTGATGGCCAATGACCAATGTAATATTATGTAAATAGTCTCATGAAATGTTTCAATCTTTGACAAATATTTGACACTACGCGACAAGGTTCCACCTTACAAGAACAATTGCTTTTTGTTCTGAAAGAAATTTACATTTGACCTATATGTAAGTTGGTACTGAGAGGGTCGCATGCTAAGTTATACTCAGAAACTATCAAGAATTAAAACTTTTTTAGTTTGATACATTCAACCCTGAATTGGGGTAATCAACCTTCTGGTTTGACATCTTCAATCCTGAATTGTTGTTTTATGAAAGTCATTCAGTCTTTAACCATATCACAAAATTATAAAAAAGAAATATGAATAAAGAAAAAAGTATGATGGTAAAAAAACAAAAAATGTAGTTAGATGATATATAACTAGAACTGCCACCAGTGGCGAAAATACCCCCGCAAAGGCAACATTAAATGATGACAGCAAGTCAACATTGTGGAAGTCCAAAAGGATAAATTTAATGTTGTATAGTTCGTTTTTTCTAAACTGTCGAAGCTTGAATAATTTCACGGTGACTGAATGCATTGTTTTTGTACTGGCGGCCTAATTGTTATTAAATATACTAAATGTATGACTAAAACCTAGCATGCCGCTGTGAGACACACTTTTTATTTCACGGATGTTCACAGATATCACGACAATACTTCTAACAAACGCATTCACCGTAAAATTATTCATGTTTTGTCAGTTAAGAAAAAACGAACTATAAGAAGCATAAAAACTATAAAAAGAACAGGATGCAACTATTAAATTAAAATTAAACAGCAAATTACAGTGTAATTTACTTTAGATAAGAAAAAGCAAAATGAACAGTAGTTGTCATATTCAAATGATTTCTACACACAAATGAACCCCATTTGGTCATTATGGATGTAAAATGGAACAACAGACGAAGAGTGATGACATTTAAACTCATCATGATTATGTTGTAACCAGATGACCAAAACAAAGAATGTGTTTGTAATTGTTTGATAAATAACTAAACAAGAGGGTCCTGAGGACCCTGGAACGCTCACCTGAGTATTAGAAGCTTATACATGTAATAGCTGACAGAATTTTAACAGTTTTAGCTGATGAAAACTGTAATCCCTGGGGCATTTAATTTTGAACCCGGGTCATAATTAGAACAATTTTTGTACAGAAATTTCAAAGTAACATAACATACTAAATATGAAAGCTTCCGGTCGACATTGAACATGTAGAAGGAAAACGGCCCTTTTCAGGGCCAACTTAAGTCCACCATTGTATTTAAAATGAGCTATTTATCCCCAGTATTTTAACCTATTGCGTGGTTATTAAAAGCCCACACAGAAATGTTGCTTTTCAGTGCGTATTTTAAATGATTTTATACCAGTAATTTGAAATAAAAAGGGTTATCAAAGTCATCATTTTACGGGCGGCGTTCCGATCTTTAAAACAAAGTCAGTGTCGTGATTAGACATCCTAGAGTTACACGAAGGTTCCAGTCGAAGCCAGATACAACCCTTTGTTTAGTAATTGTGGCATTTGTAGATTTAACTTTTCTATAATAGTAACCTTGGAAATTGTTTCACAATTATAGGACATTTGCACTCGAGACATTTGTCCACTTCTTTTTGCCGAGGTGGACATCCCTCTCCCCTCATGTGTTTTGAAAAGTCGATCATTTGTCACCCTGCTTATTTTGAATATGTCTCTGTTCATGTATGGAAAGTAATGTTTTTAAAATAAATGATAAAAAAACAATTTGTTTAAAGAAAGTAATTTGCCCTGAATGTACAAATATAAGAAAGTCTCAACAAATAATCGTAATCTTTCTTTTTCTCAATACATCACAAAGAAGATTCAATTAAAATCATAATATTATATAATAATTCAGTTTACTGTTGGCATGGTTGTTTAACACTTAACAATTAAGCTATGGCTGTGACCCCCAATCAATTGGGAAAACTTTTGTTCTAAATGGGTAACATCCTTCACAGTTTACAAATTTAAGTGTTGAATAACACTTGTCAATTAATTTAAGACCCCTTATTAACAGTCAAAACGTTTTTATATAGACTGTACCTTCCTTCACAGTTTGCACACGAAATGTCATTTTAATTCTATTTTATTTCGGAACACAATTAATAATTGCCGTTAATTAAAGAACTCAATTCGATCATCAAAGTTTTTATTTGTTCAATCATTTAAACTAAGAAAGGTCAACAATTAGGACATTAACGTTTTATACTAACCTCTTTTTTGACAGCGCGGACATTTGCCCCCCTCTTTTTTAAGGGCGGACATTTGCCCCCTCGTGTGTTTTGACAGGACGGACATTTGCCCCCGGCCCCCTAAATGTTTTGGAGGGCGGACATATAAGAGCACTGCATATAATCATGACCTTGGATAACTTTATTGAGTTTCGATTTCTTCGCCTACCACTCATGGACAAAATGAAGCATACATTGGCGAAATGTAGATTACATTATTTAAATATATAGGCTCTACAAACAACTAACTACATCACTAAATTGTCTTTTCCATCGATAGGCCGTGCCTATAATTTTATTTGTGACGTCGTAACAAACGAAGTTAAAAGATCAAAGACTTACATTCTGTCATTAGTTATCTCCCCTGATCTAAATGATTTAAATATTTTACTAATGATTTTTTCATCTGTAAACAGATATAATATTCCATTTATTTCCTATTCACAATAATGTCTTCATATATATTATAATTAAATCTAAAATATTTGATGTTTTGTTAGTATAAAACATTAAAACATTATGTACATGTAAAACGGTTCTTGCATTCATTAATGATGTATTGAGAATATATTAAATAATAGAAAACCATACTTACTAAAAGATGTAATGATTTGGTTCCTTTGGTTAACGTTTATACTCACAATTAAGTTATTATATATCATTATTACATACATCATAAGGCGAATGTCATCTTGTTTAGAATGTTCTTTTAAAAGCAACCCAAGAAGGCAAAGCATACCTAAATTTTACTGGTCAAGACAAAACATGAATAAATTTATTGATTGATCTTATATCTTACAAAAACCTATGAGAAATCTGCGTATTTTTATTAATTAACAAAACTTTGATGAACGAAACAGTATTTTGTTTAGACACCAATGTTATTTTTGTTAAAGTGTTGTCTAGTATGTCTTACAATGTATTCATGTTCTATATAAATGATACCGCTAACCCTAACCCTTATTCCCATTCCGACTTTGGCTCTGCTTATAGCCAGATGTGCGCTCGCTATATATTACTTGTATTGAAGAATTGAGTTATAGCTCGTTTAGGATAACTTGAGACAAACGACTCAGTCTGTTTACATATTTGGGACTCGGGTATTACATAAAACAGGGAGGTCAGCTGATTTTGTGTAATGAAAGTATCAAACATGTCTTAATTCGTGGAACGTGTGTTCTCGTACTAAATCTAATACATCAAAAACACACTGATAGTACTCGATAATTACGTGTTCTGAACTTAAATCCACCTGTGTATAAAAATGGAATCGTTGTATTTTGTCTCAAGTTATCCTAAACGAGCTATAGTATATCAACGATTGTCTTATTTAATACATTGATATATAGCTTGAGTGCGCTAAGTTGTACATGGGATAAAATAGTTTAATCCTCCGAATAAAGAATAATATTGAAGAGAGAAGTTTGAAGAAAGAAGTTTAAAGTTTATGGTTTTCTTCGTATCAACGCATCACTGATCGCCTAGTTATATGGTTGTTTGGTGTGCAGACGACGGATATCGATTTTCTCCCCCCCCCTTTCGTGTACTGGTTATGGTATATGGACATTGGATATGGTAGATGGTCTTGGTTTATGGTTACTACACAGACTGGTGTTTACTCGACTTGTGTGAGAACTTTATATTATCATTGTCGTCTGCTATTTTATCGATTTTTTGTTAGGTGAAGTTATTTTAAGTTTATATTTTACCAATATTGGTTTTACGCTATACTGTCTATACTGTCTTATGTTTATCATTTTAAACCTCGCGGACTGTGATAAGATTATTTTTGTGAATTTAATACATGAGTTTACATATTAAATTTTTTGATAAACTACTTAGGTTTATAGCGTTATTTAAAAGTTTATTTCTATACTGTCGGCTGTGTACCCTCCCCCCTATTTTCTTGGTGTAGTTGACTTGTTATACGATTGTATAAACCTGATACATATCGGAAGTTTATGTCATATCATTATCGCGTGATTGCTATTGTTTACATAACCCCACCCATATTAGTATACCCAATCATTTGTTTGTACCAAAAGCAAGACGGGCATTACCTCCCCTGGTAAAACGCCAACTATACTTTTGTTTACAAAACCCCACCCCCTGACATTACATATAGATTATGTCCCCTGAAACTCATTGTGTACTTCTCACAACTGAGTGAGCGTTACTTCCCCTTAGTGATAGCGCCATCTACCCCGTATTGTTTACATTCCCCATCCCATACCTCAAAAATTAGACGGGCATTACCTCCCTTGGTGAAACGCCACCTACACTTTTGTTTACAATACCCCACCCCCTGATACTACGTATAGATTATGTCCCCTGAAACACTTCGTTCACTTCCTGGAACTAAACGGGAGTTACTCCCCCTTAGTGATAGCGCCACCTGTACCTTATTGTTTACATTCCCCCACCCACACTAGTTATCGCTGCCTCGGCAGCGATAATATTATATTACGTCCCTTGACCATATTGTAATAGAGTTTGGGCGTTACCTCCCTTTAGTGATAACGCCTCCTTTACTGGTTAGACAACTATTCACACCCTTCAGAAGTGGTGCACTGATTACGTCCCCTTCTTAATTGTTTATATTTAGAATCATACTTAGTAATCTCCACCAAACAAAAACCTTGTATGTTAATACGAATACTAAACATTTCTAAAACTTATAGATATAAATTTATTATATCGTTCAAGGAAAATTTGTCTATTGATATCTTTTCGTCTGTACACAATACTGCCTATTGACTACTGTCTGATTGTAACTACCTGAGTGATTGGAGGAATTTAAATTAAAATCAATAATAAAACACTCTGTTCATAAATAATAAAACTATAAATTATTAAGGTCTACATACACCCGTTTACGATATACGAAATCCACATCTAGACCTAATTATACTTTTATGTTCAAACAAACTCTATTTCTTATCTACATTTCTTTATCACTATATAGATTTAGAAATATCCTTATAAATTATAATTGTACCGAATAAAATTAATTTGTTTAATTATTCTGAATACACTATAAATAAATATTTATAACACGCTCACGTGTTCTCAAATATTGAAATAAATTTCATTTATATTATAAATTAGAACAGACTCTTAGTCTTCAAACTTTAATACTAACTTGGTAAATTGATACCATACTAAATATAGATTTTAAGGTATTCCTCCACTATCTCGGATAGTTTTAAATCAAACATTTGTTTCAGTTCTATAATCAAACCACTGTAGAACTAGCTAGAAACAAATAGATCATTCTAAAAATTGCACTTGGTTTTTACTAGGGTTAAGGAAAAGTACCAGAGCTGTTTAAAAAGATACATAATAAATCAATTTTGAAAACACTCTGGATACCTATCCTATTATTTACATTCCCACTGGTCTTACTTAATCTGGCCACTTGATAGCAGTTACTAAAAAAGAATATTATAATAAACAACCAAGTAACTTGCTACAATTGTTTGTTAATTGAAAGCAATTAGACATACGTCTTCTTGTTAATAATTACTGTTAGCCATGCCTGGAAGTTCGTCTCCAGGAATGGCTAGCAGTTCAACTTATAGGCCGACAAGATTTGTCAGAACACCCCTTCTTCTGACGCCAGGGAGACACCCCCTAGATATCAGTAAATATGTGGGAACTCCACTTCATGAAGCTGATAATCACCGGATAAAACATCCGGACCCATTTATAGCTGTTTTGAAATCGAGAGGACCTAATCCCCTCCTCAAAACCTTAAACATTATAAAACTGGGAAAACTTATAAACGTTAAATTTCCCAAAGTCAAGAGGGTGACCCCCCTGGCGTCTGGCTCGGTAGTGCTTGAGTTTCCTGGGGCCGAGCCGATGACACACCTATTAAACAATAAGAATCTGTGGCTGGGTGACTGCCCTGTGGAGGCTTCCCTCCCCAGGGGGCAACCAGTCACTGACCTTCTTATCCAAGGAGTTCCTTTAGATCTTGATATCAAAGAATTTCATAACAGTATTACTTTTGAAGCCAGTAAAGGGGTCGAGTTGATTTGCGCTGAACGAATCACCAACAAAAATGGTCCAACAGGCGCCCTCAAACTCACCTTTAGGGGGGGAACTCCGTTATTTGTTACTATTGAAGGAAAAAATATCACATTTCTAACAGAGAAATACATTCATCCACCCATGAGGTGTAATAGGTGTCAAAGGTTCGGCCATAGGGCCCATACATGCAAAAAAGACCAAGTATGTCCTAGGTGCTCTGGTGACCACAGGCCGGAAACCTGCAGGAGGGGTGACTATAATTGCCCTAACTGTAGGGGACCCCACCCGGCCTGGTTCCCGGGATGCCCCCAATATCTCAGGGCCCAGTGCATCACTGCGGTCCTGAAGAGGGATGGCATCTCGTGGACCAGGGCGGGGGCCATAGTGGACGATGAGGCAACAAAACTAAGGTTGACTCGTCAAGGAAAACCCTGCAGCGCTGGTAATAAGAGTCAGGCTACATCCATAAAAAGTGTCCTCAGTGAAAAAGGCAATAATAACAGCCATTTCACACCTGCCAACTCCCCTAAAAAGGAAGAAGCAGGTAACATACTATCCACTGATATAAATGTCAGTGGATGTAAAATCATGGAACCTGACACTCTAAATAGCCCAAATCAACCTACCAATGCTGATGGTCCAACCTCATCAACACCTCTGGGGACCCCTGATAATTCACCAGTTGGAGCCACTTGTGCGTCGCTGACTCAGGTGACTGAACTTAGTTCTTCATGGTTTCGAAACACGTTGCGAAACACGTTGCCTCTTACTGTTTGAATTAATTAATTCTATCGTCTCTCCAGGTGTTTTCCCAAGCTCCATGCAAAATTTTACTGTCACATGATGCTTCGCTCAAACGTCTGATGTCGTCATTTTTGGCGTGTTTTCCTCCATGATTAATTGACAATAGTTCTGCTACTTTTTTATTTCTAAAGCATAACGTTCAATTCATAACAATAATTATTATGATGTCAGCGTGTAACGTCTCGTCATGGGGTGTTTCTCATCACTTTAACCGTTGTTAATTTTATCTAAATGTGAGTGGTACATACATTAATTTTCACTGATTTAAATACTCACAGCAATATATCTGCATTTACTATCGATAAAAGTAGTTATCCGTATTTATGTAGGAGGGTACCAAACAATTGTCTACTATTTAAATCAATGGGGTAAATGTATGCGCAACTGACAGTTGAATAACATTTAACAATAACATGTAGAAATATAAAGTACAACACTAAATAAAACTTTCATCACATTAATATCTTGCCTAAATAAAGAGTTGAGGTAAATCACAAATCTGTCAAAATCTTGTTTAATAATTTCCTAGACGAGTTTTTATTTGCAGGAAGTTTTCTATTTAAATACTGAATTGAATACCTTGTCATCTGTACTATGTATAAATAAACAGCTATATAATTGTTCTCAGACAGTGTTATATTTTATGATAATTTTCAAGAAGATATAGTTCCGTTATATGAATGTTGGAGCAGAGTTCTATTTAAAAGAAGCGTGTTTAGTGTTTGAAATGTCCCAGGTTCGAATCCTACTTGGTGCATAGCTAAGAAATTTACCTTCAATTATTTTACTCCACCCAAGTGTAAATGTGTACTGTGAGAGTCACCTTGAATGGGAATAAGGGTTAGGGTTAGCGGTATCATTTATATAAAACAAGAATACAGTGTAAGACATACTTGACAATATTTAAACAAAAATAACATTAGTGTCTAATACTGTCTGTTTTTTGTAAGATATAAGATCGATCAATAAATTTATTCATGTTTTGTCTTGACCAGTAAAATTTAGGTATGCTTTGCCTTCTTTGGTTGCTTTTTAAATAACATTCTAAACAAAATGACATTCGCCTTATGATGTATGTAATAATGATATATAATAACTTAATTGTGAGTATAAACGTTAACCAAAGGAACCAAATCATTACATCTTTTAGTACGTATGGTTTTCTATTATTTAATATATTCATTAATACATCATTACTGAATGCAAGAACCGTTTGACATGTACATAATGTTTAATGTTTTATACAAACAAAACATCAAATATCTTAGATATAATTATAATATATATGAAGGCATTATTGTGAATAGGAAATAAATGGAATATTGTAACTGTTTACAGATGAAAAAATCATTAGTAAAATATTTAAATCATTTAGATCAGGGGAGATAACTAATGACAGAATGTAAGTCTTTGATATTTTAACTTCGTTTGTTACCACGTTACAAATAGGCACGGCCTATCGATGGAAAAGACAGGCAATTTAATGATGTAGTTAGTTGTTTGTAGAGCCTATATATTTAAATGATGTAATCTCCATTTCGCCAATGTATGCTTCATTTTGTCCATGAGTGGTAGGCGAAGAAATCGAAACTCAATAAAGTTATCCAATGTCATGATTACATGCAGTGCTCTTAAATGTCCGCCCTCCAAAACATTAAGGGGGCCGGGGGCAAATGTCCGTCCTGTCAAAACACACGAGGGGGCAAATGTCCGCCCTTAAAAAAGAGGGGGGCAAATGTCCGCGCTGTCAAAAAAGAGGTTAGTATAAAACGTTTATGTCCTAATTGTTGACCTTTCTTAGTTTAAACGATCGAACAAATAAAAACTTTGATGATTGAATTAAGTTCTTTAATTAACGGCAATTATTAATTGTGTTCCGAAATAAAATAGAATTAAAATGACATTTCGTGTGCAAACTGTGAAGGAAGGTACAGTCTATATAAAAACGTTTTGACTGTTAATAAGGGGTCTTAAATTAATTTACAAGTGTTATTCAACACTTAAATTTGTAAACTGTGAAGGATGTTACCCATTTAGAACAAAAGTTTTCCCAATTGATTGGGGTCACAGCCATAACTTAATTGTTAAGTGTTAAACAACCATGCCAACAGTAAACTGAATTATTATATAATATTATGATTTTAATTGAATCTTCTTTGTGATGTATTGAGAAAAAAGAAAGATTACGATTATTTGTTGAGAATTTCTTATATTTGTACATTCAGGGCAAATTACTTTCTTTAAACAAATTATTTTTTTATCATTTATTTTAAAAACATTACTTTACATACATGAACAGAGACATATTCAAAATAAGCAGGGTGACAAATGATCGACTTTTCAAAACACATGAGGGGAGAGGGATGTCCACCTCGGCAAAAAGAAGTGGACAAATGTCTCGAGTGCAAATGTCCTATAATTGTGAAACAATTTCCAAGGTTACTTTTATAGAAAAGATAAATCTACAAATGCCACAATTACTAAACAAAGGGTTGCATCAGGCTTCGACTGGAACCTTCGTGTAACTCTAGGATGTCTAATCACGACACTGACTTTGTTTTAAAGATCGGAACGCCGCCCGTAAAATGATGACTTTGATAACCCTTTTTATTTCAAATTACTGGTATAAAATCATTTAAAATACGCACTGAAAAGCAACATTTCTGAGTGGGCTTTTAAGAACCTCGCAATAGGTTAAAATACTGGGGATAAATAGCTCATTTTAAATACAATGGTGGACTTAAGTTTGCCCTGAAAAGGGCCGTTTTCCTTCTACATGTTCAATGTCGACCGGAAGCTTTCATATTTAGTATGTTATGTCACTTTGAAATTTCTGTACAAAAATTGTTCTAATTATGACCCGGGTTCAAAATTAAATGCCCCAGAGATCACAGTTTTCATCAGCTAAAACTGTTAAAATTCTGTCAGCTATTATAAGCTTCTAATACTCAGGTGAGCGTTCCAGGGTCCTCAGGACCCTCTTCTTTATTTATTCATCAGAAAATACAAACACATTCTTTGTTTTGGTCATCTGGTTACAACATACTCATGATGAGTTTAAATGTGATCACTCTTCGTCTGTTGTTCTATTTTACATTCATAATGACCAAATGGGGTTCATTTGTGTGTAAAAATCATTTGACATATGACAACTACTGTTCATTTTGCTTTTTCTTATCTATAGTAAATTACACTGTAATTTGCTGTTTAATTTTAATTTAATAGTTGCATCCTGTTCTTTTTATAGTTTTTATGCTTCTTATAGTTCGTTTTTCTTAACTGACAAAACATGAATAATTTCACGGTGAATGCGTTTGTTAGAATTATCGTCGTGATATCTGTGAACATCCGTGAATTAAAAAGTGTGTCTCACAGCGGTATGCTAGGTTTTAGTCAAGATATATTTAATAACAATTAGGCCGCCAGTACAAAAACAATGCATTCAGTCACCGTGAAATTATTCAAGCTTCGACAGTTTAGAAAAAACGAACTATACAACATTAAATTTATCCTTTTGGACTTCCACAATGTTGACTTGCTGTCATCATTTAATGTTGCCTTTGCGGGGGTATTTTCGCCACTGGTGGCAGTTCTAGTTATATATCATTTAACTACATTTTTTGTTTCTTTATTATCATACTTTTTTCTTTATTCATATTTCTTTTATAATTTTGTGATGTGGTTAAAGACTGAATGACTTTCATAAAACACCAATTCAGGATTGAAGATGTCAAACCAGAAGGTTGATTACCTCAATTCAGGGTTGAATGTATCAAACTAGAAAAGTTTTAATTCTTGATAGTTTCTGAGTATAACTTAGCATGCGACCCTCTCAGTACCAACTTACATATGGGTCAAATGTAAATTTCTTTCAGAACAAAAAGCAATTGTTCTTGTAAGGTGGAACCTATGATTTCTCCTGTACATCTGCTGGTCATCTGCTGATATATTTACATATATAACATAATATATTTTTATCAGAATAAAACACAATCAGAATAAAACACAATACACTTAATTAAGTTACTATTTTTATTTATCTCTATCACACATACATCCTTTGTGATACAAAATAGATTTCAACATCATAATAAACTATAACATTATGTAAATAACAACAATATTATACAAGAAAATATAAGACAAAAATAAATTATATCTTGTCATATATATCAGTATGCTTGTTATCATTTCTTTTTTGCTGTATTTTTGACTGATCATATGTTCAAGTATTCTTACTGCAACAACGGGTTAAACCAAGTTTAATGGACTTTTCAAGTTTTGTTTTTATCAGCACGAACACACTGAGATTTCCCAAAAAAATTGCCAGCTATTTCAGTAAATGGAGACACACAGTCAAAGGTTGATAGTCTTAAGACATTTCGCCTCTTACTATGTTAAAATGTCAGGCAGGTTTAAACCATTACACCTAACCCATCTATGCAATCATGTTACTCATTAAAAATCCAATTCAAAATTCATTTAGTATAATTATATTTATTGTAGGAAAACTTTATACAACTTTTGTTTCACCGATACATATTGAGAGAGTTAATTATGTATTTGACAGGAAAGTGCTATAATTTCACCACGTCACTGAGGCAATTAAGAAATGTTTTAAAATTGATATTTAATGAACATACAAATTATCAAATAATGTGAAAGTATAAAATTAAACCAGACACATAACTGAATACTTTGCCAAAAGTAAGTTCATGTTACGTCAATACAATATACAATGGGACTAACGCAATGACAAATCAAAATTAAACGCAGCATTTACCTCCACTGACCAAAGATCAAGTATCTATAATTGATAAGATTGGTACAAAACTATAGTGAAGTCTTGACATTTTTATACAATACGCTCTAACACTAATTTTTGATAAAACATACTTTAAAAATAGTTAATCCTGTATTCTTATCCTAACATGACCATTGTAAATGTATTAACTAAGCGAAAGCGGTCTTATAGCTACTTGTACGATAAAGGATATTATGCGACTTACAATCATTCGCCATAATGACTATGGCTTCGTAATTATCATATGGGATAAACTATAAGGAAATGTCACTCAATGGTATGAGTGCTATAAGAACAAAAATTCACTGTGGGTTTCACATGGACACAGGAAAAAAGGTTAATCATAATTGCATGGCGAACTTTCAGACTTTGACAAGTATCAGCCACGACCGCAAATCGAACTCGGAATAATAGATTCCAAGAAGAGCATTCTAATCCCTTCAACACGACCGCGGTTAAATATTAATTCTAATCGCTTTTTAAGTAAAGTATACCGTACATCAAGGCTAAATTTGAATTATAGGCCTGAAATCTTTTTATATCTCAAAAAATACCTTGATCAAAATATTCCTGCTTTCATAGTTTGCATGTACATTATTTCATTGTTTCAAACACATAATTATACCTGTCTTCTATCACTCTCAAACCTGGCATATTCTTTATATATTGTTCTATGTTATCCATATCGTTCAATCCATATTCGAAATATGGATGAGAAGAAAAATCACATCTAACTTCACAATCTTCCATTTTTACTTTAACTATAGATTGACAGTTAATAATGCCATCAATAAATTCTTGAAAGCATTTATCACTCATTGTGACTTTTTTCAACTTTACATTTATATTTTTATCACATACAATATCTCGATGTAACTGTAGTGATACACTATCTGTTATTGTAAACGATTTTAGCGTAAGATCTTCAATGTATCTAAGACTTTCTATGGCTTTTATAACATCATTGACCTGCGAATGACGAACAGAGTTTCCGTCTATTTTAAGATGTTTTAAATTGGAGTTCTTTATGCTTTTTTCTAAATCTATTAGAATAGGAATCTCTAGATAAAAAAAAACAAATGTGCATCCTGCAATAGATAGTGATTTTAAACAAGATGTATTGATTTTTGTACAAATTATTTTTATTTTTTTTAAAATCACGGTAAGAAGCTTAGAATGACCAGAAAGATTTAATGTCAGTTGACACCTTTTACCATACCGATGCCATGGTGTTAAACGATGTTCCTGGCATTCAACACAATCTAGGTATATATTCTCTAGTAGAAGATTACCAGATATAGAATTCAACAGATCTTGTAACACGTCATGTTTCATACCCACATTATCAAAGCAAATTGTTGTCAGATAAGATAAACTTCTCAAAGGTAATTGTGATGACAATAAAATACCTTTCATTCTTATGCTATGCAATGTTAACTTATTTTGTAACATTACATCATTAAATCCATCATACTTACTAGTATGAAATACTGGGTCGTCCGTTAATCTATACGGGTAATAGCCCGAGTCAATTATCAAGAATTGAAGACCTTTGATTTCAATAAACACATTTAGATATCGATCTGTGATAAGACTTTTTAGACAACTTTTGTTCATAACAAGAAGTGCTTTTGTTTCTCTATAAAGACAATCATTGATACACGCGTATTCATCGATGTCTAAAGAATCACACAAGTGTACAAGATAATTGTTAACGTTAAAATCCTCTAATCTGATATTTTTTTGAGAATTATCTGATACTGATACAACCATCTCTCTAAAATTTAAGAGAATGCAAATTTGTATTATGTCTAATGTATTATGTCTACTTTCAAAACCAGGAGTGACTAATTTTCTGCGCAATAAATCAAATTCATCTTTTCTTACCAAGTAAAATGTTTCAAAAAATAAATTTGTCATCTTAGGAGAAATTCCTGACAGTAAGATGAGAAAATTTCTAAACCCATCCATATCATCAATCGCTATTTTCTTCACTGCTTCAGGAAATAAGCCATTTTTGTCAAATAATGTTACAAATAATGCAGCAAGAAATTCAAGGTAGCTCATGTGTAAAAATGATAACATAAGTTCCTGATCACCAAAATTTCCAATGACCTTGTTCTTTGATATAATGCCTAGCTGACATAAGAAATCAAGCTCCCCTGGGCTAATGTTAAAAGGCTCGGCCATTAGTTGTTTTTTTGTAAAAACAAGGCTAGGAGTCTTGAAATTTGGGTTAAACAACAACTGATATGATAACAAGCACACTTTTTCTAATGCACATCCATACTGTCGTAAGTAAGTAAATTTAGAAAATGACTCTGGAAAGTGTACTTCAGCCGATGCTATTGAAGGAAATTTTATTTCTTTTTCAATTGCTCGATCAAACAACATTTCTACAATGCTACCATATAGCATAGCTTCGCTCATATTTTCCATCTCATACTTGAACCAGACGACTATCAATTGAGATGCAATTAATGGAATCTGCAATTGTTCTTTCATTCCACAATCTAGTATCTGTTTAAAAAAATCACCGGCTAGCTTATTGGTGTTTTGTGATCTATTTATATAACCTATAACTTCTTGTACGTACTTTTCATTATCAACAAACCCTGTTATCTTAACGTTATGATCAATGTCCTCTTCTGACAGACGGACAGTTTCAATTCTGTAGGGTCTACATGTTGTAAGAAATGTACATCTGTCAGATGTGACTTTTCTTGGTAAAGTGAGTTTTCTATGACCTCTGATGTCTGGTCTCCATTCATCCAAACCATCTAAGATTACAAGACTGTTTTTGGTTCGAAGAATTTGTTCAATGGTTTTTATCTTTTCTTCGAACTCATCTTTAGATGAAGTGTTAAAGTATTTATCAATGATCATACTAACAACATCTTCACGATCAGTTTCTTTCAGTAAAATGTAAAATACAAACTCAAAGTTGGTCATGAATTTAGCATCATTTTGAATATCTTCATCGCTGCCAATATCAGCTATATTCTTACTCCATAATAATGACATAAACTGACCAAAAGTTGTTTTTCCCATACCTGCATCTCCAGTAACAAATACATTTCTGAATTTGGTATTTTCTTTACAAAATACTTGTTCACACGATAATATTTTATAGTTACCTTTACTTTGTTTAGATTTGTGATACGGCACATGTTCCATTTCAGGTCGAGAATAAATGGTCAACATATCCATACGATCGTCCTCACTGTAAAGTGGGGTAACACACACAGAACTGAAAGCAGTCTGATATGACTTCTTTAGACGTTCCTTTATGTCTGAAAATAAACACTGGAGTAATTAATTTCTGGAATTATGAGCGATACAGAAATAGTTTTAAATAATCATAATTTTAGGTTAACAAAAAAAACATTGCAAACAAATACATATGTTACGACGTATATCATTTATATGGAGTAGGTCCTTTTTGGGAAGAAGTGGTTTTCCTCAGTGATTCCTCAGTGATCCTGCAGCTAATATTAAAATCTTTCTTGATCTCAAGTTATATTCTTGGCTTTTGTGACGTACTTCAAGAGCATTGGCCGCGGAATAATGGAAAATTAGCCACAAAGATATAAATAAACACAAAGTCTTACTATTTCCAAAGCCTTCTATTAAAATAATTATCTTAAATTGAAATTTAGTTAAAGTAATTTAAATATCTTGAAGCGAGCTATAATGTATTTTATATAATATGTAATACAATGTAATATATATTTTTTATAAAGAATTTAAGCAGCAAATATCCAATAGGAGTATCGACGATTTACAAAACATCTGATTGCAAATTCGGCGCGATATGACCTTGCTGTGTTGGTGCACCGTAAAACCAAAACAAACAAATGATTGCAAATGGTATTATTCATATATGCACATTAAAATATAGCATGTTATGAATTTGCATCAATAGATACATCAACATTAACTGATTCCATTTTACTGGTACTTTATCAGAGTTTTTATACAAAATAAATTCCAACTGCAAGAGGACTATACCATCTAATCATTATTAAATATTTGTATAGGACTGTTACGTGAGATATGGAGTAAATCTATTTTATCTATGGGACAATTTATCACGACATTTTCTAATCCTTGTTAACAATATTGAACAAAGGTTTTTTTGATAAATACATAAACGTGCAAATTTAAATTTTACAAAACAATGGTAAAATGTTATTTTAAGTTGCTTACGTTGCTATACCAACCAAATAGTTCTAGTCTGCTTAAAAGAGTGAATTTTCATATCTTACTTCGTTTTTATGCATACATATTGACATATATAATTATTTCAACCATTTAAAGCGTAACAAAATAGTTACGTCTAAATTCTTTATGGGGAAATGAATTGACAAGAATTTCTTGGTTGGATTAGGAAGTTCTGTAAGAAAATTGTAAAGTCAGTGCTTAAAACATATTTGAAATGCTTAAGAACATTAAAGATATACTAGATCTACCATTTACGTTAAAATCTGAGCAATATTATTTCTAAATATTATTTCTATTATCAGATAGTATTTTTTTCATTTTGCTAAAATAATAAAATAAAAGGTACACGTCTATATGTTTTAATTATCCAATTGACAAAACAACAATTACATGTATATTGAATGTATATAATGTTGCAGTAATTCATGTAGACCTAAATCGTAAGATAAATTGTCAGAAATGCTCTGAATTTTGGTAGAAAATATTCCGTTTCTAATGGTCAAATTCATAAGCAACTAACAAAACGAAAATTGGCGAACGATTATGGACATTGACGAAATTATTCGAATTATGAACAAATTAGCAGTTTCCACACATTTCTTTTCAATTTAACACAGTAATAATACAAGGACAATTATAGTTTTCAAGGATAGTTCGTGCCTGTGTTAAATAAAGCATACGCGTACTATTGTTAAATTCCGCGGTGGAAATCACATAAATCTTCGGTTAGCAAACAATAAATAAAAATTTGGTGATCAACTATAAATATTAATTCACAAACATGTGTTTTTCAAATTGTATTTGTGCTCTAGTCATGTGTCCAATATATAATTATGCTTTTTAACATTTATGATACTTGTTTTGTCAGTTACAGACGTATACCCTTTAATAAAGTGATCATATTTCTTGAGGGAGGTCAACAGAGGCCACAAAAACAATTAAGTAAAGGTTTTGACAACTGATTCAGATTGGATAGCAATGAAAGTGAAACCCCTTACACCCTAAACAGAAAGGTTTATCTAATGTTTATATAGTTCTACAAACAAAAACGTCATGGTCATGTTAAATATATTGTTAAGTGTAATCATGTATACCACTTATGTAAAAACATTTATATAAGGTCGTTTGCTAAGAGTACAAATTCAAACAGAAAGTAGTTCACGCTGTATTCAAATGTATAACACATCTCTATAGTGTATAAAACTTTAACAGTTATTTCCAAAACGCTGAACTTTAGTACTGTAAACAACAATTAATGTTCATAGTACAGTGATATAAATTCTTGGTGAAGTGACTAATTATTTTCCCATTATATACTAGTATTTAAGATGCAAATAAATAAAAAAGTTAGTTTAATGCTCACCATCATAAGTATCAGATTTAGAGCGTTTGTTTGAACAAGAAGGCTGTTCAGAATCATCTAATCTTCTTTTGGTTTGTACCAGTTGAGTGTGATCTTTTTGTTGTTTGTTTTCCATTCTTTGTTCGATTTTAGACAGTCTATCATTTAATTCAGAGTGACTCATTTCCATGTCAACAATTACTTTTTCAAACATACTTTCTGCTGAATACCACGCTTTAAGAAGATCATCATGTTGTTGTTCTAATTGTTCATCAATTGGTTTGATATCAATATCATCAATCATCTCAGATAAGTTAGGAATACCACACAATTTATTTAATCTGTGTAGGATCTGAAGAAAGATATTATTATATAGGAATTTCTACAGGCAAGTTTAAATGATCCACTAGAAATAGGAATAAAGAAAATACAATGTTTGTTAAGATATTAAATCTCTGACTACCATTCTATCTGAAATATTTGAATGATACTAAAGATCTACATGTATATATATTTAAAATAATAAGTAAATTTACATTACTCATAAACTTTAAAATATTCATATAACGAGCAAAACAACATTTCCATTTACATCAGCACAGCACTTTATAATCAAAAACTTAATGTTTTCAGTTTTCGGTAATTTTCTATACACTTAATGTCTGTTACAGATTATAAAGAATTTAAAACAATAGATGTATATATTACCTGGCAAAGTTCAGACCATTTAAGTTTAAAGTCTGATTTAGAAATATAAACTGTACCTTTATGTACGACCTACAATAAAATATTATATTATATTAGTCCATTATTAAAGAAAAATCTGCTTAACAATAAGTATAATTTTAAAATTCGAACTAAAGTCAATAAACACATTTTATCATTCATTGTACACGTAAAGTCTATACATTATACTTCGACGGTGGATTCAAATTAATGTAAATAATTTAACTCGATTTTAGACTTTCTTAAAAAGTTAAATCATAACCACACATTCGCTTGATATTTGGTAAGACGCTGTCTTGTACAACTTATATTATTTGACGGTGGCCAGCGCACCTAACCTAGCTTTCCCGGAAATCAAAACCTTGTATAAACCAGCATGCACATACCCTTCAACAAGGATAACAACTTTTCCGTATTTCTTAATAAAAGGGAAAATTTACATGTTACAGTCATGTTATAATGGCAATGTATATTTGAAGAGATTTGGACCCATTATCAATTTTTGACACTAGATTTGAAATCCTGCCAAGCTACAAATTGGCTATATTCCCGGGTACCACACAATCGACACGAAAATATAATTCTATAGTGTGGTTATAGAAAGCCTAAAAACTAGATTATATTTTAAACATCTGCTTCTGTCATTTAAAACTTGGACATCACCAGCTGTGAAATAAATAATAAAGCACGTAGAGATTTTGTAAAGTAATGTAACAATGTTACTTTGTGTTGGTATCTATATCGCGGCGTACTAATTCTCTGAAGGCAGACCTAGGTCACTTGGCCCATGAAGTAAAATATGCCATGAAAAATCTCTTCGAAGGCAATCACGACTTAGGAACTCAGCGTTAAACGCGCTTCTGAAGAAGTAAATCGTACTCACATAATTTCTGCAGTTTTTTAGCCTGGTTATGTCAGCTTCTATTGACAAATCCCCGTTGACTGGGTTTTGCCACACAGGATCTTGATGTTGTTTCAACCCACATATGTTCCTCAGTAAACATGTTAGGAGGGTGATGTCGAAGTTTGATGTATCAGGATTTTTGTCTTCTGGGGGAAGAAACTTTTTCTGATCACCGGTTATAATGTCTTTGTCAAGCAGAACTTTCAGGGTTTTTGCACATTTAGGATATGTCTTTAAATAAGTCATGAGATCATTACCTACTTTATTATCAAATAACTTTCTTAATAGGATTGTTCCTACTTCAATTAAAAGAAATTGATACCGAAACATCAATACCAATTTATCTGTAAAATAAAGGAAGTCTTAAATCATAAATAGTAACTAGGGTTCATAATAACAATGATAATCACATAAAACAACATAATGGTAATAAGGTAAGCAACAAAATGCAAAATAAATCGTTGTAAATGCATTGCTGCATTCAAATTCTCTTAAAAGATCAGAGACACAAAATAAGATGGACAAATTTATGTTTTTCATAGACCTTGGTTCTACAGGTCAGGCCCTCGCATGTGTCATATCGATTGATAAAAGTGAAGATTTGAACAATGCCTTATTTACATTAATTAATTAAGACCCATTACACATTCGTAATATAAAGAGGGGGATAAGGTTTTAATTTTTAACATTTTGTTTTAGCACGACACTACAAACAAACACGTCATCCAGGCAATTGGACTTTTATATGACCTTTAGTTTTGAGTAACCAGTCTTGGTCTTACACGCGACATATTGTTTCGTGCTAATGATTGTTTGTGTCAAGTATTATCAATTTCAATGGGTAATGGGAATTGTTTAGTTAAGACGCAAACACAGAAAAAGGACATGTACTGCAAATGAGTATAAGCTCCTCTCCGAAGCAAGGCTTCTATGGGGCAAAGGAACCCAATGCCTTCATGCATCTTAATTTATAAATAACAGCTATATTTATTATAGTTACATGTTAATTAAACACTTTGTACTTATATAAGAACTTGCCTTTAACATTGGCAATACTATTTAGATTGGTAACCCAAACAAATACTTCAAAATCACTGGGTTTTCAGTTTTAATACACTAACAGGGCACATACATTTGTTGTTTAATTTTATTGTTTACATAATACAGTTTTACCAATAGGTCCTGGGTTTGGTTCTACACCGGCAATCAATAATAAAAGACGTATAAAGACAACCACTCCAACAGTTTCCATCATTATACAGTTTATGTTCTTGTATTTTGTCATCATGATTCTGTCACAATGTATTGACTTCATTCATAATACTATTTTATTACTTGTTTAACATTGCTATCTGAAAAAACATTTTAAATAAGACCGAAATGTTAGAGATGTGTTCTTTCGTATCTTAAATATTGATTAAAAATACCACAACTCCGCACGTCGGAAAAGTCGCCAGACAAAAAACTATATTCGTATACTGCATTTCTTTTTTATGAAATTTATGTGCACGTTAGTTACTTATCAGTAGCTTAAATAGAATTGGGCTGATGCTATGGACAATGAATGAAACAGATAAAAGCAACTCTCTACAATGAGATCTTTTCCCCTTTTCAAATTTCATGTCAGTAAATTGAAAAGTTTTAGAGAAAGAATGCATCGAAATGCAGAAAACCCAAAATTATAGTATAATGAATTTTGTTATTGTGCAGTGCACTATGAGATCTATCTACCTATGCAATTTCAAGTCAGTAGATTAAATAGTCATGGAAAATGCTCCGGAAAATATTACAGAAAACGTCGCCACCGCTGAAAAACATACATGTTGCTTTCCAGGCGATACCAAACCATTCGGATATAAATGAGTATCAAAAATATATTTTTAATAAACTTTAAATATTTACACAAAAAATCCATAAGATTTAAGTAATACATGTATATACTTATGTAATTTTCTTGTCTGAACTTAAAATTTAAATAAACAAATTAACACATGATACGTGTTTAGATGAATTATACTAATGTCTTAAATTCTTCCCAAAGAAAAGACAATTTACATATTTTTCTATAAACCTAAAATAAATTGATTTTTCAAAATATGTAATCAATGTGAAACAGAACGATATATATAGAATTATATCTGTCCCTGGCGGGGCATACTTTCGTGGAGTTTGGTCTTGAAATTATTTCTACGGTCATTCTCCCTTCTACCAATGATTTTAAATTAAGTAGGGCAGAAATGTAAATAGAGATACATAAACAACTGAAGCAATTATAAAAGTTCGAAAACGATATATTCATCAAATTTAGAAGTAACAACTGATAACCACTACAGAGGGCGTAAAATACGCGTTCAAAGTAGAGAATAGTTAAATATATTTTATACTTCAAGTATATAACGTTTTGTAGGGATATTCTTAATTCAATAAAGATAAGACACTAAGCGCAAAATTTTTCTTAGTGGTTGGTCGTATTATCATGAGTTTATAGGTGTCATAAAGAAACTTTTAAACATTGAATAGAAACTACAATCAATATTTAAGCTAGGTAGATTTATGATAATTCTAAAACTTAAACGTCTTCGTTTGATTAAACGCATATTTTTATTTCACAAATTCAATGGCGTTGTACAAAAAGAGAAATATTAACAATAATGAATAAGTAAAACCCTCCGCCTTAAATACATGTTGTATGTACACTTCATTCTTGTTCTATGAACAGTGTAACATAACGCCAATGTAAACCAGACATTTCCCTAAAGGTGTCGAAACATCACCTTTAAAGGGCTCTTAATACACCCCCAAGGGTGTCGAAACATCACCTTTAAATGATCCATATTTTTAAGCAGTAATGCCGTCGGGACTCACTGTACTAAACCTTCTGTCACTGATTTTTTTTCTTATTTATTGGTGCCACAAAATTGAGGTCTTTGGATTTTGATGATCTTAGACCAGGGCCCGTATTACAGAAACATCTTAAGATTTTTTTTATCTTTTCCTTATCCTTAAATTTTCACCTAAGCCAAGGAAAAGGATAAGGAAAATCGTAAGTGTTATCACAGAAACATCTTAAGGAATTCCTTTACTAAAGTCATTCTTATCCTTATCAGACTTGTGTGCTATCAATTAAGCAGGGGACTTACTAATTTAACTTACTATTTGAGCTTGATTGTAAGACAAAGAGGAGTAGAAGAGGCATGATAGTTTCAACAAGGGTAAATTAAACTGTAAATTATGGAGTATTCAAACCTATAATGTGGTAAATTCAGAATGTTTCTTATAGTGTTCAGACACCAATATAATCATTATTAAAGCAGAAAAACAACATAAATAGATAAATATATACAAGAAATGTTGTTTCCTACACTATAAAACCTTCATTTGATGGTTAGGAAAAAGTTAAGGTAGGTTATTAGATTCCTTAGATAGTTAGGAGAAAATTGGGCTATTTAAGGAAAATCTTAAGAAAAGAAGTTTCTGTTATACAATTTATCTTTAGCCTTAGAATTGAAGATTTTTCTATACTTTTAAGGGGAAAACATACACCTTAAGGAAAGAAATAAGGATAAGATGTTTCTGTAATACGGGCCCAGTTCTACTTTGTGCAGGCTTTTGGAGAATTTCCTTCAGATATGCCGGTGCAGTTCCAGTAAAACAGCTGTAAATGAAAGTGTATATCTTAAAGTTGATTCTTGCTTTGACTGGTAACCAGTGCAGTGTGTACAAAGCATTTTTTGAACTGTCTGATTGTTTAGCCTTGATACTAGTTTGGCACACATGTTTTGAATTCTCTGAAATTTGCATAGATCACATTTTGAGATTCCATACAAGATCAGATTACAGTAATCAATGTGGGACATAACCAAAGATAGGACTAGTGTTTCTGTTGCATCTTTATCCAAATATTGTCTTATACTATTGATACGTAAATAATTGAATATGGCAGTTCTACTTTTTGTTTTGATGTGATCTTTACAGCTTGAAATTTCATCAAGAAAGCTAAATTGCGAATAGTCTTCACAGATTTTACAATTTTACCAGCAATATTGATTGACATACATAATTTGTTTGAAATTCAAACTTAGTATTTTTAGGGTAAAGAACTATCTAAATTTCACCATTTCTGTAAATATCTTCATTAACCAGACTGATATCCTTACATAGGACTTCAATGATAAATCCCAGGATTCCAACTGTAAGGACCTATTTACCAATTGGGTTGCTTCAGATTTTATCAGGGAAAGATAACTGACTAAAGTTATTGGTCACTTTTATGTATGTACGACTTGAAACCCAATCAATCGAACTGGATGTAAAAAACATACATACAAAACAGTTAAAAATGAAACAAGTCAAATATACTATTTACTTTGTAATTTGTCACAGTGTTACTTTGGCTAAATGCTTTATAAATCTGATATCAATATAATCTTGTTGAAAAGAAAAAGTTGTGTCAAGTCATCTTGACAATATAAACGTTATTATTCTACAGCTATCATTTTGGTAAGAAACATTTTGCTGTATTTCGTTCGAGCATTCTCCCATCGAACACCAAGTGAACATTTCTGTTTTCCATTTCTGTCCATAGGCACTAGGTTCATTTTTAATCAGCCGAGAAATCTACTTCGCTCGGGTATTTCAAACCCTTGTTGAAAATAAAATGTAATCATATATATAACAGAGAAATCTTACTGAAAATGTAGAAATCAATATTGTACAGTGATAACAAAATGTGTACGAGACAAAATCTTCATAAATTTAACACTAGTTAAATTGTATATACATGACATCTATTTGACTAAAGTCTAAACAAGCAAAGGCTGGAAATATAAACATTTAGGACAATCTATTGAGAACAGAAACACAATGTTACCATTTCATTGATTGGTGACCTAATGTTATCATTTTTATTTTGTTTCATATAACATCATAAAAAGCTAATATTTACATATGTAGGATTACATATTTAGCTCCGCTGATAATCGCGGTACATGTTTTAACAAATTTCGTTCCAAAACAGACTCATTGCGTTGTTAATTAAATACGTAAGTATATATTTTGTGACCTACTGGTTGGCGACCTACAAACTCGGACGTCCTACCAATCCGGACACCCGCGTAGACGCTTTATTTTGCTGATTACTTTGATTATTTGTTGTCGATCACTCGAGTGCTCGGTTTTGTAACAGCCCGTACCAACAGAGTCACCACTATGTACGTATGATTGTTGAAAATACAATATTTACATTTGTGTGTCATTAGACCTGTTTACTGTTCGCGGGGAAGTTAGATGTAATGTATCGCGCATGCGCAATTATTTTGCAGAGGCCCGGACAATTAAAAAGGGGTCAAGTGCAAAAACATTTAAGTAAAGTGTTTAATAAATTGATGTTTGACAGTAAAATATCAAATACAACTTATAAATTTCAACTGAAATGAATGTTGGCGGAACGTCCGGAATCATGGTACAGTTTGGTGCGAAATTTACACAATTCATTGACCCTCTGCCAGGGCCTCAAAACATGTGTTCTATTTTTAGAAAGTAGAAAACCCGAAAGCATTAGAGAGACCTTGAACCTAACTCCTTCCAGGTAAAAAATCTAGCGTGTAGTATAAACAGTTTTAAAGTTATTGTAAAAAAAGTTCTAAAAACGTCCGGTTGTAGGACGCCAACCAGTAATGTTTTCACGAATTTTTACAAAAAAACATCGCCGCTTCATTTTTTTCTGCAAGGTAATCAGGAAAAGTACAAAAAACTTATTGATAAGTTATACACCACTATAATTGGCTTTTATGTCGCTGGAACATGGGCTATATAGAAAATTCAAATGAAGAAAAAATAGCAAATATACCTTTAAATTCATAGGCGCCGCCATTAAAGTTGACACAATGTTATCGTAAGCAAAACCACGTGATTACCCGCCCTGATTTAGCATCAACAATCTTATTTTGTATTTCCAAGTGATTATACCAACAAGTATATAATCGTTTATAACGTGGATACTCGTTTTTTTCCAACATGTCCAACTTTTAGACCCATACATTATCCCAAGTCGATATTCGATTTTCAATTGAAAAGTATAGGGGAAAATTCTTTGAACGGTCATAACTCTTTTATTTTTAAAGATATCAATTTTGTGCAAATGATGCAAAAAAGTTTAAACTTTCTTCTTTCATTTGATTGTTTTTATTTTTTTGTAAAATTGTAAAGTTTTGGTCCCTTTTAAGGTTTTATCTGATTACTCACGTTACTATAAACGAAGAAGGGAAATAAATACCCATGCTGATATAAGTTGAAAAATGAAGCCTTTCCGGTTCTTTGATCAAATTTGTGCAAATGACATGAAAAAGCCGTATGTTTCTAGTTTTCGGAGCACTTTTTATATTTAAAATATCTTAATGAAGTTTTGGTCCCATTTGCACTTTTTTCCAAAAGTTTTGCATTTTTTAAAGTATTTTTTTTATAAATTTATAGAGTGCGCTATCAGATTTATGGACCCCTGGTGTGATTGTATAATACACTGTGCATAGCAAGGCACAGCGGGTACACTTTTATGACAGGATTACCTTCCTGTGTCAGTTTTATTGATAACTATTTGTATATATACATGCAGTTGTATCTGTCAAATGATGTTGTAATAAAGGTTTGAAATAATTATAATGATAGTGTTAAGATTCTAAGCAGGTTAGAAAATACATACATGTAATTTATCTATTTATTCAAAGAATTTTTGTTCGGGAAGATTTACTCGACTATACGTATTACTGAAACAGTATCATAAACATATTACTTTATTCTTGCGGCATTAGGATGAATGAAAGACATCAATTGTTGTTAGTTTACCTCTACCACTATATTAATTAAAAGGTTAATAGATTGAAAACTAGTTATTTACTAGTTTACAAATCATTGTAGAACGATTGTATTAAAAAGGTGAAATATTTTAAAAAACAACAACAACAAAAACCAGTTATACAAATTAATGCATGGGCATTTAGTCCAAGTAAAATAAAGCGGCAGACGAAACAAAAGAATAGTTATTGGCGGCTTAACGATAACGATGAGGTTTGAATATTGTTTTAAAACTATTCATTTAAATTTAAAGCTATTAAAACAAAAAATATAAGGCATATCTAAATTAACTGATGGGCAATTAATGAATTCAAATGGTAGATGAGTAACAAATTTCTAACATAATTTGACCATCAAAAAATTATTTCAATCATCATTCTTGTTTTATCTGACTGTATTGTATACAAAATGTCACCTTAAAAGTTGTGAAACATTTATCTGTTAATTTACACTTGTTGCACAATGGACAATATAAAACATTTGTCTACAACGGGTTTAATTAATCCCCTGATATTGCTTGCAATCGTGACCTATGATCCTTATCTTATCTCATCGATCACAACATGGGGTCATGACTTGTAGATTATATCATCGCAAAACAGACGTATCTACAATCAGAGCTATATGGCTGTATCATAAAGCGAAAATCTTGATGGGTCTAAAAGTTGGGTATGAATGGTACCCATTCCCGGAGAATGGCTGTATATCAATTGAATAATTATATATTAGATGAATTTCGATATAGCTGATGTATTTCAGGTAAATCAAGTGCATATCGGTATATACATGGAGCCGAAAATAACAATTGTTTGTCGAAAGGAGAAAATAAAAAAAAACATACAAATCTAATTGAAACAGTTTTATGGTCAAGAAAGAAATTTTAAGCCCGTATATTGAATTACAATAAATAGTCCATTTGAAATCTTCCTGAACATTGAGTCTTTGTAAAAAAACAAAACTGAAATCGAAAGTTGGAATATTAAATATTAAACAAAAATATGACAAACTGTATCACTCAATTTATCATAACTGGTTTTAAGTGAAAAAAGTATTAATCTCAGTTTACTCACCGAATCGCGACATAAAATTCAATAATTGATATGTAAAACAGTTTTATTTTATCCTCTTCACGGCAAAGTCATCGTTGTTAAGGGAATGTCCAAGTATTTATGTGTGGCTTAACACGTCATCAAGTCACTATGGTAGTACGCACCTGTTGAAACAATGACATTTTTGTCTTAACGATAAAAAAGTGACGTTAGCTGATTATGAAGAGCAACATTTACAACAAAAATAGTATAAAGTTCACCTTTGTTTTTAAAACTCACGATCAATATTCCATTAAGAATCTTAATGAACACTGTCTCTTCGAAATCGATAGAAATTGAAATCGAAAGTTGGAATATTAAATGCTAAATAAAACATTATAACAAACCGTAACACTCAAACTATCATCGTCGGTTTTAAGTTAAAAGATAATTCATAAAGCTCAACATAAATTCAGTTATTGATATACATTCAAGAACAAGCATACGGTTTTCAAGATTTAAAACATTTTAGACATTTTTACAAACTGTGTGTATCACTAACTGAGATAATCGAGTACACACACAATTTAAATCTAAAAATAGACCACACTAACAGGTTTACAATACCAGGTATGTTTACGCCTCAGGGGGAATATCGATAAAGTGTTTAAATTTGAACAGGTGCGTATGAGGTTGGTCGCATACATAGAGGTTTAACGACCTCTTTGGAAGTAATTAACATGATCGCTGGTCGCGTCAGACAGGGGATCGCTTAAGGGAGTTAAATTATAGAGTAAATTCTCTCGGAAGGAGCGGAGAGCGGTCGTTGACGACAGGGGTCGCTAAATTAAGGTGGTCGGAAGGGCAGGTTGGACTGTATTATACATTTTATTTTGTATTCTCTTCATGATTAAGTCACCATTGTTTAGGGTATATCTGTAGCGTGTTCAATTACACAAAACGTTACAGAACGTTACATAACTATTCAGACGGAACTCCTCGGCCATTCGCTGCGAATAACCTAATCTAATACACAAATATGAGATCGTTAAGGCAATGGGGATGTTTCAAAATTTACGGACTAAAAACGAAACATCACTCAATGCCAAAAATATCATATATTTGTTTACTTTAACACCGGTGGTTTCAAAAAAGCGTCTAAATATGTCCGAGATTATTCGCAGCGAATGGCCGAGGCGTTCCAAATGTATCGTTACGGAACGTTATGTAACGTTCGCGGTAACTGAACGCATGGCTGGTTAGTTGCACGTCATCAAGTTACTATGGTAGTACGTATAGTCCAACAGAATTAACCTGAGCTTGAACTACCTAATTATAATAATTACACACTTCACTTACATAAAATCGTGAGTTTCCGTACGCGTGTATACGGTTATACACGTGTTTATAACAACCGATGTGACTATAAATCAATTTATTAAAAGTGGCATGTTATTGTACTTTTCTTTTGGACAAATTAGTTTTTGGGTTAACAAGTAAGTCAGCAGTATTATGGCACAGTTTCAAAGTATTTATTCTTATGAAAACAACATTACTTGTTCAGTTCGTGTATTTCGCCGAAAGCTTCCGATATAGCGCGATTTACAAACGAAGACAAAAATAGACTGTAAATACTGAGTTTAATATATTCTTGCATAAAGGTCAAGCTCAGGTTAATTCTGTTGGACTATACATGTCTAAACAAGAACATTGAAAACAATGTTAAGTGGATAAGGATATTAAATCAAGTGAAGACGACAGGTCATAAAGTACTGTATGTATAAATTATACGTTCAAAACAAATCAATAATGTGTAAAGTTTACATACGGCTTAAAAACTTTTGAAAAAGCTGTCACTGACGATTCCAATGCATGAAATCCTATAAAACGGTAAAATTCTTATTTGTTTAAGAATATTTTTAGTGCACTAGTCGCATGTGTATGTGACAACAGTAACAAACATACAGCAGTACAACAGTAAACCCTTACTGTTAGAATTTTCATCAGTTCAGCAGTACAACAGTAAACCCTTACTGTTAGAATTTTCATCAGTTCAGCAGTACAACAGTTAATCCTTACTGTTAGAATTTTCATCAGTTCAGCAGTACAACAGTTAATCCTTACTGTTAGAATTTTCATCAGTTCAGCAGTACAACAGTTAATCCTTACTGTTAGAATTTACATCAGTTCAGCAGTACAACAGTTAATCCTTACTGTTAGAATTTTCATCAGTTCAGCAGTGCAACAGTAAACCTTTACTGCTAGAATTTCGGCAGTAAACAGTAACAACAGAAAACCCTTACTGTTAGAATTTTTGACAGTACAGCAGATTGTTGTATTATTCTTGCAATTTTTATATATAAATCGACTTTGATGTAATAATAATAGCAGATTGTTAATGCTCAGAACTGTTCACAGTGTTGTTGCCGACATCACCTTAGTTAAATATTGTGTAAAATGATAATGCGTTAATGAGAGTGAAGTTAAAACATGAAATTACACATTTTACTGACAATTAACAGGCAGACCTAGGATGTTTGTGAGTTTACTGAGAAGTTGAATGTTTGAATTCTCCAAATTAAAAGTACAGATAGAGCCAATCTATGGTACAGATAGAGCCAGATAGAATCCAGCAGAGTGGTTTCATTTTAATGATTGGACGAATACGTGGATATAGAATTAGTTGTAAACATTGATACAAAAAGTCACAAAAAGGTTTATTCATTGTAAAGATTTTTAGACTTTTATGTTGACAGAGCGCAAGAACATTGTATAATTTGAAGCAGAGTATTTTAATTATCTGGGCTAAGGAAATAGTCATTTCTCTTTCATTACATAATTATAATATTCAGAAGTGAAAAGTGAATGTGTTGTATTGTACCTATGAAATCAATAAGTCTCGTAATCGAAAATTTTCATACGTTTAATACGTAAAGTACGTTAATTTACGCACTAGCTAAAAGGATAACATCATAAATTCTGAAGTGCATAAGTTTTGCACTAGGCAAAAAGTAAAAAACCCATATTATGAAGTGCGTAAATTTACGTACTTGCCAAAAGGAGAAAATCACAAATTCTGAAGTGCGTAAATTTACGCACGAGGCAGAATTTGAAAAATCGATATTCTAAAGTGTGTAAATCTACACACATGCCAATTTACGCACATTCAAAAAGGAGAAAAAAATTATAGAGTACGTTAATTTACGCACAAGCAATTTGTGAAAAATCCAAATTCTGAAGTGCGTAAATTTACGCACATGCAAAAGGATAAAATCATAAATTCTGAAGTGCATAAATTTTGCACTAGGCAAAAAGTAAAAAAGCCATATCTGAAGTGCGTAAATTTACGCTTAAGCCAAAGGGAGAAACTCTTAAGTTCTACAGTGTGTAAATTTACGCACTAGGCAGAATGTGAAAAATCCATATTCTGAAGTGCGTAAATTTACGAACATGCCAAAAGGAGAACAATCTTTAAATTAAAACCCGATCTAAAATTTAGGTAGTTTTTAGGTAGTTTCAAAATAGCGTCTAAATATGTTCGAGATTTTTCGCAGCAAATGGCCGAGGAGTTCCGAATGTATCGTTACGGAACGTTCTGTAACGTTCGCGGTAACTGAACTCACTACTGGATAAATGTACAAATGAACATGTTAGGTACAGAAAGAAGTTATAAATTGGATCGTTATGTGTACATTTATAAATCCACTGTAGAGATAAACTGATAATGATATTCAAAATGTCAACAACGCTGTGAAAATGTGCTATGCAATTGTCAAGATTAAGTGGGTTTACTTATAAAGTTATTGGCATATTGAACAAAATGTATCTTTTCATGACTTGCATTTTTTTAACGTTTGGCTCTTTTAAGGTTTGATTCTTTTAGGTCTGCTTCTTCTAAGGTCTGTTTCTCTTAAACTCTGCTTCTTTTAGTGGACTTGCTTCCCAATCAAGTCCCTGTTTTCAATGGAAGACTTACTTCCCGAGTAAGTATCCTTTTTATTGGACTTGCTTCCCAAGCAATTCCATTTTTTCTTCGGGAGACTTACCTCCCAAGTAAGTATCTCTGATTTTCTTTGGTTGATTTGCCTCCAAATAAATCATTTCCTTTGGAAGACGTTCTTTCCAAGTAATTAAGTTTTTCTTTTCGTTGGCGGACATGCTTCCAAAGCAAGTCACTCTTAGAAATGCAGTCTTGCTTATTTACTCTCTTTGGGTTTTTTTTTTTTTTTTTCTATACTGCTAATTTATATTCTTATTTCATTTTAAAATGCAAAACATTTTATACACAATACACGGACCGGTGAGAAAACATGTATTACGACAAAAATGATTATTTTGACTGCAATACATGTACAAAATTATGCATGCTACCAATGTATGTGAAGACAGCAGTAACAACATTACAACAGAAAAGATTTTATGTTAAAAGCATATGTGTAAATTTACGCACTTCAGAGTCTGTTTTTTCACATTCTGCCTTGTTCGTAAATTTACACACTTAGAAATGTATGATTTTCACCTTATGACAGGTGCGTAAATTTACGCACTCCAGAATATAGATTTTTCAAATTCTGCCTAGTGCGTAAATTTAAACACTCTAAAATGTATGATTTTCTTCTTTTGGCATGTGCGTACATTTACGCACTTCAGAGTATGGATTTTATGCGTACATTTACACTCTGTAGAAGTTATGATTTTCTCCTTTTTGTCTAGTGCAAAATTAACTCACTTTAGAATATATGATTTTCTCCTTTTAGCATGTGTTTAGATTTGCGCACTTCAGAATTTGGATTTTTCACAAATTGCTTGTGCGTAAATTAACGTACTCTATTTTTTTTTCTCCTTTTTGAATGTGCGTAAATTGGCATGTGTGTAGATTTACACACTTTAGAATATCGATTTTTCAAATTCTGCCTCGTGCGTAAATTTACGCACTTCAGAATTTGTGATTTTCTCCTTTTGGCAAGTACGTAAATTTACGCACTTCATAATATGGGTTTTTTACTTTTTGCCTAGTGCAAAACTTATGCACTTCAGAATTTATGATGTTATCCTTTTAGCTAGTGCGTAAATTAACGTACTTTACGTATTAAACGTATGAAAATTTTCGATTACGAGACTTATTGATTTCATAGGTACAATACAACACATTCACTTTTCACTTCTGAATATTATAATTATGTAATGAAAGAGAAATGACTATTTCCTTAGCCCAGATAATTAAAATACTCTGCTTCAAATTATACAATGTTCTTGCGCTCTGTCAACATAAAAGTCTAAAACATTTTACAATGAATAAACCTTTTTGTGACTTTTTGTATCAATGTTTACAACTAATTCTATATCCACGTATTCGTCCAATCATTAAAATGAAACCACTCTGCTGGATTCTATCTGTAGCAACGTCAATGAGAACCATAATGAGGCTTCTCCATTGTGTCACCATTGTAAACAAACAAATTTCATGCCAGTATTTCTTTTATATTACTCATAAAAATCATTTATTTTTTTGTTCAGATAAACTAATAAATATCTTATCTACATGAGCAAGACAGGTTTTTGTTTGGTAACACTTTCAAACACTCGTTTCGCGACTTTAAATTAGACAGATGACCAAGATCGTCAACAAAAATGGCGGTCTTCATTGAAATTTACAGAATTACCAGGTGCTTGTATCCATGAATTACCATCTTCTAAAGATGTTTTATGAGTTAAAAGTTATTAGTTTTGATGAAAGGACATGTTTAGCGACCTGTACAGACATTTTTTGGTAGAATCTGGCATGACGGAAAATCAAGATAATTGGTAAGAATTTTCGCATTTTTACCGTGCAATACTATAAATTAAACGAGTTCGCAATAATCTGCAATATGATTTTCTGAAACTGCATGTATTTACGAGAATTTTGAGCCTAAATATGTGTTGATATCTTTTGCCTTGAATTGCCTAGGCGAGGTTAAAGTTAAGTGTAGTATATTTCGGATAGTCTAAAATTCGGATAGAAAATGTTTTTCCATTTGTATTGTTGTGAGTGTCGATGAAAATTATGTGATAGAATACAGAATGAATTGTTAGCATCAAACTTGCTTCATATTGATACAGCAATATTTATTTTTATACTATATAGCGGTTAGAAGAGATCTGTAACAAACTTAATTTTCATGGACCTGAATCCCTATGCCATTGATTGGCTGATGATGTCAAGTTGCTAAATTTCCATGAAATTTTAGATTTGCTTAATGTTTAACATAATTCAAGGTATTATCACAAAAATTTTATGTCTAAGATTATTTTTGTTGTTGCAGTTCACCTCAAGACATCTCTTTGTTACTGTGACAGTCCCTTCTGTAACCAGTGGGCACCCACCTCTCACTCCTAGTGTATGTCTCCTAGCTCTTTCAAGCAGAGATTGTTGTAAACATCGTCAAGGTCTACAGGTGAGATGCTCAATAAAAATTTGAAAAAAAAATCATTATTTTATTATTTAGAACCTTGTTTTAGATAATTCAATTATGCAAAACTTAGGCTAACGTTTTGAGGATTGTGGTTGAAAACTCATATACTCTGTTCACTAGGAGCAAGATATTAACAACTTGTCAAAACCAACATACTCACAATAAGCATTATCATTTGGAATCTTGACATAATGTTTCATGAAATTCTGAGCCTTCAATATTGAATGACATTTTACCACTTTATCACTTTCAAAGATTTAGGAAATTCTACCTTAAAATAGTTAGATTTAGAAGAGAAGCTTTTTGCAAAAATGGCACGAGTTCTTGTTGCTGTGTACAATATGTATATTGAACTTTTTTAGTAGTAAGCTGTTATATCCAGGAAAAAAATACCGGTAAGATGAAAAAAAAATGAGTTCAACTTTTGAATATAATCTGTGATTTCTTGCTTATCAGTGTTCAGTTAATATTTATTGATTGTGGTGCTTTTACTGCCCCAATATGTTATTTCCTTTTAGTCATTTCCCAATTATCATAACTAGTTCATGTAAAGTCTATTTTGTGATATGTCTTTAAAATTAAACCACTATGCCAAATCATTCTGTTTCTGTCATTTTATACTCCAAATTACAAGATTCATTAGTTCCCATCATCATTAGTACAATAGATAGTGATTTATTATACCCCCGCTTCGAAAAAGAGGGGGGTGTACTGTTTTACCCATGTCCGTGCGTGCGTCCGTCCGTTACAACATTTCCGTCGCAGTTTTCTCAGCAACTATTACATGCAGCAGCCTAAAACTTTGCATATTGCTTCATCCTATAGTCCCATGTGGTGTAAAGCGATTTCATGCTCCTTGCTCATCTACTTCCTGTTTGTCGCATATTTTTAGATTTTAGCGGGGGTATCACTAGTGAGCATTAGCTCACAGATTTACTTTTGTAAATTTGTATTAAAGTTTATCATAATTATCAACGACAATCAACTATTTAACATACATCATAATAAAATCAATTAAGAAACAAACTAGACTTTTTTTCTTGTGTTTTCAGGTTATGGGTTACCCAGAATTCCATGATATATTGTAATTTTACAAGCTGCTACAGGATTATCAAACTGAAGATCTAAAATATTTGGGAATGTAGAAAAGTGAAAAATTGTTAAATTTGCAGTATATTGTGAAAAACAGTAGTGTTTAGATTTTTTATAAAAATCACTTTGTAGACACCAAATTGTGTTTACAGTTTTGTTACCATGACAATCTTACAAAATTATATTTATCTAAAATAAAGATTTTTGTCTTGGTGATTCAATAATAATTTGCAGCGACACATTTTTTTTTTAATAAAAATTATTATGGCATTGAAAAATGATATTTTCTTACAAGAATATGATGAAAACTGCAATTGCAACATGCAGTCTACAAAATATGAGGGTGAATGGTTGCCTGGGACAACCACATTTTAATTCGGGAAACCAACTTTTTTTAGGGGGGGGGGGGTGAACCAAAATTCTGTGAATGAGGTATTGTGCTTGCTCCTATAAATGAGCTGTTCGAAAACCACTTATTTCGTGGACTGATGTATTGGGTAAACCATAAATTGTTGTCACGGCACATATTTCAATGTCCATGGTAACTTTAAAATATAATTACTTTGTTTTCCTTAGTGATTGACACTTAATTTTAAGTGCTTTGGTCTAAATTTTAATTTGTCTTTCTGTTGATGTTAACATTATGAGTTCCTTGTGACACCTTGTGTTTATTTTGACAATAAACATATGTACTTTGCAAAAAGACTTCATGTGTTCTTATTTTCACCTCATGTTTTTGTTAACCATGGCAACTTAAAAATGCCATAACTTTTTTACTCCGAGTAGTATTTCTTTAAAATAAAGTGTATTGATCTGCATTTAAAATGCTCTTTCCAATGATGTATAACATTAGGTATATTTCTTAAAGGTAAAAAATGACCTGTCTTTGCTACTATCTGGCTCTATCTGTACCATAGATTGGCTCTATCTGTACTTTTAATTTGGAGAATTCAAACATTCAACTTCTCAGTAAACTCACAAACATCCTAGGTCTGCCTGTTTATTGTCAGTAAAATGTGTAATTTCATGTTTTAGCTTCACTCTCATTAACGCATTATCATTTTACACAATATTTAACTAAGGTGATGTCGGCAACAACACTGTGAACAGTTATGAGCATTAACAATCTGCTATTATTATTACATCAAAGTCGATTTATATATAAAAAATTGCAAGAATAATACAACAATCTGCTGAACTGTCAAAAATTCTAACAGTAAGGGTTTTCTGTTGTTACTGTTTACTGCCGAAATTCTAGCAGTAAAGGTTTACTGTTGCACTGCTGAACTGATGAAAATTCTAACGGTAAGGATTAACTGTTGTACTGCTGAACTGATGTAAATTCTAACAGTAAGGATTAACTGTTGTACTGCTGAACTGATGAAAATTCTAACAGTAAGGATTAACTGTTGTACTGCTGAACTGATGAAAATTCTAACAGTAAGGATTAACTGTTGTACTACTGAACTGATGAAAATTCTAACAGTAACGGTTTACTGTTGTACTGCTGAACTGATGAAAATTCTAACAGTAAGGGGTTACTGTTGTACTGCTGTATGTTTGTTACTGTTGTCACATACACATGCGACTAGTGCACTAAAAATATTCCTAAACAAATAAGAATTTTACCGTTTTATAGGATTTCATGCATTGGAATCGTCAGTGATAGCTTTTTATAAAAGTTTTAAAGCCGTATGTAAACTTTACACTTTATTGATTTGTTTTGAACGTATAATTTATACATACAGTACTTTATGACCTGTCGTCTTCACTTGTATTCAATGTTCTTGTTTAGACATGTATAGTCCAACAGAATTAACCTGAGCTTGACCTTTATGCAAGAATATATTAAACTCAGTATTTACAGTCTATTTTTGTCTTCGTTTGTAAATCGCGCTATATCGGAAGCTTTCGGCGAAATACACGAACTGAACAATTAATGTTGTTTTCATAAGAATAAATACTTTGAAACTGTGCCATAATACTGCTGACTTACTTGTTAACCCAGAAACTAATTTGTCCAAAATTAAAAGTACAATAACATGCCACTTTTAATAAATTGATTTATAGTCACATCGGTTGTTATAAACACGTGTATAACCGTATACACGCGTACGGAAACTCACGATTTTATGTAAGTGAAGTGTGTAATTATTATAATTAGGTAGTTCAAGCTCAGGTTAATTCTGTTGGACTATACGTACTACCATAGTAACTTGATGACGTGCAACTAATCAGCCATGCGTTCAGTTACCGCGAACGTTACATAACGTTCCGTAACGATACATTTGGAACGCCTCGGCCATTCGCTGCGAATAATCTCGGACATATTTAGACGCTATTTTGAAACCACCGGTGTTAAAGTAAACAAATATATGATATTTTTGGCATTGAGTGATGTTTCGTTTTTAGTCCGTAAATTTTGAAACATCACTCATTGCCTTAACGATCTCATATTTGTGTATTAGATTAGGTTATTCGCAGCGAATGGCCGAGGAGTTCCGTATGTATAGTTATGTAACGTTCTGTAACGTTTTGTGTAATTGAACACGCTACAGATATACCCTAAACAATGGTGACTTAAAGCCCCTTTACTAAATAGAACGCTGATAATTGTCAAGTATCATGCTTTTGCTTAAAACTCATGCAAACATTCAATGAATATATAAAACGCATCTAAGATGCAAAAAAAAAACACAAGTATTTGCTCCAGAATTTATACTAATATTATTTTGAAATTAGCGATAAAACCCAACGTAATGACTGTACGGAAAATCATGGAAAATCAACGAACTAGATCGGAACATCCCGTCGTGGCTAAAAATAACCACAACTTTAAATCTTAAATCAACAATTTTTCTGCTTTGATAAATACACGTTTTGTATAGTGAATTTCGTGCGAAAGCCAATTAAAACTCACGAAATCATGTAAATAGTTTCATACATGAGCATATTGACGGGAAAAAGAAACGAACCCATTAATTCTTACGTTATACAAAAAACGTTTGCTGATAGGCCACGTTCAGGTAGAATGAGTGTAATGTCGGTAAGCCAAGACAACTAGATAATTTAAATGTACGCCAACGACATTCGCGTGACAGATTTTCATGGCAGTATCTACGTCATGTGTGGTGAAAGACAACCGTGTATGTCAAAAAAGGCGACAAACAACGGAAATCTTCTTGTTTGGCGTAAAGAGTTCTTAAGATATGCCACCGTCATCAACGTTTATCTCTCTGCTCGTATCATCGCGGCCGTGGTGTTGAAATAATGAAGAGCTCAGTAAGGATTCGCGTCTTGGCTTATGTAACGCCCTCAGATTTATCAATGTTTCAAAACGAGTTTAGGCCACAACTTGTTGTTGGCTAAGGTAATCTCGAGGACACATCACATATACTAGCTTTTATGCTCTGTGAGTGTCTCTATATTCGGGCAACGTTATGACTGTGTCTATCAGCATAGTAACGACATACCTCACGTTGCGCATGTCACCAAGGACTTCTTACTGGGTGACAACATTTATGTAATCACGAAAATTATGTACCTAGTTGAAATGAGGCGTTTCTTTTTAGCACCAGTTTAGATGTTTGCGTACTCAAAATTTGCACGCACTGATTTCTCGAGTAAATCACTGGAAAAACGATATGACATATCCAACACTTTACAATTTTGTGTAAGTTTTATCAAACACCTTTTAAGCAACTTGATTGGCTGAGAGGATATCTCCGTAATCTAATTTGCATGTTATAAAAGTACCCTACTTTTATAAGAAATTGATATTTTGAATAACTTGACCCCTAAAAGGGAACCCGTTAGAGAGAGTTATTATAATCCAAAGGCAGTTATATTCTATTGTCTTTTTGATGGTTTTACTTGTTTTTAAATAGATGATAAAGATTTTGTCTTCGTTTAGTGGCTTTAATTATGGAGAGAATACAAAATAAAATGTATAATACAGTCCAACCTGCCCTTCCGACCACCTTAATTTAGCGACCCCCTGTCGTCAACGACCGCTCTCCGCTCCTCCCGAGAGAATTTACTCTATAATTTAACTCCCTTAAGCGATCCCCTGTCTGACGCGACCAGCGATCATGTTAATTACTTCCAAAGAGGTCGTTAAACCTCTATGTATGCGACCAACCTCATACGCACCTGTTCAAATTTAAACACTTTATCGATATTCCCCCTGAGGCGTAAACATACCTGGTATTGTAAACCTGTTAGTGTGGTCTATTTTTAGATTTAAATTGTGTGTGTACTCGATTATCTCAGTTGGTGATACACACAGTTTGTAAAAATGTCTAAAATGTTTTAAATCTTGACAACCGTATGCTTGTTCTTGAATGTATATCAATAACTGAATTTATGTTGAGCTTTTTGAATTATCTTTTAACTTAAAACCGACGACGATGATAGTTTGAGTGTTACGGTTTGTTATACTGTTTTATTTAGCATTTAATATTCCAACTTTCGATTTCAATTTCTATCGATTTCGAAGGGACAGTGTTCATTAAGATTCTTAATGGAATATTGATCGTGAGTTTTAAAAACAAAGGTGAACTTTATACTATTTTTGTTGTAAATGTTGTTCTTCATAATCAGCTAACGTCACTTTTTTATCGTTAAGACAAAAATGTCATTGTTTCAACAGGTGCGTACTACCATAGTGACTTGATGACGTGTTAAGCCACACATAAATACTTGGACATTCCCTTAACAACGATGACTTTGCCGTGAAGAGGATAAAATAAAACTGTTTTACATATCAATTATTGAATTTTATGTCGAGATTCGGTGAGTAAACTGATATTAATACTCTTTTCACTTAAAACCAGTTATGATAAATTGAGTGATACAGTTTGTCCTATTTTTGTTTAATATTTAATATTCCAACTTTCGATTTCAGTTTTGTTTTTTTACAAAGAGTCAATGTTCAGGAAGATTTCAAATGGACTATTTATTGTAATTCAATATACGGGCTTAAAATTTCTTTCTTGACCATAAAACTGTTTCAATTAGATTTGTATGTTCTTTTTTTATTTTCTCCTTTCGACAAACAATTGTTATTTTCGGCTCCATGTATATACCGATATGCACTTGATTTACCTGAAATACATCAGATTTATCGAAATTCATCTAATATATAATTATTCAATTGGTATACAGCCATTCTCCAGGAATGGGTACCATTTTGGAAAAAAAACGAGTATCCACGTTATAAACGATTATATACTTGTTGGTATAATCACTTGGAAATACAAAATAAGATTGTTGATGCTAAATCAAAGCGGGTAATCACGTGGTTTTGCTTACGATAACATTGTGTCAACTTTAATGGCGGCGCCTATGAATTTAAAGGTATTTGCTATTTTTTCTTCATTTGAATTTTCTATATAGCCCATGTTCCAGCGACATAAAAGCCAATTATAGTGGTGTATAACTTATCAATATGTTTTTTGTACTTTTCTTGATTACCTTGCAGAAAAAAATGAAGCGGCGATGTTTTTTTTGTAAAAATTCGTGGTAACATGGGGTCACAAAATATACATTTACGTATTTAATTAACAACGCAATGTGTCTGTTGTGGAACGAAATTTGTTAAAACATGTACCGCAATTACCAGCGGAGCTAAATATGTAATCCTATGTAATCCTACATATGTAAATATTAGCTTTTTATGATGTTATATGAACCAAAATAGGAATGATAACATTTGGTCACCAATCAATGAAATGGTAACATTGTGTTTCTGTTCTCAATAGATTGTCCTAAATGGTTATATTTCCAGCCTTTGCTTGTTTAGACTTTAGTCAAATAGATGTCATGTATATACAATTTAACTAGTGTTAAATTTATGAAGATTTTGTCTCGTACACATTTTGTTATCACTGTACAATATTGATTTCTACATTTTCAGTTAGATTTCTCTGATAAATATATGATTACATTTTATTTTCAACAAGGGTTTGAAATACCCGAGCAAAGTAGATTTCTCGGCTGATTGAAAATGAACCTAGTGCCTATGGACAGAAAGGTTCACTTGGTGTTAGATGGGAGAATGCTCGAACGAAATACAGCAAAATGTGTCTTACCAAAATAATAGGTCTAGAGTAATTACGTTTATATTGTCAAGATGACTTGACACAACTTTTTCTTTCAACAAGATTATATTGATATGAGATTTATAAAGCATTTAGCCAAAGTAACACTGTGACAAATTACAAAGTAAATAGTATATTTGACTTGTTTCATTTTTAACTGTTTTGTATGTATGTTTTTTTTACATCCAGTTCGATTAATTGGGTTTCAAGTCGTACATACATAAAAGTGACCAATAACTTTAGTCAGTTATCTTTCCCTGATAAAATCTGAAGCAATCCCATTGGTAAGTAGGTCCTTACAGTTGGAATCCTGGGATTTTATCATTGAAGTCCTATGGAAGGATAACAAAATATTTCATCTTATATCAGTCTGGTTAATGAAGATATTAACAGAAATGGTGAAATTTAGATAGTTTTTTTTTACCCTAAAAATACTAAGTTTGAATTTCAAACAAATTATGTATGTCAAACAATATTGCTAGTAAAATTGTAATATCTGTGAAGACTATTCGCTATTTAGCTTTCTTGATGAAATTTTAAGCTTTAAAGATCAAAATCAAAACAAAAAGTAGAACTGCCATATTCTCTTATTTACGTATCAATAGTATAAGAAAATTTTTGGATAAAGATGCAACAGAAACACTAGTCCTATCATTGGTTATGTCCCACATCGATTACTGTAATCTGATCTTGTATGGAATCTCAAAATGTGATCTATGCAAATTTCAGAGAATCCAAAACATGTGTACCAAACTAGTATTAAGGCTAAAAAATCAGACAGTTCAAAAGATGCTTTGTACACACTGCACTGGTTACCAGTCAAGGCAAGAATCAACTATAAACTATGTACTTTCATATACAACAGTTTTACTGGAAATGCACCGGCATATCTGAAGGAAATTCTCCAAAAGCCTGCACAAAGTAGATCTGGTCTTAGATCAGCAAAATCCAAAGACCAATAAATAAGAAAAAAAATTCAGTGACAGAAGCTTTAGTACAGTGAGTCCCGACAGCATTACTGTTTAGAAATATGGGTCATTTAAAGGTGATGTTTCGACACCCTTGGGGATGTATTAAGAGCCCTTTAAAGGTGATGTTTCGACACCTTAAGGGAAATGTCTGGTTAACAGTGGCGTTATGTTACACTGTTCATAGAACAAGAATGAAGTGTAGCGGAGGGTTTTACTTATTCATTATTGTTATTATTTCTCTTTTTGTACAACGCCATTGAATATGTGAAATGAAAATATGCGTTTAATCAAACGAAAAAGTTTAAGTTTTAGAATTATCATGAATCTACCTAGCTTAAATATTGATTGTAGTTTATATTCAATGTTTAAAAGTTTTTTATGACACCTATAAAACGTCTCTCGATAATACGACCAACCACTAAGAAAAATTTTGGGCTTTATGTCTTATCTTTATTGAATTAAGAATATCCCTACAAACGTTTCATACTTGAAGTATAAAATATATTTAAATATTCTTTACTTTGAAAGCGTATTTGTCGCCCTCTGTAGTGGTTATCAGTTGTTACTTCTAAATTTGATGAATATATCGTTTTCCAACTTTTATAATTGCTTCAGTTGTTTATGTATCTCTATTTACATTTCTGCCCTACTTAATTTAAAATCATTGGTAGGAGGGAGAATGACCGTAGAAATAATATCAAGACCAAACTCCACGAAAGTATGCCCCGCCAGGAACAGATATAATTCTATACATCGTTCTGTTTCACATCGATTACATATTTTGAAAAATCAATTTATTTTAGGTTTATAAAAAAATATGTAAATTGTCTTTTCTTTGAGAAGAATTTAAGACATTAGTATAATTAATCTAAACACGTATCATGTGTTAATTGGTTTATTTAAATATTATGTTCACACAAGAAAATTACATAAGTATATACATGTATTACTTAAATCTTATGGAATTTTTGTGTAAATATTTAAAGTTTATGAAAAATGTATTTTGATACTCATATATTATCCGAATGGTTAGGTATCGCCTGAAAAGCGACATGTATGTTTTTCAGCGGTGGCGACGTTTTCTGTAATCTTTTCCGGAGCATTTTCCATGACTATTCAATCTACTGACTTGAAATTGCATAGATAGATAGATCTCATAGTGCACTGCACAATAACAAAATTCATTATACTATAATTTTGGGTTTTCTGCATTTCGATGCATTCTTTCTCCAAAACTTTTCAATTTACTGACATCAAATTTGAAAAGGGGAAAAGATCTCATTGTAGAGAGTTGCTTTTATCTGTTTCATTCATTGTCCATAGCATCAGCCCAATTCTATTTTAGCTACTGATAAGTAACTTACATGCACATAAATTTCATAAAAAAGAAATGCAGTATACGAGAATAGTTTTTTGTCTGGCGACTTTTCCGACGTGCGGAGTTGTAGTATTTTTAATCAATATTTAAGATACGAAAGAACACATCTCTTACATTTCGGTCTTATTTAAAATGTACTTTCAGATACCAATGTTAAACAAGTAATAAAATAGTATTATGAATGAAGTCAATACATTGTGACAGAATCATGATGGCAAAATACAAGAACATAAACTGTATAATGATGAAAACTGTTGGAGTGGTTGTCTTTATACGTCTTTTATTATTGATTGCCGGCATAGAACCAAACCCAGGACCTACTGGTAAAACTGTATTATGTAAACAATAAAATTAAACAACAAATGTATGTGCCCTGTCAGTGTATTAAAACTGAAAACCTAGTGATTTTGATAAGTATTTGTTTGGGCTACCAATCTAAATAGTATTGCCAATGTTAAAGGCAAGTACTTATATAAGTACAAAGTATTTAATAAACATGTAACTACAATAAATATAGCTGTTATTTATTAATTAAGATGCATTAAGGCATTGGGATCCTTTGCCCCATAGAAGCCTTGCTTCGGAGAGGAGCTTATACTCATTTGCAGTACATGTCCTTTTTCTGTGTTTGCGTCTTAATTAAAAAATTCCCATTACCCATTGACTATTGATAATACTTGACACAAACAATCATTATCTCGAAACAATATGTCGCGTGCAAGACCAAGACTGGTTACTCAAAAGTCAAGGTCATATAAAAGTCCAATTGCCTTGATGACGTGTTTTTGTGGTGTCGTGTTAAAACAAAATGTTAAAAATTAAAACCTTATCCCCCTCTTTGTATTACGAATGTGTAATGGGTCTTAATTAATTAATTTAAATAAGGCATTGTTCAAATCTTCACTTTCATCAATCGATATGACACATGCGAGGGCCTGACTTGTAGAACCAAAGTCTATGAAAAATTAACGCATAACATAAACTTGTCCATCTTATTTTGTGTCTCTAACTTTTTAAAAGAATTTGAATGCAGCAATGCATTTACAACGTTTTATTTTGCATTTTGCTGCTTACCTTATTACCATTATGTTGTTTTATGTGATTATCATTGTTATTATGAACCCTAGTTACTATTTATGATTTAAGACTTCCTTTATTTTACAGATAAATTGGTATTGATGTTTCGGTATCAATTTCTTTTAATTGAAGTAGGAACAATCCTATTAAGAAAGTTATTTGATAAAAAAGTAGGTAATGATCTCATGACTTATTTAAAAGACATATCCTAAATGTGCAAAAACCCTGAAAGTTCTACTTGACAAAGATATCATAACAGATGATCAGAAAAAGTTTCTTCCCCCAGAAGACAAAAATCCTGATACATCAAACTTCGACATCACCCTCCTAACATGCTTACTGAGGAACATATGTGGGTTGAAACAACATCAAGATCCTGTGTGGCAACAACCAGCCAACGGGGATTTGTCAATAGAAGCTGACATAACTCGGCTAAAAAACTGCAGAAATTATGTGAGTACAATTTACTTCTTCAGAAGCGCGTTTAACGCTGAGTTTCTAAGTCGTGATTGCCTTCGAAGAGATTTTTCATGGCATATATTACTTCATGGACCAAGTGACCTAGGTCTGCCTTCAGAGAGTTAGTTCGCCGCGATATAGATACCAACACGAAGCAACATTACTTTACAAAATCTCTACGTGTTTTATTATTTATTTCACGGCTGGTGATGTCCAAGTTTTAAATGACAGAAGCAGATGTTTAAAATACAATCTAGTTTTTAGGCTTTCTATAACTAAACTATAGACTTATATTTTCGTGTTGATTGTGTGGTACCCGGGAATATAGCCAATTTGTAGCTTGATAGGATTTCAAATCTAGTGTCAAAAATTGGTAATGGGTCCAAATCTCTTCAAATATACATTGCCATTATAACATGACTGTAACATGTAAATTTTCCCTTTTATTAAGAAATACGGAAAAGTTGTTATCCTTGTTGAAGGGTATGTGCATGCTGGTTTATACAAGGTTTTGATTTCCGGGAAAGCTAGGTTAGGTGCGCTGGCCACCGTCAAATAATATAAGTTGTACAAGACAGCGTCTTACCAAATATCAAGCGAATGTGTGGTTATGATTTAACTAGAGTTAAATGTTTTACATTAATTTGAATCGACCGTCAAAGTAATATAATTATAGGCACGGCCTATTGATGGAAAAGACAATGTTTCTTGCACGTATTTTATCTATATATGTCGTTGATCTGCCTTAATGATGGCAACATTGGTGACTTAACACAATCAGAAAGTCTCTGTCTACCGCTTGACAGGTTTTAGTTCTCCATGATTACAGTTTAATACACCCTTGTTTATCTTAATTGTCTCTTCTACTTGAAGACAGAAAAAGTGCAAATCCTTTCTCATATGCAAGCTGTACATAATTGATTGTCTCTTGTGCTTCAACTGGAAGGCTGGAATTTTCTCCATATACATATTTATGGAGGACACTTGACATTATTGTAAAATTTTCATGTAAGGGCTTAACTATTTTGGTTGGATTCAAACCAGTACCCTTCAGGACACAAGATTAACTATCTAGGCACTCTTCCGTTGCCCTCTTCCATCTGTGCAACCAACCTGGGTTAGGCCTGTCCTAATAATAAGATGCTACATATACTTTATATCATGTAGAACAAAAAAAATGTCCAAATGATAAAAAGTTACATAGGGTCTTATTTTTAGGACTATGGTTAGGCCAGAATTCTAAACAGAAAAAAAAACTTAAAACAAAAGTGGAAAGCAAAGTAACTATATGTATGTTGTATACTTTGATTTATTTTTATTGCTCATTTCTACATGTGCATAATAACGAACATATAAATTTAAATGAAAAACGTTATTTTCACTGCAGGTCAATAACCGCCACATAAATTGCCATAATTTACAGCTTCTTGAGCATCACCTGAAATATACAACACCATTGCTTAGAAAAAGGATATTAAAATACAAAATACTTTTAGTGAGGAAAGCAAACACAATACTTGCAACTACTTGTATGCATGATTAATAAATTAAGCATCTGGGTGAAGATTTTTTATCTATGTCATAATTTTTGAAGAGTTAATTTGATGAAAGTTTTATAAATCATTTAAATAAAGTAAATGGATCTTATCCAATACTGTATATAATCAGGGGCAGATCCAGGATTTTTTTCTAGGGGGCTCCAAACTTTTCAAGGGGGGTCCGAACTTTTCTAGTAGGGATCCGAAACCTCGAAACACTACCATATTATACACATTTTGCAGAAAAAGATGAAACATAGATGATACTGATAATAAAAACTATATAACCATTAAATCAATGTTATGCACCAAGAAAAATTGCTTCATACTACTTAAAAATGACTTACAAGCAAGAAATATACTGACGGGCATGTATATTTTCCAAATTCTAGGGGGGTCCGGGCCCCCCTGACCCCCCTCGCTTGATCTGCCCATTATAGTAATAGGAATGATTATTCAAATCTGAATGAAAACTTTTAAAAATTTACAGGAACATACAAAGTATTTCATTTGGTGCATCATAATGTGTTTACACTTCAAAATAAGTTTGTATGTAACTATAAGCAAGTAATAAAACAATATCAATGAAATAATCAAATCATCAGAAAACAAAATCAACTTACTCAGTATGTTTACCTCTTTATGATTCAATGTTATTTTCATATCATCAAGTTTTTCCTCCATACAAATGTTCTTCATACCCCATCACAACTAACCTGCAAATAAAAAATAAGACAAGTATTAAAATCTTATTGAACGAAAACATTTACATATAATGACAACTCCCGTACAGCATACTGATGATAATGCAGATTTGCAAAGGACGTTCATGATGCTAAGCCTAAAGGTCATTTCTGGATTCGTCCCCAAGTACGAATCGGTTAGTGTACGAATGTCATAAATCAATTTTAGTTCGTTCTCAATTATTACGAAACGAATCTTTTGCTTCAAATTCGGGACTACAACATTTTTGCAACTTGTTTTTATTCATAAATACTAATAATTTAACAATAAATCTGTGTTTTACGAAAATAATCAAGAATAAGAAATGAAAAATGTCAACAGACGATGCGTTATGACGATGACTACTTTGAAAATCGCATTTACGGTGAAAAACTGCAGTGAATATACAACACAAAATGAAAGAAATCTTACATTGAACGGGAATTGAAAGATTTAATCCAGCATTACACTTTACAGATAATTTCTACATTGAACTTGAGTTGTCAACATCATGGCTCCCCGTGGTCTAACATTTCACGTGGGATTACGTCATTCTAAGCTGAGTCATCTATCAGAAAAGTAGTATCGGTTACTTCCCTTACGTAAATTTAACCGTTGCTATTCTGATTTTAGGCCCCTTACAATATGAAATCAACAAAGTAAGTCTTTAATCGTCACTCCAAATCCTAACGAGATAACGACAGAGCTCTGTGACTAACAAGACCTATTTACACCGCGTGATTGTCGGGGCGCACTAGAAATAGTCCCTCCTTTTTGGTCTTGTATTTTATTTTTAGAACTGTTGATTACTTTACACTGCTTAGGTGCGATATTTTATTGATAAATTTCGAACTCTCTGGAATAAAAAGCGATCGGATATCTTCTGTTCTGATTTCGTAAACGATGTGTTGACTATGCAATATACATAGACGCTTCGAACGTGACCCACATTTAGAGCAAACGTCTCGTTCATTGTTATTTTGATTTTACGCCTGTATCTGCAGTTATCGTTGAAAATAAAGCATTATATGATTAATAAAAAGAATTAAAGACGTAAAGAGATAATTTAGTGATGTAATTACTTGGTTGTAGAGACTATAATTGCTTTGGTTGTAGAGGCTATAATGTCCCATAATCCAATACCGGAAGCAGAAGCGTTCCGAACGTGCGATTTTAGTCCAGAAAAACGGCAGTGTGTTATCGTTCCTGCATATGAGTTGTGTAGAGCAACGAACCGGAAGCGGATGTAGACACAAAATTTAGTTTGGATAGTATATTGAAATTAATCTGCCAAAATCACTCGCAATACCTTGAGTGGAAAAGACTTTCGTCTTTTCCATATAATGTATAGACTTTATGTGTACAATGAATGATAAAATCTGTTTATAGACTTTAGTTCGAATTTTTAATTCATACTTATTGTTGAGCAGAATTTTCTTTAATAATGATCTAATATGATATAATATTTTATTGTAGGTCGTACATAAAGGTACAGTTTATATTTCTGAATCAGACTTTAAACTTAAATGGTCTGAACTTTGCCAGGTAAAATACACATCTATTGTTTTAAATTCTTTATAATCTGTAACATACATTAAGTGTATAGAAAATTACCGAAAACTGAAAACATTAAGTTTTTGATTATAAAGTGCTGTGCTGATGTAAATGGAAATGTTATTTTGCACGTTATATGAATATGTCAAAGTTTATGAGTAATGTAATCTTACTTTTTAATTCAAATATATATGCATGTAGATTTTAGTATCATTCAAATATATCAGATATAATGGTAGTCAGAGATTTAATAACTTAACAATCATTGTATTTTCTTTATTGCTATCTCTAGTGGATCATTTAAACTTGCCTGTAGAAATTCCTATATGATAATATCTTTCTTTAGATTCTACACAGATTAAATATATTGTGTGGTATTCCTAACTTATCTGAGATGATTGATGATATTGATATCAAACCAATTGATGAACAATTAGAACAACAACATGATGATCTTCTTAAAGCGTGGCATGAAGCAGAAAGTATGTTTGAAAATGGAGTTGTCGACATGAAAATTGGTCAGTCTGAAATAAAGAATGGCCAGTCCGAATTGAAGGTTGGTCAGTCTGAATTAAAGGTTGGTCAGTCTGAAGTAAAGGATAGACTGTCTGGTTTAAAAGAAGTTCAGTCTAAATTGGCGATTGGTCAGTCTGGATTGAGGGATGGTCAGTTTGAATTGATAGATGGTCAGGCTTCATTAAAATATAGTCAGTCTGAATTGAAGGATGGTCTGTCTGAATTAAAGGATGGTCAACTTGAGATAAAAAATGCGGTGTCTGAAATGAAACAAAGTATTGAAGACAAACAACAAAAAGATCACACTCAACTGGTACAAAACAAAAGAAGATTAGATGATTCTGAACAGCCTTCTTGTTCAAACAAACGCTCTAAATCCGATACTTATGATGGTGAGCATTAAATTAACTTTTTTTATTATTTGCATCTTAAATACAAGTATGTAATGGGAAAATAATTAGTCACTTCACCAAGAATTTATATCACTGTACTATGAACATTAATTGTTGTTTACAGTACTAAAGTTCAGCGTTTTGGAAATAACTATTGAAGGTTAAAGTTTTATACACTATAGAGATGTGTTATACATTTGACTACAACGTGAACTACTTTCTGTTTGAATTTGTACTCTTAGCAAACGACCTTATATAAATGTTTTTACATAAGTGGTATACATGATTAAACTTAACAATATATATAACATGACCATGACGTTTTTGTGTGTAGAACTATATAAACATTAGATAAACCTTTCTGTTTAGGGTGTAAGGGGTTTCACTTTCATTGCTATCCAATCTGAATCAGGGCTGCGTTCAGTTAGCAGTTAGCGTTAGCCAAACACAGTTATTGATATGAACGGTTAATTGAACGACCCGTTGAAGTGCGAGCGTTTAAAGATGGCGGGAAGGAGAGTCGTTACTTCTATTTTATTAGAAGAATTCGGAGAGGAGGACTTGTTTACTTGTTTTATGTAAATGTATTGATCTAAATCAACGATAGTATCAGTGCCGACTTCGTTAGACCTAACCCAGAATTTAAATTTATGGGTTTTTTCGTCCGTGCACAGGCGGTACAAACAAAGTTGTATACACATTATTGCTAAACAGCACGAACTATGGATTTAATACTACTGTTCTTTTTTACACGCGTTTTCATTGTAACAGTGAAAGTTTGTTTGTACCGAATGGGAAAACCCAAATATTTGAATTTCGGATATAGTCTATTCGCTATGGCAGTTACTATTTTGCAAAATGTACTGGAACTATTTTGTTTCAGGTTGTTTCATATTCGCGTACTATATACTAAAACCGTTAGCTGTTGGCCTTAAACGTTTTCTGCTAATAGGCCGTTCAATTATTACTGTTAGCGAACTTTACAGAACGTTACAGAGCGTTCGCGGTAACTGAACGCAGGACTGTTGTCAAAACCTTTACTTAATTGATTTTGTGGTCTCTGTTGACCTACTTCAAGAAATATGACCGCTTCATTAAAGTGTATACGTCTATAACTGACAGAACAAATATCATAAATGTTAAAAAGCATAATTATATATTGGACACATGACTACAGCACAAATACAATTTGAAAAATACATGTTCGTGAATTAAGGACTATGTAATAGTTGAAATTACAGAAAGGTACCTTTAAGTACCGGCCCTCAAAATGTTGGTTAGGGTGAATGCAGTGCTAAAAATATCATATTGTTTAATCATCCCTCTTGCCTGAAATCTTTTGGACCAGGCAATGTTATCGTAGGTACTTCACATCACCTGTGAATACAGAAATAAATACGTTATTTTCTGTGCAAGTTTCCTTTTATACTAGCGAACAAGTTCAGAATATATATGCAGATATTGAATGCACTAATATTACTCTAGATGCACTGAGGCTTACATTTTCTATATCTGTGACTGAATTTACATATATGAACAAACAAATAAGTGGGCTCTGTAATCAAAATTTTGGCGTCCATTTTGTGTGTATTAAAAACTTATTCATTACACATCTTTGCGGAAGTCAGGGGCTTATCACAAAAACGTGTGTACTTACGCGAACTGAACTTCTATCTAAAGATTGCAAGATTTCGATGAAATGTCTTAAGAATAGTTTATTTTTATGAAGTTATTACTATATATGTCTGTAGATTTGATGATTTATTGTTTTAAGGTATTTATTTGACGTCACGTGGGAACTTTTTTGTGCCTAATTACTTTATTTTGACATCCATCGGTTCCGTCTTAAATTGGTCGATGTTTTGTTAGCAAGATGACCATTTATTGTGTCATACCACCTTTGTTTAAATTGGCCGTGTATTGAAAAATCAAGAGTATGGTGGCTCGGTATAGCCCTCGTGCATTTTCTTCGAGAGCTTCTCATCTCCGTTTGTGAAATTGTTCGTTGAAGTTTGTGGAACATATTGTATTCTTTAAATGTTTTGTAGTTTATAATGTATTGTTGACAACAAATCATGTGATCAAAATTTGAGGGCTTCACTACTTGACGTTGACTTAAGTCAGATCGTATTGAAGCAAAGATTTTAAGTTTTGAGTGCGTCTTTGAAATTCTCTTATCGTAAACGTAAGGCCAACGTAAATAAGTTATTTAGGAAATTTTGCTATCTTACGTAAGATTCTTATGAAACAGTCCCAGTTCTTTATCAGCCCTGCGTTCAGTAAGCATTTAACGTTAGTCAATCACCGTTACCGTTATGAACGGTTAATTGAACGATCCGTTGAAGCGCGAACGTTTAAAGATAGCGGACAAGAGAATCTTTACTTCAATTTATTAGAAGAATTCGGAGAGGAGGAATTGTTTTCTTGTTCACTTGTTTTTTGTGTGTGTAAATTTATTGATCTAAATCAACGGGAGTAACACCGCCGACTTCGTTGTAATGGCAGTTACTAATTTGCACAATATACTAAAACTATTTTGTTTCAGGTTGTTTCATACTCGCGTACTATATACTTAAACCGTTTTATGTTTGCCTGAAACGTTTTCCGCTTACAGGCCGTTCAATAATGACATTAGTGATTTATACCTATTTTAAGTGTGTACCTTTCATTACCTGTGTCCATTATTGCACACCGTACTTTTTGTTTGTACTACTTCTTTTGTGTAAAGTTATATTTTGGACATTAGTGTGCACCCCACTTAAAAAAGTCTGGATGCACCCCTTTCTTTCAGTCAATGTTTTCTCGAGTTAAACGCACGGAGTAAACGATCTGATAATATCAAACACTTTACCGTGTGTTATGGGATTTATCAAACACTTTTTAAGCAATTTGATTGGCTGAGAGGGGGTCACCGTTGTCTAATTATTGTTTGCTAACCGAAAATTAATGTGATTTCCACCGCGGAATTTACCAATATTACGCGTATGCTTTGTTTAACACAGGCACGAACTATCCTTGAAAACTATAATTGTCCTCGTATTATTACTGTGTTAAATTGATAAGAAATGTGTGGAAACTGCTAATTTGTTCATAATTCGAATAATTTCGTCAATGTCCATAATCGTTCGACAATTTTCGTTTTGTTACTTGCTTATGAATTTGACCATTAGAAACGGAATATTTTCTACCAAAATTCAGAGCATTGCTGACAATTTATCTTACGATTTAGGTCTACATGAATTACTGCAACATTATATACATTCAATATAATTGTTATTTTGTCAATTGGATAATTAAAACATATAGACGTGTATCTTTTATTTTATTATTTCATCAAAATGAAAAAAATACTATCTGATAATAGAAATAATATTTAGAAATAATATTGCTCAGATTTTAACGTAAATGGTAGATCTAGTATATTTTTAATGTTCTTAAGCATTTCAAATATGTGCATGTTTTAAGCACTGACTTTACAATTTTCTTACAGAACTTCCTAATCCAACCAAGAAATTCTTGTCAATTCATTTCCCCATAAAGAATTTAGACGTAACTATTTTGTTACGCTTTAAATGGTTGAAATAATTATATATGTCAATATGTATGCATAAAAACAAAGTAAGATATGAAAATTCACTCTTTTAAGCAGACTAGAACTATTTGGTTGGTATAGCAACGTAAGCAACTTAAAATTACATTTTACCATGTTTTGTAAAATTTAAATTTGCACGTTCATGTATTCATCAAAAAAACCTTTGTTCAATATTGTTCACAAGGATTAGAAAATGCCGTGATAAATTGTCCCATAGATAAAATAGATTTACTCCATATCTCTCGTAACAGTCCTATACAAATATTTAATAATGATTAGATGGTATAGTCCTCTTGCTGTTGGAATTTATTTTGTATAAAAACTCTGATAAAGTACCAGTAAAATGGAATCAGTTAATGTTGCTGTATCTATTGATGCAAATTCATAACATGCTATATTTTTAATGTGCATATATGAATAATACCATTTGCAATCATTTGTTTGTTTTGGTTTTACGGCGCACCAACACAGAAACGTCATATCGCGCCGAATTTGCAATCAGATGTTTTGTAAATCGTCGATACTCCTATTGGATATTTGCTGCTTAAATTCTTTATAAAGAAATATATTACATTGTATTACATATTGTATAAAATACATTATAGCTCGCTTCAAGATATTGAACTTACTTTAACTAAATTTCAATTTAAGATAATTATTTTAATAGAAGGCTTTGGAAAATGTACGACTTGGTGTTTATTTATATCTTTGTGGCTAATTTTCCACTATTCCGCGGCCAATGCTCTTTAAGTACGTCACAAAAGCCAAGAATATAACTTGCGATCTAGAAAGATTTTGACATTTGCTGCATGATCACTGAGGAATCACTGAGGATCACCACTTCTTCCCAAAAAGGACCTACTCCATATAAATGATATGCGTCGTAACATATGTATTTGTTTGCAATGTTTTTTTTTTGTTAACCTAAAATTATGATTATTTAAAACTATTTCTGTATCGCTCATAATTCCAGAAATTAATTATTCCAGTGTTTATTTTCAGACATAAAGGAACGTCTAAAGAAGTCATATGAGACTGATTTCAGTTCTGTGTGTGTTACCCCACTTTACAGTGAGGACGATCGTTTGGATATGTTAACCATTTATACTCGACCCAAAATGGAACATGTACCATATCACAAATCTAAACAAAGTGAAGGTAACTATAAAATATCATCATATGAACAAGTATTTTGTAAAGAAAATACCAAATTCAGAAATGTATTTATTACTGGAGATGCAGGTATGGGAAAAACAACTTTCGGTCAGTTTATGTCATTATTATGGAGTAAGAATATAGCTGATATTGGCAGCGATGAAGATATTCAAAAAGATGCTAAATTCATGACCAACTTTGAGTTTGTATTTTACATTTTACTGAAAGAAACTGATCGTGAAGATGTTGTTAGTATGATCATTGATAAATACTTTAACACTTCATCTAAAGGTGGGTTCGAAGAAAAGATAAAAACCATTGAACAAATTCTTCGGACCAAAAACAGTCTTGTAATCTTAGATGGTTTGGATGAATGGAGACCAGACATCAGAGGTCATAGAAAACTCACTTTACCAAGAAAAGTCACATCTGACAGATGTACATTTCTTACAACATGTAGACCCTACAGAATTGAATCTGTCCGTCTGCAAGAAAAGGACATTGATCATAACGTTAAGATAACAGGGTTTGTTGATAATGAAAAGTACGTACAAGAAGTTATAGGTTATATAAATAGATCACAAAACACCAAAAAGCTAGCCGGTGATTTTTTTGAACAGATACGAGATTGTAGAATGAATGAACAATTGCAGATTCCATTAATTGCATCTCAATTGATAGTTGTCTGGTTCAAGTATGAGATGGAAAATATGAGCAAAGCTATGATATATGGTAGCATTGTAGAAATGTTGTTTGATCGAGCAATTGAAAATGAAATAAAATTTCCTTCAATAGCATCGGCTGAAGTTCACTTTCCAGAGTCATTTTCTAAATTTACTTACTTACGACAGTATGGATGTGTATTAGAAAAAGTGTGCTTGTTATCATATCATTTGTTGTTTAACCCAAATTTCAAGACTCCTAGCCTTGTTTTTACAAAAAAACAACTAATGGCCGAGCCTTTTAACATTAGCCCAGGGGAGCTTGATTTCTTATGTCAGCTAGGCATTATATCAAAGAACAAGGTCATTGGAAATTTTGGTGATCAGGAACTTATGTTATCATTTTTACACATGAGCTACCTTGAATTTCTTGCTGCATTATTTGTAACATTATTTGACAGAAATGGCTTATTTCAAGAAGCAGTGAAGAAAATAGCGATTGATAATATGGATGGGTTTAGAAATTTTCTTTTCTTACTGTCAGGAATTTCTCCAGAGATGACAAAATTATTTTTTGATATCATTTACAAGGAGAGACAAGATGAACTTGATTTATTGCGCAGAAAATTAGTCACTCTTGATTTTGAAAGTAGTACATTAAACCTTATGCAACAATGCATTATCTTAAATTTTACAAAGATGGCTGTATCAGTATCAGATAATTCTCAAAAATATATCAGATTAGAGGATTTTAACGTTGACAATGACCTTGTACACTTGTGTCATTCTTTAGACATCGATGAATACGCGTGTTTCTATGATCATTGTCCTAGTAGAGAACCAAAGCACTTCTTGTTATGAACAAAAGTTGTCTAAAAAGTCTTATCACAGATCGATATCTAAATGTGTTTACTGAAATCAAAGGTCTTGAATTCTTGATAATTGAATCGGGCTATGACCCGTATGAGTTCACGGACGACCCAGGACTTCATACTAGTGAGTATGATGAATTTAATGATGTAATGTTACAAAATAAGTTAACATTGCATAGTATCAGAATGCATGGTATTTTCTTGTCATCACAATTACCTTTGAGAAGTTTACCTGATCTGACAACAATTTGTTTTCATAATGTGTGTATGAAACATGACGTGTTACAAGATCTGTTGAATTATATATCTGGTAATATTCTACTAGAGAATATATACCTAGATACTGTTATATGCCATGAACATCCTTTTACACCATATTTACTGTATGGGTATGGTAAAAAGTGTCAACTGACATTAAATCTGTCTGATAATTCTAAGCTTCTTACCGTGATTTTAGAACGTATAAAAGTGACTTGTACAAAAATCAATACATCTTGTTTAAAATCACTATCTATTGAAGGACACACATTTGGTTCTTCTTATCGAGAGATTCCTATTCTAATAGGTTTAGAAAATAGCATAAAGAACTCTAATTTAAAACATCTTAAAATAGACAGAAACTCTGTTCGTCATTCGCATGGCAATGATATTATAAAAGCCATAGAAAGTCTTAGATACCTTGAAGATCTTTCTCTGAAAGGGTTTACAATAACAGATAGTGTATCACTACAGTTACATCCTGATATTGTATGTGATGAACATATAAATGTAGAGTTGATATATGTCACAATGAGTGATAAATGCTTCCATGAATTTATTGATAGCATTACTAACTGTCAATCTATAGTTAAAGTAGATACGGTAGATTGTGAAGTTCGATGTGATATTTCTTCTCATCCATATTTCGAATATGGATTGAACGATATGGATAACATAGAATATATAAAGAATATGCCAGGTTTGAGAATAAGTGAAGACAGGTATAATTATGTGTTTGAAACAATGAAATAATGTACATGCAAACTATGAAAGCAGGAATATTTTGATCAAGGTATTTTTTTGAGATATAAAAAGATTTCAGGCCTATAATTCAAATTTAGCCTTGATGTACGGTTTACTTAAAAAGCGATTAGAATTAATATTTAACCGCGGTCGTGTTGAAGGGATTAGAATGCTCTTCTTGGAATCTATTATTCCGAGTTCGATTTGCGGTCGTGGTTGATACTTGTCAAAGTCTGAAAGTTCGCCATGCAATTATGATTAATCTTTTTCCTGTTTCCATGTAAAACACACAGTGAATTTTTGTTCTTATGGCACTTATACCATTGTGAGACATTTCCTTATAGTTTATCCCATATGATAATTACGAAGCCATTGTCATAATGGCGAATGATTGTACGACGCATAATATCCTTTATCGTACAAGTAGCTATAAGTCCGCTTTCGCTTAGTTGATACATTTACAATGGTCATGTTAGGATAAAAAATACAGGATTTGTTTTTTCTAAAGTATGTTTTATCAAAAATTAGTGTTAGAGCGTATTGTATGAAAATGTCAAGACTTCACTATAGTTTTGTACCATTCTTATCAATTATAGATACAGTCCAACTTGTGCTAACGGCCACCTCCGAATAGCGGGCACCTGCCGACAGCGGCCATTTCGATTTTTCCCCGACCGAAAATGCTCTTAAAAAGGCCGTGAATAACGGCCACCTGTCGTCTGCGACCAGCGGCCAGTCAAAACCATCCCCGCGGCCATTTTAGAACTGTGAACAACGGCCAGACGATTGTTTGAAGACAGTATTTCGTATCAAGGCGATTTCCAAAGCAGGCCGCCATTTCTGTTAAAGTTAAGCTAAAAACCCGTAATCCGATTTTTTTCCGGATTTTCGTAAACAAATCATCTCGAGTACGATTTTATTAGTTATTATCAAGCTGTAGACAATTTTCTCGTCACCTTATTATAAAAATATGTTAATGTATCCTTTTATTGTTAAATTTATTTGTTAATCGGGAGTAAATTACGTCATGTGATGACACTTTGTTAATTAGTTTTGAATGTTTGGAGACTCCACTAGGTTTGTTTTTCACACGTCCGGCAGTTAGATAAATGTTTGTGACACGCTGTTAATTCCTAAATTCGTTCAACTGTGACCGCTGTATACAGGTAATTTGACAACTGGGAAAAGATAGAAATACTATACAAAAGGGAAGAGAATTTGTTGAGTGCATTTGTTAATGTCGATGGCATAGCATGAAATGTAGCTGCAAACAAAAAATCACTGATTTCTTTGTTTTAGTCATTCTTTGTTCAAAGTTTTGTTTTATAAATTTATTGTCACAACTTCAATAATGATAATGTGAATAATGAATTAAGGTTGAAAATAAAAACAATTTTAATTATCAATTCATGCTAAATTCGTTCAACTGTGACCGCTGTATACAGGTAACTTGGCAACTGGGATAAGATAGAAATACTATACATAAGGTCAGAGTAGTGAGAATTTGTAGAGTGCATTTGTTAATGTTGAGGGCATAGCATGAAATGTAGCTGCAAAAAATCACTAATATATTTGTTTTAGTCATTCTTTGTTCAAAATTTTGTTTTATTCATTTATTGTCACAACTTCAATAATGATAATGTGAATAATAAATTAAGGTTGAAAATAAAAACAATTTTAATGATTAATTCATGTTAATTATGAACTCTGTCTCTCAAGTCTAACGAAACATGGCCCATTTGTTCCTCCCTCCGAACAAAGGCCACCTGTGAACAAAGGCCACTTTTCTCTTTTCCCTTGGCCGGCCGTTGTTCACAGGTTGGACTGTACTTCATCTTTGGTCATTGGCGGTAAATGCTGTGTTTAATTTTGATTTGTCATTGCGTTAGTCCAATTGTATATTGTATTGACGTAACATGAACTTACTTTTTGCAAAGTATTCAGTGATGTTGTTTGGTTTGAGTATATACTCCCGCATTATTTGATAATATGTTCATTAAATATCAATTTTAAAACATTTCTAAATTGCCTCAGTGACGTGGTGAAATTATAGCACTTTCCTGTCAAATACATAATTTACTCTCTCAATATGTATCGGTGAAACAAAAGTTGTATAAAGTTTTTCTCCACTAGATATGCTTATACTAAATGAATTTTGAATTGGATTTTTAAATGAGAAACATGATTGCATAGATGGGTTGGGTGTTATGGTTTAAACCTGTCTGACATTTTAACATATTAAGAGGCGAAATGACTTAAGACTATCAACCTTTCTCGAAACTTCAATGACTGTGTGTCTCCATTTATTGAAATAGCTGACAATTTTCTAGGGAAATCTCAGTGTGTTCGTGCTGATAAAAACAAAAACTTGAAAAATCCATTAAACTTGGTTTAACCCGTTGTTGCAGTAAGAATACTTGAACATATGATCAGTAAAAAAATACAACAAAATTGAAATGATAACAAGCATACTGATATATATGACAAGATATAATTTGTTTTTGTCTTATATTTTCTTGTATAATAATATTGTTGTTATTTACATAATATTATAGTTTATTATGATGTTGAAATCTATTTTGTATCACAAATGATGTATGTGTGATAGAGATAAATAAAATTAGTAACTTAATTAAGTGTATTGTGTTTTATTCTGATTGTGTTTTATTCTGATAAAAATATATTATGTAATATATGTAAATGTATCCGCAGATGACCAGCAGATGTACAGGAGAAATCATAAGTTCCACCTTACAAGAACAATTGCTTTTTGTTCTGAAAGAAATTTACATTTGACCCATATGTAAGTTGGTACTGAGAGGGTCGCATGCTTAGTTATACTCAGAAACTATCAAGAATTAAAACTTTTCTAGTTTGATACATTCAACCCTTAATTGGGGTAATCAACTTTCTGGTTTGACATCTTCAATCCTGAATTGGTGCTATCAACCTTTGAATGTATTGTTTTGATTAATCATTAAAATGTTTGTTTTTCAGAATTTGCCATCATATGATTTCTAGCAATTGTGGCGCTGTGTTAGAACACATGATGTCGAATGTCAAAATGTTTTATCGTTATACAACGTTTTACGGTCAATGCTCCTTATATAACTCTATCAAGATGATCAGGAGTCATTCACTGACCAAAGTATAAGTGCTCAGTACTGGCTTAATGTTTGTATTCAGAGCGCTTAGCCTATCTTGTTACAATAAGAAAAAACTTGTCAGGGGAGCGGCGTTATGCTTTAAATAAAGAAACTGCGACTGAGCTGTCTGTCCTGGATTACTTTATACATGTACCTACCAATATCTTTGATTTTTTTTATTTGATAGTAGAACCTGGGCTTAATTAACCTATCGATCATGACTCTTTATTGAATAAATTGTTAAGACAATCCTGATTTGTTACTTAATTCTGGTCACGTTTCTGGTTATACAAATTTATGGTGATTCAAAGCAAAATAATAATATATATTATATTGATATAATGATAATGTTATTTTAGTTCAGTATTCTGAACTTTTTTATCAGAAGTCTACTGATCGAAGGGTCGTGGGTTCGATTTCCTGGCGGGCATACTTTCGTGGAAATTGGCCATGAAATTATTTCTACGACCATTCTACTTCCTACCCATGATTCTTATTATGTAGGGCGGTTGTCAGTCAATGACGAAAGTATGCGCTTAGTATATTAACAACTAAATCCAGACATTTAGCCTTTCCAGGAGCAAGTATATTGACGGATCGCAGTTATATGACCTGTACAGTGTGTTGCGAATTTTCAAATTGTACAACTTTGATATTTCATTGAATAATAACGAGCTAAACCGATTTTCTGTTTGGTTGTGCGAAATAAATTCATGCACATGTCTGTATATGTAAACTGGATAAATGTAAAAATGCACTACACCATATAGTAAGAGAAAAGACATGTTATAAATTGGAACGTAATGAGGTAATTTTAAAACAGTGTAGAGATAAACTAATAATGAATTTTAGATGTAAACAACGTTGTTCAAATTTGCTATGCAACACATGCACACACATATGCATGTCATAAGTACACTAAGTATATTCCTAAATACATAATTAAGAATTAAACCAAACATCATAAGTTAAATTTTAATCAACGTTTAACACGTTCAATGTTTTGCAGTATGATAGGGATAGCATCAGCCAACGTCACTTGATATATTATAAAGAAAAATAACTCGTCCGATATGCATATTATTCAATACAGAGTTAATGTTCTTGATTTAACATGTGCGAATTATTATAGTAACTTGCTGACGTATTGAGTTATAGATAACTTATTCGACACTCCTTGAACAACGAGGTCTTAATTTTGAAGTGGGCACAAAATAACTTGTATTATATATCGAGTACTGAATTTTATTTCGAGATTTGGTGAGTGATATGAGATTAATAGTCTTTTCATTTTTACTCGACCATGATATAATATATACATATAGCTTTAGTTTTGCGATTTGTCTTTTGCTTTGTTTAGTATTTAATACTCCAACTTTCGATTTCAATTTCGTTGATTATGAAGAGGCAACGTTCATGATAAACACCAAATGGAATAATGATTGTAAGTTTCAATCAAAATTTTGATATACAGACATACTTTCGTGCACATCAAAACCTAACAAATCCATAATAATGATTGCTACTTACACACTGGATTCAAGTACGAATCGAGCAGAGCTGAAATGCGAGCTATAAGTGTTCATTCTACCCTGTATTACTGGCATATATTATGAAAAAGTATTTCCTCTTATTGCCATTCAAAAATATTGAAGTACACTCACCCCTGTTCACTTTGCATACAAATTCTGTAGGTTCATTAGTGTAGTTTAATATGATAATGTAAACCCCTTCCACATGCTTATCAATATTTAGGTGTCGCTCTTGTGGGAAAGTGCTTCTGGGTCGTTGTACACTGCGAAAGTAGTTCCGAGAATTTAGTTTGACTGCATTTTGGTGGCTGTGACTCTGTTTGCATGTATCAAAATAACATATATTTCACCCAAATTAGTTTTTCTATCACTGAAGAATAATATTCTGACCATTTTGTGTTTTTGACTATTTCTTTCGGTGGGAGATCTAGAATTAAGAGCACTGCGGCCATTTTGACCTTTGAGAATGGGAATTCCCAACTATACATGCGCAAAATGTGAAATGGTGAAAAAATTGAATCGTTCATGACCTATATTTATTGGACTTATTTCGCAGGTCTAGTGTGGCGGATTAACAGGGTACCAATCATTATTTCTCAATCTCTTTGGGAAAGTCAGCAGACACTCAAACTTGGCTAATTTATATAGAAATATAGAGCGGAAATATTCACCGTAGCGACTCCATAAGTGAACACCTATAACTGATCTCACAGTGAAACAATGGCAAGAGAGATGACGCAACTACTTTTATCGCATAGAAATTGACTGCGTAGTAGGTCAGAGACACATGTATCACTCCACAGGTTAAACTGGTCAGGCATTATCGTCGATAGTTTTCGATTAAGTTCGCCGAAAGTCTAAATTCATGCTGAATAATAAATATTGTACATATACTTCATAATCAGTCATCGTCACTTGATTTATCCCTAGAAAAAATATCTCGTCCATTATACATGTACACACAAAAAATAACTCATCCATTATACATGCACACACTTTTCAATACAGAGATAATGTTCTTGTTTAGACATGTATGTACCACGTACTACCATCGTGACTTGATGATGTGTCAAGCTTGAGATAACAAATAGGATATTCCTTAAACAAAGCTGACTTAATCTTGAAGAGGATAACATATAAACCGAATAATATATCAAACATTGAATTTTATGTCGAGATTTGGTGAGTAAATTTAGATTTATACTCTTTTCACTTAAATATATCATGATAGTTTGAGTAACTTTTTTTGTTTGTTTTAATAATTTGTAATGTGTTCACCGAAATGCACTTAATTACCCTAAACACATAGGATTTATTGAAACTCATCTTAAATACACTTAGTCAATTGGTCAATTAGAGTTATAATAATGTTTTAATGATCTATGCTCAAATTTTACATGTCCGCGTTAAAAATATTAGAAAAAGTACATATATTATTATTAAGCATGTTACCGTCAAGGCCGGATCAAGATGACGTATCGTGCAATAGATAACTAATAGGATATTAGCCTAGATTACCTGCCCCTTACCACTATCGTTATCGGGCCAGGCAAACGGGAATCATGGCGGCCTTCTCAGTTATTATACAGGTATAACGTTTTCTTAATCCTGCATGATCATGTGATGAAGATAGTTACTTTAGTAGGAGTTCGGTACTATATAAGATATTCGATTTTTCAGATATCACGTTTATTAAGCCGACGATTAACAAAAACATGTCTTAAGTGAACACAATTCGGACGTGGATTAGTCTCGTAAGAATTTCGGATACTTTATTTTGCATAAATTAATGTAACCAAACAATTAAAAAAGTATCTACTGAAATTCTTGTACAATGATCATTTGATTTAAGCCTGTGTAGTGAGAAATGCTCATTTGAAAACATAATTATCCAATATCAGAACAGAACATTAATCTTATTTAGAAGAGTACAAAGTACATTTTCATAAATACATAAAATATGATAACACACATAATCAATATAGTAATGCATACAGTGAATTTGAACTTTGACAAGAAGATGAACATATTTTACTAGTCAATATAAATATAAACAGGTAGTATCTCACATAATCAAAATATAAATAAATATTTTGAAATAATACCTATTTGAACAAAATCTACAGAGCCTTAAATTATGAGGAGTATTATTTTTAGAATATCGTCCGGAATGGATATGAAATTGATGTCCAGCAAGTCTTAATCTACACAAATAGAATCTATACTTTCTGGGTAAAACGTTTAAGTAGTCTTCATAATGAAACAATGTTTTACAATAAAAATATTTTTTTTAACAAATTACTATGTTCTAGCTTAATAAACCATTATTGTTTAAATGAATCTATTATTCTAGATTTAAATATATATGGAAACATTTTGATATCTATAAAGGTGTCATTATTAAAAATATTACAAAAACCATATTTATTCAATAGTGTTTTTACATCAGATACCCAATTGGACATTCCATTATTGCAATCTTTTAATCTCTCATCGTACATAGTTTTCATAATAATATTATCAGAATGTTTTACCTTTAAACAGTATTTTATTATTCTTACATAACGTTTAATAAAAATGGATATCGCCCTAGCTCACCGTAGACAGCTATATTCGGTGTACTTCAAGGGACCTTCAAAATAGATTTACAAAACTTCAAATGAATACGTTCTATTTCATGTGACTTTGAATACCCCCAAATCTCAGACGAATAGCTTAAAATGGATCCTACAAAAGAATCAAACAATTGGCATAAAATATAAGGCTTTAAATCAAATTTATTACAATAATGAGTAAAAGTGTTTAACGCTTTTAAGGCTTTACCACATAAATGTTCTTTATTTAGATTAAAATTACCAGTATAATTAAACACGGAACCTAAATAATTAAAACTGTCTACTACATCTAAAATTTCCCCATCATAAGTCCAAGATTTATCTTTTAATAATTTACCCCTTTTTCTAAAAACCATAACTTTCGTTTTGGATGTATTCACCTTAAGACCCCAAGTGTTGCAATAAGTATTTAACATGTTTAAATGGTTTTGTAGTTCCAGTGGAGTTTAAGCTAAAAGAGCCATGTCGTCTGCAAATAAAAGAATAATAAGGACAATATCGTTGAAATGTAACCCCGATTCACTATCATTTTGTAAAAATAACTCCAGATCATCTACCAAAAAAATGAAACTAAAATAGGTGATAAAACTTCCCCTTGGCGTAAACCAACGGCATTATTAAAATAATCAGAAAAATCAAAACATGATTTAACACAAGATTTAACTTTTACATACATATCTTTCATAATACGCAATAATTTACCTTGAATGCCCTGTTTATACAGTTTCAACCAAAGTGCATTCCGATATATAGTATCAAAACATTTGGATAAGTCAACAAAGCTACGTATAATTTTATGTTACGATTGAAATATGTTTGTACAATAGACATAAGAATAAAAATTGCATTCACAGTAAAACAATTTTTACGATATCCAAATTGAGCATCAGATAAAACATGATATTTTTTTACAAAATGACTCAATTCGTTTATGTATAACAGTAGTAAATAACTTAGAAAAACAACTGACCAATGTGATCCCCCTAAAACAATTTACGTCATTTACGACCAGTATTATGTAACACAATGCTTAATTTGCAAAATTTGTTAGCATACGTATGTATGTGATTATTCTGCTTATACAATTTAATCTATCCACTCTCTTTATTAGAAATTAAACCGGCTGTATATGAGAAACATAGTCTAAATTGAATGTTCACCCGTTTACTACGTAAAACAATGTTAGACAGGGATGGAATGTATTAAACAAAAAAACATGTACTTACAGCCTAATAGCACTCTTGGTTAGCCAATAACATTTTTAGTTTTGCGATAAGGAATTATTCCTATACGACTCACCACTGAGATTATTCATAAAAAATGATTGTTAATTTGTATATCTTATTCATTGTTTTCCTGTACATTATGTACAAGGCCACAAATATTTATCCATGAATTACACTATCTAAATGTTGTTTATGAGATTTTATTGGCTTTCGCACGAATTTCACGACACAAGTATCGTATGCATTAGGTTACTACAACTATATTAATTTGCGTTTTATATGGTTTCATTGTGACAGTAATATAAACATGAGACAAAATACTATTTTGAAATGAAAATGGACATTATAAACATAATTTTATAATTTATACCCGTTGTCTAAGTCGGATAGAATACTCGTAGTAGTTTGATATGAAATTTATCAACTCGCTTCGCTCGTTGATAAATCCCATATCAAACTGCTACTCATGCTCTATCCTATACAATTGGTATAATGATACCCTCGGTCCATTTCTCGGGAAAAAACTCCAGATTGTAAAATTGCGTTAAAAAGATCACATAAATGAGACCCAACAATAACAAAACTATTAATAAAATATTCGTTTAAAATAAGCAGTCAGCGCCGAACGCTTTGTTGGTTTTAAGAATATTCACAGCTTTTTTAATTTCTAGCTATGATATCGGCTCGTCTAGTTCCTCAAATCTAGGATTAACAATATCATTAAAATCATACTCATGACAGAAAGACTCAGCTTCTGCATTATTGCATGACGTTATACCTTCACTTACATTAGCAAAGAAATCACGAAAACTATTCTGAGAAATATTATTGTTATTGTTTAATCTTTTATTTTTAAAGAACTTCCAAAATTGTATAGGGTTTGAATTTCTCAAATTTTCGATTTCTCTCATTTTTACGTTATAATATCGACGTTTCTTTTTACGGATTAATTAAGAAATAACTTACAGTTGTCTATATTTTGTTGTCTTATAAAATATAGGCACGAGTTGTGATGCGCGTATGATTAAATCACGAGTGCTTTTGCACGAGTGATTTAATCAGCGCATCAAACGAGTGCCTATATTTTATTAGACAACAAAATATAGACAACTGTAAGTTATTTCGATTCTAACATCGTAAAATACATCCGTAGAAAAGATATATTTATAGAACTATTTTTTACTGTCAGAAACGTCATGCTGTTGAAATCCACCCCAGTGCAAAGGCCGAAAATAGCATTTATTTACACAATTCTCACAGATAGGTGTTTCATATTCCGAACAAAAAATATTAAAATCTTAATTATAGAATAGAAACCAAATTGTAAAAGTCAACCCTTATAAACTCGGGCGCCATTTTCGGCTTTGCGCATTTAACGTGGGGAGTAAAATTTCAACAGCCGTCACGAGCTATATTTTGTTGAATAATAAAGCATAGATGACGTCATATTAAATAAAGAGTGAAAACGCACGTGCCTATGTTAGAATTGTTTATAAGATATTTTTGCGTCACAGAAAATACGTCTATTTTCAGGAGAGTTGCATTGATTAAGTACAAGTAATGACCGTAGGCACTCAAGTCGTGAATCGTCAAAATCAAACCATTCTTTGTGCTTAATACTTAATGTATCAATGAAACGTTCGAAAACTTAATTTCTTTGCTAAACAAAGGGTCCACATTATTCCGTATAATATCGGTAAATCTGTTAAGAACATTATTTATCGAACCCCTACTCGAAATGTCGATACGAGTGACTAAATAATATAACTCGGGTAATTTTGCAAAAATTCCCAACTCGAAAATCACGTAAACGAGATTTATCCCATTTATATGTAATATCGATGTTTTCATGTGAATTATTATTATCATAGTGATTACAATATAAAGATAGTATTAACGGACAATGGTCGCTCCATTCATTCGGTGCACAGACCGTGAAATCTTTAATTAACGTGAAATAGTTATCGCAGGGCTGGGGTGGGTTCAGTTACCGCGAACGTTTCGTAACGTTCCGTAACGTTCGCTAACAGTCATAATTGAACGACCTGTAAGCGGAAAACGTTTAAGGCCAACAGCTAACGGTTTTAGTATTTAGTACGCGAGAATGAAACAACCTGAAACAAAATAGTTCCAGTACATTTTGCAAATTAGTAACTGCCATAGCGTATAGACTATGTCCGGAATCCAAATATTTGGGGTTTCCCCTCCGGTACAAACAAACTTTCACTGTTACAATTAAAACACGTGTAAAAAAGAACAGTAGTATGTAATGCATAGTTCGTGCTGTTAAGCAATAATGTGTAGACAACTTTGTTTATACCGCCTGGGCATGGGCGGAAAAATTTGAATTCCGGATTAGGTCTAACGAAGTCGGCGGTGTTACTCCCGTTGATATAGATCAATACATTTACACAAAAAAAACCAAGTAAACATGAAAAACAAGTCCTCCTCTCCGAATTCTTCTCCGAGTTAGCGTTAGCCAATCACAGTTACCGTTATGAACGGTTAATTGAACGACCCGTTGAAGTGCGAACGTTTAAAGATGGCGGGCAAGAGGGTCGTTACTTCTATTTTATTAGAAGAATTCGGATAGGAGGACTTGTTTTTCTTTTTTACTTGTTTTTTTTTTTGTAAATGTATTGATAGTAGGGTCGATAAGTGCCATTTTCACCAGAATCTTTCACTCAGCGATACAAGCACCAAATTTGGCACAGTTGTTGTAAATAGTGTGCTGATTACAAAAAGCACGATTTTCACCTTCAAATCCAAGATGGCCGCCATTTGTCAAGATGGCCGCCGAAAATAAGGATTTTTGTCCTGTTCATGAGCAATTATCAATTTAAATCAGTTTCTTTGTATTTATTAATAAGTTTAATACGACAATTAGATTATTTGTTAAATTATTTAAAAATATTTCATATAATAGCCCTCGATTCAAAGTGGCGGCCATTACAAGGCGCCAAATTATCTCTGCACTAATGCTCACTCTCGGATTAAATTCATTACGTTTATTTGATTCAGTGCAAAACCCATTGATAAATATTGTGTTCAATGATTTTAAAAGTAATAACATGCTTAAACCTGTGCATGATGGTGAGATCACCGCTGTGAATCAATTAGACGACCGACACGGTTCTGGATCTAAAACATTATAAATACGGCCGCCTTTGCCGTGATACTTACACATACTTGCGCAGTAATATTTTCTGTGTTTGTGTGCCGTTAAACTCAAACATTTTAGGTGTATTATATCAATGTGTCTCAAATGCTATCTTACCATGCTGCCCTTTTTAAATTCTATAACAATTGTTGTAAGCTGCACTTGAATTGACAGGCCATACCAAGGTGAGCCAAGGGTAACAAGGATTGAGTTACCCGCATTGTACACAGATTACACTGGTTTTAAATGATGCTAAATAAACAATTGTATGGTGCTCATCCATCGACAAATTATAGGGATTATGATCTATCAATCCATACAAAATAGGACATTACTCCGCGATCATCATTGGCTAAGCTATGAATCTAAACTACTTTTTTGAGCATGTTCAAAAAGTACTCAGAGTTAGCTTCACTTCCATTTTTGTCTGTACCCAACCGATTTCCTTCAATTGTAAATATGTGGCCAAGATATTTAAGAGTTGTATCCCATATCCAAATTTCTCAATGGTAAGGCAGTACAAATGTTAACTGTACAAAGCTCCGTTATGACTGTGTTTCTAAAATAACTGATTTGGACAAGTGCTGTTTCTATCAGACACATACAATATTAAAGTCTTCCCCAATTGTAGAACTCAGATGAATATTCTATATTGGCTCCAAACACACCAACATTTATTGAAACAGTTCACATTGTTTTATGTTTAATCCATCTTGATTTGGCGATGGAGCTGGCATTAGCAAAACGATCACGAAACTTGTCGTCTAACGATTTCTCATTTCAAACTTGAACATGCTGGAAAACAATACTGGAAAACGAGTAGCCAAACAGATTAGTCATTCTTAGACGCACTAAGTGACATCACCAAATTCCATGCGGGTCTAAAATCTCAGGTGCCCAATATTGTTCTGACTATGCTCATAATCCCCTGAATATCAATATATGCGATGCAATTGTTAATTACGGGTTCTTGCTCGTTCATTCTGTTTCTCCGAAAGCATCAAGACCCTTGATAATATGCCATTAAAGGTACAAACGCACGCATCGAAATGTATAAGGACGTACACAGTATTTGATGTTTACAAGTTTCAATTAAAGTCAAAAATGAACATCATAGAGTAGCAGATAAAACAAGCTAGGTTACCACCATCTATGTAATAGACCAAACTGTATGCGGCTCTTATCTGATACAATACCCATAATGTGTTTTTGTTATGTTGTTGTGACAAAAGTTGAGATTGCACTATCAAAAGCAACTTTTTTTTAACAAATTTGAGTCTTTGTAACCTGATTCAGGGCCCTTTAAACAACAAGCAAAATCTGGTTTAATTAAAGGCTTTATTACCGATGTTCTTGTTGTTGAAATCTGCGCGTTAGTATAAAATGAAGATGCAGATTTGATAATCTTTGGGTGAAGTTTGGTCAGGGATAGTCAATAAGGAATAACATATACAAAAAACGACGGCTGCTTTTGGCAGAGAAAAATCTAAGAGAATGTTGTTCCTTCATGCTTTTGCTGGTTGTCATGTCACGCCAGTCTTTAAAAAAACTAAGCCATCTTTAACCAAACTTATATTATCCATGTCTCAAAACACACGTGATTTGTGTCATCACTTAGTATGATAAGAAAAGTCTTATAGACAACGTTGATGATACTAGGCTTGACTTACAAGTTTGTCTGAAAGCAAATATCTTATGATGTACGTCCACTTACAAGGGCATCTTTCTTTCAACATGTCAAAAGGCTCATGGTTATCAAGATTAAATTCTAGTCGACTTGCTCTGGCAAAACAATGGTGAATGGCTAGAGTTATGAACCAACCTTTCACTTATTGTCAAAAATTGTTTTTGGTACTATAACAGCATGTTATGAGCGATGCAAATGTCATCAATGAGCAAAACATGAAATCATCACATATACTAAACCATCTAATATTTGCGTTTATATAATTAGCACAGTAATATTTGAACTCTATATAAGACCTTTACTTTAAATAGTTGACTTCTAGACATGTGTGCATCCCACATAATAATAGTGGCATTGTTCTCTTAATGGATTATGAGAATCCTTGCTTCATTTTGTAAATAGTGTTAAAATCTAGGAAACATTTTACCTTCTTATTTGACCTTGACCTTTGACCTTAGACAACCCAACACGTAGAAATTATTATACATAAACATAGTTTACATTCGGCAAAAGCAATTAAATATTAAAACTTGATTGTTAAAATAATAGCCTTCGGAAAAACTTGTTTGATTATTTAATTAGTATTACAAGATATTAATATCTTCCTTGGATCAAGGTCAAGGTCATGGTAAATATCAATTATTACAACATATTTGTCAAAGATTTGTAAAATTAATTTGAATATCAACTACATGTATTTTCTCAGTCCCATATGCAACCCTGCATTATCATTCAAATGATTCCAAGACTTTTGAAGCAACTTTTTTATGTATTTTACCTCTACCATGACCTTGACCTTGATCCTAGAAATATATCACATGGTGTAAAACATTGTCTGAACATGGTTAACATTTGTAGTATGCAAAACAATCATTTTGTTTCATCGTATAAGACATTTAAAACGGTTAAAAGAAGTTGTGTTACTTTTGGATACTGATCTCCTCGCGCATGCGCAGAAACAGCGGCCATCTTAAATTTGGAAGTGGAAATTACTATTTATGATTTAAGACTTCCTTTATTTTACAGATGAATTGGTATTGATGTTTCGGTATCAATTTCTTTTAATTGAAGTGAGGAACAAAGAATGGAAGACAAACAACAAAAAGATCACACTCAACTGGTACAAACCAAAAGAAGATTAGATGATTCAGAACAGCCTTCTTGTTCAAACAAACGCTCTAAATCCGATACTTATGATGGTGAGCATTAAATTAACTTTTTTTATTATTTGCATCTTAAATACAAGTATATAATGGGAAAATAATTAGTCACTTCACCAAGAATTTATAGCACTGTACTATGAACATTAATTGTTGTTTACAGTACTAAAGTTCAGCGTTTTGGAAATAACTATTGAAGGTTAAAGTTTTATACACTATAGAGATGTGTTATAAATTTGACTACAATGTGAACTACTTTCTGTTTGAATTTGTACTCTTAGCCAATGACCTTATAATAATTTTTTTTACATAAGCATATGATTACACTTTTTTTGTGTGTAGAACTATATAAACATTAGCTAAACCTTTCTGTTTAGGGTGTAAGGGTTTTCACTTTCATTGCTATCCAATCTGAATCAGGGCTGCGTTCAGTTAGCAGTTAGCGTTAGCCAAACACAGTTATCGTTATGGACGGTTAATTGAACGACCTGTTGAATTGCGAACGTTTAAAGATGGCGGGCAAGAGAGTCGTTACTTCTATTTTATTAGAAGAATTCGGAGAGGATGAATTGTTTACTTGTTTTATGTAAATGTATTGATCTAAATCAACGGGAGTATTAGTGCCGACTTCGTTAGACCTAACCCAGAATTTAAATTAATAGGTTTTTCCGTCCGTGCACAGGCGTTACAAACAAAGTTGCCTACACATTATTGCTAAACAGCACGAACTATGGATTTAATACTACTGTTCTTTTTTACACGCGTTTTCATTGAAACAGTGAAAGTTTGTTTGTACCGGATGGGAAAACCCAAATATTTGAATTTCGGATACAGTCTATTCGCTATGGCAGTTACTATTTTGCAGAATGTATTGGAACTATTTTGTTTCAGGTTGTTTCATATTCGCGTACTATATACTAAAACCGTTAGCTGTTGGCCTTAAACGTTTTCTGCTAACAGGCCGTTCAATTATTACTGTTAGCGAACGTTACAGAACGTTCGCGGTAACTGAACGCAGGGATGTTGTCAAAACATTTACGTAATTGATTTTGTGGTCTCTATTGACCTACCTCAAGAAATATGACCGCTTCATTAAAGTGTATACGTCTATAACTGACAGAACAAGTATCATAAATGTTAAAAAGCATAATTATATATTGGACACATGACTACAGCACAAATACAATTTGAAAAATACATGTTCGTGAATTAATACTAATAGTTGATCACCAAATTTTTATTTATTGTTTGCTAACCGAAAATAAAGTAATTTTCACCGCGGAATTTAACAATATTACGCGTATGCTTTATTTAACATAGGAACGAAATATCCATGAAAACTATAATTGTCTTCGTGTTATTACTTTGTTAAATTGAAAAGAAATGTGTGGAAACTGCTAATTTGTTCATAATTCGAATAATTTCGTCAATTTTCATAATCGTTCGACAATTTTCGTTTTGTTAGTTGTTTACGAATTTAACCATAACAAACATAAAATATTTTCTAGAAAAATTCAGAGCATTTCTGACAATTTATCTTACGATTTAGGTCTTCATGAATTACTGTAACATTATACACATTCAATATGATTGTTATTTTGTCGATTGGATAGTTAAAACATATGGACGTGTACCTTTTATTTTTTTTTATTTCATCAAAATGAAAAAATACTATCTGATAATAGAAATAATATTTAGAAATAATATTGCTCAGATTTTAACGTAAATGGTAGATATAGTATATCTTTAATGTTCTTAAACATTTCAAATATGTGCATGTTTTAAGCACTGGCTTTACAATTTTCTTACAGAACTTCATAATCCAACTAAGAAATTCTTGTCAATTCATTTCCCCATAAAGGACTTAAGCGTAACTATTTTGTTAAGCTTTAAATGGTTGAAATAAGTATACCCCCGCTTCGAAGAAGAGGGGGGTATACTGTTTTACCCTTGTCCGTGCGTGTGTCCGTGCGTGCGTCCGTCCGTTACAAAATTACAAAGAAGTAAGATATGAAAATTCACTCTTTTTAAGCAGACTAGAACTATGTGGTTGGTATAGCAACGTAAACAACTTAAAATTACATTTTACCATTGTTGTGTAAAATTCAAATTTGCACGTTCATGTATTCATCAAAACTGTGTAAATTGATGATTCAGTCGTTTTTGGTCCTGAGTGAACGATGTCCTTCATTAAACCTTTGTTCAATATTGTTCACGAGGATTAGAATATTCCGATATAAATTGTTTCATAGATAAAATAGATTTACTCCATATCTCACATAACAGTCCCATACAAATCTTTAATAATGATTAGATAGTATAGTCTTCTTGCTGAGCACTGGAATTTATTTTGTATAAAAACTATGATAAAGTACCAGTAAAATGGAATCAGTTAATGTTGATGTATCTATAGATGCAAATTCATAACATGCTATATTTTAAATGTGCATATATGAATAATACCATTTGCAATCATTTGTTTGTTTTGTTTTTTACGGTGCACCAACACAGCAAGGTCATATCGCGCCGAATTTGCAATCAGATGTTTTGTAAATCGTCGATACTCCTATTGGATATATGCATGCTTAAATTCTTTATAAAGAAATATATTACATTGTATTACATATTATATAAAATACATTATAGCTCGCTTCAAGATAATTAACTTACTTTAACTAAATTTCAATTTAAGATAATTATTTTAATAGAAGGCTTTGGAAAAAGTACGACTAGGTGTTTATTTATATCTTTGTGGCTAATTTTCCATTATTCCGCGGCCAATGCTCTTGAAGTACGCCACAAAAGCCAAGAATATAACTTGCGATCTAGAACAAATTTGATATTTGCTGCATGATCACTAAGGAATCGTTGAGGAAAACCACTTCTTCCCAAAAAGGACCTACTCCATATAAATGATATGCGTCGTAACATATGTATTTGTTTGCAATGTTTTTTTTGTTAACCTAAAATTATGATAATTTAAAACTATTTCTGTATCGCTCATAATTTCTAAAATTTATTACTCCAGTGTTTATTTTCAGACATAAAGGAACGTCTAAAGAAGTCATATGAGACCGATTTTAGTTCTGTGTGTGTTACCCCACTTTACAGTGAGGACGAACGTTTGGATATGTTAGCCATTTATACTCGACCTAAAATGGAACATGTATCATATCACAAATCTAAACAAAGTGAAGGTAACTATAAAATATCATCATATGAACAAGTATTTTGGTCACCATATGAACTATTATTTCGTAAAGCAAATATCGAATTCAGAAATGTATTTATTACTGGAGATGCAGGTATGGGAAAAACAACTTTCGGTCAGTTTATGTCATTAATATGGAGTAAGAATATAGCTGATATTGGCAGCGATGAAGACATTCAAAATGATGCTAAATTTATGACCAACTTTGAGTTTGTATTTTACATTTTACTGAACGAAACTGATCGTGAAGATGTTGTTAGTATGATCATTGATAAATACTGTAATACTTCATCTAAAGATGAGTTCGAAGAAAAGATAAAAACCATTGAACAAATTCTTCGAACCAAAAACAGTCTTGTAATCTTAGATGGTTTGGATGAATGGAGACCAGGCATCAGAGGTCATAGAAAACTCACTTTACCAAGAAAAGTCATATCTGACAGATGTACATTTCTTACAACATGTAGACCCTACAGAATTGAAACTGTCCGACGGTCAGAAATGGACGTTGATCATCAAGTTAAGATAACAGGGTTTGATGCTAAACAGTACGTAAGAGAAGTTATAGTTTATATAAATAGATCACAAAAAACCAATAAGCAAGCCGATGACTTTTTTGAACAGATACGAGATTGTAGAATGAATGAACAATTGCAGATTCCATTAATTGCATCTCAATTGATAGTTGTCTGGTTCAAGTATAAGATGGAAAATATGAGCAAAGCTATGATATATGGTAGCATTGTAGAAATGTTGTTTGATCGAGCAATTGAAAATGAAATAAAATTTCCTTCAATGGCATCGGCTGAAGTACACTTTCCAGAGTCATTTTCTAAATTTACTTACTTACGACAGTATGGATGTGTATTAGAAGAAGTGTGCTTGTTATCATATCAGTTGTTGTTTAACCCAAATTTCAAGACTCCTAGCTTTGTTTTTACAAAAAAACAACTAATGGCCGAGCCTTTTAACATTAGCCCAGGGAAACTTGATTTCTTATGTCGGCTAGGCATTATATCCAAAAACAAGGTAATTGGAAATTTTGGTGATCAGGAACTTATGTTATCATTTTTACACATGAGCTACCTTGAATTTCTTGCTGCGTTATTTGTAACATTATTTGACAAAAATGGCTTATTTCCAGAAGCAGTGAAGAAAATAGCGATTGATGATATGGATGGGTTCAGAAATTTTCTCATCTTACTGTCAGGAATTTCTCCAAAGATGACAAATTTATTTTTTGATACCTTTTACTTGGAAAGAAAAGATGAACTTGATTTATTGCGCAGAAAATTAGTCACTCCTGGTTTTTACGGTATTACGTTTAACATTATGCAAACTTGCATTCTCCATTGTTTTAAGGAGATGGTTGTATCAGTATCAGATAATTCTCAAAAATATATTAGATTAGATGATTTTAACTTTAACATTGAGTTTAACGACTTGTGTGATTATTTAGAAATTTATCAATACGATGATGATAGACTTTGTAGAGAAACAAAAGCACTTCTTGTTATGAACAAAAGTTGTGTAAAAAGTCTCATCACAGATCGATATCTAAATGTGTTTGCTGAAATCAAAGGTCTTCAATTCTTGATAATTGAATCGGGCCATGATCCGCGTAATTTCGCGGGCAACCTTCGACTGGATACTAGTAAGTATGATGGATTTAATGATGTATTGTTACAAAATAAGTTAACATTGCATAGTATCAGAATAGAAACTATTTTCTTCTCATCACAATTACCTTTGAGAAGTTTATCTTATCTGACAACAATTTGTTTTCATAATGTGTTAATGAAACATGACGTGTTACAAGATGTGTTGAATTCTATATCTAGTAATATTCTACTAGAAAATATATACCTTACTACTGTTTTATGCCAGGAACATCGTTTAGCACCAGTTGAACATCAGCGGTATCGGTATGGTAAAATGTGTCAACTGACATTAAATCTTTCTGATCATTCTAAGCTTCTTACAGTGACTTTAAAAGATATAAAAGTAATTTGTACAGGAATCAATACGTCTTGTTTAAAATCACTGTCTATCGGCAAACACACATTTCGTTATTCTTATGTAGAGGTTCCTATTCTAATAGATTCAGAAAATAGCATAAAGAACTCCAATTTAAATCATCTTAGAATAGCCGGTAACTCTATTTGTTATTCGCATGTCAATGATGTTATAAAGGCCATAGAAAGTCTTAGATACCTTGAAGATCTTACACTAGAATCGTTTACAATACCAGATAGTGTATCACTACAGTTACATCCTGATATTGTATGTGATAAACATATAAATGTAAAGTTGAAAAAAGTCACAATGAGTGATAAATGCTTTCATGAATTTATTGATGGCATTATTAACTGTCAATCTATGGTTAGAGTACGTATGACAAAATGTAAAGTTCGATGTGATAATTTTTCTCATCCATATTTCGAATATGGATTGAACTCAATAGCAGGCGTGGAATACTGTATAGAGAACATACCAGGTTTGATAATGAAAGAAAAACATTGTTATGATGATTTTGAGTTTGAAACAATGAAATAATGTACATGCAAACTATAAAAGCAGGAATATTTGATCAAGGTATGTTTGGAGATATAAAAAGATTTCAGGCCTGTAATTCAAATTTAGCCTTGATTACGGTATACTTTACTTAAAAAGCGCATTAAAATTAATATTTAACCGCGGTCGTGTTGAGGGGATTAGAATACTCTTCTTGGAATCTATTATTCCGAGTTCGATTTGCGGTCGTGACTGATACTTGTCAAAGTCTTAAAGTTCGCCATGCAATTAAAATTAACCTTTTTCCTGTGTCCATGTGAAACCCACAGTGAATTTTTGTTCTTATGGCACTTATACCATTGTGAGACATTTCCTTATAGTTTATCCCATATGATAATTACGAAGCCATTGTCATTATGGCGAATGATTGTAAGACGCATAATATCCTTTATTGTACAAGTAGCTATAAGTCCGCTTTCGCTTAGTTGATACATTTACAATGGTCATGTTAGGATAAGAATACATGATTAACTATTTCTAAAGTATGTTTTATCAAAAATTAGTGTTAGAGCGTATTGTATAAAAATGTCAAGACTTCACTATAGTTCTAGAACCAATCTTATCAATTATAGATACTTGATCTTTGGTCAGTGGAGGTAAATGCTGCATTTGATTTTGATTTGTCATTGCGTAAGTCCCATTGTATATTGTATTGACGTAACATGAACTTACTTTTGGCAAAGTATTCAGATATGTGTCTGGTTTAAGTTTATACTTTCACATTATTTGATAATATGTATGTTCATTAAATGTCAATTTTAAAACATTTCTAAATTGCCTCAGTGACGTGGTGAAATTATAGCCCTTTCCTGTCAAATACATAATTTACTCTCTCAATATGTATCGGTGAAACAAAAGTTGTATAAAGTTTTTCTACAATAGATATGATTATACTAAATGAATTTTGAATTGGATTTTTAATGAGTAACATGATTGCATAGATGGGTTGGGTGTTGTGATTTAAACCTGCCTGACATTTTAACATAGTAAGAGGCAGAAGGAATTAAGACTATCAATCTTTCTCGAAACTTTAATGACTGTGTGTCTCCATTTATTGAAAAAGCTTGCAATTTTTGGGGAAATCTCAGTGTGTTCGTGCTGATAAAAACAAAACTTGAAAAATCCATTAAACTTGGTTTCGACCGTTGTTGCAGTAAGCATACTTGAACATATGATCAGTCAAAAATACAACAAAATTGAAATGATAACAAGCATACTGATATATATGACAAGATATAATTTATTTTTGTCTTATATTTTCTTGTATAATAATATTGTTGTTATTTACATAATGTTATAGATTATGATGTTGAAATCTATTTTATATCACAAATGATGTATGTGTGATAGAGATAAATAAAAATAGTAACTTAATTAAGTGTATTGTGTTTTATTCTGATTGTGTTTTATTCTGATAAAAATATATAATGTATAATATATGTAAATGTATCAGCAGATGACCAGCAGATGTACAGGAGAAATCTAAGTTGTCCCGTATAGTAAAGTACTAAGAACATCCACAGTTCAGTTTCTACGACTTTTATTGCAGTAAAATAAGTCTAACTTTCAATCTGCTGTCCACTACTGTACACACTCTCTCACATTTCCTAAGTCTTATATAGTATTGAGGCTTATGTAAGTATTGAAATTGGTTTATATAACAGACTAGACCTATTAATACCACTAATAGATATTACATGGAAAATTATGTATAATATTAACCACATTGAAGAACATGAATAACATAAGTAATTAAGAACAGATGTTTATTGAAAGGTACCCCAATATCCGACAAAATCGTCTATCAACTGTGACACATGAATGAATTGATAGCTAATGACCAATGTAATATTATGTAAATAGTCTTATGAAATGTTTCAATCTTTGACAAATATTTGACACTACGCGACAAGGTTCCACCTTACAAGAACAATTGCTTTTTGTTCTGAAAGAAATTTACATTTGACCCATATGTAAGTTGGTACTGAGAGGGTCGCATGCTAAGTTATACTCAGAAACTTTCAAGAATTAAAACTTTTCTAGTTTGATACATTCAACCCTGAATTGGGGTAATCAACATTCTGGTTTGACATCTTCAATTCTGAATTGGTGTTTTATGAAAGTCATTCAGTCTTTAACCATATCCCAAAATTATAAAAGAAATATGAATAAAGAAAAAAGTATGATAGTAAAGAAACAAAAAATGTAGTTAAATGATGTATAACTAGAACTGCCACCAGTGGCGAAAATACCCCCGCAAAGACAACATTAAATGATGACAGCAACTTAACATTGTGGAAGTCCAAAAGGATAAATTTAATGTTGTATAGTTCGTTTTTTCTAAACTGTCGAAGCTTGAATAATTTCACGGTGACTGAATGCATTGTTTTTGTACTGGCGGCCTGATTGTTATTAAATATATCTTGACTAAAACCTAGCATGCCGCTGTGAGACACACTTTTTAATTCACGGATGTTCACAGATATCACGACGATACTTCTAACAACCGCATTCACCGTGAAATTATTCATGTTTTGTCAGTTAAGAAAAAACGAACTATAAGAAGCATAAAAACTATAAAAAGAACAGGATGCAACTATTAAATTAAAATTAAACAGCAAATTACAGTGTAATTTACTTTAGATAAGAAAAAGCAAAATGAACAGTAGTTGTCATATTCAAATGATTTGTACACACAAATGAACCCCATTTGGTCATTATGAATGTAAAATAGAACAACAGGCGAAGAGAGATCACATTTAAACTCATCATGAGTATGTTGTAACCAGATGACCAAAACAAAGAATGTGTTTGTAATTGCTTGATAAATAACTAAACAAGAGGGTCCTGAGGACCCTGGAACGCTCACCTGAGTATTAGAAGCTTATACATGTAATAGCTGACAGAATTTTAACAGTTTTAGCTGATGAAAACTGTGATCTCTGGGGCATTTAATTTTGAACCCGGGTCATAATTAGAACAATTTTTGTACAGAAATTTCAAAGTGACATAACATACTAAATGTGAAAGCTTCCGGTCGACATTGAACATGTAGAATAAAAACGGCCCTTTTCAGGGCCAACTTAAGTCCACCATTGTATTTAAAATGAGCTATTTATCCCCAGTATTTTAACCTATTGCGAGGTTCTTAAAAGCCCACTCAGAAATGTTGCTTTTCAGTGCGTATTTTAAATGATTTTATACCAGTAATTTGAAATAAGAAGGGTTATCAAAGTCATCATTTTACGGGCGGCGTTCCGATCTTTAAAACAAAGTCAGTGTCGTGATTAGACATTCTAGAGTTACACGAAGGTTCCAGTCGAAGCCTGATACAACCCTTTGTTTAGTAATTGTGGCATTTGTAGATTTATCTTTTCTATAATAGTAACCTTGGAAATTGTTTCACAATTATAGGACATTTGCACTCGAGTCATTTGTCCACATCTTTTTGCCGAGGTGGACATCCCTCCCCCCCCCTCATGTGTTTTGAAAAGTCGATCATTTGTCACCCTGCTTATTTTGAATATGGCTCTGTTCATGTATGGAAAGTAATGTTTTTAAAATAAATGATAAAAAAACAATTTGTTTAAAGAAAGTAATTTGCCCTGAATGTACAAATATAAGAAATTCTCAACAAATAATCGTAATCTTTCTTTTTCTCAATACATCACAAAGAAGATTCAATTAAAATCATAATATTATATAATAATTCAGTTTACTGTTGGCATGGTTGTTTAACACTTAACAATTAAGCTATGGCTGTGACCCCCAATCAATTGGGAAAACTTTTGTTCTAAATGGGTAACATCCTTCACAGTTTACAAATTTAAGTGTTGAATAACACTTGTCAATTAATTTAAGACCCCTTATTAACAGTCAAAACGTTTTTATATAGACTGTACCTTCCTTCACAGTTTGCACACGAAATGTCATTTTAATTCTTTTTTATTTCGGAACACAATTAATAATTGCCGTTAATTAAAGAACTCAATTCGATCATCAAAGTTTTTATTTGTTCAATCATTTAAACTAAGAAAGGTCAACAATTAGGACATTAACGTTTTATACTAACCTCTTTTTTGACAGCGCGGACATTTGCCCCCCTCTTTTTTAAGGGCGGACATTTGCCCCCTCGTGTGTTTTGACAGGACGGACATTTGCCCCCGGCCCCCTAAATGTTTTGGAGGGCGGACATTTAAGAGCACTGCATATAATCATGACCTTGGATAACTTTATTGAGTTTCGATTTCTTCGCCTACCACTCATGGACAAAATGAAGCATACATTGGCGAAATGGAGATTACATTATTTAAATATATAGGCTCTACAAACAACTAACTACATCACTAAATTGCCTGTCTTTTCCATCGATAGGCCGTGCCTATAATTTTATTTGTGACGTCGTAACAAACGAAGTTAAAAGATCAAAGACTTACATTCTGTCATTAGTTATCTCCCCTGATCTAAATGATTTAAATATTTTACTAATGATTTTTTCATCTGTAAACAGATATAATATTACATTTATTTCCTATTCACAATAATGTCTTCATATATATTATAATTAAATCTAAAATATTTGATGTTTTGTTAGTATAAAACATTAAAACATTATGTACAAGTAAAACGGTTCTTGCATTCATTAATGATGTATTGAGAATATATTAAATAATAGAAAACCATACTTACTAAAAGATGTAATGATTTGGTTCCTTTGGTTAACGTTTATACTCACAATTAAGTTATTATATATCATTATTACATACATCATAAGGCGAATGTCATCTTGTTTAGAATGTTCTTTAAAAAGCAACCCAAGAAGGCAAAGCATACCTAAATTTTACTGGTCAAGACAAAACATGAATAAATTTATTGATCGATCTTATATCATACAAAAACCTATGAGAAATCTGCGTATTTTTATTAATTAACAAAACTTTGATGAACGAAACAGTATTTTGTTAAGACACCAATGTTATTTTTGTTAAAGTGTTGTCTAGTATGTCTTACAATGTATTCATGTTCTATATAAATGATACCGCTAACCCTAACCCTTATTCCCATTCCGACTTTGGCTCTGCTTATAGCCAGACGTGCGCTCGCTATATATTACTTGTATCGAAGAATTGAGTTATAGCTCGTTTAGGATAACTTGAGACAAACGACTCAGTCTGTTTACATATTTGGGACTCGGGTATTACATAAAACAGGGAGGTCAGCTGATTTTGTGTAATGAAAGTATCAAACATGTCTTAATGCGTGGAACGTGTGTTCTCGTACTAAATCTAATACATCAAAAACACACTGATAGTGATAATAGTCGATAATTACGTGTTCTGAACTTAAATCCACCTGTGTATAAAAATGGAATCGTTGTATTTTGTCTCAAGTTATCCTAAACGAGCTATAGTATATCAACGATTGTCTTATTTAATACATTGATATATAGCTTGAGTGCGCTAAGTTGTACATGGGATAAAATAGTTTAATCCTCCGAATAAAGAATAATATTGAAGAGAGAAGTTTGAAGAAAGAAGTTTAAAGTTTATGGTTTTCTTCGTATCAACGCTTCACTGATCGCCTAGTTATATGGTTGTTTGGTGTGCAGACGACGGATATCGATTTTCTCCCCCCCTTTCGTGTACTGGTTATGGTATATAGACATTGGATATGGTAGATGGTCTTGGTTTATGGTTACTACACAGACTGGTGTTTACTCGACTTGTGTGAGAACTTTATACTATCATTGTCGTCTGCTATTTTATCGATTTTTTGTTAGGTGAAGTTATTTTAAGTTTTAATTTTACCAATATTGGTTTTACGCTATAGCTCGTTTAGGATAACTTGAGACAAACGACTCAGTCTGTTTACATATTTGGGACTAAGGTTTTACATGAAATAGGGAGGTCAGCTGATTTTGTGTAATGAAAATATCAAACATGTCTTAATGTATTTATTTATTGGATTTAACGCCGTATCAACACAATTTAGGTCATTTCACGGCGTCCAGCGCACCTAACCTAGCTTTCCTGGACCATTGTCTATAACCAGTACTCACCTACCCTTTCACAAGGCCGGAAACTTCTCCATATTATCTAATCAATGGAGGAAAATCGACATTATTGTCAAATTTTCATGAAAGGGTATAACCTCCCCGGGTGGGATTCGAACCCGCACCCCCTCGGGCACGAGTATCCAAATCCGGGCACGCTACCGACTGCGCTATCGACCCGGGTTAACATGTCTTAATGAGTGGAACGTGTGTTTTTTCATGCTAAATTTAATACATCTTAAACACACTGATAATAGTCGATTATTACGTGTACTTAACTTAAATCCACCTGTGTATAAAAATGGTATCATTGTATTTTGTCTCAAGTTATCCTAAACGAGCTATATACTGTCTATACTGTCTTATGTTTATCATTTTAAACCTCGCGGACTGTGATAAGATTATTTTTGTTTATTTAATACATGAGTTTACATATTTTTTTTTTTGATAAACTACTTAGGTTTATAGCGTTATTTAAAAGTTTATTTCTATACTGTCGGCTGTGTACCCTCCCCCCCTATGTTCTTGGTGTAGTTGACTTGTTATACGATTGTATAAACCTGATACATATCGGAAGTTTATGTCATATCATTATCGCGTGATTGCTATTGTTTACATTACCCCACCCATGTTAGTATACCCAATCATTTGTTTGTACTAAAAGCAAGACGGGCATTACCTCCCTTGGTAAAACGCCAACTATACTTTTGTTTACAAAACCCCACCCCCTGACATTACATATAGATTACGTCCACTGAAACTCATTGTTTACTTCCCCTTAGTGATAGCGCCACCTATAGTGCGTACAAAAAAAAGAAAACGTGTTTTGGTAAACATTAAAAATGAGACAATTCATTTCAGGGGTAGGCAGTAATTGAATAAAATTTGTGTAATTCATTTAAAAAAAAACAGCATGGCGGATAAACCACCACCACTTGTTAAATCATGGTTGTAATGGTAGAACGCTTTCCATTACACCAATAACTAAGACACAAGAAAAACATTTCACAATTGTTTATTTTAAAGTCATCCTGGGCATCCCTCGTCGTTGGTTAGTTCATTGTATTGTTATTATAAACAGTATTTTGTTTTTTTGTACGCACTATACCCCGTATTGTTTACATTCCCCCTCCCATACCTCAAAAGTTAGACGGGCATTACTTCCCTTGGTGAAACGCCACCTACACTTTTGTTTACAATACCCCACCCCCTGATACTACGTATACATTACGTCCCCTGAAACTCTTCGTTCACTTCCTGGAACTAAACGGGAGTTACTCCCCCTTAGTGATAGCGCCACCTGTACCTTTTTGTTTACATTCCCCGACCCACACTAGTATTATATTACGTCCCTTTACCATATTGTAATAGAGTTTGGGCGTTACCTCCCTTTAGTGATAACGCCTCCTATACTGGTTATACAACTATTCACACCCTTCAGAAGTGATTACGTCCCCTTCTTAATTGTTTATATTTAGAATCATACTTAGTAATCTCCACCAAACAAAAACCTTGTATGTTAATACGAATACTAAACATTTCTAAAACTTATAGATATAAATTTATTATATCGTTCAAGGAGTCTATCGATATCTTTTCGTCTGTACACAATACTGCCTATTGACTACTGCCTGATTGTAACTACCTGAGTTATTGGAGGAATTTAAAATTAAAATCAATAATAAAACAATCTGTTCATAAATAATAAAACTATAAATTATTAAGGTCTACATACACCCGTTTACGATATACGAAATCCACATCTAGACCTAGTTATACTTTTATGTTCAAACAAACTCTATTTCTTATCTACATTTCTTTATCACTATATAGATTTAGAAATATCCTTATAAATTATAATTGTACCGAATAAAATTAATTTGGTTAAATTATTCTGAATACACTATAAAATAATATTTATAACACGCTCACGTGTTCTCAAATATTGAAATAAATTTCATTTATATTATAAATTAGAACAGACTCTTAGTCTTCAAACTTTAATACTAACTTGGTAAATTGATACCATACTAAATATAGATTTTAAGGTATTCCTCCACTATCTCGGATAGTTTTAAATCAAACATTTGTTTCAGTTCTATAATCAAACCACTATAGAACTAGCTAGAAACAAATATATCATTCTAAAAATTGCACTTGGTTTTTACTAGGGTTAAGGAAAAGTACCAGAGCTGTTTAAAAAGATACATAATAAATAAATTTTGAAAACACTCTGGATACCTATCCTATTATTTACATTCCCACTGGTCTTACTTAATCTGACAACTTGATAGTAGTTACTAAAAAAGAATATTATAATAAACAACCAAGTAACTTGCTACAATTGTTTGTTAATTGAAAGCAATTAGACATACGTCTTCTTGTTAATAATTACTGTTAGCCATGCCTGGAAGTTCGTCTCCAGGAATGGCTAGCAGTTCAACTTATAGGCCGACAAGATTTGTCAGAACACCCCCTCTTCTGACGCCAGGGAGACACCCCCTAGATATCAGTAAATATGTGGGAACTCCACTTCATGAAGCTGATAATCACCGGATAAAACATCCGGACCCATGTATAGCTGTTTTGAAATCGAGAGGACCTAATCCCCTCCTCAAAACCTTAAACATTATAAAACTGGGAAAACTTATAAACGTTAAATTTCCCGAAGTCAAGAGGGTGACCCCCCTGGCGTCTGGCTCGATAGTGCTTGAGTTTCCTGGGGCCGAGCCGATGACACACCTACTAAACAATAATAATCTGTGGCTGGGAGACTGTCCTGTGGAGGCTTCCCTCCCCAGGGGGCAACCAGTCATTGACCTTCTTATCCACGGAGTTCCTTTAGATTTGATATCAAAGAATTTCATAACAGTATTACTTTTGAAGCCAGTAAAGGGGTCGAGTTGATTTGCGCTGAACGAATCATCAACAAAAATGGTCCAACAGGCGCCCTCAAACTCACCTTTAGGGGGAAAACTCCGTTACTTGTTACTATTGAAGGAACAAATATCAAATTTCCAACAGAGAAATACATTCATCCACCCATGAGGTGTAATATGTGTCAAAGGTTCGGCCATAGGGCCCATACATGCAAAAAAGACCAAGTATGTCCTAGGTGCTCTGGTGACCACAGGCCGGAAACCTGCAGTAGGGGTGACTTTAATTGCCCTAACTGTAGGGGACCCCACCCGGCCTGGTTCCCGGGATGCCCCCAATATCTCAAGGCCCAGTGCATCACTGCGGTCCTGAAGAGGGATGGCATCTCGTGGACCAGAACGGGGGCCATAGTGGACGATGAGGCAACAAAACTAAGGTTGACTCGTCAAGGAAAACCCTGCAGCGCTGGTAATAAGAGTCAGGCTACATCCATAAAAAGTGTCCTCAGTGAAAAAGGCAATAATAACAGCCATTTCACACCTGCCAACTCCCCTAAAACATACTATCCACTGATATAAATGTCAGTGGATGTAAAATCATGGAACCTGACACTCTAAATAACCCAAATCAACCTACCAATGCTGATGGTCCAACCTCATCAACACCTCTGGGGACCCCCGATAATTCACCAGTTGGAGCCACTTGTGCGTCGCTGACTCAGGTGACTGAACTTAGTTCTTCATGGTTTCGAAACACGTTGCGAAACACGTTGCCTCTTACTGTTTGAATTAATTAATTCTATCGTCTCTCCAGGTGTTTTCCCAAGCTCCATGCAAAATTTTACTGTCACATGATGCTTCGCTCAAACGTCTGATGCCGTCATTTTTGGCGTGTTTTCCTCCATGATTAATTGACAACAGTTCTGCTACTTTTTTATTTCTAAAGCATAACGTTCAATTCATAACAATAATTATTATGATGTCAGCGTGTAACGTCTCGTCATGGGGTGTTTCTCATCACTTTAACCGTTGCTCGTCATGGGGTGTTTCTCATCACTTTAACCGTTGCTAATTTTATCTAAATGTGAGTGGTACATACATTAATTTTCACTGATTTAAATACTCACAGAAATATATCTGCATTTACTATCGATAAAAGTAGTTATCCGTAATTATGTAGGAGGGTACCAAACAATTGTCTACTACTTAAATCAATGGGGTAAATGTATGCGCCACTGACAGTTGAATAACATTTAACAATAACATGTAGGCGTATAAAGTACAACACTAAATAAAAATTTCATCACATTAATATCTTGCCTAAATAAAGAGTTGAGGTAAATCACAAATCTGTCAAAATCTTGTTTAATAATTTCCTAGACGAGTTTTTATTTGCAGGTAGTTTTCTATTTAAATGCTGAATTGAATACCTTGTCATCTGTACCATGTATAAATAAACAGCTATATAATTGTTCTCAGACAGTGTTATATTTTATGATAATTTTCAAGAAGATATAGTTCCGTTATATGAATGTTGGAGCAGAGTTCTATTGAAAAGAAGCGTGTTTAGTGTTTGAAAGTTCCTAGGTTCGAATCCTAATTGGTGCGTAGCTAAGAAATTTACCTTCAATTATTTTACTCCACCCAAGTGTAAATGTGTACTGTGAAAGTCACCTTGAATGGGAATAAGGGTCTGACTGACTAGTGTTTCTTTATACTCGACCTTTTGCAAATATGCTTTGGGCGAGTGTTACCTATCATAAATCGTCTGCTGTTTAAAAATTTAACTAAATAAATAATGTCTATATTAAAAAATCTATGTTAAAAATTTACAAATTTTATAATCAAGTTTACAAAGTGAACTCACCGTTAAATAATCTTTTTTAAATAACTGTATTTAAAAATCTATATAAGAAATAATGTATAAATATATATTTAAAAATTTCTTCTTTCATATCTATGTTTAATACTATTTACAAACAAATACATGAGTTTTATCTACTGTATTAGCGTAGTTTTCAACTATATCAAAAATTTACATGTAAAAACTATATATCGGCTGTGTTATTTACAGGGGGGGGGCCGGAGAATTTCCTGTTCAGCCGGTAAAAAAGACAATATAAAAGTTATATAGTAAGATATGATTCAATTAATGTGGTTCCGACCTTTTACAACGGCACACTTATAGGGCCACGAAAAATATAGTTAAACAAACAAGAACTAATAAGACAACATAGTAAATGAATATTTACAGATTAAAAGAATGGGGATATAGGCCGAACAGGGAATCTCTGGTATAGCTCAATTTATAGAAATGTTTAAGCTGGGTTACAACTAGCCCTGAAAAGGGCTGTATACGCATGAATGGTTTGGATAGCCCTGAAAAAGGCTTTGTCATTAAATGACAAATGAGGCCCGAGAAAGGGCTATGCGTATTGCTAGTTGTTCCTAGTCTATATTGTAACATTTACACTTATCTATGAATATTTTCCAGTGTAGTTGACTGTCGCTTATGATTTGACCACTACCTGATCGTTTGGTATCACTTGGTATAGTAAAAATTCTAGGGGTAATGGCTCCGCAGTGCTTGAAAGGAGGATGGATGGCCGGGTCGCCTCAGGTTGATATAATTAGACGATAAACGGATTTCTGTGTGTTCTGCTCTATGGCCCCGGGGAGACATGACCCCCACAGGTACCACCGCACAGAACACACAAATAAGAATGAGATAATTTACTGAGTGGTAGACCGGAGGATTCAGACTGGTCTAACTAGCAAAAATCTAAACCAGACAGCCCTTGGCCCCAGATACGTATTGTAACACCTGTCACTTAGATACAACACTGGAGACGAAGACTGTCCGGTTAGTATTGCTAAGGTGTTAAGGTAAATGAAGTTACTTTTGTCTGCCCCGTCCTGCATTGAACCAACCGGCCCTTAGATGCTAACAGGGTGCAGACAAGTGATAAAGTGTAGTTCAAAGTGAACATAAAATAATAGATTAAAGAAAGGGGGCCTTTTGTTAGTGGCTGGCAATAGGGCTAACACCTCCCAGTGTGGAGTAAGAGCATCACAACTGGGAGTATGTCATGACCAGCCGCCAAAACTAGGTCATTATATTTTAACTGTAAGCCCTGTATAAGGGTATATATCTATGTATGTTGTCAGACATACGTTGGAGAGCCAAGGCAAAAGAGGCGGGATTCGCTGTTTTGACCGCAGACAAATCCGCCCCAAGTGCCCCAACTCACCTTCATGGTATACACATGTTTTGTTATGATAGAGGCGACCCAGCCGAAACAACCCCCGGTATAGGTGGGCCAGGGTTGCTCTCCCATAATTTGAGTACTCAGTCTAAGTCATTTGGAGAAGTAGCCAGTCAATGTGGTGTAGTATTTGGATTTTATATTTTTTAAAAACTATAAAATAAGCAGTCTAGTCTTAGAAACATAAATGTATTACTTTTATAGATTTATGTTTATTCAAATTACTTAAAATTTAGAAAATCGATTTTAAGCGTAATAATTTTTGAAGCTTGAGTATATATACCCCGGCTTTCCATATTTCGAAAAATTTACAATTGATAATATTAAGCATAAAATGACGTCGATTTGTAACTTTTATGAACTCCGCATGTTTATAAACATTAGATAGTTTTTCACATTTAAATTGGTAGAAGTTTTTAATTAAAAATTTCATGTAGATCTATTTTATTACGTTAAAATGAGGTAAGTGGACTCCGCTGTTCCATACGTTTATATACTCGGCCTAGCTGAATGACCTACTTTGAGTTATTTCTAGAATCGGATTGACCTAAATATATTTTTCTCTTCTCTGATTGGTTAATGATCAGGTCTAATGTTTGAAGGTTCAGTTTTGAACACTTATTTTTGACCAAAAAAAATAAAAAATTTACAAACAATTCTGTTAACGTTAAAAGATTCTACATGAAAAACCACATTGACTGGTACTATTTGTTTTTGAAAATGATGGTGTTTAGTAGGTGTAATTTCTGATTTAAACATTTAGCTCAAGGTGCAAATGTCTCATTCCACCACCACTATGAAAAAAATTATAGTTTTATTTTTGGTTAATAGTTTGCGGGAATCCCAATATAGTGCAAATACCGAGTAACTGTAGTTGTAGTCAATAGGATGGAGATCCTGGGTTAAACTTTATATACAGATGACTTGTATAGTCAGTGTAATGACTATTACTTGTAAAATTCAGTATTTTTGATATGTAAAGATTTTTATTATTTAATTTTTAAAAGTTTTAAGTACATAATGTACTTATAATATTGTTTCCATATTAATATTGGGAAATAATTTGTTAATTTAGTGTAATTTACTCTAAATTTGGAGTGTTTTATCCTGTTTTTCAGATTTTTTGAACTGTGAATGTTATTTATAAAATTTTATTTAGGATATTCACTCTTTTTAACTAATTTTTAAATAGAGTCATCATGTATTGTTTTTGTTCCAGGTCTCTCCAGGTATTTCTCTTGATTAAGAATAAGTAATATATAGGGACTCTAGACCTATTTTAAGTGTTAAAACATGTGAAAACATACCATTTATTGTATTTTTACAACAAAGGACATTATTTTCAATGTTTCAAGTTTAAGAAAGATTATATTCCTGTAAAGTAGTAAGTTAATAATGTATTTAATTGGAAAGAATCAACATAATTGTTGAACTTTTCTTAAAATTATGGGTTTTGATAACCCGGTATTGTATAAAAAAGGAATTTATCTGGGTATAAGACCCTGACAAATATAATTTAAATTAGGATTTGCATCCTTATGTTTTATTAATAGTATATTTATGTAATTATATACATTTTGCTGCATTACAGCAGTAGAATAAAGGTTATAAGAACCTTTAATCTTTGTTTTTAATAATTAAATCATTAATTTTATAGCTTTATTAGCTATTTAGGTTGCATTTAACTATTTTAAATGCAGTTAATGTTTACCTCATGTGGTATTTGCACTTTATTGGGCAGTATAAATGACATAGACTGAGTTTTGGGGCTCTAGATTTTGTCTGTCATTTGACAGTCCACAATGTAAATCTCTAGAGCCTTATAAACTGAGCCCCTGAATGCCTTGCTGGGATCTAACAGGTTTTGGACATCAAAATTAATATCCAATTTTTGCAAGGCAGACTTGAGCTCAGTTCTGGGAGAGCTAAACTTTGTACAGGTGAACAGAAAGTGATCAGTTGTGAAATCAACCCCACAATGGGGACAAACCGGGTCAATATCTGGAAGATATCTACCCAGTGAACCTGGCAGTAGGCTTGTCCCCATTCTCAGTCTAGTTATACACCTGTCACTTACCTTGTTGTTAGAGTAAATGACTGGCCACCTGAGCCCTACTGGATATTGGAAGGAGCTAAGTGGACTTGCCACTTGCTGTTGTATTATCTTGTGGTGTTCCACCCAGTTAGCAATTGTCCTAACAATTGAGTAAATCTCAGTAGGGGCAAGGTTGACATCACAACTGGGCACTGGGAGATTCAGACCCTCCTTGGCTGCTTTGTCTGCAATTTCATTGCCAGAGATGTCCACATGGGCTGGGCACCATAGAAAAGAAAGTTGAAGACCAGATTTTAAAATGTGTTGATATTTAATATTATTTTTTCCCAAAAGATCTGGCCTTGATTTGCTTTTTGAATTTTGAATAGTAATTAAAGATGATAAAGAATCAGAGATTATCACAGATTTGGGAGGTTTGTTTTGGATGATCCAGCCCATGGAGACATCTATGGCAACCATCTCAGCAGTATATATTGAACAGTAATTGTTCAATCTATCAATATTTTTAATGTTTAAAGAGGGTATGTAGTATGCACAGGAGACTGTTCCTGTAGATGGACACTTGGATCCATCTGTATAAATTTTTGTATAATTTGAATAATTTGTTTCCAAGTGTTCTAGAAAGGATAATTTTAATATGGGGGGTCAATTTCACCCTTAGTGGTGTTGTTTAGGGTGAGGTCTACAGGAGGGGGGGGGTAAGCAGCCAAGGATATGGGTTTTTAGGTCTAAAATCTGTTACCTTTACATCACTGAGACCCATTTTTTCCCTCAAGAGATCTACTTTAGCCCCAAATGGTGTGAAGGGGAATTTCAATCTCTTGGGTACTTCTTTGTTGGTCCCAATGATGGAGTTCAGAGGGTTCTTTTCCCTCTGTGTTTGTGCCCTGGCCCAGAATTTAACAATATGCTCAGGTCTCCTAAAGAGTAGTGGCATGACCCCAGCCTCAGCTTCCAGTAGATGTTTAAGGGTAGTTGGAAGGGCTCTTAGTGCAATCATTAAGGCCTTATTTTGGATAACATCTAACTTTTTGAGTTGGGAAGGGCAGGCTTCATAATAGATTTCAGCTCCATAATCAATTTTGGGTCTTATTAGTGATTTGTAGATTTGAAGGAGACTCTTTTTGGCAGAACCATAGTCTGTGTGTTTTAATAATTTCATTTGGTTTAGGTCTGAGGTACACCTTTTAACTATATAATCAATGTGGGGGCCAAAAGTGAGTCTCTCATCTAATAACATGCCTAAAAATTTGGTCTGTTTGACCATGTTGACAGGTGTACCTCCTAGATTGAGCTAAATTCTATTATGATTTATAACCTTGTTCCCAAGATGCATCCCACTGTTTTTTTCCTTTGAAATTTTGAATCCCCATTCTAAAGCCCAATCCCAAACTAAATCCAAGCTCTTTTGTACTTTCACCACAAGATAATTTAGATTTTTGCCAGAAATGCATGCTATCTTTTCATAGCATGTTTTGGTACAATAAGTTTTAAACAGAAATTAAAAATTTCATTCAACCAAAACCAGCTATGCGATTATAGCATGTTTTGGCATGAATGTGTTACATATTTAGGCGCCTATTTTCAGAGCCAGAACAATTTTAGCTATTTGTGACTATGTGAATAAAGATAATGTTAAAAACATATATTGTCAATGACATAAATATGAATAACTCCACTGCGTTAAATTGTCAAAATATAATTTTTTTATCATTTGAAACAGAAAAATGTTCCTCCTGAAAAATTTCAAGATATGGACATAGCAGGTTCTGGCAGTAACCCCTCGAAATGTTCTTTATTTAGATTAAAATTACCAGTATAATTAAACACGGAACCTAAATAATTAAAACTGTCTACTACATCTAAAATTTCCCCATCATAAGTCCAAGATTCATCTTTTAATAATTTACCCCTTTTTCTAAAAACCATAACTTTCGTTTTGGATGTATTCACCTTAAGACCCCAAGTGTTGCAGTAAGTATTTAATATGTTTAAATGGTTTTGTAGTTCCAGTGGAGTTTTAGCTAAAAGAGCCATGTCGTCTGCAAATAAAAGACTAATGAGGACAATATCGTTGAAATGTAACCCCGATTCACTATCATTTTGTAAAAATAACTCCAGATCATTGAACAAAAAATGAAACTAAAATAGGTGATAAAACTTCTCCTTGGCGTAAACCAACGGCATAATTAAAATAATCAGAAAAATCAAAACATGATTTAACACAAGCCCTGCGTTCAGTTACCGCGAACGTTCTGTAACATTCTGTAACGTTCGCTAACAGTCATAATTGAACGGCTTGTTAGCGGAAAACGTTTAAGGCCAACAGTTAACGGTTTTAGTATATGGTACGCGAATATGAAACAACCTGAAACAAAATAGTTCCAGTACATTTTGCAAATTAGTAACTGCCATAGCGAATAGACTATATCCGAAATACAAATATTTGGGTTTTCCCCTCCGGTACAAACAAACTTTCACTGTTTCAATGAAAACGTGTATAAAAAAACCGTAGTATTTAATTCATAGTTCGTGCTGTTTAGCAATAATGTGTATACAACTTTGTTTGTACCGCCTGTGCACGGACGGAAAAAAAACATAAATTTTAATTCCGGATTAGGTCTAACGAAGTCGGCGGTGTTACTCCCGTTGATTTAGATCAATACATTTACAAAAAAACAAGTAAACAAGAAAAACAAGTCCTCCTCTTCGAATTCTTCTCCGAGTTAGCGTTAGCCAATTACAGTTACCGTTATGAACGTTTAATTGAACGACCCGTTGAAGTGCGAACGTTTAAAGATGGCGGGCAAGAGGGTCGTTACTTCTATTTTATTAGAAGAATTCGGATAGGAGGACTTGTTTTTCTTTTTTACTTGTTTTTTTTTGTAAATGGATTGATAGTAGGGTCGATAAGTGCCATTTTTCACCAGAATCTTTCACTCAGCGATACAAGCACCAAATTTGGCACAGTTGTTGTAAATAGTGTGCTGATTACAAAAAGCACGATTTTCACCTTCAAATCAAAGATGGCCGCCATTTGTCAAGATGGCCGCCGAAAATAAGGATTTTTGTCCTGTTCATGAGCAATTACCAATTTCAATCAGTTTCTTTGTATTTATTAATAAGTTTAATACGACAATTAGTTAAATTATTAAAAAATATTTCATATAATAGCCCTCGATTCAAAGTGGTGGCCATTACAAGGCGCCAAATTATCTCTGCACTAATGCTCACTCTCGGATTAAATTCATTACGTTTATTTGATTCAGTGCAAAACCCATTGATAAATATTGTGTTCAATGATTTTAAAAGTAATGTCAGGCTTAATCCTGTGCATGATGGTGACATCACCGCTGTGAATCAATTAGACGACCGACACGGTTCTGGATCTAAAACATTATAAATACGGCCACCTTTGCCGTGATACTTACACATACTTGCGCAGTAATATTTTCTGTGTTTGTGTGCCGTTAAACTCAAAAATTTTAGGTGTATTATATTATTGTGTCCCAAATGCTATCTTACCATGCTGCCCTTTTTAAATTCTATAACAATTGTTGTAAGCTGCACTTGAATTGACAGGCCATACCAAGGTGAGCCAAGGGTAACAAGGATTGAGTTACCCGCATTGTACACAGATTACACAGGTTTTAAATGATGCTAAATAAACAATTGTATGGTGCTCATCCATCGACAAATTATAGGGACCATGATCTATCAATCCATACAAAATAGGACATTACTCCGCGATCATCATTGGCTAAGCTATGAATCTAAACTTCTTTTTTGAGCATGTTCAAAAAGTACTCAGAGTTAGCTTCACTTCCATTTTTGTCTGTACCCAACCGATTTCCTTCAATTGTAAATATGTGGCCAAGATATTTAAGAGTTGTATCCCATATCCAAATTTCTCAATGGTAAGGCAGTACAAATGTTAACTGTACAAAGCTCCGTTATGACTGTGTTTCTAAAATAACTGATTTGGACAAGTGCTGTTTCTATCAGACACATACAATATTAAAGTCTTCCCCAATTGTAGAACTCAGATGAATATTCTATATTGGCTCCAAACACACCAACATTTATTGAAACAGTTCACATTGTTTTATGTTTAATCCATCTTGATTTGGCGATGGAGCTGGCATTAGCAAAACGATCACGAAACTTGTCGCCCAACGATTTCTCATTTCAAACTTGAACATGCTGGAAAACAATACTGGAAAACGAGTAGCCAAACAGATAAGTCATTCTTAGACGCACTAAATGACATCACCAAATTCCATGCGGGTCTAAAATCTCAGGTGCCCAATATTGTTCTGACTATGCTCATAATCCCCTGAATATCAATATATGCGATGCAATTGTTAATTACGGGTTCTTGCTCGTTCATTCTGTTTCTCCGAAAGCATCAAGACCCTTGATAATATGCCATTAAAGGTACAAACGCACGCATCGAAATGTATAAGGACGTACACAGTATTTGATGTTTACAAGTTTCAATTCAAGTCAAAAATGAACATCATAGAGTAGCAGATAAAACAAGCTAGGTTACCACCATCTATGTAATAGACCAAACTGTATGCGGCTCTTATCTGATACAATACCCATAATGTGTTTTTGTTATGTTGTTGTGACAAAAGTTGAGATTGCACTATCAAAAGCAACTTTTTTTTAACAAATTTGAGTCTTTGTAACCTGATTCAGGGCCCTTTAAACAACAAGCAAAATCTGGTTTAATTAAAGGCTTTATTACCGATGTTCTTGTTGTTGAAATCTGCGCGTTAGTATAAAATGAAGATGCAGATTTGATAATCTTTGGGTGAAGTTTGGTCAGGGATAGTCAATAAGGAATAACATATACAAAAAAACGACGGCTGCTTTTGGCAGAGAAAAATCTAAGAGAATGTTGTTCCTTCATGCTTTTGCTGGTTGTCATGTCACGCCAGTCTTTAAAAAAACTAAGCCATCTTTAACCAAACTTATATTATCCATGTCTCAAAACACACGTGATTTGTGTCATCACTTAGTATGATAAGAAAAGTCTTATAGACAACGTTGATGATACTAGGCTTGACTTACAAGTTTGTCTGAAAGCAAATATCTTATGATGTACGTCCACTTACAAGGGCATCTTTCTTTCAACATGTCAAAAGGCTCATGGTTATCAAGATTAAATTCTAGTCGACTTGCTCTGGCAAAACAATGGTGAATGGCTAGAGTTATGAACCAACCTTTCACTTATTGTCAAAAATTGTTTTTGGTACTATAACAGCATGTTATGAGCGATGCAAATGTCATCAATGAGCAAAACATGAAATCATCACATATACTAAACCATCTAATATTTGCGTTTATATAATTAGCACAGTAATATTTGAACTCTATATAAGACCTTTACTTTAAATAGTTGACTTCTAGACATGTGTGCATCCCACATAATAATAGTGACATTGTTCTCTTAATGGATTATGAGAATCCTTGCTTCATTTTGTAAATAGTGTTAAAATCTAGGAAACTTTTTACCTTCTTATTTGACCTTGACCTTTGACCTTAGACAACCCAACACGTAGAAATTATTAAAAAATATTTCATATAATAGCCCTCGATTCAAAGTGGTGGCCATTACAAGGCGCCAAATTATCTCTGCACTAATGCTCACTCTCGGATTAAATTCATTACGTTTATTTGATTCAGTGCAAAACCCATTGATAAATATTGTGTTCAATGATTTTAAAAGTAATGTCAGGCTTAATCCTGTGCATGATGGTGACATCACCGCTGTGAATCAATTAGACGACCGACACGGTTCTGGATCTAAAACATTATAAATACGGCCACCTTTGCCGTGATACTTACACATACTTGCGCAGTAATATTTTCTGTGTTTGTGTGCCGTTAAACTCAAAAATTTTAGGTGTATTATATCAATGTGTCCCAAATGCTATCTTACCAAACAAAACAATGGTGAATGGCTAGAGTTATGAACCAACCTTTCACTTATTGTCAAAAATTGTTTTTGGTACTATAACAGCATGTTATGAGCGATGCAAATGTCATCAATGAGCAAAACATGAAATCATCACATATACTAAACCATCTAATATTTGCGTTTATATAATTAGCACAGTAATATTTGAACTCTATATAAGACCTTTACTTTAAATAGTTGACTTCTAGACATGTGTGCATCCCACATAATAATAGTGACATTGTTCTCTTAATGGATTATGAGAATCCTTGCTTCATTTTGTAAATAGTGTTAAAATCTAGGAAACTTTTTACCTTCTTATTTGACCTTGACCTTTGACCTTAGACAACCCAACACGTAGAAATTATTATACATAAACATAGTTTACATTCGGCAAAAGCAATTAAATATTAAAACTTGATTGTTAAAATAATAGCCTTCGGAACAACTTATTGTTTGATTATTTAATTAGTATTACAAGATATTAATATCTTCCTTGGATCAAGGTCAAGGTCATGGTAAATATCAATTATGACAACATATTTGTCAAAGATTTGTAGAATTAATTTGAATATCAACTACATGTATTTTCTCAGTCCCATATGCAACCCTGCATTATTATTCAATTGATTCCAAGACTTTTGAAGCAACTTTCTTATGTATTTTACCTCTACCATGACCTTGACCTTGATCCTAGAAATATATCACATGATGTAAAACATTGTCTGAACATGGTTAACATTTGTAGTATGCAAAACAATCATTTTGTTTCATCGTATAAGACATTTAAAACGGTTAAAAGAAGTTGAGTTACTTTGGGATACTGATCTCCTCGCGCATGCGCAGAAACAGCGGCAATCTTGAATTTGGAAGTGGAAATCGTGCTTTTTGTAAATGGTAGACCATGCAGGTCATCTGTGCCAAATTTGGTGCTTGTATCACCAAGTAAAAGATTGTTGCAGTTATCGACCCCACTTAATTGAAAATAAGTTTATTTATTCATTTGTTTGGTAATATTGCATTTTATTTACTCATTGAAAACATTAAATATTTTCAATAAAGTCATAGTAACGCTTTGTTATTGCATTTTCGAGTTACTGTTTAAAGAGGAACATTCCAATATTTCATTCAGTTTCAAGCATGCCAGTTTATGTCCATGCATGGTGAATAAACAAATGGTGTTGATGTTGCTGGATTTATTCAGTGTGCTGATATCTATGTCTTGATTAAAAGAAGTATTTCATGATTGTGACTTATGGTATATTAATGTACATTTAACAGATAAAGTTTCATGTAATGTTACCTATCATAAGATAATTCTGAATATAATACACTGAAAAATACAACCAGGGCTCACTAAAACAAATCCAACTTCAGCTTGAATATACAACCTAGTTGTTGAATTATCATCTTGTCGAGCCTATGTTCCTGAACAGATCGAATATTGTACCAAACTGTATATTAAATATAGAATCTCCAGCATCCAATAAGTATGATAGTACTTTATTATACTTAAAAAAACAACGAATGCTATCATATAAAAACTCAACATAAATAATGGGTTGACTTAAAACCTCTTGACAAAGCCACCATCTCTACAAAGCCACTTTACTTAATAGATTTCTGGAAAGTGGCTTTGTGTAGAGGTTAGTTAGTTTCTTTTTCTGGTATTTCAATGAATACTGTATTATCATGTACAGTAACCAAGTACATGTATACAAACAGCACCATTTAGCAGGTAAATTTCATACAATGAGAGTTCTGCATTCTATCTTTAAAGTGACAAAATGTTATTCTACATACTTTAATTCCATTTTCTGATCACAACAAGTGACTGCAGCTATACATATTTTCTAAGTCGAACAACTCCAGTGCTTTCAGTGCTTTGATTTGTTTAGTTTTGTTTTGTGAGAAGAGAAAACATGCTGATATATTTACAACTGTAGCGTGTTCAATTTCACAAAACGTTACGGAACGTTACATAACGATGCATTCGGAACTCCTCGGCCATTCGCTGCGAATACTCTAATCTAATAACAAATATGCGATTGTTAAGGCAATGAGTGATGTTTCAAAATTTACGGACTAAAAACGAAACATCACTCAATGCCTAAACGACCATATATTTGTTTACTTTAACACCGGTAGTTTTAAAATAGTGTCTAGATATGTCCAAGATTATTCGCAGCAAATGGCCGAGGAGTTCCGAATGTATCGTTACGGAACGTTCTGTAACGTTCGCGGTAACTGAACTCACTACTGGATAAATGTACAAATGAACATGTTAGGTACAGAAAAAAGTTATAAATTGGATCGTTATGTGTACATTTATAAATCCACTGTAGAGATAAACTGATAATAATTTTCAAAATGTCAACAACGCTGTGAAAATGTGCTATGCGATTGTCAAGATTAAGAGGGTTTAGGTATGTGAAGTTGGCGTGTAGATTGTACATAGTAATTCAACTCGTAGTTCGCGAATTACTAGCTAGCTAGTAGATGGGTATTCAACTTGTAGTTCGACCCGGACACACCAGCATATGTATCTTTTGAATTACTAGCTAGTAGTTGGGTATTCAACTTGTAGTTCGACCCGGACACACCAGCATAGGTATTTTTTGAACTACTAGCTAGTAGTTGTGTATTTAACTTGTAGTTCACATAAAATACATCAACATACGTTATACTTGAATTACTAGCTAGTAATTGGGTATACAACTTGTAGTTCGGCCCGGACACACCAGCATTATGTATTTTTGAACTACTAGCTAGTAGATGGGTATTCAACTTGTAGTTCGACACAGATACACCAGCAAATGTATCTTTTGAATTACTAGCTAGAAGTTTGGTATTCAAGTTGTAGTTCGGCCCGGACACTGTGGCGAACTTCTTTAAATTGTAAAAATCCAAACAAATCCACCACATCGGAGATTTTAAATTCAAGACAAACAAACTTTCCAATTTACTTAAATTTAATTCCATACTTTGTAAATATAATGCATAGTACAACGTACATGTTAACAAAACAAAAAACTTAATAAATCTGAACTCCTGGCTACAAAAAACCGGAGTTTATATAGTACTTTGAGCTCCGCCGGAGCACGGATTAAAGTAGGCTCCGTCGGAGCCAAGTTAATAGGACTCCGCCGGAGCAAATTAAAGGACTCTGCCGGAGCAAAATTAATATATATGTTTATTTAGTTATATGAGCTCCGCCATAGGAATAACACAAAGCTCTACTGGAGCTAAGTTCATCTTGAATTCACGACACTCCCCACCGGGATGAAAAAAATTGACATTTATTAATTTATTGTCCATAACTTTATAAGCCTGTAACTACAGTTTTCAATCTTAACCAAGGGGGTCTAAATGACTCAATAGAGGCACAAACTAAAATATGAAAGAATCCCAGATAATTCGAAATGAAAATCTACAGAATCTACCATCAACTAAATTATTTGTATCACTACAAGAATTATTGAAAACGTTAGGTCAAAAGAATCTTTTGCCCCCGCGTTCACTTGGTTGCAGTCCAATATGAAAAATGTATTTTCGATATCAGCGACTATAGTCTTCTTATGCATTCTAACTCTTAAAGAACACCACATAAGTAATGTATCATTATAAGACCTTTCTATAAAGTCTTGAACATGTTATTTTCAGGTTTCGTTTTTATGGAAGCGTCGTAAACGTTTCGCTTTTTGGTTGTAAAATTTGTGTCAGATTGTCCGTGTTTATCAAAAGCACATTTTCTTTAATTCCCTCATTGTATTGGCCTTTAATAATGTCATTATATGTCTTCCAAATATCCTGTTTATTCTGCTTTCCTGACACAACAGAATTTAAACGACCCAGAGCCAAATCTGCATTCATAGGTACATCGCTCACAGTTTCTTTCCAAGGCCATTTCACTTTATGTCCATCATCACAAACTTTTAACGAATCTTGTAATATATTCCTAGCCTTTACATTATTTGGTTTGTTAGAATCTCCTATTGACTCAATATCTTCAAATACTTCCAGATCTTCCCAATTTGGTCTTGTCTGTAACGATTTGTCATTCTTTGCACATACGTTGTTTTCAATGTTACCATTCACATAAGTAAATATTAACATATTTATGTCATTATCATCGTCAGCCTTTATATTGGTTCTACCAGTGATGATCCAACCCAGTTTTGAACTAAGAATGAAAAGACCACTCTTTAGTTCGATCCTTTTGCATAAAATTACATCCAAATAGTAGTCATTGCCAAGCAAGAGGTCTACAGGACTTGATTCATTTTCGGTAACTAAAGAGTCCGCTAGGTCAACTGAGTTGAGTATTTGCTTCATATCTGAGGTCAACTTTGTCAAAGGCTTTCTTTTTATGACACCACTTATTACAGGTACAATGTTAACAGTGATGTTCATGAACTCACCATTTTATCGTTGACTTATCACTTCCAATGGTCATAACATTCAATTGTTCTTCTTTTTCACATTTAGCTAATATTTCTGTCACATACGATCTTTGTGATCCCGAGTCCAGAAGCAATCGTACTTCCTGGTTTGAAGTATTGTAAGGATTTTTGACTATGGTTTAGCTGTTTGCATAAGCACCATTTCACCTGATGAAATAAGTGCACTTTCATCTTCAATCTCGGCTTTAGCATTTTCTTCCATGAAATGAACACTAGTTGAATAATCACTGAATTTCTTCGGACATAAACTGCGATGATGTTTATTTCTTTCACCACAACAAACACACAGTTTATCTCTTTTACACTGATGTGAATAATGTCCAGGTTTTAAACAATTGAAACAACTGTTTCTAAGTTTCTGTTTACGTTCTTTGATAGAGCAATACACAGGGCATTCGTCACTCCAGTGTGTTTTTTCACAGAATCTACAAAGCTTAGAATAATCCATATTTCTTGAATAAGACGATGTATTCACTACAAGAGACTCAGTAGATTGAAGGGATTTATTTTTTAGCTCGACATTCTTGTTTGTTGAGTCACTTTTGTGGTTGTCAGAATAATTTTGGTCATCATTCAGTTCTTGGTTCGTTCCCTTATCAGCCTTGGCCTGAACATAATTATTAAGTCTTTCACGAAGCGTATTTATAGTCCACTTATTGTTAGCTCCATTCAACATTTCGAGTTGTAGTAAAACATCCTCGGGTAGTTTTGAACGAATGATAGTTATAAAGACATCTTGGTTGCTATCTTGCTTTAGAACTTCCAGACTTCTCAAGTGTCGTTCAACCAAATCCATGAATATCCTTAAACTAGCCGTGTTATTAGACGGAGCTTGAAGATTTATTAACTTATGATAATGAAGCTCAATGATTTGTTGCGTATTTCCAAAACGATTTTGGAGAATTTCAATAGCTAATTCATAATTGTCATTAGAAAGTGATAAACCAAATTTAGCACTCATTGCGGATCCGAACAATTTGCTCTTCAAATAATTGAATCTCTCAATGTTAGACAGAGATTTGTTACGATGCACTGTATTTTCAAATGTATCCCAAAACTCGACCCATTTTAGTTTATCTCCACCAAAGGAACATAATTCTAGTTTTGGTAACTTAACTGAAGAATTAGACACAGACAATTTTTCTCTTTTTTCTTGGCGATCAAAATAATCACTTTGTTGTTTCACCTGTAATGAGGCGATATTGCGCATTTCTTCCGCCATTGCTAACATATCTTGTCGAAACATTGCATGCTCACTCAACTAAGTATGCTTTGAATATTCTAACTTGCCTTTTAATGTGTCAACTCAAGAAAACATTCCATCGCGCTTGCACACATTTCACTATCATCATAGGCAACACTTTCAATAAATTGGGTTTCTTCGTCTGGAACAGCGGAAGCCAACTTATCAGACTGGGACTCAAGTTTATCACTGTATAACTTGAGTTTGTCCAAACAATTACTCATTTTGAGAATTTCATTTTCTGTAATAAATTCTTCTAAATCTATTGAAAGTAATTCACGTGCACTCGATATTTCCTTTTCAAGAATATTTCTATACCTCGTTCTGACACCTTTAATATAAGCTAGATTCGCCATTTTGATGCTGTAATTTCACTTTAAGGTACGTTATTTATTTATTCCACTTCAACGATCCTTCATTCGTTCATCTTTATACACGCCCTTTTATCCTACTTTTGCCTTATTCAACTTTATTTACTGCTTTATTCCACTTTATTTACTTCTTTATTCCATTTTATTTACTCCTTAATTCCACTTTATTTACTTTTTTATTCCATTTCATTTACTCCTTTATTTCACCTTAAGGTACGTTATTTATTTATTCCACTTCAACGATCCTTCATTCGTTCAACTTTATGCACGCCCTTTTATCCTACTTTAATACATTCCACTTTATTCACTGCTTTATTCCACTTTATTTACTTCTTTATTCCACTTTATTTACTTCTTTATTCCACTTTATTTACTTCTTTATTCCTCTTTATTTACTGCTTTATTCCACTTTATTCACTGCTTTATTCCACTTTATTTACTGCTTTATTTCACTTTATTCACTTCTTTATTCCTCTTTATTTACTTCTTTATTCCTCTTTATTTACTGCTTTATTCCACTTTATTCACTGCTTTATTCCTCTTTATTTACTGCTTTATTCCACTTTATTCACTGCTTTATTCCTCTTTATTTACTGCTTTATTCCACTTTATTCACTGCTTTATTCCTCTTTATTTACTGCTTTATTCCACTTTATTCACTGCTTTATTCCTCTTTATTTACTTCTTTATTCCTCTTTATTTACTGCTGTATTCCACTTTATTTACTGCTGTATTCCACTTTTTTCACTGCTTTATTCCACTTTATTTACTGCTTTATTCCTCTTTATTCACTTATTTATTTCACTTTATTCACTTCTTTATTCCTCTTTATTCACTTCTTTATTCCTCTTTATTCACTTCTTTATTTCACTTTATTTACTGCTTTATTCCTCTTTATTCACTTCTTTATTCCTCTTTATTCACTTCTTTATTCCTCTTTATTCACTTCTTTATTCCTCTTTATTCACTTCTTTATTTCACTTTATTTACTGCTTTATTCCTCTTTATTCACTTCTTTATTCCTCTTTATTCACTTCTTTATTCCTCTTTATTCACTTCTTTATTCCTCTTTATTCACTTCTTTATTCCTCTTTATTCACTTCTTTATTTCACTTTATTTACTGCTTTATTCCTCTTTATTCACTTCTTTATTCCTCTTTATTCACTTCTTTATTCCACTTTATTCACTTCTTTATTCCACTTTATTTACTGCTTTATTCCTCTTTATTCACTTCTTTATTTCACTTTATTTACTGCTTTATTCCTCTTTATTTACTTCTTTATTTCACTTTATTTACTTCTTTATTTCACTTTATTTACTGCTTTATTCCTCTTTATTCACTTCTTTATTTCACTTTATTTACTGCTTTATTCCTCTTTATTTACTGCTTTATTCCTCTTTATTTACTTCTTTATTTCACTTTTTTTACTGCTTTATTCCTCTTTATTCACTTCTTTATTTCACTTTATTTACTGCTTTATTCCTCTTTTTTACTTCTTTATTTCACTTTATTTACGGCTTTATTCCTCTTTATTCACTTCTTTATTTCACTTTATTTACTGCTTTATTCCTCTTTATTCACTTCTTTATTCCTCTTTATTTACTTCTTTATATACTTCTTCTTTATTTATTTCACACAACATTATTTATTTCCATCTTGACTTAGACACAATCATTAAGTCTTCGAAAACATTATCACTTTATTTAAAGGTCCAGGGTGCTAGTCCCGGGTTCCGGCGCCAAACAATGTGGCGAGCTTCTTTAAATTGTAAAAATCCAAACAAATCCACCACATCGGAGATTTTAAATTCAAGACAAACAAACTTTCCAATTTACTTAAATTTAATTCCATACTTTGTAAATATAATGCATAGTACAACATACATGTTAACAACACAAAAAACTTAATAAATCTGAACTCCTGGCTACAAAAAACCGGAGTTTATATAGTACTTTGAGCTCCGCCGGAGCACGGATTAAAGTAGGCTCCGTCGGAGCCAAGTTAATAGGACTCCACCGGAGCAAATTAAAGGACTCTGTCGGAGCAAAATTAATATATATGTTTATTTAGTTATATGAGCTCCGCCATAGGAATAACACAAAGCTCTACTGGAGCTAAGTTCATCGTGAATTCACGACAGACACACCAGCATAGGTATGTTTTGAATTACTAGCTAGTAGATGGGTATTCAACTTGTAGTTCGACCCGGACTTACAAGCAGAAGTATTTTTTGAATTACTAGCTAGTAGATGGGTATACTTGTTGTTGTTCGGCCCGAACACACCAGCATAGATATTTTTTGAATTACTAGCTAGCAGTTGGGTATTCAACTTGTAGCTCGACCCGGACTCACCAGCATAGGTATTTTTTGAATTAGTAGCTAGTAGTTGGGTATTCAACTTGTAGTTCGGCCCGGACACACCAGCATAGGTATTTTTTGATTTACTAGCTAGTTGTTGGGTATATAAGTTGTAGCTCGACCCGGACTCAACAGCATACGTATTTTTTGAATTACTAGCTAGTAGTTGGGTATTCAACTTGTAGTTCGACCCGGACTCACCAGCATAGTTATTTTTTGAATTACTAGCTAGCAGTTGGGTATTTAAGTTGTAGTTCGGCCTGGACACACCAGCATAGGTATTTTTTGAACTACTAGCTAGTAGTTGGGTATTCAACTTGTAGTTCGGCCCATGTACTTTAGCATAGGATTGTTTGAACTACTAGCTAGTTGTTGGGTATTCAACTTGTAAGTCACATAAAATACATCAACATACGTTATAATTGAATTACTAGCTAGTAGTGGGGTATACAACTTGTAGTTCGATCCGGACACACCAGCATTATGTATTTTTGAACTACTAGCTAGTAGATAGGTATTCAACTTGTAGTTCGACACAGATACACCAGCAAATGTATCTTTTGAATTACTAGCTAGTATGCATGCTACTAATGTATGTGAAGACAGCAGTAACAACAGAACAGCAGTAATGATTTTATGTTAAAAGCATATGTGTAAATTTACGCACTTCAGAGTCTGTTTTTTGTCATTCTGCCTGGTTCGTAAATTTTCACACTTAGAAATTTATAATTTTCACCTATATGGCAAGTGCGTAAATTTACGCACTTCAGAATATAGATTTTTCAAATTTTGCCTAGTGCGTAAATTTAAACACTCTAAAATGTATGATTTTCTTCTTTTGGCATGTGCGTACTTGTACGCACTTCAGAGTATGGATTTTATGCGTACATTTACGCTCTGTAGAAGTTATGATGTTTTCCTTTTTGTCTAGTGCAAAATTAACTCACTTCACAATATATGATTTTCTCCTTTTAGCATGTGTGTAGATTTGCGCACTTCAGAATATGGGTTTTTCACATTCCGCCTAGTGCGTACGCACTTCATAATTCATGATTTTCTCCTTCCAATCTCCGTAAACAGATATCCTGTAGAGTATTGTCGTACAGGATCTCTACTGTCTCCGTGGAAGGTCATGTCGAGATGAACTTTGTGTCGACCAATCAATGCGGAGCTTTCATCTAGACGAAAACACTATTAATCACATTTTGATTTCGTAATTTGTATTTTTAGACCAAGGTTTGCATGCTATATCAGCGGTATTATTCACAGTCTGCGATTGGGCGACTCATTTCAAATTGCGTGACGTAGACGATGTAAACAAGTTACGTATCATAACAATTTCGTCATGGATATTATGATGAGATAAGGTCACCTGAACGTGACCTTCGTTTGAAATAGGCCAGATCTAAATTAGCGAGTAAGCGAGCAGAAATTTAATATCTGGGGCCACTTTCACGAAACAACTTAAGTTCATTTTTAAACTTAAGTTGTCGCTTAAGTCTAGTTTTTATCTTATCAATGTTTCACAAAACACTTAATTCGATTTTGAAACATAAACTTAAGACAAAACTTAAGTCACCCAGAGAGGTGACTTAAGTCTAAAATAAGTGACTTAAGTCAGATATTTCAATATGGCTGCGCCCAATGTTTTAATTCGAAGATGTCTTTGAGTAGGCCACGAATAATTAGAATATATTTAACCCCTTAGAAGTGTATGACGACCAATACTTAATAAATATGTACAGGTTATCCAGACCAGCAAGTTACTGCAAGATCACTTAGTGTGACCTACAAGCAGGTCACATAGTTTGCCAGTTAACATGAAAGTTCTTGTTTCATTTAAGTTCTATGCTACTGGCAGTTATAATATAATTCAAATTGACTCATATTTAGAATAAATGGCATCCAAATACATATATGCATCACTATTTCTATGTAGAGGCGAATGAATAAAAATACATGTAAAGACGGCTAAATCAATTCGACAACAAAATTGAGCTTTAAATACAAATTAAAAGCAAACACATTAAATTATGTATCAGTGAATTTTAAAAAAGCAACGAAATGCAGAATTTAAATAATAAAATATTGATTAACCTTTTCAGTGATAGCTTCGCAAATCCTGTCATTTGGCTGCTTTCTAATAATAATCCATGAAAGCTTTGTCTGCAGGGTGATTTTGTTTTGTTTTCAAACTCTACATGTATTACATCAACCTCTGTTTAATGAAGTTTCGTTCACTGCCAGTGCTTGTACAAGGATAGCACGAGGACATAGTGTATTGATAATTAATGTGTTTGTGTAATGTGTATATCAGTCATTGCTAAAAGATTGTACATGTCTCACATCATACTATTGATGATTTACACACTCCCGGTTTAAAATTGACAGATTTAACAACGTAGCTATGAAACATTGATATAGTCAAAACTTAAGACCAGACTTAGGTCAGGAACAGCTAAGATTGTCTTAAGTTTTTTCGAGAAACTGACTGAGTAAAAACTTAAGTCCATCATAACTTTTAACTTAAGTTCAGACTTAAGTCTTGACTTACGAAAAAAAATAAGATTTTTTTGTGAAAGTGGTCCCGGGTTTTAATTTAAAGATTGTTCTCCTTTTGGAATGTTCGTAAATTTACGCACTTCAGAATATTGATTTTTCACATTCTGCCTAGTGCGTAAATTTACACACTGTAGAATTTAAAATTTTCTCCCTTTGGCTTAAGCGTAAATTTACGCACTTCAGATATGGCTTTTTTATTTTTTGCCTAGTGCAAAATTTATGCACTTTAGAATTTATGATTTTATCCTTTTGCATGTGCGTAAATTTACGCACTTAAGAATTTGGATTTTTCACAAATGGCGTGTGCGTAAATTAACGTACTCTATATTTTTTTCTCTTTTTTGAATGTGCGTAAATTGGCATGTGTGTAGATTTACACACTAAGAATATCGATTTTTCAAATTCTGCCTTGTGCGTAAATTTACGCACTTCAGAATTTATGATTTTCTCCTTTTGGCAAGTACGTAAATTTACGCACTTCATAATATGTTTTTTTTACTTTTTGCCTAGTGCAAAACTTATGCACTTCCGAATTTATGATGTTATCCTTTTGGCTAGTGCGTAAATTAACGTACTTAACGTATAAAACGTATGAACATTTTCGATTACGAGACTTATTGAGTTCATAGGTACAATACAACACATTTACTTAATTAAACTTCACTTCTGAATATTATATGTAATGAAAGAGAAATGACTATACTCTGCATCAAATTATACAATGTTCTTGCGCTCTGTCAACATGAAAATCATAAAAAATCTTTATAATAAATAACCTTTTTGTGACTTTTTGTATCAATGTTTACAACTAATTCTATATCCACGTATTCGTCCAAACATTAAAATGAAACCACTCTGCTGGATTCTATCTGGTTCTATCTGTACCATAGATTGGCTCTATCTGTACTTTTAATTTGGAGAATTCAAACATTCAACTTCTCAGTCAACTCACAAACATCCTATGTATGCCTGTTTATTGTCAGTAAAATGTGTAATTTCATGTTTAGCTTCACTCTCATTAACGCATTATCATTTTACACACTATTAAATTAAGGTGATGTCGACAACAACGCTGTGAACAGTTATGAGTATTAACAATCTGCTAATATTATTACATCAAAGTCGATTTAATTGTAAAAAATTTGCAAGAATAATACAACAATCCGCTGTACTGTCAAAAATTCTAACAGTAAGGGTTTTCTGTTGTTACTGTTGTACTGCCGAAAATTCTAACAGTAGGGGTTTACTGTTGTACTGCTGTATTGTTGAAAATTCTAATAGTAAGGGTTTACTGTTGTACTGTTGTATTGTTGAAAATTCTAACAGTAAGGATTTACTGTTGTAAAGCTGAAATGATGAAAATTCTAACAGTAAGGGTTTACTGTTGTACTGCTAAACTGATGAAAATTCTCACAGTAAGGGTTTACTGTTGTACTGCTGAACTGATGAAAATTCTAACAGTAAGGGTTTATTGTCGACTGCTGAACTGATGAAAATTCTAACAGTAAGGGTTAACTGTTGTACTGCTGTACTGATGAAAATTCTAACAGTAAGGATTTACTGTTGTACTGCTGAACTGATAAAAATTCTAATAGTAAGGATTTACTGTTGTACTGCTGAACTAATGAAAATTGTAACAGTAAGGGTTTACTGTTGTACTGCTGAACTGATGAAAATTCTAACAGTAAGGGTTTACTGTTGTACTGCTGAACTGATGAAAATTCTAACAGTAAGGGTTTACTGTTGTACTGCTGAACTGATGAAAATTCTAACAATAAGGGTTTACGGTTGTACTGCTGAACTGATGAAAATTCTAATAGTAAGGATTTACTGTTGTACTGCTGTACTGATGAATATCATTTTTTCAAATTCTGCCTTGTGCGTAAATTTACGCACTTCAGAATTTATGATTTTCTCCTTTTGGCAAGTACGTAAATTTACGCACTTCATAATATGTTTTTTTTTTACTTTTTGCCTAGTGCAAAACTTATGCACTTCCGAATTTATGATGTTATCCTTTTGGCTAGTGCGTAAATTAACGTACTTAACGTATAAAACGTATGAACATTTTCGATTACGAGACTTATTGAGTTCATAGGTACAATACAACACATTTACTTAATTTAACTTCACTTCTGAATATTATATGTAATGAAAGAGAAATGACTATACTCTGCTTCAAATTATACAATGTTCTTGCGCTCTGTCAACATGAAAATCATAAAAAATCTTTATAATAAATAACCTTTTTGTGACTTTTTGTATCAATGTTTACAACTAATTCTATATCCACGTATTCGTCCAAACATTAAAATGAAACCACTCTGCTGGATTCTATCTGGTTCTATCTGTACCATAGATTGGCTCTATCTGTACTTTTAATTTGGAGAATTCAAACATTCAACTTCTCAGTAAACTCACAAACATCCTAGGTCTGCCTGTTTATTGTCAGTAAAATGTGTAATTTCATGTTTAGCTTCACTCTCATTAACGCATTATCATTTTACACACTATTAAATTAAGGTGATGTCGACAACAACGCTGTGAACAGTTATGAGTATTGATTTATCCTTATCCACTTAACATTGTATTCAATGTTCTTGTTTAGACGTGTACGTACTACCATAGTAACTTGATCACGTGCAACTAACTAGATACATATATTTTCAATATACACTTAATATAATTGTTAAATTTTTGATTATTAAATATCAATAATTAGAATTAAGTATATGTATTGATTAAATGTTTATATTACGATTGTAATTTATTATGTACTATGATATTATGTAAATGTATATAATTATGTTCATGGCGATGGGCCTCTAAGGCTTAAGCCTAAAATAAAATTTATGTTATGTTATCTATATTTAAGCAGATGAATTGCGGTTCTTAATAAAAATGCTAAAACGGAATTAACAATGATATTTCATGTATTGGGTGTTGACAACAAGACTGCTTGATACTGTCATAAAGTGTTAACACGGGGACTATTTATTCACGCATTGGGTTAACCTAACTACATACCGTTGTACTGAATCTGATTGCGCATGTCCGTCGAACGTCTAAGTTCGCGACGTTTGTGATGCGTTTCAAAATATGTCGCTTTACTAAGACCTGAACTGCATACGCAATCCATGTCAAAAATTGTATTTACAAAGTTTCAACATTTCACACTAATCAACTGAGCATTATATAAAAAAAAAACAACAACAAACAAATAAAACAGATTAACAATATAATTTACAATCAATGCGCACAATCAACTTAGTATGCTATTCTTCAGAACAAGTCCATTACTGTGACACATTTTATTGCAAAGTTTTACGCGTAAGAATTGTGCTATAAATTAGACCCTGATTTTTCTATCAAAATGTAGATCAAAATGGAAAAATAAAACAAATTATAAAAAATATTAAAACAGATCAGTAGTCCAGTGTTCTACTAGCTTAGCTAACTTAGCTTTCAATGACACAGCCTTTGTTTCTGAGGTTTACTAGCATAGGACTCAAATTCAGATAATGACTGAAAACATCGTGCAAGTCATTATGCTCTCAAAACAACAAAAAGTTTGGCTTATTAATAGAGAAAAAGCTTCATATCCAAGGCAAGGTACTGATTAAAATCTAACAAGAGTGGTAAATAATTAGAATAATAGTTATTATCCTTCGAAACAGAATAAAACGATCGCTTTTTAGACGGATTTTTCAACGAAAAAATTCGGCTAATAGTTTGGCGAACACGGGCGGGCGGGCGGGAGGGCGGGCGGGTTGGCGGGCGGTCGGGCGGGCGGGCGGGCGGGCGGGCGTCCGTGTCGTTAACAATTGCGTTAAAGTTTTTAATGTACCATGTATTTCTGCCATTTAAAGTCAGATCTATACGAAACTTTATACAATGATAACATACCATGTGATGAACAGAATTAGACTGTAACCGCAATTCTACCTTGCTTAAAAATGGATTATTTCCCTTTGTTTTTTTGCGTTAAAGTTTTCAAATTGTTGGATATCTCTGCCATTTATGGTTTGATGTTTACGAAGTTTCATACAATGATTACATATCATCCGTTGAAAAGAATTAGACAGTAACCGCAACTTATACCTGGCTAAATAATGGATTATTTCCCTTTGTTATTTTTGTGTTAAAGTTTTCTAATTGTTGGATATCTCTGCCATTTATAATTAGATGTTTATGAAATTTTATACAATGATTACATACCATCTGTTGAAAAGAATTAGACAGTAACAGCAACTCCACCTGGCTTAATAATGGATTATTTCCCTTTGTTATTTTTGTGTTAAAGTTTTTAAATTGTTGGATATCTCTGCCGTTTATGGTTAGATGTTTATGAAATTTCATACAATGATTACATATGATCTGTTGAAAAGAATTAGACAGTAACAACAACTCTACCTGGCTTAAAAATGGATTATTTCCCTTTGTTATTTTTGTGTTAAAGGTTTTAAATGGTTGGGTATCTCTGCCATTTATGGTTAGATTATTATGAAATTTCATACAATGATTACTTACCATCTGTTGGAAGAATTTGACAGTAACGGCAACTCTACTTGGCTTAAATATGGATAATTTCCCTTTGTATTTTTTATGTTAAAGTTTTCAGTATGTTGGATCTCTCCAATAGCAAGTATTCTGGCATTTTCCAGTCATATTTTCCTGCCATTTTGTTTCAACAATTTCACCATTTGCCATACAAGGTTCTTTTTTAACATAATTCTCTCGCCAATTTCATATCATTAGCTTTGCATTATTTTTTTTTATCCATAGTTTTCATGTCTTATGCCATCTTAGTCAAATACCAACAAAATACTCAGAAAAGAAACAATAGAAAATATATATATATAGTTAATGAAAGCAATATATCAAATGACTTTCTTTTGTTACAAAGTAAACTTGTTCTCAATGTTCCCATATGCAGAAAAATCCGGCTTTAATGTGGCTCCCACATTATCTTCCTTGTTTGTAATTAAAACAGTGCTATAGAACACATTTTATCAAGGACACAACATTAACAGGGTCCATGATTAAGTACATTAGTTTTAAAATCTATGAAAAATGAAGCAAGGAAATGCGGTGTTTTTAAAGTTGCGTTTTCGGTTTAATCATGCATATGAAATGAAAACCAATTTTCAATGTATTTTTTCCACATTATTGCAAACAAAATGCTATTCAAACGCATGTTGTACTCGAACTGTGCTTAATAAAAATCTCCATATAGGAATTCAATCCATGAAAATCGTTGTTTTTAGCCAAAAATGGCTATATTCAAAAAGGAAATTGATTATCAAAGCTAGCTAATTTCGAACAATTAAGTAACTATATCACTCAAACAGTGCAGATCTATCCATAAATTCAACTAAAATTCATTAAACATTTCACTCAGATATTGCGCTAGAGCGCAGTCTACATTTTCGATTGGTCGCCATTCCACATATATGTCACACTTGGGCCAATAATTAAGGCCTTAGAATAAACGCGAAATATATCAAAGTTGGACAATTTAGTCATTAACGACCATCTTATTTATGACTGTTGGACATAATTTACCTAATGAGAACATAAAACATCCTTCGATGGATTAGTTTAAAGTGGATATACGAGGATATAAGTTGCTTGCCTTTTACGACGACCACTCGTGAAAATAGTGGATGAAACAGAATGACACTCTCGTATTGCCTTGCTACGACCGAGAACTTCCGTTAGTTTCCCGCCGATACTTATCCTTCTTATATAGGGGCCTTGATTAAACTAATTGCAGAAATCGTTTTAATTGTATACATTCAAGAATTGTATGTATTTAACATTACGATAGTGAAAATCAAAAGTGTTGTGTAAAACCATGATATTTATATTAAATATTAATTCGGATAAACAAAACGCTGACCTAGTTTCTCCATGATTAATATGAGCGAGTCACTAACTATTTAACGCTGTATGCGAAAGTAAATAACTAGCAACACACAGTTAAACTTCGCCTACAAAAAACATTTAATCGAGTAAATACGGGTCGCGTACTCGTATCGTTTCGTAACTTAGATATAGTTTCTATATGCCACGCTAGCTAATTACTATATTATTTAAACTTTAATCAGTCAGTAATCTCAGCTCTGTAGAGTCTATTTTTTGAATTCTTTGCAGCAATTAAAATAAATTTAATCATTTGTTTGGTGACTAATTAACACTCCTTTTCAGTTTTGAACGGAAATTGATGAAACCAATTTAAAAATGTGTGTCAGCATTAGTGTCTAGTTAAACGTGTGCATACTTATTTAAGATATCGTAGTTTATATTTATATGAAGAGGTTATTATTCGTTGACTGATTTATTTTGTTTGATAAAGTAAGATAAAGCTTGTCATGAGTAAACACTCGAAAAGTCTAGAGCTGTCCTTGGGGTGCTCTTGTTTGATTATATTTATCTAAAGATAATGTTGCTGCACAAGTTTGATATTTTGACATAATTATAATCATTATCTAATGAATAAGTTCAGTACATCGTTCCTCCAGCACTCCGATATTTTGATTACGTTGGGTGTTTCTGGCACATGTCTGTGTTTTTATTACTTAGAACTCTTATTACTTTACAAATAATGACGGTCGTCCGGGAATAAGATAAAAGCCATCGTATTCAATATATTATATAACTGCATGTCAACATCCAAAAAAAGTGTTTGATCGGAGCCTTCTCCTAAGGAACTCAAAACATATCTGTAACAGAGCTTTCTAAACGAGCAAACTTGTAAACTGATGAAACATCATGCATGTACAATACATTTTTCAATTTACTAACCCATCAATAAGACTGTGGATTATATACAGGAAATATTATTCAAGTACAGGTTAAAAAGTCAGGTGATCTTGGTATTGTGCGTAAATATTGACCCCGGCCTGACCTTTATGCAAGAATATTCATTACATTGAATACGAATGTAGTATTAATGCTCGATTACACATTGACCGTGAGGATTATGAGTTAAAACTTAACACACAAACATTCTTCTATAATTTTACGATCGCTGTCGAAGTGTAGAATAGGCGTGGTACTGAATTTCGTTAGGATATGTGTACATAATTATTAGATGTAAATGTGAAAGGTCAGGTTGGGGTCAATATTTACGCACTATACAATACCACCTTACATGTATTACACTCGCTTTTCAAGACAGCGATAGAAGAAAAAACATACACGTATCAATAACCATATTTTAAAAATGTCTATATTCACATGTATCTGATAATTACACTATTGATCGATTTAAATTATGTGCAAAAATAAACGTACTTGCACGAAATTTTCATGAATAAGTCGTATTATTTTTATGCAAAGAAAACAAAAACAGATAACACTTTATCTAACATGAAGACTAACTGTTACAGGAGAACAAAGCTAAAGAACAGCTCTCCTCTGAACAGGTAGTAGTCTTAGGCTAGCTAAACGAAAATTAACCATGAATTATGCAATTAAGAGATAAAATCTAGGCTTGTGAGTCCCGGACTAAGGCTTAAAATAGACTAAATTAAACTTGAATTATGCAATCGGCCCATATTGTCAGTTAAACCAAGATAAAGTGAAGAGTGCTACATCATAACTTTTTGGCATGTCTAACTGCGTATTATACATCATTATGGATCTTCCTAATGAAAACAAGAATTCAAGAGACGCCATGCGGATTTTCACAAAAAGTTCATGGCTATGTTGTTCTAACACATAATAGCCCTTGAACTCAGTTAAAATTTTCAACGTAGTTATTGCAACATAAACGATAATAAATCTGTCAAGTCAAAACATGAATTATGTCATTATTACGTTGTACGTTCTAACTACGCAGATAAAGAGTTCATTTTGATAAAGCTAAGTTCTAAATCTATGTTAACCTTGTTTTACACCGTTCAGTGTAATTGGAGTAACAAAATTTGTGTCCCTTTTTTGAACGATAGTTAAAAGTTAGTAAATGGAAAATCCACTCTCCTTATCATTCCTGTACTTTTATAAGTCCTCGGTCCTGTTCCTTATGCATCATTGACAGTAAGTAATTATAAGTCCTGGCCATTTATAACAAACTGAGTTTTGAATTGCATTTTATACACTTACTGTGATTGTACTCAATATAAATATTTTAAGCGAACGGAGCTTGCTGTTATCCACAATGGCCACCCAATTAACCACTAACAGCGCTACAGATATACCCTAAACAATGATGACTTAATCATGAAGAAAATACAAAATAAAATGTATAATATATCAATAACTGAATTTATGTTGAGCTTTATGAATTATCTTTTAACTTAAACCCGACGATGATAGTTTGAGCGTTACGGTTGGTTATACTGTTTTATTTAGCATTTATTATTCCAACTTTCGATTTCAATTTCCATCGATTTCGAAGAGACAGTGTTCATTAAGATTCTTAATGGAATATTGATCGTGAGTTTTAAAAACAAAGGTTAACTTTATACTCTTTTTTGTTGTATTATAAATACTGTACTTCATAATCAGCTAACGTCACTTGATTTATCTTTAAGAAATATAGGTCGTCCACTTAACATATTTTTCAAAACAAAGGTTATGGTATTGTTTCAACAGGTGCGTACTGCCACAGTGACTTGATGACGTGTTTAGCTACACATTCCCTTAACAACGATGACTTTGCCATGAAGAGGATAAAATAAACTGTTATATATATCAATTATTGAATTCTATGTCGAGGTTCGGTGAGTAAACTGATATTAATACTCTTTTCACTTTAAACCAGTATGATAAATTGAGTGATACGGTTTGTCATATTTTTGTCTAATATTTAATATTCCAACTTTCGATTTCAGTTTTGTTTTTTACAAGAGGCAATGTTCAGGAAGATTTCAAATGGACTATTTATTGTAATTCAATATACGGGCTAAAAATTTCTTTCTTGACCATAAAACTGTTTCAATTAGATTTGTATGGTTTTTTTTTTCTCTATAACAATTGTTATTTTCGGCTCCATGTATATACCGATATGCACTTGATTTACCTGAAATACATCAGATTTATCGAAATTCATCTAATATATAATTATTCAATTTGTATACAGCCATTCTCCAGGAATGGGTACCATTTTGGAAAAAAGCGAGTATCCACGTTATAAACGATTATATACTTGTTGGTATAATCACTTGAAAATACAAAATAAGATTGTTGATGCTAAATCAGGGCGGGTAATAACGTGGTTTTGCTTACGATAACATTGTGTCAACTTTAATGGCGGTGCCTATGAATTTAAAGGTACTTGCTATTTTTTCTTCATTTGAATTTTCTATATAGCCCATGTTCCAGCGACATAAAAGCCAATTATAGTGTTGTATAACGTATCAATATGTTTTTGTACTTTTCCTGATTACAGTGCAGAAAAAATGAAGCGGCGATGCTTTTTCGTAAAAACTCGTGGTAACGTTGGGTCACAAAATATATACTTACGTATTTAATTAACAACGCAATGAGTCTGTTTTGGAACGAAATTTGTACCGCGATTATCAGCGGAGCTAAATATGTAATCCTACATATGTAAATATTAGCTTTTTATGATGTTATATGAAAAAAAGAATGATAACATTAGTTCACCAATCAATGAAATGGTAACATTGTGTTTCTGTTCTCAATAGATCGTCCTAAATGGTTATATTTCCAGCATTTGCTTGTTTAGACTTTAGTCAAATAGATGTCATGTATATACAATTTAAGGTTTAGGGGCCACTTTCACAAAACAACTTAAGTTCATTTTTAAACTTAAGTTGTTGCTTAAGTCTAGTTTTTATCTTATCACTGTTTCACAAAAAAACTTAAGTCGATTTTGAAACATAAACGTTAGACAAAACTTAAGTCAGCTAGGGAGGTGACTTAAGTCTAAAACAGGTGACTATTAAGTCATGAAAGCTTTGCCTGCAGAGGGATTTTGTTTTGTTTTTCAAACTCTACATGTATATATAACATCAACCTCAACAGCTTTACTTTCGTTCCCCGTTTGTACAAGGATAACACGAGGGCATCGTGTATTGATATTTAATGTGTTTGTGTGATGTGTATATCAGTCATTGCTAAAAGATTGTACATGTATCACATCATACTATTGATGATTTACACATTACCGGTTTAAAATTGACAGATTTAACAGCGTAGCTATGAAACATTGATATAGTCAAAACTTAAGACCAGACTTAAGTCAAGAACAGATAAGATTGTCTCAAGTTTTTTCGAGAAACTGACTTAGTAAAAACTTAAGTTCACCACAACTTTTAACTTAAGTCCAAGCTTAAGTCTTGACTTATGAAAAAACTTGGCCCTAGATCCATATTTTTCTGCGTAAAATTGCAACTGACCAATCAAAGCAAAGAAACTTCTGTAGAACTTGAAATTTTAACAGCAATTAAAGACCTTATCCCCCTATGCTTTGATGATATAGCGTTGCATCAAAACCCCATCAACTCTGAATTAGGGACCAGGATAGAAGTCATGTTTCTGGTACGGTTATAATGATGTTAAGTTGACAATAGACGACGAGATTTAAACTGCTTACCTTTTGACACATTTGCAATGAACTCCGAACATCCTTCATAGATTCCACAACATTTCACTTTTGCTTATTTTTGTTCATGGAGTTTGACATTTTAGGGTTAATGATTTACCGAAAAAAACGGAAAACCCGAATATTCATGAAAAAAAACCCCGAAAGACACTCATTGGAGTTGTATCTTGAGCTAATAAATCACGTTTTACTTTAAAAATATGTGTTTAAATGTTTTAAAATACTCGTTGCCAATGACATTTGAACAATTTTGATGTGTTAGTATCAATATTAAGTAAAAATGCACGTATTAAGATGCGACAAACAATCGTTGTAAGTACAATAGAAAGATTTCGTTTGTTAATAAATGTCTTTATAAAACTGTTTAAAACAAATGTCAGTAATAATAATTAATCTAACTATTTTTCCTGTATACACGGAAGTATAAGTCAGAATTAATACGAGGGATTATCGTTTCTCCGATAGCGAACAGAATCCAACCAGATTTTTCTAGAATATGAAAAAGCTATATGCTATATGAATGTTTTTGGGACATATCAATTAAGGTTTTTCGCCTGTGAAATTCATCATGAGTTATTTCTCATGTATAGGCCTATATATTAACAACTTGTTTTGACTTTATCCATGGGTTACTCATATTATAGCTGATATAATGTCTATATATTAGAACCGAACGAACCCCTTACATGAGCCAAAAAAGGTCCATGATTTGTAAAAACCATAAAAGAACAAATTCAATTACTATTCTAAAATTTTCAAGGATTTGTTTACACTGTTCAAGTACTTGTTATGTATCTCAAGCACTAACATGTGTGAAATGGTATAAATAAAATTGTGCAAGCAGGACTCTAAAATGACATGTAACATGTTATGAGCGGTTTAAAACCAATAAAATAAAATCTAGTTAAGTAACATCCAAGGTCAGACGTTTAACTTATAAATGTATTTCACATTAACACTCGCGTTAAAAGCTTTTCTAAACATGGCAGAGAAATGTTATCATAATACTTGTTATGTCCAACATATTTCACGATGCTTAATACACATTATTTGCAAAATCCAGGAGAAAATCGATAAAATTAAGTTCAGCATAAGGTAAGAACATAACGTAAAAGGGAGTTCGTTAACATTCCCTTCAAAATATCAAAGAATGTGGACATAACAACTCACTCGAAAGAGTGAAGAATTGAAATGTTAGTCGGTGTTTTTTTAAAAAATATTTTCATAAGCCTACAGGCGGTAACGCCTCCAATCATAGTTTCTACAAATAAACATTTATTTATGGGTAAAACTTTTTATAAAGAGGTTTAATTACATAATGTGTTTACGATGCACACCAATTTGATATCTGAAAACTGGTTAAGTATTTTAACATAGAGAATCAAGAAATGCAGTAAATTGTAATGATTGAACATAATCATTATTGGGACATGATAAATCTACACAGGTGTTTTTTTAACAGTCGTATAAATCATATCAGTTTATGAAAAATAGCCTGAATTTAATTTAGTTTAGGTCCAAAGAGCGTTGTTGCATAACAAATAGGCGATTTATTTTAACACACACAGTACATACACGAGCATAATCTTAGTTCATACATGGTGTGTATTCAGCGAGCAATCTATTTTTTGTTTTATATTACAATCAAAAGGCCTCTAAATCTCTCAATACAATCATATAACATAAACAATTACACATCCGAAAAAATCATATTCTGAAAAAATCATGGTCGATTACTGTTCGTTATAGGAGAAACAATTACCGCTCGTATTAATTATGAATTATACTTACGTGTATACAGGAAAACTAGTTAGAATAATTATTATTACTATTGTACTTAAAACGATTGTCTGTCGCATCTTAATAATTGCATTTTTACTTAATATTGATACTAACACATCAAAATTGTTCAAATGTCATTGGCAACAAGTATTTTAAAACATTTAAACACATATTTTTAAAGTAGAACGTGATTTATTAGCTCAAGATACAACTCCAATGAGTGTCTTTCGGTTTTTTTTTTCATGAATATTCGGGTTTTCCGGGTTTTTTTTCGGTAAATACATTAACCCTTAAAATGTCAAACTCCATGAACAAAAATAAGCGAAAGTGAAATGTTGTGGAATCTATGAAGGATGTTGATTTTCGTTGTTTCATTGCTCGGAGTTCATTGCAAATGTGTCAAAAGGTAAGCAGTTTAAATCTCGTCCTCTATTGTCAACTTAACATCATTATACCCGTACCAGAAACATGACCCATATCCCGGTCCCTAATTCAGAGTTGAAGGGGTTTTGATGCAATGCTATATCATCAAAGCATAGAGGGATAAGTTCTAAAATTGCTGTTAAAATTTAAGTTTCTGCAGAAGTTTCTTTGCTTTGTTTGGTCATTTGCAATTTTATGCAGAAAAATATGGACCTAAACGTTAACTAGGGATTTTATCATTGAAGACCTATGGAAAGATAACAAAATATTTCATCTTATATCAGTCTGGTTAATGAAGATATTAACAGAAATGGTAAATTTAGATAGTTCTTTATCCTAAAAATACTAAGTTTGAATTTTAAACAAATTATATGATTTACAAAAAAGTTATTTAAGATTAATTTTGACAAATTGACATTGAAAAGTGAGGGTAAAATTCGAGTAATCCAACTAATTGGTCATACCTATTTGAAGAGTATACAAGGAGAAATTACTAAAGTCCCTAATTCACAGCGACTTGCTCAAATAACAATTTGTCTTTTATCAGTATTCGTCTTTCCATCTATTAATGCGGATAACTTCTCTATAATAAAAGTAGAAATTTTGGTTTCGACCTAGCAGCTTCTTTGTGACACTGTATTCGAAAGCCTAGTTGTTACTACTGCACCACTAAGATTTTGCTTCTGATATACGCAATTCAAATATCAGCACTTTGTCGTGCATTTGTACTTTTTTCCATAGATAACCGCGTAGTTTCTTAAAAAGCAACGATCGGGAGCGGGTTATTGAATGAAAAACACTTTCATATAGATAAGAGTTTTATTAGGTTAGATTATTTATAATACTTAAACAGCATGTAAAACTTATGTGAAAAAAAACACACAGTATGTTTTACATGACACGACTTTAAACGTTAACATGAGCTTTCCAACAATTGCATTCGAACATTAAATAAAAATGTTTAGAAGTTTAACAGAGAATAAAATAGGAAGTAAAACATAAAATATTTTAGTTTAATCCTTTCATAGTTTAATAGACATGGCACAAATACTATTATAATAAATTTACTTAAGTTGGGAAACAAACTTCAGATTATAAAATGCGGTAGTGGTACTACTTTAATCAAAGTACTGAAAGTACTGTTGGAAGGAATCTTTGAAAGATTTTATCATTTCTAGAGTTCAAAGATACTATTTCGATATCCTTCATCATCTCTTTATCATTAATAGTCAACTGTATGTAGCATTTCATCTACATGCCCATTATTCTACTGATCGAGGGGTCGTAGGTTTGATTCCCGGGTGGGACATACTTTCGTGGAGCTTAGTTACGAAATAACTTCTACGGTCATTCTCCCTCCTACCACTGATTCTAAATCTTGTAGAGCAGTAGTCAGTCACTAATGCGTATGCTGTTGGTTAACAGCTAAATCCAGTGATTTAGCCTTTTCAGTAACAGTGAGTGGATGGACTGATCTCCGTGATATAACCTATACAATATGTGTTGCTATGGTGTTAAGGCCACAACAAATTGATCATATGTTCTATTAATTTTGTCTTAAAATATGGAGCTAGCCAGCGAGTTTTTTTTGCCATTTTGGCATTTTAAGAAGCGAGCGAAAGGTGGGGAATAAATTTGTGATATTTTCATAAACATTTATATACCAAATGTAAAAATACATGTTAAATATAAACTTTGTACAGAAAACCACATTATAACGTGTAGTTTAGAAAATCATTATAAGTAACTTTTTAGTGTTTATACCAGTTGGTCATTTATTCAGCATATTGATGTGATACAATCATGTATATTTAAAGATGCAATATGTCAAAATCTTTCTTACTTGAACTTTATTATTTTAATATTGGGGTACAGGGTATATAGTTCTGATTATTTTGCAGGTTTTTTGAGAAAGATTATTTGCTGTTTACATGCGTAAATGCTTTTAATATGGTACATAAATCATAAATGACTGTATTTTGGGGTCATACTAAATACCACTAAGACACTACTAAGCACTACTAAGCACTACTAAGACACTACAAACACCACTAAGACACTACTAAGCACTACTAAGACAGGATTTTAGGTGTTTTAATTGTATAAAATGTTATTATATGTTGATTTAAATACTAAATATGACATTTTCAGTAGGTTTTAAAAAAAAAACCAGTTAGAAATGATATTTTAGCACAAATAGTTAAATGAATAGACGAAAAAATGAAACCTCTTTTTTCCACTTCTGAGACACAAATAAAATCATGAAAATGTTTATTAAAAATGTAGACATTCACTAGTTATCACATATATTGATACTATTTGTATAAAGAAACATTTAATTGAGATATTTTATAAAAATATTAAAAAATAGATGAAAAGATGGAATTTCAGTTAACACCACTAAGACAACACTAAGACAATACTAAGGTCTACTAAGACACGATTTACATACTTAATATTGTTTGATTGTTGTTAAAAATTTAAACATATAATAAAAACGACCTATGACGACTAGTTTTTTTGTAAACAAATATTTAATGGGGATATTATATTACAAATATTCAAAAAATAGACGCAAATATGAAATTACAGTAAACACCACTAAGACATCACTAAGACAACACTAAGACACTACTAAGGTCTACTAAGACACGATTTACATACTTTATATTGATTAAATGTTGTTGAAAATTTAAACTAACACTAGTTACGACCTATACAGACTGTTTTGAAAATAAACGGGGATATTATATTACAAATATTCAAAAAATAAATGAAAAGATGGAATTTCAGTAAACACCACTAAGACAACACTAAGACAATACTAAGGTCTACTAAGACACGATTTACATACTTAATATTGTTTGATTGTTGTTAAAAATTTAAACATATAATAAAAACGACCTATGACGACTAGTTTTTTTGTAAACAAATATTTAATGGGGATATTATATTACAAATATTCAAAAAATAGACGCAAATATGAAATTACAGTAAACACCACTAAGACACCACTAAGACAACACTAAGACACTACTAAGGTCTACTAAGACACGATTTACATACTTTATATTGATTAAATGTTGTTGAAAATTTAAACTAACACTAGTTACGACCTATACAGACTGTTTTGAAAATAAACGGGGATATTATATTACAAATATTCAAAAAATAAATGAAAAGATGGAATTTCAGTAAACACCACTAAGACAACACTAAGACAATACTAAGGTCTACTAAGACACGATTTACATACTTAATATTGTTTGATTGTTGTTAAAAATTTAAACATATAATTAAAACGACCTATGACGACTAGTTTTTTTTGTAAACAAATATTTAATGGGGATATTATATTACAAATATTCAAAAAATAGACGCAAATATGAAATTACTGTAAACACCACTAAGACACTACTAAGGTCCACTAAGACACGAATTTATAACATACTTTACATTGATTAAATGTTGGTGAAAATTTAAACTTACACTAGTGACGACCTATATAGATTGTGTTTGTAAAAAACATTTAACGGGCATATTATATTAAGAATATTAAAAAATAGACGAGAAGATGACATTTCAATAATCACCACTAAGACACCACTAAGGTCCACCTAGACATAAATAACATACTTTATATTGATTGAATGTTGTTCAAAAATTTAAACATACAAGTAACGACCTATGATGACTGTTTTTGCAAAACTAACGGGGATATAATATCAAAAATATTAAAAAAGAGACGCAAAGAAAACATTACAGCAATCACCACTAAGACACCTCTAAGCCACTCCTAAGGTCCACTGACACGAATTTATAACGTACTTAATATTGATTAAATGTTGTTGAAATTTTTTTATTACACTAGTGACGACATATACAGACTGCTTTTGTTAATACTAAGCTATATTAGGTCACTACTAAGTCACAACTAAGCTATACTAAGACACTACTAAGCTATACTAAGTCACTACTAAGATACTATTAAGCTATAATAAGACACTACTAAGACACCAATAAGCTATACTAAGTCACTACTAAGACACTACTAACCTATACTAAGTCACAACTAAAACACCGTTAAGCTATACTAAGTCATTACTAAGCTATAATAAGTCACTACTAAGACACTACTAGGCTATAATAAGTCACTACTCAGTTATATTAAGTTACTACTAAGACACCACTTAGCTATACTAAGTCACTACAAAGCTATAATAAGTCACTACAAAGACACCACTAAGCTTTACTAAGTCACTACTAAGCTATAATAAAACACTACTAAGACACTAATAAGCTATACTAAGTCACTACTAAGCTATAATAAGTTACTACAAAGACACTTCTAAGCTAAACTTAGTTACTACTAAGACACTACTAAGCTATACTAAGTCACTACTAAGCTATATTAAGTTACTACTAAGACACTACTAAGCTATACTTAGTCTCTACTAAGCTATATTAAGTTACTACTAATACACTACTAAGCTATACTAAATCACTACTAAGCTATATTAAGTTACCACTAAGTCACTACTAAGCTATATTAAGTCACTACTAAGACTCTACTAAGCTATATTAAGTTACTACTAAGACACTACTAAGCAATACTTAGTCACTACTAAGCTATATAAAGTTACTACTAAGACACTACTAAGCTATACTAAGTCACTACTAAGCTATATTAAGTTACTACTAAGACACTACTAAGCTATACTAAGTCACTACTAAGCTATATTATGTTACTACTAAGACACTACTGAGCTATACTAAGTCACTACTAATTTATAATATGTCACTACTAAGCTATATTTAGTCACAACTAAGACACAACTTAGCTATATTAGGTTACTACTAAAACACTTCTAAGCTATACTAAGTCACTACTAAGCTATATCAAGTTACTACTAAGACACTACAAAGCTATACTAAGTCACTACTAAGCTATATTAAGTAATTACTAAGACACTAATAAGCTATACTTAGTCACTACTAAGCTATAATATGTCACTACTAAGCGATAATAAGTCACTACTAAGACACTACTAAGCTATATTAGGTCACTACTAAGTCACTACTAAGCTATACTAAGTCACTACTAAGCTATAATAAAACACAACTAAGACACTACTAAGCTATATTAGGTCACTACTAAGTCACTACTAAGACACTACTAAGCTATATTAAGTTACTACTAAGATACTACTCAGCTATACTTAGTCACTACTAAGCTATATTAAGTTACTACTAAGACACTACTGAGCTATATTAAGTTACTACTAAGATACTACTAAGCTATACTTAGTCACTACTAAGCTATATTAAGTTACTGCTAAGACACTACTAAGCTATACTAAGTCACTACTAAGCTATATTAAGTTACTACTAAGACACTACTGAGCTATTCTAAGTCACTACTAATTTATAATATGTCACTTCTAAGCTATATTAAGTCACTACTAAGACACTACTTAGCTATATCAAGTTACTACAAAGCCACTTCTAAGCTATACTAAGTCACTACTAAGCTATATTAAGTTACTACTAAGACACTACAAAGCTGTACTAAGTCACTACTAAGCTATATTAGGTTACTACTAAGACACTACTGAGCTATACTAAGTCACTACTAAGACACTACTGAGCTATTCTAAGTCACTACTAATTTATAATATGTCACTTCTAAGCTATATTAAGTCACTACTAAGACACTACTTAGCTATATCAAGTTACTACAAAGACACTTCTAAGCTATACTAAGTCACTACTAAGCTATATTAAGTTACTACTAAGACACTACAAAGCTGTACTAAGTCACTACTAAGCTATATTAGGTTACTACTAAGACACTACTGAGCTATACTAAGTCACTACTAATTTATAATATGTCACTACTAAGCTATATTTAGTCACTACTAAGACACTACTTAGCTATATTAAGTTACTACTAAGACACTACTAAGCTATACTAAGTCACTACTAAGCTATATTAAGTTACTACAAAGACACTACTAAGCTATACTAAGTCACTACTAAGCTATATTAAGTTACCACTAAGTCACTACTAAGCTATACTAAGTCACTACCAAGACACTACTAAGCTATATTAAGTTACTACTAAGACACTACTGAGCTATACTAAGTCACAACTAAGCTATAATATGTCACTACTAAGCTATACTAAGTCACTACTAAGACGTTACTAAGCTATAGTAAGTCATTTACTAAGTTATACCACGTCACTACTAAGCTATATTAAGTTACCACTATGTCACTACTAAGCTATACTAAGTCACTACCAAGACACTACTAAGCTATATTAAGTTACTTCTAAGACACTACTAAGCTATATTAAGTTACTACTAAGACACTACTAAGCTATACTAAGTCACTACTAAGCTATATTAAGTTACTACTAAGACACTACTAAGCTATACTAAGAAACTTCTAAGTTACTACTAAGACACTACTAAGCTATATTAAGTCACTACTAAGACACTACTAAGCTATATTTAGTTACTACTAAGACACTACTTAGCTATACTAAGTCACTACTAAGCTATATTAAGTTACTACTAAGACACTACTAAGCTATACTTAGACACTACTAAGTTATACAAAGTCTCTACTAAGCTATATTAAGTTACTACTAAGACACTACTAAGCTTTACTAAGTCATTACTAAGACACTAACAAGCTAGACTAAGTTACTACTAAGTCACTACTTAGCCAGATTCAGTTACTACTAAGCTATATTAAGTCACTACTAAACTATACTAAAAAACTACTAAGTTATATTTAGTCACTACTAAATCACTACTAAGCTATACTAAGACACTACTAAGCTATACTAAGTCACTACTCAGGCACTACTAAGCAAGACTAAGTCATTACTAAGCTATTTTAAATTACTACTAAGCTATAATAAGTCACTACTAAGTTATATTAAGACACTACTGAGCTATACTTAGTCACTACTAAGACACTACTCAGCAAGACTAAGTCATTACTAAGCTATTTTAAGTTACTACAAAGCTATAATTAGTCCTTACTAAGACACCACTTAGCTATACTACGTCACTACTTAGCTATAATAAGTCACTATTAAGACACTACTAAGCTATACTAAGTCACTACTAAGACACTACAAAGCTATATTCAGTCACTACTAAGACACTAATAAGTTACATTCAGTCACTCCTAAAACACTACTAAGCTATATTCAGTCACTACTAAGACTCTACAAAGCTATATTCAGTCACTACTAAGTTATATTTAGTCACTACAAAAACACTACTAAGCTATATTTAGTCACTACTAAGACACTACAAAGCTATATTCAGTCACTACTAGAACACTATAAAGCTGTATTAAATAACTACTAAGACACTACAAAGCTATATTCAGTCACTACTAAGACTCTACAAAGCTATATTAAGTCAATACTAAGTTATATTTAGTCACTACAAAAACACTACTAAGCTATATTTAGTCACTACTAAGACACTAATTATCTATATTCAGTAACTACTAAAGTACTACAAAGCTATATTCAGTCACTCATGGCGTGTGTTCTATCAGACTTTAGAGCACGCTTGTGCAAAGGAAGTTGCTCGTTCTGGAAGTGCTTCTAATATTAAGGGTGTGCCATAAGTCATGGAAAGACGGAACTCATCTTTATCAGCGCTCCTTGGTGCTTGACAGGGCCGCGTAACTGACATATACGTCAGTTTATGAATTTTTTTTATTGAATTGCCCATTGTTTTGTTTCATTTTTTTCAACAGTCATGGGCGCATACACTTATCCCGCTGATTTTTATATTACTTCTGTACTTACGATCGATAAAATATTAAAATCAGCGGAGTTATTGCATGTCGTATTGCATGGAGGAAGTCAATATACACAAAGTTACATGAAATTATTAGACAACTAATGTAAATGTGCATTATAAATTATGTAGCGCCATCTATACAATCAACAAAATTTCTAATCAGTCACTTTTAATTTCAAAATAACTTTAAAAATAAAATTAAATTCGCTCGATTTTTTTAAACATGAACATGTGGGTCACATACAGAAAAAAACACCGATGGTCACCGATGCACATGATCCATAGAACAAATTTGTCTCAATTTCTGGTAATGCAAATTTTGCACGTTATCCACGTGCACATAAAAGAAACACTTGAACCAACCCGTTTGAACACATTTACAAACGTTGTTGTTATCCAGACTGGAAAAACATATAAAATGAGAAAAACATCCCTGGTGGATCGGGACCGAGCGGTCGAGATGTTGGAAGGTGGTACATCTTTACGTCGGGTTAGTTGAAATTAATTATTGCAATGTACTTGATGCTATTTAATATTAAATACGTTGTGATACGAAATTGCACACTCGTTTCACAAAATATTCATGCCAATCCGACGAGCTCAAACTCTAGCGCAGATCGAGAGGTTATGGGTTTGATTCTCAGGCGGGGCATACTTACATGGAGCTTGGTCAAGGAATAATTTTCCCCTCAATTCTCCCTCCTACCACTGACTCTAACTCATGTAGGTCAGAAGTATGCACCTAGTAACTGGTTAACAGCCAAATCCAGAGATTTAGCCTTTCCAGGAACGGCGGGTAGCCTGCATGTCCGCCGTGATATGACATATACAATGTGTTTCTACGGTGCTGAACCCAACCAAAAAGAAGAATATAACCGTATTTACGGATGAAACCAGAATGTCATTACAAAACCCAAATGGTCGACAACGCATCTATCGAAGACTCAATGAAAGGCATAGTGCTAATTGTGTTGCTAAAACTGACCAACTCAGATAGGATCCATAATGATGTGGGCAGGAATATCTATGCACACAAAGACGCAAATGGTATTGATAAAAATGCAACTTGAATGCTCGACTTTATCATCCAGCTCGATAACGAGAATAATGTGCGAGTAATTCCTTTCCCTCCAAAGAGTGTGGACTTGAATCCGATTGAACACGTTTTGGACTTGCTGAAACGTCGAATTCGAGCCCGCCACTAGCAGCAGTCATTGATAATATGATATGTTTTTCTGAAATAGACACGATATATTTAGCTTCACTAAATATTGCTATGATAGTCCCTAGTTTATTTCAGTTCTTTGAAAATAAGGAATTAATGGGGTGACCGATTAGAAATTTTAGGGAGTGTACTGTAAATAAAGGTTCAAGACTAATCGATTACCCAGGGGTTCTATCGATTTTCCTGTACACACTGCTTTTACATATTCTGAAAAATATGGTCATTGGGTAAATATTCCATATGCTAAAGAATAAGTGTTGAATAGTTTATGTCAAATCATGCAATCTAGTGTGGAGGAAGATCGGGAAGTTTGTTCTGTATTTTTGTGGCGACAATTTAATAATTTTTGTCACTTTTAAAGTCATAATGAAATGATTTGCGACTATATGGCACAAAATGTTAATTTAGTAAATATCTCAATGTTAATTGTAATAATTATACATATTTTTCTGATTGCATTCACCTGCCAAAACAGGTAAAAATGAATATACATTCCTGACGTATCTTTTTTACGAGTATAAGCAAGGATTTAACATGCGAATTTTCATTGGTTCGTAAATACGAACGGAATTGCATTCTTTGTTCTAATTGGCTAGTGGGCGTGTCTGATGGGTTGATTGACATTTTTGTACTTGTAATTAATTATCGGGATCTATTACAGTATACTATAATAACGAGTTAAATAGGAACCCTGCTGATTCGATACATTAATCTCATCCGACTTCCTGTCGTGAAGTATACAACTTAGGAGATCATTTTAAACCTTGTGTACTGGCATATATTACAGTGATATATTACCAACCATTGGTGAGATATACAAAATGTAGCTTGTTAAGGATAACTTGAGACAAAATTCAACGATACCGTTTTCATACGCAATAGGATCTAAGTATAGTAATTAGTACACGTAATTATCTAATATTATCAGTGTGTTTTTGACATATTAAATTCATCACAGGAACACACGTTCCACACATTTAATATGTTCATTACTCAAAATAAAGTAAAAGTAATTTCTTCTTTTCAAGCGCATTCAAATCTGTAAAAAAATATTTATTTATAAACTGTCGTCTACACTACCAGAGCTATATACGTTACCATACTTCATAAATTGACCCCCTATTTCATGTAATACCTGAGTCCAAAATATTTACCAAAATTGACTCGTTTGTCTCAAGTTATCCTGCACGAGCTATATTGGTAGTTTGCGTTGATTCTGGATTTTTGAAAGTAATTCGGATAAAAAGATGAGTCGGTCTATGTCTTGAAGATTTTAAAACCTTTTTCTGTAATTTAGTAAATGACTTGTATACTACACGAACTAATAAGGCGGAGTCTTCTGGTCAAGATCATAAATTTGTCTGATGATGGTTTTAAGCGTCCGCGTGCGCGTAGGTTTTAGAGTTCTCAATCAAAATAAAAAAAACAAAATTGTTGGTCAATTTTTCTTAAATAAATCCGATGTTCCGGCATTCAATACGACAATTTAATCTAGGGAAAATTGTGTTCAGCAACGACGTTATTCATCGTTAGCAATTTATCATAACCACGCATTAATATAACATAAAAAAACACTAGTCATTTTATTTTAAATTCAGACCAGTGTTTCATATTACAAGGATGATATTCCATTGAAAAAAGATATATAATGCAATGTTTTGTCGTAAAAATATTTGAGTTTTCGTTTTCGGTTTGTGTGTTTTTGTGAATAAATACCTAGGTTTGTCAAATTTGATTGTGATTTGTTTTCTCGAAATCGAGTTTACAAGACAAGCTATGGATGTCAACAAAGCAAAATAGTTCGTGATTTGGAAGTGATTGTTAACGTTTTTACTATAAAAGAACGATATGGAATCATCAAAACTGCTGCAAATAGTTTATCACGAGCTAAGGTTTATTTTGAAAATCTGTCTATGTACCAGAAGATTTGTTATCCCGTAAAAACTAATAAATTGTACTTCTGCATAAATTCACTACCAATCGCAATCACTGATGTCGTACAGTCGTTTATACACCGTGTTTACCAATAGTCGTTATTGAAAGCGTGCTTTATCTGATTTTATGACCGCTTATGTGATTGTTGAATTTTATGACCCCTGGTGTGATTGTATAATGCATGTATATTACGTACGCAGTGGGTACACTTTTATGATAGAAAAGAACAGAACAGAACAGAATTTATTATAAAAAGTATAAACACATGGTGATACGGTTACCGTCCTGTATCATTCTTTCCACTCTATTATCAAAGCGCTGAAAGCACTGAAGCAAGACTATAGTAACCACACGATACGATACGTATCTATAGGAAAGGAGACGATGTGATTATTAACGATACGATACATGTAGTTATTGTAAAAATACTGTGCAAAAACATTCACAATAATTACATTCATTAATTTATATTCACCTTGAAAATAAGCTTATAGCTATGTAGTTACTTAATATAGCTTAGTAGTAACTTATTATAGCTTAGTACATGTAGTGACTTAGTCTTGCTAAGAAGTGTCTTAGTAGTGACTTAGTATAGCTTAGTGATGTCTCAGTAGTAACTTAATATAGCTTAGTAGTGACTTATTATAGCTTAGTAGCGACTCAGTATAGCTTAGTAGTGTCTTAGTAGTGATCTAATATAGCTTAGTAGTGACTTATTATAGCTTAGTAGTAACTTAATATAGCATAGTAGTGACTTAGTCTGGCCTTATAGTGTCTTGTAGTGACCTAGTATAACTAGTAGACCTAGTATAGTGATGTCTTAGTAGTGACTTATAATAGCTTAGTAGTGTCTTAGCAGTGACCTAATATAGCTTAGTTGTGACTTAGTAGTAACCTATCATATCTTAGTAGTGACTTTGTCTTGCTAACTAGTGTCTTATTTGTGTCTTAGTATAGCTTAGTAGTGTCTTAGTAGTGACTTAGTATAACTTAGTGATGTCTTAGTAGTGACTTATAATAGCTTAGTAGTGTCTTAGCAGTGACCTAATATAGCTTAGTTGTGACTTAGTAGTAACCTATCATATCTTAGTAGTGACTTTGTCTTGCTAACTAGTGTCTTATTTGTGTCTTAGTATAGCTTAGTAGTGTCTTAGTATTGACTTAAAATGGCTTAGTAGTGACTTATTATGGCTTAGTAGTAAATTTATACACCTTAGTAGTGTCTTAGTAGTGACTTAGTATAACTTAGTGATGTCTTAGTAGTAACTTAATATAGCTTAGTAGTGACTCATTATGGCTTAGTGATGTCATAGTAGTAACTTATTATAGCTTAGTAGTGACTTAGTATAGCTTAGTAGTGTCTTAGTAGTGACTTAGTATAGCTTAGTAGTGTCTTAATAGTGACTTAATATTGCTTAGTAGTGACTTATTATAGCTTAGTAGTAACTTTATTCAGCTTAGTAGTGTCTTAGTAGTATTTAGTATAGCTTAGTGATGTCTTAGTAGTTACTTAATATAGCTTAGTAGTAACTTATAATAGCTTTGTAGTGACTTAGTATAGCTTAGTAGTGTCTTAGTAGTGACTTAGTATAACTTAGTGATGTCTTAGTAGTGACTTATAATAGCTTAGTAGTGTCTTAGCAGTGACCTAATATAGCTTAGTAGTGACTTAGTAGTAACCTATTATAGCTTAGTAGTGACTTTGTCTTGCTAACTAGTGTCTTATTTGTGACTTAGTATAGCTAAGTAGTGTCTTAGTAGTGACTTAAAATGGCTTAGTAGTGACTTATTATAGCTTAGTAGTAAATTTATACACCTTAGTAGTGTCTTAGTAGTGACTTAGTATAACTTAGTGATGTCTTAGTAGTAACTTAATATAGCTTAGTAGTGACTCATTATGACTTAGTGATGTCTTAGTAGTAACTTATTATAGCTTAGTAGTTACTTAGTATAGCTCAGTAGTGTCTTAGTAGTGACTTAGTATAACTCAGTGATGTCTTAGTAGTGACTTAATATAGCTTAGTAGTGTCTTAGTAGTGACCTAATATAGCTTTTTAGTGACTTAGTAGTAACCTATTATAGCTTAGTAGTGACTTAATCTTGCTTAGTAGTGTCTTAGTAGTGACTTAATATTGCTTAGTAGTGACTTATTATAGCTTTGTGGTGTCTTAGAAGTGACTGAATATAGCTTTGTAGTGGCTTAGTATAGCTTAGTAGTGTCTTAGTAGTGACTGAATATAGCTTAGTGGTGTCTTATTAGTGACCAAGTAGTGGCTAAGATGTGTCTTAGTAGTGACTTATTATTACTTAGTAGTGACTTAGTATAGCTCAGTAGTGGATAAGTATAGCTTAGCGGTGTCTTAGTAGTGACTGAATAAAGCTTTGTGGTGACTTAGTATAGAATAGTGATGTCTTAGTAGTGACGTTATATAGCTCAGTAGTGACTTATTATAGCTTAGTAGTAACTTAATACAGCTTAGTGATGTTTTAGTAGTAACTTAATATAGCTTAGTAGTGACTTATTATGGCTTAGTATTGTCTTAGTATAGCTTAGTAGTGACTTATTATAGCTTTGTGGTGTCTTAGAAGTGACTGAATATAGCTTTGTAGTGACTTAGTATAGCTTAGTAGTGTCTTAGTAGTGACTGAATATAGCTTAGTGGTGTCTTATTAGTGACCAAGTAGTGGCTAAGATGTGTCTTAGTAGTGACTTATTATTACTTAGTAGTGACTTAGTATAGCTCAGTAGTGGATAAGTATAGCTTAGCGGTGTCTTAGTAGTGACTGAATAAAGCTTTGTGGTGACTTAGTATAGAATAGTGATGTCTTAGTAGTGACGTTATATAGCTCAGTAGTGACTTATTATAGCTTAGTAGTAACTTAATACAGCTTAGTGATGTTTTAGTAGTAACTTAATATAGCTTAGTAGTGACTTATTATGGCTTAGTATTGTCTTAGTATAGCTTAGTAGTGACTTAGTATAGCTTAGTGATGTCTTAGTAGTAACTTATTATACCTTATTAGTGACTTATTATAGCTAAGTAGTGTCTTAGTAGTGACCTAATATAGCTTATAAGGGACTTAGTAGTAAGTTATTATAGCTTAGTAGTGACTTAGTCTTGCTTAGTAGTGTCTTAGTAGTGACTAAGTATAGCTTAGTAGTTTCTTAGTAGTGACTTTATATAGCTTAGTAGTAACTTATTATAGCTTAGTAGTGACTTAGTATAGCTTAGTAGTACCTTTATACAGCTTAGTAGTGTCTTAGTAGTGACTTAGTATAGCTTAGTGATGTCTTAGTAGTGACTTTATATAGCTTAATTAGTAGTGACTCAATATAGCTTAGTAGTAACTTAATACAGCTTAGTGATGTCTTAGTAGTAACTTAATATAGCTTAGTAGTGACTTATTATAGCTTAGTATTGTCCTAATATAACTTAGTAGTGACTTAGTCTTGCTTGATAGTGTCTTAGTAGTGACTTAATATAACTTAGTTTTGTCTTAGTAGTGACTTAGTATAGCTTAGTAGTGTCTTAGTAGTGACTGAATATAGCTTAGTAGTGTCTTAGTAGTGGCTGAATATACCTTAGCAGTGTATTAGTCGTAATAAGATTCCTTTTAAATTTCTAAGAACATTTTAATCAACAAAATATACTTAATTCGTGTCTTAGTAGTGAACAATGAGATTTAATCTGTTCGTCTATTTATTTAACTATTATTAAATATCGTTTTAGCTGTTGATTTATTTTCAAAACCAACTTAGAATTTCGTATTTTGTTTCAAATCAACATTTAATAACATTTTATACAATTAAAACGACTAAAATACTGTCTTAGTAGTGCTTAGTAGTGTCTTAGTGGTGTTTGTGGTGTCTTAGTAGTGAACATTAAATTTCATCTTTTGGTCTATTATTTTATTTTCTAATTAAATATCTCCTATAAAATAGTCGTTTTTTAACAAAATCTAAGCAGGTGTTTAATTTTTTGACAATATTTTGTTCAAGATAAAGTACTTATTTAATTCATTCGAGTTTTAGAGGTGAAATGAGATTTCATTTTTTTCATCTATTCACTTAACTATTTGCGCTAAAATATCATTTTTAACTGGGTTTTTTTTTGCAAAACCATATTAAAATGTCGTATTTAGTAGTTAAATCAACATATAATAACATTTTATACAATTAAAACACCTAAAATCCTGTCTTAGTAGTGCTTAGTAGTGTCTTAGTGGTGTTTGCTGTGTCTTAGTAGTGCTTAGTAGTGCTTAGTAGTGTCTTAGTGGTATTTAGTAGGACCGGTATTTTGTTCAATTGCATTTAATATTCTATATTATTATTCTGCATAGCTTATACATTTAGTGAATTCATTCAATATTAACCTTCAATTAAATACTTCCAATATTTCTGTATAATTCAGAATTAGCTCGGCTAACATCATGATGGATCAAACCTGTTGATTTTGGTGTTAAAGTAGTCTTAATGTTATTGGATAAATAAGAGATGGACTAAACAACATACAACTGCTCAATATAATTAAGTAATCCAGAATGAGTACCAGCTGAGCACCCCCGTAAAATATAAACGGACGAGTCCTGTTGAATTTTTTTATTGAAAAAAAATTATATTGCATAAATAACATGGGAATGACTCAACAACAAACAACTACTCAGACTACTCATCATGTATGAGGATTTTAGAGTCAGCTTCCATATGAAATAAAAATGGACCGAACTGGTTAACTTTTAAGTGAATAAACACAGACTTGTCATTTATGCCAACTATGCTATAGACTAAACAAGAAACAACTGCAACATGTAAATATACCTTAATTATGTGGAAGAAAACAATTACATCAGCACCCTTCTAAATTAAAAATTGACTAAACATTTTGGTATATAGATATAGCCTTGGGGTACGTTATTCAAAATACAACTTTATTTCAAAATTAGTATGTTCAGTATTTTGGGGCACTTACAAATATAATGATAAATATTCTACCCTCTCTTACCCGATTGTCACCAATAGTATTTTGATTTTTTACACAGCACGGGGGACATATGACGTCACATATCCAGAGCTGTGTAGAGTTGATGAAGACATCAGTTTACGTCAGTGTTCAACTGATGATCATGTGTTAATATGAAGTTTATGGTAAACGTGCATTGAATTTATACTTGATGTATTCATTTTATAAGTGAATTTTAAACTAGAGCAATTTTAAGTGCGGTAAATCTGACGAACATATGATCACATTCTTGTAGCCTGAACCAAATAAAAAACTCATGAGACATACCGCGACCAGGATTCGAACTCGCAATCTCCAAATTCATAGTCACACATGCTAACCACTAAGCCACAGCCGCGACTATAATGAAGACTGCTTAATGTGTTTACATATACAAGTGCGTGGCAGATAGAAAATGCACAATAATACAAACTAACTTTTTCCGTACACAGTAAGAATAATGTTTGATTAATGTGAAAAACCATTGAATATTATAATTTTAAGTATTTGTTAATTTCTTTTCAATTCATCTGCGATTTAAAGTATACACATTTTTCTGTTGCACTATTTTCTCGGTCGCAACAGAATTCAATTATGTTTTGTTCGTTCTTTTTTCAAATTTCTGAGAGCGCTGACATAGAAAAGAATTTTTGAAAAAAAAATCCTTCCAATAAATGTTTACAGTTGGTTCATTTTTTGTTAACTTATTTTTCAAATCGATAACCATTTTGTGACAATGGTTATATAGTATTATGCTATCAGATTTTAATCAAAACATATCAGTAATAATGTTTCGAAAGCATTACACTGTATATTAATGATATATGATCACATTTGACATGTTCGTGTTTATAATAATTGAAGAAGGATATCATTAAGCATATCACTGTCATACCGGATCAAGGCATATCGATTATGGGGGCCTATTTGGTTGAGTCAGGAAGGATAATAACTCCAAGGTGGTAGAAAATGAAATTAAGTATTTAACAAGTGCCTTTCTGAGAACTTTAGGACAAATTTACTTATTCGAATGATAAAATTTAGCATCTAAAAGTGTATGAACTTATGAGCAAATCTGATTTTCACACTATAATTTATTCTCATAATTGTTATCTTGTCTATAATAAAGAGTGTATAGCTCGCTTAGATTGAAACATAGATAACAGTTTTAAGCTAGCAAGATGTTAAATGGAAGGTTATGAAATAAGCTCTCTTTAACAGTATACATATTCCTATCCGTATATAAATGAACAGTCATTTGTTTTATTGATAATCCAAACAAACTCTCTAGCTATATCTTTAGGTTGAATTCCAAAGTCATTAAAGTAGTTACAAGTAAAACGTGCATATTCATATCTAGGATGAAAAAAAGTACATAAGTCAAATAGTCATACTGCGTCTGTTTTATTTGTTCGGGACCTCAGACTCTTTCCCACTTTGAAAATTTACCGAAACCAGAAGTAGTCCCTCAGTTTATATGTATAGAGCAATTTAAAATGATCGTCTGCTATAACGGGTGGCGCATTATTACACTAGTAATCCGAACAATATCTCAAGCGTAAGAATATTCGCTGCCATAATGTGCGCCTCAGTAGGGATGATTACGTTATCTTATGTAATAGAGTGGTATTAACGATTCAGTCACGATCCGTCGTTTGTGCTTGTTGTCGGTAGAGATGTTACATCATCTTATGCAATAGAATGGTTCTATAGGAAAAGTTTAAAGATCATCGTAAATGACTATGAATGATGTCTGAATAGTGGATTTCATTTATTTTACATAGAGATGTAGTAGAATAAATGTGCATGAATGATAACTTTTAAGCGGCAGTTATTGAATTGTTTTAAGAATGACCCCTTTACTTGTGGCGATTGTGAGAAAAAATCAGCTGTGTGTTCACCTGTCCGGTTTACCTGTTGTTTTTATAGGTCGATTGTATAAAGTGTTTTGAACCGGAACAGTGCTGGTCTACCTATCAAACTAATATCACTGAACTACCCTGCGTTCAGTAACTACTGTTAGCTTACGTTACGGGTACGGGAGAACTCAACCCGAAGACAACACAATCCGTGCGATACTGAACTTAAAGTTGGGACAACTCAATCCGTTAGTAGGAAATTGTGTTGTCTCGGGTTGAGTTGTCTATGGGTTGAGTTGTTCCGACACTTCCGTTACGGAACGTGTTTGAACGTTCAAGGTAACTGAACACGCTGCTGTTTTTTGTGAACGAATGTTTTGTTGGAACCGGAAATCTAATTCCACTTTTCAAACCCGAACAAATTCAGTGCCTTCAGCGCTTTGAGTTATCACTTCTTTTGTTTAAACTTAAGTCCAATAATCTTTAGGATTTTAGGTCCTCATATTATTGATTAGCAGCGGTCAAACTGTCTGAGATATGGGTAGTATAAAAACGGTGCATACATTTAATGTTCGGTGTGTCAGCCGCTTATATCCTCGAACATTATAACAGCCATTATTATTTACTTACACTACAAGTGCTATAAACTGCAAAACCTGGTGGTTTAAATTGTTTGGAGATATCCGCCAAAACAAATATATAAATCTTGATTTCAGACGTTATTAATCCTTAGATACAAAGTCTACAAATATTTACTTAAATACATCTGGCAACCGAAATATTTACTGCACAGAGATAAATCACCGATAAGCGCAATGAGTTATGGGACAAAGTAGGCCTATGAATATGTTTATATTCTCTTTGTATAAAATGGTTAAAAGATCTTTTTTTCTGAACAGTAAAAATCAGGTTTAGATACATATCATTCCACATAATGCTGGTTTGTTTGTTCTTTATACAAGCAAACATGAGAAGAAGAACAAATGTACACGCATTTAAACTTACATTCACTAAATGGAATTAAGAATGATATGTATTTTCTCTAGATTAAAGAAAGAAAATAGTCTAATCTTATAATAATAATAATCAAAGCACTGGAGTGCTGGACGAACGATGTCCTGAACTTATTTATTAATTAAAGAATATATAATTATGTCAAAATATAAATATTATCTATAAAATAATGTATTAAGTATCAATAAATAGAAACAAAAGCAGTCCAAGGACAGCACTAGACTTTTCAAGTGTTCCGCTCATGGCAAGGTTTATCTTACTTTATCAAACAAAAAAATCAGTCAAAGTAAAGTTAGGTTCCAAATCATATAGTTATATAAAGGGGCATAACTTCTCTAACAAAACTTGTATTTTATGAAACATTTCAAAAGGCAACTTTTACTTTACTGAAATCTGTAAAAAGATTGTACTAATAATTGGTAAACTTGTTTCTACAACATTTATTCAAATATGTCCAAAATGTTATCTTATAACGGACAACATTGTGACACATTTATTATTGCTTTGTGAAGCCAACAATTGTATAATAAAGTGTATGTTTCTTAACTATATTACACAGTTTGGATATTCTTACTTCGATATTTTGATTTGTAAAAGTCTACATGATCAATGCATCAGCTTGTTTGGGTCAGTCGTTGATATGAATGACAATTTTCAATTAATTGGCGTTTCATTAAATATTTATGTATGTTGTGGTATTAATATATGTGTACATAATTTATTAAATTAAATTGCATTATTTAGAACGTGTATTAATACAGAAACCTACATATTCAAGTTAAATTGTAAAGTTTTTGAATTTGTAATTCTTTTTATCATTCTCATTCCCAGAGGCTATCGAGATTCTCGATACTAGCGTTCTTGATAACCTCGGGTACGAGAATGTTCTTATTATAAGCAAGTATTTTGTGATCTGATACATTTAGCTATACATAATGTATAGAAAATGTATTCTGTGATTTATGTTTAGTTGTATAATTTGTATGTTTATTCAATGTATATGCTCTCCAAATTGAAGAAGGAAATAAAGATTATTAGACCAGTATTTACTCTATTAAATATATTTGGTAGGTGGAGTTTCACTCTGGGCATGCAAGTTGTTAATATTCGCATAAAGCGATAGTTAGTAAGTCGCTTATATTAATCGTGGAAAAAACTAGGTCAACGTTTTGTTTATCCGAATTAATGTTTGATAAAAACATCATGGTTTTACCCAACTCTTTTCTGATCCGCTATCGTAATGTTAAATATATACAGTTATTGAATGTATAAAATTTAAACGCTTTCCGCAATTTATTTAATCTTTGAAACGACAAGCTCTGTTCTAGACATAAAGGTATTGAAGGCGGAGTCTATGATAGAGCGAGAAAGCAGGTTTTATATCACCACCTGGTGTTAGGAAAATAAAAACAATGTACATTTGTGAATGACTTTAAAGGAGAATATAAGTGGTTTTAAAACGTAAATTTCCTGATTATTTGATTATTAAGATTCATTTGCGCAAATTGTTACATTTTTTTAAACAAAACTGTTATCAAAAATCGTTGGTTAAAAGTCGCTATTCAGCTTTAGTAAGCATGGTCACCAGCATTACCTCCTTTTGCATTTACTTTCGGTTCGGTATAAAAACCCGTCGTTCCGGGCCGAATCACGGAATTGTTATACAAATGTCAAATGTGTTGTTTTATCTTTAGGAAAAAAAGACATTGCGCATAGTAATCGATAAAGGCTTAATATAATATTATTCTATAATAAAAGCTAACACCGGTCACTAACTGCGTTAATTTTATCATTTATAATAATCTAACAGTCTAATATACAAACAAATAAAAGTGTCATCATCAATGATAATCAGCATTTATTTATCTGTTCTAAATAACTGACACTTTTCAACAATTTATAATAATCCCTTAATACGTTGTTTGCTCTTGATAAAGTGATTTAAATTATCTTATTTTTACAATAATGGACATCTATTTAAGATACAATAAGAAAACATTTATTCGTGTCTTATTCTTGACAAAAATATTGAGAAAAATCAATAACCAGAAAATTAAATTAACTATTAAATAAAAAAGATTGCTTCAAGTTGGCAACCAGACAAAATAACTTTACTATATGTTCATCATTTGTGTGGTATGTGACAACTTAGGGTCATAAGCAAGTAATTGATTTCTTGTTAGCATCGCATCAAAGAACCGATTTCCGTAAACGATAAAAGATTATAACACGCCGACAAAGACTACACGCTTGGCGACGTATTGATATTATCTCTGATGGAATTCAGTTGTGTTGACAAAACACATAAGTCACTTAAGGACAATGTAATTTACGAATGTCCTTCATGACTTTAAAATAGGTGTGGTTGCAATAATTGAAATTTACAAATTATTTTCATAAATTTCAGTTTTCATTTTAATCCTAATGAAATAAATAAGTAAGTTTAATAAAAAAATATCAAAAAAGTGGTTTAGTAATATTTATTTTTTATGAAAAAAGTGAGTTTAAACATGTAAACTTTTGTGCAAGTTTACATGAAGTACAGTGAAAACAGTTAAAATAAAATCTTCCAATCAGATTGTGTACACCCCCGTACAGATGCACTGAGAGTTAAAAATACAAATTAATTCATACATTGTCTGAAATCAGTATAATAAAATATCTCTATATACTAAAATTTATAAATTTCAACATGTCCAAAATATAACTTTACACAAAAGAAGTAGTACAAACAAAAAGTACGGTGTCCAATAATGGACACAGGTAATGAAAGGTACACGCTTAAAATAGGTATAATTCACTAATGTTATTATTGAACGGCCTGTAAGCGAAAAACGTTTCAGGCAAACAGAAAACGGTTTAAGTATATAGTACGCGAGTATGAAACAACCTGAAACAAAATAGTTCCAGTATATTGTGCAAATTAGTAACTGCCATTACAACGAAGTCGGCTGTGTTACTCCCGTTGATTCAGATCAATAAATTTACACACAGAAAACAAGTAAACATAAAAACAATTCCTCCTCTCCGAATTCTTCCAATAAATTGAAGTAAAGATTCTCTTGTCCGCTATCTTTAAACGTTCGCGCTTCAACGGATCGTTCAATTAACCGTTCATAACGGTAACGGTGATTGACTAACGTTAAATGCTTACTGAACGCAGGGCTGATAAAGAACTGGGACTGTTTCATAAGAATCTTACGTAAGATAGCAAAATTTCCTAAATAACTTATTTACGTTGGCCTTACGTTTACGATAAGAGAATTTCAAAGACGCACTCAAAACTTAAAATCTTTGCTTCAATACGATCTGACTTAAGTCAACGTCAAGTAGTGAAGCCCTCAAATTTTGATCACATGATTTGTTGTCAACAATACATTATAAACTACAAAACATTTAAAGAATACAATATGTTCCACAAACTTTAACGAACAATTTCACAAACGGAGATGAGAAGCTCTCGAAGAAAATGCACGAGGGCTATACCGAGCCACCATACTCTTGATTTTTCAATACACGGCCAATTTAAACAAAGGTGGTATGACACAATAATTGGTCATCTTGCTAACAAAACATCGACCAATTTAAGACGGAACCGATGGATGTCAAAATAAAGTAATTAGGCACAAAAAATTCCCACGTGACGTTAAATAAATACCTTAAAACAATAAATCATCAAATCTACAGACATATATAGTAATAACTTCATAAAAATAAACTATTCTTAAGACATTTCATCGAAATCATGCAATCTTTAGATAGAAGTTCAGTTTGCGTTTGTACACACGTTTTTGTGATAAGCCCCTGACTTCCGCAAAGATGTGTAATGAATAAGTTTTTAATACACACAAAATGGACGCCAAAATTTTGATTACAGAGCCCACTTATTTGTTTGTTCATATATGTAAATTCAGTCACAGATATAGAAAATGTAAGCCTCAGTGCATCTAGAGAAATATTAGTGCATTCCATATCTGCATATATATTCTGAACTTGTTCGCTAGAATAAAAGGAAACTTGCACAGAAAATAACGTATTTATTTCTGTATTCACAGGTGATGTGATGTACCTACGATAACATTGCCTGGTCCAAAAGATTTCAGGCAAGAGGGATGATTAAACAATATGATATTTATAGCACTGCATTCACCCTAACCAACATTTTGAGGGCCGGTACTTAAAGGTACCTTTCTGTAATTTCAACTATTACATAGTGCTTAAATACATTTTGAGGTATCCCAAATGGACAATATGCTTGTTCTTAATTAATTAAATACCCCGTATTGAACCTCAATTTTAATGTTTTTGAAAGATAAAATTTTGTACCACAGGAAACAAATTGAGTAAGTGTCTATCATCAAATAATAATTATGTTCATGAGATATGGGTCTGAATTATCATGTCATAAAATAATCGATTGAAAATTTCATTGTAATAACTGCAAATATAACACATCGAAATAATTTTATTAATTGCATTTTTAACAAAAACATTCCTTCTACAAAGTTATTGTTTGAGAAAGCAAATTAGTGTGGAAGAAACGTTTCATTGTTTGCTAATTGTAACTTAGTAGATATTAACAATTTAAGATAAGATGCGCGTATTTTCGTTTATTTTTCAATGTTTGAGTAATTGATGTCTCAAGTGTAAGCTTTTTGGTTTGTTTTATTGTTCATGTAAAATTTTTGTTTGTTGCAATTATAACCTAGTCTAGTCTGTCCGAAAAGTCTGTGTCAAAAAAGTATCGATGACCGCAAGTAATTAAGTTTATGTTTTTAATTTTCCGCTTGTTTCAATTGCACTGTACACATTTTTTTTTTAATTTTCGCATGTGCATTTTATCAGACTGTTGAATTAAGACATTTAACATTTATTACCATTTGTAAAATCGGCGATTTACCAATTTTTATTGACGATGTATTAAAAAACTAGTGTTTAAAAATACTAGCAACATGATAGTGAAAGTCCCATCTCGGGGTGTAATAATGCCCTTTATGATAATTATTCCCGACTTCCTATTATCACTTTAGGTCCATGACAGACTATGCAATTGTGTAGTCTGTGGTTTTCCTCGCCTTGCATTGTTTTACAGCTAAGAAAAAGGCAGAGTTTGATAGTTTCACAAAAAATGCTTTCAAGCAATCAAAACAAAGTTTTTTATCAACGCCCCTTATCTATTCCCTAATATTTTATTTGAAATTCGAAATCGGTCCAATTTTATAAATGTGCGCCGTTTCACTATGGAAACAAACAATTATTTGTGTTTTACAATGTTTACAAAATATTGTTATAACAAATGTTGGATTGTGTTGTTATTTGTGCGTGAATATTGTTTTCTTCTTAATGTGCTTCCAACATTGAGTAATCTCTTAGCTCAAAATTATCTGAAATAGTGCCTGTGTGTTAAAATATTTGGTTTCAAAAGTTTGTTAACATTTCAAAACCAAAAGTAGATAAAACAGGACTGTTGCCGCACACTATCAGACTCTGTTTTCTCATATATTGGGTATATATTTATATGTTATTGACTTTTAAACAGTGTAAATAAGATTATGTTTTGTGCACATATGTCTTCTAATTACTGCATTCATAACTTTTTATCTAATATACGGGGAAAAACAGTCTTTAATAAGGCCTTGATGGTGAGCGACCTTTGTCCTCGGTTGCTTACTTTCGCTTCTGATATGTAAACAAACTTTGAAATTTAAGATTTTAACATAAACACTATCTCAGTTTAATGTCTTACTAACATATTGTTCAGACAACATTTAAAGTTGTTAAATATTACTTTGCAAGAAATGACAACAGAACGTCTGACCGGATCTTATGGCTAATCACAGGGAACTTTCTATTGGCATAGCTAAGTGATTGATACCTTTGCTCACAAAACAGCGACGTTTTGCGCTATTTTTTTTAGAATGTTGAGTAGCATTATTAAATAATATGTTATCATGTTTTATACAATTTTTTTGTTTGTAAATGTGATCATGTTATCGCAGTGTTATATTAGGGATTCTACATAACAGGGATTTGTAACGAAGTTTATTTATCTATTTATTGGAGTTAACGCCGTTTTGACGATTTTAGGTCATTTACAGCGTCCAGCGCACCTAACCTTGCTTTCCTGGACCATTGTCTATAACCAGTACTCACCTACCCTTCCACAAGGCTGGAAGCTTCTCCTTAATAATGGTGAAAAAAATTGACATTATTCTCAAATTTTCATGGAGGGGTATAACCTCCCCGAGTGGGATTCGAACCCATACCTACCCTTCCACAAGGCCGGAAACTTCTCCATATTATCTAGTGAATGGAGGAAAATCGACATTTTTGTCAAATTGTCATGGAAGGGTATACCCTTCCCGCGTAGGATTCGAACCCGCACCCCTCGGGCACGAGTATCCAATTCCGTTGTAACGAAGTGCTTTTTTTAAATTTTCTCGGTCGTCACTGTCAATAACTAGCTGAAGCAGGCTGTGCAAACTATTCCAGAATTTAAAAACTTGATTTATGTTTTTGTTCATGTCTTCCATGCAACTTGTAAATGTTTCTGAGATTTTTGACAAAAAGCAATTGTGATAGAAAATATGACTTTAGGTGATGTAAAATAGGGCTAAAAATGGCAGATCGGCGGGAAAATGCATTATTTTGTGAAACAGTCTGTGGGCGTAATTTACCTCAAAATCATCCAGAAACACATTTTTCCTAACAATAATGTCATTTTGAATGGTACTGGTAACAAAAATGCATCTGGATATTTTTATTAAAACTTGTTTACCGTATTGGCCGTAATAATAATGACGAGAGTGAAATTCGATGAAAATCTATTACATTTACTTATCGTTACAAATCCCTGTTATATAAAATCCCTGGTTATATTCAATTCAAAATGTCCACTTTTTACTCGTATTTGCCCGTATGAATTACAGATAGCATTAAAATAGGATTGAACGAAGGGTATTTTTGTTAGCATACAACCGGTGGCTTAGGGCCCCGTTACACCAAACCAGTTCGCAGAACGTTCGACCCCGTCCTAAAAATATCGCGAAACTGGTTGTGAACGAGCTAGGACGTGCCGTATATACCCCCGTTACACCAAACTCGTTCTCACTACGTTCTGAAAAAATTGGACCGAACGAGCTCCAAGTGTGTGCAAACGGACTGGACGTAGTTCCAACTTTCTACGGTCTGTGTTTAAACGTTATGGACGAGCTAGGAAGTTCCGAACCAGTTTGCAACACGTTTACACAGAGTTCCTAAAGTTTGCAGTAGGTTCTCGGTACGTTCTACTCGTTTTTAGTAAGTCTATTGCGTTCGTATGCAGATCGTACCACGTCCATAACGTCTACAATACGATCTGATAAGGTTTGGTATAAATACAGACCATTTTTCACCTAGTTATTATCTGGGCCCAAGCTCTTAGCCTAGAACCATGGAAGTCGTTAATGCTTTGAATGTTGGCTTTGTACTCTTTTTTTATAGAAGCGCAGCAAGAATACAATTACAAGGTAGAAAAGAAACACCCTCTTTTTTATTGACTGGCCCAGGAGGCTTAGTATCTTGTGGCTTATATTGATGCTGGTCTTCACGAGCTTCACATGTGCAGGTGATTTTGGATCGTTTGGAAGCGATTGTCTTAACACTCACCGTCTGTCTGGTTCTGCTCTTTTTTGAGGCTCGATGGTCACAGTGATGCTTGGCGAATTGTGTCCCTAAAGGTTGAAGCGCGGAGCGAGAATGAAAACGGGAAGAAACGTCCTGGATATTTATAGCACATCGGGTCAGAACGTGACTTTATTTCGTTCAAAACGCACTAAGATTGAGATAAGAACGTACTTAGAACGAGTTGAACTGTCTTTAACGGGATGGTCAAGTGTAAAGGAGCTTAGAAGAACTAGTTATGAACGGGTTAAAACTGACTACGAATGGGTTTGGACTAGTTTGAGACGGTGTCTAGTGACGAGAACGAGCAATTTTACCTGGCTACAGACGGGATGGAAACGAAATACACGCAACGGGAACTGGTTCTGAACGAACTATGATCGTATAACTGATATTTTTCAACTTAAACGGCACGTTCTAACTCGTTCACAACCAGTTTCGTGATATTTTTAAGACGGGGTCGAACGTTCTGAGAACTAGTTTGGTGTAACGGGGTCCTTACTATTGACCATCCCGTTTAAGACAGAACTACTCGTTCTTAGAACGTTCCCATCTCGTTCTAAGAGCGTACTGAACGTAATAACATCACGTTCTGATCCGATTGCTATGAATATCCAGGACGTTTCTACCCGTTGGCATTCTTGTTCCACGGTATAAGCTGTGAGGACACAATTTGTCAAGCATCACTGTGACCACCATGCTTCAAAACAAAGAGCAGAGCCTGACAGGCGGCGCATGTTAAAACAATCGCTTCCAAAAATCACCTGCTTAGATGAAGCTTTTAAAGATCAGCCTCTAGTTAAGCCTAAGAATTCTGAGCCTCCTGAGCCAGTCAATGAAAATGAGGGTGTTGTGTCTCCTGCTCTTTCTAATGACTCAGACAGCTAGATTTCGGGATAAGATTTTGGGCAGAGTCAGAAGCCAGAAAAAAGAAGAAAACTAAGATATACACCCATCTCTTGGTGAGAAATGGTCTGTATTTAAACCAAACCTTGCCAGATCGTACTGTAGACGTTATTGTGTTGTACGAACTGCATACGAACGCAATAAACGTATTAAAAACGTGTAGAACGTGCCAAAAACCTACTGCGAACTTTAAGAACTACGTGTAAACGTGTTGCAAACTGGTTCAGAACTTTATAATTTGTTTTCATACATTAAGACGGGATAACAACGCATTATGGTCGTAATCAAGACGAGTTAAGTCTTTGTGCAAACGGAATGAACCGAGTTACAAACGGAACAGGTCGGTGTGTAAACGTACTGCAAATTGATGCCCGATCGAACTACGACAAGTCGCGTCTCGAGTACGATGCTAGTACGGCAATTTCGCTCGCAGTACGTCCATTCAGTTGCCAGTACGTTGCAACTAGTTGCAGAACGAGGTGCCCGCAGAAAATATTTGAGTCGACTCAAAGTTCTGAAACCCCATTCTCGTTCAACCCCGTCCGAGCTCGTTCATCACGTTCGTACAAAGACTGTAGCAAGTTGCTACTACGTCTATTCCGTTTTCACACAGTTGGAACTCGTTCGGTCCAATTTTTTTTTCAGAACGTAGTGAGAACGAGTTTGGTGTAACGGGGGTATTAAGTATCATCAAAATACACCTTAGCAAATGTAGCGAATAAACATCTAGGGGCATGCCGTCGACCCACTATTTTGTGCGTAACCTAAAAACGGCCTATATACGCGCCTGGTATGCTTGTTCTTGAATGTATATCAAAAACTGAATTTATGTAACTTTATACTCTTTTTTGATGTATTATACATATTGTACTTCATAATCAGCTAATGTCACTTGATTTATCTTTAAGAAAAATAGGTCGTCCACTAAACATATTTTCAATAAAGAGGTTATGTTATTGTTTCAACAGGTGCGTACTGCCACAGTGACTTGATGACGTGTTTAGCCAAACATAAATACTTGGACATTCGCTTAACAACGATTATTTTGCCTTGAAGAGGATAAAATAAAACTGTTTTATATATCAATTATTGAATTTTATGTCGAGATTCGGTGAGTAAACTGAGATTAATACTCTTTTGACCTAAAACCAGTTATGATAAATTGAGTGATACGGTTTGTCATATTTTTATCTAATATTTAATACTCCAACTTTCGATCTCAGTTTTGTTTTTTACAAAAGGCAATGTTCAGGAAGATTTCAAATGGACTATTTATTGTAATTCAATATACGGGCTAAAAATTTCTTTCTTGACCATAAAACTGTTTCAGTTAGATTTGTATGTGTTTTTTTTCTCCTTTCGACTAACAATTGTTATTTTCGGCTCCATGTATATACCGATATGCACTTGATTTACCTGAAATACATCAGCTATATCGAAATTCATCTAATATATAATTATTCAATTGGTATACAGCCATTTCCCAGGAATGGGTACCATTTTGGTATCCACGTTATAAACGATTATATACTTGTTGGTATTATCACTTGGAAATACAAAATAAAATTTTAATGCTAAATCAGGGCGGGTATTCACGTGGTTTTGCTTACGATAACATTGTGTCAACTTTAATGGCGGCGCCTATGAATTTATAGGTATTTGCTATTTTTTCTTCATTTGAATTTTCTATATAGCCCATGTTCCAGCGACATAAAAGCCAATTATAGTGGTGTATAACTTATCAATATGTTTTTTGTACTTTTCCTGATTACCTTGCAGAAAAAAATGAAGCGGCGATTTTTTTTTGTAAAAATTCGTGGTAACATGGGGTCACAAAATATACATTTACGTATTTAATTAACAACGCAATGTGTCTGTTTTGGAACGAAATTTGTTAAAACGTGTACCGCAATTATCAACTGAGCTAAATATGTAATCCAACATATGTAAATATTAGCTTTTTATGATTTTATATGAAAAAATAAGAATGATAACATTAGGTCACCAATCAATGAAATGGTAACATTGTGTTTCTGTTCTCAATAGATTGTCCTAAATGGTTATATGTTCAGCCTTTGCTTGTTTAGACTTTAGTCAAATATATGTCATGTATATACAATTTAACTAGTGTTAAATTTATGAAGATTTTGTCTCGTACACATTTTGTTATCACTGTACAATATTGATTTCTACATTTTCAGTAAGATTTCTCTGTTAGATATATGATTACATTTTATGTTCAACAAGCGTTTGAAATACCCGAGCAAAGTAGATTTCTCGGCTGATTGAAAATGAACCAAGTGCCTATGGACAGAAATGGAAAACAGAAAGGTTCACTTGGTGTTAGATGGGAGAATGCCGGAACGAAATACAGCAAAATGTTTCTTACCAAAATGATAGCTTTAGAATAATAACGTTTATATTGTCAAGATGACTTGACACAACTTTTTCTTCTCAACAAGTTTATATTGATATCAGATTTATAAAGCATTTAGCCAAAGTAACACTGTGACAAATTACAAAGTAAATAGTATATTTGACTTGTTTCATTTTTAACTGTTTTGTATGTATGTTTTTTACATCCAGTTCGATTGATTGGGTTTCAAGTCGTACATACATAAAAGTGACCAATAACTTTAGTCAGTTATTTTTCCCTAATAAAATCTGAAGCAACCCAATTGGTAAATAGGTCCTTACAGTTGGAATCCTGGGATTTATCATTGAAGTCCTATGGAAGGATATCAGTCTGGTTAATGAAGATATTTACAGAAATGGTGAAATTTAGATAGTTCTTTACCCTAAAAATACTAAGTTTGAATTTCAAACAAATTATGTATGTCAATCAATAATGCTGGTAAAATTGTAAAATCTGTGAAGACTATTCGCAATTTAGCTTTCTTGATGAAATTTTAAGCTGTAAAGATCACATCAAAACAAAAAGTAGAACTGCCATATTCAATTATTTACGTATCAATAGTATAAGACAATATTTGGATAAAGATGCAACAGAAACACTAGTCCTATCTTTGGTTATGTCCCACATTGATTACTGTAATCTGATCTTGTATGGAATCTCAAAATGTGATCTATGCAAATTTCAGAGAATTCAAAACATGTGTGCCAAACTAGTATCAAGGCTAAAAATCAGACAGTTCAAAAAATGCTTTGTACACACTGCACTGGTTACCAGACAAAGCGAGAATCAACTTTAAGATATACACTTTCATTTACAGCTGTTTTACTGGAACTGCGCCGACATATCTGAAGGAAATTCTCCAAAAGCCTGCACTAAGTAGAACTGGGCCCGTATTACAGAAACATCTTATCCTTATTTCTTTCCTTAAGGTGTATGTTTTCCCCTTAAAAGTATAGAAAAATCTTAAATTCTAAGGCTAAAGATAAATTGTATAACAGAAACTTCTTTCCTTAAGATTTTCCTTAAATAGCCCAATTTTCTCTATTTAACTATTTAAGGAAGCTAATAACCGACCTTAACTTTTTCCTAACCATCAAATGAAGGTTTTATAATGTAGGAAACAACATTTCTTGTATATATTTATCTATTTATGTTGTTTTTCTGCTTTAATAATGATTATATTGGTGTCTGAACACTATAAGAAACATTCTGAATTTCCCACATTATAGGTTTGAATACTCCATAATTTACAGTTTAATTTACCCTTGTTGAAACTATCATGCCTCTTCTACTCCTCTTTGTCTTACAATCAAGCTCAAATAGTAAGTTAAATTAGTAAGTCCCCTGCTTAATTGATAGCACACAAGTCTGATAAGAATTAGAATGACTTTAGTAAAGGAATTCCTTAAGATGTTTCTGTGATAACACTTACGATTTTCCTTATCCTTTTCCTTGGCTAAGGTGAAAATTTAAGGATAAGGAAAAAGATAAAATAAATCTTAAGCTGTTTCTGTAATACGGGCCCTGGTCTAAGATCATCAAAATCCAAAGACCTCAATTTTGTGGTACCAATAAATAAGAAAAAAATCAGTGACAGAAGGTTTAGTACAGTGAGTCCCGACGGCATTACTGCTTAAAAATATGGATCATTTAAAGGTAATGTTTCGACACCCTTGGGGTGTATTAAGAGCCCTTTAAAGGTGATGTTTCGACACCTTTAGGAAAATGTCTGGTTAACATTGGCGTTATGTTACACTGTTCATAGAACAAGAATAAAGTGTACATACAACATGTATTTAAGGCGGAGGGTTTTACTTATTCATTATTGTTAATATTTCTCTTTTTGTACAACGCCATTGAATATGTGAAATAAAAATATGCGTTTAATCAAACGAAGACGTTTAAGTTTTAGAATTATCATAAATCTACCTAGCTTAAATATTGATTGTAGTTTCGTTTCAATGTTTAAAAGTTTCTTTATGACACCTATAAAACGTCTCATGATAATACGACCAACCACTAAGAAAAATTTTGCGCTTCGTGTCTTATCTTTATTGAATTAAGAATATCCCTACAAAACGTTATATACTTGAAGTATAAAATATATTTAAATATTCTCTACTTTGAACGCGTATTTTACGCCCTCTGTAGTGGTTATCAGTTGTTAGTTCTAAATTTGATGAATATATCGTTTTCCAACTTTTATAATTGCTTCAGTTGTTTATGTATCACTATTTACATTTCTGCCCTACTTAATTTAAAATCATTGGTAGGAGGGAGAATGACCGTAGAAATAATTTCAAGACCAAACTCCACGAAAGTATGCCCCGCCAGGGACAGATATAATTCTATATATCGTTCTGTTTCACATTGATTACATATTTTGAAAAATCAATTTATTTTAGGTTTATAGAAAAATATGTAAATTGTCTTTTCTTTGGGAAGAATTTAAGACATTAGTATAATTCATCTAAACACGTATCATGTGTTAATTGGTTTATTTAAATATTAAGTTCAGACAAGAAATTTACATAAGTATATACATGTATTACTTAAATCTTATGGATTTTTTTGTGTTAATATTTAAAGTTTATTAAAAATATATTTTTGATACTCATATATTATCCGAATGGTTAGGTATCGCCTGGTACTCAGGTGTGTAAGGGACAAAATATGGTCGAATTGTGCAAATTGTGATAAAAGCACCAAACTTTCAGGAAATCAACTTTAAGGTGTTAACTTCAGAAAAAAGCCAGGAGACAACCATGAGAGGCCCTGTGAACAAAAATATAAGGGCTTAAGGGGGTTACCCGTAACAATTGATATTATTGCATAGTACTGTGTAAAAATCTTTAATTTATATATCAACTGAATGTATTAAATTTCGTTTGCTCAAGATGAGAACAAATATGTCAGTTGATGTTTTTGAATATTTAGCATGATAATTATAATCGTTATTGAGGCCCCATAAAGGGATTTTATGGTTAACAAATAGTAAAAGACCACTAACAACCAGTACAGTATTTATTTTTATTTTTTCACATTTTAAAGCATTTTAAATGGGTAATTTTGCGTGGCTAGATGTGGTGTCTTTTCATTTAAATAAATTGCAAAACCAAGTATGATCAAAAGAGGCCAAAACAAGGGGAAACTTATGAAAAAATATTGAATATCTAATTTGCTGTACTGATTACATAGAATTCAGAAATTGTATCAGTAACATTTAATCTATAATGTACAGTTCAAATAACATAATGATGAAACTTTTTTATTCTTTATATCATTTTGAGTGATGCACCTCAGAAAACCCCAAGGAGACAACCATGAGAGGCCCTACTAACAAAATTGTGAGGCCATGAAAGGGGTCACCCATTACAAGTATAAGCAGTGCATAGTTTAGTGTAAATATTTATCTATCAAATAATTAAAATAATTTTCTTCACTCATGATGAGTACAATCATGTCAGAAACTTTTTTTCAAATTCAACATGATACAATGAATTGTAATTGAGGTCTAGGTAAGGGTTTTTAAGAAAACAAAACACAAAAAACTATAAATAACCAGTGAAATTACTATTCTCGTTTTGTTTTAAGTTATTACTTAAAGTATTTTGAATGAGTAATTTTGTGTGGTTAGCTATCATGTTCTTTTTTTAGAAATAATTTACAAAACAAAGTATGATCTCATGAGGCCAAACCAAGGGGGAATTTATATAAATTTTGAATACGTGTATATAATTTTCTGTATTGGTTATATAAGATTCTAGTGTTAATAGGACTGGAGACAAAGATTTATCTAAACATTTATCAAATAAAGCACATTATAATACGATAATTAAGTTATTTGTTTATTTGATTTTGCTTCTTCAAAAAATTAATGAGATCTATCAAGCATGTTTGTATTAATCTATTGAGAGGCCCCTCTTGGAAAATTTGAATGTGAAAAATGAAAAAAACATGTCCAAAAATAAAAACCAAAATCCAATCACATTTTAAATCTAATTACTAAGCAAAAGCGTCAATTACTTGCAACGATGAACAAAGAGACCCTGCACGGAGAAAATAGAAGTGGTCCCACTTGAGCTAACGTACTTACAACAGTGAAACATGTATGATACATAACATACATGTATATTGTTCTGCTATGGAATTAATAGAGTTTAACTTTAGTTTTAGTTATATTTGAAATATATATAATGTAATTTATCAAATTGATTTGGGTAAAAATGATAAGGCCTTTAACCTTATACTGACCAACCCAGTTACTCCTGAATCGAATTTTGGCTTCTACTTTCAGACGACCAAGTAAGAAATAAATTGGCCAATTTGCATTGCTGTCCGTCAATCAATCATGAAAATCGTATATTGAAATAGCCCTATCGCTGAGGTTTACTAAAAGGCCCTTATTTTGATGTTAATCAGTTTCGTTTAATTTTTCATCTTTTGCTCTTTTATTATGAATGCAACCACAGTTTCAAAAAACTAATTCTAGCATCTATCCAACCAAGTCATGCATGTTTTATAATGTAATAATATATGTTGCAAAGGCGATAACAAACAACCATAATTTGATAATATATACCATGTAGTATTACTCAAGTTGGCCATACCATGTGACAAATGCTAATGACTGAGATTTAAGAAACATATAGACTGGATAAACCACCAGTGTTACTAAGTAACTTCCTTTAGATTTGATATCATGGTTCTCAGTAGGGAAGAGTAAGCATAAACAAGTTTCCGACGGATCTTGAACACATGTTCACTATTCTTGCAATTCATATTGCTGATTTCACTGGGGTTATTCATTTTATGGATTCTTGACAAGCTTGACGGTCTATGAAAGCTATATAATGTATAACCCGCTTGATAGACAAGGTGAACAGTGTATGGACGTACTCCACATTATCATACTTTTAATAGAACCATTTATTGTAGACGTATGTTATGTATGAATGTTTAAAAGTCAACTGACGATTTAGCTGTGGCAGTGATCATGAAATTTGGATATGACAGACATTTCCATAACAGTATTACAATAAATAAAATTAAGATATTTTAAAACTCGTCTGCAAATGAAGTTAAACTCCCGTTTTTATGCCGGAAGATGTAATCCTAGAGGTAATTCTTCAACTAAAGATATTTTTGAGTAATGATAAAACTTGTGAATATTTCTTTTATTTTATAAGGTTTACAAACATAATTATGTACGGTAAGTGCGCTTAACATGATTTCACAAAATGCTCTTAATCTCTTACACTCGCTTAGAGATAGAAAGGTCTAAGACTGTAACCCATTCAGGGTCAATGTTAATTTCTTTATGCAAGCCATGTGTCTGCTTTTCTTCAATCTACTCAGCTGTAAAACGGCACCTTTCCTGGTTATGTCATTCCCTTTGCCACATTGACTTCCTACTAAATGAAGTGAAAGTTTCGTCAAGTAGATTGATATATATACAGAAAAGTGTACTAGTACCTATGATAAGGGATAATAGCCAGTCAGTGAGCATTTGAAAAGATGGATTCTAGACTACAAAATGCTATAATTTTAACCATGTTTAGTTGAATAGTCAAATCAATTTTACCAATCTTTATGAAGAAATGTCGTGCTTTTGGGGATGGTTATATTTGATACATGTATATAAGAAGGGCCTCTTAAATTGTGCAAAATATGATAAAAGCACCAAATTTGGCATAGAGGTACTTTGAGTCATACTGACCAATATTAGCCCAGGAGACAATCATGAGGGGTCTTGTATCTTGCCTAAATGGGGCCCCGAAAGGGGCACATAAATAGGCACATAGTTTTAAAATTATCATCTCTATAAATATTTAAGATGGTTATTAAAATATATGTATTATGATTTTATATGCCTAAGAAAGTATATTGTACACTCAAAAATAGCTTTTTGTCAGTTTATTTGCAGTTGAGGCCCGGCATCTGCTTTGAACTTGTCATAAGGCCCTAAATTATGCATAATGTAATAATATAATAACTAAGCCTTCAATAATTAATTTATGTAGATACACCAGAATCAGCATGCGGTACCATTGTATGAAACACATTAGGCCCGAATGGGTTCATGTTTGAACTCGAAATAAATTAATACCAAGTAAGCCAATATACACTTTATTCAATTTAAACTGATAAATAAACTTACTATTTAAGATACGTACATTCAAAATGACGATTTTAAGTAATAATACTTATTTCTAAAAGTTGAGGCCCTTACTGGGGTAATTTCATAACGTGAAGCTTAAATAAGTGTAAAAAAGGTCTAACCATTTTTTTTTAATTTTTTTTACAAGTGTGTTACATTTCAACAGTTCATATAACAATTTGATAAGGTTAAACGGTACCCAATTAATCATAATTGAACATGGGTGATTATTATATTCATTACCGTTTTAGGCCTGTGTTACGAGAGACTATACGAACTGTTTTCGTCCTTAATTTAACAAAATCATATTTCTGTTACGTATTGAGAGTTTTGATAATATAACATCCTACACGCACCCACGCCTTAGATACATTTTAAGTTCTAAAACAGTATGTGATTAATGTTTTAATACAAGTCTAATATCACCATTTTACAAAATAAAATAGTCCTGTAAGAGACTATGCATTACACCGACATCATACCCTTGAAGCTCGGAGTAATAATGAAACAAATATGTACATGTGTGTACTGTGTTTGATGTACAGACCACATGTAATTTTAAACAGACTTTATCATTGATAAATATCTAACAATAAAACAATTAGTATATTAGATATTATAGAGAGCACAATTGAAGAGGCCCTTCTTATATACATGTATCAAATATAACCATCCCCAAAAGCACGACATTTCTTCATAAAGATTGGTAAAATTGATTTGACTATTCAACTAAACATGGTTAAAATTATAGCATTTTGTAGTCTAGAATCCATCTTTTCAAATGCTCACTGACTGGCTATTATCCCTAATCATAGGTACTAGTACACTTTTCTGTATATATCAATCTACTTGACGAAACTTTCACTTCATTTGGTAGGAAGTCAATGTGGCAAAGGGAATGACATAACCAGGAAAGGTGCCGTTTTACAGCTGAGTAGATTGAAGAAAAGCAGACACATGGCTTGCATAAAGAAATTAACATTGACCCTGAATGGGTTACAGTCTTAGACCTTTCTATCTCTAAGCGAGTGTAAGAGATTAAGAGCATTTTGTGAAATCATGTTAAGCGCACTTACCGTACATAATTATGTTTGTAAACCTTATAAAATAAAAGAAATATTCACAAGTTTTATCATTACTCAAAAATATCTTTAGTAGAAGAATTACCTCTAGGATTACATCTTCCGGCATAAAAACGGGAGTATAACTTCATTTGAAGACGAGTTTTAAAATGTCTTAATTTTATTTATTGTAATACTGTTATGGAAATGTCTGCCATATCCAAATTTCATGATCACTGCCACAGCTAAATCGTCAGTTGACTTTTAAACATTCATACATAACATACGTCTACAATAAATGGTTCTATTAAAAGTATGATAATGTGGAGTACGTCCATACACTGTTCACCTTGTCTATCAAGCGGGTTATACATTATATAGCTTTCATAGACCGTCAAGCTTGTCAAGAATCCATAAAATGAATAACCCAAGTGAAATCAACAATATGAATTGCAAGAATAGTGAACATGTGTTCAAGATCCGTCGGAAACTTGTTTATGCTTACTCTTCCCTACTGAGTACCATGATATCAAATCTAAAGGAAGTTACTTAGTAACACTGGTGGTTTATCCAGTCTATATGTTTCTTAAATCTCAGTCATTAGCATTTGTCACATGGTATGGCCAACTTGAGTAATACTACATGGTATATATTATCAAATTATGGTTGTTTGTTATCGCCTTTGCAACATATATTATTACATTATAAAACATGCATGACTTGGTTGGATAGATGCTAGAATTAGTTTTTTGAAACTGTGGTTGCATTCATAATAAAAGAGCAAAAGATGAAAAATCAAACGAAACTGATTAACATCAAAATAAGGGCCTTTTACTAAACCTCAGCGATAGGGCTATTTCAATATACGATTTTCATGATTGATTGACGGACAGCAATGCAAATTGGCCAATTTATTTCTTACTTGGTTGTCTGAAAGTAGAAGCCAAAATTCGATTCAGGAGTAACTGGGTTGGTCAGTATAAGGTTAAAGGCCTTATCATTTTTACCCAAATCAATTTGATAAATTACATTATATATATTTCAAATATAACTAAAACTAAAGTTAAACTCTATTAATTCCATAGCAGAACAATATACATGTATGTTATGTATCATACATGTTTCACTGTTGTAAGTACGTTAGCTCAAGTGGGACCACTTCTATTTTCTCCGTGCAGGGTCTCTTTGTTCATCGTTGCAAGTAATTGACGCTTTTGCTTAGTAATTAGATTTAAAATGTGATTGAATTTTGGTTTTTATTTTTTGGACATGGTTTTTTCATTTTTCACATTCAAATTTTCCAAGAGGGGCCTCTCAATAGATTAATACAAACATGCTTGATAGATCTCATTAATTTTTTGAAGAAGCAAAATCAAATAAACAAATAACTTAATTATCGTATTATAATGTGCTTTATTTGATAAATGTTTAGATAAATCTTTGTCTCCAGTCCTATTAACACTAGAATCTTATATAACCAATACAGAAAATTATATACACGTATTCAAAATTTATATAAATTCCCCCTTGGTTTGGCCTCATGAGATCATACTTTGTTTTGTAAATTATTTCTAAAAAAAGAACATGATAGCTAACCACACAAAATTACTCATTCAAAATACTTTAAGTAATAACTTAAAACAAAACGAGAATAGTAATTTCACTGGTTATTTATAGTTTTTTGTGTTTTGTTTTCTTAAAAACCCTTACCTAGACCTCAATTACAATTCATTGTATCATGTTGAATTTGAAAAAAAGTTTCTGACATGATTGTACTCATCATGAGTGAAGAAAATTATTTTAATTATTTGATAGATAAATATTTACACTAAACTATGCACTGCTTATACTTGTAATGGGTGACCCCTTTCATGGCCCCACAATTTTGTTAGTAGGGCCTCTCATGGTTGTCTCCTTGGGGTTTTCTGAGGTGCATCACTCAAAATGATATAAAGAATAAAAAAGTTTCATCATTATGTTATTTGAACTGTACATTATAGATTAAATGTTACTGATACAATTTCTGAATTCTATGTAATCAGTACAGCAAATTAGATATTCAATATTTTTTCATAAGTTTCCCCTTGTTTTGGCCTCTTTTGATCTTGGTTTTGCAATTTATTGAAATGAAAAGACACCACATCTAGCCACGCAAAATTACCCATTTAAAATGCTTTAAAATGTGAAAAAATAAAAATAAATACTGTACTGGTTGTTAGTGGTCTTTTACTATTTGTTAACCATAAAATCCCTTTATGGGGCCTCAATAACGATTATAATTATCATGCTAAATATTCAAAAACATCAACTGACATATTTGTTCTCATCTTGAGCAAACGAAATTTAATACATTCAGTTGATATATAAATTAAGGATTTTTACACAGTACTATGCAATAATATCAATTGTTACGGGTAACCCCCTTAAGCCCTCATATTTTTGTTCACAGGGCCTCTCATGGTTGTCTCCTGGCTTTTTTCTGAAGTTCACACCTTAAAGTTGATTTCCTGAAAGTTTGGTGCTTTTATCACAATTTGCACAATTCGACCATATTTTGTCCCTTACACACCTGAGTATTAAGATACGAAAGAACACATCTCTAACATTTCGGTCTTATTTAAAATGTTTTTTCAGATAGCAATGCTGAACAAGTAATAAAATAGTATTATGAATGAAGTCAATACATTGTGACAGAATCATGATGACAAATTACAAGAACATAAACAGTATAATGATGGAAACTGTTGGAGTGGTTGTCTTCATACGTCTTTTATTATTGATTGCCGGTGTAGAACCAAACCCAGGACCTACTGGTAAAACTGTATTATTTAAACAATAAAATTAAACAACAAATGTATGTGCCCTGTTAGTGTATTAAAACTGAAAACCCAGTGATTTTGAAGTATTTGTTTGGGCTTCCAATCTAAATAGGATTGCCAATGTTAAAGGCAAGTTCTTATATAAGTACAAAGTGTTTAATAAACATGTAACTATATTAAATATAGCTGTTATTTATAAATTAAGATGCATGAAGGCATTGGGTTCCTTTGCCCTATAGAGGCCTTGCTTCGGAGAGGAGCTTATACTCATTTGCAGTACATGTCCTTTTTCTGTGTTTGCGTCTTAATTAAAAAATCCCATTACCCATTGAATATTGATAATACTGGACACAAACAATCATTATCACGAACCAATATGTCGCGTGTAAGACCAAGACTGGTTACTCAAAAGTCAAGGTCATATAAAATTCCAATTGCCTTGATGTTTGTTTGTGTTGTCGTGTTAAAACAAAATGTTAAAAATTAAAACCTTATCCCCCTCTTTGTATTACGAATGTGTAATGGGTCTTAATTAATTAATGTAAATAAGGCATTGTTCAAATCTTCACTTTCATCAATCGATATGACACATGCGAGGGCCTGACTTGTAGAACCAAGGTCTATGAAAAATTAATGCATATCATAAACTTGTCCATCTTATTTTGTGTCTCTGATCTTTTAAAAGAATTTGAATGCAGCAATGCATTTACAACGTTTTATTGTGCATTTTGCTGCTTACCTTATTACCATTATGTTGTTTTATGTGAACCCTAGTTACTATTTATGATTTAAGACTTCCTTTATTTTACAGATAAATTGGTATTGATGTTTCGGTATCAATTTCTTTTAATTGATGTAGGAACAACCCTATTAAGAAAGTTATTTGATAATAAAGTAGGTAATGATCTCATGACTTATTTAAAGACATATCCTAAATGTGCAAAAACCCTGAAAGTTCTGCTTGACAAAGACATTATAACCGGTGATCAGAAAAAGTTTCTTCCCCCAGAAGACAAAAATCCTGATACATCAAACTTCGACATCACCCTCCTAACATGCTTACTGAGGAACATATGTGGGTTGAAACAACATCAAGATCCTGTGTGGCAAAACCCAGTCAACGGGGATTTGTCAATAGAAGCTGACATAACCAGGCTAAAAAACTGCAGAAATTATGTGAGTACGATTTACTTCTTCAGAAGCGCGTTTAACGCTGAGTTCCTAAGTCGTGATTGCCTTCGAAGAGATTTTTCATGGCATATATTACTTCATGGGCCAAGTGACCTAGGTCTGCCTTCAGGGAGTTAGTTCGCCGCGATATAGATACCAACACAAAGCAACATTATTTGACAAAATCTCTACGTGTTTAATTATTTTTTTCACTGCTCGTGATGTCCAAGTTTTAAATGACAGAAGCAGATGTTCAAAATATAATCTAGTTTTAAGGCTTTCTATAACCACACTATAGAATTATATTTTCGTGTTGATTGTGTGGTACCCGGGTATATAGCCAATTTGAAGCTTGGCAGGATTTCAAATCTAGTGTTAAAATTGGTAATGGGTCCAAATCTCACCAAATATACATTGCCATTATAACATGACTGTAACATGTAAATTTTCCCTTATATTAAGAAATACGGAAAAACGTTGCTATCCTTGTGGAAGGGTATGTGCATGTTGGTTTATACAAGGTTTTGATTTCCGGGAAAGCTAGGTTAGGTGCGCTGGCCACCGTCAAATAATATAAGTTGTACAAACACAACGTTTTACCAAATATCAAGCGAATGTGTGGTTATGATTTAACTTTTTAAGAAAGTCTAAAATCGAGTTAAATTATTAACATTAATTTGAATCCACCGTCGAAGTATAATGTATAGACTTTACGTGTACAATGAATGATAAAAGCTGTTTATAGACTTTAGTTCGAATTTTCAAATTATACTTATTGTTAAGCAGATTTTTTTTAATAATGAACTAATATAATATAATATTTTATTGTAGGTCGTACATAAAGGTACAGTTTATATTTCTAAATCAGACTTTAAACTTAAATGGTCTGAACTTTGCCAGGTAAAATATACATCTATTGTTTTAAATTCTTTATAATCTGTAACAGACATTAAGTGTATAGAAAATTACCGAAAACTGAAAACATTAAGTTTTTGATTATAAAGTGCTGTGCTGATGTAAATGGAAATGTTGTTTTGCTCGTTATATGAATATTTTAAAATTTATGAGTAATGTAAACTTACTTATTATTTTAAATATATATACATTTAGATTTTTAGTATCATTCAAATATTTCAGATAGAATGGTAGTCAGAGATTTAATATCTTAACAAACATTGTATTTTCTTTATTGCTATTTCTAGTGGATCATTTTAACTTGCCTGTAGAAATTCCTATATAATAATATCTTTCTTCAGATCCTACACAGATTAAATAAATTGTGTGGTATTCCTAACTTATCTGAGATGATTGATGATATTGATATCAAACCAATTGATGAACAATTAGAACAACAACATGATGATCTTCTTAAAGCGTGGTATTCAGCAGAAAGTATGTTTGAAAAAGTAATTGTTGACATGGAAATGAGTCACTCTGAATTAAATGATAGACTGTCTAAAATCGAACAAAGGATGGAAGACAAACAACAAAAAGATCACACTCAACAGGTACAAACCAAAAGAAGATTAGATGATTCTGAACAGCCTTCTTGTTCAAACAAACGAACTAAATCCGATACTTATGATGGTGAGCATTAAACTAACTTTTTTTTATTTTTTTGCATTTTAAATACAAGTATATAATGGGAAAATAATTAGTCACTTCACCAAGAATTTATATCACTGTACTGTGAACATTAATTGTTGTTTACAGTACTAAAGTTCAGCGTTTTGGAAATAACTATTGAAGGTTAAAGTTTTATACACTATAGAGATGTGTTATAAATTTGACTACAATGTAAACTACTTTCTGTTTGAATTTGTACTCTTAGCCAATGACCTTATATTAATTTTTTTACATAAGCATATGATTACACTTAACAATCTATATAACATGACCATGACGTTTTTGTTTGTAGAACTATATAAATATTAGATAAACCTTTCTGTTAAGGGTGTAAGGGGTTTCACTTTCATTGCTATCCAATCTGAATCAGGGCTGCGTTCAGTTAGCAGTTAGCGTTAGCCAAACACAGTTATTGATATGAACGGTTAATTGAACGACCAGTTGAATTGCGAACGTTTAAAGATGGCGGGCAAGAGAGTCGTTACTTCTATTTTATTAGAACAATTCGGAGAGGATGACTTGTTTACTTGTTTTATGTATATGTATTGATCTAAATCAACGAGAGTATTAGTGCCGACTTCGTTAGACCTAACCCAGAATTTAAATTTATGGGTTTTTCCGTCCGTGCACAGACGGTACAAACAAAGTTGCCTAAACATTATTGCTAAACAGCACGAACTATGGATTTAATACTACTGTTCTTTTTTACACGCGTTTTCATTGAAACAATGAAAGTTTGTTCGTACCGGATGGGAAAACCCAAATATTTGAATTTCGGATACAGTCTATTCGCTATGGCAGTTACTATTTTGCAAAATGTATTGGAACTATATTGTTTCAGGTTGTTTCATATTCGCGTACTATATACTAAAACCGTTAGCTGTTGGCCTTAAACGTTTTCTGCTAACAGGCCGTTCAATTATTACTGTTAGCGAACGTTACAGAACGTTACAGAACGTTCGCGGTAACTGAACGCAGGGATGTTGTCAAAACATTTACGTAATTGATTTTGTGGTCTCTATTGACCTACCTTAAGAAATATGACCGCTTAATTAAAGTGTATACGTCTATAACTGACAGAACAAGTATCATAAATGTTAAAAAGCATAATAATATATTGGACACATGACTACAGCACAAATACAATTTGAAAAATACATGTTCGTGAATTAATACTAATAGTTGATCACCAAATTTTTATTTATTGTTTGCTAACCGAAAATTAATGTAATTTTCACCGCGGAATTTAACAATATTACGCGTATGCTTTATTTAACACAGGAACGAAATATCCATGAAAACTATAATTGTCTTCGTGTTATTACTTTGTTAAATTAAAAAGAAATGTGTGGAAACTGCTAATTTGTTCATAATGCCAATAATTTCGTCAATTTCCATAATCGTTCGACAATTTTCGTTTTGTTAGTTGCTTACAAATTTAACCCTAACAAACATAAAATATTTTCTACCAAAATTCAGAGCAATTTTGACAATTTATCTTACGATTGAGGTCTTCATGAATTACTGTAACATTATACACATTCAATATGATTGTTATTTTGTCGATTGGATAGTTAAAACATATGGACGTGTACCTTTTATTTTTTTTTATTTCATCAAAATGAAAAAATACTATCTGATAATAGAAATAATATTTAGAAATAACATTGCTCAGATTTTAACGTAAATGGTAGATATAGTATATCTTTAATGTTCTTAAACATTTCAAATATGTGCATGTTTTAAGCACTGACTTTACAATTTTCTTACAGAACTTTGCACGTTCATGTATTCATCAAACTGTGTAAATTGATGATTCAGTCGTTTTTGGTCCTAAGTGAACGATGTCCTTTATTAAACCTTTGTTCAATATTGTTCACGAGGATTAGAAAATTCCGTGATAAATTGTTTCATAGATAAAATAGATTTACTCCATATCTCACATAACATTCCTATACAAAACTTTAATAATGATTAGATAGTATAGTCTTCTTGCTGAGCACTGGAATTTATTTTGTATAAAAACTCTGATAAAGTACCAGTAAAATGGAATCAGTTAATGTTGATGTATCCATAGATGCAAATTCATAGCATGCTATATTTTAAATGTGCATATATGAATAATACCATTTGCAATCATTTGTTTGTTTTGTTTTTTACGGCGCACCAACACAGCAAGGTCATGTCGCGCCGAATTTGCAATCAGATGTTTTGTAAATCGTCGATACTCCTATTGGATATATGCATGCTTAAATTCTTTATAAAGAAACATATTACATTGTATTACATATTATATAAAATACATTATAGCTCTCTTCAAGATAATTAACTTACTTTAACTAAATTTCAATTTAAGATAATTATTTTAATAGAAGGCTTTGGAAAAAGTACGGCTTGGTGTTTATTTATATCTTTGTGGATAATTTTCCATTATTCCGCGGCCAATGCTCTTGAAGTACGTCACAAAAGCCAAGAATATAACTTGCGATCTAGAACAAATTTGATATTTGCTGCATGCTCACTAAGGAATCACTGAGGAAAACCACTTCTTCCCAAAAAGGACCTACTCCATGTAAATGATATGCGTCGTAACATATGTATTTGTTTGCAATGTTTTTTTTGTTAACCTATAATTATGATAATTTAAAACTATTTCTGTATCGCTCATAATTCCTGAAATTTATTACTCCAGTGTTTATTTTCAGACATAAAGGAACGTCTAAAGAAGTCATATGAGACTGATTTTAGTTCTGTGTGTGTTACCCCACTTTACAGTGAGGACGATCGTTTGGATATGTTAGCCATTTATACTCGACCCAAAATGGAACATGTACCATATCACAAATCTAAACAAAGTAAAGGTAACTATGAAATATCATCATATGAACAAGTATTTTGTAAAGAAAATACCAAATTCAGAAATGTATTTATTACTGGAGATGCAGGTATGGGAAAAACAACTTTCGGTCAGTTTATGTCATTAATATGGAGTAAGAATATAGCTGATATTGGCAGCGATGAAGACATTCAAAATGATGCTAAATTTATGGCCAACTTTGAGTTTGTATTTTACATTTTACTGAAAGAAACTGATCGTGAAGATGTTGTTAGTATGATCATTGATAAATACTTTAATACTTCATCTAAAGATGAGTTCGAAGAAAAGATAAAAAACATTGAACAAATTCTTCGAACCAAAAACAGTCTTGTAATCTTAGATGGTTTGGATGAATGGAGACCAGACAACAGAGGTCATAGAAAACTCACTTTACCAAGAAAAGTCACATCTGACAGTTGTACATTTCTTACAACATGTAGACCCTACAGAATTGAAACTGTCCGACTGTCAGAAATGGACGTTGATCATCAAGTTAAGATAACAGGGTTTGATGCTGAACAGTACATAAGAGAAGTAATAGTTTATATAAATAGATCACAAGACACCAATAAGCTAGCCGATGACTTTTTTAAACAGATACTAAATTGTGGAATGAATGAACAATTGCAGATTCCATTAATTGCATCTCAATTGATAGTTGTCTGGTTCAAGTATGAGATGGAAAATATGAGCAAAGCTATGATATATGGTAGCATTGTAGAAATGTTGTTTGATCGAGCAATTGAAAATGAAATAAAATTTCCTTCAATGGCATCGGCTGAAGTACACTTTCCAGAGTCATTTTCTAAATTTACTTACTTACGAAAGTATGGATGTGTATTAGAAGAAGTGTGCTTGTTATCATATCAGTTGTTGTTTAACCCAAATTTCAAGAATCCTAGCCTTGTTTTTACAAAAAAACAACTTATGGCCGAGCCTTTTAACATTAGCTCAGGGAAACTTGATTTCCTATGTCAGCTAGGCATTATATCCAAAAACAAGGTAATTGGAAATTTTGGTGATCAGGAACTTATGTTATCATTTTTACACATGAGCTACCTTGAATTTCTTGCTGCATTATTTGTAACATTATTTGACAAAAATGGCTTATTTCCAGAAGCAGTGAAGAAAATAGCGATTGATGATATGGATGGGTTTAGAAATTTTCTCATCTTACTGTCAGGAATTTCTCCAAAGATGACAAATTTATTTTTTGATACCTTTTACTTGGAAAGAAAAGATGAACTTGATTTATTGCGCAGAAAATTATTAGTCACTCTTGATTTTGAAAGTTGTTTATTAGACGAAATGCAACTTCACATTCTCGAATATTTTATAGAGATGTTTGTATCAGTATCAGATAATTCTCAAAAATATATCAGATTAGAGGATTTTAACTTTAACATTATTTTTTTCCGCTTGTATGATTATTTAGATATTTATCAATACGATGATGATAGACTTTATAGAGAAACAAAAGCACTTCTTGTTATGAACAAAAATTGTGTAAAAAGTCTCATCACATATCGATATCTAAATGTGTTTGCTGAAATCAAAGGTCTTCAATTCTTGATAATTGAATCGGGCTATGATGCGCCTCATATCGCGGACGAGGTACGACTGGATACTAGTAAGTATGATGGATTTAATGATGTATTGTTACAAAATAAGTTAACATTGCATAGTATCAGAATAGAAAGTATTTTCTTCTCATCACAATTACCTTTGAGAAGTTTATCTTATCTGACAACAATTTATTTACGTAATGTGTGTATGAAACATGACGTGTTACAAGATGTGTTGAATTCTATATCTAGTAATATTCTACTAGAGAATATATACCTTACTACTGTTTTATGCCAGGAACATCGTTTAGCACCATTTGACGATCAGCGGTATCGGTATGGTAAAATGTGTCAACTGACATTAAATCTTTCTGATCATTCTAAGCTTCTTACAGTGACTTTAAAAGATATAAAAGTAATTTGTACAGGAATCAATACGTCTTGTTTAAAATCACTGTCTATCGATGGACACACATCTCGTTATACTAATGAAGGGGTTCCTCTTCTAATAAATTCAGAAAATAGCATAAAGAACTCCAATTTAAATCATCTTATAATAGCCAGTAACTCTATTTGTTATTCGCATGTCTCTGATGTTATAAAGGCCATAGAAAGTCTTAGATACATTGAAGATCTTACACTAGAAAGGTTTACAATACCAGATAGTGTATCACTACAATTACATCCTGATATTGTATGTGATAAACATATAGCTATAAATTTGATAAAAGTCACAATGAGTGATAAATGCTTTCATGAATTTATTGATGGCATTATTAACTGTCAATCTATGGTTAGAGTACGTATGACAGAATGTAAAGTTCGATGTGATAGTTTTTCTCATCCATATTTCGAATATGGATTGAACTCAATGGCAGGCGTGGAATACTGTATAGAGAACATACCAGGTTTGATAATGAAAGAAAAACATTGTTATGATGATTTTGAGTTTGAAACAATGAAATAATGTACATGCAAACTATAAAAGCAGGAATATTTTGATCAAGGTATGTTTGGAGATATAAAAAGATTTCAGGCCTATAATTCAAATTTAGCCTTGATTACGGCATACTTAAAAAGTGCATTAAAATTAATATTTAGCCGCGGTCGTGTTGAAGGGATTAGAATGCTCTTCTTGAAATCTATTATTCCGAGTTCGATTTGCGGTCGTGGCTGATACTTGTCAAAGTCTGAAAGTTCGCCATGCAATTATGATTAACCTTTTTCCTGTGTCCATGTGAAACCCACAGTGAATTTTTGTTCTTATGGCACTTATACCATTGTGAGACATTTCCTTATAGTTTATCCCATATGATAATTACGAAGCCATTGTCATTATGGCGAATGATTGTAAGACGCATAATATCCTTTATTGTACAAGTAGCTGTAAGTCCACTTTCGCTTAGTTGATACATTTACAATGGTCATGTTAGGATAAGAATACAGGATTAACTATTTCTAAAGTATGTTTTATCAAAAATTAGTGTTAGAGCGTATTGTATAAAAATGTCAAGACTTCACTATAGTTCTAGTACCAATCTTATCAATTATAGATACTTGATCTTTGGTCAGTGGAGGTAAATGCTGCGTTTGATTTTGATTTGTCATTGCGTAAGTCCCATTGTATATTGTATTGACGTAACATGAACTTACTTTTGGCAAAGTATTCAGATATGTGTCTGGTTTAAGTTTATACTTTCACATTATTTGATAATATGTATGTTCATTAAATGTCAATTTTAAAACATTTCTAAATTGCCTCAGTGACGTGGTGAAATCATAGCCCTCTCCTGTCAAATACATAATTTACTCTCTCAATATGTATCGGTGAAACAAAAGTTGTATAAAGTTTTTCTACAATAGACATGATTATACTAAATGAATTTTGAATTGGATTTTTAAATGACAAACATGATTGCATAGATGGGTTGGGTGTTATGGTTTAAACCTGCCTGACATTTTAACATAGTAAGAGGCGAAAGGAATTAAGACTATCAACCTTTCTCGAAACTTTAATGACTGTGTGTCTCCATTTATTGAAAAAGCTTGCAATTTTTGGGGAAATCTCAGTGTGTTCGTGTTGATAAAAACAAAAACTTGAAAAGTCCATTAAACTTGGTTTCACCCGTTGTTGCAGTAAGAATACTTGAACACATGATCAGTCAAAAATACAACAAAATTGAAATGATAACAAGCATACTGATATATATGACAAGATATAATTTATTTTTGTCTTATATTTTCTTGTATAATAATATTGTTGTTATTTACATAATATTATAGTTTATTATGATGTATAAATCTATTTTATATCACAAATGATGTATGTGTGATAGAGATAAATAAAAATAGTAACTTAATTAAGTGTATTGTGTTTTATTCTGATTGTGTTTTATTCTGATAAAAATATATAATGTATAATATATGTAAATGTATCAGCAGATGACCAGTAGATGTACAGTACAGGAGAAATCATAGGTTCCACCTTACAAGAACTATTGCTTTTTGTTCTGAAAGAAATTTACATTTGATCCATATGTAAGTTGGTACTGAGAGGGTCGCATGCTAAGTTATACTCAGAAACTATCAAGAATTCTAACATAGGCACGTGCGTTTTCACTCTTTATTTAATGTGACGTCATCTATGCTTTATTATTCAACAAAGTATAGCTCGTGACGGCTGTTGAAATTTTACTCCCCACGTTAAATGCGCAAAGCCGAAAATGGCGCCCGAGTTTATAAGGGTTGACTTTTACAATTTGGTTCTATTCTATAATTAAGATTTTATTTTTTTTGTTCGGAATAAGAAACACCTATCCGTGAGAATTGTGTAAATAAATGCTATTTTCGGCCTTTGCACTGGGGTGGATTTCAACAGCATGACGTTTCTGACAGTTACAAATAGTTCTATAAATATATCTTTTCTACGGATGTATTTTACGATGTTAGAATCGAAATAACTTACAGTTGTCTATATTTTGTTGTCTAATAAAATATAGGCACTCGTTTGATGCGCTTATTAAAGCACTCGTGATTTAATCATACGCGCATCACAACTCGTGCCTATATTTTATTAGACAACAAAATATAGACAACTGTTAGTTATTTCTTAATTAAAACTTTTCTAGTTTGATACATTCAACCCTGAATTGGGGTAATCAACTTTCTGGTTTGACATCTTCAATCCTGAATTGGTGTTTTATGAAAGTCATTCAGTCTTTAACCACATCACAAAATTATAAAAGAAATATGAATAAAGAAAAAAGTATGATAATAAAGAAACAAAAAATGTAGTTAAATGATATATAACTAGAACTGCCACCAGTGGCGAAAATACCCCCGCAAAGGCAACATTAAATGATGACAGCAAGTCAACATTGTGGAAGTCCAAAAGGATAAATTTAATGTTGTATAGTTCGTTTTTTCTAAACTGTCGAAGCTTGAATAATTTCACGGTGACTGAATGCATTGTTTTTGTACTGGAGGCCTAATTGTTATTAGATATATCTTGACTAAAACCTAGCATGCCGCTGTGAGACACACTTTTTATTTCACGGATGTTCACAGATATCACGACGATAATTCTAACAAACGCATTCACCGTGAAATTATTCATGTTTTGTCAGTTAAGAAAAAACGAACTATAAGAAGCATAAAAACTATAAAAAGAACAGGATGCAACTATTAAATTAAAATTAAACAGCAAATTACAGTGTAATTTACTTTAGATAAGAAAAAGCAAAATGAACAGTAGTTTTCATATTCAAATGATTTGTACACACAAATGAACCCCATTTGGTCATTATGAATGTAAAATGGAACAACAGACGAAGAGTGATGACATTTAAACTCATCATGAGTATGTTGTAACCAGATGACCAAAACAAAAATGTGTTTGTAATTGTTTGATAAATAACTAAACAAGAGGGTCCTGAGGACCCTGGAACGCTCACCTGAGTATTAGAAGCTTATACATGTAATAGCTGACAGAATTTTAACAGTTTTAGCTGATGAAAACTGTGATCTCTGGGGCATTTAATTTTGAACCCGGGTCATAATTAGAACATTTTTTGTACAGAAATTTCAAAGTAACATAACATACTAAATATGAAAGCTTCCGGTCGACATTGAACATGTAGAAGGAAAACGGCCCTTTTCAGGGCCAACTTAAGTCCACCATTGTATTTAAAATGAGCTATTTATCCCCAGTATTTTAACCTATTGCGAGGTTCTTAAAAGCCCACTCAGAAATGTTGATTTTCAGTGCGTATTTTAAATGATTTTATACTAGTAATTTGAAATAAAAAGGGTTATCAAAGTCATCATTTTACGGGCGGCGTTCCGATCTTTAAAACAAAGTCAGTGTCGTGATTAGACATCCTAGAGTTACACGAAGGTTCCAGTCGAAGCCTGATACGACCCTTTGTTTAGTAATTGTGGCATATGTAGATTTATCTTTTCTATAATAGTAACCTTGGAAATTGTTTCACAATTATAGGACATTTGCACTCGAGACATTTGTCCACATCTTTTTGCCGAGGTGGACTTCCCCCCCCCCTCATGTGTTTTGAAAAGGCTATCATTTGGCCCCGTGTCTATCTAGAATATGTCTCTGTTCATGTATGTAAAGTAATGTTTTTAAATAAATGATAAAAGAAACAATTTGTTTAAAGAAATTAATTTGCCCTGAATGTACGAATATAAGAAATTCTCAACAAATAATCGTTTTCTTTCTTTTTCTCAATACATCACAAAGAAGATTCAAAGATTAAAATCATAATATTATATAAGAATTCAGTTTACTGTTGGCATGGTTGTTTAACACTTAACAATTAAGCTATGGCTGTGACCCCCAATCAATTGGGAAAACTTTTGTTCTAAATGGGTAACATCCTTCACAGTTTACAAATTTAAGTGTTGAATAACACTTGTCAATTAATTTAAGACCCCTTATTAACAGTCAAAACGTTTTTATATAGACTGTACCTTCCTTCACAGTTTGCACACGAAATGTCATTTTAATTCTATTTTATTTCGGAACACAATTAATAATTGCCGTTAATTAAAGAACTCAATTCGATCATCAAAGTTTTTATTTGTTCAATCATTTAAACTAAGAAAGGTCAACAATTAGGACATTAACGTTTTATACTAACCTCTTTTTTGACAGCGCGGACATTTGCCGCCCTCTTTTTGAAGGGCGGACATTTGCCCCCTCGTGTGTTTTGACAGGACGGACATTTGCCCCCGGCCCCCTAAATGTTTTGGAGGGCGGACATTTAAGAGCACTGCATATAATCATGACCTTGGATAACTTTATTGAGTTTCGATTTCTTCGCCTATCACTCATGGACAAAATGAAGCATACATTGGCGAAATGGAGATTACATTATTTAAATATATAGGCTCTACAAACAACTAACTACATCACTAAATTGCCTGTCTTTTCCATCGATAGGCCGTGCCTATAATTTCATTTGTGACGTCGTAACAAACGAAGTTAAAAGATCAAAGACTTACATTCTGTCATTAGTTATCTCCCCTGATCTAAATGATTTAAATATTTTACAAATGATTTTCTCATCTGTAAACAGTTATAATATTCCATTTATTTCCTATTAACAATAATGTCTTCATATATATTATAATTATATCTAAAATATTTGATGTTTTGTTTGTATAAAACATTAAAACATTATGTACATGTCAAACGGTTCTTGCATTCATTAATGATGTATTGAGAATATATTAAATAATAGAAAACCATACGTACTAAAAGATGTAATGATTTGCTTCCTTTGGTTAACGTTTATACTCACAATTAAGTTATTATATTAGGGTTGGGCAAATCACCAACTTTTTTAAACGGGTATTTTTTTTATGGCCAAATGATGCACTAAATTCAAAAATGACCTTTAAAATTGTCTCAGGTGACGTTTTAGGTTCACTTTTTGCGAAAATTCAAAATGGCCGCCAAAATGGCCGATTTTGGTTATGTAGAACTATTTTATATTTTCTCATAGCTTGTAATATATCATTTTGTAGGTTTTTAAGGACGATAAACACATTTTTGAGGTTGAAAATAACAAAATATGTATGGGAAGCTATATTTATTGATAATTTATACAATATTTCACACCATTTCGCAGAATAATATCTACTTTTGGATTGAATCAATTTCCTAAAATCTTTTCATAGGCTTTTCAGCTTGCATATTACTATTGTCATACTTATTTCTGCTTTTGATTATATTAATGCTACTAAGAATGAATTTTTATCACCTTTATTAAGTATACACATACTAGCTTTAATAGCAATTACCAAATTGCATTCATCGAGCTATGCAGCTCTTTCTGTTTTATTGTATAATGACATTAATCTGTTATTAATAACTAAAAAACAAACCATCTACTGGTTTTAAATGATTTACTGTTTATGGATTTTGATGCATTGCAGATTTTGTTAATGTTTTCCATAATCATAAAAATTTAATTTTGAAATTATTCTATTAATTTGAAGATTATAACTCGGAGTAACTCTTTGATCAAGTAGCATATTTGCAATTGTCTTACAGAATAATTAAAAATATATATTGCCTGGCCAAGCAACCCAAGAAGGCAAAGCATACCAAAATTTTACGGGTCAAGACAAAACATGAATAAATTTATTGATCGATCTTATATCTTACAAAAAACCTATAAGAAATCTGCGTATTTTTATTAATTAACAAAACTTTGATGAACGAAACAGTATTTTGTTTAGACACTAATGTTATTTTTGTTTAAATATTGTCAAGTATGTCTTACACTGTATTCTTGTTCTATATAAATGATACCGCTAACCCTAACCCTTATTCCCATTCAAGGTGACTCTCACAGTACACATTTACACTTGGGTGGAGTAAAATAATTGAAGGTAAATTTCTTAGCTACGCACCAAGTAGGATTCGAACCTGGGACCTTTCAAACACTAAACACGCTTCCTTTCAATAAAACTCTGCTCCAACATTCATATAACGGAACTATATCTTCTTGAAAATTATCATAAAATATAACACTGTCTGAGAACAATTATATAGCTGTTTATTTATACATAGTACAGATGACAAGGTATTCAATTCAGCATTTAAATAGAAAACTTCCTGTAAATAAAAACTCGCCTTTGAAATTATTTAACAAGATTTTGACAGATTTGTGATTTACCTCAACTCTTTATTTAGGCAAGATATTAATGTGATGAAAGTTTTATTTAGTGTTGTACTTTATACGCCTACATGTTATTGTTAAATGTTATTCAACTGTCAGTGGCGCATACATTAACCCCACTGATTTAAATAGTAGACATTTGTTTGATACCCTCGTACATAAATACGGATATCTACTTTTATCGAAAGTAAGTACAGATATTTTATTGCAGTGAGTATTTAAATTCAGCGAAATTAAGGTATGCACCACTGACGTTTAAAATAAAATTTAACAATAAACTGTTTAAAATGCAAATATAAAGATGTATAATCATGGTTATATAGACTATGAGCAAACAATATCCTATATCCCCAAGTCCTATAACCGCTGATTGTTTGCCCTATATCTATAAAGACTAGTAAAGTCAGATATCCTCATACATAATGTCTTCATGCTGTCATCCTTTCCCAAGTAATTTCCCTATTTAATGTTAACCTTTACATGTGTCCTCGTGTAATGAATATTGGGTTTGCAAATTCTTTGAATAGAAAAGCTGTGACCGTAAACTGATTGACTTTTTGTGAAAAATGTTTTTAAACGTGACTGGCATACTCCTGAATTAGTTTGAGTTAATTTCTCAATATCATCAGTTAAGTTGTTTAAAATATAAAAGAATGAACAAATGATGTCACCAGGAGGTAGAACTAATGTCTACAAGTTCACCCATTGTTCTGTACGAAATTTGCACGTACGTTTTTATGTGTGCCAAAGTCCGTTTTGTACCAAATGAATGTAATTGCTGGATAGGATGAGGTCTGCTTTTGGTAAGAAGCCAAAGAAGAATCCACGCGTATTAACCTTAGTAAATTTGTACAATACGTAATTACCCATCCGATATTTTCATAAATTTCAAAGTTAAAACTTAGTTCCCATTCATTTATTACATTGTTTATCTTATCGTTTTTTAACTTAGAAAATAAATTGATTTTCATTATACATAATAGTTATATTTATATATATAATATCAATATTGTATTTTGTTAACCATTCACAATTATCTCACATGTTGTTACTTTATATAATGTAACCTGTGTTTATTATAATAAAGAATATGTTCTATTCTGTTCTGGTATCTAAACTTTTAGTTATAACATACTAAAAAATCTAGATAATGTTTATAGTAATTAGTTATGTTGTATTTTGGTAAAGAGGGCTTGTGTACAAAAACACAGACTTGTCACACAAACAAAGGCCAAGAAGGGAGATGTCTCAAGATCATAAAACCATTGTCACAAAATGGACGCCGGAAACCACACAACGAAGACAAGAACCTGGGGAGTTTCCGCCTTTGAATACACAATGTGAAAACATTTGCCACTTGGGGTATGAAATAGGTTTTAGAATGTACCGACCTAACACTTGCCTTTAACAAGTTCATGTAAGAAACGACAACAACAAATTGTAAATTTCTTGAATGTTATCCCTAGTTGACAATCAATCAACAAGTTGTCAAATTAGGAAACAATAAAACGTTGCAATTTTTACAAATTATGTGTTATTTCAAACTTTCAAGTATTGTATGTCAATCTTAATAAAACCCTTATTTTACTGACGTATCAAGAATAAAGGCTGACTAATTTACAATGGAAGGTAATTTAGCACCAAAACTGAGTGACGCTGACTTCATTAACTGTTTAATATAACAAATAACATGAAATAGTTACCAGGCATGTAACACTTAAATTGACCGTCTGGGTGACAAAACGTCGCTTTAGGCTTTAAAGTATATACGTAAAATATTTGGTATGTTGGAACAGTGTGTATGCCAGCGACAGACAAGTTGGTACCATACTGGAAGTGGTGACTGAGAGAAATTTGTCATCAAAAATTATTCGTTGAAATTCGAAAATACATGTAGATCAATTTTAATTTGTTGAGTAAGCTTAGAAAACATGTGTTCAAGAATGGCGTTTCCTAAAAGAAATATATAATTTTCTCAAATCAATCGTTGTCATTTTTTCTCCGATATGACGTCATTTTGGGCGTTATACCACCATACTAAATCGTGAATTATGGAATACAGTAACATACAAGTAAAAATTGCTGCGAAATGCAGCAATGTGATTGTCACGGCAAACAAGAAACACTTAAGTATAATCTTAAGGTAATTCAAAATTGCATTATGTTAAATTGCCATGTTAACTGATTTTGCTCACAACAATGAGACATGAATTCTGAACGAAGTTTGATGTTGTGGTAAACACTAATTTACGGACCAAAATATATATGCTGTAACATGTTTGGCAGAAGTTACTAATATTGATTTATATAAACATTTTCAGTTCTAATTATCTTTATATCAAAAGTGCTCAACAGTGCTTAAATATCAAAATTACAAGTCGCTTTATGTATGTATGTAAGGTGGAATTTCCTATGAGTATGAAATTGAAATTATGTGAAAAGTGATTTGAAGCACTTGAATGTTTGCGTACTTGACAAGCTGACAAAAATATGCTTTTGTTTCTCTAAAATTTGGTTGCATTGTATAATAGAAAAAAGAGCGGAGCAATATTTTACCACAGGTGACAAACTCAAAGTTTCCTTATTATAGTATAAATTTTCCTTATTATAGTATATACATGTATATATACTATAATAAGGAAAATTTGAGTCTGTCAACTGCGTATTTTACTAAAGCACGTTGATGAAATTATGTTCAATGTAATGATTGCAGTATGAAGTTATATATCACTGTCAACATAAACATTATAAATGAAAGTTTGGGCTCTATAGGGGTTCGAACCCTCTTTACAGATTTAAAGTCGTACTTAATGAAATCTTTAAACATGAATCCTTTCATGACAAAAAAAGTTAAGAATCATTTATTACCCTTCAGAGAAATTAACGTTATTTCAGCAATATCTATGAACATTATTACGTAATGTCCGCTTGAAAATTTAGTGGTCTGTAGCCTGCCTGAACGTCTGCTGCACTAATGTTCGCTACTTACTGTCCACCAGCTTGATTTAAGTATACTTTAAAATGAAATTTTCGTCGTTTGAAATGTTGAATTTTACGAAAATTACTTTCCCTTGGTTGAAAGTTCCGATAGGTAAATGTAGCACGAGTTTTCGCGCTAAACCGATGAAGCGGTTTGGCCATGCAGCCTTGGGACTTGGAACGTTAAACACCTGCAAGTCGTTGGTCCTCGAAGGCTTGTAACAAAAAACATACATTTTTGTTCGTTGGTAATTACGGAAGTAAGGACGTATCGGAGGCAATGGTTATCAAGGCAATTACCTTTACTTGTTACGGAAGACTTTTGTCGCGCGATACTTGAAAGGGTTTAACACTTATCTCATTTCCGAAAAATTGCGCCTAAATACCAAAGGCAAGCTATTTCGAATAGAAATCATAATTTTATAAGAAAGAAAAAAAAAATAACATGCCCGCAAATATATAAACTTAGAAATGTAAAATTCAAAAGAGATTTTACGCGTGAAAAGATTTACTCGGACACGAGAAAACATAATCCATTCGAACAAATAAAAAATGGCGAGCTTTTCAAGTGTGTCGAAAGGATTTGCGGAAATGTGTTAATATAAAACGCTGATATTTCATGTGTTGATAAAAATATTGTTTATCTGGTTTTGAAAAAGAATGCTTTTTCTTAAATTTTCTATGTAACTTTTAACGGAAATGGGCTTTACAATGATTGCATTAAAACCAATAAAATGTCGGCAGTAGAAATCGAAAGGATTTATGTCACGTGACTTTTGCCAATTGCTATCAAAAACTACCCATCAAAATATCACGGCGTTGAGAAAACGTGAAATAATAACTCATGGTTTGCTGGTATAATAAATATTATGTAATGAACGATGTTTTACACATTTTAACATCTTCCCCAGTCACACTGCGATGGTCAGTTTTTCTATTTATTTATTAGTTTATTTATTGGAGTTAACATCGTGTCAACACAATTAAGGTCATTTTACGGCGTCCAGCGCACCTAACCTAGCTTTCCTTGACCTTTGTCTATAACCAGTACTCACCTACCCTTCCACAAGGGCCGGAAACTTCTCTATATTATCTAATCAATGGAGGAAAATCGACATTATTGTCAAATGTTTATGGAAGGGTATAACCTCCCCGGATGGGATTCGATCGCGCACCCCCTTCGGGCACGAGATTCCAAATCCCGGCGCAACCAACTGCGCTATCGACCCGGGTTCCCTTCTAGTAACGCTCTCTGGATATGTCTTGTATCAAGCAGTTAATATTCTTGGATTTATTTTACACATCGATTCAACTATCAAACGTTTTTGTATCAGATAAATGTCTATTTTCTTTGCAGTCAAAAGACAGTGTTAGTCTTGATATAAGGGCTTTTAATTTCATGTGAAACAGTTTTATTGTTGGGTCCCAAATAGAAATCGAATCGGCGCCCTCACAATCGATTTTCAATTTATCGAATGGAATCGTTACATCCCTAGTAGCAACACAATGTATAAGTTCTATCAAGGTGAACAGTCAACCTATGCACTATTCCTTAAAAAGCTAAATCTCATGTTTTAGAATCAGTGTTACATGTAGGAGGGAGAATGGCCGTAGAAGTAATTTCTTTACTAAATTCCACTGAAGCATTCCCCGCCCAGAAATCTAACCCACGACCCCTCGATCAGTTTACTTGCGAGCTTCCTACTGAGCTAGTCGGGCGGAAGTAATCAGTTTTTATATGGAACATTAAATATGTTCAATCTATTTCAGACACGTTAAACCAAGGTGTATGCAAGTCACGTACGGACTGACAATTATTTTTTCGGTCATTGCCTTTTAATAAAACCATTATGTTTTACTTGGACCCTGACTTATGGATAGATTAAAAGGGATTGAATGAGGATAAAGTGGCACATTTTTTATTCGACAAAAATAAAATTTTATGGGAAATCTAACTGAAATTAGGTTTAGTTACTTGGAGGAATTTTACATGATTCAATAACGTCGGTTAACTCGGTGTAATACAATAATTAAATCTAGATAATGTCATTTTATTTAATTACAATTGGTTGATTTTTTATAGTGACACGGTACAAATACAAAACATTATATAATACAAAACAATAATAGACAGATATACCCGGCCTAAAATACTTCTATTGTGACTTTAAGCATAAAATTAGGTCGATGACACAATTTCACTATAGAAGACACGTACCTTCTTATTTTATCCATAATTTTGCGCATTATATTATAAATCGTGGCTCATTAGACCTTTTCCGGAAATCAAATTTATGTTTTTTTCCGTCCGTGCATAGCAGGTACAAACAAAGTTTTCTACACATTTTTTGCTAAATAGCACCAACTATGGATTAAATCCTATTGTTCTTTGTACAATTGTTTTCATTGTAACGGTGAACGTTTGTTTGTGAAAATATTTGAATTCCGGATATGTAAAGGATATTAGCTGAAATGCCATGTTCACTATATGTGTTTTTAAATTTATTTCTGTTTGCCATAAACATGTTGTATATGTTTAGAGCAATAAAGGTTGTTGTTGTTGTTGTTAAACTGAGTGCGAAGGAATTCTGAGTTAGAACAACCTGGCCGCGGACTTCTCGTGAAAATCCAAAAACGCGGAGCGTTTGAGGATTTTGAGAAGTCCAAGGGCAGGTTGTTTTAACACAGAAAATCCGTAGCACGAGGTTTATATCCGACTTACACAACGATTCGAGTAATTACACATGAGTTACACATGTGCATTGATTGGCCACAGTTTTACAAGTCAATTTGATTTTGGTGCATCTTTTTCTCTCACGAGGGTTTAGCGGATGTGAAGCTATAAATTAATAGATAAAACGAGCGTAATTTGATCACATGTCTAAGAATCCATGTAAATGATATTTCTTAATCAATAATAAATGCATGAATAAGTTTCTGGATTCACTATAATGTAACTTTTTATTCAGACTGATATTTTGTTCTTATTCAACGATGCTATTATATTATATTATATTATATTATATATTTCATTTTCGGTAAATTACGCAATTTAACGCATTTCATGTTGCACATAGTTATGAACAGTGTTTTTTCACATACTTATTTGCTATTATATTTAATTTAGTAATACTATTATTCAATGAGCCAGACTTTAGAGTATTGTAGATTGTTAACGTTGCTAGTTACAATTTTACGTCAATAATAACAACATATGCACATTTCATGTCGTTTGAAGAAATCGTAATCTCTTTATTTATTTTCGAAAATTTGAAATAAACATTTCATAGAAATTCAATAAGTTTTAAGTAAAGACAATATTTCAAAATACAAAAAATCGTGTTTATTTTAAATTCTAAATACGCGTAGACTGTGTTCCATTGAATACAGACATTCTTTTTCACGTGACTGGGTTGATATCTAAATATCGACTCGCTCAAGTGAAATCTTTTGTTTTACTAGGTGTTTCCGAATTATATTAAGTATTAGTTAGATTATGTTTTCATTTTACTTTAAGGTTTAGTGCGAGGGGCGGAGCCCCGAGCACTGAACCTTATAGTAAAATGAAAACATAGTCTAACTGGCTTAGCACAGCATTTTCCCCAAGTTCAACACGCTATAAGTAGGTCATTTTAAAGACACAACTTATAAATCCTGGACATCAAAAGAAAATTGTAGGATAGTGGTTACATCATATTAGAGGTGAAAATTTCAAGTATCACATGTTTCATGACTTTCTCGTGCTTGCTGGCATGTGATATAAATTGAGGCCCCCGCATAGATATATTAATATTGTTACTACTGTATTATGTACTGTATTAATGAATATCTTACAGAATTACGTAAGTAAATTGTTTCTTACTTAATTTCATGCTATTATTCGGAAAACAGGTAACTCTGCATCGGGTTCTTAACTGTTTGACATGAAGTCAAAATGAAAACCATATTAAAAGAAATAAAATTAAATTGATCAGATATTGATATTTAATTGAGCAAACAACAATTTTGTTAGCTGGTCAATGGTCAGACATAATTTTATTATGATATATACATTTTGAGTGCGTACTTACACAGTGACAAACTTGGCTACCAAACCCTCTTAATTGTCCATTATATGGGTTACAAATGGCGAAAATATAACTCGGTAAAACAGAACAGTTTAGTTAGGCTTTTCGAAGAAAATGAGAGCCGATTACTATCACTCAGGCGTTGGCATCCAGTGTCTCACTGTCTATGTTGGCACACTTAATCACTTAAGCTGTATCAAAGTTTTGATAACTCGAACACAAAACGGCAAAGAACGATGTCAATAATATCGAGGGACATATTAATTTTTATTAATTATTTTTGCTGTTCAATACAAAGATACCAACACAGCATTTGAACTAGGTTCATGCACTCATTGCAGGGCCTCAGTAATTGTGTTCATTCACCGTAACATACTGAAATACTACTGTCATATCTAACCACGAAAAAGCATGCAAGATAGGTGTCTAAATTTAGAATAAGTTGTGTCTTCAAACGCAATACTATACAAAATAGTACATGTCTACTATCAACAATCCTCGACAGCTCATTGGACGAGGGGAAAATGCTATGTGCTAACACATGTTAAACAAAGGAAGCGGTGTGTAAACACTAGATAGGGCTTACACGTTTGAATAAAAATAAAATTGTTTCAGAAATAAACACACGTGTTATTTTTTTAAAAGAAGTTTAACAAGGACTTGGTAAAACACCATACATACTAACACATTGTTACTACGATTATAACTGAATGATTTGTCTTCTATCATCGTGGGCGTATAAAATATAACGCCAACAGCCCACCATAAAACATCCCAGCATGTTATTATCTTGTCTTAAATATAGCGTTGTTGTAAAACATCAATATGTCATAGACTTGTTATAACAATTATCTTAATGTGTTATCTTTCTCTGTAAAGTTTCTGAGCGCCGTTTTAACAACGGTTTCGTAACAATATAACATGTGAATAAATTATTGCCTTTGAAAGTCAAATCAGCATGATAGAAATTGGGTTATGAATCTAAATCTACGATATCTAAAATACTCATATGTAAGCAACAGTTTGAATATCACACAAATTTTAAAGTTTTGAAACTATTGAATTTTTATGATTTACACATTTACTGACATTTATTATGTGTTATGCATTTTCTTTTCATATAATTGTTACTTGTATCAGAATAATATCCAATAAGATGTTCTTCCATGGGAGGATTTTCGTCGGTACTTCTATCTGAGTGTGAGATGAACTGGTCTAAATCAAAGTCTAGCATTGAATTGTCATATATTATTGTTGTTGCTATCCGTTGTGTGAATGGCAGCAATGATATCTAGTACCTCATCATCAGATGACACATCATCATAATATCCATTATAGTTAGTGTTGTTATTTCTAGTTGCATGTCTTGTCACATTCAAACGTGAATATCGACGAGATGATATTAAATATTAATTAATGACACTAAATATTCACGACGAATAAATTTTGTATCACATTACTTTCCAACACAGTTCCAATGATTTACTTTTAAATGTTTCTCAGTTATATGTCTTGTTATATGTAAACGACAAACCCTCATTTCCTGAGTGTGATCATCATCAATGATTGGTTCTTCACAGTTCTTAAACCATAAAAATCTAGTCACATCTCTCTCAGACATTTGTCATTATACCTGAAGAAACGCTTTCTCAATATTAGAAACTATCACAATGCTTGGTAATCTAAACCTGAGTAGTATCCCTCATAAGTCACGTAACAACACTGGACCACGATATAGACACTCATTTAAACTTTGATTTTCCCGTCTTGTCTTTGCAGACGCATCATAAACAATTCTTAACTTTGTAGTTGTTTTCTGTGTTGTAATAATTACGTGGTGTGGAATAAAATGCTTTGTACCATCTAATACGCCACGATCAACTTTCTCTATAACTCCTTTCTCTAATTGATCTTGAATGATATTATCGTATTTCGACATGAGTTCTGACTGTTTCTCAATCCAAGTAACTAGTGATTTTAAACGACCTAACAACAACCCGTGATTTTCTGGACGATCAGGATGTCCTTTCCACCAAAGCAATTGATAACGACCATTTTCCATTTTTAATGTTTGTTTAAAGTTCATCATTGTTCTCTAATCTTCCGAGTTGTCAGGCTCATCATGTACTCCAATCGTCTCGATAATCCAGAAGTCATCAAGGTTCGCCTTATCATACACTACACTCTCAAATTCTGAATTAAAAATATCATCATTGTTAGTTGACAATCTACATACTCATATCTACTGAGTTATGTAGTAAATGTGAACTTGTCCTTCCTGAAAAAATCCAACCTAATTTTGATGATAATAATTATGACCTTCAGATACTTTTGGTGCATCTTTTTACCTTCGATTATATCTAAATAATATTCATTTCCTATCAATACATCTAATGCACCGACTTCATTTTCTACTGGAATTGTATCAGCTAGTTGTAGAGTCTTTGTAATCTGAGAAAGTCTGTCTTGGTAATCTGATGTGAGTACACTTCTATGTAAATTTCCACTTATCTTAGAAACAATATAAGGTGTCAGAATCATATAACTCCCGTAAAAAAGTTTCAGTTTTCCATAAGTACTGACATTTATCGTCTGTTCTCCTTCTTCCTTCAAACCTTGGCGTTGTGTCAAATTCGATGATATGTTTAATTTTATGTGACCCTGAGTCGAGAAGAAGACAAACCCTTTATACTTTCTTATTATCTGTTCTTGTTACTTCAGCAATGCAGTTTGTACAAACACAGTTTCATCACATGATAGGAGACTAAGTTCATCCTGTGTTGTTTCTTCTCCATCAAATTCTTGTGATAAATGCACATTTTTTCTTTCCTTTATAGCCGTCTTTGAAAGTCGTTTATTACACTATTGTGCGAATCTTTTAGGCCACAGTACACACACTCCTTTGAACTTTTACAATCTTAAACCAGATGATTACGCTTCAAGCATCTATTGCAATGTCCCTTTATTTTCTTCTTTCTCTCTTCTAGATACTATGTCTAATTGGGGTAATTTAACATGTGTATCCAGCTCACTTGTTTTATTACATTTACGTTCGATAAATTCTTGCTGTAATCTCATTTGTTGCTCAGTACGTTCTTGTTGCTGTATGGAATTCATGTTGAAGTTTCATTTGATAATCACGAAATCTTTTTAGATGACTTGATGTGTCAGAAAGCTCCATCTTTACCATTGTCTTTTATTTACTTTCTTTCTCAAGTAACTCTCATCCATAATTTTCAACATAGACATAGATGAAACTGAATCAGTCAACTCAAAATCATCATTAACATTATGTTGAATTGATTCGTCATCTGTATCTCCGACAGCCTTAGTTAACTTTTCAGATTAACATTAAGAAATCAAATTTTATGACTATTAAATATACTGATCAATTGGTAATTGAAAAAGAAATATAAATGAAAGATTGTGTCCTTATTGTATCTCCTTTATAGAAACTGAATATCATTTCCTACTTATATGTCCTCTTTATACAGATCTCATAAATAAATACATACCATGAAAATTCACCATTGAACCAAATTTACAAAAGTTCAACATTTTATTAACATGTAGACAGGAATCCATTGTAAAAATGTAGCAACATATTTGTCTTATGCTTTTGATAAAAGGAATACTATATTGATATGTAATTGTACTTGTTATAATATGTATTACATTGTATACGTATAAATGTGCAAGGACATGTTTCCAAATGGTATAAATAAAGTGCTTGAGATCTGTTTTTTAGCAGCTGAAGCAAAACACACCATGAAATTCAATGAAGGTCTTTACAATATTAGGGTTTCATTGAAATTTGTTTGATGATATGAATCTTGTAGAACTTATTTAAAGACAATTATATGTTCTGTCATTCTCTCACAAGTGAACGTGTAATGTCGAATTTTAATCAAACTTTTATAAAACTCAATTGACTCGATATCCTGCCTGATAGCAATTACCGTGACTTTTGTTAACAGTTATTTCAATTTTAATTTCCTCGTCTATTTAGGAGGATCTTAATTAAAGTTTTTAAGTGTCACACAAGACTAGCTCAACGTGTTTATTATTGCACAGAAATTAGACATGTATCAGGTACAAATACTTTTCAAATTACTCTTACAAGTCTTAATAAATGATTGTTTGCGTAATATGTGGTTATGTACTGCGTTTCACAGTGAAGTGCATCATATGTGCATTGATGAGTTAAATCACTACATAATAAAAAATGTACCATATTGAAACCAAAACAAATTTTCGACTTATAAGGAACAATCTTCAGTATTAAATATCAGCAACAATTCTTTGCTATAAACAACATATCTCCATGATTGACATATATAATTATTAATTTGGGAACATTCCAAGTAATATCTGTTGTCTTTAAGTTAATATTTAATAAAACTGACCGACCATACAACAAACAATAGAAGGGTTTTCATGTAAACTAATACAGATTTCAGTTCAATGCACTCGGCATACGTACATGAATAGTTTGTATTTTAAAGTTTGTGTTCACAATGTGTAAGCTTGCTTCGTAACACAGATATGTAAAGGATATCTAATGAGTGCAACGCGAAGTCCACGAACAGGTTGTTAACGTGACTTTGTAAATGAACTATCAGCTACATCCTCAAGTTCTTTTGGTGGGCATTCTGGAGTTGAAACAGCAATAGGACAGTTAGAAACAATATCATCCCTAGGGGAGGTGAAACCACTGAAGCACTCCTTGATGGACCATCAAATGACGAAAAGCTCTAAAACATTTTGTCAATATCCTTCAGAATTTTCCGAACACTGTCCGTCATCTTTTTCTCAATGTCCGAAATACGTTCGCTAAACACATGCAATTGATTTAGCGTTAACTACTTCAATGACAAATATGAGTTTCCAGCACTTCTAATTTTATCATAACTTCTTCGTCTGTGTACTTGATTTCATTCAGTACGTAAATCTATATAAATAAAAACAAAACTCCATTCGTATTGTTCGTTTTTTTCTCAACTGTCAAAAATTGAATAATTTCACGGTGAATGCGTTTGTTAAAATTATTGTTGTAATGCACCCATGAGTTTCTGAAAGTGTGTATTATGATTAAGTAAAGCTTCTTATGCCGTATGATATGTTTTAGTCAAGATATTTTTAATGAAAACTAGGCCGCCAGTACAAAAGCAATGCATTCAGTCACCGTGAAATTATTCAAGCTTTGACAGTTGAGGAAAAAAAGGAAAATATATAATGATTTGAAATTAAGGTAACCGGAAAGTAAACATACTGGCAATTTGCTAAGTATCAGGACGCAACAGACACTCGCGTGTTACATGCGAACAAAGGTCATCAAAAATTTCAAATATCTTGGGGTAAAGCTTTCTATAAAATACAAGGTGAATAACTTCTGAACGGTGGTCTTTACCTTTGGACTGGAAAAACTATCATTACAATTTAACTGGCATATTGAATTAACATGAGTTTCTTTTCATTGTTTTTGTCTACTCCAGTTTTATCCATGTCTATAGATGGTGAATGCATTATTTAATGCTCCTGTAATGAACGCTCAGACGTTCGAAGTATGACCAGGATGATTTACCGACTTTTTATAGACAATGATTTCCAAGTTTCTGTAGTGGTCTTTGATGTGAAGGAAAACATTCAAATAACTAAACCAATTGTATTACATACAATTTGAATAAATGATAATTCTCAAAGAGCTAGCACTAACGTATGGTCGGAATTTGTTGTAAATATTTATCAATGTCTGGTGAACGAGTTTACGTAATATTCTAGGAAATGAATTAAAACATAACAGTTTAGAGTTTAAGAGTTTACAAACATTTAACTGGTGGTCTCTTTTATTTTAAAAAAATGTTTAAAATCTAAGTTAACTAATGACGTCATAATTACGTCACACACTGTATTTATAATCCAAACATCCTAAACTGATCAAACGTTCCTATGTAAATTATGATTTTCTGCCATAAAGTAGTTGGCAGTTCACAGTTAAATGTATTCTTAAAACAGTTTATTCGTTTCCTTAAACTGTTAATGTATTGTTTCGTTGAATACACCATCAAGTTCAGGTGTATATGTTAAATCGACAGCATTTCAAAACATGCAGCCGCGGCCGTGGCGTAGTGGTTAGCATGTCTGACTTCGAATCCGGAGATCGCGGTTTCGAGACCGGTCGCGGTAGGTCATACCCTATACATGAGTTGTCGGCCTCGAGGTAGGGTAAGTTAGTACCGGTGATAGAAAAAGTGTCCAGGAAGAGCTGGTCGTCGTATATATGACCTATATATGTGTTGATTACGACGTTAAAAAACAAAACAAACAAAACAAAACATGTAAATGCAACACATTTTTTTTTCAAATTAAACAACAACTATGGTATATGAAAGGACTATTTAAGAGTACAAAAATGTCTATTTAAGAACCAACATGATAAACAACTTTCTCCTTCCCTTGAAGAACAGTGTCTTCACGTTGTTAATGTGTAAGTTTGTTATCTAAGAACAAATATTGTGACAGTCTTTATTAATATCACACATGAAGATTTGAATCTAATGAAGTCATTAGACCAAGTATGTCATATTTTATATAACCATCAAACTACCTGCATCCCAGCATTTTGTTGTAAATAAAATTAGCTTAATTCAACTTCCGCTTGTTTGTCACTTCATATCTTTCAGTAAATAAAAATGAAAACATGTTCCTGCATTGTTTGCTGAACAGTTAACATATTTATCGTTATAAAATCATATCTTAGAACTAGGTATAAAAACTTGCAGAATTGTTTATTGATGAGAACAGACAGGACTTTAGTAAACATTGAGTTTTTAGAAGAACGTGACAATTCCTATTTCAGACTATATAGCCACATGGTTTAAAATGACAGCTAACAAGGTAAACAAAACAGTTTGCCGATTTTCTATTTCAAAACTAATTATAGTATGGCATTAATTAAAAATATGTTGCTCATTATTGTCTTTCTGGGACCGTTCTACATGTTTTTCTCAAATTTAGGTTTTTCATTCTCTCCATGGTCAAGTGTAAATTGAATACACATTAAATGGCATTACTTAAAAATACTTCATGATCTATTTATTTAATGATGGAATGGCAGAATACAAGTGTCCAGTAGAGCCTCATTTTTACAAACATATTGTTGATTTTTGATTGCAATCATGTTTAAATGCTTGTCATATTTCTAAATTTAGGTACTTTTTAACAAGATTACGTGTTCCTTTTATATTGAAAGAGGAAGATGGGCACGACCAAATCCAATACCTATGTCTTATAGGAAATGCAATATTTGTAATGTTTTAGAAGATGAGTACCATTTTGTTTTAGAATGTAGCTTATTTAATGATCTAAGAAATATGTATTATACAACATTATTACAGAGTAAGACCTAGCATGTATGGTTAATAGAACTTTTTAAATCTGATAATCATATAACCATCAGAAAATTGAGGAATTATATTTACAAAGCATTTGAATACATGTTACTCAATAATAAAATGTATTAAAATATTACTTACGTACTTTATATGAATAAATTTATTAATGTTTATATAAAGTTTGTCAATGATTTTATTTATATTTAGTTTATATATTGTAATGTATTTATCGGACGCTGGGGTCTATGTCCTTCCTGGTTTTCTTTATTGAATAAACTTGTAAACTTGTATCAAAAGATCAGCGAAAGACATGTCTGAGTGATGTAAACTTCGCGATGAAATCTTCCCCAACACTCACTTTGACATAACTGTTCTGAATATGTTACATTTGTTACAGATTTGTGAGACAAATCTCTGGTACTCTGATAGAGCCATGTAGGGTAATCGACTAGTCGACATTTCTAGCATTTATTTGAGAACTTTGTTCCCTAGATTAAAATACAGTAATTATATTTAATAGTAAGTGATAGGTTCTGTCTAACCCTTAATAACCTTAAATGATTATTTTATATTTCAGGGGAAAACCCGTCTTACCCCCGATAACCAATTATGATTATTTTTTATTTAGACGAAACACAGACTCCAAATAAGCACTGATATGCTTGGTATTGCTGTAGTCTCATATATATAGAAATTCTATTACATTAAACGTTGGAATAAGAAATAAGATCGCTTGTTTGGTTTATTCGTCTCTTGATGGTTATTCTTACTTTCATGTATTTATTTATGTTTATCATAGAGAGCATTCTCGTATCCAAAAGGTACCAATTTTATCGAATTTCGATAATCTATTGACACGAAAATACTAAAACCACAGCCGATCTTGAATCATTAGCTCTTCTAATGATATATTTTTTCTTTCATAGTACATGTATTTAATATAAAGTACTCGCGTTGTATAAATTCCACTCAAGCTGTGCTAGAGTGCATGATTTTAAATCCAAGGGTCTTGAGATTGATTTCTGACCATACCAGCTTATATATTCTAACTACTTACTATAACTTTCGTGGAGGGAGAAATTAACGGCTTTGTTGAGGGGTGATCTAGGCTCTGGTAAGGGAAGAGGTGCACTTTGGCTAGTTAAATCATACTTAAATTTGTCAGCCATGTAAAACTTAATACAAAGTTTTTATAATCGGCGTAAAATGCTTTCAGTTTTATAAAGTAGGAATGGTCGTTTTTTCTCATACATGTAAATTCATTTGTCCATGAATTGTTGTATGTCACTTCATATAACAGAATTGTACTGTTTTCTACTGTTTTGTCACTTCAGGTTTAGACAAAACTTGGTGCATGACGTGTTGAAACATATTGTTTACCAGAAGTTGTATAACACTATAAAATGGTTGAAGTTATTCTTGTCAAACTAATAGTAACCTACAAAAGTTCTTGGAGACATTAAATTTTTTAAACAAAACTTATTATGCATACTGATTTCAATTTTACTATAATTAAGCTTATTTATGTGTAACAGGTTCCACGATACATTTATAAACTATTTCATGTTACGTTTGGAATTGAATCAGATTTATTATAATTATAGATAAACCTTAATTAGTTTATCGTAAAGACAATATTTTGTCTAAGGACATTTGTATGTCACTATATATTTCAATATGTTTACACCTCTTATTTTTTACAACAAATAACCATGCAGCTGTAATAAGAATTGTAAAACAAGTTAGATGTGAAATGTCATCGGTCTATATTTCAAAGAACACGTTTTTAATCTTCTTTCCCTCGCGATCAGAATGTTTTTTTATTGCTTATCTAGTTTGAACATGTTTAGAAATTTACTGAGTATTCGTAAGATTTATACATTTATCATTAAACACGATTACATACTATGGCTTAGCCTGGAATCGATATCATCGAGATCTGAATTTAACTACCTATAGCTATTTGGATTTTAAACTCGAGATAGTGTTGTGAATATTTCTTGACGTCGTAGCTTTAGGTCTCAATATTTTGTCACCAGGATCAACTTGTATGTCTTTATAAATAAATAAACTTAGGAAAGACAATTGTATCACGTTATGGTAGAGTTTGATAAAGCAAATAGACAAACAATAGACAACTATCGTTTTATCTGTTAGTTCAGTCAGTAACCCGAGTCGGTAGCGCAGTGACAGTCGGTAGCGCAGTCGGTGGCGAGCCTGGATTTCGAATCTTGTGTCTCAAAGAGAGTACAAGTTCGAATCCCACCCGGGTCGGTAATACCCTTCCATGAAAATTTGACAATAATGTCCCTTTCCCTCCATTTATACGGTATATGGAGAAGTGCCGAGGCTTGTGGATGGGTAGGTGAGTACTGGTTATAGAAAATTGTTCAATAAAAGCTAGGTTAGAAGCACCGGTGTTAATAATTGTTTGTTTCTTTGTTGAATCTACCATTAAACTCCACATTTAATTTATAAATGTTACTATATACTATGTGCATAGGTCATTTTGGGCTTACTATATGTACACAATTTATATTGTAATTTCTCTGATACGAATAAACTGTGAAACTCTGAAAGCTCTGTATACATGTTGTGAGTATCTAAATAAAATTAACTAACAAATGATAATGGTAATTTTAAAACAAAACATAACAAGCATGCTATAAACTAATTACACTAAATTAGACAAGGAAGTGTTTCCATCTCAGATTGATGTGGGTAGTTTATATATGATGTTTTCTAGGAAAATAATTATATTCTTTGTCTTTCTCTACAAATAACTAGGATTTATTTCGTATTTTGTGTTTTATGTTATTAGTGTTTTTCTTTTTTCTCTTAAAACAATAATATACATGTTGTATCTTATCAGAGACTTGAAGTATGCAAACATCTCAGTTTTATCAAGAAGATATATATTCAGTCATATTGCGTAGATGAGCAGCCCGTTCAATAACGACTGTTAGCGAACTTTTTGGGTCATGGACAACTCATCCCGAAGACAACTCAACCCGAAGACAACTCAACCCGTGGATAACTCAACCCAAAGTTGGGGCAACTCAACCCGTTAGTAGGGGGTTGAATTATTTCGCGTTGAGTTGTCTTTGGGTTGAGTTGTTCCGACCTAACGTTACGGAACGTTTCGGAACGTTCGGGGTAATTGAACAGGTTACAGTTTTCCTACATTTTGTAGGAAATCTATCGGCATGTTCATTAAACAGGCATAGATCTCTAGACCCAAGTTTTAGCCTAGTACTGTAAGCACATATTCTCTAAACAGTGGTTGTCAGCCACTCTACTTGATTCTGAGGTTGGCTGGCAAAATGGTGCAGAAAATATTCATGACGAAAATCTCGGAGGCATGTAGTTGCAACCTTGGAAAATCCATGATAACAGAGATTTATTGAGTATCTTTCAGGATGAGTGATTATCATGACTAAGTCACTATTATTAGACTATACGTTAACTACAACATTTTTATATAGTTTTATTTCATAACATGAGCCCACTGCCACTTTAGCGTTTAAGCGTTTGACTTAAAATCCAGGGGCTAGATTGTTTATCATTTCCGTGTAGTATTAGCTGCGTTGTTTCAGATACATTTAAAATAATGAAATTTTGAAGACAATAAACATAAATATATCTTCCCGTCATTGTCCCATCTACATTTGCATTAAGTGGTGCTATTGTCAGCCACTGTTGTGTGTATGCTTTTATAAACAGGTTAACACCTTGCATTGGAGATCTTAGAATGTCTGGAGTCTTTGGATAAGACGACGGGCAACCACGAAATGACCGAAAATTGTTGTCATTTGGTGTAAAGCACCAAACTTAGCATTATTTAAATTACATTACTATTTGTATCCAAGGCTCACACACATTCTATCTTATTTTTAAAGTGTTTTTATAAGAGTTTGGTTTATAAACATGTTTTAAAAATATCGTTCAATCAAATAATCTAAGCTAACATGTTTTGTTTTACAGAAAGATTGATACAGATTTCCTGAGCAGATTGTTTTACTTTTGTTTAATTTGTAAGCACACAATTGTAACGTGTATTAATTTGTTATATAATGATGAGAAATGAGATTACATCACAGTAAACAAACTATTGACGTAGGAAAATAAAATATCACTTTGATACACTGCCATGCAAAGGTTCTTGAGCTAAATCCTGCTTTTGTGATAAACTGATTCACATTTGCCAATGAATAAAGAAACACAGTATCACCAGAGCAAATTCAAAAATCAACATTAATTATTTTATCAATCAATGTATGATTTGAACTAACCCGGGTCGATAGCGCAATTGGTAGCGCGCCGGGATTTGGATTCTCGTGTCCCGAAGGGGGTACGGGTTCAATTCCGACCCGAGGAGGTTATACCCTTCCATGAAAATTTGACAATAATGTCAATTTCTCTCCATTGATTAGATAATATGGAGAGGTTTCCGGCCTTGTGGAAGGGTAGGTGAGTACTGATTATAGACAATGGTCCAGGAAAGCTAGGTTAGGTGCGCTGGACGCCGTAAAATGACCTAAATTGTGTTGACACGGCGTTAAACCTAGTAAAAAAGATTCCAACTATGTTACATCAATACGCTTTAGTAAAAGTAAAACTATTTCTACTATGTTTAATTAGCTCTTCTCAAACTTTCACATTTGGAAGGCACTGTACAAAGTGAATGAACGTTTAAAGCAAAAATTTAATTTTGACTGATGGTAAAAAAACTACACTGTGAGAGAATCTTTAATGAATATATTCTTGGCTGATCAAGTTATCAAGTTTTCTGAAGCAAAATTTGGTTCTGCTTAATTTACACAGCTTGTTCCTTTCTTCCGGGCTTTCAATATTACTGAATTCATATGTTTGAAAGTTGATTGAATTTTTAGAATCTTTGTAACACTGGAATAACTATACAAGTAAGTTATATGGTGATATATGAAATTTGATTATAACTTAACTATTTTAATTTAGAATAGATTCATAAGAAATGATATTATTCAGAAGGCATCAATAGAAAATTTTAAAGTAGATTTAATACATTTTAGATGCCATTTCATCTTACTTCATTGACGATACAGTACAGTTGTACTTTTAGGACAACTAAAATTGGTAAATAATAAAATAGAAACAACTTTATTCTCAAAAATAAGGCATTTGGGGACTAAAACTCGCCAATCATTGCATGTTTTAGTAGGAACAGTAGTTTGTAGCGTTAAGTAGCGCATAGGTATCGAGAGATACTTTGTTTGAATCCCACCAGGGGCACTGCCAATTTCCTTGAGCACCAAATTTACCTGCGATTGCTTCACTCCATCCAGGTGTAAATGGGTACCTGCAAGGACGGTATAATTCCGTTGCGCCAATTTGTCGGCTGCACTTATAAGCAGAGTAAAAAGACTCCCCAAGAAGATTGATAAATAGATACATTGTACCAGGGGTAATAGCTGTAATGTCGGTGATATTGCGTAAGCATAAAACTTAGACTATAAAATGCCATTACGTTTTTATGAGTTTGCAATCATAAAGCTGGTTATTGTATTAAGCGTTTTGGCCAAGTATGATACCAATAACACAATCCAGAATACGTTTGCGAATCGGGAAATCTTACAAACTTCCTTTTTTTAAATTGTTTATGTCATTCGTTTCGAATTTCTACCAAAAGACACTATGTGGGTATAACACTAGTAAATCTTCATCTAGATACATGTATGTTCACTAGAAATATGTTTCATTTTAAGTCAAATGTGAAAAATCACAAAGGGAAAATCTTTCTCCAATAGAAACTTTCTCCAATGAAAGAATTATCCCAATCTTAACACTAGGGGTATTTTATTATTGGATTTTTACATAAGGTTTCCACAACATTGCTTGTAACAGCATTTGCATTTATATCTTGCTATATGTTTTTATTTAGAAAAATGCTCCAATGATAGAGAATCCAAAGTAAATTTGCAAGATTTCCGAAGTTACAAACGTATTCTGGGTAGCGGTAAAATGTAATATGTAATTACCAAACAAACATCATGTGAAACAATTGCATTCAGTAGTCTTAGTTTTATACGGATGTACATGTAAGTTAGAGATTATTCAACTGTCAGTGACGCATACATTAACCCGCCCATTTAAATACTCATTACGTTCTTACATTCAATGGATGTAAAATAACACTTAATTTATCCTATATGATATAATTTATGATATAATTGTTTTGTTTAATGAATTATATATTATTTGCATTACTTTGTAAAATTACTTTTTAAATATGTTATTATCTCCATAATGGAGGATTCAATGAATATATAGTATTCTTTACTTGCTATTGACAAACAAGTATTTACATGAGAGGGGTTTGATGTATCCAACGCTTACAGTTGAATACACTGTACTAACATATGTTCTATGTTAGTCTGGATGTTGTTGTTGTTGTTGTTTTAGATCACGTGACTTAAAGTGGTGAAAATAAACACAACGTAAGAATATAGAGTAATATATATAATAAATTTATTTTATACATAATTATTACATATACAAATCATTACAAACATGTACATACAATCATATGTAAGTAGTTATTTATAGCACTGTATAGAACGTCACGTGACATCGGATTTAGTCACATGACTGCTGATTGTGTCACATGATTTCTGATTTAGTCACATGACTTCTGATTTAGTCTAACGACTGCTGATTTAGTCACATGACTTCTGATTTAATCACATGACTTCTGATTTAGTCAAAGGAATTAAAATTTAACTACGTGACTTCTGACTGAATGACATCGTTGCCACTTTTATATAGTTCAACAGAATTAACCTGAGCTTGACCTTTATGCAAGAATATATTAAACTCAGTATTTACAGTCTATTTTTGTCTTCGTTTGTAAATCGCGCTTTATCGGAAGCTTTCGGCAAAATACACATACTCAACAATTAATGTTGTTTTCGTATGAATACATACTTTGAAACTGTGCCATAATATTGTTGACTTACTTGTTTCCCCAAGTACTAATGTGTCCAAAATTAAAAGTACAATAACATGCCACTTTTTATTAATTGATTTATAGTCACATCGGTTGTTATATACACGTGTATAACCGTATACAGGCATACGGAAACTCACTATTTAATGTAAGTGAAGTGTGTAATTATTATAATTAGACAGTTTAAGCTCAGGCTAATTCTGTTGGACTAATACCATTACAATAAAATTCCAAAAACTAATGTACCTTACAAAATCTACAAAGTCCAATACAAATGTATTACAGTTTGACAACATCATATTGATATTATAACATTTGTATCAGCCATCATGATTGTATTGAACTCAGGAACGAATACAAGTTCAAATGAACTTAAATAACAAAGTTTTTACATTAGTTTTGTAGTGACTGACCCATAGAAGTTCTGGTAAACTAGTTTACATGATGGCGATAGAAGTTCTGGTAAACTAGTTTACATGATGGCGATAGAAGTTCTGGTAAACTAGTGTTGATACAACACCCATCATCTCAGAAATAAACATAATAACAGTAATTTGAAACATGCGTGTATATTCTTAATGTATTAAAATTATCATCATATAACTATCTTATACTTTAAGATTAAAACCTTGCACTGAGTCCAGATTTAAATACAATTGGTTAAATAACAAAACAATCTAAAGATATATTGCTTTATGAATCTGTTATTGTGGAACTCTTATTGCCTGTACGAGCATTGTAAAAAATAATAAACAACATTGTCTTCAAACTTATTGATTTTGAGTCTTTTTGAGATTGCTTTCGAGTCTATTATTTCGGAACTCTTAGTGGTAATATATGCAATGTAATGAATTAAACAGAACATTGTCTAAGAACTTATTGATCAATCCTTGTATTTGTTTGAATTAATTATATTCTCTTCAGAAGAAATACGTTCTCGGTTAAATACTAATTCATATATGGTTTAAAATAAATCAGTGGATTAGACAATAAATGGTTGGCCCCAATGTACCAGTTAAAATCAAATTATTAAACATGCGTTGTAGTATTTGAATAGTTCAACATTAAAATAAGCCATAGATATATACAGCCACCTAATTTAGATGTAAACATCATTAATTAAAAAAGCACTTACATTTTCTGCATATATAAATGCTCTAAGTTTAGAAAATTATGAAAAAAGTTTCCTAACAAACGGTATTTCAAAACTGATTGTATCGCCTTACTTCTGAAAGAATGTGCGGAGAAGTTGTTTTTAGATAAAGGCACCTATGATAAAATGTTCTTGAATTGCAAATTTATACATTTGCGTTATATTAAATTGCTATTCCATAAAAGTTTAATTCAATTTAACAATGTGACAATAGTAAAATATAAGGAACGCAAGTGCTATTAAAGATACTCATTCACATATTTCAACTTAAACATCAATTATTTCTGAAACTATAAAAATTATTTGGAAACATTTTAAGCAGATATTTAGTGATTTGATAATGTCAATTTATTGCAAATTGACATACAAGTACAAATGATGGTATTTCAAGTAGTAAAAATCTACCCCGTATGTCACGGAATAGACAATTTTAGTGCATTTTTGTGACTTTTATTATATATGTCTTTCAATATATAGATCAGTGTGTCTTAAAATATTAAGACTTATTTTTTTATACAATTACAGACATTGAATAGTAATTTTAAAATTTTGAAAATCTTAACTAAATCTGTGAACTAGTACCTTTAACTAATAACCGCTCCTACCATGACACAATCTAATAAGGAGCGCAACATTCGGACTGTCCTCGATAAATACGACAATAGCAATACAGTATTTAATTTATATCTAAATTTAAGTTAAAATTGTAATATTTTAAATGTTAATCAAGGTTATTTCAACAATGCCATATTTCAAGTGTGCAAGTTATGGCAACGATTTTGGTAGTTCAGTCGTCGTTGTATTAGAAATACTAAACAATGCTTCTCAAATGGTTTTGTTTTTCGATTTCAATAAACTTTTAATTAGTGTTTAAAAATCAACATAACACCATTTTATTCATGTAATAGATACATGCGTAGCGAGTTTTTATTTTATTTCATAAATATTTTGTTATTATCTTTTAACACTATGTATGAAATCAAATACATGGAGTTAATAAATACAGCAGTTCAGACATTACTTGTAAAAACTTCGTTATCCATCGAAATGTTAATCCTGGACGGAAGAATTGTTCTAAGAAATAATGAAGCAAAATGCAAGATGTAATATTTAAAACATAGCATACACACAATGTATTATACATTTAATAGTATGTACAACACTCAATAAAATTGTTAACACCTTTAATACCGTATTGCTTTTTAATTGAATAAATCAAGTTTAATGTAAATTTAACCTTAGATATAACACAAATCATCGATTTAAAGAATATAACCCATATTTATAAATGTGACTAAATCTGTGTATAACAACACATTTTTATTATCAACATATAAGATCATAATTCATAAACTGTGAACTAGGTGTACTTCACGTTATAATTGAAAATTATAGTATAGTCCGTTTTTTTCTCAGCTGTCAAAGCTTGAATAATTTCACGGTGACTGAATGCATTGTTTTTTTACTACCGGCCTAATTGTTATTAAATATATCTTGGCTAAAACATATCATACAGCGTAAGCTGCCTTACTTGATCATAATACACACTTCCTGAAACTCATGAATGTATCATTACGATAATTTTAACAAACGCATTCACTGTGAAATTATTCATGTTTTGACATTAACGAACTATACATGTAATTAACAAACGGTCATAGAAATACACAGACAGGCAGGTAACAACGTTAGCTAGAAACTAGACATATTTTATGACATAAATATATGGCACACTAACAGTGTTGGGTATAAAGACGTTGTATTCAGCATATTTAATTTACCCAGAATAGTTTATAAAATACTAAAATAGAATGTACACATCACATTATCACATCACATTCATTGTATAACTAACTATAGACGGCCGGCTAGGTTCCGAGTCAAAAACACTTAATATATTTATTTAAAAGGTATTGTCCGTTTTTTTCTCAACTGTCGAAGTTTGAATAATTTCACGGTGACTGAATGCATTGTTTTTGTACTGGCGGTCTAATTTTTATTAAAAATATCTTGACTAAAACTTATAATACGGCATAAGAAGCTTTACTCAATCATAATACACACTTTCGGAAACTCATGGGTGTATTACGACAATAATTTAACAAACGCATTCACCGTCAAATTATTTATGTTTTGACAGTTGAGAAAAAACGAACAATATATTACTCTAAAATGAAATTTTTACCAAATTTAAATCAGTCGCCAGTTTACTCATCATAAATTATTTTATACTACATGTTTAAACATTTTTGAAATTTTATACTACATGTTTAAAAATGTAAACATAGCTAATGCTTTCCTCTTTCGAATGACATCATGATATTTTGTATACGCCAAAACCAAATTAATCACGATCAATGCAGACTTTGCTATGTCGACACAAAATTCGTAAAATCAACGTGAACTGTTGAAATCAAGTTTTGTGTTTGTTTGTCTCAGAACTTTGCTAGTCGCCTATAAAGCATTAACTAAACATGTAGACATATATCAAGCTATATACAGCTGTCGTAACATAATTATATACAATAAGAGAAGATTACCAGCAACACTGTGACTGCATTTGTATGATTAAGCTTTTCCGAAAATGCACATTTAATGAGTATTTTAATTGAAACGTAGAAATAAAAATTTTCATCAAATTCCGGGCAGAGTTTTTTTTCTTTCATTGAAACTATAAAGTAGTAGCAACGTGTGATGTGGCTAGTGAAAGAAGTTTGATTTTTTTTCAATAAAATCTAATTTCGTAACACATCAACACAATGTACATATTATAAAAAGAAAGTGTAGTTTATTTAAGTAGACATCATAATAAGATAAAATGTCACCTTTTGGTACAAATTCTAGTTACAACAGTTTTGTTGGTAAGCTGTGCACTTTTAGACACAACAAATAAATCTATGAAATCAACCGCACATGTTATAGTACATATTTGATTAAAACCTTTCACAAGATTGTCTGTTTATCTTACAGACAACATAAGCATCATTCATACATTATATTATATAATCATACAATAATATGTGTGTATTTTATATATACAGTGTCTTTACTAACACATACATACATATATTCATATGGTTCATTTATTTTCAAATTTTAATGGTACATACATTAACCCTGCTGATTTAAATATTTACTACAATACTTCTGTACTCACTATCGATAAAATAGTTATCAGTATCTTTGTAAATAAATTGGGGTTAATGTATGCACCAATGAAAGTTAAATAAAATTTAACTAAAACATAATAATATAGTCATATTTATAATAATCAATTATTTATATAATCCAGAGATGATAAATCAATTAATGGCTAATTGTTATTGATAAATTGCTATAATCAATAAGTGATAAGATACTTATATAACTGATTGTCAAACATCATGCTCACATCAATCGCACGACAATCTGTGGGAGACAAACTGTTGGTATACGGTCTCCGCAAGGTGACAGAACGAAAGCGCCAAGCAGTTTATTCACATGCTCATTTTTCTTGAGCTCTGTGTGCTAGTTTCCTGCTCACATGGTTTCCTCACCACAATCGGTCGACTTTACACTGTATGTACGTGCCTTGTGGAAGCAGTACGATGTACGTACTATCAACATGCAGCTATTTTGATGCCAGTCTTATCGTTTAAGACAAAACTCATTCAAATTCAGGCATGTGAGTGAGCGTAAAGAAAATAGCAGATCTTGATTTATCAATTACTGCCGTCTTACGGAATCCTTCGCGACGATTTCGAATATGCTGTAATTGTGTTTGTGTCCAAAATAGTACGAAAAAAAAACTAACCATTGGCATAAAAAAGCCTTTCATGATTCTTGCTACATACAGTTATTAAGGTATGGTTTAAAATAAGATATCTGTGTTTAGTTATTTGAATAATTGATTACAAACATCAGCCAATGTATCATCTATAGATCATATAGATATTTTAATTACAGCAATTAAAAACGTGTAAGAAAAAATGAGAACAAAATATGACGTTGCATTAAATGTATTCATTTGTTCAATTGACAATGGTGCATAAATTGACCCCGCTGGTTTAGATACTCGATTATTGATACTGAGTACAGAAATACTGTGATGAGTGTTTAAATCAGTGGGGTTAATGTAAGCACCGCCGAAAGTTGAATAAAATTTATCAAAATATAATAAAGTCACATTATAAAAGATCACCATAGAAGTTCCCTCAAATATCGCGAGTGTTTTTAGAAAAAAAGATTCATGTACATGAAAGACCACGGATTTGAGATTCAAAACCCAATATAGCTGGATTGAACATTGTAAGTCTTAAACTCATGTAGATAACAAACATACCACTGTGGTAGTAAATATTAAAAAAGAATAGAAAGTTAGAGAAACTGTCAGTTATTTCACGACTTACTAAAGAGAAAATAAATACAAGTTATGTTTGCACAATTAGTTGATGAAATAACCTTTGATACGAGTGAGAAAGAGAGTGTCATTACCTCGTTTTAAAATAAGTGCATTTTAAAGTTTGTGCTTACATAATTTCATAAGATATTAAAATGTTTAAAATACAATAATACAATCATGTACATAATCAAACAAGAATCATGAAGACATGCAGTTTAGAGAGTTCGGCATTAAAGCTACTCGTTCACAAATTTCAGGTTAATTATCATCTATTCTAAAAAGTAAAAAACATAAGGGAAACATTTTGAAAGTAGTAAAGTAGCGCCTGATAATGATGGTGCTTGTACAACATTGACTTACAACTGTTAAAGATGCTGACTTTATATATTGTTATCTACCTGTTAGTACTAGCAGTATAAACTTTTAGTGTGTTTTTCTGATTTGCATTTCATGTTTCACACAATCTATTAGCCAGTCTTTTTCTCTTAAAATATTTAGAATAATTTCTCTCGACACAACTACAGACACTGACAGGTAAGTAATTGTTGATTAAAAACCCAAAATCTGTGAACCAGATACTTTAAATCATTATAAGGCAAATAGATGATAGTCATATATTAAACAGAAATAAATCAGATAAAATATTATGAACTACTATTGCCATCTTTACCAAACAGAACAAAGTCAAACACAGTGGACACAGATACAACCATTATCAGTAAATATATTATAAAGAAAAGTCTATCTAAAACAACAGCAACCAATCTCCATTCTTTAATCGTCTTCTCAAGTTTGTCCAACTTGTTCTGTTTCTCAGCCATAACATCACACTGTGTGCGGATATCACGTATATCAAAGGCAAGGCTACGTAACCAGACACTCTCTGGTTTGTTGGTTTGTCCTTCAGTTAATGTTCTTATCACAATTTCTTCATCAGCTATATCAGTGTATGGAACATGGTTATCATTAAGTGATAAATCATTGTTACATTTATTAGATAGTCCATTGTAACGTTTACTACCCAACTCTCGACTGTTATCATCAAGTTTAACAAATTGCTCTCTCATACAAAACAATCTGGCTAGACAGTCGATTACAATCTGTAAAAATAAAAATAACTTTATTATAAATTTGAATTTTTAAAACATTAAAAAGGAATAGACACCGGTCTGAAAGAAAACAGAAATTTATATTTAACTCTGTTCTTTGTTTTATTCATTTTGTAAACATTTGATACCTATATTGAATTTAGTTATTTTGCATTCATTATATAACGAGGTCATTTGTCTTCCAAATACCACAAATACAGTATTGCATAAAGTACGCCAATATGGCCTTTAATTGGCAACACAAAATATTCTAGTAAAACAACTCGTGATTAAAGTGTTAAAATGCTACAATGTTTACAGTGATGTTACAATTATATTAAAGATGAGCTCAGCTGCATACCCTGTATTAATGATATATACTTTAACAAACCCTTAGATATTTTAGTGCCCTATGAAAGTGTTGGACACCATGAAAAGATCAAACAGTTTTAAGAGCAAATTCTAATATCAACATAAATGAGATTATTAACGTATGCTTCAACCTATGTTGTACGAATAAGCTTTAACTAGGGACTTTTGTCAGCTGTCTTTCCCTGATAAAATCTGAAACAATCCAATTGGTAATTAGGTCCTTACAATTGGAATCCTCGGATTTTAACATTGAAGTTCTATGTAAGGATAATAAAATATTTCATCTAATATATTTCTTGATAATAAAGATATGAATAGAAAATTAATGATGAAATTTATATAGTTCTTTACCCTGTAAATACTTAGCTTAAATTTCTAACAAATTAAATGATTTATAAAAAAAAGTTATGTAAGATTAATTTTGGCAAATTGACATTGAAAAGTAAGGAAAAATCCGAGTTATCCAACTAATTGGACCTACATTTTTGAAGAGTATACAATGGGAAATAATTGATTAAACTCCCCTATTGCAGTTAATAGTTTTGAAGTATGTATTGCAGGGTCAGTTTTTCTCAAAAGAATTATTTATCCAGTATCTCATAGAGGGCATTGTAGGATAAGTAAGATATTTAGAATATAATACATACGTGTTTCACAATATATGGAACTTCTCGTTTTGCTCCATGGAAATAAAGATTTACGACAATAACAGAGAGAAAAGCTGACAATGTTATCAATACCATGTTTAAACAATAATATGCACCTGAAATTATAACATTTAACAAAATTATTATATACTACAATTGTCACATGTCACATACGGATATTTGTAGGCGTGACTTGACTTTAGATAATACATTTTGTAAATCCATCGCAGATATTATGTCATACATAAAATTTACTCAATTGATAAATCATGTTATCTCATACATAGTGCATCACTAAGGTGTAAATTGAAAACTTGTGAGGTCGCATAATTTCGTTTGGAGGAGTAAAAATGCTCCTCACGGAAACTGATAGATACCAATTGCAGTATGACCAAAGGTATCAAGGATGAACTCGGACTTTAAATTGCATTAGCAATTAAATTCTAAAAAAATCTATTAATCATTAAAATTAAAGACATACATTGGAAGCCTGTATGAGACAACTTTCGTTTAAAAACACAATAATACATCCACATGTAATACAGTGTTCAATCACGGTGCAGACATGGTATCCATTGTCTGCAAAGGACACTAATGACCTGCCGATACGCTTTCATCATTGTTTATGCCCTTGCTCTGTTGTGTCAATTACAATGACATATTTGTCGTACGATTTTCTCGTGCCTTCTTTCTAACTGTTATAAAACTACTACTTACTAAAATCAAACACCGTCAAAATTGTTGAAAATAAGAGTGTGTCCTGACCCGTCCATGATCGAAATCACAGAATGACGGATTCAGAGAGCAATATACACTTCATCAAACAATAAGGATAGTCATTCTTATAACAAGACACCGTATACCTAGTATAGCATAAAACTTACCTATAAGAGGTATGGAAGAAGCAGATGGTGGCGTGGATTCAGCAAGTAACAATAACAATACAAAGAATGCCACAAATATATTCATACCTGAAAAAATAGATGATAAAATATGACCAATGATTTTAATTATGTAGGGCAGTTGTCAGTCACTGACGAAAGTATGCGCTTAGTAGCTGGTTAACAGCTTAATACAGAGATTTAGCCTTTCCAGGAGGAATGAGTAGGTTGACTGACCGCCGTTATATGACCTATACAATGTGGTGCTCACGCAAATTCAATACCATTGAAACATTCAATATCAGGTAATGGCAAAAAACGAAAAATAAAATATTGTATGATTAAGTACAAAAACATTAGCTGAATGTTTTACGATTTTAAAAACAGAAGGTTGCAAACATCAAAGCAATATTTATTTTTTCATAAGTGCTCAAAGTTGATGACTTTTTGGTGAAAAACAGCTGTAAGAAATGTACGTTACTGATGCAGTGCACCATTTTATTTGAACTTAGTATTTGGCTAAAGTCCAGTAAAACAGTCCGTTTTAGTGAACCATGAAACCTTAGCACCAATACCTTGGTTTGAACAGAACTGTAAAGAAGGCCCACCGCGGCAACATAAGAAAAAACAATTTACTTACCAAGTTGCATCTTGGCTGGTGATTCTGGTGGAAGCCAAAACAAGACAAGTGTAAGTGAAGACAATAATATACAAGGTAATATAAGAATATAATTATAGAAAGCTGGTTGTCGTCGTATCCTGATTTCAAATGTTACATCAATAAATGGTTCACCAGGACAACATGCATATTTTATTACATTCCTCTTAGCACTTGTTGATACTATCATCCATTCATTATTCTTGATATATTCAGACAAGTCAAAACCTTCAATACTATCGTACAGGAGATCTAAGTTGATCTTGCTACCATCGTACGTCCAGGAGCCAAACTTCATCTTACATGTTTGTGTGTCAAATGGGAAATATTGAATATTAACTGAACATGAACTTTTATATATAGCTTGTGGTAACCATTGTATAGAACCATCAGATTGTACAACAACTAATGTCTCTCTCTTTTCTTCTAGTCGGATATCAGCACTGAAAATTATCAAAACTTACATTAGTTTTAACATCTTATTTTTTATTTATATCTATATTGTTCATGGGTATTTAGTGATGCAATAATAATCAAATTAGTAATAACTGCATGATATGAATACAATTTATAAATAAATAACTCACAAATAAAGATGCGAAAAACTGTTTAATTTGACCATTTTTTAAATGACGTTCTGTCGGCGCGATATAACCTTTCTGTGTTGATGCGCCGTAAAACCCTAACAAACAAACAAATGACGCTCTGTTAGTGTCGTAATTAGTTTTGGAAATTTCAGGAGCACAGTTCTATCCGTACTTGCAGTATAAAAAGTGAAATATATTCGATTAGTATCAGTATTAGGCCGGCACTCAATACATATTGAGGGGTTTAGGTAAATCTTAATATAAAAACAACGCACACTATTTAAAATACATAAATGCTTTAACACCAATTGGTAATTACATATATGCGACGGATATAAACCTGTTTTAACGATTGTGAATCAAATTATAAACTGAGCGCTTTGTAGAATTCTAAGTAATAAGATGTTCGTAAATTTGAAAACAAATGCGATGAGTGCAATCTTCATACGTATCAACTATACATACACATTTATACAGCCAAAGTTTATTCTGTATTGTTTATGTTATATAAGATCACATGACGATATATGGATTGTTTCTGATTAATCAAGAAAATTCATTGCGGCGCCGATATTGAAAGGCAATATCATTGAAAGCTTGATTTTCGTAAAGTGCTTTTTCTAATGCAAGTGTATGCAGACACAACAATACTTAATTCTATTAAAAGGACATTACGGAGCCGAATTTCTGTTTAATGTTGTTGTTGCGTGTCGTTAGTCTCGGGTCATGAATGAATTAGTTGTGATGGTTTAATTCAAGCAGATAATGAAATTGAATTGAATCTGATTGCTTCCATGGCGCGTTTAGTAGAAACTGTTGAAAAATATTATTCTTTAATACAATTAAATTCCTGCAAGCAGACAACATTAACAATGATTTTTGTTCAATGTGTGAGGCACGTGGTATCCTAAAACAAGACCAAGCAATAAACCTGATGCATTGGTGTAGGCCTAATGTTTAAAGTTTCAAATGCTTTAAAAGTTACCAACATTTAATGTAATCGTGCAAAGAAAAAGAGTTTTTAATGTTTTAAAGCAAACTGACCAATATATTAAAAGAATGTAAAACTAAACGTCACAATGCATGAAACCGCCACCAACTTTAAATATAAATATGTATTTCCTTTCAAACATATCATACTTGAAATATTTTATGACTTTAAGCAAGACAATAAATCAACGTGAAATTGTTTTATGTGACATTTTGTTCCAATGTTTCCATTAACGTGCTGCTGAAATATTCTTAATTTTGACAGTTAAAACTGGAACATAATACAATTCAGTAATTTTGGATTGGTTTTTAAAGCCGTAAAGTACAAATGTTTTCTTTTTAAAATTGAGTTTTTGGTTGTCATCTATGTTCGACAAACCACGTTTATTATTAGCATCTGTAATTGCTTTTTGTCAATGTTAATAACTAATGAGGGTAATAAAAATAAGTCAGAAAACATATCATAACGATCAGCATTATATGACACTGAACTTCCACACAGACAAAAAACATAAGAAGAAATAATATTTAGTTTCTTAAAATTTTGATATATACATGACACCACAAACATAACAACCTGAATGACAGACAATAACAAATATAAAAATTATGAGGGCGTAAAAAGTATCATGGATTTGAATTAGATTTTGAGTCTGTTTTTATGACCTTTTTCATCCATTGTAATGTTCAATCAACTGTATGTATTGCTCCTTTGATTCAACAAGTTTTGTCATTCTTAATAGCCGACGAAAGTAAAAGCCATAATGACATAATTGTTTCCATATGTATTAGACATTTGTCACCTGTTAGTAATCTATGCATATAGGAACATTTACTACCAGCTGATAATAACATTGTAGTAAAGTAACTTAGAAGCTCTCACAAATGACAATATAAACACAATAAAGGTATTTACTAAATCTCATTCTTTCTCTTCTAGCACGTATATCAGATATTCTGAGTTTTCTCAGTATACTAATAGCTACAATCATAACAATCTCATAGAACACCTGTTATTGTTTTGTTATTGCTTATCAGATTATTTATGTTTGGTTGTTTATAAAGCATCACTTTCATCAAGACGACAATTATATTTGTCCAACAGATGACATTAATGTTTCTATAGATGACGCGGTACGTTGTCATTAAAATACTGTATGGCAATTTGGATTGCGTCATTTTCTTTTGGTACATGTTTATTAGGTATAATTGACTATTGTAAGCTGGGACAAGTAAATGTGATTATAAATAGTTTGAAGCCGGAATATATTTGATTCTCCCAGCTATGCAACTATTTATGCCATGTTTTTATTATAATTTAATTATAATGTTTTGTTATATGTGTCATATATAACTGTATATAATATATGAAAAAAATCATACAACAATTTGGTCATTTGTCAAGTTCATTATTCAATGTACTATCACAATAAGCCGCGCCAACGACCAGTAAAGTTGACAAGCTGGTTAAGAGTCCTGTAGTTATGGATATAAATATTTCTATAAATGTTCTTTGAAAACAGAGCTGACCTCCGTTCACATATGACATTAAATCGTTCACCAGACCAGCTTGCTAGCAAGGATCTACTGAGACATGGCATCCAATCGGGATAAGTCAAATATACCACGGTTATTGCTGCTGAAAACTATTATACAATGACAAACACAAAGTTTAAGCATTTCAAAGTTTACCGAACATGTAAGCAGTGCAACATTTATTCTCAAGTAATTAACATAAACTTATACTCACTAGTTATATAGTTTGACATCAGGTATCCATATCTTATCTGATGGTACACGTACTTTTGTTATATTAGAAAACATTGTTGGATCCCAGCTTAGATATATATCAGACCAACCCTTAAATGAATAAAAAACATGTTATCTTTTAATTAGTAAGCGTAGTCGTTTTTTTCGTTTGGCCATTTCGTTCTTGTACTAGCTAACACTTCTGCTCCTTTTCAAAAATGCCAAATTAAGCGCTTTTTTTGCAAATACTCAGTGGTGGATATGACTAGTGAATCAAACATAAACTGTTCCATTTGATGATGTCTAGATTGCTAACCACTATGCCATTTTGAGCTGGTTGCATTTTGCCTAACACGAATGCAAAATTATTGAGAAAATATATATTTGTTATTATGCAACTATGTGAATACTTTAGATAAATTCTAATATTTGATATAGTTAAAACATTACGTCAGGTGCTATTTTAACATAATAAAATCATTGTTGATGAAATTGAACTATTTCGTAAAATACATTTATGTTATATTATCAAAATACAGTATGATTGATATAAAATGACATTTAATACAATATTGACGTACATGATACCGATACAACTGTTGAAAACAACATTGCATGTGAAATTTCATACTACAATGTTTACAATAATAATACTCGGAGTAAATACTTTGTATACAAAGCTAAAAGCACTGTTTATCATGATTACATCACACTAAGTATGCTCTCACAAATAATGACCTATCCGTCATTTTATAGCTAGACACAATAATACGATGCAATTTTTATATTTACATCATACATGATGTTATATATGTATATACAGTCACTATCATGTACAGGTACTTGAACTTGTTCTGCAACAACTACTTTGTTAAGACAAGTATTAGCTTTTAGTGTTACCAAATAAAATTCCGGAAATAAGTTTTCTTTGTTAGAGTCATTCTTCTCAAAAGCGAACAGATTAGAAGTTTAGCATGTTTATCATTGATATATGTTTTCAATATCTTGCAGCCTTATATGTTTACACAGCTGAATGACATGTATGTATATTAATCTACCGTTAATTAATGGCATATAAGGGAGACGTCTATTAAAGCATAACGTTTACAATTTGAAAATAAAACAAAAGTTATACTTACATAAGATGCCCATACGTTTGTTGCTAACACTTGGTTCCTTTCATCTAGGTCTAAGATTTGAATCAATGTTAAACCATAGTACACATTCAGTGTGTCATTCTCTTCAGCGATTGGTCGACCCATTCTCCCACGTTTTTCATATTCATTCAACAATGTTCGTATTAATTTTTTCTCCATTGAAGTTTCTAAATAACCTGAAAAGAGAAATGACCAAATTGAATACATATCAGGAATTGCAACAGTAAGACTTTGTTTGTTTGTTGGGTTTAACGCCGTAGCAACACATTACATAGGTTATATAACGGCGGTCAGTCAACCTACTCACTCCTTCTGGAAAAGTTAAATCTCTGGGTTAAGCTGTTAACCAGATACTAAGCGCATACTTTCGTCAGTGACTGACAACTGTCCTACATAATTAAAAATCATTGGTAGGAGGGAGAATGAACGTAGAAATAATTTTATAACCAAGCTCTACGAAAGTATGCCCCACCCGAAATTCGAACCCATGACCCCTCGATCAGTAGACTTAATGCTACCAACTGAGCAAGCAGGGCGGCTATGAGCATAGAGGAAGGTGTATTTAGATGTTTTAACTTTCGTTATATAACAGCCACTTACAAATAACGAAAACAAGCTCCTTAGTGGTTTCCTACTTTGAACAACAGTGGCAAAAAGCAGCCACTGGTTGGGTTAAACCAGGTTATAAATTATGCACCATATTTAACTATACCACATGTGCATTTGTTGTATCAACAAATTATATGGCAATTAAAAAATTAAGTGCTTGCGTTTTGATAGGCATAATAAGTCTCTGATTGACGTTGACTGATGTTATATTTATAGTTCTTCAATGTGCATGGACAAATTTGACTGAAGCATAGTTTTGAAGAAATCTTTAAATTAGCTCAATTAGTTTATAACAATGTGCTTTGGCTAAATTACCTTATAATGTAAATCTAATATAATTTATATTTAACGTAAGTTCTTATCAAGTAAATAACATTTCTTTTGAACAAAAAGAAAAAACAAACATGTTCTAATCATTTACATATATCCATTAACTAATTAACTGCAAAGCAAAAACAAAAGTAATTTGAAATATACTTCACGTAAGCAGAAGCTATGGTATTATATATTCTGCAAATTTATAATGCTCTAAGCTGTTTACATTAACGAGTTCCATGTTTAACCGTGCCTAGAGAATGTTATACATTTTTATTGTGTGTGCCAGTAACCACGAAAGAGAAGAATCGCTATAATCACAGTGACAAATGATAGATTAGAACAACGCGTTCTCTAACAATTATGTTAATTAAATGTTATTTATCAATCCTTGAGGGTATATACTTTAATCCGCAAATTAAATCTCTGATTAATTAAGTATTCTAATTTAGCATTACAATTCAATCAATTTCAAACAGTACCAAATACACATTTACAAGAACTCCCAATGCTCTCATAATTTCAGCTTTCATACGTCATCAGCTTGGATTTTTACTAAAGGTATATCTCGATGCACATCATTCTCTGCATACAAATTACTTCTGGATATCCAGCGGATACAAACCAGGACAATAGACAAGTGAAATAACTAGATTATCAAGCTTATTTCTCTAACAAAACATACAAACAAGGATACAAATACATAATGTAAATAATGAATTTCAAATAACGAACTGCTTATAGGTATATTAAATGTATTAAATAATCTGCCGACATGTTATCTTATACTCTGGGGTATTGTTCACACTATGTGAGTCTGTAATGAATTTATTTGTCTCTCTTTTCTCATACAAAGTTCAGACTCCTAATTTGTTAATAACTAACTGAAATAACAATAAATATAAAGCTGACGTTATGGCTCAATACAATAGCATTTGTTTGTTTGTTTTGTTTGTTGGGTTTTACGCCGTAGCAACATATTATAGGTAATATCACGGCGGTACAATAGCATTGATGTTATCTATAGTTTGCTTTGTAAAATATGAAAGAGATAAAAAAAGTTTATACTTGTAATAAAATACTGATTGGATGGAATATTCTCAAATGCATTTAATTATATTTATTTCGCAAAGGATAATAAAGTAGATATAAAATATAAAATGTATGTTGGTACAATGTATACGGTTTCACTATGATTCGGAATCAATTTAACCCGGGTCGATAGCGCAGTTGGTAGCGCGCCGGGATTTGGAATCTCGTGCCCGAGGGGGTGCGGGTTCGAATCCCATCCGGGGAGGTTATACCCTTCCATGAAAATTTGACAATAATGTCGATTTTCCTCCATTTATTAGATAATATGGAGAAGTTTCCGGCCTTGTAGAAGGGTAGGTGAGAACTGGTTATTGACAATGGTACAGGAAAGCTAGGTTAGGTGCGCTGGACGCCGTAAAACGACCTTAATTGTGTTGACACAGCGTTAAATCTAGTAAAAAAAGAAAGGAATCAATTTATTATTATTTATTTTAATTCGGTCAGTCGATAAGTCACTATCAAAACGTAGTCAGAGAAACGATTTTCTTAATTGTACGATAATTATAATTTTATGTTTTAAAGAGTGTAGTAAACCAATGCAGAGTGTAGTGTAACAGAGAAGTCATATGGTAAGAAAATGAAGACTATTTACAAACTAGATTCAATAATCCGAGGTTCATGTACCTTACTCGGAATAAAGATCATTGTTATCTAACATATCATGATGTCCAGCAAGTGGTTTGTGATATTACATTTTATTCGTGCCAATTAAGACAGTAGATATTCCTTAAAGCAATTATTTTATACTTTATTATTTGCTTTCTAGTGAATTACAGGGCTTCATCGGTGAAATAAAATTCGATATTCCACTGTTTTGAAACAATGAAAATAAAATTATTTTCTTTGTCTGGATGCGCCGTTTTGAAGGTATATCAGATCTAAAAAATAATAACGCCAGTTCAAAACCTATGAAATACGGGGCCCTAGAACTCATATGCCCTTTTACAAGGTCGGAAACTTTTTCATATACATTAATAATGGAGGAAAGTTGACAGTCTTGACAAATTTTAATGGGAGGGTATGATCTTCTCGGGTGGGATTTGAATCAGCACCCCCTCATGGGATAACTAGCTTAATAAAAAAATGCAAATCTCACTACATGTAATACTAGTATAATATGTTGAATATCGAGTTTAAATTGTATTTTAAGTATTGTATAATCAATTAAAGTTTTTTTCTGTTTGTTTAGGTTTTACGGCGCACCAACACAGAAAGGTCATATCGCGTCGATAAAGTTTTTTCTCGCACATTCATAACTTACGATACTTCCCGTCTATTGACATTCAAACGATATGATGCCCTCATAATGTTTTGCAAAGAAGAAATAATTTAGGTTATCTAATTATCAAATGTAGAATTGAATTACAAAGAGAATGATAATAGTATTGTTGACTGATAGTATTGTTTTACTTTGAACATACACTGTAGTTTGTAGATACAGCATTGTTCTTGATATGTTTACAATTTGGCTACAAGTTAAAAAAGATCTTACTTCAGTTGTTTTATGATTTAAAAAAGTCATGTGTTGCTAATAGTTCCAAGTACAGTCTTTCTAACATTTCATCTCTTTTTCTCAAATAATAATCACATCTTGTCTTACAACCTATTGTAGAACGATTGCTGAAACATTGCCAACAAGTAGCGGGCGTAGCCGAGCAGTAACGACGTTGGAATGGTAATCATTGGATGGCCAGCGCCGCGTTGGTTCGAACCCATCTAAAACCTACACCGCTATTTTCCTTGAGCAATAAAACTTTACCCTACTAGCTCAGTAGTGGGGGTCGAGGAAGCGGACTCGAAAGTGATGAATCTAAGTCGTAAGAACTTGTTTCACAATCTTTCACAATAGAGCTAAAATAAACTAGTATAACTTAATTAGTTTTCCTAAAACAACGATTAACATTTTGATATCATATACATCTTCATCTTCATCACCTAAGTAGTTTTCCAAACAACAATTGTTTTAACACACACACATCTAAAGATAATGCATCAACAATAGAAAATAACGTTGATTCACGGAGACAATTGTGATAATTGATTACCTATTAGCAACAAGTGAATACAGAGTACAGTCCTTTATTAGATAACTTGCTTACATTACATAAGATGTCTGTTCTGTAACAACGATATTAGGGGTATAGTGCGGACACATTGACCCCGACCTGACCTTTATGCAAGACTATTCATTACATTGAATACGAATGTAGTATTAATGCTCGATAACAATCGGATTTATCGACAAGGCTCGAATTTAATTTTAACATAGGGATTGATTTTAAAGTACATTTAAAGCGTACAACGAGTGTCTATTGCGCATAGGCCGGACTAGAGGATTGTACGATGAGGCTAGCTACCAATTCAAAGGTTGTTGGTTTTAGCCCCACAATCACTATCCCCACACCCATTTTATTATTAATTGTTATCAAAAATGTAAGAACACGTAAGATTCCGACTAGAAATACACTTTATTTTTGTACCGAATATATTCATATCTAACAAAATATCATTACCAAAACATGCAATAAACGTCTGCAATAATTAGTAAAATACCAATGAGATACATATTTTCTATGCATACACTTATTAAAAGTGAATCAATCATTTTTTAGACAAAGCATTGAATGCATAATAATATTACTAACATGGATTGAATAATACATGTATAATGTTAATTTATTTATTTATTTTAACGTCGTATTCAACACCTATATAGGTCATATATACGACGGCCAGCTCTTCCTACTATAGGTTTCCTGGACACTTTTCTATCACCAGTACTAACTTACCCTACCACGAGGCCGAAAACTCATGTATAGGGTATGACCTGCCCCGACCAGGTTTCGAACCCGCAATCTCCGTATTCGAAGTCAGACATGCTAACCACTACGCAACGGCCGCGGCTTAATATGTATATATTTAAGCAACCTAGCTCCAAATGGTTATGATGCGTTTAAAACGCCCTTATTGATTTCTCCAAAGCAATCTTCATTAGTGCAACATCCTGACAGGTGTCACCATAGATATATGTTGCGTTAAAATAAAACTTAAACTTGATGTTGAAGCGAATTTTTATAGACTCAGAGACATTGATTTGAAATGACATTGTATTGTAAGACTGGATAAATAATTGTGTAAAAGAAATTATATAGTAGTTCAGGGATTCTGTATAACAGGGATTTGTAACGAAGTGCTTTTTTAATTTCTCGGTCGTCACTGTCTATAACTGGCTGAATTAGGCTGTACAAACCATTCCAGAGTTTAAAAGACTTGATTTATGTTTTTGTACATGTCGTCCATGCAACTTGTGGATGTTTCTGAAGTTTTTGACAAAAAATTGTTGCAATTATGACCGAAAATATGACTTTAGGTCATGTAAAATACATAAACTTGTTACACTTGTTTTCCGTATTGGCCGAAATAATAGCGACGACAGTGAAATTTGATGAAAATATATTGCATTTACTTATCGTTACAAATCCCTGTTATATAAATGCCTGAGTAGTTTTAATATTTATCTTGTATCAACATGCAATTCAAGCAAAACTGTGCAGCAGTATTCAAGGATTTGCAATAAAGTAGATACAACATAATATATCCTGTTTCAAAATTCCTAGAAAATTGTCTACTAGTCAACATAAACTTTTCACATTTGTATGTTATTATTCATATGTATTATGGCATTGTTACGTGATTGTATAATTTATGTAATGCATTGTATGTTCACACAGGTCTATAGACCTCTTGATTTCAAAATAAAATCTTTTTCTCCATAAACTTTATATTGAACTATAGTTATCTTAATGTTGTACTTATATGTCTATTTATCCAAACATATAAAATTTGCTTGCCTTCTCACGATAAATACAGATTAGGTACGACTATTGAACCCCACAAGTCACAGCGGGATAATTTATCAATATTTTTATCTAATTTACAACCTGAACTTGCCGAAGATATTTGATCGGAAATAAGTCTGCAATACATATTAGGAGCGATTCCAAACACACAGAAATCCACCAGCGATAATGTAATCCGTTTTGTTATCACATTTATATCAAATCTATACCAAGTATTTATATTAAACAATGTTTTAGAACCCAGTGAAGGGGTAACTGTCAAAAAGAAGAAAAAATGTATCAAATGCCTTTTGCAACTGACATAGCAAGACAAAACATATAGAATTTATTAAGATATATGAATTAGAAATGCGAAAAAATCAATATTCAAATGAAGTTGATGATGATTGAAGACTACCATGGCGCCACTTTCTTTGAACATGATATATATACAGTTTTCACACAGGAATGATAAACTTTACCTACTGATATCATTTTCAAACTAAATTTTTCCTAAACTATACTTAAAATACATTCGCGCTGAAGATAATTGAAAGTTATTTATTCCTATCACAAAAATGCGCTAAACTTTTGAAATGTTTAATATCAATAATACTCTTTTCTCATTAATTTGGTTGGCATTTTTTTCAGTGAATATGAAGTTATTGCTTTCAACGCCATTAATCAGTATTCTTGATTGTAGTTATTTAACAATGTACTTATAATACAAAACTTAAGTTAAATTTGTGATTAAAAACTTCAAATGCGTTTTTAAATTGATGTAGAATACTTTTATTTCGAGTCGACTATATTCTCGATTTCTATAATAATTATATTATAGTTGTTGTCCAGTCCAAACCTCGTAACTTCCATTAAAAAGGCGAAGTTACGAGGTTTTGACTAGACCACCACGTCATGACCAACATCGAGTTTACAATATGTAATATGAAGGGTACTAATTATTTTATTTTTTTACCATACTTGCTACGTTAGGTACTCCACTTAAGACTAAACAGATTTTGTAGTATTTAACAATTACCAACAACTCTCCGTGTATATTCAGTAAACTATTCTATGCTGTTATTCCTCCTTCAGTAGAACTATACCGACATAAAGAATTTCAAATAGGATTTGTTTCAGTATGATTAATATATTTACTTGATTGATATAGTCTAATATTTATTTCACACTTTCATAATGATCTTTACTTGATTACATTTTTCTCAACGATGAAAGTCAGCACGTTCCTAGTAGTTTTCTTTAATAAGATTATGCGCCAAGAATGTTAGAATTTGTGCGTTATCAACGTTCTTCACTGGTTTGCGATAGTTCGACGACCGTACTTCATATGTCTTGTTTCTAAACTAATATGAGCGCTTTAATGATCACTAATTCTTAATTTTAATTAGTCTTCATTTTATTCTATAGTTTATCATCTCTTAACCATTTTCATTCAATTGTTTCCTAATTATGCATATGATTGTGAAGCGCTTTTGAACATATATTCAAAATGAAAAGAGCGCTATACAAATTTGGTATATAATAATAATAATAATAATAATAATAATAATAATAATAATAACAAAAATAATAACAATAACACAAATTTATCCTTTGCTTCTGTAATATCGAACTACAAAACATCACATTGAAATAAGCAAACTGTTGTATAGCATTATACAGAAAGTCCCTCCATTGAGACCATCTAGCTTATTGTCAAATCAAGTGGTGTTTAAATGTTTATTTGAGAATAAAAGCATCTTATATTAAGACACTTTCCGCTTTTTTAGACAATCGATTTCGATGGCCCTAAAAGTGCAATTCAACGCTTTCATTGGGAAAAATGTTGCCACATTTATACCGGAATAATTCATTATAGAACAGAACAGAAATTTTATTTGACAAAAGCACATATAATTTTAGTCATAAGCTAAATAACACAATATAATGTCTGTATATAACAGTGCATATCTTATCTGAAAGTTATGCGAAATATTTACAATTTCAGCAAATTAAATTCAGATTTATATTATACACCTTGTAGTTGAGATGGTTCTTCTCTAATTACGAATAAGAAATAACTTTTTTACATCTCTAAAATATTCGTATCCAGCAGAGACGACCAAATAGTGTGTGAAAATACCACAGGTGTTGAAACATGTTCTTGCCATATTAACATTGTGTTATTTTAGGATGCTAATAGACACACTTCTGTCAGCAGAAACAGTTTGTCCTCCTACAGCGTACACCTGTTAAACTAGTTCATTTACCTTATCATTATCGTTTGATGAATGTAGGAAGTCACTGTTACGTTAACTATTTGTTTTATTGGTTATGAATAAAGGTTGAAGTGAAATAAGATTTGGCACTTATTATTTGGTTTTTTTTTTGGGTTAAACGCCGAAGCAACACATTATATAGGTCATATAGCGGCGATCAGTCAACCTACTCACTCCTCCTGGAAAGACTAAATCTCTGGATTTAGCTGTTAACCAACTACTAAGCGCATACTGTTGTCAGTGACTGACAACTGCCCTACATAAATAAAAATCATTGGTAGGAGGGAGAATGACCATAGAAATATTTTCATGACCAAGCTTCACTAAAGTATGCCCCGCCCGGGAATGAAACCCACGACCCCTCGATCAGTAGTCTTGCGTGCTACCACCTGAGCTAGCCGGGCGGCTACTTGGCACTTATACTAGGAGATTAAAGAATTAATCCAAGCCACTAGCTTGAATAAAATATAGTAATTCAGAGTAGTTTTCTAAGATAATTTCCAAATGGAACTTAACAACTGCTTATCAGATTGAAGATGACAGAGCAATAGAAATCCATGGAGCTTTACGGTTTTGACTAGTCATTGAACCTAAGTATTCAGGTAATAATGTATGTAGAGAAGTTTGTATATAGAATGGCATAATTTGAATACTTAACGGTACCAAATTGAATGTCATTTTCGTATTTTCATGAGTTACTAGTTTTGTTCATGAAAAGTCAAACTTATTCAGCATACCTTCAGCAAAACCTCAGAGATCCCCATTAGAACGGACTTTAAAATATCATTTCGAAGAATATGATTGATAGTGATTAAATGATTCCGAAAAAATGACATTTTCATAAATATATTTGTTCAGCTGATCATCAATCATTTGATGATGATATTCGATTAAACGTCGAAATGAATACCATTAATATTGAAAAAGTTAAGTAAACATGATAAGATAACATGCAATTGATTTAAGACTTACTGTACAGGTGCTTTTCCAATTATTTGCAACAATTGTGTGGGTAATTTATATGTAGAATTAACTAAAAGTGAATAATGAAACATTTAAGTGGAACCATCTTTAAGTTTTAATAATATTACAAGTTTACTTACACCTAGCAAAACACGATTGCAATTTTCTAATAAAATGTTCTAATGTCAAAACGACTTGAATGTTCTTAAGAAATCAGCATCTGTAAAAGTGATATAGTCATTTAAGTTTGTTTATGGTGTAGTTTTATAAGACGTAATTAGCATCTCGAGACTATTATTAAGTTTTATTGCATCTTATAACAGACATAGCAGGTGTCAATGACAATACTTTATTGGTTATGGTACTTTAATGTCTTAACGTGAATAAATAATACTTCAGTATATTCAACTGGTTAGAAATTCTATGTTTATTATTTTAAAAAGACTTATATTTGAAGTATATTTGTAAGTTTTAAAGGTAAAATGTTTCTTTTGCGTCATATGTTATTCGTGATTTCATGTTAAGTAAGGCATGGCCAGCTTATTGCTTATTGTGAAAAAAAAACATGATTAAATTAATAGAAACCATTTTAATATAAACCATATTTAAGATAGGATGAGCTGGCGACTGAGTTGAATATATTCTCTATTTATCTAAAGTATTCATTTTAATTCCCAGTAGGTTGTGCAAAGCAGACAAATCAAGTATTACTCTAACGTTTGCATTATTGATAAACGAAGATACATACATGTACAGTAAAATAATGTTGAATTTAATCTTGATATACATCATATTTATTTTTGAATTGTGCTAAGAACCAAATGTGAACAGAAATGTAAAAGCCAAAACTGTGAAACATTCGTCAGAATATGTTTTTAAAATCAAGACATTAGTATAATTTTAGCTTTAAATATAATATAATATAGCTGTAACAACTCTTTCAAATATGGTTTGGTTTGTTATTTTGGTTTGACGGCGGTCAGTCAATCTACTCACTCCCCCTAGAAAGGCTAAATCTTTGGATTTAGCTGTTAACCAACTACTAAGCGCATACCTTCGTCAGTGACTGACAACTGCCCTACATAATTACAAATCATTGGTAGAAGGGAGATAGCCGTTGAAATAATTCCATGATCAAGCTCCAAGAAAGTATGCCCCGCCCAGGAATCGACCCCTCGATCAGTAGACTTGCATGCTACCAACTGAGCTAGCCGGGTGGCTTCTATCAAATATATATAAGAATAATTAATATATGCAGAAATCAAGTCATCAAGTAATTATATTGCTCTAAAAGTAAACTCAGGCCTACATGTATTGAAGAAGATAGGAAATAGAAATAATAGACCTGCGTGTTGTATACAATGACTGCTAAATGTATTGTCACAAAAAAATCAAGTCAAAGACGATTTTGGAATATTTACTGAAATGAAGAACATTCAGCAGTCATATCTGATAAAGCTGTTAATAATCCAGTAGATTAGTTCAAGTGAGAATTGTTCACTCCGTATTAGAATAATTGTTATCTAGCACAGCATCATTCCCAGCAGGTTGTTGCTCTTTGAACCAATATTGGTAATTCTGATTGCAGTTTTATGTTTTACATCGTTATATTCTAATTAACATAATCACTATACAATTATGAGCTAATAATGCATAATACACGTGGCAATTATGAAAGCAGATATTTTTAAAGCGTTAATACTTCAGTAATAATATTGAAAAGAAACCATATGTAACAATCTTAATTGCTTAGCAGACACAGTTACTTTGTTACATGCAGACTTTTCTCAATCAGCTGATGTTGGTTTAATTTGCCAAAACACTTGATAAAACTACGGGTTTCACACGAATGATAAAAACTAGGCTTCAGTCAGCTTAATTATAATCTAGATCAGGATTGCGTTTAAATCTCAGAAACCGCGAAAACCGCATGTAGAGATATACTATTGATTGCTGGGTGTGTTGTGTGTTATTTGCAATTGATTGCTTCAGATTTATCCTAATTAATACTTCAATAGATTTGTGGGGTAAAACACATGGTAGACATCCAAAATTCTTACAATTTTTAAAGTGTCACAAATAATATTTTGACAAAATGTAACTAGTTTGTTGACATAGCCCGTATTGATGAATTACAATGTCATGTAAAACACTGCATCTCGGAAGCCGTACTGGTGTGGTCAGGGGGTAATACGTACAATCCAATTTTACGTTTTTGCAATAAATCACTCCATTGAATAGATGATGCGACACATTTTTGCTTTGATTAGTTTGTCTATTTTGCTTTGAAGTAAATTTGCAAAAACAACATTGATAGTTTAATAACTAGAGAGAAATCCAGTTACAAAAGTAAAGAGTATCACCTAAATTATTAAGAAACACACTTGCTAACTTCAGTGTTATTGGTTTCTGTACAATAAGTAGTCAACAATAATTCAGGATTGTGCATTTTAACAGCTTCTTCTGTTCGTTTCTTGTAACACCAATTAGTTACAAGCAAACTTTAAGTAATTGAAATGTACTTATATATATTCGATTCAACATGGCATCATTGTTTTCTTCATGTAATACACGTTATAAATAACCATATTTTATCGCTTTCAAGTTTTGTACTACTTCGCCTTAAACTTGATATTTCTTATCAATATAGCTTCAGTAGCGCTAGCTAGCTTATATTTAGTTTTTGGAATGTTGATAAAAAGGTAATTTTATAGCTACTTGTTCCGGAACATATGTATCAATTTTCACCAATAAAGGCTTTAAAATCCCACCTATTCCCGGAGCAGTTGTTTAATCTTGGAGTATGCAATAATTTAGGAAATCATATATTTCAGAGCATGGTAAATCATTTTCCAGAACAAATATTTATAATTTTTACCATTATGACTTAGTACATCGTAGATAAAATTAGTTTACATGTAACAACGATTAACCCATTGATTCTTTATCCGTTTTCTTTTTCAATAGCAATGGTAAAACATTAATCATCAATAAATTATAAATATAATAATTTAAACATTATATGATGGAAGAATTTTGATAGTTATTTTGCTTCGAGCAAAGTATACTTATTAATTATGTAAGGCAATGTGCTTTGCTTAAACTATGACTGTCTATAAGGTCTTCAGGTAATGATATTGTAAACTACTCTATTTAACATTTATATTATGCGGATGATGTGAAACCTTGATTGGACTTTGTCTTTTTGTCAATGTTTATAGGAAAACATTTTTTACAAAATGTAAAAGCATTGTCAAACATAATTATTTATCGTGAGAGAATCTATTTTTCATCACACATTTTATTACTATAATATATTAAACTGAAAGCAACCCAATAAGCTCAGTCGGTAAGATGCACGGATATTAATCCACTTTGTTTGGTAGAATGTTACTATCTTCGTTGAGTTTAGTCCAGTAATGTTTTCTCTGCGCCTACCTCGGTATCAAGTAGGAAAGTTTTCTTCCACTGGCAAAGTAATTCAATTGGTGCTAGATTTAAGATTGGACCAGGGACCTAGGATCTACCAAGGGAACGTGAGTAAGATGATTGGCCTCACACAATTACGATTGAAACAATAGAATCAAATGACAGTTTTAAAGTTATTGCTTATATCTGGGATAAACATTGACAATGCATGCCTATGGAGACGATTAGACCACAACAAGTTGATCATGTGTTCTACGGATTTTTTCTGGAAAACAAATGGGGCGAGCTAGCGAAGAAAAACAAGTCTTTATTCTCTTGCTTTATATAGCAGTTTGACCATATTTTTATGAGCGAGCGAGGAAATAAAAATATTTTTTTGTAAAAACCGTCAAAATTAAGGTGCGAGCAAATCCATAGAACATAATCAATTTGTTGTGGCATTAAATGATTTATATATGCGTTTTTACATTTATCAATAGGATCAAACTCTTATATTTGAAAGGTATTTACAATTAAGCTTACAAAGTCATTTATCGATATGATTAAAACATGATGTAACATACTTGTTACATCAAATAACTCATCATATTGTTGAAGAATTTCCATTATTATCAAAATTACAGTTTCACATCACAATCTTAATCTCTGCAGCAACTCGACAGGTGTCGCTTTTGATAAATGCTACATTCAGATAACTCTTCTTAAAATTATGATGGTTTTATTAACAAAATGAAACTGATAAAAAATGACGTTCTTGAAAGTTGTTGAGAGGATTTGAGATGTAATTATATTGTGCACATATGAATTCGAGAACGCATTTATACTTGCACTTGAGCAAATGTGTATGACACCGTCATTTACTTGTATAACATCATTTAAAACCGTGTTTGAACTAAACCATTGGCCCATTTCGTTAATAAAGATTGGACAATTATGGCCTATTACTTATGCATAGTTATAGCTCGTAATAATTTCATAAAATATGAAACAAAACCTATTGTGTATTCCATAACAGTCTTTTCTACGTATTCTGTGAGCAACATGTTCAACGTTACACTGCAAACTGTGCGGACATCGATCTTTCGATTTATTCTACTCACATTTTTACGAGCTTTCTCTAGAGTATTGTCGTTTCGTGAGAAAAAACAAATACTTGTTACGTTATTAAAAATGTTAGATATTTGGCACTATAACACTACAGTAAATTTAGAGACATTAGCATAAAATACATGATAGCAATTAGAAAGATTGTTAAAAATAATTGATTTACTTAGAAGAAAATGATTAATGGAACCTAGGATTGCTTGTTCATGTTTTAGTTTTTATAATAACGAAAAACTTTTGGCTAGAACATCAAATATTAGGTTGTATGTATTTCCATTCAAGATTTTGTTTGATTTTTAACAACATTTTGCATATATTCTATTGATTACTTGGAACACATGTGTGGGTAATAAATGAGTTAAAGCAACTGAAAAACAATAATAATGTTTTTTTGCTGGGGATTGTTTTTGTTAAGTGCTTACATTTAAACAAATAAGAAAAAATCGAATAAAGCTATGACTGACAATGATACGGCATAGATTAAGAATATCATTGTACTCGTACGAATGTTCATGTTCACAGGAATTATTTAAGATATGTAATTGTAATCTAACAGCATTGTGTAAAAAAATCATTTCGCATACCTTATATCATTCATTGTGTCGACTTCGTTTCTTTTATTGGTTATAATATTATGATTAGCGTTTAACATGTTGTCAGATAAAGCAAGTGTTGTTAAATAAAGTCTTTATTATTATTATTATTGATAATGCTATGTGTGACGTTAAAAGTTATCTGTATATCAATAATTAATTGGTTAAAGTACTTTTATTGCAGTACAATAAATAACTAATATGTATATTTGTAAAATCTACGTGAATGATACTTACTTTATTATATGCTATATCTTACAGGAAGCGATATCATTATTATTATAAAGCTCTTGGTTCACTTATGGTAAGAACTTTATAAAGAATGGTCGAGTTTCTATCAGACATTATTGACACTATTAAGATAAATCACAAAGTTCAACTGTAAAATAGTACTCGTTCATGTCAATGTTGTGAATAAACTAGCTATTCTTTTCAAGAGCTAATGTCTATTCCTAGTTGCACAAAACAGACTGATAAAGTATTTCTGCCATTTTCATTATTGATGAACCGATATATATACAGTTTAAACAATGATAAACTTATTTTGATGTTTTCCAGACAAAGTCAACTGTAAAAGCAAAATGTGCTTAGGAACATTTATACATAAAACGGAAACACACTTGGCTACGTATTTATTATATAGCGAGAAATACATTACAGTATCATTGCATTATCTTATCTTTTTAAAGATATGCTTTAATTTTAGCGCTTCAAATACATTACAGTATCGTTGCATTATCTTAATTTTTACTTAAGTTACATACCGTATACTTGTTAACGATAGAGTATTGTCAGCGGGTTCTTGGTTTATTAATAGTAATACAAATCAGCAATGATAACGTTCGGGAAGTAAATAATAGTCGGTGAATACATTTTGATAGGAAATCACTTCAAAATACCAAAGCTAAAACGGTTCAAACAAACTTTCACATGATGAAAATGTAAATACTGATTCCCAACCACAGGCATTAAACGTGTACTTATCCTCTGCAGAATGTTATGCAACAAAAAGTTCAAAGACAATCATGGAATGCATAACAAAATAAAGAACATTCATCATTGATCTGATAAGGATATTTTAAATCTCGTAGATTAGATAAAACGAGAAATAGTGGCTTGGTATTAGAATAATTGCTATCTAATACATTATTAATCCCAGCATGTCGTTGGTCTTTGAATTAGCATTGATAATTCTGATTGCAGTTTTATGTTTTACATCGTTATATACTAATCAACATAGTTATTATGCAATTATTAGCTAATATTGAAATACACACGTGTGTATTAGAATAGCAGATATAAGTTCAAGCGTTGATATAAGTGATACTTATATTAAGTATGAAACATCTAGTACCAACATTATATAAGATTTATCATTGCCACCCAATATAAAATTACACGACACGCATACTGTTATTGGTTAAATATGCCAAAAAAACCACTTAATAAAACAACGATTTTTACATGAATGATAAGAGCATGGTTTACTAATGTCAGCCGTTTCGTACTTATCTTGTTCAGGTTGGTAAATACCACCAAAGAACGAACATGGTTTGAAGTAGGTAAATTATGGCTGTTCAAGAATGTTAATATTGCAAATAAATTATATGAAACCTCAAAACATCTTAAATAACATAACCGCTTTTAAGGATATTATTTGTTATTAATTTTCGATGGTCAATAGGTTAACGTGATTTTGTAATATCAATTTGCGTACAGAAATATTCTTTCCAATAACAATCTGATTTTTACTTTCTATGTTTTTTCTTCTAGCAGAAAAATCGGTACTCATACAAATAACAACACACGGGCCAGTGTATACAATAAAATACCCTACAATGCTTGTTATTTGGCTAACTGTCAATCAAACAACACAGAATTAGAATGGAAATACGTGTTTATAATAACTAATAAAGAATAAAACAATATAATTGACCAAGCAGTCAACGTATCAAGAGACGATAAATGAGAATACCATGTTTCAGTCTGGCCTGATAGATTAGTGTATCTGACACTTCCATACAATTTTACGGTCATAAGTTAACAATATAAGTTCTCGAGTGTAGTATACGTCGCTTCATACAATTCTTCTGTAATCAATAACGAATTAGCATTATTTGCCGAACGTTTTTTCATTTTTCGTAAGAACATTGTTTTAATATCAATTGTTTATACATAGTCATATATATACATGATCGGATATTATACATGAATATTATGCAATCATTTTAAAAGAAGTTTTGATAACTATTGTGTTTATAGCAAATGTCGGGAAATTGTTAATTATGTAAGATGCGTTGCTGAACTAAATCTGTGGTGTTTAAGCCATTAAAACTTTTTAAATGAATTAATTGTCTATAATGGAAAGGTAAACGTCTTGTGTAAACAATTAAACAATTTTGAGAACTGTAGTATAAAACAGACCACACACTTTATCTTGCTTCCAGTGATTTGATTGAAGCCAACGGTTTTTGTGAAGTAATATACCTGAAGCAAATTAAGCAAAGGATTTTTTTCAATTCAAAGTAATCTAATGACATAAGATTACAAACGTCTGACGGAGAACGCGAATAAATGTTAAATTGGTACAGCTTTCAGCAATGCTCACCATAGGAAAATTAACGTTTGTGCCATTTTACGACTACTTTAAAAAATGATTAAAAGGTGAAGTTTTTACAATTAAATATTCGTATATAAATCCACATATCGTGTATTCAATATTGTAAACAATGTTTACTTTGGTAGTATACTACGGCAAACGATCTATCTATATGTATATATTGGTATTTTTCTTATGATCCATAGTTCCAAAATCATAAAACGTTTATTAAACAGATTTCAGATTTATGAATTAAACACATGAATAATTACGTTTATTGAAAGTGGCAAAATCTTGTAAACTTTCTGGAATATTTTTTGTCATTATTGACTCGATGGAAAATAGACTGACATGCCTTAAAACTATTTCGCACTACGCAAAGTGTAGGCATTTATATCTAATAAAGATTTTACAAAGCAAAATTATCTTTGTAAAACCTTGACAGACGTCATCTTATATATATGTTGCATTGAAATTAAACTTAAAGTGAATTTCAGCAACTGAGATACTGGTTACTAGTATAACAAGGGAATATTATTGCAAAAAGGGAAATGAAGTATTCACGTATTCATTCTTTAAAAATATTGTTCATTGTATGAAAACACCAATTTTAAAACCGTTATATTAACAATAATATTTTCGTATCAGTACAAGTCACCTGAAGTTTGGTGTTGTCTAGACCTTTTTGTTTATACACCGGCAAAATCACTTGTTGATTTTTTAACTCGTCTATCAGTAGATACAATATTACGTTACGAGGTATTTTATCATAGTGTTATATCCAATCTATAAGCTAAACATGCTTCTGATATTTTGAGAAGTAGGTCTGTAAAAAAAATTAGGAGGGTTTTCAACCACACAGGAATTCATTCATTTGTGCTATCAAGAAGAATCAACATATTGTGGATATCAAACTTTTTCTGTTTCCTCAATTGATATAGATTTATTGAAGAATCTTTGAAAGTACATTTTTTAAGGCAATGATTGTAGCAACTAACGAAGCAATATATCTAGACAAGTTAAATATAAATAAACTTTAAATGGAAGAAAACAAGTATTCGCATTAAATGAACGATCAGTGAACTATTAAATGACACTTTCATCTAGAAACATGATCTGAATATAGAAATTACAATAACAGAGCAACCTGAAATATTTATATCATATTTTTACAAATATTGCAATACTTTACAAATGTTCGAAGACTTGCACTACTTAGACAATTCTAAATCTAACAGGAATGTAAAAAGCTCATTTTACTGCAAAATTTTATATAGATCTATTCGATTTCTTATTCATCAACTGATAACATATGCTATAATTCGCCGCGATCAGGAAACGACCCTGGATTATTAGTCAAACGTACTAGATACTTCATGCACAACTTAAACAAAAGGATGTATCTTATATACTGATATAGTTGGTATCGGAAACAGTTCATTACATCAATGGCTTGTGCCATCAAGGACAAGTCAATTAGGCTTTGTTTCAGTATGATTAATATATTTACTTGATTGACATAGTCTAATATTTATTTCACGCTTTCATAATGATCTTTACTTGATTACAATTTACCATACGATGAAAGCCATCACGTTTTAGTTAAATGGTTTAGTTATAAATCAGACTAAGAGAGTTGTCTTCAGATTAATGCAAGCTAGACGCTTTGATTATTGAAGAAAGAAACAAATGTGTGGAAAAAATTCCCAGTAATTTAACACTATTCATATTGATAATAGACAAAATGCTATCAGCAGAAACTATTGTCCTCAAACAGAGCACACCTGTTTCACTACTTCAGTTATTTCATGATAAATGTGTCTGAGGTTTTTAAAAAGTCGTTGGTTACAAAACACATTGATGTTTATAAACCTATACTTATGTCATTTTCAACAAAGGGATTTTTCTGACAAGCTTTATTATGATTTATAATATATCATCAAACCATTGTATTAGTTTAAGCACTTTTGTTTGAATATTTCATTCAACATAATACTTCATGGAATTTTTGTTCTAAGCTAAAGATCAGAAAGATTGCATGATATGTTGTAAATCATCTTCAAAGTGAATGATTTATGGCATACCATAGGCTCTGTTCTACAATTAGCAAATACTTTATAACAAAATTGATTTGTACTTGTCTGATCTAGCGTTAAAGATCACTTAACGTTGCACAATATTGTAATCTTTCTTGAACACTGCAATAACTTTTGAAATTAAGATATATAGCCTAGAAGTCACTCCTTTATACATTGAACATTGCATATACAACTAAATAAGAAATAGTTTGCAAAACTAGAAATGTGTATTATTGTCTTGGGCCAGTTATTTAGTCAGTTATTTCCCCCTTTTACACTCTTCAAAAAGGTAGGTCCTATTAGTTGGATTACTCGTATTTTGCCCTTACTTTTAAATGTCAATTTGCTAAAACTAATCTTAAACAACTTTTTTTGTAAACCATTTATTTTTTTCAAATTCAAGCTAAGTATTTTTAGGGTCAAGAACTATCTAAATTTCATCACTTCTGTTAAAATATTTATTAACAAGAAAGATATTAGATGAAATATTTTGTTATCCTTACATAGAAACTCAATGATAAAATCCGAGGAATCCAACTGTAAGGACCAACTTACTAATTAGATTCCTTCAAATTTTATCAGGGAAAGATAACTGAAAAAAGTCCCTAATTGACTCAATCAGTCTACAATTGTATATTACACATTGCCATTTTAAGACATTGAATACTCGCATCACCACTGAATAATCTAGCAATTTATTTAATACCACAGAAACTATTCCCAGCCGTACAAAGTGGACGAATAAAGCATTGCAGTTTTTGCATTATTGATAAACGAAGATATTTAAAAGGTAATAAATTTAGCTTGGTGTTAACCAGACTTTGTAATATCAATGTATTTAAAATGTTCTTACTCTTTGTGTTTTGACCGTGTAAAAGGTATGTTTAATGTCGCTGCTCATGATATCCTTTCACACTCATTTTAATCATTCGCTTTCTCTGGGATAATTTTGTAATTATTATTGAAATCATACATGTAGGTAGCTTACATTTTTGCATCGTTTGAAAACCATTTTATCTAAAGCCATAGCACATTTAAAATTTTACTTGTCTTATAATTGAAAATGACGATTTTGCTAAATCATATAAAATAAAATTATCATTTTCTTGCTTGCAATGCACATTGTAATAATACACATTTAGTTAGTTTAGGTAGATATTATAAACTTAACTATAATTGGTAACAGCGGTTCCCACAGAATTGAACAAAATGATTCACACAAAGTTACAACAGAAATTGTTTTCACCACACAAAATCTCTTATCTCGCCTTCAAGCCTCGCATCAATAATCAAACATCGCTAAATGAAACACAGGCTGAAGACTGTTTTTACCAAAACATTAAAAATAATGAGAAAACTGTAACCCTTGTATCGAAGTGAAATCAAGAAGAAAGTGTCTACAATTACACCGAATTTAATCAAATTTGCAAAAAAGAAAATTTCTGTTTTATTGTCGTTTTCTGTTTTTCTTTCTGCAACAAGTAATTACTTCTAGAAGAAAGGAATACTTTCAGTAATTGAGATTATTGTTCACTTTATTTTCAAAGAGAAAGAAACACGTTTATTTCATTCTTTAAGATGTTGTTGAATCACAAACTATTGCCGTTTTTACACTAATAATACTATTAGGTTTGCTTGCAGTGCCTTCAAGTATTCTGAAACTATAAAGATAATCGTAAAATAATCACAAGTGTGCCACACTTATGTTAAATAATGCATCTCTTATGAAGCATTACTTTATGATGCTATTCACGCTGTAAATTAAACCATCAACTCTTCTACCTAAACTACGTATTGTTTATAAATCCCAGTTAACATATTAACGGTTCTGATCACGGAAAATGGCGGAAAGATAAAGACGGTATACCGACATGATCGGTGAGGTAATTGCAGAAAATTGTCGTCAGATATTGAAAACAAGTTTAGTTTGTAAGAAAATTTAACTCATAATTTGATCTTGAACTGTTTACGGTTTCCAAATGTCACGTAATTGCCCTTTATCTAGTAAGTTGTTCCGGTTCAGACTCGACAAAAGTTGGCGTAAATGTGGAATCAAAGTCTAAACTCACATAAGCTCACTAGACATTAAAGCGAACACATTTGATAAACAAGTTCATGGTGTCACTATTGGTTTTCTATCAGTTACCTGCATATCGAACTATGAGTAGGTGGTTTATAATAGTATCACTCAGTTTAAACTGTGCAGAACATTGATTTAAACTGTATTATGACAGCAATTAGTCTTATATATTTTAATATTAGAAAACATTTTATAACATTCTTAAAGTTAATTTAACAACAGCTGTTTAATGTGCTAATATGATCGATTTATGATTTGGTTTTAATGTTATCAAGATTGTTATGACCTATTTAATATCGAGGCAATAGTTTCAGTTCCAACGATACTTAAGGATAACAAGAATGTCTTTATCTACATTTATATAACATACATTTTCATAAGTAGGTCGAAAGAGGCAAATATCACACCAGCTGTTTAATATGATGTTATGACAAATTAACGTTCCGTATTTACCATTATCAATAGTGTTATAATTTATTCCATATCGAAGCAGTACCTATAAGTTGCAGAAACTTGAAGAGAAAAAAATCCTTAAAACATTATTGTCCTTAAATGATTTTGCTAGATCCTTTTGGTGCTCTGTATATTTATAAAATTTACGTGAATGACACTTAATTATTATATGCTATATCTTACAGGACGCGATACAATTATAAAGATATCGATACTCCATTAGGATTTCAATAATATTCTTTAACCTATAGATGTCTGATTGATATGAATTTTATAATAAGCGGTACATATGTCCGGACAATGAAATTTCTTACGTAAATAATGGTAGTTAGTGGGTAACAAGCTCTTGGTTCACTTATGGTAAGAACTTTATAAAAAATGGTCGAGTTTCGATCAGACATTATTGACACTATTAAGATAAATAACAAAGTTCAACTGTAAAATAGTTCTCGTTCATGTCAATGTTGTGAATAAACTAGCTATTTTTTTCAAGAGCGTATGTCTATTCCTAGTTGCACAAAACAGACTGATAAAGTATTTCTGCCATTTTCATTATTGATAAACAGACATATATACAGTTTAAACAATGATAAACTTATTTTGATGTTATCCAGACAAAGTCATCTGTAAAAGCAAAATGTGCTCAGGAACATTTAGACATAAAGCGGAAACACACTTGGCTATCTATTTATTATAAAGCGAGAGTATTACTAGGCATTTCAAATTGTACATTGCAAAATATGCTTTAATTTTAGTGCTTCAAATACATTACAGTAACATTGCATTGTTTTTTATTTTTTAAAGTTACATACCGGATACTTGTTCACGATGAAGCATAGTCAGCGGGTACTTGATTTATTAATGGTAATACAAACCAGTAATGATAACGTTTGGGAAGTAAATAATAGTCAGCGAATACATTTTGATTGCAAATCACTTCAAATTACCAAAGTTAAAACGGTTCAAACAAACTTTCACGTGAGGAAAATAAAAATACTGATTCCCAATCACAGGCCTTAAACGTGTACTAATCCTCTGCAGAATGAAATGCAACAAAAAGTTCAATGACAATCATGGAATGCATAACAAAATAAAGAACATTCATCATTGATCTGATAAGGATATTTTAAATCTCGTAGATTAGATAAAACGAGAAATAGCGGCTTGGTATTAGAATAATTGCTATCTAACACATTATAAATCCCAGCATGTCGTTGGTCTTTGAATTAGCATTGGTAATTCTGATTGCAGTTTTATGTTTTACATCGTTATATACTAATCAACATAGTTATTATGCAATTATTAGCTAATATTGAAATACACACGTGTGTATTAGAATAGCAGATATAACTTCAAGCCTTAATATAAGTGATACTTATATTAAGTATGAAACATTAGTACCAACATTATATAAGATTTATCATTGCCACCCAAAATAAAATTACACGACATGCATACTGTTATTGGTTTAATATGCCAAAAACAACACTTAATAAAACAACGATTTTTACATAAATGATAAGAGCATGGTTTACGGATGTCTGCCGTTTCATATTTATCTTGTTCAGTTTGGTAAATACCACCAAAGAACGAACATGGTTTGAAGTAGGTAAATTATGGCTGTTCAAGAATGTTAATGTTGCAAATAAATTATCTGAAACCTTATCAAAACATCTTAAATAACATAACCGCTTTTAAGGATATTTATTGGTTATTCATTTTCGATGGTCAATAGGTAAACGTGATTTTGTAATATCAATTTGCGTACAGAAATATTATTTCCAATAACAATCTGATTTTTTACTTTCTATGTTTTTTTCTTCTAGCAGAAAAAAACCGGTACTCATACAAATAACAACACAAGGGCAAGTGTATACAATAAAATACGCTACAATGCTTGTTATTTGGCTAACTGTCAATCAAACAACACAGAATTAGAATGGAAATACGTGTTTATAATAACTAATAAAGAATCAAACAATATAATTGACCAAGCAGTCAACGTATCAAGAGACGATTAATGAGAATACCATGTTTGCATTCAGTCTGGTCAGATAGATTAGTGTAGCTGACACTTCCATACAATTTTACGGTCATAAGATAAACAATATAAGTTCTCGAGTGTAGTATACGTCGCTTTATACAATTCTTCTGTAATCAATAACGAATTAGCATTATTTGCCGAACGGTTTTTCATTTTTCGTAAGTACATTAACAGTGTTTAGTGTTTCAATTGTTTATACATAGTCATAAATATACATGATCGGATATTATACTTGAATATTATGTAATCATTTTAAAAGAAGTTCTGATAACTATTGTGTTTATAGCAAATGTCGGGAAATTGTTAATTATGTAAGATGCGTTTGCTGAACGACATCTGTGGTGTTTTAAGCCATTAAAACTTTTTAAATGAATTAATTGTCTATAATGGAAAGGTAAACGTCTTGTGTAAACAATTAAACAATTTTGAGAACTGTAGTATAAAACAGACCACACACTTTATCTCGCTTCCAGTGATTTGATTAAAGCCTACGGTTTTTGTGAAGTAATATACCTGAAGCAAAGTAAGCAAATTATTTTTTTCAATTCAAAGTAATCTAATGACATAAGATTACAAACATCTGACGGAGATCGCGAATAAATGTTAAATTGTTATAGCTTTCAACAATGCTCACCATAGAAAAATTAACGTTTGTGCAATTTTACGACTAGTTTGAAAAATGATTGAAAGGTGAAGTTTTTACAATTAAATATTCGTATATAAATCCACATATCGAGTATTCAATATTGTAAACAGTTTCTCATTTGGTAGTATACAAAGGCAATCGATCTATCTATATTTGTCTTTTTCTTATGATCCATAGTTGTACAAAATCATAAAACGTTTATTAAACAGATTGTATAAATTGAATGCATGTATAATTACGTTTATTGAAAGTGACAAAAGCTTGTGAAACCTTCATAGAATACTTTTTGTCATTATTGGCTCGATGGAAAATAGACTGACATGCCTTAAAACTATTTCGCACTACGCAAAGTGTAGGCATTTATATCTAATAAAGATTTTACAAAGCAATCTTTATCTTTGTAGAACATTGAAAGATGTCATCTTATATATATGTTACATTAAAATTAAACTTGAAGTTAATTTTAGCAACTGAGATACTGGTTACTTAAGATACATCCTTATGTTTTAGTTGTGCATGAAGTATCTAGTACGTTAGATAAGTAATTCAGGTCGATTTCCGATCGCGGCGAATCATATCATATGTTATCAGTTGATGAACAAGAAATCGAATGAATAGATTTTTGCAGTAAAATGAGATTTTTTACATTCCTGTTAAATTTAGTATTGTTTAAATATTGCAATAGTTCGTACATTTGTAAAATATTGAAATATTTGTAAGAATATGATATAAATATTTCAGGTTGCTCTGTTATTGTCATTTCTATATTTAGATCATGTTTCTAGATAAAAGTGCCATTTAATAGTTCACTAATCGTTCATTCAATGAGAATACTAGTTATCTTCAATCTAAAGTTTATATTTATATTTAACATGGTGATATATATTTCTTCGTTAGATTCTACAACCATTGCCTTCAATAAAAATGTACTTTTCAAAGATTCTTCAATAAATCCATATCAATTGAGGAAACAGAAAATGTTTGATATTCACAATATTTTTTTGCTAGCACAAATGAATGAATTCCTGTGTGGTTGAAAACCCTCTTAATAGTTTTTACAGACTTCCTTCTCAAAACATCTGAAGCATATTTAGCATATAGATTGGATACAACACTATGATAAAATACCTCGTAACGACATTGAGTTCAATATTGTATCTACTGACAGACGAGTTAAAAAATCAACATGTGATTTTGCCGGTGTATAAACAAAAAGGTCTAGACAACACAAAACTTTAGGTGACTTGTACTGATACGAAAATAGTATTGTCAATATAACAGCTGTAAAATAGGTGTAATCATAAAATGAACAACATTTAAAAACAATGAATACGTGAATACATACGGATATAGTTTGTATCAAAATGAGTTAAATACAACGGTAGCTTTTGTCATCAAGAAAAAGACAATTAGGCTTTGTTTCAGTATGATTAATATGTTTACTTGATTGACATAGTCTAATATTCATTTCACGCTTTCATAATGATCTTTACTTGATTATAATTTACCATACGATGAAAGCCATCACGTTCTAGTTAAATGGTTTAGTTATAAATCAGACTAAGAGAGTTGTCTTCAGATTAATGCAAGCTAGACGCTTTGATTATTGAAGAATGAAACAAATGTGTGGAAAAAAATCCCAGTAATTTAACACTATTTATATTGATAATCGACACAATGCTATCAGCAGAAACAATTGTCCTCAAACAGAGCACACCTGTTTCACTACTTCAGTTATTTCATGATAAATGTGTCTGAGGTTTTTAAAAAGTCGTTGGTTACAAAACACATTGATGGTTTATAAACCTATACTTATGTCATTATCAACAAAAAGATTTTTCTGACTAGTTTTATTATGATTTATGATATATCATCTAACCATTGTATTAGTTTAAGCACTTTTGTTTGTATATTTCATTCAACATAATACTTTATGGAATTTTTGTTCTAAGCTAAAGATCAGAAAGATTGCATGATTTGTTGTAGATAATTTTCAAAGTGAATGATTTATGACATACCTATGGGCTCTGTTCTACAATTAGCAAATACTTTATAACAAAATTGATTTGTACTTGTCTTATCTAGCGTTAAAGATCACTTTACGTTGCACAATATTGTAATCTTTCTAGAACACTGCAATAACTTTTGAAATTAAGATATATAGCCTAGAAGTCACTCTATTTATACATTAAGCATTGTTTATACAACTAAATAAGAAATAGTTTGCAAAACTAGATATGTGTAGTACTGTCTTGGTGCTGCCTAACGGTATTGACTCAATCAATCTACATTGTATGAAACACACATTGCTATTTTAAAACATTGAATGCTCGCATCATCACTGAATAAACTAGCAATTCATTTAATACCACAGAAACTATTCCCAGCCGTGCAAAGTAGACAGATAAAGCATTGCAGTATTGATAAACGAAGCTATTTAAATTGTTATAAATGTATATTGGTGTTAACCAGACTTTGTAATATAAGTGTATTTGAGGTGGTATGGTACATCTGACTTTTTTTAGATTTGTATATAATTTTTGGTACCGTTGTAAACTTGACGATATTTCCGATTCGGATCTACACTTTATTTGACGTCATTATTGTTAATAACGTTACCATGACGTCGTAAACATGACGACTGCGTGCACTTTTTACGTCAGTCGACAATGGTAAGAAAACGTCTATAATGTGTTGCTAAATCTTTATTTTCCGCGCAACAGCAACAAATTATACATCAATTTAAAGCTTACATCATTATCTACCACCTGAACAGTGTAAATATACGTTTAATATTAAAATATTCGAAAGAGACAAAAACTTCCGAATTGGCAACATCAGAAAAAATCCAGAAAAATTGCCTTCAAACCGGTTTTATGAAAAATCTGCCCGATAAATTTTTGCCAAGTTTTGATATGATGTATAGCATGGTATAGACTTTCATACAGCAGAATTTGAGAAAAGTTGTCTGTACGATTTTTCCGCTATATGCGTTCAAGCATTATCGGTATGACGTCAAAAACGTCATTCTGACGTCAATATAAAGGATTGTCTGTTTGTCATAACCACGAATACTTGGTCATATGTTTTATTTTTCTAGACAAAATGACCAGAACATGAAAATATATAAAGATTGTATAGTTTATGTATTGAATTATGTATTGAATATTATAAAGAATGTATTAAATCAGCATTTTTAATTTTACACATATTGTTGAGTACAAACTCTTATTCAAAAGTATGAAAATCACATGGAAAATGCAAGGCGAATGATAAGTATAACATAAAAAATCTTCCTTCATACAGTAATATGAAAAAAAGTAATGTAGTTAATATAATGTTAATAATCAATTGTTTTCATAACGGCCTTTTAATTTGGCTAAAGACACTCATTTTAGCCTGAAAAAAATAGTACAATAGATAAAGGATATTACGTAAGGGCCAATAATCAAAAACACATAAGATTTTACCAAAATTCAAAAGGGCGGCATTTTATCGGTAAAAAACAGACCCTTTATGAGAAAACTCGGCAATTATGAGATGAATCAATATGTCTGAATCTCATAATAGCCGAGGTATTTTATCAAGTTCGTGTTTTTCCATAGTGGCTGAGTATTTGGTTATAAGCCGTAGTGAACGCCATATCAGCCCTGAATTTGAAGTCAAATATCGTACAGTTACTCAATAACTAATAAAAGAGAACTAACAAATACTATCTCTATTTGCATTATTTTCGCCACATAATTCCAGATGTTTTACAAAAGTGTCTTTATGGTTCTGGTGTCACATAAAGCTCATTTTCATTGACGATTTCAACATTTTTTAGTTAGTGTTGTTTTCACGCGAGGCATAGTTCCCCTCTTGTCAGGTCATCCTCGAACTGTCAGTGTACGTGAATTTTAGCTCGCTATATGACTTTAATCATCAACAAGTTATCACCAATCACTTATGAATCAAATAATATCATGCAGTTTAGTTATACAGAATTGAAAGTCAAATATGAGACTGTTGTGTGCATACAGATTTTTATGTTACCTGGTCATGTGTCTATTCGGTCATTAAACAAGGAAAGTCATTCATTTGGGTGAAATGCGTCAAATTCGTAAGCGTATTTACAAAGCAACCTTGTTCCATTTTGAACTTATACATTCAAACCATTTACTTGTGTGGCATTCGCTAATACTTTTCCAACTGGAACAATAAAGTTACAGATAGACGCATCGTCATTTACGTGTGCACCTATTTTTAAAAATTCGGGACTGTACCCAAGTTGTTTAGTTTCGATTTCAGGATAAATAGTTTTAATTTCATCTAGGTGACATTTATTTGGCTAGCTATTAGAACGTTTGCAATTATAGTAAAGTTTCAAGAGAAAGTCTTTTTATCCAATGCAGAGTTTTATACTACAGCACTATATTATCTTGACGTCAAAATGACGTTTTTGACGTCGTACCGATAACACTTGAACGCATGTTGCGAAAAATCGATCACCATTTTCCACGTGTTTTCAACTTTTAAAAATAGTTTGCACGCATATATATGAAATATCAATATGTTGATTTAGTACTTATATATTATACCAGGCATAAATAATTTCTTTTTGAAGGCGGCGACAAAAACATGTCGATATTAAAGAATACGAGTATATGGAATACAGCGGCAAAATAATTTAAGATGTACAGAGTTGTCTATTTTGTTGAGCATCGTCAGACCACAAAGAACAATACTTTTTAATCTGTAGTGTGTGTTTTTTTAGCAATAATGTGTAACAAACTTTGTTTTGAACACCTGTGCATGGACGGAAACACCCTCACATTTAAGTTCCAAATTAAGTCTATTGAATGTATGTGTAAATGTATCTAGGGATGTATAAAGGCTTACTTTATTTAAAATTTTATGTTTGAATTTATCTTTCGATTTTGATATGTATGTTAAAACTATACAATGTTTATATATTTTCATGTTCCTGGTCATTTTGTCTAGAAAAATAAAACATATGGCCAAGTATTCGTGGTTATGACAAACAGACAATCCTTTATCTTGACGTCAGAATGACGTTTTTGACGTCATACCGATAATACTTAATTCTGCTGTATGAAAGTCTATACCATGCTTTACATCATATCAAAACTTGGCAAAAATTTATAGGGCAGATATTTCATAAAACCGGTTTGAAGGCAATTTTTCTGGATTTTTTCTGATGTTGCCAATTCGGAAGTTTTTGTCTCTTTCGAATATTTTAATATTAAACGTATATTTACACTGTTCAGGTGGTAGATAATGATGTAAGCTTTAAATTGATGTATAATTTGTTGCTGTTGCGCGGAAAATAAAGATTTAGCAACACATTATAGACGTTTTCTTACCATTGTCGACTGACATAAAAAGTGCACGCGGTCGTCATGTTTACGACGTCATGGTAACGTTATTAGCAATAATGACGTCAAATAAAGTGTAGATCCGAATCGGAAATATCGTCAAGTTAACAACGGTACCAACAATTATATGCAAATCTAAAAAAAGTCAGATGTACCATACCACCTTAAAAGTTCTTACTGTTTGTGTTTTGACCGTGTAAAAGATTTGTTTAATGTTGCTGCTCAAGTTTGACCTTTTACACTCATTTTAATAATTCGCTTTCTTTGGGATAATTATGTGTATACTATAGTTAATATACAAGTAGGTAGCTTTCATTTTTGCATCTTTTGGAGACTATTTTATCTAAAGTCAAAGCACATTTTAAATTTTACTTGTCTAATAATTGAACATGACGATTTGGTTACTTAATATAAAATAGCATTTTCTTGCTTGCACTGCACATTGCAATAATACACATTTGTTTAGTATGCATAGATATTATTAATTGAACTATAATTGGTTACAGCGGTTCCCACATAATTGAACAGAATGATGCACACAGAATTACAACAGATATTGTTTTCACCACACAAAATCTCGTCTTCAAGCCCCGCATTAATATTCAAACATCGCTAAATGAAACACAGGCAGAAGACTGTTTATACCAAAAGATTTAAAATAATGAGAAAACTATAACCCTTGTATCGAAGTGAAATTCAGAAGAAAGTGTCTACAATTACACTGAATTTAATCAAATTTTCAAAAAAGGATTTTTTTCTGTTTTATTGCCGTTTTCTGTTTTTCTTTCTGCAACAAGTAATTACTTCTAGAAGAAAGGAATACTTTTAGTAATTGAGATTATTGTTCACTTTATTTTCAAAGAGAAAGAAACACGTTTATTTCATTCTTTAAGATGATGTTGAATCACAAACTATTGACGTTTTTACACTGATAATACTATCAGGTTTTCTTGCATTGTCTTCAAGTATTCTGAAACTATAAAGATAATCGTATAATAATTACAAGTGTGCCACACTTATGTTAAATAATGCATCTCTTATGAAGCATTACTTTATGATACCATTCACGCTGTAAATTAAACCATCAACTCTTCTACCTAAACAACGTATTGTTTATTAATCCCAGTTAACTTATTTACGGTTCTTATCACGGAAGATAAAGACGGTATGCCGACATCATCGGTGAGGTAATTGCAGAAAATTGTCGTTAGATGCTGAAAACAAGTCTGGTTTGTAAGAAAATTTAACTCATGATTTGATATTGAACTGTTTACGGTTTCCAAATGTCACGTAATTGTCCTTTATCTAGTAAGTTATTCCGGTTTAAACTCGACATATGTTGGCGTAAATGTGGCATCAAGTCTAAACTCACGCAAGCTAACTAGCCATTAAAGCGAACACATTTGATAAACAAGTTCATGGTGTCGCTATTGGTTTTCTACCAGTAACCAGCATATCTAACATATAATAGGTTAGTAGGTGTTTTTATAATACTATCACATGCACTCTGTTTAAACTGTGCAGAACATTGATTTGAACTCTATTATGACAGTAATTTGTTTTGATATATTATAATATTAGAAAATACTTTATAACATTATAAAAACAACAGCTGTTTAATGTGCTAATATGATCGATTTATGTTTTGTTATTAATGTTATCAAGATTGTTATGACCTATTTAATCTCATAGCAATACAAGATACAGGTTCCTTTGATGCTTAAGGATACTACGAATGTCTTTATCAGCATTTATATTTATAATATACATTTTCATAAGTAGGTCGAAAGAGGCAAGTATCACATCAGCTGTTTAATATGATGTTATGACAAATTAACGTTCTGTATTTACCATTATCAATAGTGTTATAATATATTCCATATCGAAGCAGTACCTATAAGTTGCAGAAACTTGAAGAGAAAAAAATCTTTAAAACATTCTTGTCCTTAAATGAGTTTGCTAGATCTTTTTGGTGCTCTGTATATTTATAAAATCTACGTGAATGGCACTTAATAATTATATCTATATCTTACAGGATGCGATATAATTATTAAGATATCGATACTCCATTATGATTTCAATAATATTCTTTAACCTATGGATGTTTAATTGTTATGAATTTTATAATAAGCGGTACATATGTCCGGACAATGAAATTTCTTACATAAATAATGGTATTTAGTGGGTAACAAAGCTCTTGGTTCACTTATGGTAAGAACTTTATAAAGAATGGTCGAGTTTCTATTAGACATTATTGAAAATATTAAGATGAATCACAAAGTTCAACTGTAAAATAGTTCTCGTTCATGTCAATATTGTGAATAAACTAGCTATTCTTTTCAAGAGCTAATGTCTATTCCTAGTTGCACAAAACAGACTGATAAAGTATTTCTGCCATTTTCATTATTGATAAATGTCAACTGTAAAAGCAAAATGTGCTCAGGAACATTTAGGCATAAAACGGAAACACACTTGGCTAAATATTCATTATACAGCGAGAGTATTACTAGGCAATTCAAATTGTGCAGTGCAAAATATGCTTTAATGTTAGCGCTTCAAATACATTACAGTATCATTGCATTTTCTTATTTTTTAAAGTTACAAACCGTATTCTTGTTAACGATAAAGCATTGCCAGTGGGTTCTTGATTTATTAATAGTTATACATATCAGCAATGGTAACGTTTGGGAAGTAAATAATAGTCAGTGAAAACATTTTGATTGCAAATCACTTCAAAATGCCAACGCTAAAACGATTACAACAAAATTTCACATGAGGTAAATGTAAAAACAAAATCTCAATCACAGACCTGAAATGTGTACTAATCCTCAACAGAATGTCAGCAACAAAAAATTCAAAGACAATCATGAAATGCATAACGAATTAAAGAACATTTATCATAGATTTGATAAGGATATTTTAAATCTCGTAGATTAGATAAAACGAAAAATAGCGGCTTGGTATTATAATAATTGCTATCTAACACATTATTAATCCCAGCATGTCGTTGGTCTTTGAATTAGCATTGGTAATTCTGATTGCAGTTTTATGTTTTACATCGTTATATACTAATCAATATAGTCATTATGCAATTATTAGCTAATATTGAAATACACACGTGTGTATTAGAATAGCAGATATAAGTTCAAGCGTTGATATAAGTGATACTTATATTAAGTATGAAACATCTAGTACCAACATTATATAAGATTTATCATTGCCACCCAATATAAAATTACACGACACGCATACTGTTATTGGTTTTACATGCCAAAAAACAACACTTAATAAAACAACGATTTTTACATAAATGATAAGAGCATGGTTTACTAATGTCAGCCGTTTCGTATTTATCTTGTTCAGTTTGGTAAATACCACCAAAGAACGAACATGGTTTAAGTAGGCAAATTATGGCTGTTCAAGAATGTTAATATTGCAAATGAATTATCTGAAACCTTATCAAAACATCTTAAATAACATAACTGTTTTTAAGGATATTTATTGGTTAATAATTTTCGATGGTCAATAGGTTAACGTAATTTTGTAATATCAATTTGCGTACAGAAATATTCTTTCCAATAACAATCTGATTTTTTACTTTCTATGTTTTTTTCTTCTAGCAGAAAAAGCCGGTACTCATACAAATAACAACACAAGGGCCAGTGTATACAATAAAATACCATACAATGCTTGTTATGTGGCTAACTGTCAATCAAACAACACAGAATTAGAATGGAAATACGTGTTTATAATAACTAATAAAGAATCAAACAATATAATTAACCATGCAGTCAACGTATCAAGAGACGATAAACGAGAATACCATGTTTGCATTCAGTCTGGCCAGATAGATTAGTGTATCTGACACTTCCATACAATTTTACGGTCATAAGATAAACAATATAAGTTCTCGAGTGTAGTATACGTCGCTTTATACAATTCTTCTGTAATCAATAACGAATTAGCATTATTTGCCGAACGGTTTTCATTTTGTTTTAAGTCCATTAGCAGTGTTCTATTATCAATTGTTTATACATAGTCATATATATACATGATCGGATATTATACTTGAATATTATGTAATCATTTTAAAAGAAGTTCTAATAACTATTGTGTTTATAGCAAATGTCGGGAAATTGTTAATTATGTACGATGTGTTTGCTGAACGACATCTGTGGTGTTTTAAGCCATTAAAACTTTTTAAATGAATTAATTGTCTATAATGGAAAGGTAAACGTCTTGTGTAAACAATTAAACAATTTTGAGAACTGTAGTATAAAACAGACCACACACTTTATCTTGCTTCCAGTGATTTGATTGAAGCCAACGGTTTTTTGTGAAGTAATATACCTGAAGCAAATTAAGCAAAGGATTTTTTTCAATTAAAAGTAATCTAATGACATAAGATTACAAACGTCTGACGGAGAACGCGAATAAATGTTAAATTGTTACAGCTTTCAACAATGCTCACCATAGAAAAATTAACGTTTGTGCCATTTTACGACTAGTTTGAAAAATGATTACATTACATATAAGTTTTTACAATTAAATATTCGTATATAAATCCACATATCGAGTATTCAATATTGTAAACAGTGTCTCCTTTGGTAGTATACAAAGGCAATCGATCGATCTATCTATATTTGTCTTTTTCTTATGATCCATAGTTGTACAAAATCATAAAACGTTTTTTAAACAGATTTTATAAGTTAAATGCATGAATAAGTACGTTTATTGAAAGTGACAAAATGTTGTGAAACCGTCATAGAATACTTCTTGTCATTATTGACTCGATGGAAAATAGACTGAAATGCCTTAAAACAATTTCGCACTACGCGAAGTGTAGGCATTTATATCTAATAAAGATTTTACAAAGCAATTTTTATCTTTGTAGAACCTTGACAGACGTCATCTTATATATATGTTACATTGAAATTCAACTTAAAGTTAATTGTAGCAACTGAGATACTGGTTACTTAAGATACATCCTTATGTTTTAGTTGTGCATGAAGTATCTAGTACGTTTAATTAGTAATTCAGGTCGATTCCCGATCGCGGCGAATCATATAATATGCTATCAATTGATAAACAAGAAATCGAATGTATAGATTTTTGCAGTAAAATGAGAAATATTGTTTCAGTAGTGCGATAGTTTGTACATTTGTAAAATAATGAAATATTTGTAAGAATATGATATAAATATTTCAGGTTGCTCTGTTATTGTCATTTCTATAATCAGATCATGTTTCTAGATAAAAGTGCCATTTAATAGTTCACTGATCTTTCATTTAATGAGAATACTAGTTATCTTCAATCTAAAGTTTATTTATACTTAACTTTTTATATAGATTGCTTCATTATATTCTACAATCATTGCCTTCAATAAAAATGTACTTTTCAATAATTCTTCAATAAATCCATATCAATTGAGGAAACAGAAAATGTTTGATATTCACAATATTTTATTTTTTTGCTAGCAAAATGAATGAATACCTGTGTGGTTGAAAGCCCTCTTAATAGTTTATACAGACATACTTCTCAAAACATCTGAAGCATATTTAGCATATAGATTGGATACAACACTATGATAAAATACCTCGTAACGACATTGAGTTCAATATTGTATCTACGGATAGACGAGTTAAAAAATCAACAAGTGATTTTGCCGGTGTATAAACAAAAAAGTCTAGACAACACGAAAGTTCAGATGACTTGTACTGATACGACATATTATTCTCAATATTACAGCTGTACAATTGATGTGTTCATAAAATGAACACCATTTTTAAACAATGAATGCGTGAATACATACGGATATAGTTCGTACCAGAGTGAGTTCATTACATCAGTAGCTTTTGTCATCAAGAAAAAGTCAATTAGGTTTTGTTTCAGTATGATTAATATATTTACTTGATTGACATAGTGTAATATTTATTTCACGCTTTCATAATGATCTTTACTTGATTATAATTTACCATGCGATGAAAGCAATCACGTTCTAGTTAAATGGTTTAGTTATAAATCAGACTAAGAGAGTTACCTTCAGTTTAATGCAAGCTAGACGCTTGATTATTGAAGAAAGAAACAAATGTGTGGAAAAAAATCCCAGTAATTTAACACTATTTATATTGATAATAGACACAATGCTATCAGCAGAAACAATTGTCCTCAAACAGAGCACACCTGTTTCACTACTTTAGTTATTTCATGATAAATGTGTCTGAGGTTTTTAAAAAGTCGTTGGTTACAAAACACATTGATGGTTTATAAACCTATACTTATGTCATTATCAACAAAAAGATTTTCCTGACAAGCTTTATTGTGATTTATGATATATCATTTAACCATTGTATTAGTTTAAGCACTTTTGTTTGAATATTTCATTCAACATAATACTTCATGTAATTTTTGTTGTAAGCTAAAGATCAGACAGATTGCATGACATGTTGTAGATAATTTTCAAAGTGAATGATTTATGGCATACCAAAGGCTCTGTTCTACAATTAGCAAATACTTTATAACAAAATTGATAGATTTGTACTTGTCTGATTTAGCGTTAAAGATGACTTTACGTTGCACAATATTGCTATCTTTATAGAACATTGCAATAATGTTTGAAATTAAGATATATAGCCTAGAAGTAACTCCTTTATACATTGAGCATTGTATATACAACTAAAAAAGAAATAGTTTGCAAAACTAGAAATGTGTATTATTGTCTTGGGCTTGCCAAACGGTATTGACTCAATCAATCTACATTGTATATAACACATTGGCAATTAAAACATTGAATGCTCGCATCACCACTGAATAAACTAGCAATTCATTTAAAGCCACAGCAACTATTCCCAGCCGTACAAATTAGTCAAATAAAGCATTGCAGTATTTGCATTATTGATAAAGGGCGATATTTAAAGTGTAATAAAGTTAGCTTGGTGTTAACCAGACTTTGAAATATAAATTTATTTATACTAAAATGTACTATAGAAACAAACTAAGATAATTTACTAACAATCACATTTTATTATTAGAGTCTGACATTTAGATTGAAACACTAATAGATAAGTGTTTAAGTATCCAAATAAACTTTGACACAAGCCTACTAACACAGCATGGTGCTGTTTTGCGTCGAATATATCAATTGAGTACATTTTTATTTGTGTATGTGTGTTGTTATTCTTAAATAATAAATACAATTGTATCGCAGTTTTTTTCCTTTGTCCGTTGCACAACGCTAATCCCTCCCAAAAGTTCTTACTATTTGTGTTTTGACCATGTAAAAGGTCTGTTTAATGTTGCTGTTCATGATATCCTTTCACTCTCATTTTAACCATTCGCTTTCTTTGGGATAATTATGTGTATACTATTGTTAATATACAAGTAGGTAGCTTTTATTTTTGCATCTTTTGGAAACTATTTTATCTAAAGTCATAGCACATTTTAAATTTTACTTGTCTAATAATTGAAAATGACGATTTGGTTACGTTACTTCATATTAAATAGCATTTTCTTGCTTGCACTGCGCATTGTAATAATATATTTGCTTAGTATGCGTAGATAAATATATTATTAACTTAACTTTTATTAGTTACAGCGGTTCCCACTGGAATAAACAAAATGATGCACACAAATTGTTTTCACCACACAAAATCTCTTATCTCGCCTTCAAGCCTCGCATCAATAATCAAACATCGCTAAATGTAACACAAGCAGAAGACTGTTTTACCAAAGAATTTAAAATAATGAGAAAACTATAACCCTTGTATCGAAGTGAAATTCATAAGAAAGTGTCTACAACTACACCAAATTTAATCAAATTCGCAAAAAAAACAAATTCTGTTTTATTGTCGTTTTCTGTTTTTCTTTCTGCAACAAGTAATTACTTCTAGAACAAAGGAATACTTTCAGTAATTGAGATTATTTTGTTCACTTTATTTTCAAAGAGAAAGAAACGTTTATTTCATTCTTTAAGATGCTGTTGAATCACAAACTATTGACGTTTTTACACTAACAATACTATCAGGTTTGCTTGCAATGCCTTCAAGTATTCTGAAACTATAATGATAATCGTATAATAATCACAAGTGTGGCACACTTATGTTAAATAATGCATCTCTTATGAAGCATCACTTTATGATGCTATTCACGCTGTAAATTAAACCATCAACGTTTCTACCTAAACAACGTATTGTTTATTAATCCCAGTTATCGTATTTACGGTTCTGATCACAGAACATGACGGAAAGATAAAGACGGTATGCCGATATGATCGGTGAGGTAATTGCAGAAAATTGTCGTAAGATGCTGAAAACAAGTCTGGTTTGTAAGAAAATTTAATTTATAACTTTATCTTGAACTGTTTACGGTTTCTCAATGTCACGTAATTGCCCTTTATCTAGTAAGTTGTTCCGGTTTAGACTCGGCATAAGTTGGGGTAAATGTGGCATCAAAGTCTAACATCACGCTAGCTAACTAGCCATTAAAGCGAACACATTTGATGAAAAAGTCAATGGTGTCGCTATTGGTTGTCTACAAGTTACCTGCATATCGAAATGTGAATAGGTGTTTTATAATAGTATCACTTGCACTCAGTTTAAACTGTGCAGAACATTTATTTGATTTGATTATGATAGCAATTTGTTTGGATATTTTATAATATCAGAAAATATTTTATAACATTCTTAAAGTTAAGTTAACAACAGCTGTTAAATGTGCTAATATGATCGATTTATGTTTTGTTTTTAATATTATCAAGATTGTTATGACCTATTTAATCTCGTAGTGATACAAGTTACAGATTCCTATGATGCTTAAGGATAATACGAATGTCTTTATCTACGTTTATATATATAATATACATTTTCTTAAGTAGGTCGAAAGAGGCAAGTACCACATCAGCTGTTTAATATGATGTTATGACAAATTAACGTTCTGTATTTACAATGATTAATATTATTATAATATAATCCATATCAAAGCAGTATCTATAAAATACAGATTCTTAAGACGCTATAGAATATTAAGAATGTTATTATCTATGTAAACTATCATATACATTAGCAAAAGTAGTTCCTTGATTTATTATAAACAAATTTATTTATGCTATAGGATGAAATACTGTGTAAGTAACCATTATATACCAATATACAATTCTGCACAGCAAGAATACTTTTTTTGCACAACTTAAAATGACTTGAAAAAAAAGTGTGAAGTGATAAGAATCCTTGAAACTTTCTTGTCCTAAAATGATTTTGCTCGATTATTTTGGTGCTCTGTATATTTATAAAATCTACGTGAATGATACTTAATTATTATATGCTATATCTTACGGGAAACGAGATCATTATAAAGATATCGATACTCCATTATAATTCCAATAATATTCTTTAAGCTATGAATGTCTAATTATTATAATTTTTTAATAAGCGTTATATCTGTCCACACAATAAAAATCCTTACAGGAATAATGGCAGTTAGTAAGTAACAGTTCTTACAAAGCTCTTGGTTCACTTATGGTAAGAATTGTATAAAGAATGGTCGAGTTCCTATCAGACATTATTGACACTATTAAGATAAATCACAAAGTTCAACTGTAAAATAGTCTTCGTTTATGTCAATGTTGTGAATAAAGTAGCTATTCTTTTCAAGAGCTAATGTCTATTCCTAGTTGCACAAAACAGACTGATAAAGTATTTCTGCCACTTTCATTATTGATAAACGGATATATATACAGTTTAAACAATGATTAACTTATTTTGATGTTATCCAGACAAAGTCATCTGTAAAAGCAAAATGTGCTCAGGAACATTTAGACATAAAACGGAAACACACTTGGCTACCTAGTCATTATACAGCGAGAGTATTACTAGGCATTTCAAATTGTGCAGTGCAAAATATGCTTTAATGTTAGCGCTTCAAATACATTACAGTATCATTGCATTATCTTATTTTCTTAAAGTCACATAACATATTCTTGTTAACGATAAAGCATTGTCAGTGGGTTCTTGATTTATTAATGGTAATACAAATCAGCAATGATAACGTTTCGGAAGTAAATAATAGTCAGTGAATACATTTTGATAGCACATCACTTCAAAATACCAAAACTAAAACGGTGGTTAAAACAAACTTTTACGTGAGGAAAATGTAAATATTGATTCCCAATCATAGACCTTAAACGTGTACTAATCCTCGGCAGAATGTAATGCAACAAAAAGACAATCATGGAATGCATAATGAAATAAAGAACATTCATCATTGATCTGATAAGGATATTTTAAATCTCGTAGATCAGATAAAACGAAAATTAGTGGCTTGGTATTAGAATAATTGCTATCTAACACATTATTAATCCCAGCATGTCGTTGGTCTTTGAATTAGCATTGGTAATTCTGATTGCAGTTTTATGTTTTACATCGTTATATACTAATCAACATAGTCATTATGCAATTATTAGCTAATATTGAAATACACACGTGTGTATTAGAATAGCAGATATAACTTCAAGCGTTGATATAAGTGATACTTATATTAAGTATGAAACATTAGTACCAACATTATATAAGATTTATCATTGCCACCCAATATAAAATTACACGACACGCATACGGTTATTGGTTTAATATACCAAAAACAACAATTAATAAAACAACGATTTTTACATGAATGATAAGAGCATGGTTTACTAATGTCAGCCGTTTCGTATCTATCTTGTTCAGTTTGGTAAATACCACCAAAGAACGAACATGGTTTGAAGTAGATAAATTATGGCTGTTGAAGGATGTTAATATTGCAAATGAATTATCTGAAACCTTATCAAAACATCTTTAATAACATAACCGCTTGTAAGGATATTTATTGGTTATTAATTTTCGATGGTAAATAGGTTAACGTGATTTTGTAATATCAATTTGCGTACAGAAATATTCTTTCGAATAACAATCTGATTTTTTACTTTCTATGTTTATTTCTTCTAGCAGAAAAAGCCGGTACTCATACAAATAACAACCTAAGGGCCAGTGTATACAATAAAGTACCCTACAATGCTTGTTATTTGGCTAACTGTCAATCAAACAACACAGAATTAGAATGGAAATACGTGTTTATAATAACTAATAAAGAATCAAACAATATAATTGACCAAGCAGTCAACGTATCAAGAGACGATAAATGAGAATACCATGTTTGCATTCAGTCTGGCCAGATAGATTAGTGTATCTGACACTTCCATACAATTTTACGGTCATAAGATAAACAATATAAGTTCTCGAGTGTAGTATACGTCGCTTTATACAATTCTTCTCTAATCAATAACGAATTAGCATTTTTTGCCGAACGGTTTTTCAATTTTCGTAAGTACATTGTTTTAATATCAATTGTTTATACATAGTCATATAATATACATGATCGGATATTATACATGAATAGTATGCAATCATTTTAAAAGAAGTTCTGATAACTATTGTGTTTATAGCAAATGTCGGGAAATTGTTAATTATGTAAGATGCGTTTGCTGAACGACATCTGTGGTGTTTTAAGCCATTAAAACTTTTTAAATTAATTAATTGTCTATAATGGAAAGGTAAACATATTGTGTAAACAATTAAACAATTTTGAGAACTGTAGTATAAAACAGACCACACACTTTATCTTGCTTCCAGTGATTTGATTGAAGCCAACGGTTTTTGTGAAGTAAAATACCTGAAGCAAATTAAGCAAAGGATTTTTTTTCAATTCAAAGAAATCTAATAACATAAGATTACAAACGTCTGACGGAGAACGCGAATAAATGTTAAATTGTTACAGCTTTCAACAATGCTCACCATAGGAAAATTAACGTTTGTGCCATTTTACGACTACTTTAAAAAAAATGATTAAAAGGTGAAGTTTTTACAATTAAATATTCGTATATAAATCCACATATCGTGTATTCAATATTGTAAACAATGTTTCCTTCGGTAGTATACAAAGGCAAACGATCTATCTATATTTGTCTTTTTCTTATGATCCATAGTTGTACAAAATCATAAAACGTTTATTAAACAGATTTTATAAGTTAAATGCATGAATAATTACGTTTGTTGAAAGTGACAAAATCTTGTGAAACCGTCATAGAATACTTCTTGTCATTATTGACTCGATGGAAAATAGACTGAAATGCCTTAAAACTATTTCGCACTACGCAAAGTGTAGGCATTTATATCTAATAAAGATTTTACAAAGCAATCTGTATCTTTGTAGAACCTTGACAGACGTCATCTTATATACATGTTACATTGAAATTAAAATTAAAGTTAATTTTAGCAACTGAGATACTGGTTACTTAAGATACATCCTTATGTTTTAGTTGTGCATGAAGTATCTAGAACGATTGATTAGTACTTCAGGTCGATTCCCGATCGCGGCGAATCATATAATATGCTATCAATTGATAAACAAGAAATCGAATGTATAGATTTTTGCAGTAAAATGATAAATATTGTTTCAGTAGTGCGATAGTTTGTACATTTGTAAAATATTGGAATATTGTAAGAATATGATATAAATAATTCAGGTTGCTCTGTTATTGTAATTTCTATATTCAGATCATGTTTCTTGATAAAAGTGCCATTTAATAGTTCACTGATCGTTCATTTAATGAGAAAACTAGTTATCTTCAATCTAAAGTTTATTTATATTTAACTTGATTATATATATATATTTCCTCGTTAGATTCTACAATCATTGCCTTCAATAAAAATGTACTTTTCAAAGATTCTTTAATAAATCCATATCAATTGAAGAAACAGAAAAAGTTTGATATTCGCAATATTTTTTTGCTAGCAAAATGAATGAATTCCTGTGTGGTTGAAAGCCCTCTTAATAGTTTTTACAGACTTACTTCTTATAACATCTGAAGCATATTTAGCACAAAGAATGGATATAACACTATGATAAAATACCTCGTAACGAGATTGAGTTCAATATTGTATCTACTGATAGACGAGTTGAAAAATCAACGTGTATAAACAAAAAGGTCTAGACAACACGAAAGTTCAGATGACTTGTACTGATACGACATATTACTGTCAATATAACAGCTGTACAATTGATGTGTTCATAAAATGAACAACATTTTTTAATAATGAATACGTGAATACATACGGATATAGTTCGTATCAGAGTGAGTTCATTACATCAGTAGCTTTTGTCATCAAGAAAAAGTCAATTAGGCTTTGTTTCAGTATGATTAATATATTTACTTGATTAACATAGTCTAATATTTATTTCACGCTTTCATAATGATCTTAACTTGATTACAATTTACCATACGATGAAAGCCATCGCGTTTTAGTTAAATGGTTTAGTTATTAATCAGACTAAGAGAGTTGCCTTACGAATAATGCAAGCTAGACGCTTTGATTTTTGAAGAAAGAAACAAATGTGTGGAAAAAAATCCCAGCAATTTAACACTATTTATATTGATAATAGACAAAATGCTATCAGCAGAAACAATTGTCCTCAAACAGAGCACACCTGTTTCACTACTTCAGTTAATTCATGATAAATGTGTCTGAGGTTTTTAAAAAGTCGTTGGTCACACAACACATTGATGGGTTATAAACCTTTACTTATGTCATTATCAACAAAAAGATTTTTCTGACAAGCTTTATTATGATTTATGATATATCATCTAGCCATTGTATTAGTTTAAGCACTTTTGTTTGAATATTTCATTCAACATAATACTTCATGGAATTTTTGTTCTAAGCTAAAGATCAGAAAGATTGCATGACATGTTGTAGATAATTTTCAAAGCGAATGATTTATGGCATACCATAAGCTCTGTTCTACAATTAGAAAATACTTTATAACAAAATTGATAGATTTGTACTTGTCTGATCTAGCGATACAAGATCACTTAACGTTGCACAATATTTTAATCTTTCTAGAACATCGCAATAACTTTCCTGACTGGTTAGTAATATTATTGAAATTAAGATATATAGCCTAGAAGTTACTTCTTTATACATTAAGCATTGTATTGAACTAAATAAGGAATAGTTTGCAAACTAGAAATGTGTATTATTGTCTTGTGCCTACCAAACGGTATCAGATACTTTAGTCAGTTATTTCCCCTTGTACACTCTTCAAAAATGTAGGTCCTATAAGTTGGATTACTCGTATTTTACCATTACTATTAAATGTCAATTTGCCAAAATTAATCTTAAATAACTTTTTGTAAACCATTTAGTTTGTTTCAAATTCAAGCTAAGTATTTTTAGGGTCAAGAACTATCTAAATTTCATCACTTCTGTTTCTATCTTAATTAACAAGAAAGATATTAGATGAAATATTTTGTTATCCTTACATAGAAACTCAATGATAAAATAAGTGGAATCCAACTGTAAGGACCAACTTACTAATTGGATTCCTTCAGATTTTATCAGGGAAAAATAACTGACAAAAGTCCCTAATTGACTCAATCAATCTACATTGTATATAAAACATTGATATTTTAAGACATTGAATACTCGCATCACCACTGAATAAACTGTCAATTCATTTAATACCACAGAAACTATTCCTAGCCGTACAAAGTAGACAAATAAAGCATTGCAGTATTTGCAATATTGATAAACGAAGATATCTAAAGTGTTATAAAGTTAGTTTGGTGTTAACCAGACTTTGTAATATAAAATTATTAAAAAGTTCTCACTCTTTGTGTTTTTACCGTGTAAAAGGTATGTTTAATGTTGCTGCTCATGATATCCTTTCACACTCATTTTAATCATTCGTTTTCTATGGAATAATTTTGTAATTATTATTGAAATCATAAATGTAAGTAGCTTACATTTTTGCATCGTTTGAAAACCATTTTATCTTAAGCCATAAAACATTTGAAATTTTACTTGTCTTATAATTGAAAATGACGATTTGGCTAAAACATATAAAATATCATTTTCTTGCTTGCAATGCACATTGTAATAATACACATTTACTTAGTTTGCGTAGATATTATTTACTAAACTATAATTGGTAACAGCGGTTCCCACAGAATTTAACAAAATGATTCACACAAAGTTACAACAGAAATTGTTTTCACCACACAAAATGTCGTATCTCGCCTTTAAGCCTCGCATTAATAATCAAACATCGCTAAATGTAACACAAGCAGAAGACTGTTTTTACCAAAGAATTTAAAATATTGAGAAAACTGTAACCCTTGTATCGAAGTGAAATTCAGATGAAAGTGTCTACAATTACACCGAATTTAATCAAATTGGCACACACAAAAATTCTGTTTTATTGTCGGTTTCTGTTTTTCTTTCTGCAACAAGTAATTACTTCTAGAAGAAAGGAATACTTTCAGTAATTGAGATTAGTGTTCACTTTATTTTCAAAGAAAAAAAAAAACGTTTATTTTATTCTTTAAGATGATGTTGAATCACAAACTATTGACGTTTTTACACTAACAATACTATCAGGTTAGCTTGCAATGCCTTCAAGTATTCTGAAACTATAAAGATAATCGTATAATAATCACAAGTCTGCCACACTTATGTTAAATAATGCATCTCTTATGAAGCATCACTTTATGATGCTATTCACGCTGTAAATTAAACCATCAACTTTCCTACCTAAACAACGTATTGTTTATTAATCCCAGTTAACATATTAACGGTTCTGATCACGGAACATGGCGGAAAGATAAAGACGGTATGCCGACATGATCGGTGAGGTAATTGCAGAAAATTGTCGTTAAATGCTGAAAACAAGTCTGGTTTTTAAGAAAATTTAACTCATAAATTGATCTTGAACTGTTTACGGTTTCCTTATGTCACGTAATTGCCCTTTATCTAGTAAGTTGTCCCGGTTTAGAATCGGGTAAGTTGGGGTAAATGTGGCATCAAAGTCTAACATCACGCAAGCTAACTAGCCATTAAAGCGAACACATTTTATAAACAAATCCATGACGTCGCTGTTGGTTTTCTACCAGTTGCCAGCATATCAAACTTATAATAAGTGAGTAGGTGTTTTATAATAGTATCACACGAACCTAGTTTAAAATGTGCAGAACATTGATTTGAACTGTATTATGATAGCAATTTGTTTTGATATATTTTAATATTAGAAAGTAATTTATAACATTCTAAACGCAAAGTTGACAACAGCTGTTTAATGTGTTAATATGATCAATTTATGTTTTGTTTTTAATGTTGTCAAGATTGTTATGACCTATTTAATCTCGTAGCAATACAAGTTACAGATTCCTATGATGCTTAAGGATAATACGAATGTCTTTATCTACGTTTATATATATAATATTCATTTTCATAAGTAGGTCAAAATAGGCAAGTGTTATGACAAATTAACGTTCTGTATTTACCATTATCAATAGTGTTTATTCGATATCGAAGCAGTATCTAAACGTTGCCGATTAAGAATATGCTTAAGAATATTAAAACTATTATCATCTATATAAACTACCATATACATTGGCAATAGTATATCCTTGATTTATTATAAACAAATTTATTTATGCTATAGGATGAAATACTGTGTAAGTAACCATTATATACCAATATACAATTCTGCACAGCAAGAAAACTTTTTTGCACAAATTAAAATGACTTGAAAAAAAGTGTGAAGTAAAAAGAATCCTTTAAACTTTCTTGTCCTAAAATGATTTCGCTCGATTATTTTGGTGCTCTGTATATTTATAAAATCTACGTAAATGATATTTAATTATTATATGCTATATCTTACGGGAAACAAGATCATTATAAAGATATCGATACTCCATTATAATTCCAATAATATTCTTTAATCTATGAATGTCTAATTATAATAATTTTTTTAATAAGCGTTATATCTGTCCACACAATAAAATTCCTTACAGGAATAATAGCAGTTAGTGAGTAACAGTTCTTACAAAGCTCTTGGTTCACTTATGGTAAGAACTTTATAAAAAAAGGTCGAGTTCCTATCATACATTATTGATACTATTAAGATAAATCACAAAGTTCAACTGTGAAATAGTCTTCGTTTATGTCAATGTTGTGAATAAACTAGCTATTCTTTTCAAGAGCTAATGTCTATTCCTAGTTGCACAAAACAGACTGATAAAGTATTTCTGCCACTTTCATTATTGATAAACGGATATATATATAGTTTAAACAATGATAAACTTATTTTGATGTTATCCAGACAAAGTCGTCTGTAAAAGCAAAATGTGCTCAGGAACATTTAGACATAAACGGAAACACACTTGGCTACCTAGTCATTATACAGCGAGAGTATTACTAGGCATTTCAAATTGTGCAGTGCAAAATATGCTTTAATGTTAGCGCTTCAAATACATTACAGTATCATTGCATTATCTTATTTTCTTAAAGTCAAATAACATATTCTTGTTAACTATAAAGCATTGTCAGTGGGTTCTTGATTTATTAATGGTAATACAAATCAGCAATGATAACGTTTGGGAAGTAAATAATAGTCAGTGAATGCATTTTGATAGCACATCACTTCAAAATACCAAAACTAAAACGGTGGTTAAAACAAACTTTCACGTGAGGAAAATGTAAATACTGATTCCCAATCATAGACCTTAAACGTGTACTAATCCCCTGCAGAATGTAATGCAACAAAAAGACAATCATGGAATGCATAATGAAATAAAGAACATTCATCATTGATCTGATAAGGATATTTTAAATCTCGTAGATTAGATTAAACGAGAAATAGTGGCTTGGTATTAGAATAATTGCTATCTAACACATTATTAATCCCAGCATGTCGTTGGTCTTTGAATTAGCATTGGTAATTCTGATTGCAGTTTTATGTTTTACATCGTTATATACTAATCAACATAGTTATTATGCAATTATTAGCTAATATTGAAATACACACGTGTGTATTAGAATAGCAGATATAAGTTCAAGCGTTGATATAAGTGATACTTATATTAAGTATGAAACATTAGTACCAACATTATATAAGATTTATCTTTGCCACCCAATATAAAATTACACGACACGCATACTGTTATTGGTTTAATATACCAAAAACAACAATTAATAAAACAACGATTTTTACATGAATGATAAGAGCATGGTTTACTAATGTATGCCGTTTCGTATCTATCTTGTTCAGGTTGGTAAATACCACCAAAGAAAGAACATGGGTTGAAGTAGATAAATTATGGCTGTTCAAGAATGTTAATGTTGCAAATGAATTATCTGAAACGCTGAAACTTTATTTAAGTACTTATTCTGATGTGTCTATCAAAACATCTAAAATATCATAACCGCGTGTAAGGATATTTCTTGGTTATTAATTTTAGTTGGTCGATGGTTTAACGTGACTTTGTGAAATAAATTGGCGTACAATAATATTCTTTCCAATAACAATCTGATTTTTAACTTTCCAAGTTTTCTTCTTCTAGCAGAAAACAACGATCCTCATACAAATAACAACAAAAGGGCCAGTGTATACAATAAAATACCTTACAATGCTTGTTATTTAGCTAACTGTCAATCAAACAACACAGAATTAGAATGGAAATACGTGTTTATAATAACTAATAAAGAATCAAACAATATAATTGACCAAGCAGTCAACGTATCAAGAGACGATAAATGAATATACCGTGTTTGCATTCAGTCTGGCCAGATAGATTAGTGTATCTGACACTTCCATACAATTTAACGGACATAAGATAAACAATATAAGTTCTCGAGTGTAGTATACGTCGCTTTATACAATTCTTCTCTAATCAATAACGAATTAGCATTATTTGCCGAACGGTTTTTCATTTTTCGTAAGTACATTAGCAGTGTTTTAGTGTCAATTGTTTATACATAGTCATATATAAGAAGTTCTGATAACTATTGTGTTTATTGCAAATGTCGGGATATTGTTAATTATGTAAGATGCGTTTGCTGAACGACATCTGTGGTGTTCAAGCCGTTAAAACTTTTTAAATGAATTAATTGTCTATGATGGAAAGGTAAACGTCTTGTGTAAACAATTAAACAATTTTGAGAACTGTAGTATAAAACAGACCACACACTTTATCTTGCTTCCAGTGATTTGATTGAAGCCAACGGTTTTTGTGAAGTAATATACCTGAAGCAAATTAAGCAAAGGATTTTTTTCAATTCAAAGTAATCTAATGACATAAGATTACAAACGTCTGACGGAGAACGCGAATAAATGTTAAATTGTTACAGCTTTCAACAATGCTCACCATAGAAAAAAATAACGTTTGTGCCATTTTACGACTAGTTTGAAAAATGATTAAAAGGTGAAGTTTTTACAATTAAATATTCGTATATAAATCCACATATCGAGTATTCAAAATGTAAACAGTGTCTCCTTCGGTAGTATACAAAGGCAATCGATCTATCTATATTTGTCTTTTTCTTATGGTCCATAGTTGTACAAAATCATAAAACGTTTATTAAACAGATTGTATAAATTGAATGCATGTATAATTACGTTTATTGAAAGTGACAAAATCTTGTGAAACCTTCATAGAATACTTTTTGTCATTATTGGCTCGATGGAAAATAGACTGACATGCCTTAAAACTATTTCGCACTACGCAAAGTGTAGGCATTTATATCTAATAAAGATTTTACAAAGCAATCTTTATCTTTGTAGAACATTGACAGATGTCATCTTATATATATGTTACATAAAAATTAAACTTGAAGTTAATTTTAGCAACTGAGATACTGGTTACTTAAGATACATCCTTATGTTTTAGTTGTGCATGAAGTATCTAGTACGATTGATAAGTAATTCAGGTCGATTTCCGATCGCGGCGAATCATATCATATGTTATCAGTTGATGAACAAGAAATCGAATGAATAGATTTTTGCAGTAAAATGAGATTTTTTACATTCCTGTTAAATTTAGTATTGTTTAAATATTGCAATAGTTCGTACATTTGTAAAATATTGGAATATTTGTAAGAATATGATATAAATATTTCAGGTTGCTCTGTTATTGTCATTTCTATATTCAGATCATGTTTCTAGATAAAAGTGCCATTTAATAGTTCACTGATCGTTCATTTAATGAGAATACTATTTATCTTCAATCTAAAGTTTATTTATATTAAACTTGATTATATATATTGCTTCGTTAGTTTCTACAACCAATTTTCTTCAATAAAAATGTACTTTTCAAAGATTCTTCAATGAATCCATATCAATTGAGGAAACAGAAAAAGTTTGATATTCACAATATTTTTTTGCAAAATGAATGAATTCCTGTGTGGTTGAAATGCATCTTAATAGTTTATACAGACATACTTCTCAAAACATCTGAAGCATATTAAGCATATAGATTGGATATAGCACTATGATAAAATACCTCGTAAAGACATTGAGTTCAATATTGTATCTACTGACAGACGAGTAAAAAAACCAACATGTGATTTTGCCGGTGTATAAACAAAAAGGTCTAGACAACACGAAACTTCAGATAACTTGTACTGATACGAATAAATTATTGTCAATATAACAGCTGTAAAATGGGAGTGATCAAAAAATGAACAACATTTTTAAAACAATGAATAAGTGAATACATACGGATATAGATTGTATCAGAAAGAGTTCATTACATCGGTAGCTTTTGTCATAAAGAAAAAGTCAATAAGGATTTGTTTCATCATGATTAATATATTTACTTGATTGACATAGTCTAATATTTATTTCACGCTTTCATAATGATCTTTACTTGATTATAATTTACCATACGATGAAAGCCATCACGTTCTAGTTAAATGGTTTAGTTATAAATCAGACTAAGAGAGTTGCCTTCAGATTAATGCAAGCTAGACGCTTTGATTATTGAAGAAAGAAACAAATGTGTGGAAAAATCCAAACAATTTAACACTATTCATGTTGATAATAGACACAATGCTATCAGCAGAAACAATTGTCCTCAAACAGGGCACACCTGTTTCACTTCTTTAGTTATTTCATGATAAATGTGTCTGAGGTTTTTAAAAAGTCGTTGGTTACAAAACACATTGATGGGTTATAAACCTATACTTATGTCATTATCAACAAAGATATTTTTCTGACAAGCTTTATTATGATTTATGATATATCATCTAACCATTGTATTAGTTTAAGCACTTTTGTTTGAATATTTCATTCAACATAATACTTTATGGAATTTTTGTTCTAAGCTAAAGATCAGACAGATTGCATGATATGTTGTAGATAATGTTCAAAGTGAATGATTTATGGCGTACCTATAGGCTCTGTTCTACAATTAGCAAATACTTTATAACAAAATTGATTTGTACTTGTCTTATCTAGCGTTAAAGATCACTTTACGTTGCACAATATTGTTATCTTTCTAGAACACTGCAATAACTTTTGAAATTAAGATATATAGCCTAGAAGTCACTCTATTTATACATTGAGCATTGTATATACAACTAAATCAGAAATAGTTTGCAAAACTAGAAATGTGTAGTACTGTCTTGGTGCTGCCAAACGGTATTGACTCAATCAATCTACATTGTATAAAACACACATTGCCATTTAAAACATTAAATGCTCGCCTCATCACTGAATAAACTAGCAATTCATTTAATACCACAGAAACTATTCCCAGCCGTACAAAGTAGACAGATAAAGCATTGCAGTATTGATAAACGAAGCTACTTAAATTGTAATAAATGTAGCTTGGTGTTAACCAGACTATGAATATAAGTGTATTTAAAAGTTCTTACTGTTTGTGTTTTGACCATGTAAAAGGTATGTTTAATGTTGCTGCTCAAGAATGACCTTTCACACTCATTTTAATCATTCGCTTTCTTTGGGATAATTATGTGTATACTATAGTTAATATACAAGTAGGTAGCTTTCATTTTTGCATCTTTTGGAGACTATTTTATCTAAAGTCAAAGCACATTTTAAATTTTACTTGTCTAATAATTGAAAATGACGATTTAGTTACTTCATATAAAATAGCATTTTCTTGCTTGCACTGCACATTGCAATAATACACATTTGTTTAGTCTGCATAGATATTATTAACTGAACTATAATTGGTTACAGCGGTTCCCACATAATTGAACAGAATGATGCACACAGAATTACAACAGAAATTGTTTTCACCACACAAAATCTCGTATCTCGCCTTCAAGCCTCGCATTAATATTCAAACATCGCTAAATGAAACACAGGCAGAAGACTGTTTATACCAAAAGATTTAAAATAATGAGAAAACTATAACCCTTGTATCGAAGTGAAATTCAGAAGAAAGTGTCTACAATTACACTGAATTTAATCAAATTTGCAAAAAAGAAAATTTTTATGTTTTATTGCCGTTTTCTGTTTTTCTTTCTGCAACAAGTAATTACTTCTAGAAGAAAGGAATACTTTCAGTAATTGAGATTATTGTTCACTTTATTTTCAAAGAGAAAGAAACACGTTTATTTCATTCTTTAAGATGATGTTGAATCACAAACTATTGACGTTTTTACACTGATAATACTATCAGGTTTTCTTGCAGTGTCTTCAAGTATTCTGGAACTATAAAGATAATCGTACAATAATCACAAGTGTGCCACACTTGTGTTAAATAATGCATCTCTTATGAAGCATTACTTTATGATACCATTCACGCTGTAAATTAAACCATCAACTTTCCTACCTAAACAACGTATTGTTTATTAATCCCAATTAACATATTTACGGTTCTTATCACGGAAGATAAAGACGGTATGCCGACATGATCGGTGCGGTAATTGCAGAAAATTGTCGTTAGATGCTGAAAACAAGTCTGGTTTGTAAGAAAATTTAACTCATAATTTGATCTTGAACTGTTTACGGTTTCCAAATGTCACGTAATTGCCCTTTATCTTGTAAGTTGTTCTGTTTAGACTCGGCAAAAGTTGGCGTAACAGTGGAATCAAAGTCTAAACTCACGCAAGCTAACTAGCCATTAGGGCGAACACATTTTATGAACAAGTTCATGGTGTCGCTATTGGTTTTCTACCAGTTACCAGCATATCTAACATATAATAGGTTAGTAGGTGTTTTTATAATACTATCACATGCACTCTGTTTAAACTGTGCAGAACATTGATTTGAACTCTATTATGACAGTAATTTGTTTTGATATATTATAATATTAGAAAATACTTTATAACATTATAAAAACAACAGCTGTTTAATGTGCTAATATGATCGATTTATGTTTTGTTATTAATGTTATCAAGATTGTTATGACCTATTTAATACCGAGGCAATAGTTTCAGTTCCTACGATGCTTAAGGATAATAAGGATGTTTTTATCTACATTTAACTTTGTATTATACATTTTCATATGTAGGTCGAAAGAGGCAAGTATCACACCAGCTGTTAATATGATGTTGTGACAAATTAACGTTCCGTATTTACCATTATTAATATTGTTTTAATATATTCCGTATCGAAAGAGTATTTATAAGTTGCAGATTCCTAAGATGCTAAAAATATTAGGAATGTTACCATCTATATAAACCATCATATAAATTGGCAAAAGTAGATACTTGATTTCTTGTAAACATAATCATTTATGCTATAAGATGAAATACTGTGTAAGTAACGAATATATACCAATATACAATTATGCACAACAAGGGTACTTTTTTGCACAACTTGAATTAGCCTGGGTGAATTCGGTCAACTTGAAGAGAAAAAAATCCTTAAAACTGTCTTGACTTAAAATGATTTTGTTCGATCATTTTGGTGCTCTGTATATTTATAAAATCTACGTGAATGATTCTTAAATATTATATTATATATCTTACAGGAAGCGATGTCATTAAAAAGATATCGGTACTTCATTAGGATACCAATAATATTCTTTTAGCTATGAATGCCTAATTGTTATAAATTTTATAATAAGCGGTATATATGTCCGCACGATTAAAATAAATTACGTGAATAATGGCAGTTAGTAAGTAACAGTTCTTACAAAGCTCTTGGTTCACTTATTGTAAGAACGTTAACAAGAATGGTCGAGTTTCTATCAGACATTATTAACACTATTAATAGACATTTACAACCTAATCCGAATCGTAACTAGAATTGTAAAATATCAGGGGTTTTCTCAAACTAGTCAATACTGTGTTTATATACTATTCATGGTCAACAGCACTGTTGTGTAGTTATCACGATCGCCCGTCTGTATGTATGTGTATCGAAATTTACATGAAGCATGGGCGTATATAATGTGATTTGAAGGGGACATTTCCCATTGATGATACCTTTAAATTGATATTATAATTTAACTTTACCATTCATAATTAATCTATCTGTGTTTCACGTCCGTGTCTCATGTAAATGAACATTTGATAACATTTATTCGACATAAAATGATGTTTCTGTATTCAATATTTGTTTCTCATGTTAAAATTGGAGAAAAGAAAGCTCCTTCATTCTTAAACCACCACCAGAACACAAACTCTTATTACCTAATGTACTTTTTCCGGCTGCTTAGGTATGGTGTTAATTCGTTTAAGAGTAAGAGACGCATTGGTTGACATTTCTGTAAAATCACAGGTAATACACAGGAATCTCCCTTTAATCTACCCAATTACATGAAATTTAAAGAACTAAGACCATGTTATTTAAGCAGAACCGTGTGAATTGCATATTCTTTGGTTGAGGTATTATCCTACGTAGAATCTGTTGTCAGCCATGTCGTTTTTTATTGTTGTAGCGTTGGAAAACGAAATCAAAACTTTAAGTCTTATATTCACGTCATAGTTTGATAAAATGGCCAACTAATGTGCGAGAAAAATGTTATTATGCCATTCATACACACGTTTTGTGGATATACATGGTGTACATGTAATTCTAAATGAGACAAATTGGAACGGATTTGAATTTTCCTGATAACTTTTATATTTTAGGTGACAAAATGTATCCCACTCGAGGACCGATAATTACATTATACCTCTGCACTGTTCGTCCGGAAACACAAGTTTATGCCCGAAGTGTTTAAAATAAAAGTTAAAAGTTAAAGTTAAAGTGCGGTTTTAAGTATGCTTCCATCTACATGTTCAGCCGACTTTACAATCTTGTATTATAACTCCTTGTCACTGAAATCACCTTCAGGCAGACGATCCCTCACAGTACCCGTTTACACCTGGGTGGAGTGGAAAAATTTTAGGTTAATTTCTTGCTCAAGGAAATAAGCAGTGCCCCTAGCGGGGATCAAACCCGGGACCTCTCGATCCTTAAGCGCGCGTCCTACCACTGGACCACTACTCCTAAAACAAAATTACACGTAAACGTCGTGAATGCGCAGGACATATAATTGCGGTATTGGGATCTTACAAAAGTATCGGATTCCTGAGCTCGATGGTTTTTACATAACTGGGAAATTTGGCGATCTGAAAAAACGTACCTCTAGAACTCCTCAGTCAGTTGTGAAGACAATTTTATAAAAAATACTCATAGCTTTAATACATTTTGTTGCGTTTGATTACAAATAAAAACGTTCACAACCTTAAAAACACTCATTTTAATATCAAGTAATCCCGAATTATCTTTGTCTGTAAATAAGTGCAGCACACGAATTTAAACTCATTCATAGATACACCCAAGTCATATGTACAGTTGATACGCAGCTGTAAGGCTTAATGTGTAATTACCAAAATTCGTTTGAGCAAACCCCCGTATTTATTCAATTTTAGAATTTCATATTCAACTTCGGATTAGGTTGTAAATGTCTATTATGATAAATCACAAAGTTTAACTGTAAAATAGTCTTCGTTTATGTTAATGTTGTGAATAAACTAGCTATTCTTTACAAGAGCTAATGTATATTTCAAGTTGCACAAAACAGACTGATTAAGTATTTCTGCCATTTTTATTATTGATAAACGGATATATATACAGTTTAAACAATGATCAACTTATTTTTATGTTATCCTGACAAAGTCAACTGTAAAAGCAAAATGTGCTCAGGAACATTTATACATAAAACGGAAACACACTTGGCTATCTATTTATCATACAGAGAGAGTATTACTAGGCATTTCAAATTGTGCAGTGCAAAATATGCTTTAACTTTAGCGCTTCAAATACATTACAGTATCATTGCATTAATTAATTTTTTAAAGTCACATACCGTATACTTGTTAACGATAAATAATCGTCAGCGAATTCTTGATTTATTAATGGTAATACAAACCAGCAATAATTGATTTGATTGCAAATCACTTCAAAATGCCAAAGCTAAAACGGTTAAAACAAACTTTCACATGATAAAAATGTAAAAACTGATTCCCAATCGCAGGCCTTAAACGTGTTCTTATCCTCTGCAGAATATAATGCAACAAAAAGTTCAAACACAATCATGGAATGCATAACGAACTAAAGAACATTCATCATTGATCTGATAAAGATATTTTAAATCTCGTAGATTAGATTAAACGAGAAATAGTGGCTTGGTATTAGAATAATTGCTATCTAACACATTATTAATCCCAGCATGTCGTTGGTCTTTGAATTAGCATTGGTAATTCTGATTGTAGTTTTATGTTTTACATCGTTATATACTAATCAACATAGTTATTATGCAATTATTAGCTAATATTGAAATACACACGTGTGTATTAGAATAGCAGATATAACTTCAAGCGTTGATATAAGTGATACTTATATTAAGTATGAAACATTAGTACCAACATTATATAAGATTTATCATTGCCACCCAATATAAAAATACACGATACACATACGGTTATTGGTTTAATATACCAAAAACAACACTTAATAAAACAACGATTTTTACATAAATGATAAGAGCATGGTTTACTAATGTCTGCCGTTTCATATTTATCTTGTTCAGTTTGGTAAATACCACCAAAGAACGAACATGGGTTGAAGTAGATAAATTATGGCTGTTCAAGAATGTTAATGTTGCAAATGAATTATCTGAAACACTGAAACTTTATTTAAGTATTTATTCTGATGTTATCAAAACATCTAACATATCATAACCGCGCGTAAGGATATTTCTTGGTTATTAATTTTAGTTGGTCGATGGTTTAACGTGACTTTGCGAAATAAATTGGCGTACAATAATATTCTTTCCAATAACAATCTTATTTTTAACTTTCCAAGTTTACTTCTTCTAGCAGAAAACAACGATCCTCATACAAATAACAACACAAGGGCCAGTGTATACAATAAAATACCTTACAATGCGTGTTATTTAGCTAACTGTCAATCAAACATCATACAATTAGAAAGGAAATACGTTTTTATAATAACGAATAACGTATCAAACAATTCAATTGACCAAGAAGTCAACGTATCAAGAGACAATAAACGAGAATACCATGTTTGCATTCAGTCAGGCCAGATAGATTAGTGTAACTGACACTTCCATACAATTTTACGGACATAAGATAAGCAATATAATTTCTCGAGTGTAGTATACGTCGCTTTATACAATTCTTCTGTAATCAATAACGAATTAGCATTATTTGCCGAACGGTTTTTCATTTTTCGTAAGTACATTAGCAGTGTTTAGTGTTTCAATTGTTTATACATAGCCATATATATACATGATCGGATATTATACTTGAATATAATGTAATCATTCTAAAAGAAGTTCTGATAACTATTGTGTTTATAACAAATGTCGGGAAATTGTTAATTATGTAAGATGCGTTTGCTGAACGACATCTGTGGTGTTTTAAGCCATTAAAACTTTTTAAATTAATTGATTGTCTATAATGGAAAGGTAAACGTCTTGTGTAAACAATTAAACAATTTTGAGAACTGTAGTATAAAACAGACCACACACTTTATCATGCTTCCAGTGATTTGATTGAAGCCAACGGTTTTTGTGAAGTAAAATACCTGAAGCAAATTAAGCAAAGGATTTTTTTCAATTCAAAGAAATCTAATAACATAAGATATAAAACGTCTGACGGAGAACGCGAATAAATGTTAAATTGGTACAGCTTTCAACAATGCTCACCATAGGAAAATTAACGTTTGTGCCATTTTACGACTACTTATAAAATGATTAAAAGGTGAAGTTTTTACAATTAAATATTCGTATATAAATCCACATATCGAGTATTCAATATTGTAAACAGTGTCTCCTTTGGTAGTATACAAAGGCAATCGATCTATCTATATTTGTCTTTTTCTTATGATCTATAGTTGTACAAAATCATAAAACGTTTATTAAACAGATTGTATAAATTGAATGCATGTATAATTACGTTTATTGAAAGTGACAAAATCTTGTGAAACCTTCATAGAATACTTTTTGTCATTATTGGCTCGATGGAAAATAGACTGACATGCCTTAAAACTATTTCGCACTACGCAAAGTGTAGGCATTTATATCTAATATAGATTTTACAAAGCAATCTTTTTCTTTGTAGAACATTGACAGATGTCATCTTATATATATGTTACATTAAAATTAAACATGAAGTTAATTTAAGCAACTGAGATACTGGTTACTTAAGATACATCCTTATGTTTTAGTTGTGCATGAAGTATCTAGTACGTTTGATTTGTAATTCAGGTCGATTACCGATCGCGGCGAATCATATCATATGTTATCAGTTGATGAACAAGAAATCGAATGAATATATTTTTGCAGTAAAATGAGATTTTTTACATTCCTGTTAAATTTAGTATTGTTTAAATATTGCAATAGTTCGTACATTTGTAAAATATTGGAATATTTGTAAGAATATGATATAAATATTTCAGGTTGCTCTGTTATTGTAATTTCTATATTCAGATCATGTTTCTAGATAAAAGTGCCATTTAATAGTTCACTGATCGTTCATTTAATGAGAATACTAGTTATCTTCAATCTAAAGTTTATTTATATTTAACTTGATTATATATATATTGCTTAATTATATTCTACAATCATTGCCTTCAATAAAAATGTACTTTTCAAAGATTCTTCAATAAATCCATATCAATTGAAGAAACAGAAAGTTTGATATTTGCAATATTTTTTTGCTAGCAAAATGAATGAATTCCTGTGTGGTTGAAATGCCTCTTAATAGTTTTTACAGACTTACTTCTTAAAACATCTGAAGCATGTTTAGCATATAGATTGGATATAACACTATGATAAAATACCTCGTAACGACATTGAGTTCAATATTGTATCTACTGACAGACGAGTTAAAAACCAACATGTGATTTTGCCGGTGTATAAACAAAAAAGTCTAGACAACACGAAACTTCAGATGACTTTTACTGATACGAATATAATATTGTCAATATAACAGCTGTAAAATAGGTGTGATCATAAAATGAACAACATTTTTAAACAATGAATACGTGAATACATACGGATATAGATTGTATCAAAATGAGTTAATTACATCAGTAGCTTTCGTCATCAAGAAAAAATCAATTAGGCTTCGTCTCATCATGATTAATATTTTTACTTGATTGAAATAGTCTAACATTTATTTCACACTCTCATAATGATCTTTACATGATTACAATTTACCTTACGATGACAGCAATCACGTTTTAGTTAAATGGTATAGTTATAAATCAGACTAAGAGAGTTGCCTTCAGATTAATGCAAGCTAGACGCTTTGATTATTGAAGAAAGAAACAAATGTGTGAAAAAAAATCCCAGTAATTTAACACTATTTATATTGATAATAGACACAATGCTATCAGCAGAAACAATTGTCCTCAAACAGGGCACACCTGTTTCACTACTTTAGTTATTTCATGATAAATGTGTTTAAGGTGTTTTTAAAAAGTCGTATGTTACAAAAAATAGTGATGGGTTATAAACCTTTACTTATGTCATTATCAACAATAAGATTTTTCTGACAAGCTTTATTATGATTTATGATATATCATCTAACCATTGTATTAGTTGAAGCACTTTTGTTTGAATATTTCATTCAACAAAATACTTCATGGAATTTTTGTTCTAAGCTAAAGATCAGAAAGATTGCATGATATATTGTAGATCATCTTCAAAGTGAATGATTTATGGCATACCATAGGCTCTGTTCTACAATTAGCAAATACTTTATAACAAAATTGATTTGTACTTGTCTGATCTAGCGTTAAAGATCACTTAACGTTGCACAATATTGCAATCTTTCTTGAACACTGCAATAACTTTTGAAATTAAGATATATAGCCTAGAAGTCACTCCTTTATACATTGAGCATTGCATATACAACTAAATAAAAATAGTTTGCAAAACTAGAAATGTGTATTATTGTCTTGGGCCAGTTATTTAGTCAGTTATTTCCCCCTTTTACACTCTTCAAAAAGGTTGGTCCTATTAGTTGGATTACTCGTATTTTACCCTTACTTTTAAATGTCAATTTTCTAAAACTAATCTTAAACAACTTTTTTTGTAAACCATTTATTTTGTTTCAAATTCAAGCTAAGTATTTTTAGGGTCAAGAACTATCTAAATTTCATCCCTTCTGTTAAAATATTTATTAACAAGAAAGATATTAGATGAAATATTTTGTATCCTTACATAGAAACTCAATGATAAAATCCGAGGAATCCAACTGTAAGGACCAACTTACTAATTAGATTCCTTCAGATTTTATCAGGGAAAGATAACTGAAAAAAGTCCCTAATTGACTCAATCAGTCTACAATTGTATATTACACATTGCCATTTTAAGACATTGAATACTCGCATCACCACTGAATAATCTAGCAATTTATTTAATACCACAGAAACTATTCCCAGCCGTACAAAGTAGACGAATAAAGCATTGCAGTTTTTGCATTATTGATAAACGAAGATATTTAAAGTGTAATAAATTTAGCTTGGTGTTAACCAGACTTTGTAAAAAAATGTATTTAAAAAGTTCTTACTCTTTGTGTTTTGACCGTGTAAAAGGTATGTTTAATGTTGCTGCTCATGATATCCTTTCACTCTCATTTTAATCATTCGGTTTCTCTGGGATAATTTTGTAATTATTATTGAAATCATACATGTAGGTAGCTTACATTTTTGCATCGTTTGAAAACCATTTTATCTAAAGCCATAGCACATTTGAAATTTTACTTGTCTTTTAATTGAAAATGACGATTTTGCTAAATCATATAAAATAAAATTATCATTTTCTTGCTTGCAATGCACATTGTAATAATACACATTTACTTAGTTTAGGTAGATATTATTAACTTAACTATAATTGGTAACAGCGGTTCCCACAGAATTGAACAAAATGATTCACACAAAGGTACAACAGAAATTGCTTTCACCACACAAAATCTCGTATCCCGCCTTCAAGCCTCACAATAATAATCAAACATCGCTAAATGTAACACAAGCAGAAGATTGTTTTTACCAAAGAATTTAAAATATTGAGAAAACTGTAACCCTTGTATCGAAGTGAAATTCAGACGAAAGTGACTACAATTACACCGAATTTAATCAAATTTGCACACACAAAAATTCTGTTTTATTGTCGTTTTCTGTTTTTCGTTCTGCAACAAGTAATTACCTCTAAAAGAAAGGAATACTTTCAGTAATTGATATTATTGTTCACTTTATTTTCAAAGAGAAAGAAACGTTTATTTCATTCTTTAAGATGATGTTGAATCACAAACTATAGACGTTTTTACACTAACAATACTATCAGGTTTGCTTGCAATGCCTTCAAGTATTCTGAAACTATAAAGATAATCGTATAATAATCAAAAGTGCGCCACACTTATGTTAAATAATGCATCTCTTATAAAGCATTACTTTATGATACTATTCACGCTGTAAATTAAACCATCAACTTTCCTACCTAAACAACGTATTGTTTATAAATCCCAGTTAACATATTTACGGTTCTGATCACGGAACATGGTGGAAAGATAAAGACGGTGTGCCGACATGATCGGTGAGGTAATTGCAGAAAATTGTCGTTAGCTGCTGAAATCAAGTCTGGTTTGTAAGAAAATTTAATTCATATCTTTATTTTGAACTATTTACGGTTTCTTAATTTCACGTAATTGCCCTTTATCTATTAAGTTGTTCCGGTTTAGACTCGGCAAAAGAAGAGACAAGAATCCTTTAAACTTTCTTGTTCTAAGATGATTTTGCTCGATTATATTGTGCTCTGCAGGTGAAAAGAAAAAATATATTTGATTTACATTTACACATTTATTCAAATAATACATCTCTCACAGGCTTACCTTTACTCTAACATTCACAAAATATATTGGTAAGTAAGCAATATGAATGCCTCTTCAATACTTTATCAATTTACAAGATGATGAATAAGATTAAATTAACCTAACTGAGAGACTAGAGAAAGATTACTACACAGTGATTGTATACAGAGATAATCTGGCGGTAAAATGTAACAAATGATTATACCAGAAGTAAAGGATATATCCCTTGATAATATCTGCTTCTTATTGATACTCAGGAGATACTATGATAGGTGTGAAAATGATCTACTGTTTGTTTATTTTATTTTCATTTAATACGCTGATGTATCTTAGTTTGTTTATATTTGCAATATAGTTGTTTAGTAGATTTAGATTCAATATTACTGGAAAAATTTATTTGATATTTTTATCAGCGTAACATTGAATCATAAAAGAAAATAATACTAACTTGCTTTTGTTTCCATATAACACATAAAACATATGCCACGTGCACAATTCTATGCACGAACGCCTATTATTAAATGCATTAATTTTCACGGCTACAGAATAAAATTGGTTAAAAAGGATTTATAATAATGAATTTGTGAAGAGCTGTATTAAAACTTGTTACATTAGTGAGACGAATGTGCTTTAAATATGAAGAAATAGTCGGTAAACGATATATGACTAAAACACACACTTGGTCATGGTCAAAAGCTTTATGTAAGAAGTTATAACTTATACAATAGGTTTGTTTGATGTATTGGACTACAAGTTCTATCGCCAGTACCACATACTGATAAAACAATACTACAATATACTTTTACATAACTATTTGTTCTTGTCTCATGTCCATGTCAATATGTTGATTATACATTGTCAATCACGCAATAGAAAATTGTTACAAGTACATTATGGCCGTAGGCAAGAACAAAATGATAGAGTTACAGGAAATATCGTCTGAAAGCATATTAGGAAAAACATCAGTAGAACATACCTTCTACACAGCTTAAAGTAAAGGGAGTAATTTCTTTGTTGTAATATTATGACATCACAAATAGTGGAAACATAAATATAAGGGCTTCCGCTTTTGGGAGTATACGGTTATGACTTTTAAATACATTTGTAGTAAAATCATTTTTAGCAAATTGTAAATGCATATTATTATAATAAAATTAAAATAATACATATCGTCCCTTTAATGCAAAAAAGTACCATAGTGTTCTTAAATCTTATGTATGATATTATACCTTTTTGCATTAAGGGGACGATATGTACTAATTATGATAAATGTCGAATTCAAAGGAATGTGTTTGGATTCAAAACGTTGTCCGTGTATCATATTATTCTTAAATTGAACTTTATGGTTCATTTTTAAAGTACATGTAATACGTATGACCTAAACAACGATTAGGAAAAGTACATGATAACATAAGTTACATACCATACTATAATAGTGTTTACATATTGGTATAGATGCAACTGATAAAAATAATCAAAGGCACTAGTCTATGATCATAACACCACACCTAATTTGACATGACAAGTTGACTGACATCTAGGACCTTTCATTATCCTCTTTTCTACTATTTAGTGTATACAATACATGGACAATTGATATGATTATATCAGTTTGTTCTATCCCGATAAAAATTATTACATGACATGACTGTCAGATGAAACAACTAAACAGATTTACGTTGCTGAAACAATCTTTCATAGATACAGTCTATGCAATGCTCAGATAAGTAATAATTCGGAACTTATTTGTAAATAGTTTATGCCTTATTTACTAATGCTTCAATACACATCCGACGTTGCACGGTACTTCTTAAGTATTTAATTTAAACAAAGAATATACTTAATTATCTTCCCTTGGTTTTTAGCAATTTAATTACATGTAACATGATAATTAACACCAAGTGAAAATACTAGGTGTAACCTAATATGATATGATAATAATGATTATTATTGTATTGGCGATGAACGTAACGTATGAACATAGATCACCTTGAACAAACTATCGATATTTGATAACTCTCGATCGGAGGTTAATTTTCCAAAGTATAATAAGTATGATACTAAAAAGTAAACATGCAATAAATAAATCAAGTTATTTAAATTTTTAAAAAATCTGTTCATTATAACATGTCTTTAAATGTTCACATCCAATTGCTCACTGCCTTAAATATTTTCAAAATCAACACAGTTTAGTATAATAATATCTAGGTATCCATCGTACTGTAATAAGAATTTTCTCCAAGTAGCTTATTGATAAATTTTATTAAACTAAAATGCTAAATTTCTTTTCTGGTTTAAACCCAAAAGGAAATTGATTTATTTAAGTCTATTTAAGGCGGAAAATCGTTTAGCTTGTGTTACCCTTACTTTAGGCTGTCCTTTCATTTGCAAAACGTTTAAATAATTTAAATAACTCCCCCAGGCTTTTTAGGTGTTAAAGATGTTTAAACTACTGCTGGTCTTGATTTGTTTTCACACTCCTTGTTTGAAGCAATCATGATAGAGTATGCAAATATCTAAAAGGGCTTCAAATTGCAACAATAAAAGCTAATTAATAAATTGTAGTAATAAATAAACATTAAAATACAACTGGGAGAACCAATTACACTGTATTTTCTTAATTAGATACAATATTCCTCAAGCATACCAAACAGCGATGCTAATGAACTCAGTTTATACATTTTAAAAATTATCTTACCTGTTAAAACGATTATTACAGCCAACAAGGAAATTCATCTATATTTAATGAATACATAATACGCTAAAAACGCCTTGACGTTTGTGGAAACGAAGAAAGTATCAGAAGTAATTTTCCCATCTGCAGTGATTCGAAACAAAACATCTTAACATCAGATTTGCAATAAACATCATTTTGATACTGAATGGGGTGTGTATCAGTAAATTCGTGTACATGCTTCTCCTTATTTTCTAATTGAATGAACAAGTCCGTTTTTAAAGTACGTTGACATGCTGTAGTTAATGTAACTAATATAATATTAACAATCAAAGAAATGAGTTTTGATCATAACACCACACCTAATGCGACATGACAAGATAAGTTTCTACATGACCTATCATTCGCCTTTATCGTACATGTCAATGAACACTCGGTATCAATGGTTTGTATAACATTATCAATATGTTTATCTTGATGATATTCTGAAGTTATATGACTCATTTAGACATTAGACATGTCTACTTTGATGAAGAAACATTTACAAGTTATATGTGGAAGAACATGTAACAAGTTGTAGTAATATCAGATACACAGGGGTCCAAAAGTCTCTTTACACATTTAAATTTTGATATTTAGAAATATAATTAGGTATACTTTACATGTCATTATTAGTTTCACAACTTATATACAGTTTATAATGAACCGTCAATTATGTTCTACCATATGTATTTATATATAGAAATAAACAGTAAAAATATATAACAAATTGGGTCTGGATTAATATCTGCAATACAAAAATAAGTAAATATTAAACAAATTACGTGTAAAGAAACATTTGGACCCCAGTGTATATCAATTGCCTTGACAACGGACGGAACTTCGATCTTATGCATTTACAGAATCATACAAAACGATGACGATCTGATGTTAACTATCAGATGTTCAAAATTATATTCCATTCTCCCAAAAGATAATCTGCAAGAGCACATAAATTGATATATTATTTATTTACAGCACGTCTGTTGAAGTATATATTTAATTATCTAAATGCTATTTTGCCACGATGCAAATTTATGCAACCATATCACCGTTGCATACATTTTTATTTCATTTTCAATTCCTGAAGCTAATTGATAAATTATTAATAGCTTGAAGGGATAAACAAACATTACAATACCACAGGGATAGTTAATTATTTACTTAATTGGGTGAAATATTTCTCAGGCATATCAAACTGTGATTATACAGAACTTGATTTTAAATGCTTTGGAGTTGTTTTCGACTGTTTAAGTTATCATTATAGTAAACTAGGAACTTTATTTACATTTAATGAATATATAATATGGTAAAAAACTTTGACGCTAGAAAGGAAAACGAGTGTCAGAATTAATTATTTTACAAGCTTTCAAAATTTGAAGCTATGCGTTACAAAACATGTTAATCCCAGAAATGCGATGATGTTAAATGCAACGTCTAGTTGAGTAATAGACAGTTAACATTTTTAATAGAACACACTTTTCTACAAAACATCTTACATATGCAACTTCAATGACACAAAAGCGGTCTGAGTAAAGAAAAATACAAAACTGTTATGGAAGCTAATATTTACTGCACATAAACTCTTGTCCGCCATTTCAATTTTCTGTATTATCCAGGGATACATATCAACAAACTACATTAAATATCGGAACGAATAATACACACAGACAGCATAGTGAGCAATTTTGATTGTAAAAATTGTCTCCCAGATATTCAATAGATAAAACCTAGTAGACATACTCAGACAAATGTATTCACAATGTTTTACATACAGTCAGTATGATAAATCCAGACATTCAAGTCACTAGTGATTGTTATATAATATACTGTATATACTGTATATATACTATGATCATACATTTCAACATTTCTTCTTTCTTTCAATATTTGCAGACTTTGGAATTACAATGCATTATTTTGGTGATGGTGTGATTGTGTACTTATATATAAAAGAGTAACGACGCCAACTTAAGGTCATGAATATAGTAAATGAAACATAAATGAGATATATAATTACGACTAAAGATACTATTTATAAGACTAACATATCGAAGGTTCTTGAAAAATATAGTTTACAAATTAAATTAAAAAAAAAATGTTTCTCACAAAATCAAGTTTTGAAAGGTATAACATAATGAGACGATGATGGTTTTGATTTATGAAATAAATTCAGTTACATATTTACGTTTAGTGATATTTGGTACCTACAGAGTTAAAAAACTGGTGTAAAGTTGCTTTGGATAACTCGTATAAAGCCTGCTTGTATCGCGTTTATTTCATGTGCGCGGTAAAGCCTTTTTTCGAAACATTACGTAGTCGTCTTCAAAATAACGAATTTTACTCGTTAAACCAGTTACTGTATGGAAGAATAATAAACGAAATGAACTGAAAACGGATAAGTGAATCGACATGTCAAGTTTCTAAGAACAAATGTGTCTTACAACTTACTGAAATTGCAGCATATAGTATACTTGGAAGCTTAAAACATATAACAACACAATAAAGTATCCTTTCTTAATAGTTTTGTCACATACATTGGCATCCGTAGACACGAATTAGTTGACAAATTAGCAAAACACTTCTTGCAGCTTAGACCAATTAATATGAAATTGCTTCATAATGAGTTCAAACTATCTAATAATCAGTTAATCAAATCCAAATGGCAAATTATTTGAAATGGTGCAACGTTCAATACATTGCATGAAATAAAGCCTGTAATTGATACCACCACCTTTCATACAATTCTGAATTTTCGTGAAGAAACAGTACTTACGCGTTGCAGAATAGGTCATACTTATTGAGCGCGCACCGAAGTGTGCGCTCTTATATGTAATGCGTTTTGAATATGCCTGTGCATGCGTAACTTTTCGGCTGTTACTGCCTAATCACTGTCTAATTCACTCATGGAGGCCGCCATTAAAGTAAGCAAAGGTTAGACTAAAAAGCGTACGTACTTTATGTGGCAAGACAGCTAGATGAGACATTTTAAGTTAATGCATTTATTTATCTGACGTGTTTTGTAAACATTTTATTTGTTTTGTTTAGCAATAATAAAATTTAATGATCTTTAATAGGATTTTCTCCAAGAAATTAATAGCTTCTCTTCTAAATTGTGGTTTAAACTAACACATATACTCGACTTTCACGCTCTTCGACGTCTATTGCATCAATATTTTCCTTGTATAACACATTCATACCTTATCAAGGGCGAAGTTGCGCAACTGTGTACACCTTTTAACGAACGAAACCTTTAATGTAAACATTTTCTCATCGACTGCCAAGACCTTAAGCCTATAGCCGACAAGCATTACAAAGCCTTAACTATATCAGAACTTTTTCATAAAGTCCCACTAGCAATATTCTAGCCCCCACTGATAAATATAACTTCATACAATGATGCGGTTTGTTATTAATTGCTGCAACTAGTGGAAACGTTAATTATCCTGTTACGTGTAAGAGAAATAAAGTTGTTTACAAAACTGAATCATTATTTATATTGGTAAATGTTCATCTGTCGTTCTTACGTACCAAAACAACACTACAGTGACTAGAGTTAGTTTATAAAACACTTTAATAAACATTATATCATATGTGAGCTACTTATCATGAAGATATCAAGAAACAGTTGCTAGCACACTTTGTGGCATAGTCGTATTTTATACTTCATACCATGGATGTATATAACACCAGGTTGTAACAACATCAGTCTAGTTAGCAAGTTGAAAATGTTATCAAACACCTAGCTTATGTGCTTTGATTTGTGAAGACGCCGAGCCATTACTATCTATATCTCAGCAAGCACTTCTGACTGTCATTCAGAGACTGGATTCAAAAGTGGTCCATAAATTATGCATTCATAATAAGACTATAATAGTTTTTTATGCAATTAAATAGCATGTTTAACCCTATATACAAAGGAGTTATTGTGAGACACATTTAGATCTCCAAGGGCTTTATGTGACAACATACTTGTTAATCTGATTGAAATACACAATACGAATACATTAGGGTTTGACATTAATTACCTATTTCTTAACCAAATTTCTTTTACATACCATCGTTTCAAATATAGAATATAATTTTTTTATTACAACCAATCACCCCTGTACGGTGGCCACGTGGCCTTTATGTAACACACAATTAGAACACAATGTATATATAATTATGATTCTCAATAGTCCACATTTTGGCTAAATAAATTTAAGCAATGTGTATACATACCAGTACACTGCACTGTAATAGTTTTGAAACTAAATACTTTAAGTGTTTGAATCAAAATAAACTAACAAATTCTTCAGGGTAAAAAACTATCTAACTTAATTGATGTAACATCAAATTACACAATTTTACACAATAACAATATTGTCTGTAACTGTAAGTATTTGTTTAACTTATCAGATATCTCGTGTTAGTTCATCATCGTCCTTGAATGTTTATCAACATATATGATATTAATCTAAATAAACAAGATGAAAACCACATAGTTGATATAACAGATGTTATTAGAAATATTGATACATAATATATAATTAGTCAGACTTGACTTATGGTATATTAATTATTGTTCAATGAATATTTGGTTCATCCTGAAGTATATTCAAAGTAGTATTAACATATCACAAAAGTTTGTCTTTTTAAACCTTTATACTTGTTTTACTTTTAGATCGAAACGTAACCAATGCATGTATGGTCTTTTAAAAGAACCATGTACTTTATTCTTACTTGATTGTGTATGTACACAGTTAAAACGTGTCGTCAAGTAAGACCATAAACTGCAAATACATTCATGGATTGAAGTGGACATGGTATTTCATTATTATAGAAATAAACTCCCCTACTTAAATGTTTGGTTTTACATATAAAGAGATACAACGTGAACGTTGTAAAGACTTTCATATAGACAGTTTAAACGTGTGTTATGTTTACCACACACAAATACATCATGTTCCACTGCTTTCAATAGAATACGTACAATCTTCTTTGATGCTTTAAAATGAATTAATTTTAAAAGAAAATAAACAATGCAGAATCAACTTTTCTGAGAACACTCACTGAGCAAAATATTATTCCATGAGATAACAGTATTTGATGGTCTTTACAACAGAGTGTCTGATGTCGATCAGAGAATATTTCATGCCGAGTCTTGATTCAACGCTAAAATAATATGAGACAAACATCGCTATTTCTAGATTTTATGTGTATTCTAGAGATAAGGTTTTTATTATGTAAGTAGTGGTTCTTTAGAAAGCTTAAGTTTATATGTTTTGTAAAATGCATTTTTTTCTCAAACCGACAATCCTTTTTGAAAGTAATTGGCGAAGTTAATTGCCAATAATCAAAGCTGTTTTGCAATTACAATTATAAGTGACTAAAAGTAAAAAACAATACTCTTTCTCGAAAACTAATGATGTATTAAGAATAGCTTTTGATCAATCAGTTTACTAGCAAATAAAAAAGGTTCACATAATTATCTGCATTTATAAGCGTTTCCAATTTGATTTTGTACCATAGTTTTTATACCAACACTGTGTCTATAACTGCCATGTTCACAATATGACTTCGAAAACCACAAAACACAAGTTCACATATCTCACTGAAACACATTTGTTATCTTGTGTCTGCACTTAGACAAATATTTAACAAACACTAATGTAATCGAGTGGTTAACATCACTGATTAAAACACCCTCGAACCGATAATATTCGTAGGTTTTAATTGGCTATCAGACAAAAATGTACGAGCTAGAATAGGTAGTTGCTTACTAAAAAGATTTAGGACTAGCGTTTCAAAGGGACTGTATCGCCTTATTAGAACTTGTGTTATAACAGGACAATATATAATTTACAACGTCATCTGTTTTATTCATGTTTATAAAATGTTCATGTAATTTATATTGGCACTTAAAATTAATAGTATCAAACGTTGATGACAAAGTTCGATTTAAAATCACTCGCATGCTACGAACAAAATGATATATCTATAAAGACACTATGCTGAATCTCTCTTCAATTAAATGTTAGCAGAATGTATGCCAGACGGATATAAATCACATGATGTAAAAACGACATATCTATACACCTTAAAACCATTATACCTTTTTGTAAAACAATTTTGTAAGTTATAAACACACTTATGATGTCATTGAATAAGGTGTTATATAAAGTTAATTGTAACAGTATGAAGTCTAGTATCAGAGTATGCTTGGATAACGATTAATTGATGTAAGATTGATGTTATCAGTAAGGTGGTGCTGGAAAATATAAGTTTAGTCATAGATCGTATTACAAATAATCCTAACATAATGCTTACATATAAAACGTATTATAAAATCATAGTTACATGGCATTAGGTAGTCATCCAGGGATTTGTTCCTTTCTTTTATCTTACAATAAATTATCCATTCTACCCAATAAATAAATCCGACATCACTGCAACCTCCATGAATATGTTAGATGATAAATTTGATATATTGATCTAAATGATGAAACCTGGGAATGTTATCTATGATTAAATGTATTATAATGATACATCGCACCATGCAAGGTGGTATAATGCAGCAATACATGCTTGTGAGAACATAACATTGGCAGGTAATGAAAATGTATGTATACAGTAGGTGAGGATAATTGACTGAAGAACAAAGAATAACCCCTACATGAAAACATTATGATAAAATGGTTGTCTAGAAATCAAACATTGATGTATTACTAGACAAGAATAAAACGAACTATTTAGACTTGGTAGCCACTCATGCCAAAACAATTAAGCCTTTGTCGATTAGAATGAGTAAGAATGTGTATAAATTCCATATATTATATGATTGTGTAGACTATTGTAAACCTTTTGAATATCATATCATAGTTATGCTTATCCATCTGACTTTGAACTGCAATTTTTTTACATTGACGTACGACTATGTTTTTCGTAAGAATTTATTAAAAGGAGCACTGGTTTGGTACTTTTTCTAGCAATTGCAAATTAGGTATCCCATTACGAGACCATTTGGAGAATTCGTATGAATGTATCTTATTGCAGTCTTAAAATAATAAACATCTAGCTTACCTGTAAAGTGTCATACCATGATAAAGCAAGAGTCATATAAATGCCCCTGGTGAACTAGAATTCGATATGTCTTTCAAAAGGGATAAATACAAGCAGATAAGTTGTATCATCATTTTTAGCAATGCGCTATTTTATAACCGAAATACCAGCTGACTTCATCAAAGAATGAAAAAAACAACATAAAACATCTTAATATAAGAGTTCCGTTCTCAAGGATATTCCAAATCAAATTTATTAAGACATATTCCAGACTGCACAGTGTCAAAACAGTTAACTTGTAATATAGCTTCTCAAAATGTAAATTATTCATTTTAACTTCTGTTTTAACTGGAATTTACTAAACAGATAAAATGATAGCGAACTAGTTCTGAATATTGTTAGAAGAAATCTCTTAACCTTTATCCTTCGTTCGAATAATAAGCTTTGCCTTTTTGTAAATGTACATTACAAATAAATGTAGCTTTAGTAACTGTCAAGTCATGCATCAAAGCACAGACGCCCAGAATCAAAACATCATGTACACTGGCCATCAAGGTGATTCTTTGAAATAGAACTTAAAAAATTGAATCTATTTTGCACTGATTTGAAACATTACATTTCTTTGTGTGTATCATAGATATTATGGGCACGATTGGTAGACGTATTGTGTACAACCAGTAATGTTGATGTTATATCAATATGTTTGCACTTTAGTTCACCTCGAATTGTTTTCTTATTTCTCATGCTGCAAAGTGTATAGTAAGTGTACTATGCAAATTTATTTAATTTCTAATTATAAAGCTAGATACATGAACCATATGTCATGATATTGTCTAAATATCAAAAACCAAAAGAGATAAAATTAATAAAGGTCTCTAGAATAAACTTGATGTTATTATTATGTCCTGTTATTAGGTCATCTGATCAGAACAATGTGGTAGTGTTAAAAAGGTAAAAGATGCAATACCTGAAGTCTACATACATTATTTAATCACATATGTATTTAGTAGGATTTATATCTAATTACAACAAGACAATGTTTAGAATATTCAACAGCATAATTTAATAATAAAATCACATTGTTTACAGTATGAACATTTTTCAATTGGATTTAACTCACAATTTATATCATTTTGTATCAATTAAAGAATCACAGAGAGGGACATAGATGAAATCAAAATTAATTTCAACGCCTACTGCGACTACAAGGATATTGCATTATTGAACAATTGTGATAGATAATTTAGATTAACTTCTAAGTAATGTTCCATTTTATTGGTAAACTTCCGTTGTTTACTCATAACTCATAAACAAATAAACAAGCTTAATGTAATTCCTGTTATTGCTTTGTGCGTGTTTTATATCTGATCATAGAACAAAAACTTCAATTAATTCTGTAATCAATTGTTAAATCACGAATATTTAAAATCTGCATGATTTGCACAAATATTGTTATGCTCAAAATGGTTTGAACAATTAATTGAAAATTCGTGTATGTTATATCCGTTGGATTAAACAGCGGGTTAAATCTGATTGATATGAACAGAAAGCTGATCTGGTGATCGCTCATTCGACGGACAACATGCATATTAAGCACAACTAATTTGTAAACATGAATTTCATTGCCATACATATTTGTATTAATATCCAATAACTAGATTATTCCAACAAACAAATATGAATTTCGCCTCTCATAGTTTTGCGACATTTAACTTTTGAGAAAATTAAACACTCTTTAGATTATATCGCACATTTGGTACAATCTGTATAGTTTTCGTATTAAAAAGGTTTTTAAAACAACATAATCTTACAACATTTAAAACAAAACCAAATAATGACAAATTTAATTCATTTGAATAAACATGTTATTCATTATTTGCACATTGTTACAACTATCCTCATCGTTCATATATTCTACCCTGATATTTTCAAAACAAAAATGGAAACACTGAATTGAAATACACTCCATATGAATTCATAAAACTATGAAGGGAGGACTAGATATAATCATCAAATTTCAAAACATGACCGATGTACTTGCCTTCGTAGATTTATCAGCAAGTAAACGTTATACTTTGCGTGTGTATATGACATTCAAGGATATAATATAACACGCTAGCCTAAGACTTAGATCAAAACTCAACAGTCAGGTAAGACAAAGCACATTTGTTTGTAACACAGACCATAGTTGGATTATACCATTGATGACAAACCTGTCAAGATTCATTGTCACATTAATCCATCTTATCTTTTAGATTTTCCTGTACAATGTCCGGTGGGTATACTTAGTATAAATTTTGTGGCCTTAAAATGGATCGACAATTCCATTGAATAGTTGTGAAAACCACAACATGACTAAATTTAGTATTTCTATATAGTCGTGTTAAATGGGGATATGAAAAGGTGATGGTAATTATTACTTTTATAATATAATTATACATTGCCGCATGGATCTAAGGCCTTCTGCTTTTTATTTCTAAACAAACTTGTATACGTGTAAAGCTTATTTATACTATATTAGAAATTAGTTGACATTAAAAGATACTAGGTATACATATTGCCAAGTTTAAAAATTGTGGCAAATACGCAGATTATAAGTAAGTAAAGTAAATGATATTAAAACTAATGTAGCTCATTTTAATTTAATGAAACGACTACACGTAGTCTTTTAGATAACTTAGACATTTGTTTTGAATGATTTCTGTTCTTTTTCAGTACTTGTCTACATAAACTGCAACTTTAAATTAGACATGGAGATGATATGGTAAAACCAAAAATACAAAGTTGATAGTTGATGTCTCTATTTATTTGATATCACCCTAGATTATTAAAAACCAATACATCGAATGATAATTATATTACAGACTATTATAAAAACATTAACTTCTTGGGATTTCATTTTTGGTTTTATAATTGATGTGTAAAGCATTTTATCTATTATGTTAAGATTGTAATATTATTGATAACACATCATTTTTATTCAAGAAGAACGTGTCTACAATTACACCGAATAAGAAATAAACGCTTATGACTATTAAATCGTATTTTAAGCATATTGTAAAGCTATGTTATCATATACAATTAAAATAATATATATGTACTAATTATGATAAACGCCTAATTTGTAGGAATGTGTTTAAAGCAGGTAAAAAGTTGGACATGTGAATTATTATTCAGCTGTAAAATTTATTTGTTAATACATAAAACACACATGACCTAAACTACGACCTGTAAAAGAACAAAACAGATAAGTGTAAACATATTGCTATAGATTCAACTGATAAAACAATTAAAGATATTCGTATATGATCATTCCACTACACCTAATTAAATATGACAAACTGACTAACATCCAAGACATGTCATTATCCTCTATTGCACTAGTTATTGTCTATAATGCTCGGACAATTGATATAAAACTATCAATATGCTTATCCAGATAGTAATCTTTGTTACCTGACAGTCAGATGAAACATATAAACGGATTGCCCTTGTTAAAACAATATTTCATGGATACAGTCAACTCAATGATCAGATTATTTTAAGTCGGAACATGCCTCATCTATTATTTCTTCAATACACATAATGTCGAAGGATGTGTTTAAACAAAGAATACACTAAACTGCATACCCTTCTCTCTCAACACTTTTAAAACATGTAATATGATAATTTACACGCTCTGGAATGGAAAGAGTTCTTTTTATCGTCGAGTTAAAGCACGTATGAACGTAAATGACGTCTCGGTCAGACGTACTACTTTATACTAACAATGCAATAAATCTACAAAGTACGTATGCATTAAATATATGTCCTCTTCAGCATGTATGTTAATGTTCACATACAATCGCTTTCGTTATAACAATGTTTGGGTACAATTCACTGTCTTAAAGTTTTCAAAATCAACAAAATGTGTCATAATAACGTCAAGCCAATCAAAGTTATTGTAATGTACATACCAAACTAGGCTTCGAATTACAACAATGAAAGCTAATTGATAAAATGTAGTAATAAACTCATATTAAAATACCACTGGGAGAATCAATTATTCTCGTAATTGGGTGAAATATTTCCGAGGCGTAACAAACCGCGATTCTTTTGAACTCAATTTATACATCTTTTAAATTATTCTTTCTGTTAAAATGATTCTTCCAGCCAACAATGAATACCCTCCTTTTTAATGAATAAATGATTTGCTAAAAACGAGGAAACGGAGAGAGCGTCAGAATGATTTTTTCTACAAGATTAAGTTAAAATTTGAAGTGATTTGAAACGGAACACCTCGACATCAGACTCGCGATGAACATCATTGTGATGCTTAATTAGGTATATATCAGAACGATTGTGGATGTGCATCGCCCTAGTCACAATATGGGTGGACAAGTCTATAATTAAAAGTACGTTAACATAAAAATACGTTAACATGTTGTTGTTGATGCAACTGATATTAACAATCAAAGTAATGAGTTTTGATCATAACACCACTCCTAATGTGACATGACAAGATGACTTTCTTCATGATCTTTTTCTTCTTCTTAATCGTACATGTCATTGAACACTATGTATCAATGGTATGTATAACATTTTCAATATGTTTATCTTGATGAATTCGGCGCGATATGACCTTTCTGTGTTGGTGCGCCGTAAAACCCAAACAAACAAACGAACAAACATATTGATGAATATAGTGATTCGACTGTTTGATACTCATATATTATTTTGATGAAGAAACATTTTATACAAGTTATATGTGAAAGCATATGTAACCAGATGTAGTAATATCAGATACATTTTGTATATCAATTGCCTCGACAAAGAACGGAATTTAGACCTTATATGACTTAAAAGAATCATGCACGAAGATGACGATGTTATGTTAACTAACGGATGTTTTAAGTTATATTCCATACTCCCAAAAGATAATCTGTCAAAAGCACATAAATCGATATATTATTTATTTACAGCACGTCTGTTGAAGTTTATATTTAATCATTTAAATGCCATTTTGCTCTGATGCCAATTCATGCAACCATATTAACGTTGCATACATTTTTATGTCATTTTTGCTCTTAATGAACAAAACTGAAAAAAAATACTTCCTGAAGCTAATTGATAAATTATAAATAACTTAAAGGATAAACATACAATACAATACCACAGGGATAGTTAATTATTTACTTAATTGAGTGAAATATTTCTCAAGCATATTAAACAGTGATTATAATGAACTCGATTTTAAATGTTTTGGAGTTGTTTTCGACTGTTTAAGTGATTATTATAGTTAACTAGGATGTTCATCTACATTTAATGAATATATAATATGCTAAAAAACTTTGACGCGAGTAAAAGAAAACGAGTGTCAGAATGAATTTTTCTACAAGCTTTCAAAATTTGAAGCTAGGTGTTACAAAACATATTAATACCAGAAATGCGATGATGTTGAATGCAACGTCTAGTTGAGTAATAGACATTTAACATTTTTAATAGAACAAACTTTCCTACAAAACATCTTACATATGCAACTTCAATGACAGAAAAGCGGTCAGGGTAAAGAAAACTGCACAAATGTTTGGAAGCCATGATTTACTGCAAATAAACTCTTGTCCGCCATTTCAAATTTCTCTATTATCCAGGGATATATATCAACAAACATCATTAAATATCGGAACGAGTAATACACTGAGACAGCATGGTGTGAAATTTGATCGCAAAATAATTGTCTCCCAGATATTCAATAGATAAAACATATTAGACATACTCAGACAAATGTATTCACAATGTTTTACATATCGTCAGTATGATAAATCCAGACATCCAAGTCACTAGTGATTGTTATATAATATACTGTATATATACCATAATCATACATTTCAACATTTCTACTTTCTTCTAATATTTGCAGACTTTGGAATCACAATGAATAATTTTGGTAATGGTAGACTTGTGTTACTCTGTTTAAATAAGGAATGATGCCAACTAAATGCCATGAATACCGTAAATCAAACATGAATGAAACATATAATTACGACTAAAATTATATTCATATGACTAACATATCGAAGGTTGTTTGAGAAATATTGCCAAATCTATACAATTGGATTCACAAGCATGTGTAAACTATTAATAGGAAAATATTAAAGTTATTTTACTATATCATACTATACCATTCTAGAAGCATTGAAACATGGATATCCTGTATTAAATTGAAAAAAAAAGACACACAAACTCAAACTTTAAAAAGTATATCATACATGAGACGATAGTGGTTTCGCTTTCAGAAAATAAAATCAGTAACATATTTATATTTAGTGATATTTGGTACTGACATAGTTAAAAACTGAGTCTAATTTGCTTTGGATAATGCGAATAACGCCTGCTGGTATTTTCGCGTTTATTTCATTATAAAAATAAAGCTTGTTTTGAAAAACATTAACTTACATTGTCACCTTCCAAAAGACGTATTTGACTTGTTACACTAGTTACTGTACGGAAGAAGAAAAAGGAAATAAACTGAAGTAAATCGACGTGTCAGGTTTCTACGCGAAAATGTGACTTATAACTTACTGTAAATTCAGCAGATAGTATACTTGGAAATTAAAACATGTACCTGCACAATAAGTATTCTTTCTTAAAAGTTTAATAAATGTTACTACCTACAGTTACGCGGTTTGTTAATAATTGCTGCAAATAGTTGAATCGTTAGTTATCATGTTTCGTGTAAGAGAAATAAAGTTGTTTACAAAACTGAATCATTTATTTATATTGGTAATTGTTCACCTGTCATTCTTACGTACAAAACTAACACTAAAGTGACTAGAGTTAGTTTATAAAACACTTGGATAAACATCCTATCATATGTGAGCTACTTATCATGAAGATAACAAGCAACAGTTGCTAGCAAACTTTGTGGCAAAGTCCTCTTTCATACTTACTTTATACCATGGTAGTATATAACACCAGATTTTAACAACATACCTCTAGTTAGCAAGTTTAAAATGTTATCGAACTCCTAGCTTATGTGCTTTGATTTGTGAAGATGTCGAGCCATTACAATCTATATTTCAGCAATCACTTCTGACTGTCATCCAGAGACTAGATTCAAAAGTTGTCAATAACTTATACATCGATAATAAGATTTTAATAGTTTTTATGCAGTCAATCTTCCCTAATAACCAAAATGTTATATACCCTGATTTTTACACATAATGTAAAACGAAGTTAACAAAGACATTTATATAGACAGTTTAAATGTGTGTTATGTTTATCACACACAAATTCATCATATTTTAATGCTTTCAATCGACTACATACAATCTTTATCGACGCTATAAAATGATTAACTTTAACAAAAAATAAACAATGCAAAATCAACTTTTCTAAAAACACTCACTGATCAAAATATTATTCCACGAGATAACAGTATTTGACGATCTTTAAAACAGAGTGTCTGATGTCGATCAGAGAAATTTTCAGAGAAAATTATATAAGACAAACATCGCTATTTCTATATTTTCTGGTATTCCAGTTTAAAGGTTTTTTGTTATGTAAGTAGTGGTTCTTACGAAAGCATTAGTTTATATGTTTTGTGAAATGCACATTTTCTCAAACCGACAATCCTTTTTGAAAGTAATTGGTGCAGTTAATTGCCCACAATCAAAGCTGTTTTGCGATTGCAATTATAAGTGACTCAAAGTAAAAAGATAACTCATTCTTGAAACTAATGATGTATCAATCAGTTTACCAGCAAATGAAAATAAAGTTCACGTAATTATCTTCTTTTGTAATCGTTGGACTACGAAAAACCACGAAACACAAAAAAACCATATCTCACTGAAACACATTTTGTCATCTTGTGTCTGCACAAAGACAAATAATTAAAAAACGCTAATGTAATCGAGTGGTTAAAATCACCGATTAAAAAACTTGTAACCGATAATAGTTCGTAGGTTTTAGCTGTCTATCAGACAAAAAATGTACGAGCTAAAATAGGTAGTTACTCACTGAAAAGATTTAGGACTAGCGTTTAAAAGAAACTGTATCGCCTTATTAGAATTTGTGTTATAACAGGACATAATAATTTACAACACCATCTGTTTATATTCATTTATGTTTTATATATTTATATTTTCATTAGATTCAACGCCGTGTCAACACAATTTATGTCATTTTACAGCGTCCAGCACATCTAGCCTAGATTTCCTGGTTCCTTGTCTATAACCAGTACTCACCTATCCTTCCACAAGGCCGGAAACTTCTCCATATTATCTAAGCAATGGAGGAAAATTGACTGTATTGTCAAATTTTCATGGAATGGTATAACTTCCCCGGGTGGGATTTGAACCCGTGCCCCCTTCGGGACACGATATTCCGAATCCCGGCGCGCTACAAACTGCGCTATCGACCCGGGTTATGTTTATATTCATGATTATGTAATTTGTATTGGCACTAAAAATTAATTAAAGAGAATCAAACGTTGATAACAAATTCGAGTTACAATCATTCACATGCTACGAAAAAATGATATATTTGTATAGACACTATGATGATTTTCTCTTCAATATAAGGTAAGCAGAATGTATGCCAGACGGATATAAATCACGCGTGATGGCACACATGACATATCTAAACACCGTAAAACCATTATACATTTTTGTGAGACAATTTTGTGAGTTATGAACACAGTTATGATGTCATTATATAAGGTGTTATATAAAGTAGATTGTAACAGTATGAAGTCTAGTATTAGGGTATGCTTGGATAACGATTAATTGTTGTAAGATTGATGTTATCAGTGGGGTGGTGCTGAAAAATATATGTTTAGTCATAGATAGTATTACAAATAATCCTAACATAATGCTTACATATAAACCGTATTATAAAACAATAGTGACATGACATTAGGTAGTCATCCAGGGATTTGTTCCTTTCTTTTATCTTACAATAAATTATCCATTCTAAACAATAAATAAATCCCACATCACTGCGACCTCCATGAATATGTTAGATGATAGAATGATAAATTGATCTAAATGATAAAACCTGGGAATGTAGTATATGATTAAATGCATTATAATGATACATCGCACCATGCAAGGTGGTATAATATAGTAATAAATGTTTGTGAGAACATTACATTGGCATGTAATGAAAATGTATATATACAATATGTGAGGATAATTGACTGGTGAACAAAGCATAACTCTTACATGAAAACATTTTGATAAAATGGTTGTCTAGAAATCAAAAATTGATGTATAACTAGACAATAAAAAACATACTATTTAGACTTGGTCGCCACTCATGCAAAAACAATTAAGCCTTTGTGTATTAGAATGAGTAAGAATGTGTATTAATTCCAAATATTACATGATTGTGTAGAATATTGTATACCTTTTAAACATGATATCATTGTTGTGCTTATTATCCATCTGATTTTGAACTGCAAATGGTATTACATTGACGTACGATTACGTTTTTTTTCGTAAGAATATTTATTTAAAGGAGCCCTGGTTTGGTACTTCTTCTAGCTATTGCAAATTAGGTATCCCATTACGAGACCATTTGGGGAATTCGTATGAATGTATCTTATTGCAGTCTTAAAATAATAAACATCTAGCATATCTGTAAAGTGTCATTCCATGATAAAGCAATAGTCATATAAATGCCCCTGGTGAACTAGAATTCGATAAGTCTTTCAAAAGGAATAAATGCAAGCAGATAAGTTGTATCATCATTTTTTTATTTTTTTTTTAACAGAACAAACCTTTATTTCTCAAATCATGATACATGATAATGAGTAATAAGTACATTTTATCAATAGAAATATAAGAAAAGAAAAAAAATACATGTATATATATATATAAGAAATATTAACACTTCTAGGGGGGAAAGAGAAAGGGGGGAGCGATAAGAAAGTTAAACATTTGACTGTCAAAGAACCCCACCTTTTACATGTATTATTATATTTACCGGAACTATACCGGAAAATGGAATTTTTACACATAGACGCTTGATATATGGATTTTGTTGCGAGCGTCTTAAGATTCTGATAATAAAAAAAACACATTTAGTGGAAGGAGTACAATTATTAATAGTATTTTAATTCATTTATGAATGGTTAATGCGATGTAAGGATGCACTGCATTGATTTAAATACTTCACTGGTCATCATTTTCAGGATGTAATTATTAATTGCAATGCACTATGTTATAACCGAAATACCAGCTGACTTCATCAAACAATGAAAAAAACAACAACATAAAACATCTTAATATAAGAGTTCCGTTCTCAAGGATATTCCAAATCAAATCTATTAAGAAATATTCCCTGCTACACAGTGTTAAAACAGTTAACTTGTAATAAAGTTTCCTTCTTAATGTAAATTATTCATTTTATCATCTCTTCTAACTAGAATTTTTCTAAACAGATAAAATGATAGAGCACTAGTTCTGAATATTGTTAGAGGAAATCTCTTAACCTATATTGGTTCCTTCAAATAATAAGATTTGCATTTTCGTAAATGTACATTACAATTTATGTAGCTTATGTAACTGTCAAGTCATGCATCAAAACACAGACGCCCAGAATCAAAACATCATGTACAAAGGGTGTCCCAGTAAATCGTGTACTTTGTCCATAACTTTCTTCCCTTACGTCACATGATGATTATAATTTACAAGACAGTTTGTTTGTCATATTTTTATACAAATTAGGCATTTGACTTATCAGAACTTGCATTAAAGGCTTCATTTTAATGTTTATCTAATACAAGGTATGTGCATGCGGCGCAACCACTTTTACACTTGTATATTCATTCATACTGAGTTCGAGTGAACAACAAAATTTAAACTTAAACTTGATAAATCTGATTTGGTGATCGCTCATTCAACGGACATTATGCATATAACGCATAACTAATTTGTTAAACATTAATTTCATTGCCATACATATTTGTATTAATATCCCACAACTAGATAATTCAAACAAATAAATATAAATTCAGTCTCTCATAGTTTTGCGACTTCAAATGTTTGCGAAAATTAAACACTTGCTAGGTTTAGTTGCACATTAGGCACACTCTGTACAGTTTTCATATTAAATGTTTTCAAAACAACATAGTCTAGCAACGTTTAAAGGTGTTAATAAAACCAAATACTGACAAATTTGATTCATTTAAATTAACATATTCTTCATTATAAGCAAATTGTTAAAATTATCCCGATCGTGAGTCATATATTCTACATTGATATTCTCCTAACAAAAATGGAAACACTAGATTGAAAAAACACACCAAATGTATTCATAATACTATAAAGAGTGGACAGATATAATCATCAAATTTATAAACATGACCGATATACTTGCTTGCGTAGATTATTGACAAGCAAACGTTATACTTTGCGTGTGTCCATGACGTTCAGAAGCTTAATTAAGAATATTATACAATACGTTAGCATAATATCTAAATCGAAACGCAACGGTCAGATAAACAAAGCACATTTGTTTGTAACACAGACCATAGTTGGATTATATCATTGATGACAAACCTGTCAAGATTAATTGTCACATCAATCCATCTTTTCTTTTAGATTTTCCTGTACAATGTCCGGTGGGTATACTTAGAAAAAAATTGTGTATCCTAAAAATGGATCGACCATTCCATTGAGTAGTTAAAAAATCCCTAACATGACTAAATTTGGTATTTTTATAGTATGGTTTTAATGTTGATATGAAAAGATGGTGGTAATTATTACTTTTGTAATATAACAAATTGCCGCATGGATCTAAAGCCTTTTTTGTTTTTTATTTTGAGATAAACTTGAATACTTGAGAAACTTCTTGTATATTCTATATAAGACATTGATTAACATCAGGAGGTACTATGTGTACACTTTGCCAAGTTTAAAATTATGTTGGACACGCATAATAAAAGTAAGTAATGCAAATGATTATAAAACTAATTTAGTTCACTTGAATTAACTAAAAACAACTACACGTAGTCTTTTAGATGACTTGGATATTTGTTTTGAATGAGTTCTGTTTTTTTTCATTACTTTATTATGCAGCAAAAATAAATTCTGCGTAAAAACGACACAGCATAAAGTTTACACTTAGATAATTTTGAATGTCTTGCGTATTTAGTCATCAGTCAAACACATAATCTCCAAATGCAATCAATAAACGACAATGATTACATATACCGCAAATTCGACATGAAGATGATATGGTAAAACAAAAAGTACAAAGTTGATGGTTGATGTCTCTCTGAATTTGATATCACCCTAGACTATTTAAAATCAATACATCGAATGACAATTATATTACATACTATTATAAAACATTAACTTCTTGGGAATTTCATTTTTGGTTTTATAATTGATTTGTAAAACATTTTATCTGTTATGTTAAGATTGTAATATTATTGATAACACATCATTTTCATTTAAAAAGAAAGAAAGTGACTTCAATTACGCCGAATAGGAAATAAACGATTATGACGATTAAATTGTATTTTTAAGCACATTGTATAGCTATGTTATCATATACAATTAAAAACATAAATATGTACTAATTATAATAAATGCCTAATTTGTAGGAATGTGTTCAAAACAAGTTGGACACGTGTATTATTATTCAGTTATTGAGTTGTAAAAATTCATTTGTTAATACATAAAACACATATGACCTAAACTACGACCTGTAAAAGTGAAATAAAGAAAAGTAAAAACATAGAGTGCCATAGATGCAACTGATTAAACAATCAAATATATTTTTACATAATCATTCCACTACACCTTATTTAACATGACAAGATGACTAACATCTAAGACATGTCATTATCCCCTATTGCACTAGTTAATGTCTATAATGCACGGACAATTGATATAAAACTATCAATATGTTTATCCAGATGATATTCTTTCTTACCTGACAGTCAGATGAAGCATATAAATGGATTGCCCTTATTAAAACAATATTCCATGGATACAATCAACTCAATGATCAGACCATTGTAAGTCGGAACATGCCTCATCTATTATCTATTATTTCATTAATACACATAATGTCGTTGGATGTGTGCTTTGGTATTTAGTTTTAACAAATAATACACTAAATTACCTACCCTTCTCTCTCAACACTTTAATAACATAATAATTTACACGCTCTGGAATGGAAGGTGTTATTATTTATTGTCGAGTACGGAACGAATGAACGTAAATGACGTTTCGATCAAACGTTAATACTTCATATTTACAATGCAATAAACCTCTTAAGTACGTATGCGTTAAATATGTGTCCTCTTCAGCATGTATGTTAATGTTCACATCCAATCGCTTTCGTCATAACAATGTTTTGGGTACGATTCACTTTTTTATAGTTTTCAAAATTAACAAAATGTGTTATAATTACATCAAGTCGATTATAGTTATTGCAATGTACAGATCACGTTAGGCATCAAATTACAACAATGAAAGCTAATTGATAAATTTTAGTAATAAACACATATTAAAATACTACTGGGAGAATCAATTATTCTCGTAATTGGGTAAAATATTTCTGAAGCGTAACATACAGCGATGCTTATGAACTCAATTTATACATTTTTTAATTATTTTTTCTGTTAAAATGATTATAACAGCCAACAAGGAATTCCCACTTTATTTTTAATGAATAAATAATTTGCTAAAAACTAGGAAACGAAGAGAGCTTTAGAATAAATTTTCTACAATATTTAGTTTAAGTCTGAAGTGATTCGAAACAAAACACCACAACATCAGAATTGCGATGAACATCAGTGTGATGCTAAATTAGGCATATATCAGACGAATGGGCTTTGTACATCGCCCTAGTTACTAATAATGTGGACAAGTGTATACTTAAAAGTACATTAACATGAAAGGTCGTTTACATGTTGTGAATGATGCAACTGATATTAACAATCATAGAAATGAGTTTTGATCATAACACCACACCTAATGTGACATGGCAAGATGACTGTCTACATTACCTACCATTCCCTTTGATCGTACATGTCAATTAACACTCTGTACACTCAATGGTTTGAATAACATTACCAATATAAATATCTGGATGATATTCTAAAAGATACCGCTGTTAGATACTCATGTAGACTTGTTTACTTGGATGAAGAAACATTTTACAATGTTTATGTTGAAGAATATGTAACAAGTTGTATAAATATCAGATATATCAATTGCCTTGACAAAGAACGGAACTTCGACCTAATGTGACTTTACAGAATTATACACAAAAATGACGATGTTATGTTAACTTACGGATGTTTTAAGTTATATTCCATACTCCAAAAAGATAATCTGTCAAGTGCACATAAATCGATATATTATTTATTTATAGCAGGTCTGTTGAAGTTTATATTTAATCATTTAAATGCCATTTGATGCCAATTCATGCAACCGTATCACCGTTGCATACACTTTTTATGTCATTTTTTGCTCTTAATGAAAAATTCTGAACACAAAATTAGTTCCTGAAGCTAATTGATAAATTATAAATAACTTGAAGTGATGAACAAACATTACAAAACCACAGGGATAAGTTAATTATTTACTTAATTGGTTGAAATATTTCTCAAGCATATCAAACAGTGATTAAAATGAACTCGATTTTAAATGTTTTGGACTTGTTTTCAAGTGTTTAAGTCATAATTATAGTTAACTAGGAACTTCATCTGCATATAATGAATATATAATATGCTAAAAAACTTTAACACTAGAAAGAAAAACGAGTGTCAGAATTAATTTTTTTACAAGCTTTCAAAATTTGAAGCTATGCGTTACAAAACATGTAAATACCAGAAATGCGATGATGTTAAATGCAACGTCTAGTTGAGTAATAGACATTTAACATTTTTAATAGAACACACTTTCCTACAAAACATCTTACATATGCAACTTCAATGACACAAAAGCGGTCAGAGTAAAGAAAACTGTACAAATGTTTTGGAAGCCAATATTGACTTCACATAAACACTTGTCCGCCAAATTCAATTTGAACGAGGAATACACTCAGACAGCATGGTGTGAAATTTTGATCGCAAAATAATTGTCTCTCAGATATTCAATAGATAAAACATAGTAGACATACTCAGACAAATGTATTCACTATGTTTTACATATAGTCAGTATAATAAATCCAGACATTCAAGTCACTAGTGATTGTTATATAATATACTGTATATATACCATAATCATACATTTCAACATTTCTTCTTTCTTCAACTAGTTGCAGACTTTGGGATCACAATGAATAATTTTGGTAATGGTAGGATTGTGTTACTCTGTATAAATAAGGAATGATGCCAACTGAATGTCATGAATACAGTAATTCAAACATGAATGAGACATATAATTACGATTAAAGATAATATTTATAAGGCTAACATATCGAAGGTTGCTTGAGAAATTGTCCAATCTATACATTTGGATTTACTAACTATTGATAGGAAAATAATGAATGAGTTGATTACCTCATGTATATAATACCATTTCTAGAAGCATTGAAACATGGATATCTTTTACAAATTAAATTGAAAAAAAATGTTTCACACAAAATCAAGTTTTGAAAGGTATAACATAATGAGACGATGGTGGTTTAGCTTTGAGAAACTAATTCAGTTATATATTTACGTTTAGTGATATTTGGTACTGAGAGAGTTATAAACTGGTGTAAAGTTGCTTTGGATAACGCGTATGATGCCTGCTGGTATCCTGTTTATTTCATTTGCGCAGTAAAGCTTTTTTCGAAACATTACGTTGTCATCTTCAAAATAACGTATTTTACTCGTTAAACCAGTTACTGTACGGAAGAAAAATAAACGAAATGAACTGAAAACGGATAAGTGAATCGACATGTCAAGTTTCCAAGTACAAATTTGTCTTACAACTTACGGAAATTGCAACAGATAGTATACTTCGAAGCTTAAAACATATAATAAAACAATAAAGTATTCTTTCTTAATAGTTTTGTCACATATATTGGCATCCGTAGAAACGAATTAATTGACAAATTAGCAAAGCACTCTTTACAGCTTGAACCAATTGATATGAAATTGCCTCATAATGAGTTCAAACCATCGTATTAATTTTATAAATTTACATGAAATAAAGCCTGCACTTGATACCACCATCTCTCATACAATTCTGAATTCACGTGAACAAACAGTACTTACGCGTTGCAGAATAGGTCATACTTATTGAGCGCGCACCGAAGTGTGCGCTCTTATATGTAATGCGTTTTGAATATGCCTGTGCATGCGTAACTTTTCGGCTGTTACTGCCTAATTACTGTCTAATTCACTCATGGAGGCCGCCATTAAAGTAAGCAAAGGTTAGACTAAAAAGCGTACGTACTTTATGTGGCAAGACAGCTAGATGAGAAATTTTAAGTTAATGCATTTATTTATCTGACGTGTTTTGTAAACATTTTATTTGTTTTGTTTAGCAATAATAAATGATCTTTAATAGGATTTTCTCCAAGAAATTAATAGCTTCTCTTCTAAATTGTGGTTTAAACTAACACATATACTCGACTTTCACGCTCTTCGACGTCTATTGCATCAATATTTTCCTTATATAACACATTCATACCTTACCAATGGCGATGTTGCGCAACTGTGTACACCTTGCAGCGAACGAAAACTTTAATGTAAACATTTTCTCATCGACTATATCAGAACTATTTCATAAAGCTCCCGCTTGCAATATTATCAATTATTTAAAAGAAATCAAAATTTTAAAAATACAGTCAATTCGCATTATCTCGACTACTCTTGTGTCGATATTTCGTTGTCTCGACTGAAAATCAAAAGTCCCGATTTTTTGTCTTCTTTATCTATATGAAAAAGTCATGTTTGAGTCGATCTTTTTTTCTCGAGTTTTTCGCTCTCTCGACTATAAATTTGAGTCCCAAATTGTTTTTTTACTATAAAATTATAATGATTAAGTCGACTAGACAAAGATATTATCGGCGATCCGTTGAGGTGCGAAAAATAACACACGCCCATTGTTTATCGATTAGCGAGTGTATAGATAATCTGTTTAAAAGAATGTGTCAAGATTGAATTAACATGTCATTTAAATATACAAACTAATTGACATGACTAAATGAAACCATTGTTAAATAAGTCGAGTGTTAATTGACAGATGTCAAAATTGAGTATAATTTTTTTCGTTCTAGTGTATAAATTATTCTTGATTTTTAAAAATAAAAAACAAATATTTTTTGTTATTTCTATTATTCTATTTCGTCATTTAAGTTGATATAAATGTACGCCATCTTCATGATAACTTAATCACTCGACAGACCTGTTGGAAAAATGTTTACAACTGTTATGGATCGATAATAGAGATATGCTGACATTCTTGTAGTTCAAGTCTACATTTTTTCGTGACGTAATAGTCAACTTCTCTTCAAACACACAACTGGATAATATCAGCAACTACTCAAAATATCAAAGAGAAGCCGACATGCTGGGGTTGTACGAAATAGTATATGACGTCAAACACATACACACACAATTTTTCTGACTGACTTCAAATATTCAGAAGATATACGTTTGGTTAGTCATTACATCGAGAAACATCTGTGAAATACAAATGTAGTAGAAACCGAAAGTAGATTTTCGGAAAATACGCGATTTTGTTCAATAACTTGTCGAGAGGGAACTGTGCCAGCGGGAAAAGTGTCACAAAACCTTTAAGGTACAAGTTAATGGTAAAACTCTATTCACAGCTGCAGTAAAGCGATTATTCTAAACTTCACTCTCTGAACAGGTAAAACTGCTACTGAAGACATCGAAATTACCTCCCTTAGAAAATTTCGTTTATATTGTTTGTCTCGATTTTTCGGTATCTCGACTATTTTTCGACGGTCCCTACTAAGTCGAGATAACGAGAGTTGACTGTATGTAAATTTATCCTAGTATGTTTTTGTTCATATATTAGTTACATTATTTTTTAATTTACGTTATCTTACATTGCATTCGGCATGATATGATCTTTGGTGTTGGTTTGTCGTAAAACCCAACAAACAAACAAACAAACATAATAGTTTGATAAATATAACTTCATACAATGATGCGGTTTGTTATTAATTGCTGCAACTAGTGGAAACGTTAATTATCCTGTTTCGTGTAAGAGAAATAAAGTTGTTAACAAAACTGAATCATTATTTATATTGGTAATTGTTCACCTGTCATTATTACGTACAAAACTAACACTAAAGTGACTAGAGTTAATTTATAAAACACTTGGATAAACATCCTATCATATGTGAGCTACTTATCATGAAGATATCAAGAAACAGTTGCTAGCACACTTTGTGGCATAGTCGTATTTTATACTTTATACCATGGCTGTATATAACACCAGGTTGTAACAACATCAGTCTAGTTAGCAAGTTGAAAATGTTATCAAACACCTAGCTTATGTGCTTTGATTTGTGAAGACGCCGAGCCATTGCAATCTATAATCTCAGCAAGCACTTCTGACTGTCATTCAGAGACTGGATTCAAAAGTGGTCCATAAATTATGCATTCATAATAAGACTATAATAGTTTTTTATGCAGCTAAATGGCATGTTTAACCCTATATACAAAGGAGTTATTGTGAGACACATTTAGATCTCAAAGGTATTTATGTGACAACATACTTGTTAATCTGATTGAAATACACAATACGGATACAATAGGGTTTGACATTTATTGCCTATTTCTTAACCAAATTTCTTTTACATACCATCGTTTCAAATATAGAATATAATTTTTTTATTACAACCAATCACCCCTGTATGGTGGCCACGTGGCCTTTATGTAACACACAATTAGAACACAATGTATACTAGTATACATGTATAATTATGATTCTCAATAGTCCACATCTTGGCTAAATAAACTCAAGCAATGTGTATACATACCAGTACACTGCACTGTAATAGTTTTGAAACTAAATACTAAAAATGCTTGAATCAAAATAAACTAACAAATTCTTCAGGGTAAAAAACTATCTAACTTAATTGATGCAATATCAAATTACACAATTTTACACAATAACAATATTGTCTGTAATTGTAAGTATTATTTCAACTTATCAGATATCTCGTGTTAATTCATCATCGTCCTAGAATGTTTATCAACATGTGTGATATTTATCTAAATAAACAAGATGAAAGCCACAAAGTTGATATAACAGATGTTAGTAGAAATATTGATACATATTATATAATTAGTCAGACTTGACTTATGGTATATTAATTATTGTTCAATGAATATTTGGTTCATCCTGAAGTATATTCAAAGTAGTATTAACATATCACAAAAGTTTGTCTTTTTAAACCTTTATACTTGTTTTACTTTTAGATCGAAACGTAACCAATGCATGTATGGTCTTTTAAAAGAACCATTGTTACATGTACTTTATTCTTACTTGATTGTGTATGTACACAGTTAAAACGTGTCGTCAAATAAGACCATAAACTGCAAATACATTCATGGATTGAAGTGGACATGGTATTTCATTATTATAGAAATGAACTCCCCTATATAAATGTTTGGTTTTACATATAAAGAGATACAAAGTGAACGTTGTAAAGACATTCATATAGACAGTTTAAACGTGTGTTATGTTTACCACACACAAATACATCATGTTCCACTGCTTTCAATAGAATACATACAATCTTCTTTGATGCTTTAAAATGAATATATTTTAAAAGAAAATAAACAATGCAGATTCAACTTTTCTAAGAACACTCACTGAGCAAAATATTATTCCATGAGATAACAGTATTTGATGGTCTTTACAGCAGAGTGTCTGATGTCGATCAGAGAATATTTCATGCCGAGTCTTGATCCAACTCTAAAATAATATGAGACAAACATCGCTATTTCTAGATTTTATGTGTATTCTAGAGATAAGGTTTTTATTATGTAAGTAGTGGTTCTTTAGAAAGCTTAAGTTTATATGTTTTGTAAAATGTATTTTATTCTCATCCCGACAATCCTTTTTGAAAGTAATTGGCGCTGTTAATTGCCCACAATCAAAGCTGTTTTGCAATTAAAATTATAAGTGACAAAAGGTAAAAAACAATACTCTTTCTCGAAAACTAATGATGTATTAAGAATAGCTTTTGATCAATCAGTTTACCAGCAAATAAAAAAGGTTCACATAATTATCTTCATTTATAAGCGTTTCCAATTTGATTTTGTACCATAGTTTTTATACCAACACTGTGTCTATGTCTGCCATGTTCACAATATGACTTCGAAAACCACGAAACACAAGTACACATTTCTCACTGAAACACATTTTTTCGTTTTGTGTCTGCACTTAGACAAATAATTAACAAACACTAATGTAATCTAGTGGTTAACATCACTGATTAAAAAATCGTCTAACCGATAATATTCGTAGGTTTTAATTGGCTATCAGACAAAAATGTACGAGCTAGAATAGGTATTTGCTTACTAAAAAGATTTAGGCCTAGCGTTTTAAAGGGACTGTATCGCCTTATTAGAACTTGTGTTTAACAGGACAATATATAATTTACAACATTATCTGTTTTATTCATGTTTATAAAATGTTCATGTAATTTATATTGGCACTTAAAATTAATCAAATAGTATCAAACGGTGATGACAAAGTTCGAGTTACAATCACTGGCATGCTACGAACAAAATGATATATATATCTATAAAGACACTATGCTGATTCTCTCTTCAATATAAGGTTATCAGAATGTATGCCAGACGGATATAAATCACATAATGTAAAACACGACATATCTAAACACCGTAAAAACATTATACCTTTTTTGTGAGACAATTTTGTAAGTTATGAAAACAGTTATAATGTCATTAAATAAAGTGTTATATAAAGTAGATTGTAACAGTATGAAGTCTAGTATTAGGGTATGCTTGGATAACGATTAATTGTTGTAAGATTGATGTTATCAGTGGGGTGGTGCTGGAAAATATAAGTTTAGTCATAGATCGTATTACAAATAATCCTAACATAATGCTTACATATAAAACGTATTATAAAACCATAGTTACATGGCATTAGGTAGTCATCCAGGGATTTGTTACTTTCTTTTATCTTACAATAAATTATCTATTCTAAACAATAAATAAATCCGATATCACTGCGACCTCCATGAATATGTTAGATGATAGAATGATAAATTGATCTAAATGATAAAACCTGGGAATGTAGTTTATGATTAAATGCATTATAATGATACATCGCACCATGCAAGGTGGTATAATGCAGCAATAAATGCTTGTGAGAACATTACATTGGCAGGTAATGAAAATACAGTAAGTGAGGATAATTGACTGATGAACAAAGAATTACTCCTACATGATAAAAAATATGATAAAATGGTTGTCTTGAAATCAAACATTGGGGCGTTACTAGACAATGATAAAACGAACTATTAGACATAGTCGCCATTCTTGTAAGTTAATCCTTTGTCGATTACAATGTGCAAGGTCCAATGAAGAGTATTAATGAATACAATAATAACAGAATCAATAAAGGCATTTTGTATGTTTTGAACAATGCTCTAATTATTCTTGATATCGAAACGTCTAAATTCAATTAAATACCAATATTCATGACTTTGATTTTGGTTAGTAATTAATTTTGATGAAACGTCTGTGGAATATTTTAAGAGGCATTTTCATCACCATTGAGATCCTATGTCACTTGTAAAAGTTCTGGTTTGGTACTACTTCTAGCTATTGTATATTAAATATCACGAGACGAGAACACTCGGGAATTCTTATGTAATGTACCATAGTGCAGTCTAAAAGTAATGAAAGCCTAACGTACCCGTATAATATTATACCATGATAAGACAATAGTCTTACAAATGAGCTTGGTGAACTAGAATTCAGTATGTCTTACAAAAAGATAAAGAACACAAATAAGTAATCAGATGATTAAGCAATCTAACTAAGATACAACCTGACTCCGTTACATGCAATGAAAAAAAACAAAACATATTACATCTTAATATAAGAGTTCCGTTCTCAAGGATATTCCAAATCAAATTTATTAAGAAATATTCCAGACTAAACAGTGTTAAAACAGTTAACTTGTAATAAAGTTTGCTTCTCAATGTAAATTATTCATTTTATCATCTCTTTTAACTGGAATTTTCTAAACAGATAAAATGATAGCGAAATAGTTCTGAATATTGTTAGAGGAAATCTTTTATACTATATTGGTTAGTTCAAAAAAATAAACTTTGCCTTTTCGTAAATGTACATAACAATTTATGTAGCTATAGTAACCGTCAAGTAATGCACCAAAGCACAGTGACCCAGAATAAAAAAAATCATTTATACCGGCCATTAAGCATCAAGGTGATTCTTTGAAATAGAAAATAAAAAATTGAATCTATTTTGCACCATCTGATTGGAAACATTACATTTCTTTGTGTGTATCATAGATATTTTTGGCACGATTGGTAGAAGTATTGTGTTTAACCAGTTATGTTGATGTTATATCAATACGTTTGCACTTTAGTTCACCTCGAATTGTTTTTTCTTATTTCTCATGCTGCAAAATGTATAGTAAATGTACTATGCAGATTGATTAAACATTTCTCGACGAATTGTTATATAATATATGTACGTGTTTTCTAACTTTATACTAGATTCATGAATCATATGTCATGATATTGTCCAAAAATCAAAGAACCAAAATAGAGTAGTAAAAGTTTCTAGAATAAATTTGGTACTTTTATTATCTCCTGTTATTAGGTCATCCGATCAAAAGAGGTGGTAATATTGAAAGGGTAAAATATTAAATACCTGAAAATCACGTACATTATAACTTACAACTGTATTTAGTGGGATTTATATCTAATCACAGCAAGACAATGTTTAGAACAATCAACAGCATGATTTAACAACAAAACCACATTGTTTACAGTATGGACATTTCTCAATTGGATATAACTCACAATTTATATACTTTTTTATCAATTAAATAATCACATAGAGGGACATTGATGAAATCGAAATTAATTTCAACGCATACTGCGACTACAAAGAAATTGCATTATTAAACAATTGTGATATTAATTTAGATTAACTTCTAAGTAATGTTCCATTTTATTTGTAAACTTCCGTTCTTTACTTATTTTTCATCAATAAATAAACACGCTTCACGTAATTCCTGTGATTGGTGTATGAATGTTTTATATCTGATCATAGATCAAAAACTTCAATTAATTCTGTGATTAATTGTAAAATCCCGATTATTTACAATCTGCATGATTTAAACAAATATTGTTATGCTCAATATGAAAATTGTTTGAACAAGTAATTGAAAATGTGTGTATGTTATATCCTGTGGATTAAACAGGATGATAAATCTGATTGATATGAACAGGAAGCTGATCTGATGATCGCTCATTCAACGGACAATATAAGCCGCCCGGCTAGCTCAGTTGGTAGCACGCAAGTCTACTGATCGAGGGGTCGTGGGTTCAATTCCCAGGCGGGCTTACTTTCGAGGAGCTTGGTCATGAAATTATTTCTACGACCATTCTCCCTCCTACCAATGATTTTTAATTATGTAGGACAGTTGTCAGTCACTGACAAAAGTATGCGCTTAGTAGTTGGTTAACAGCTAAATTCAGAGATTCAGCCTTTCCAGGAGGAGTGAGTAGGTTGGGTGACCGCCGTTATATGACCTATACAATGTGTTGCTACGGCGTTAAACGCAACAAAACAAACAAAAAAAACGGACAATATACATATAAAGCATAACTAATTTGTTAAACATTAACTTCATTGCTATATATTAAAGGATGAATATACCTAAACGAGATAATTCAAACAAATAAATATGGATTTAGTCCGCCATAATTATGCGACTTCTAAATTTTAGTAAGTTAAACACTTTCTGGAGATATTTGCTTATTAGGCACAATATGTGCCGTTTTCATCTTAAAAATAAATTCCAAAATACCATTGTCTAGCTACGATTGAACTATGAGAATAATACCATAATACTGACAAGGATTTATTCTTCTAAAATAAGCTGAAAATATATCAGTAGCATGTTTCAATTATTATTGGAACATTGTTGGAACCATTCAACTGGTTGACCATGTACTCTACATAAATATTCTCAGTACAAAGAGAGAAACACTATCGTCAAATATACACCATATGTATTTATAAAACTATAAATATTGGACTAAATATTTCCATCAAAGTTATAAACATGACCGATATTGTTGCTTTGGTAGATATTTTTATCAATTAAACGTTTTACTTTGCGTGTGTTCTTGACATTCAGATGCTTAATTAAGGAAATCATATAACTCGCTAGCCTAAGATTTAGATCGACACTAAACGGTCAGATAAGACAAAGCAAATTTGTTGGTAACATGGACAATAATCACAAAATTTTATTGATGACAAACCTGTCAAGATTCATTGTCATGTTAATTCATCTTATCTTTTAGATGTTCTTGTAAATCTTGTTTCATTTCCGGTGGGTATACTTAGTTTGAATTAAGTAGCCTTAAAATGGATAGCCTATTCCATTGAATAGTTTTGAAAACACCAATATGACTCAATGTTTGTATAATAGTGTGTTTATAATGTTGATATTAAAAGATAGAGGTAATATTGCCTGTATTCTATAACGAATGTAATGGTCGCTTGGATCTAAAGCTTCCGGTTTTCATTATTAGATAAACGTGTATAGATCTATTTGTAAAGCTTGTATATTCTATATTATGCATTTGTTGTCATTAAGAGATACGATGAGTACACACGGACAAGTTTGAAATAGTGGCAGACATTGTAATTTTAAATGGAAAAGTTAAATAGTGACAAGCAAACAAGTTACAAGTAAGAAACGTGTATACGTCTAAGTTACTTACTTACTTAGTATTAATAAAGACATTTTTGTATTGTATATTACAACATAGTCTAAGGACACAAATCAATACTATTTTACAAAAACAAAAAGAAAAAAAATATTTTTCAATGCGTATGCTCCAAATTATGTTTAAGTTTGTGTGCATTGACATCATAACACATGAAGTTATACATGTTAGAAACATATTAATTTAGAATCGGTCTCAATAACATAGAATAATAAGTTACAACTACTAGATATTATCTCTGCGTATAAGTTTCAATGTTGCACCTTCTATCAGCAAATTAAAATGGTTTAATAATAGATATTGAGAACGTGTGCACTAATGATAATAACGATACATATATTTACATAAGTAAATTCGGATAAAACAACATCTGTTTCGAATTAAAACAACTTCACGAAGTCTTTTTGATAACTAAAGTATGCTTGTTTGAATAAGTTCGATTCTTTTTATCACTTTAACAAGAAGAATTCAAATGATTCGAATATACAAACTAAGCCACCGATTAAGGTTAAGATATGCCTAAACACGGAACAACATTAAGTTTTACACTTTATTTAGTTATCAGTCACACTCGAATTCTCAGAGGATCTTCCAAACTGAAATTATTAAACGGGACTGATCACATTAACTGCAACTTTAAACTAGACATGGGATAATATGGTAAAATTACAAAGCAATAGTTAATGGTTAATGTCTTTGTGAATTTGATATCACCCAAGACTGTAGAAAAGCAATACATCAAGTGATAATTCTATTATTGAAACATTATAAAAACACTAATTCCATGGGAATTGCATTTTTTGTTTTATTATTGATTTGTTAAACATTTTATCTGTCATGTTAAGATTGTGTTATAATGGATTTATTTAATATTTATCCGAAAACAATATTTAACACCATGCAGTCTAGATATTAGGTTTTTGGCATTTATATGTTTGAAGATTTTGTGTGAATGTATTTGTGTATTTAGATTGTACGCCTGTGTATCCACATTAATCACAGAAGTGCTTAAAAGTAATTGTTCTTTAGATTATCGTATGATACTCTGTATAACGTTTGTATTGAGAACTACAAATTACGTACACATTTGATATATTTTTGGAAGAAAATTGTTTACTCTTGACATGGTGTTAATGTGGTTAAATCTGATATAACTAGCAACAAAAATACTATTCTATGGCGTTGTAGGTATGTATGCTTAAGGTTACAGTTAAAGTTAAAAATCGAGCTTTCTTAGTTTGACTTAGTATTCATTTAAAGGGAGCTCTCATCGATTTTAAACAAAAGACAATTAATGAGCATAAAACTAAATAGACAAAATAACATTTCGAAGCTTAAAACAATCAAATAGAGCACATATGAATTAAACAATAAAATTTAATGCTATATCTGATTTTTTTATCCTAACACTTTATGTCGGCGTGTATAATATATACTAAAATAAACAAGGCAGTACTTAACTAAATTTATATTGACGGGCATTTTTCTGTAAAGTCATTAATTTCAAGAATGGTATAAAAATAATAAAAAATGTGTTTCAAAATGTTTTTAAATTCAGGCACATTCACAAGTAATAAAAATATTTCTGAAAATGTATTATCCAATCTACACTGTGACGAAAGAGTTTTCTTCCAGAAGAAATAATGTGTTATCAACAATGATATAATCTTAACATGACAGTTTCAATGTTTTACAAATTAATGATGAGACAAAAATGTTATTCCCAAGAAATGTATGTTTTTTATAATGTTTCAATAATAGAATTATCATTTGATGTATAGCTTTTCTTGCAGTCTTTGGAGAGTTCAAATTCACAGACACCCACTAACAAGTTATCAACTATAACTTTTTCATTCATTCCATTCAATCAAAATGATTTGAGCTTGTTGTTGTTATAATTGTTATTGAGAAACAACAACTGTCTAGAGAAGTACACAATGTTGTTTTAGTCGTGTTAGCTCTTTGTAAAGTAGTAAACTGTACTAACTGTTCATTGATTTATATTTCGATAAAAAGTCATATGTTCAAATATTATAGCAATTGTAGACAAATTGTCTAAAGTGGAAGATAGTCTTGCTGTGCAGTTCATCGTAAGAGCAAATGCGATAACGATATTGTCAGTCGTAAAAATGATTATTTACAAAAAAACCTGAACACGTGTTTTGTAGGTAAAACAGTATTTGTGAAGACGTTTTAGGATATTGTTTGTAAACTCTAAAACAACAGAACTCAAATTTATGGGTTTACCCTGCGGAACAGTTAAATATGTTTCGTCATCATGAAAAAGTTTGTGTATATTTTCGAACATAACATTTAACCAACAAATAATAGAACTAGCAGACACATACCAATATCAATTTCGAATGAAAGAAAACGTTTGGCGTCAAACAATTGATTCAATACTGTAGTCAAATAATCAGGAATACAGAAAATGTAGAATCACTATAGCCATACAATGCGACACCTGTGTTATATTTATATGTTACAGCGTCGAGTATATTCTATTTGAGGTGTGACATATTTTCACTTTTTTATGAGTGAAATATTCGTGCATGACTATTCTGAAAGTTTATGACAGTGGTAGTTTATGGAATATCACCTCATACATTTTGTCGATTGTATGTCGGTATCGCCTCTTGATTTCCTTAGACGACAACATTTCTAGACCGGTATAGATAAATTATAATTTAGTTTCATAAATTTTCTTCATAATATTATTATCACATGAACAATATACAAAACAAATGTTAAAGTCATTTTTATCTTATATTTCACATAGGTTTTTATAGCAATTTTAATGTTACTTTTTTCCTTTTTTGAAATTATATCGTTTATCTACACGTTTATCATCTAATGTTTATGTTGTAACATTCTTCTTAAGTATATATATCAAACGAGTTCAGATAACAGCATGAAAACTAAAAGTGGGAAACGATCTGAAAAGGTAATAATAAAAACATTAAATTGATGTAGAGTTGATATAAATTGGTTGTATCGTTGAATAAAAGGGCATTGTCTCCATACGCCTTGAATCAAATTATTTTTCTCCTCACCACCAGATTGTGAACTGTGTAGTGAACAGTTTTCTAGCACAGTTATACCCCCACTTTGTAAGTAAATAACAAAAGCTAAGTCAGCACACTGCATTACGAGTAGATGTTTTATTGAATAAGATTGTTAAAATTCTTCATTCTGTATCTTTCATTTTACAATTGTCAGCAAAATGAATAAATTGATCGTTACATGGTACAATATTTAATATAATTTTTCTAGATGCTCCAAATACCAATACATATGAATACAATTCTGAAGCATTGTTTCCAAAATTGACTGCTTTAAATTGGTTAGACTGGTAGTTAATTATATTAGACTATTCTACATTCATTAAATTGTAAATTACATCATAGTATGCCAATTTCCTATGAATTATAATAACAGTGTCATTAAGCACATGTGGCGTTATGCCTTATAACATGATAGGTGTCGAGTCTAATATTTAATGACTAATTGTATTGAGTGTAGATTAAGATTTCAACCGGTACAATGGTGATAAGGTTGACAGAAAATAGGAGGATGTGATTAACATGTTTTGATTGCAACAAGATAGTTGGATGGTACGTAGTTAAGTTAAAAATGGAGGTGACATGGAATTGATTTTAGATTATACTATGGTAGGAACCGTTATCACTAAATTCTGAATTAAAACATTGCTAACATGTAAAATTATTCCTAATCGAAATCTAGCTAGATTCGCCGTAAATATATGCAACCAATATGCAGTTGTTGCAAGTATATTTCATATTAACTATTTTGTTTGAAAATCATCTATCAGATATATATTAATCAGAAAATACATTCTGAAGATATATAACTAAGACAACAGGGTGTTATACGATTTGTCTAGCAGAAATAATGTGTTATCTACTATGATATATCTCTAACATAACAGTTGAATGTTTTACAAATCAATAATAAAACACAAATGTATTCCCACGAAATTGACGTTTTTATAATGTTTCAGTAATAGAATTTTCACTGTGAGAAAGTTTAAATGAACAGAAAACTGCCAATAACTTTACTTCATTTTCTTTCCCATTTATATTTAAATATTTGCGATGATCATGGTAGAGCTATAGTCATCTTGCTTAATATTGAGTAACAGTAACTGCTAGAACATACCTTCTGTCTTCGAGTGTGTCCTGATGAAGACTTTTGTCGAAACGTAGATGATGAAAACATAAAATGCAATGTGTTTAATACTTTACAAATTTATTTCAGCCGGATTCTCTACAAAAAAGTATTATTAAGACTCGTTGCCAATTTTTGAGAATCTGGATCCTGGTAACAAATTTCTCAATTTTAAATAGTTATCTTTGTGTTATTCGGTATATTGTTATGACCTATTATCAATAATAACTATACTGGATGAATTGTTCGTACATTCTAAATGTCTTGTTTTTGTTAGGTGGAAGAATGTTATCTCGTGTGCCAGGATCAATCATTGAAGGTTTACATTGACATCAATTAAGAACAGCAAAATAGTATACATTGATAAAAACCGTAATTTAAGTAGCTTACGATTATCAGAGGAAGCTAATATAACATGTCCCAAAACAACTTGGATGTTTCATTCATACAAACGACATGATTGGCTTTGAAACACGAATATCAATAAACTTGTTGTCGAAAGCTGAATTTTGAACCTGATTACAGTGCGTCACTTACAAACAATATATCTTTTATACAGGCTGTGTTCAGTAACAACGAAACATTATCAAACAAATCATAAATCAAATAGAATATATCATACCCGTTGTTGTTAGTGTCATTGCTAGTGAGAATATACGATGTGTCATTAGTCAATGATTGTTCGTTCTTACTGCACACTAGGGAAACAATAACAGACGTTTCGGTAGATATCAATACATTTGTCTGACACTGACTTTATATATTCATCATTAGTAACTTCGGTACGTTATGTGTAATGTAGTACATACATACATTTTGTTACAATTTGATACAGGCATTGTTTGCATTTGTTATTAGATAAGTGACGGTCAGAATGAAGCAAAGTTCAATTGCCACATTACATGTAGTTGCTTGTAGTGTATAGGAATTACTTGTTTTGCCAATTGGAATTATATAACCTGGTTTTTCCTACACCACAAAAACAACAATATTCTTATACAATGCTCTCAGATGGTCGCATTGAAACCAAATGGTTTACTTTCTGATGTAAAAGTGCACATTAGAAAACAACAATTTTGCTAATAACACAAAGGTTTACAAGAATAAATGGGAACTGTGTAAATTGAGGGTATTCTTCTTCCACGTGGCGGATGTTATAAGTCAAAAACAACCATGTACAGTCTGACATCAACTTAGTTCAGGAAGATAAGGAAATAATTATTTTGTAATTATAGTTATTTGAATTAAGTTTATACCACAAAGTCTAACTTGTTATTGGAGATATTTGCCGAGCAAATGGAACGTTGTGATTATATCCAAATAAAACTCGCCGAAGACATTTCTCCCTCAAACAAGTTTGCCACAAAATTGTATAGTATTAGATGTACTCAGAATCAATTAGTTCTGGAGAAAAGACTATTGGTACACAACAAAGTTCCATATTTTCAGTTTCATAACATTATAGTGACTATACTGTGTATGTCATTTATATATCCTTTTAACAAATAGGCTATGTTTGATGCTTAACGCCATTTTCAGCATTGTCGTAGCCATATAGGTGCCGTATAAATGTCAGATGCATAGTCCCTGTACATCCCTAGGTCTTTTAACGTAAAAATTTCTCACATGAAAGCAATACACCCAGTGAAAGCTCTATAACTGAAACATTATAAAAACATTTAAAACATCAATTTCATGGGAGCATTTTATTGATTAGTAAAACATTCAACTGTCATGTTAAGATTATATCATAGTGGATAACTCATTATTTCTTCCAGACAAATCGTATAACATCATGTTGTCTTAGTTATATGTCTTCCGAATGTTTTATCTGATTGATATATTCCTGATAGTTGATTCTCAAAACAATACAGAATATGTAATATGTATTATACTTGCAACAAATGCATAATGGTTACATATATTGGTACCTACGTTTGGAAAATGATTGCAAGATTATAAAAAAGAACATAAACATTTCTAGAAGTACATGTTTAAATGGCTTTACCATCATCAGCGTGGCGTAACGTGTCCAAAATAAAAAAAAATGGCGGTTTTTTACTCAATTGAACTGACGTTTTTAGCTATTTTTTACATCTTATTTGTTATATTTTTTCAAAATATTCATGTAGCCTAAGCCTCTCATATGCCCGTTTGTTGTCGACGTATTTAGATATTATCGGTTGGTTTATAGATGTCATAGTTTCTTCAAACACTTATATATTGGTTGTCTCAAGGCGTTCAAGAAATTAACCAGCATCCATAACATGTAGTGGGAAAACTAATAACGAAGTTTTAAATAGAAAAATTATTACTGCGTAAGAATCGTAATTGATTGTGAAATGCATTCAACGTACATTAAAATGGTAATTACATAAGAGTTCATATATTTCACATTGTGATACAACAGTGTTATTTAAGTGCTTCCTAATGACGGAAGTCAATTTGGATTATTCATGAGCATCACTAACGTAAAAAGGACGCGTAGGTAATTATGTAGGTATTATATTAGGAAATTTTGCGGAGACAAATCTTAGATTCTTTCAAACAAATGTTGTTTGGTGATATGAATTTTAATAAAATATATAAAGAAGCACCAATTTCGATTTATAATACATTTGCAGGTATTTCAAATCTTAGTAACAATATATAGGTCAAAATACCAGCAACACATAAACCTTGTATCATTGTTTACTGATATAATGTTTCACCATACGAGGATTCTTCAGGTAAAAACAACAATATAAACGAGAAACAACACGATGACGTAGCGTCAACCCGCGAAAATCTTTGCAATGAAAAGCGGAAAATGCCCGGTTATAAATACATTCAAAATGATATACAAATAAACTCAACACATTTTATCTTTTTGAAGCTTTGAAACCGAATTTTCCTACTAATATTACCTGGTACAAGTACCACACTATTATTGAAAAAAGTTTTTCGCCCTCTTTTTTAACCTTGGCATTGTTTTGTACATCGTTGGCATAATGTTTTACTACAAAACTGATACATTTCTGTTCCTTCATCTTTGGTGAATACACACACAGATAACTTTTCACCTTTATAGAATAAGTCGTTAAGAATAACTGGAAACAAAATTGTGAATATATACTATATATAAACAATGTTCTATGTTATCCTAAACTAGCTATTGTTTGTATAGTAAGTATAGATGGTCTGGGGCAGAGTACCTTTGTTTTATACAGCTAACTATGTGTTAAACATTAACATCGGGTGTATATGTTCTGATAATCTGACATCTTCACCTATTGGTCTATCAATCACTTTTATACTATAACATACATCAGTAACTTTGATGTTGGAATCATTAACACGATATATGAACCAACAACAGTTGAACTGGGTGGGATAACATGTTGTAGTTCTTGTATATATATCACTGGTAACATCACACATCAAAGCTGTTTATACATGTACTATATATCATGATTGTACCAACAAATAAGACTGAACATATACATGTACATCAGTAGAATTTTACTCCTTAAGAATTATATATTAATAGTGACCATTTAATTGAAATAACACTATCAGTTTATATTATTGTTGTCTCATGTAACCAGTCCTGAGTGATCACCGATTGAAGAATTTAAATATACATGTATATACATTTGACGTATGGTCGATTATACTTTACATGCCGATGTTTGGTTGATTCAGTAGAAGAGTTAACATATATACTTTAAAGACTATATAGCTTGGTTTACGATTCATTGTGGCAGCTAGAAGAAGAGTTAGAACCAGTAGCATTGGAACTGGACTTTCTCTAGTTGTAATGTTCAGCATCATTTAATTGTAGGCAACATTTCTAACTAATAATGGTTTGTATAACTACAATATACAGTTAGATATTCTTGATGATACAATATACAAAAAATATTTTGAGTCGTAAATACAAGAAAACAAAATAATATAAGTTTTGATAGCTATTATGCGACAAATAAAAACATATGTCATGAGAAGTTGTTATAAATAATACATCATTATACTAATGTATACCTAAATGTTTCAACATTAAAGCATAGTATGCAGTGCTCTCCAATGTTTCTGGAAAAATGTTTTTTTTTTTTTGTAATTTTACAATAACCAGTATTCATGTAACAAATAATTAATGAGATAATGACCAACTAATTAATGTTGTTTATAAAATATAATCTTGTTAAGTCGGTAAATGAGAATCAATTGATCCAAAAAGGATTCGTCTAACGACTTTTGTAGGGCATTGTATATTTCAACATTAAATCATACTATACTAGGGTGAATAGTCTGTTGCTTTAAGAAAAGTGATAACAAGAATGATTTCCCTAGACAAAGATTGCGTGTTATATTGAAAATAAGATTTATAATATTAGTAATCTGGTGTTTGATATATTACATAAAACATTATCTGTCATTATTAAGTAATAATTTTGAGTTAATGAATATCCACGTTATCAATAAATAATACACTTAATAAGTCTTGATTCAAAGACCGGCGTACGGAGACATTTGGATCGGGGTATTGTTGTTATGATTTATATCGCAGCAGACGTCCATTTATGTGCCTGTTTAGACACACCGACGAGTTTATGGATATTTGGCGCACTATTGCCATGTAAACTTATAAAATATATTATACGGCTAATCAACGTGAGTATACATACAAAGGTCGTGTAGATAAACATCCTATATGTAATAAAGAATAATAAGAAATAACACTTTTTTTGTATATGGATTTTAAACAATACAATATAAGCACGAGCTTTGGTGTGTGTAGGAATTAAATCCCTTATGCTAGCCTGATTCCCCACAGTCCAGTATTACTCATTCACTATCTTTTTTGGTTAAAAATCTATTTTTTAACCACTAAAAGCACTTTATTGATCACTAATTCTTAGTTTTATATTAGTCTTCAATTTATTGTCTTATATCTTATCTTCTCTAAACCATTTTAATTTTCATTTAAACTCGTATTTCCTAATTATGCATATGATTGTGGAGCATTTTTGAACATACATTCAATATGAATAGAGTGCTATATAAATTCGGTATATAATAATAATTATTATTATAATAATACTATTATTGATAATAATAATAATAATAATAATAATAATAATAATAATAATAATAATAAAATCAATAATGATTCAGCCATCAAATGCGTGATCAGAATTTTCTATATATATAACTTTATTTCCTCCAGATTTGAAGATACAAACAAACATATATTTATGGAAATAAACAATAAAGAAGAAAAATTAAGTAGAGAATTAATTAATTTCTTTCCATTTAGGTAAGAAGGCTGCATGTTTTTGTGACTGTATATAAGATATTGAATATTGTAACAGATTTCCACATAGAATAAAATGTGATTGATATGTATTATAAGATATGTTCAACAAGAAAAGCTATCATTGCAGAATTACCTATTATCCATAAGGCCAAAAAATGTTTTACTTAACAGACTTTGTAATTGAAAACCATACGACCATATCTAACAGACGACAAACTATACTCAGATCTATAGATTAGTTTATGTTTGTGTAAAATATTTCAATTAATGAAATCTGGAAGCAGTATCTATCTTTAAGAAACATTTCTAACTGCACATAAGCTTCAGTAATCCAAAGAATGAGATTCATTTGTACAGTCTAAGTCTGGGAATAAGAAACCAAAATAGTTTATTTTACGAGAAATAATTATACGAATTATCTTTAGAGCCGAAACATTGTCACCATTGATATAAGTCTACCTTGTCTTTAATGCACATTATATTTTATGGTACTAAGATCGTAAAACTGACTTAAGGTAAGCGGATAAAATTGTCTGAGACTAGAACATTTATACAGAAGGTGTAAAGTGCTTTTGTAAAGTTCACAGAGAACATATTTTTGAGAAAACCTGATCATGCCTACTAAGAATAGTTTTAAGATAATGTATCATAGTATGAGCATATGTCAATATATTATTGAATGCTTAACGTCGACTTTGTTAAGATTGTTGTTTACTGTGATATATACTCTCAATAATTAATACATGCCCTGATGTATTTGACAAGTTTAAAACTAGCTCTTAATGCATATACCAAATTTTACATATATTTAGAACAATGATCACTTCGTAAATAGTGTAAACCAGTATCTTTGTAATTTCATTCATTTCATATAATCGAGTACGTATACATGAACTTGCTATAATTTCAAACAAAAAGTAATTAGTGCAGGTTCAATACTTTTCGACACTTTGTCTGAAATGACATTTTCTAAAAACAATTCCACATCATGATATTTGAACAAAGCATCAGAAAACATAGAATTGATTCAGAACATCGCGTATAATGTAAATATTTTATGTTTTGTGGTCTGCATGTCATTTTTGTGTAATTGTTAAACATTATATTAACTGTTCCGTATCGTCAGTTGATCACAGTGTTTTCCAAATGTTCTAGGACGAATGATTTTGTTAGAAGAACTAGCCATGCAACAGTCAAGTTATCTTACCATCATTCTATTTTATTTTTGTAACAGTGTTTGCAGTTTATGTTGATACACTAATAACTACTAATTTTGGAATCTGATCTGATAGATCTTTGTATGGGGGAAAATTTGCAAACAGGAAATAGAAAAACTTGAAAATGTCCAACAACTTTTGAATGCCACTTTATTATAGTAATAGCGCAACTTCGCTAGTTAAATATGTTTACCGAGCTTGGTAATGCAATCTTCAGAACCTTAAACTGGTCATGTTAGCTTTAAAGATAACATTTTCGATCAAAAGGCTTTAACTCATTGTTTATGTTTGATTTTGTATTAGCGCATTCAATTTTGTTATTAAAGCTAATGCACTCTTTTCTTCGGATACCACTGACGGTGGAACTAAATTTTTTAACATGCTATTAGCATACCAGCATTTTTATTGGTAATAATAATGTATTAATTAACTTAATCGCAACTTAATGGCAAACATAAATATTATAAAAAATATAGTAAACATGCCATAATTAATTCATCATTCTTGTACATTGTGTCTTGGTTCGTTTAGCTTTTACCTCATGCGAGCTGAACATTAAAAATTCATCATTCAGTCATGACTTAACACAAAACACTTCACATGTGTATTTTATTTAAAAACCAGTCTTAAATAAAACTAAACCAAAGTCATCGTTTGTTCAAAACATATACTACTCTCATTTAATAACCAATATTCATATAGCAGTTGCTTTACATCTCTCAAAATATTAACATCTTTATTGCATAACTTTTCACGGGATTATCAATAATGATGACAAAACATACAACTATCAATATTTCTGAGCGAGAACATGTTAAACGAGTTATTTAAGTGTTTAGAAGTTTTGAAAGTTGTTGTTACGTTTACTAGAGTTTTAACTTGTTTTTTGAGTCCTCCTCTATTTACAACACAGCTGGTTTTCTCAACTTTAATCTCTAGTTTAGTGCATGTCTTTTTTTTATCTCCCCACTTACCCACTTTTTTTATCTATTTATCAACCCCCGCTGTCTCTCCTTTTCTCACCTTCCTCTCTGTTCCTCTCTATCTTTTTTCCTTCAATCGATGTCACTCTTTGTCTGTAGATTTCTGTTTCTTGTAACAACAATGCAGTTAGTCCTTAAAGTCGTAACAAGGAGTATATATATTAATCACGTTTCATGTTTCTCTATAACTAACAATCTATCAAATGTTTCGTATGAATACATGTTGTATTACCTTCATCAATTGAAAACCATGTTTGAAGTTCATCACAGGAACAACAGGATTCTATATGGGAGAATTTATCAATTATTTTACTAAAAACGGGTTAAGATTTTTTTGACATTTCCAATCAATCAACTGTTTCTTTTAGTGTGAAACTATTCACAGCAGGTCAAACAGCCTTACAAGTACACTATAAATGACAAATGTATTAATTTAAGCAATACCAATGACAAATGTATTAATTCAAGCAATAGCTATATCTATGAACGATGACCTTTGAAAGTCCTTGGACAAGTTCTGTATTTAGGACATACTGATTCATATTGTTTCATGGAAATGATACTCATCTGAATAAACTGCAAAATAAGCAATTATTAGTTTATCAGCATATGATTTAAATTTCGTTAAACTATAATAAACTTTAATGTTACGTCACTTGTGGTATGCAAGATCAGAGTTGTCCACAAACGCTTGAGGGACAGAGTTGGTCTTAATTTGTTTTAAGTCAATATCTAGATTAAACTCTTTAAATGACACTAAAGTAGATATTCAAAAATGTCAAATGTGAAACGTCATAACTGTCAGTATCATTCAATTCAGTGGTTTTCAATTTATCCTCAATTTATAACTTATACAATAACAAACACTATAATAAATGCATTCAAATTATAATCTATAATCAACATTATTGTTTACACCACATTTCAACATTTGTCCAGATACATTGCAATGGTCAGTCATTCTACTCTTCTATATTTAACAAACCTAGATACCTAGATTAAAAACCTACAATTTAACCTCGTGTTAACCTAATGTACTAAGCATATTATATCACCTCTTGCTCACAAATCTCGTTCTTTATACAGATGCAGGCGGAAGATACAGTTTGTAACAAAGACATATTAAACATAATGTATTAGTCTTCTAATGGTCTACAACAACAGTAAACATGGTTGCCAGGATCAATGCTGCTGTATAGAAATATATGAACACTGTAAAGTTTACATGGAAAGTCTTGAGGGAAATCAACATTGTGATATTCGTAGAGAAAACAAACAATACAAACATACAACAAGAAACATACAATAAATCTAACAATGAATAACAAATACATTAAGAAGAAAATGTCGAAGTTAATAATGTAACACAAATAAATTACATAAAATATTTACTGGACTATACATTCATTACTTAAATATGACTTTGAAGTTGAAATTTCAAAAACGGTCGAATGTTTACGTTGATCTTAATGTATACCCCGAAACAGCACTAACTTTGCAAATCGTGCAGTCATTTCATCTAAGGGACGGGTAGTTCAGAACTTTTACTATTTCAAACGGAAATTAATTCAGTCAATTAATACTTGTCGAGACTACCAGACCTAACATTATTGAAAACAATTCAAGGTCTCTAAGGGTTCCTATCATCAGGGTTTGTAGTTCTCAACATCAATACTAAATGAAGAATTATCTTTCTGTCTTTATTTTACAATTCATTATCTACATACTTAATGTAACGGAACAGACACTGTGGTTGTTTATAAGTCATGTTTCATTAAACATGCAAGATATATTGTGAGTAATAAATGTTGAAAACAACAACATATGACTGAATATCTTTACATAACAAATTGTTTATGATATGAAATATGGGCAATTTATTTCAATTTAGTAGACCGTAGGTTATGTAAATTAGTCTTTTTGTTAGATAACAGACACTTTAAACAAGTTCAGAATATCTGTAGAAGGTCATAGATAATATTTCATTGTGTTAAAGACACACAACAAAAGAATAATTATGTGCCGGACTGTTAGGTATCTTCATACAAAAAAGAACATACCATGTGCTAGAACATAAATATAGTTTATCTTATCTCAAATAGCAACGTTCAAAAGTCACAGATCTTCTACACAGCGATCATAATTTATTTTTATTTTTAAAGAGAAAGCATTTCTGCAATGAAATATGGTAAAAAGTCGATACTCCAAACATTGTTCATAAACATATATTCAAAAACTAAGTCAACCGGCCTGGGTCGGAGTCAAAATCCGTCTAATTCATTTTGTTTCATAGGGTTTATAAAACATGCATAGCTTAGGCTCATCTGAATGACAGCAACATCTTTGTATACGCCTAATAATAGGTCCGTAGTCTGTCTTAAGCACCATGATCAAAGCAGGACGTGTTGACACAAAAATCGTCATATTCACATAAAATTTTGACAGCAACGTTTGGAAGTGGAAATCATAAAATATTACGTAAATACAGCAAGTGGAATGTAAAAATATACCAGAAGCATCAACAGTAGACAACATATCTCTCACAGAGAAAAAGAAAATATCAAGTAGTTTGTTTTTAATTTGAGACTTCTGTATGACAAAAAGACGCCACAAACAACAAACTAAAACATTAATCTAATGGGTTTCCGCATTAGAACGGAATGTGGCTAAACAATTGCCTGTGAGGGTTTAAACAATATTGTTGGGTGTACCAACCACACACAGGTGCATGCAAAAATAAACAATAGTTTTGCCGCCGATTTCAACTCGCCCTCCAACACGCCAATGCTGCATGTAATCACACACAAAAATATATGAAAATAAGTTAATATCATAATAAGATATTAAGATGCTTTATAAATTAAGTTCCAAACAATCAAAACTCTCTTTCAGGGAGATACTATCGTCGTATCAATGTTACATGACGACATCTGAGAGACTTCTAGGATGTATGAGTACTTGGTGACCTAACAGAGACCAGAACATCTGAAGTTAAAAGAACAAGAACGCGACGATAGGAATAAAAGGAACTGGTCGAGCATTTACGTGCTTTAAAAATCAGGTAATGCCTGAGTCCAATAAAATCGTACGTGCAGACAGTCGTGGGCCGTGAGAAGCCTTGCGAATTAAGGTGACGGTACGCACATGGCACAAAACAACACATCCGTACAGAGCCGTAGCTAGAAAATATGCAAGTTTAATCCATATTCGGTCACGATTGTGTTTACGATTTGACTTTGAAACTGATACGTGTATCTATAGCTCATATCACGGACCATGGAAACACGCAACTGTCCGTACGGGTACGCTAGAGTTCGTACGAGTCATTGCAGAGCTTGATCGCACGGCGCCTGTACGGTGTCCTCACGGCTATTTTTATGTTTATTGAACTGTAGCATTACACGCACCACATGATCAAGTTTTGTTCAGTTCAATCTTGTCACTTTTGTCGCAGTCATTAGTTTGTTTAATACAAGTTGACATTATCGTAATAAGACATCTCCATTGGGAACACACTTGAACTGTTCTACGTGAAATGTTAAAGGCAAACATCAGGAGAGACAATGTCTTTAATGAAGGAAATGAATAAAGTTAATCACAATGACAAACAAGCAATATCTCATTATAGCCATCGCATGTCTGTTGGTGGCCTTTTAGTCAGAATTGATTACACAGTCCCGCTGTTTAGACCAGATTGAATATTAGAAATAAAATGTGACGTGGACTATTGATAATTTCTAAATGCTTAATTTACAAAGAAACTGTTTGTTTTATAAGATCATTTCACAATTCAGGTTATCGAGTTTGATGTTTATAATATTTTTTATTGAGTTTAGCGCAGTGTCATCACAATTTAGGTCATTTTGCGGCGTCCAGCACACCTAACCTTGCTTTCCTGAACCCTTGTCTATAACAAGTACTCACCTACCCATCTACAAGGCCGGACACTTCTCTATATATCTTTTTAATGGAGTAAATTGATATTTTTGTAAACTTTTCATGGAAGGGTATAACCTCCCCGGGTGGGATTCGAATCCGTACCGCTTTCGGGACAAGAGATTCCAAATCCCGGCCCGCTACCAACTGCGCTATCGACCCGATGTTTTAAGATTGCGCCTGAATTCAGGCATCAGGATAACTGCAACGTTAAAAAGTTTTATCTGTAAATACCATGTTATAAGATTTTTAGTACATTGATATCTGATATTTAAAAATTCTATTTTATGAATTTATATATAGATATATTTTCATTGTAAAGCGCAGCAGAATAGTGTATTTTAATAGTTTGCGCTATATAAATAAATGTTCTTATGTTCTTATAAAAGTGGAACAGTAACGTATTTATTTAAGCTATCTTGTTAGTTAACAGGCATCTATATTAAGATAGTTTCAAAAATGATATGTTAACGATAAATAAAGGCTAAAAATAATCTGAAATAATTATTGTTTGAACATGCTTTAACTAAAAGTTTAAATATTGACGGTATATGAGCGAATTATAAATTTAACTAAATGAATATAAAATACCGTATTCCAACTAAAATAACTCATATTTCAAATATTCTCCCAAATGGCCGATACTCTACGTATCTTCAATTTTATATGTTCTCAAAATTTCATAAATACGTATTTAGATTTATAGACCGATATTTTATGTGAATTGGTGCGATACAATAGCAAATTTATGTGATCGAATGTGATGCACAATCGATTATATAGACTTCATAAATTGTTGTGCGGAACATGTAGGCTTGCCTTTACATAGTGATATTAAACCAAACGATGTCTAATAGACACTCAATCTCCGTAAACAGATATCCTGTAGAGCGCTGTCGTACAGGATCTCTACTGTCTCCGTGAAAGGTAACGTCGAGATGAACTTTGTGTCGACCAATCAATGCGTAGCTTTTATCTAGACGAAAACACTATTAATCACATTTGATTTCGTAATTTCTATTTTTAGACCAAGGTTTGCATGCTAATTTAACAGCGGTATTATTCACAGTCTGCGATTGGGCGACTCATTTCAAATTGCGTGACGTAGACGATGTAAACAAGTTACGTATCATAACAATTTCGTCACGAATGCTATGATGAGAAAAGGTCACCTGAACGTGACCTTCGTTTGAAAAAGGCCAGATCTAAATTAGCGAGTAGGCGCGCGGAAAATTTTAGATCGGGTTTTAATCAGATTGATCGACACTATGTTGAATATTCTAAGTTATGAAAATCAATGAGTGTAAGTTATATACTTCATTTATACCGAACAAACACAATACGACATTATCTTACTTTATTGAGCTAAACTTATTATTTATAATGACATGTCATAAAAGATTGATTTATATAAATTACTTAAAACATCATGATAGTTATTGATACACAACTTAGAGTAATACATCTAGATATACAGGGCCCTCCAAAAGTTCTTGGACCAATAAAATTTTGAGACAAACCTTTTCCTTACAGCAAGATATTTTACTACAGTAAAATAAGTAATATAGTTTAAATCAAAAATATTTTAAAACTGATTTTAGAAAGATGACTCTTTCTTTTCTTTCATGGATCATGTGCGTAAAGTTTGACCCCGACCTGACCCTTATGCAAGAATATTCATTACATTGAATACGAATGTAGTATTAATGCTCGTCACATCGTGACCGTGAGAATTGTGAGTTAAAACTTAACACACAAACATACTTCTATAATTTTACGATCAATGCCAAAGTGTAGAATAGGCGTGGTACTGACTTTCGTCGGGATATGTGTAGATAATTATTAGATGCAAATGTGAAAGGTCAGGTCGGGGTCAATGTTAACGCACTATATATAAGTGGATTTTTTAACTTGTTGCATCGATTTAACTAAATTATAGTCTAACGATCAAAATAGGGATGAATAAATAAATTAAGACATATTTTTGATTATCTATGTAAAAACTAGTGAGTATTATCTACACTCTTATTGACTGAGCCACACGTACTGATTAATAAATTTTGTTTTCATAAGAATAAATACGGGACCAATTCTACACAGTAGTGTAGACTCATGTGTCTCTCCCATAAACGGATGAATAAAAAATTAATAGTACAATAACATTCCATGTTTTGAAAAAATGATTTATAAATGTACATAGAGGATATTCGCCAACTTTGATGCAAGATCGATTTTTATTTCACCGAGTGAGCTCAGAAAACATATTTTCACGAGTGACATAGCCACGAGTGAAAATGTCATTATCTGAGTTCACAAGTTGAAATGAAAAAGATCTTACACCAAAGTTGACGAATATTCTGTTTCTTTCATGCTTAGTTTTGTGTTTTATTTGATGTATTTTATACAAATTATAACGTGACGCCATTTCTACTCCAAGATGGCGTCATTTATCTTCTAATATGACGCCATGAACGATGAAAATATTATTAGTTACACAGTCAGTTACTGACCGGATACGGTGTGATACCGGGTCAGTAAATTAATATTGGGTGAGAGCGTAGCTCGAGCCCAATATTTATTCACTGACCCGGTATCACACCGTATCCGGTCAGTAACTGACTGTGTAACGAATTTATCTTACCGAGTACCCCCATCTGAGTAGAAAAATAAGGTTTCGTCAGCACTATCATTTATAAATTTTGTTACTGACTGGATATTAGAATCTACTGACCTAATATGGGATAATACATGGTCAGCACGTGACCGCTCTCGGCCAATGAAAAACGAGTATTCTGTACGAGGTAAGATAAAAGGTTATATTTTCACTACGATGAAAATATGAAATTTATATTTTCATCGTTTGTTTTTATCGAATAACGCGACGTTTGGCCGTAAAGCATGAAAGAAATTGGTTTATTGCTAAGATAGGATGTTGACAAAGATATTTTGATGAGTACTGTATTTGTATCTTGATATAATCTAAATCTAGAGATATAAAATGTTAGTTCTTCATGATATATGGTTGTAGGTTGATGATGTTAGTTTGGTTGATTGTTTTCAGATTCTTCCAGATAATACACATTAATGATGGTTTATTTTATGTAACCAAATGAAAAAAAGACGATCTTGTATGAACTAGGGCAATAATAGTTTGAAATTAAAGCAATAACTCACAATAATTGCACTGTACAAAGATATTGGGTAAGATTGAGGATAATATGGTAAAAACATTGACGACGAAATGGCTGTCTTAAGATTTTTTTAGTTATTGGTAAGTATTGTGCTTCACATCTTCCGAAATTCGTTGGTCGTTCTTCTAAGTGTACATTGCATGGACATAAAACAAAGATTTTAAAGCATTGATGTCAAAATCGTCCAATGTCTGCAAAAAAGACATTTATCTGGAAATAATTTCAACACCTTATACGAAAAATAACTTTTTGATAAATGATTTATTTTTACAATTGCGTACAAAGTGAACAAAATGTTTATTAGGTTACAAAAGCAATAATATACGATCTAAGGATGTTCAAACTTGAATAATTGTAGTTTATAAATATCCCCGTGATAATGTTTTGTTTGTTTAGGTTTTATGCACAACGTATCAGGACAGTCAAGCCACGGTTGTCATGAAATAAGTTTGGCACTTATTATACAATTGACATTGTTGCCAATATGTTAATCATTCCATGTTCATTGTATTTGGAAAATAAATAGATAATTAAGAGTTTATTGCTGTAAACACAAAAAATATCTCTGCTAATTTCCGTTGTTCTCATAGTTCATGATTGTATGGTTTCCACTGCCAGACACCCAGTGGTAACGAGAGAACAAAGTTGTGAAGCGTAAAATAAAAACAACACATGTTTCAGTGCCTATGTTTATTTTTCATTCTTACTGCAGTATGTAGGGAAACCAATATGAATTTTGAAACTTATTATTAGGTTGTTTCTTATTTAGATGGTGATAAAAGTACTACTGAGCACACTTCAATGTTTAAAACAGTTGTTATCCAAGAAAATCAATGTTGAATTGTTTAGTTTACAAGCGCCATATGGAAATATGAAAATGAGTATACCACATTGGAAAATATGACCTGAAACAAACTTGCTTGTGTTCAAACAATACCAGAAAAAACAGACCAAAATGCTATCTGTATACTCTAAGTTAATTGAATAAAATATTATATGAAAATGGCTTGTCATTGAGTAAAAAACAAAATATTCAAATAGCGCAAAAATACTTGTATTATGTGTGGTTGTTGTTTTAGTTTCCGTGACGATATACCCTGATACTTAACAAGCATTCTAAAATTGCTGTATACAGCCTGGGCATGATATATGTTAGTTAATGGAAATAGTTTGGAAGAATGTAAACATTAGTCATGATAAATGATCAGACAACAATGTCAGTTCAGGTTACCTAACATTAGGTATACTCTGTAATGAGGACCATGTTAGTATGAAATTAAAGTAATAAATCACAACAATTGCCTAGTAGAAACACCTAAGTTTAGTTCTTTATTACATATTGTGATACTAGTGAAACAAAACTAGCACGAACATGGCCTAGTCATAGTAACCTTTGCATAGACGTACGATGCCCTCTAAAAGTTCTTTAAGATATGAATTTAAAAAAGTGATCATGCATAATGCAGCAATAAAGTACTTAATTATAATCTTATAATGCAAAATTGTCCGAATCAAATAGTGAAAACTTTTCTTTGCTGTCTTGTTCGAATGACTCTTTTTATTCTTTGACACTGGTGTGTTTATCAAATCGGTAAATCCGACAACAGGATTTTGTCCAAAGACAATTAAATATCGCTGTATTTGATTTCTGTCACGTGCATATCATACATTGACGAATTATAACTGCGTTTAAACTAATATTATTGATGTGCCAATCATTATCACTGAGTGTAAATACACTCATTGCATTGATCACTTTAACTTTAAAGTAATTTGTCCGGACAGAGGCCATGTGAATACGAGAGTTTAAAATACAATAACATTAATTATGCAAACAGTTCACCAAACAAATATAAAAAATACGAATTTATAAATTGTCTACGAGTGCTTCTAAATTCCGTTATTTTCATTATTATTTTAAGCACATGAAACCAATCAAACCTTATAGTTTGCAAATGAAGTAAACATTTTATTGGAAGAGAATCGCATAATTGCTTATTAAGACAACATATCTGGATTATATTGGAGAAAAACTAATTGTGAACAAGTGCATTTACCAATTTATATCTCTAATTGTTTGCAAACATTATGTAATTACAACCACATAGTCTGAAAATTTCTCTTTCACTTTTTAAGCTGTTATTAAAGAGAGAGCGTACAATCTTTAACTGAATGATATATTTATCTTCATTAATGCTTAAAGTATTAAACAGCCATATGTCTAATGCATACCAGAGCTTTTACGTTCCGCTTTAAATGCCAACTTTACTTTAAAAACCGAAATTTTACGATGCTTAATTTAGAACAATAAGAGAAACAGATACATTTTTGGTTATAAAATTGTGTGTAGACCGATATAATATAGTTCATATTTAAATAAACAGCAAAGTTAATATCTGCTATAGGGACCGCAAATTTATGCAAAATCGATCGTCTTTTTCCACTTCTTAACCCTAAATGCTTGACTTATAAAACAATTCGTTGTGAAGACTATTCTGGTATTAAAACAATCGATTGTTTAGTTTAATGGTGAAACTTTACTGTCTATTATAATGGCATTATTGTTTATTTGTTTCAATGATTACACAAAGTTATTCCATGTTTATATCTGGGTTAATGTAAAAGTTATATTTACTTTGAACTTTAACTCATATTTGTTTTTATTAAAGTAAAAACATTCGTCAGACAATAACTTATTGTGTCCATAGTAGATTTTGTTGTAATAAGGTAAGGTCAGACTGTGTAGATGACATTTGAATGTTTCGTTGTAATAATACCCTAATATATGATGTTATAGTTTACATATAGTTATAATAGTAACATCCGATACCACCCAATAGTACTTGGTCTCTTTTTAAGCTTATTTATGTAACATAGTTTAAATCGTATGTTGATAAACTAATAGATTCTGATTTTGAAATTTATTAGAAATGTTTTGTAAGGCATGTGTTCGAACAATTTATTGATATTGTTGTAAAGTATGGTCACACAATTCATACTGACCTCTTACAACTCTTACAAAGTCTTAAACATAATCGGAAAAAATATCTGTAAATCAGACATACTTTTCGCAAGTATTAAATGTTCTCATTCATATATTTTACAGTGTATAAACTGACAAAATGATACAAGAAATGCAATGTATGCTATAACAGTGAAGGTAGCAAATTTATCATTCTGTGTTTGATACTCCTGCACGTAGGTACACAAATAATAATGACAAATGTTTTTTTTGCATGATATTTCCATTAGAAAATAAATAAAACACATTTATCTCATCTGTGCTGGCAGATTTTTCAAATATATTTTTTTCCTGGCGACCATCGAGCAACATTTTTGCATCCTTTTAAACTGATTACGCATGGACATTATCAAATTAATAAACGGTGTGTACAACGAAATACGATTTAAAACATTCACATTACGTATTTAATCCAGGAAGTAGGTTGGTAATGTCAATGTTCTATATAACATTCAGTATGTCTAGATTGTTTGTTATGTTGCCTAATTGCCACAAGAAATTGTAAATGTAAAACACGTGCATATTATTACTTGTTTCAATTTGTCACAATGTAATACTGGCTTTGAACATCGACGGTCGTGTAGTACAATTATACTAACCAGAACAGAACCTACATTGTATTTATAGAATCATTCATAGTTCATTGTAAAACAAGGCTGTGAGCATTTGTCGTATATAGTATATGAGCATTGGACATAACAGTTGGTTTGTGACTCGATGATCGGACAAGATAATTGCAGGTGTCGACTGAAAAGTGTTACTAATAGTAGACTTCAAAAATATTGTTTAACTTTTAATTTTAATTACAACAACATATTAAATAATGACATATTATACAACGGTCTTCAGAAGTGCTTGGACCTTGAAGTACTGTTTTATCAGATGACCCAGTTTATATTTACCTATAAAAACGAACAAAGGGTCAAATTAGTCAATTCTGAAAACAACATTAGATTAAACTGTGCAACAAAAAAACTTTAAGATTTTAACTTAATTAATGTTCTAATAAGATATTCATAATCTTAATGTTTCTAAATTGTATGTACTTGAAACGACTAGGTACACATATGCATACAAGGTCATGTATTATTTTTTATCAAAATATCAAGTTACTGAATACACAATGTATTTACAAATAAAATGAAAATCATCATCGATGTCATTTACAAAGTTAATGCATGAATCATATCAAGTAATAATGTCCTCAGAAAACACCATACAGTATTAACAATTTATTGAAGCATGAAGTGATAGCTTTTATAAATAGTAGATAAACTTATTTCCGTTGTTTATGCTGTATTCTAACATAGGCACGTGCGTTTTCACTCTTTATTTAATGTGACGTCATCTATGCTTTATTATTCAACAAAATATAGCTCGTGACGGCTGTTGAAATTTTACTCCCCACGTTAAATGCGCAAAGCCAAAAATGGCACCCGACTTTATAAGGGTTGACTTTTACAATTTGGTTTCTATTCTATAATTAAGATTTTAATATTTTTGGCTCGTAATAAGAAACACCTATCCGTGAGAATTGTGTAAATAAATGCTATTTTCGGCCTTTGCACTGGGGTGGATTTCAACATCATGACTTTTCTGACAGTTAAAAATAGTTTTATAAATATATCTTTTCTACGGATGTATTTTACGACGTTAGAATCGAAATAATTAAGTGCTTTAGCACTCGTGATTTAATCATACGCGCATCACAACTCGTGCCTATATTTTATTAGACAACAAAATATAGACAACTGTAAGTTATTTCTTAAATAAGTCCATGATTGCTTCCAAATGTCTGAATAAATTTGTTTTCATAACGTGAAACTTTTATAAAAAAAAAACCATTATATATACTCGTGCCAATGTTTGTTTTTCTTACTTTCTTGATTTCGGTAGGAATTTATCCCATTTAACATGGGACATTTGCCATCATTTAGCGTTATGATCTAATGAACCAATTAAACATGCTAAGTTGATTTAATGTTCATATGATATCGTTAAAGTAATGATTAAGCAAGTTGATAATGAGCGTTATTGCTCATTTTGAAAAAGCAATGGACTAGTGGTTGGAAATGTGCTAGGGAATATTGAGGTCCCGAAAAGGGACATTTCTTATTTCCTAGATATTGACATTTACTCGATCTGCTTCATTCAAAACAGATTGTAATAGGAATACGCGGAACATGATTTAAGTACTGTCAAAATATTCTGTAGAATGCAACATCAAAGGGAACACATTTATACGTAATAATTAAGTTAAGTTATAACAAGTCATTTAATTAGTTAAGAAGTTTATGTTGTTAAATATTATCAATTTTATTATGAACATATCGCGTGATTATTCAATGCAAATATACGGTATACCTACTTGGTTATATAAATGTGCGAAAGCTGTTCATTTTCTTTCTATTTTATAAGATAGCCATAAATACACGTGAATTATTTAGATTTAGTACATGCAATAGTCTAATACGTAAATTTCGAGTGATGCAAACAACTTCATTTGAACATTTCAGTATTTGCTCTGTCGATAAGTTTGGGAGATTAGAAGTTGAAGAAACGCAAGAAAACTATCATCCCCGCTAAAACATAATTTCTTTGATTAATTGCATTCGTTAATTTAATTACGTAATAACTGGCCTGTGGAAGGAATTAAATAACCATAATCAAATATTACTCTATTTAAACAAATTCACCTCTAAAGAGTTCATATCATATTTCTAGTGAACTTGCTTCACCCTCTTATATGATTGATGATTGCGTGGTCTATAATAATGGTATTTTACCAGAAAACCTCTCGATAAAACATCTACTAACTAGGTTCATCAAACAAATAATGACAAAATAATTTTATCAAATTGGCTGTTTCTGCATGGGTAGTCGATAAATTGAACCTTACCATATTTCATTACCAGACTGCATTCGAAAATAACAGCTCTGGTGTAAAGAAAATAGCCCATACGATGTAAAAATTTGGTTGAATTTGAATTTGGTTGATTCAAAGAGGAATCAAATGGGAAGATTGTACTCAACATTACGAAAAACATATACGGCTGTTTAATTGACACGATTAGACAGTGTTACTATACATGAAGGCATCAAAATTATTAAAATGATAACGCTATATGAGTTAAGTCACAACATATCAAAGACCAACAAACGAAATGATAACGATATGCTAACATCCATAGTCTATGTAGAAAATATTCTGAACGCTTCGAGCGATGTAGCAAAATATAAAGCACTTACGTATACATGGACTCCTTTGTATGGTAAGGTGAAGTGGAACGTATACTATAATGTCGTGGATTTAAAAAATAACAAAAGTACAAAACTTACTAAGAACTGTGTGTTAACATTCTTAGATTGTCCTAAAGACATTCAATCTAGATGCTTATTGCTACGGCGTAAAAAAGAAGAAAAAAACAAACTAATCCACTACGCCAATTTAAGCCGGATCATGCACACACTCATGAGTACACATGTATGTTGAGCCTACATGTGCAGCGTAACTACATTCCCTTAGCAACAGCGATTTATGCTTTCTGAGCTTTTTGAGTCACGATAAATGATCAGACAACAAAGTCGATTCAGGTTACCTAACATTAGGAACACGCTGTAATGAGGACCACGTTAGTATGAAATTAAAGTAATAAATCACAATAACTGTCTTGTAGAAACAGCTATGTTTAGTTCTTTATTACATATTGTGTACGTAAAGACAAAACTAACACAAACATGGCCTAGTCATAATAACCTGTGCATAAACGTAGGGTGCCCTCTAAAAGTTCTTTGGAAAATTGATTTCAAAAAGTGATCATGCATAATGCAGCAATAATGTACTTAATTAAAATCTAATTATGCAACATTGCTTGAATCAAATGGTGAAAACATATCTATGCTATTGTTCTGATGACAGTGTCATTTCGGATTGACATGGTGTGTTAATCAAATCGGTAAATCCGACAACAGGATTTTGTCCAAAGACTATTAAATATCGCTGTATTTGATTTCTGTCGCTTGCATATCATACATTGATGAATTATAACTGCGTTTAAACTAATATTATTGATGTGTCACTCATTACAACAGATTGTATATACACTCACTGATTGCATTGATCGTTTTAACTTTAAAGTAATTTGTCCGGACAGAGGCCATGTGAATACGAGAGTTTAAAATACAATAACATTAGTTATGCAAACAGTTCACCAAACAAATATAAAAAAATACGAATTTATAAATTGTCTACGAGTGCTTCTAAATTCCGTTATTTTCATTATTATTTTAAGCACATGAAACCAATCAAACCTTATAGTTTGCAAATGAAGTAAACATTTTATTGGAAGAGAATCGCATAATTGCTTATTAAGACAACATATTTGGATTATATTGGAGAAAAACTAATTGAGAACAAGTGCATTTACCAATTTATATCTCTAATTGTTTGCAAACATTATGTGATTACAACCACATAGTCTAAAAATTTCTCTTTCACTTTTTAAACTGTTATTAAAGAGAGAGCGTACAATCTTTAAGTGAATGATATATTTATCTTCACTAATGCTTAAAGTATTAAACAGCCATATGTCTAATGCATAACAGAGCTTTTACGTTCCGCTTTAAATGCCAGCTTGACTTTAAAAACCGAAATTTTACGATGCTTAATTTAGAACACTAAGAGGAACAGATAAGTTTTTGGTTATAAAATTGTTTGTAGACCGATATAATATAGTTCAGATTTAAGTAAACAGCAAAATTAATTTCTGCTATAGGGACCGCAAATTTAAGCAAAATCGATCGTCTTTTTCCACTTCTTAACCCTAAATGCTTAACTTATAAAACAATTCTTTTTGAAGACTATTCTGGTATTAAAACAATCGATTGTTTAGTTTAATGGTGAAACTTTACTGTCTATAATGACATTATTGTTTATTTGTTTCAATGATTACACAAAGTTATTCCATGTTTATATCTGGGTTAATGTAAAAGTTATATTTACTTTGAACTTTAACTCATGTTTGTTTTTATTAAAGTCAAAACATTCGTCAGACAATAACTTATTGTGTCCATAGTAGGTTTTGTTGTAATAAGGTAAGGTCAGACTGTCTAGATGACATTTGAATGTTTCGTTGTAATAATACCATAATATATGATGTTATAGTTATAAAAGTAACATCCGATACCACCCAATAGTACTTGGTCTCTTTTTAAGCTTATTTATGTAACATAGTTTAAATCGTATGTTGATAAACTAATAGATTCTGATTTTGAAATTTATTAGAAATGTTTTGTAAGGCATGTGTTCGAACAATTTATTGATATTGTTGTAAAGTATGGTCACACAATTCATACTGACCTCTGAAAACTCTTACAAAGTCTTAAACATAATCGGAAAAAAAATATCTGTAAATCAGACATGCTTTTTGCAAGTATTAAATGTTCTCATTCATATATTTTACAGTGTATAAACTGACAAAATGATACAAGAAATGCAATGTATGCTATAACTGTGAAGGTAGCAAATTTATCATTCTGTGTTTGATACTCCTGCACGTAGGTACACAAATAATAATGACAAATGTTGTTTTTTTTTGTATGATATTTCCATTAGAAAATAAATAAAACACATTTATCTCATCTGTGCTGGCAGATTTTTCAAATATATATTTTTCCTGGCGACCATCGAGCAACATTTTTGCATCCTTTTAAACTGATTACGCATGGACATCAAATTATTAAACGGTGTGTACAACGAAAATACGTTTTACAACATTCACATTACGTGTTTAATCCAGGAAGTAAGTTGGTAATATAAATGTTCTATATAACATTCAGTATGTCTAGATTGTTTGTTATGTTGCCTAATTGCCACAAGAAATTGTAAATATAAAACATGTGCATATTATTGCTTGTATCAATTTGTCACGATGTAATACTGGCTTTGAACATCGACGGTCGTGTAGTACAATACTAACCAGAACAGAACATACATTGTATTTAGAATCATTCATAGTTCATTGTTATACAAAGCTGCGAGCATTTGTCACATGAGCGTTGGTCATAACGATTTGTTTGTGACTCGATGATCGGAGAAGTTAATGTAATAAACAGTCGACTGAAAAGTGATACGAATAGTAGACTTCAAAAATATTGTTTTAAATTTAAACTTTAATTACAACAACATATTAAATAATGACATATTTTAAAACGGCCTTCTTAAGTGCTTAGACCTTGAAGTCTTGTTTTATAGGGTTAACCAGTTTATATCTACCCATGCAAAACGTACAAAGGGTCATATGAGCCAATTCTGAAATCAACATAAGATTAAACTGTTCGACAAAAATAAACTTTAACGGTACTCATTTGCAGATTTCAATTCAAATATCATCTTTTCTAAAACTACCAAAGTTGTATGATATATTTTTGGAAGTAGTGTTTTGATAATGACAATTTCAGTGCAAATTGACATACGATTACAAATGATGGTGTTTCATGTAGTAAATATCTCCCTCATAGGCATATGTCACGGTATAGACACTTTTAGTGCATTTTGTGACTTTTATTGTATATTTTTCGCAACATATAGGTTAGTTTGTCTTAAAATAATACAAATGAAGTTTTGACACAATTACATACTCTGCATTGTATTTTGAAATTATAGAAAAACTAAATGAAATCTGTCAACTAGTATCTTTAACTATAGTATAGTTTTGCGAGGTATGTATGATGTACAAGTATATATTTTTATCCAAATTTTACCAGGCTTAGAACTTTTGAGGACACTTTTTACATTAGTGTTTATTGCAAATGATTTAATAATATATTTACACACTTAATGTATCTGTAAAGCTAGGTACAAACGTACATACAAGGTCAGGTCTAATTATATTTTTTATCAAAATATCAAGTTATTGCATACACAGTGTATTTACAAATAAAATGAATATCATCTGTCCTCAGAAAACACCATACAATATTAACAATTTATTGAAGTATGAAGTAGCTATTATAAATATTAGATAAACTCATTTCCGTTGTACATGCTTGAATAAGTTCATGATTACTTCCAAATGTCTGAATGGATTAGTTTTCATAACGCAAAACTTTCATAATGAAAACATTATTATACATATGTGCCAATGTTTGTTTTTCTTACATTCTTGATGTTGGTAGGAATTTATTCCATTTAACTTAGGACATTTGCCATCATTTAGCGTTATGATCTAATGAACCAATTAAACATACTAAGTCGGGTTAATTTTCATATAATATCGTTAAAGTAATGATTAAGCAAGTTGATAATGAACGTTATTGCTCATTTTGAAAAAAGCAATGGTTTAGCGGTTGGAAATGTGCTAGTGGAATAGTGAGGTCCCCAAAAGGATCATTTCTTATTTCTTAGATACTGACATTTACTCGAACTGCTTCATTCAAAACAGATTGAAATAGGAACTACACGGAATATGTTTTAAATACTCTATAGAAGTTGTCAACAAAGGAAACACATTTATACGTTATAATTAAGCAAATTTATAACAAGTATTTTAATTAGTTATAAAGTTTATAAAGTAAAATATTATCAATTTTGTTATGAACACATCGCATGATTATTCACTACATATATACGGTATACCTTTCTTGTCTTGATTATATAAATGTGCAAAAACTGTTCATTTTCTTACTATTTTATAAGGTGGCCATAAAAATACTAATCAGTACAGGTGAATTATTTAGATTTAGCACATGCAATAGTCTAATACGTAAATTTTAAGTAATGCAAACAACTTCATTTGAACATTCAGTATTTGCTCTGTCAATAAGTTTGGGAGATTAGAACTTGAAGAAACGCAAGAAAACTATCATCCCCGCTAAAACATAATTTCTTTGATTAATTGCATTCGTTATTTTAATTACGTAATAACTGGCCTGTAGAAGGAATTAAATAACCATAATCAAACATTTACTTTATTTAAACAAATTCACCTCTAGAGAGTTCATATATTATTTCTAGTGAACTTGTATCACCCTCTTAAATGATTGATGATTGCGTTATGTATAATAATGGTATTTTACCAGAAAACCTCTCGATAAAACATCTACTAACTAGGTTCATCAAACAAATAATGACAAAATAATTTTATCAAATTGGCTGTTTCTGCATGGGTAGTCGATAAATTGAACCTTACCATATTTCATTACCAGACTACATTCGAAAATAACAGCTCTGGTGTAAAGCAAATAGCCCATATGATGTAAAAATTGGTTGAATTTGAATTTGGTTGATTTTAAGAGTAATCAAATGGGAAGATTGTACTCAAAAATACGGAAAACATATAAGGCTGTTTCATTGACACGATTAGACAGTGTCTCTATACATGAAGGCATCAAAATTATTAAAATGATAACGCTACATGAGTCACAACATTTCAAAGCCCAACAAACGAAATGATAACGATAAACTGACATTCATAGTCTATGTAGAAAATATTCTGAACGCTTCGAGTGATGTAGTAAAATATAAAGCTCTTACGTATACATGTACTCCTTTGTATGGTATGGTGATGTGGAACGTATACTATAATGTCGTGGATTTAAAAAATAACAAAAGTACAAAACTTACTAAGAACAGTGTGTTAACATTCTTAGATTGTCCAAAAGACATTCAATCTAGATGCTTATTAAGACGAGTTCAGCTGAGATGTGTTAATCGCAGATCAAGAAATTGGCTCGTGATTTTACTTTACTGCTAACTATCATTTATAGCGACGTGATAAAGGAGCGGCCTGCTTACAATTTGGAAGGTATTTGGTACAATCTTAGTTCAACCATGGTTGATTGTTGAGTTACATTGATGATAAAATAATAAATATATTTAGTATAAAAAAGCTTCGAAGTCTTATACATGAATGAGTGATCATTTATCTATTATTGATTAAGCAATTATATCAAAAAGACAAATCGTTCCCGGAAATAGAATATCATCGTATTAAGTTAGTTGCAATAATGGTTTAATGTAAAACAATAAGTATTATATGATTTATAATTAGTCTTATTGAGGAACAAATGTATTTTATTACTTTCTAAAATAACATTAATAATGTTCAAGTAAACTAAATCATTTTACACTCTTCAAGTACATCCAAGAAACAACCACACAATGGAATACAGTTAATGGAAAAAACAATATTATCCCTAGTACATATCATTAAATTGTTTAAGGTATGTTTTCAACAGATCTCTGACAGTCTGAATCATAAATATATTCTAAACTACATCTGAACTAGAATTTAAATGTCAAAACCTAATAGAAACCAGAACGTTTATATATGTCTAACTTTAGATTAAAGGGCGTAATTAATCTAGTTTCCTTTATTGCAAGTCTAATACGCCCATGCTTGTTTATAAAGACTCACACATATGTCATTACATTACAAATTGTTCTTGACTAGTCCACTTGCAAATGCGTCCCGGTAAGCTCAGTTGGTAGTACGCAACTCTACTGAGCGAGGGATCGTGGGTTCGATTCCCGGGCGGGGCATACTTTCGTGGAGCCTGGTCATGAAATTATATCTATGACCATTCTCCCTCCTACAAATGATTTTTAATTATGAAGAGCAGTTGTCAGTCATTGATGAAACTATGCGCTGAGTAGTTGGTTAACTACTAAATCTAGCGATTTAGCCTTTCCAGGATGAGTATATAGGTTGACTGACCGCCGTTATTGGACCTATACAAAGTGTTGCTACGGCGTAAAATGAAGAAACAACAAACTAATCCACTACGCCAATTTAAGCTGGATCATGCACACACTCATGAGTACACATGTATGTTGAGCCTACATGTGCAACGTAACTACATTCTTTTTGCAACAGCGATATATACTTTCTGAGCTTTTTGAGTCACGATAAATGATCAGACAACAAAGTCGATTCAGGTTACCTAACATTAGGAACACGCTGTAATGAGGACCATGTTAGTATGAAATTAAAGTAATAAATCCCAATAACTGTCTTGTAGAAACGGCTATGTTTAGTTCTTCATAACATATTATGTCCGTAGAGAGACAAAACTAACACGAACATGGCCTAGTCATAATTAACTGTGCATAAATGTACGGTGCCTTCAAAAAGTTCTTGGAGAAATTGATTTCAAAAAGTGATCATGCATAATGCAGCAATAATGTACTTAATTAAAATCTACTAATGCAACATTGTTTGAATCAAATGGTGAAAACATATATATGCTATTGTTCTGATGACAGTGTCATTTCGGATTGACATGGGGTGTTTATCAAATTGGTAAATCCGACAAAAGGATTTTGTCCAAAGACAATTAAATAGCGCTGTATTTGATTTCTATCACGTGCATATCATACATTGATGAATTATAACCGCGTTTTAACTAATATTATTGATGTGTCACTCATTACAACAGATTGTACTCGTATATACACTCACTGATTGCATTTATCGTTTTAACTTTAAAGTAATTTGTCCGGACAGAGGCGACGTGAATACTAGAGTTTAAAATACAATAGCATTAATTATGCAAACATTTTTAATTTATAAATTGTCGACGAGTGCTTTTAAATTCCATTTTTTTTCATTATTATCTTAAGCATATGAAACCAATTAATCCTTATAGTTTGCAAATGTAGTAAATATTTTATTGGAAGAGAATCGCATAATTGCTTATTAAGACAACATCTCTGGATTATATTGGAGAAAAACTAGCTCTAATTGAGAACAAGTGCATTTACCAATTTATATCCCTAATTGTTTGCAAACATTATGTAATTACAACCACATAGTCTGAACATTTCTCTTCACTTCAAAAGCTGTTATCAAAGAGAGCACATACAATCTTAAATAAGTGATATATTTATCTTCGCTAATTCTTAATTCAGAACACTGAGATGAACAGATACATTTGTGGGTATAAAAGTGTTTGAGACCAATATAATTAGTTCATACGTAAGAAAACAGCTTATATATGCTATTGGGTACGCCTTGGGTATTGCAGAATCCTTCGTGTTTTTCTACTTCTAAGCCCTAAATGCTGCACTTGTGGAAATTATTCGTCGTAAAGACCTGACTGCCAGTAAAACCATCGATTATGATAATTTTAAAAGTGGAACTTTATTGTACTTTTATATTGATAATATCGTTAATTCTTTCAATGATTACACAAAGTTTGTCCATGTTTACATCTGGGTTAATGTAAAAATTATATTTACTTTGAACTTGGACACATGTTTGTTTTTATTAAAGTCAAAACCTTCATCAGCCAATTATTTATTATGTCAATAGTAGGCTTTGTTGTCGTCCGATTGTCTAGATGACATGACACTCTAATGTTTCGTCGTAATAATGCCAGAATGTATGATGCCGTAGTTGGAATATATGCATGTTCAATCCAAAGTCGGCCACGATTTTACTCACGATTTGACTCTGAAACTAATACGTGTTTCCTTGGCTCATGTCACGGACCCTGGTAAAAACGTAACAGGCCGTACGGGTACGCAAGAGTTCGTAAGGGTCATTGCGGAGCTTGATCGCATGGTGCCCATACGGTACCCTCACGACACTTTTTATGTTTTTGGGACTGTAGCTTTACAACTCATCAAGATATAAAATATATAATAGTGTTATATCATTATCACTTTTATAATTATAGAGCTAGCAAGAAAAATGTCTTAATGTGAATAGATAGTTGCATCAATGTCAGCAGCGCAGTAGGAATTGATAAAGTGTTAAACATAATCGGAAAATATATGTAAATCAGACATGCTTTTTGCAAGTATTTGGTTTTCTCATTCATATAGTTTACAGTGAATAAACTGGCAAAATGATACAAGTAATGGAATGTACGCTGTAACAGTGAAGGTAGCAATTTTATAGTTTATTATTCTGTGTTTGATACTCCTGTAAATAGGTACACCAATAATAATGACAAATGTTTTTTTGTACATTCACTAAAATGGTTTTTCCATTAGAAAATAAATAAAACACATTTATCCCATCTGAGCTGGCATAATTTTCAAATATATATATATTTCCTGGCGACCATCGAGCAATAACTGATTACGCATAGACATAATCAATATAAAAAACGGTGTGTACAACGAAACTACGTTTTACAAAATTCACATTACGTGTTGAATCCAGGAAGTAAGTTTGTAATGTCAATGTTTTATATAACATTCGGTATGTCTAGATTGTTTGTTATGTTGCCTAATTGCCAAAAGAAATTGTAAATATGAAACACGTGCATATTATTACTTGCTTCAATTTGTCACGATGAAATATTGGCATGGAACATCGACGGTCGTGTAGTACAATACTATTCAGACCAGAACATACATTGCATTTATAGAATCATTCATAGTTCATGGTTATTCAAAGCTGTGAGCATTTGTCATACAGTATATGAGCGTTGGTCATAACAGTTTGTTTGTGACTCGATGATCGGAGAAGTTAATGTCAACAGTCGACTGAAAAGTGATACGAATAGTAGACTTCAAAATATTGTTTTAAATTTGAACTTTAATTACAACAACATATTAATGACATATTATAAAACGGCCTTCAGAAGTGCTTAGACCTTGAAGTCTTGTTTTATAGGGTTAACCAGTTTATATTTATCCATTAAAACGAACAAAGAGTCATACGAGCCAATTCTGAAATCAACATTAGATTAAACTGTTCGACAAAAATTAACTGTAAAGGTACTCATTTATAGATTTCAACTTAAAAATCAACTTTTCTAAAACTATCAAAGTTGTATGATATATTTTTGGAAGTAGTGATAATGATAATTTCAGTGCAAATTGACATACAACTACACATAATGTTGTTTTATGTAGCACGGTTTAGACACTTTTAGTGCATTTATGTGACTTTTATTGTATATTTCTTGCAACATATAGGTCAGTTTGTCTTAAAATAATATAAATACTTTTTGACGCAATTACAGACACCGAATGGTATTTTGAAATTATAGAAAAAAATAAACCAAATCTGTGAACGAGTACCTTTAATTATAGTAAAGATTCGCAAGGTATGCATGGTACTAATATATTTTTAATCTAAATATCACTTGTTCTAGAACTTGTCAGGGCACTGTATACGTTTTATAAACATTAGTACATTAGTGCTTTATTTTAAATGCTTTAATGATATATTTACAAACTAAATGTTTCTAAATTGTAAGGATTTAAAAAGCTAGGTACATATGTACATGCAAGGTCAGGTATTTTTTTTTCAAAATATTAAGTTATTATTGAATACATAATATATTTACAAATAAAATGGAAATCACCATCGATGTCATTTACAAAGTTGATTCATTAATTATATCAAGTAATAATGTCCTCAGAAAACACCATACAGTATTAACAATTTATTGAAGCATGAAGTAATAGCTATCATATATATTAGATTAACTTATTTCCGTTGTTCATGCTTTAATAAGTTCATGATTGCTTCCAAATGTCTGACTTGATAAATGTTGATAACGAGAAAAATTTATGATGAAAACATTATATATACTCGTGCCAATGTTTGTTTTTCTTACTTTCTTGATTTTGGTAGGAATTCATTCCATTTAATCTGGGATATTTGCCATCTTTTAATGTAATAATCTAATGAACCAATACAATATAATAAAACGCGTAAATTTTCGTATTATATCGTAAGCGAGTTCATAATGAACGTCATTGGTCATTTCGAAGAAGCAATGGTCTAGTGGTTAAAAGTGTGAAAGGAAATTGTGAGGTCCCCAGAAGGGACACTCCTTATTTCCTAGAGCTTAAAATTTACACGGGTTGCTTCATTCCAAACAGGTTAAAATAGAAACTATGCGGATAATGTTTGTAAACACTGTTACAATATGCAAAAGAAGACATTATTCAAGTGAAACATATTTACAAGTTTACATGTTTACAAGCATTATTTACAAGTAATATGTATACGTATTAATTATGCAATGTAAAAACTAGTAATCTATGTAGTTATATACGTATATATTTTTTGTAATTATTATATTTTATCAATTTATTTACGAACACCTTATGTGATCATTTAATGCAAATATACGGGGTTAAAACTTTACTGTCTTGATTATATAAGATAAATGTGCGAAAACTGATGTTTTTATTCTAAAAGATAGACATAAATAACAATAATTAATACCCGGGACTTATTTATATATAAGACCTAATCATAACTTTAGTACATGTAATAGAAAACCGAAAGCAAGATTTATGTGTATGTAAGATGATTAACATTCTATGCATAATTAGAAGATTATATTTATATATTTATAAGTTTATTTTAATTTATAGAGCTTTGCCTCACAGCTATGATATATACTTGAAGAGAACTTTTTGTACAGAAAATGACCGTAAGAAGATAACTAATACCGATTTAATTAGAAGCATTACTACAACTGAATAAATATCAAATTATACTCTTAAAGAATTATCTACGGTAAGTTCATGGGAAAATTCTTAACAAATCATCCTCAAGTTATGCCGTCTACTGCATCTGAATATTTCAGTAGTAGCATTGTCAATAAAGATGGAAAGTTAAAAACTTTAAAGAAACGCAAGGAGACAATTATTCCCGATAAATATAATTTCTCTGATTAATAACATGCGTTATCTAAATGGCGTAATAACTGGCCTGTAGAAGAAACTGAATAACCATATTCGAACATTTACTTTATTTAAACAAATTCACCTCTAGAGAGTTTATATCATTTTTCTAGTGAACTTGTTTCACCCCCTAAAATGATTGATGATTGAGTTATGTATAATAATGGTATTTTACAAGAAAACCTCTCGATAAAACATCTACTAACTAGGTTCATCAAACAAATAATGACAAAATAATTCAATCAGATTGGCTGTTTCTGCGTGGTTAGTCGATAAATTGAAATTTACCATATTTTATTGTCAAACTGCATTGGAAAATAGCAGCCATGATGTAAAAATATTTGGTTGAGGAAAAAGTTCCAACAAATAAGTGGTTTGTAGTGTTAGCATTTGCTCTGATAGCATTAAACAATTTCAAAAGGTATCAAATAAGAATCTTGTACTTAAAATTACATAATTTACATACATCTACAACTGTTTTAATTGCAACGGACAGATTATATTACAAATTGTTCTAGACTTATCCACTTGGCCAATATTAACTGGAACATGCACACACTCATGATTACATAAGTATGTTGAGTCTACATGTGCAGCGCAACTACATGCCTTTGTCCACAGTGATATATGCTTTATAAACTACTTGTATTAATTTAGCATTAAATAGTATATGTACTTATGCTCCTTTAAGTGGTCAATTATCACGACAAAAATAAATCATATATTTACTTTCTACTTCAGAAATATTTGCTCTTATAAGGTCTACGTCAGTCGACCATCAAGTTATCATAATTGTAGACCACTTCCATTACCATCATCGTCAATACTTGTGCGGTATGGATTTGTACTTATACAAGTGGAACCATGTAAGGTTTTTCATTGTCAGCGATACTTTCTCATACATCAATATAACCTTGCGTAATAGATACCTTGCTCTGTGAAAAATCTAGATTTTTTAAAACTAATTCACATTTACATATGAAAAATGGATCAAAGAACATCTAGTTTTGTTTGTTCATTTCACAATAATCTTTCATCCAGTACTTTATGTTACCAGCCTGTAAACATGTCTATATTTGCAATATCGTTGCATGAAAACGTCGCCCGTCTACAAATATGTTTAATATTAGTAATAGACAGAATTTATGATGTCTGCCGTATTCCCTAACTGGTTATTACAAGTTGTTTATTAGAGTTTTTGTCAGGTTATACGAAGAGTTGTGCGCCTTTAGAAACATAACTACATATATTTAATATCAAGAGTGTTGCTGTGTAACAAGAAACTAATAGAAAATACATTTCTCTTGACCTCAACAATTGTTAGTGTAAAATAGTCAATACGTGCGTCTGGCGTTTAACCAATACAGTGCAAAGTTGTCTAGAAAGTCGACCACTTCAATTTCTGTATGTTGTTTAATGGATATTACGGCATAACTAAATTGCAAAAGTGTTTTCATTGTACTGGTATTAATACATTGCCTTTAGGTGGTTTATTGGTTCCCTGTTTAATTTATCGAAGCTGGCATATTTTATTTGATAACTAAATTGCAAAAGTGTTTTCATTGTACTGGTATTAATACATTGCCTTTGGGTGGTTTATTGGTTCCCTGTTTAATTTATCGAAGCTGGCATATTTTATTTGATAACTAAATTGCAAAAGTTTTTTCATTGTACTGAGGTTAATACATTGCCTTTAGGTGGTTTATTGGTTCCCTGATTAATTTATCGAAGCTGGCATATTTTATTTGATAACGTGCAGTAGCCAGCTCCCTTTCATAAGCAACACATTTGGTTATAATTGTTTGAGAAATCCATAAATTAGGTCAAATTAAAGAGCGTGACGTGTTATCGCTTCAATTCACAGTTTCAATTGTCAAAAAAGAATGTTTTATTTTAGTTAAACTAACTGAACAATTTCATCATGCTTTGTTTTGTTACCAAATGATCATTCGTTACATATAAATAGACCTCAATAACAGAGTTGTGTTTCCAATTTTACAACCATTTTAATTTTTCCGAAAACGAATAAAATATTCATATATATCTTGGCCAAATTACACCATAAGTTTGACAGAATAATTACATTTAATTTCACGGAGGCGTTTAAATGTATTATACATGATCATAAAATGTGCGTAAATTGTCTCATGCGTTATCAGTTATTTACAGATTTGTTTTTTCCACAGTCTCTTGGGGGTGTTGTTTATAATGTGATTTAAAATTCCTTCAGTGTGAGCTTGTTAATTGTTTTAAATATAACATTAGCTCTCCAGGACTCTTACCTCGAAAGTTTAACGTAGCTTACTAAACAAAGTTGTTACAATACATGACTAATGTATTGTTGCATCGTAGTAGATAGCGTAAAACCTCCCTTCTGGAATGATGTTACCAAATGTGCATTTAAATATCATTCTACTGGTGGGTACCGGGATCATGAAATTTTTAAAATACTTTATTGAAACAATTACTTTTCACTTTGTGTGACAAGAGGAGCGATATGCTTTTTTATTTAAAAATTGTTTTGGAGTTCTTAGTCTCTCAATAGACAAATTATAAAGCCAACTAAAAGCCGTGGTATTATTACAAAAATAGTTATTAGTACCGTATTAGAGCAATACTATAAAAATGAAACTAAACACACATCGTTAGTATCTTCTACTGGTTTTGATAAATTAAGCCTGACCAAAATTTTAAAAGTTGTCAAACCAAATACGCATAACTCAAACTCAAACAATTTATTTATGCTATTTGGCCACCGGCCCTTGCACATATATACAAATACAATGCAATACAAATTAAAACACATAAAAATGAGTGCATAGTAAATATTATAACATTCTCTTGAACTTCAAGCAGTTTAAGTTTTAGTACAAACAAATATTTTCTACATTTTTAGAATGTTTGATCTTTCTTTGATTGGAGTTGTTTAAGTGTAATTGATCATCTAAGTCAGTAGGAAATCAATGATATAGCATTTATAAGTGATACGTTCTATGTAATGCAATTTAAGTCAATCAGTAAAATTTCATCTGGTTGCTTTTTTAAATGATTTAGATTGTTAAGAGACCAATAAAATGGTCTAGTCTACTAATACACTGTTTGTTTTCTAAATATAAGTTCTAGTACTCAAAGCATGAACATATCCATTTTGTTAGTGATAGTATAAGTTTAAGTAATTCAACATTGGAGTAATACATGTAGTAATTAACTATCAAATACATTCTCTCCGAATATCATTTACAAAGCTTGAATCATTGCTTTGAAGTTTATTAAAAATGTATAATATACTCAGTGTAACTGCACTTAGTCAATATTTAATTCTTAGTGAACTAATTCGTTATCATTTCTGTAACTTTTAATAAATAGCACAAGTCATTTTATGTAGTTTACTAGTATAATATTGATTTTTGCTTGTCAAAACATCATTCAATGCCACCAGAAATAAATTTAATAAATACAGATTGTCATAATGATGATTTCTAAAACCATCAAGGCTAATGTCCACACAAATGGCAAACTTTATTTTCACAACAAGAACAATGATATCAGCAGACGAGCACTTCAACAATCAATGACCAAAACATTATTCTATCAACAAGTGTTATTTATATTACAAAATATGACAGACGACGTTAAGAATATTAGTTTTCTCTTCAGATATGCCAGAATATTACAATCCTGTCTAACAGACACACACGCAACATTTCATATTTGAGAGATATTTCATCTACCGTCTCATACATATGGAACGAACTTGGAACATGATATTACGTGCTTACTGAATTAGAACTGAACCAACAGTTCTAGTTTTATGGTAAGGATTTCATTACCTTTTGTGTCATGTTTATTTAAATTTGGCAATGAAACGGAATTGTTGTGATTAGTTCTGTCGACTTTATAGACTAAAACGTGTTCAGATAATTGTTTCAACACGTTTTACCATTCGTGGATTGTAATGGGGAGTGTTTGATGACTCCCTTGCACAAAAATGTTAGTTGAATTATCATCATCATATTTGTTGCGTATTTGAATTCCGTGGCATATTTGCATTTATCTAAAAATAGAAATATATTCTTTGGGGATTATCTAAAACCGTAGAAAGTTATTTTAGCTTGATAGTGTAACAAGTTTTCACGTTTCAGATCTATCACTCTAGAGTCCACTACCTAGTCCCCCAGTACTAAGGAGCAAAGATACAATGTTTTGCACACGGAAAAAGTAAAGTAGGCAAGGAATGTGACTCGAACCAATACAGTTTTGTCCATCTATTAATAATAAACCCAACGTCGCAACCCTTCTGTTTTGCAAAATCACTATATATCGATTGTAACAGCTTAACGCAATAAGTGCAAAGTGTTTGTCTTGTTAGATCACCTAAACTTGTTCAGGATGCGCTTTCAGGGTTTTTATCCGACTACTTTTGTTTGTGAACACTCTAGTGGTCATATTTTTGTGACAACTATCATCAAATTGGTTAAGATGCTTGTCTCTGTTTTAAATGCGTTTGAACATAGAAAAATCTAGGTCACATGTGATAAATATTGTTAACACTTTAGTGGCCGTTTGTTTTATCCAAATATCCAAATCGGTCTGAAATGTTTATTTTTCTCTGCTTTATGTATATGTCAGTGGTACTTAAGTGAGCGATAAATGGGCATCACGGCGCTCTTGTTGCTTTTTAAATTGTTATTGTCTTTGTATAAATTTGCATACAACAAGTGGTGAAATATACATACTAGGGAATATTTGCGTGTTAGACGTGTTTAGTAAGATTGAATGTTTCTGAATCTCTGACATAAAGTGTGTTGACTGAGTAACGTTTATTTGTAACACGCGATAACCTCTTTATCTGAACGACATCCAACTAAATACCAATATACAATACCCTTTAAAATTCAGAAGACATTTGTTTCGAAATATATTACGTTAAAACAAACTTATTGTGAAAATAAAAACGTATTTAAAATGTCTAATTAGAAGATCTGTATAAGATTATCACACACTATTAATATAGCAAATATTACGACACACACTTCTGATGATAATCAACTATTTAAGAAGACAATGATTGTTAATTACTGAAAGGTCAAAGGTTAAAAATTGATATATTTTTCTTTAGATTTTGGTTTCAAGATATGTATTATTTTTCGATCTTATGTGTCTCATTTGTTTGACTTTAAAGATGAATCTAAGTATCCAACTATAGGAATTTGAACAATCACATTTTGATAGACATGTAATTATGAATATATCCTCGAAGATCCAAACTTTTGTGAGACCTGCTGCAAACAGAAGATGAAACCTGATATAGAATATCGAAAATACTAATACATATTTGTTATCCGTAAATTGGCACTGTCATAATTTGAGGATTAACAAAGGTACTTATAAAACTACAACAAAATAACATGTTTATATCAGATATCAATTCAAGCCTAACTTTGATGTCTGTGTTCTAGAATAGACGGAGAACAGAACAAAAGACCTCATCAAATACATCTGAAATAGATATGCCGTAATTACAACGTGGATGTACTATCAATCTGGTTGCCCTTTTTTGTTTGCATTGTAAAGGATGGCACTTGCTTTTTGTATGTCAATAATTGTCACTACACACAAAAACAGATATTTTTACAATATTGACATTGCTGACTACAAGCGTTTAAACCTGCAATCTGATATTCTGGCAATAGTGATGATCAAATATTTGATGGCTATCTATTTACATAATGCATTAATGATCAGAAATGGATCACAAAGCTAATAGAACCTCTTAGTGAAATATTATACAGAATCATTTTGTGTTTCCTATCTTAACAGTTGAAGTCGCGGCCGTGGCGTAGTGGTTAGCATGTCTGACTTAGAATCCGGAGATCGCGGGTTCGAATTCCGGTCGCGGCAGGTCATACCCTATACATGAGTTGTCGGCCTCGTAGTAGGGTAAGTTAGTACTGGTGATAGAAAAATTGTCCAGGACACCTATAGTAGGAAGAGCTGGCCGTCGTGTATATGACCTATATATGTGTTGAATGCGACGTTAAAAAAACATCTTAACAGTTGCTGTAATAGAATTCATACATTTGCCAGTTTTAAAGGTCATTTGACCAATGAGGATAATCTAAGTCTACCAAAACAAAAAAAATAATAAGTAATCTGAATTAAAAAAAAAATCGGAATTATTAAACAAAGTTTGCAAATACATTAATGAAAATATAGTAAACATGTACATGAATGATCTTTTATTAATAAAGTAAAATTATTTGCGCTATAAATGATGTTCTACTAATGCAGTATTATTCTAATAAACGTTGGTGTGCACTGAGAATCATTCTCAAGACAACCAATGTTACATTGAAATACGAACTTTTAACCCCTGCCGTTTATCAATAACTGAGTTTGGAAATTTGTAATAGAACATATTCAATAAATTTCAGACAACGTCTAAACAATGTTTTATTGAATTGTAAATAAAATGCATCATTTGTTACTATATTATCAATTGGTTCAATATTTGTTTTGTTATTTTGCGTTGTGAGTTCCGGACACAGCCCGGTAGGCCAGCACGGAAATATAAACTCTAGTTACAATACATCAAAACTAAAAGAAGAGACACGTTGTCTGATAAACGCTAGCTACCACAGTGGGTTTGACACTATATTTTATTGGACCGACTATTATTAAGGTACAAATCGATAAAATTGAATCCAAATTATGTGATGCTGACAATACTTGATTAACTAAACAGGTGATCATCAAACCTTCCAAGTTTGATAGCTGTGTGTTATCGCAAGGTACATTAGTATTGAATACTTTAATAATTGGAAACTTTAGCTTGACAAATTGAACACAATGTTTGAACCTCATAACAGAAATAACGTGTCATTACAGCCTGTTCATGTTACACTTTTGTGAACGCGTTAAGCCTTCTAATACTTTATTATCGTTTTATTTTGTCTCTCATATTGAGTACATATTAGTTTAATAATATCCCATGACTTGTTGATACAACATTATTGAAGTGTAGATTCAGTAGGTTGATATCACTGCCCAACATTTAAATTACATGTTTTATTGAATAAAGTAATACATTTCAATGATAAAAGTAACGTACTGTTGCAATGTAACGTCTGTTGTAGTTAGAAGACCAACTCTAGCATTAACGCATCCATTTTAATTGACAGACGGATTGGCATACTCGTAGATAATAGACTATAACCGGATTTCAAATATTTGGGTTTTCACCAGAAACACTAACATCCTTTAACTGTCACAATGACAATATGTGTTCAAAGAATAATAGGATTTTGCCCTTATTTCATGTTTTTCGGCAATAACGTGTAACACACTTTGTTTGAACCGCCTGAGCACAGAGGCAAAAATCCATAAACCCTCTAATTGGGTCTGTTATAGAAATACTGCAAGTTTATAAGAAAGAAGTATAACATTTAAGCGTTTATGTAACAATCCGTGATACTACAGTCATCTGTCAATGCAAGACATATGTCACTGATTAACATGTTACAAGTTGTAGAGATGTTTTATGACCAAAGATAAATACCAACATTTGCAGCCTTCAGCTTTTATGTTTTTGCAACTTGCACATACACCGAGACTATTAAGTATGTATGCACTATGTTACATGTTACCATGTTGATACATTTAGTCTTCTGTTGTATCGTTTATTGTGGCTTACATTTTGTATCGTATTTAAGAGTTCAGAAAGATCAAATACAAGATTTTATAATAATTGATAAACAATTGCAATAATTGATATCCAATCATTAGTGTTTTATGGAGTTTATAGTTTGATTATTAAATTTTGCCGCGTTGAATATATCTAGAAAACGGATATACGATTATGGCTAAGTGGATATTGTATATAATTGTCAATAGCGCATAAGTCTAATGATCGAGGGGTCATAGGTTCGATTCCCGAGCGGGGCATACTTTCGTGGAGCTTAGTCATGAAAATATTTCTACGGCCATTCTCCCTCTTACCACTGATTCTGAATCATTTAGGGCAGTAGTCAGTCACTGAAGGAAGTATGCGCATAGAAGTTGGATAACAGCTGAATCAAGAGATTTAGCCTTTCAGGAACAGTGAGTAGGTGGACTGACCGCCGTGATATAACCTATACAATGTGTTGCTACGGCGTCAAACCCAACAAAAAGATAATGTTGCTGTTCTTCTGTTACTGTTATGTTTCAAATTACTTTCATTAAAAATAGATAAAAAGGACTACCCAGATGTACGGAGCCCCTAAAAGGACATTTTGAAATACTTTTTTTATTTTCACAACTATTTCATTTCGTTTTTTTTGAAATAATATTATTTCGTTTTTTCGAAATAATTATTTCGTTTTTTCGAAATAATTATTTCGTTTTTTCGAAATATTATTTCGTTTAAACGTAATATTATTTCGTTTTAACGAAATATTATTTCGTTTAATCAAAATAAATATTTCGAAAAAACGAAATAATTATTTCGTTTTTTCGAAATAATATTACTACGTTTTTTCGAAATAAGTATTTCGTTTTTTCGAAATATTATTTCGATTTAACGAAATAATTATTTCGATTTAACGAAATAATATTACGTTTAAACGAAATAATTTTTCGTATAAACGAAATAATATTTCGTATAAACGAAATAATATTTCGAAAAAACGAAATAATAATTTCGAAAAAACGAAATAATTATTTCGAAAAAACGAAATAATATTATTTCGAAAAAACGAAATATTATTTCGAAGAAACGAAATAACTATTTCGATTAAACGAAATAATATTTCGTTAAAACGAAATAATATTACGTTTAAACGAAATAATATTTCGAAAAAACGAAATAATTATTTCGAAAAAACGAAATAATTATTTCGAAAAAACGAAATATTTTTTCGAAAAAACGAAATAATTTTTTCGATTAAACGAAATAATATTTCGTTAAAACGAAATAATATTACGTTTAAACGAAATAATATTTCGAAAAAACGAAATAATATTTCGTTAAAACGAAATAATATTACGTTTAATCGAAATAGTTGTGAAAATAAAAAAAGTATTTCAAAATGTCCTTTTAGGGGCTCCGTACAGATGTGAATTCAAATCTGCATCAATTGAAAAATGGAGACTTTTTATTTCTTTTAAAATATATTGAAGTATACTCTTACTGAAAAAAATAGTCTTATTACATTTCATCCAAAACTTGCTCTTTTAAATGCGATTTTATAAATTTAATTTATTTTCAAAACGACAACAGTCGTGATTGGAAATGACTGCAATAAAAAATCTTCGCCGAGTTGGAAAACAAACTTGCGAAACAGCAATTGTCCAAAGGGGGATTAGGAAATTTTATCAATCGATGTTGAAATGCATGTGTTTGATGTATGTTTGCTTCAATCTGTTCACGTCGTATTTTCATAAATTATAAAATTGTAGAAAACTGGATTTGTAGAATTCTTTTACTGTATGTGTTTTGTGTATAAAACACATTATCAGACGTGCAAACTATTTGCATATAATGACAGTATACATTTAAATTGATCAAATATCCTATGTTTTATAATATTTTTTTATTATTTTTACCCATGAAAAGAAGAAATTCAGAATCATCTGAGCAAACTCCAAAATATAAACAATTAACATTCAATTATTTAGTATAACTCAAACCGTGCTTATGAATGAGCTTCAAAATCAATAACATTTCTTGTGGTATGCATGATTAAACTGCCCGTAGTATGTTTTTTCAAGATCTTAATTGTAGCATTGTTTACATAAACAACCATATGCAATATTTTTTTTTTTGAAGGAAATAAATATATATAATAAAATATAGGACTTCAAATCATTAATATCGATTGAAATAATAGAATCATTAATTGCTTTCGGCGCGATATGACCTTTCTGTGATGGTGCGCCGTAAAACCAAAACAAACAAAACAAACAAACAAACATAAACAACAAAAACAAGTAAATGTTAGTTGTTTTATTCATTTATGCAATTATGCACATGTTGTACTTGCAGTAAGTTTCACTATCAAAGTCTAAAATAGTATTCATGGTGATATTAGCAGCGTCCAATTACATTGTGTTACCACTATTGTCAATGCAAAATATGCATGTAAAACACTTGCTGAACAACAACAATATATGTGTCATATGTAATAGTTTTATCATATGTTGTCTATACTACGAGGTATTCTCATCCAGTACGTGAGAAAATAAAATCTTATTTGTTAAAAGCATGAAATTAATTAATTAAACACATTCATTATTAATTGGAAGGAAACCATTTGCAATTTCCTTCCAAAATTATTATATAATAGTCAATTATCAACGTTAACGTGTTTATTTTATTTTGATTAAACCTGAATATCATTACTGAAATCACGAAGTACTGATTATCTATTAAAATAACGTGTGTCGGTGTAATCAAAATTATTTCAAGTGAAGCTATGCTGTCTGTTGCAATTTGAAAATATTAGGCGCATACATTTCCTGGTGGGTTATCACCTATTGAAGTTCACTTGAAATTGTAAGCAATGCCAAGCTAAACCATTTTGTCATTAAACGCGTACACGCAAATTAAGTTATAGTAATGTTTTCATCATTATGTTTTCTTCAGTCAACGTAGTCGTCCCTTCAAGTTATACAATGTCACTTTTCTTATTATTTGATTGCAAAGAACCATATTATAAGTAATCGAACAACTCATTTAAAAAAAGACGTATTGCTATCAAATAGAAAGGTCAATAGTTTAATAATTAAATCAGTTATTATGAGGAATTCGTGTAAGATATATATCTTTTAATGCCCTACAGCTATCATGAAGATAATATCAAGACATTTAAATATCAGGAAAATTAACATTGGGATAATATCTTTACCGCCCTTCAAGAGCTACATAATGTTAAAACATCGCTTGGTAGTCCCGTTACGGTTGTAAAAATATCGTGCAGTAATATAAAGGGTTAATTACCTAAACTACTTAATTTTAATGATAAACAAAGTAATGTTAACTTCCCATGGAGATTACTTTCCATGTTTTCCACTGATGAATCTACTCAAATATTTACACAGTAATGATTTGTATCAGTCTCTATCATTATAAGATGTACTTAATCTAGATAATGTTTACTAAAACGAAATATAATACTTTGTAATCAATACCAATGTAATGATACTCTCTTTCTGCTCTATCACTTTCTCTTGCCCCCTTCCCTTCTCTCTCTCTCTCTTTCTCTCTTTCTCTCTTTCTCTCTTTCTCTCTCTCTCTCTCTTTCTCTCTTTCTCTCTCTCTCTCTCTCTCTCTCTCTCTCTCTCTCTCCCACTCTCTCTCTCTCTCTTTCGTTCTCTATTAAACAACATTAACAGTTACTGTAATAAAAAAACATGCTATAAAGAGTATAACAGTTAATACTGGTCGTATGTGGCATAACAATTACATTACACATATCAAGTCGGTTGATAAAAACCTGCTAATAGAGGTTATAAGTGACAATACAGAACAGCATTAGATGTTAGATATGATTGACAATACAATATGTTATGCCTTTAATGTGAGTGGAAATTGAATCATAGTTCGATCAATTGTGTTCGCAGTTTCATCTTTATTTAAACCTATCCGTCCTTCCATAAAATGTATTTCCTTGTATGTAGGTTCTGCGACAGACAATTGTAGACATAGAAATAAAGTTTCTGTTGAAATTGCCCCTTTTATGAAAACACTAAAAACGGTTCGAAACAAACCTATTTATTTTTATCGTTTTACCATGTAAGAAATAAATGAAAGTCTGTCTCCTATAATAAAACATTGTAAAATTATTCCAGAAAAAAAAATATGTTATAGACATTACATTAAACACGTAGGGCTAACTTTACGACTGATTCAAGAATCTTGTATCCAATCTTAATTGCGCCAATATAAATTGAAGAATTTCTTTGATATTGATGCTTGCTTTTATAACGTTTCATTTGATAAAACTAATATGAAAAAGTTCTCTAAGAAAAGGTTAAGAACCGCTTACATGACCTCCCTACTTAATGATCTTGACGTCAATAATTACAAACAATAAAATTATACGATATTTGTGCAGATGCATAGAATCACAGTATTTGTATAGATATAGAGAGTGGGCAGACGTTTTGTTTAAATGAATGTGATGCAATGTTCCTTAAACGCCAATAAATGGCGTGCTATTTAATAGAACACCGAAGTTTAAAACAAATGTACACTGCAACCATGATTAAAATCAAGGTACAAACTTGACAAGTAATATTAACGTATCGCTGCTGCTACCATGGGTACACTCTAAAATTAAGGACCCAGACTCCGGGCTGCGCTCAAAACTGAACTAAGTCAATGTCTTTGAACAATTTGCTGTTTTCAGTGTAACATTATACGTAAAGTTAAATACAATATCAAAACATGATACCAAACTAATATTTTTATAACATTGTATGACATGTGTTAACAAGTTCGTCTCAGTTTCAACGTACCGAGTCAACAGAAGAGTTTTAAAATACTATTGTCTAATGCCAATGTCATCATCAATCATAAAGTTTGATTAATTTGTAATTGGTCCCCAGACTATACTGTAAAACAATTAAAATCCGTTTTATCAATTACCAGTCTACATTATTATGGACATATTAAGTTCAATATTTACAAAACTAAAATACCTTTGACTGTTTCAATATTTACGTTCGTTTGTTTTGCGTTATAAATTCCGGTAAAAGTTTAGAACGGAAGTTTCCAATTTTAAATGACGGTGTATTTATCACGGAATGTTATTTTATGTTATCAAAGAGTTTGTGATCACAAAGTTTATATCAATGTTTTGTTCATAGAGGACAAAAGAAACATATGGGTTGATTGTGAAAATATCTGATATATGAAAGTAAGTCCCACATGTTTGAAATGGTTAAAATATTTGTTATATATAATATAGGACCCTATATGACGAACGTTCTGGTGTTAAGGCCATCAAATTGTATTTCATTTTTAATGAACTGTACTGTATCACAATGCAATACAGTAACATGATTATTGATAAGAAGCAAGTATTATTAGTAATTGCGTATAGCAGAAAAAATAATTTTATCATTAAAAGCTAATTTGGTTCTCAGAAGTTAATTGTTTATACTTAGTTGTACTTAAAAGTCTATGCTTACATACTTCAAGTAATTTAATTTTAGTTCCATTTGATAGTATGTTCAAACAGTAAAAATGTTATAATGGTATTTAAATCTAAACGATATTCAACACAGCCAAGGAATTTGTTTTCTTTTCTGGTATTAAACTTGTCTGTAGAGTTGTTTTCAATCTTCAAATTTCTTTTATTTCTCCACTGTGTTGCGCTTATTAAATGTTATAAAATAAATTAAATTTATTTCAAATAGGACAATAACTATACATAATTGGAACTGACTGCAACAAAAAATACTTGAATATTCAGAAAGTAACTTTGTGAACAAGCAATCACCCACAAGGGTAATCACCACATTTATTTGTCTCTGCTAAAATTGATGTTTCATCTGTTGAATAGTTGTTTTTTTATTTTTCAAGTGCATTCGTCAAAGATAATGAAGTTTTGTAGTTTTAGTATTAAATTCTTTTAAACTGTTAGGTAATTATGAACTTAATAAAAACTCACCGCGTATGTCACTTTAAACGCTTTAAAAACTTGTCTAACCTGTATTAGGAACTTTATTCAGATACAAGATATGTTTTACCAAACCATTGTTCACTTTTGTTTTTGTTTTCAAAAAGAATACTCCTAAAGTGATTAAATTTATACAATTGTTTAAATCTGAAGTTAAAAATGACCCGATCAATTTAAGTTTATACATGAAGAATGCTCTAAACTACAAAAATACTTTGAATATGAATGTTGATGATCTACATGTATTGTTTAACTAGTAGAACAAATTATATGCACGCATTATAACCCTACTATATTTATATTTACATACACAGAATTGGATTTAATCATTTTTTTTCTTGTTTCTTTATTTTCCTCCGATCTTATCCATGATAAAATTTTGATTTTTTAACAAATGTTAAGTATATTGTTTAAACTGTATATTGATGATTTACTATGTACAAATCGTAAATGAAATAAATGTTATGTTATGTTGTGTTATTTTATGTACCAAATCCAACAGCATCTTTTTAATATGAAAAATTGATTTAGTATGATTTAAATGCATCTATCAAAATGTTACTGTTAATTGAAAGCAATAAAATTCTTATTTAATTTGTAAACTAATTAACGGTTAATTAGCGTTGATTTATTCACGATGGTATAAAATAACTTGTTTGTCTAATAACATTCTTTGTGCAGACTGCTTTAGAACTAACGTCTTTTGATTAATTTTGACAATATTACTTACATTAAAGAATGATAACTTTCTTAATAATGTAGGTTTTGCAATAAATACAGAAAACGGCATTATAGACAGTTGCATTATTCTCATGGGCATTTTCGCAGAAAATTATAATTATATATACGTGGTTTTCTATAAGAAATGTTCAGTAATGCCTGAAGTAAACTGTGATAAATAAGGCAAGCACGTTAATTAAATATTTTCTTTTTGTTAGAAAGTTTGATAAGTCGTGGAGAATGATATGAGACCAATAGAAACGTTAGAGGCTATGTCTGGTTAGGGTAAAGTTAGGGTAAAGAAGTGAATAAAATCATATGTACGTTGTTTAGATAAAAGACAATGAAAGAAATTCTGTCTGTTTGCATGCATCACGTTCAACTTTTATTTTTCATTTTTGCAGATTTTTTGGCTCTACATATAAAATGACCAATTGAAATGAAACCGGGTTTCCTATAGATGACGGTAGTCCAACTTGAATCTGTTTTTACTCGGATATCATTTTTTAGAGACATGAACATCAAATGTTTTGATGTAAGTATGTCTTTTACAATTGTTTTTTGCTTCCTGTTTGTGAAACTTAAAAACTTGTGTTAATACATAAACGTCAAATCTATATGAAGATGACTATTAGTCAAAGTTAACTAAGAAATAGTAACTATTGATATTATTTGTTATATATATTAAAACAAATATCATAATTTAGGAAGACACGTGTTTATGATACTTAAAGAATAAATTTGTTTTAATTTGACACAAACATGATGAGATGGTGATAGTCAAAGGGAATAAAGGACATTGTTGTATTAACCAGGTATTTTGTTTTCAAAATGAAAATTTCGTTTAATCTATTTTGCACCACGTTCATTGAATTCATTGAACTATCTTGAATAAAAAAATGATGTTTTTAGCATACATGTCTTATTAGACAGAAATTTGCACTATTGAATTGAATTTTACGTGATTAAAAGTTGGTCGAATGTTAATATAATATATAGTATATTGTATCATCAAAAGTTTATAGTTATAAGAAATAAGCTGCATATAAAGTTACTTAAAACATGGACGACATAGTTAAACATAACATTCATACATAGATTTCTTACAAAAATTGCATAAAAACAAAGTTTTAGCCTGTAGCAATTTTATATCGAGAGATTATTGCCGCAAAAAATAAATGATAACAAGACAAATAAAACATCATTTCATTACCGCTCTTGTGTTTTTAATGTAGCCAGATCATAAGGCATACGTCATGTTAAACACATAGTTTTGTCTATTGGAAATATGTTAAAAACTTCTTATTTACATAATCATAATATCATCTCAATTTACAGATTTAAAACGATGATATAAATGCAAAAACCTGATTTTGTTTGTATCCGCAATATAAAATATCAATATTCAGTCACTTTCATTAAAATTCGATTTAAGTCATATTGATCGTATGTCAATAATATCAACTTTATAAAGATGTTTTAGGATGTAGCGATTTTATATCAAGAGATTATTGCCGCAAAAAATAAATGATAACAAGACGAATAAAACATCATTTCCTTGCCGCTCTTGTGTCTTTTATTGTAGCCAGATCATAAGGCATTCAGTCACTAACATTACAATTCTATCAAAACCATATTGATCATATGTTAATAATATTAAAATGTATTTGTTTTTTTCACTTTAAATTATTGATATTATTGTATGAATGATGTTGTTAACAACATATATGGTTTACTTACCTTTCTTATGTAGTTCTGTTGTATTTTCTACATCCATATACCCCACAGAGGACACTACAGTAAATATAGTAAAAAAAGATAAACAATATAGTATATCTTTCACACCTTCCATATTCATCTTCTGATTAAAATCCAATTATAAATTTAAAATCTTAGAAAATAAATACACTTTAAGTCTTAAAACAATCGTTACTTATTTACTTTTGTTGACAAATTACTCCAATTTTAAATGAACAAAATACAGTTATTGATTTCACAAATGTAAATTTATTAGGCACGAAACCTTTTAAATAATAGTAATTTTTATTGCAAATTCATAAGTCTATAATTTATTGTATATACAGTCTTATTCCTAATTTTCATAGAAAAAAACAATCATTTATTAAACATTTTCAAGGACTATAAAATCCGTTCAATATAAAGTTTTGATATATTATAAGTTAGAACGCCGACAGTACAAGAATCATAATCCCAGATCTCTCTCTATCTCTCTAACGTTCAGTCTCTCTCTCTCACATGACGTCGTCACTGCTGAAATTGTTTGAACATTTAACAGTTCTCCGATAGAGGATGTTATGCTTATCGTAGAGAGTAACGAAAGGTGGAATGGTAATATTATCTAAATTAAAACGGCTGATTATTAAATTTTGATTTTTGATGAGCTCTTTAGTATGACTCTTAATGTCTGTAAGCGATGATGTAATTTCTTTGATGTTTGAGTATCACTCAAAATATTGTTTATCGAGGATAGTCGGAATAATTACATTTCATCGCTAGTTGTAATTGTATAGAGATTATATAGTGCCCACTTAAAGTCCTTAGATAACTTACTGTTTGCGATAGACAAATCGGTTTACATTTACACATAAAAACAAACACACAATTAGTATTACTTAGTTCATCAACTTATGATCTTATGATTCAAACGATGTTTCACTAAAGCTACAGTCCCATAAACATAAAAATAGCCGTGAGGGCATCGTACGGGCGCCGTGCGATCAAGCTCTGCAAGAACCCGTACGAACTCTAGCGTACCCGTACGGACTGTTACTTTTAACCAGGGTCCGTGATATGAGTCCTAGATACACCTATCAGTTTCAGAGTCAAATCATGAACAAATTCATGGCCGAGTATAGATTAAACATACATATCTTCCAGCTACGGCTCCGTACGGGTGTGTTGTTTTGTACCATGTGCGTACCGTCACCTTGATACGCAAGGCTTCTCACGGCATACGACTGTCTGCACGTACGGGTCCGTAACAAGCCACAATTTTATGGGACTGAGGCATAACAAGCTTTAGCTATAAAAAAATACTTGCAGTATGCATGATCAGTTTTTCTCAAAGTTTCATTTTTTTCCAGAAACTTTTAGCCGCCCGGCTAACTCAGTTGGCAGCACGCAAGTCTACTGGCCGAGGGGTCGTGGGTTCGATTCCTGGGCGGGGCATACTTTCGCAGAGCTTGGTCATGAAATTATTTCTACGGCCATTCTCCCTCCTACCAATGATTTTTAATTATGTATGACAGTTGTCAGTCACTACCGAAAGTATGCGCTTAGTTGGTTACCATTTAAATCCAGAGATTTAGCCTTTCCAGGAGGAGTGAGTAGAGTGACTGACCGCCGTTTTATGACCTATACAATGTGTTGCTACGGCGTAAAACCCAGCAAAAACAAACAAAAAACTAGAAACTTTTGTACAGCACTGTAAATGTAGGTTTAATGCAAGGGAGAATAATATTACGAAACATTTAGTTTCTTGGAATACATTTTATAGACGCGTCATCGTTAAAGAAGATTTTTGTAACAACATCCTGCCTGCAAGCAATCTCCGTAAACAGAGATCCTGTTCTACTTAGTCAATGCAAGGTCACGTCTAGATGAACTTTGTGTCGACCAATCAATGCGTAGCTTTCATCTTGCCGAAAACACTATTATTCACATTTTGATTTCGTAATTTCTATTTTTAGACCAAGGTTTGCATGCAAATTTAACAACGGTATTATTCACAGTCTGCGATTGGGTGGCTCATTTCAAATTGCGTGACGTAGACGATGTAAACAAGTTACGTATCATAACAATTTCATCATGAATATTATGATGAGAAAAGGTCACCTGAACGTGACCTTCGTTTGGAAAAGGCCAGATCTAAATTAACGAGTATGCGAGCGGTAAAATTTTAGTTTGGGTTTTTTAATCAGATTGGTCTGCAAGTTAAACACTTCTTGTTATGAAACACGCGTCTCGTGGATGAAATAGCACTATAAGAAAAGTAGTTTTTAGTAGACAAAACATTACCCAATAACTTATATTTATCATTCCTCGTGTTCAAAACATTATTAAAACTATTATTTTAGTAGTTGGACATTCAATATCATTTATAACTATGTAAGATAAAGTCAGTATTGTCGCTGTTTCCTGCGTATCTCTTTGACACCACAATGAACATCTGCAGCTGTTGTGATTGGGTGTAACGCCGCATCAACACATTGTAAATATCACGGCTGTCAGTCAACTATCTCATCCTTCCTGGAAAGGCTAAATCTCTGGATTTAGCTGTTTACCTGTTACTAGGCACATACTTCCGTCAGCGACAGACAACTGTCTGTCCAACATATATATTATTAAGTTGTAAGAGGGAGAAAGCCGTAGAAATTATTTCATGACCGAGCTCAACGAAAGAATGCCCCGCCCGGAAATACAACCTACAGCCCTTCGATCGGTAGACTTGTGCTCTACCGACTGAGTGAGCCATGCGACTGCAATTAGTGGAAAAAAAACACTCAAACGCATATACCGACTCTGAAATGTGATTGTTTAGCAAACTAAAAATTGCATATTTATGAAATGAGAATCTTGATAAGAAATTATTGATAAAACAATCAGGTACCCTGGGATAGGAAGTCTGATAGAACTGTTTAAATAAATAATAAGTTAAAATACAACCTGTCTCTCACATCACAGAGCATCCATAACATGGATCGTGTGTTTTCTATAAGCATCATGTATTTTCTACGCAGTAATATGAAATGCGGTTGCCTCCAAAAGGCCTTAAACAAGAATAATATTGATGATGAATTCTGCAAGTTTGCTGTACTAGTAATTTAAAATCATTTATGTAACAAACATTGAATCCTATATGCATCACATTATGTTAATAAACTTCACTTAATATTATAAATGTTTTTATTTTACTCTCAGATGACTCTTTGATTCCTTGCTTGCAAATGAAAATGGCATACTATAACCTTAGTTTCATGCTTATGCACGTTCACCATCTTTACAACTATTACCCCTGGTCATTGGGCTACTGGTATCTATCAATCAATCTCCTTGGGGAATCTTTTACTCTGCTTAGAGCAGCCGACAAATTAGCGCAATGTAATTACACCACCCTAGCAGGCACCCATTTGCACATTGCTTCTTGCTTAAAAAAAGACAATGACACTGGAATAAAATTTAACCATAATACTTGTTGTAAAAAAAAAACCAAGTTCTTTTTCTCAAAATAAAATTGCCTTAGAAGACCATTGTAACACACGTTTGTTGTAAAACACGAGACTACATTGTTACACAATATTATAACAACTATCTACATTTTTTAATTAATTTGTCAATGTTTAGGCTATCTTAAGTAATTAAAAACAAACAAACAAAAACAAAATATTCAATTACCAGGACGCGTTACCTCTCTCTCAGAAGTGGACGTTATCTTCTTCTTCTTCTTCATTATAAAGTGAAATTCTCTTTGTTTAGGGATTTTCATGAGATGGAGAAACGCTTTCGCTGTCGTTAATGGACAGAAACAAGGAATTGAAAGCTTTAACTACAACGCTATGGCCACTAAAAGGAACTGCCATGAAGAATTGAATTTCGATACATTTACATCAATGAGAATCTTATAAACATGAAACTTTATGCCTTAACATGTTCTCTTTAATAGAAGAATATCTCTTACCGAAATTCAATCATTTAAAAGATGTCTCTTCATCCTTTCTTGACAAAAACTTGTTTCCAAATTCACTATGACTAGCATTCTTGCAATTTGACTAAACGAATAATTGAAACATTACATGGAAATGTTTTGCTTGAAATAGAATTTACTGGTAATCATCCACTTTGTGTTTTGTAAGTCAAAGTTAATTTAACAATTGTATACGGGAGTGTATTAAATTATAACCTTCATGTTCTAGACACCACTGACAGAAATTCAATTTACATCGGAGAACTAAATCTTATGTTTGACGAATTCCAGACGTCTGCTGTAAATGATTGCTGCACGGAGATTTCAGAAATAAAATTTATGTTTAAACACGTTGAGGATATGGGTAGTATTATAGACAATTTCCAGTCGCAGACATGTTGACATTTTATGTACTATTGGAAACAGAATAAAAAATGGACAGCGGTGCATTTGGCATTTCACAAATAAGACTTCTGAATAGAGTACCGAATAGACAGCTGTCTATTTGTCATTTTAAGAATATACTTCTAAGCATACTTTTAAATGGACAATGGTAGACTTTGCATTTCTCTGAATGTTTTCGCAACTAATATTTCGCGAATGACGATCTGAATAGCTAGTTTGCATATTGGAAAAGACGACTTCACGGACCTAAACCTAATGTAGTTCAACTGGACTAACTATAGCCCATATCGTTGTCGTCTAGTCAAAACCTCGTAACTTCACCCTTTTTGAATAGAAGTTACGAGGTTTTGACAAGACAACAACGATATAATTTTACAGGTGTCAAAAAGCTGTTTTCTAAATATCGACTTTTATTTTTATAGTCCGACTTTATTAAAAAAAACCTATATTTGATGACATATAATCATCGTTTATGACAACATTGTTTCGTTATCAATTACAAAAAAGTCTGAAAACATATATCAGAAACAGCTACATTTAAAACTCAGACCTTTCACAAAGCTGAAGAGCAGAGAAAGAGGTGTTATGATTTAATTTTTTGTTATAAAAAGGACACGACAAAGAAATAAGTGATTTTAAGGCAACGTTAAGATAATTAAAGGACCATGGACTTCAGTTTAAAGGAACCCTTGTATGCACAGTAAATTGACACATTGGTATTCTTAACAAGATATGATAGGATCATTCAGTACAAAAAATGCAATGTATTTGATAACATAACAATATATGAGATACAGAAAAGTCAGATTATGTTTATATCTGATCGGCGACCATCAGAAATGACCATCACAGAATCATTCCCAAAAAGTTTCATAAACTTTCCCAGCGACAAGGTCCCTATTGAATTAAATCTGTAATTGGTTTATTCATTCAAAGGGTCCCAATAGACGAAACTATAATTGGATAAGCAAATGATTTCATGGAATGAACTACAGTGATACAATCATTCTATTAGAGAGCATTAAACATGATATCTGAGATATAATACATCTAACTTGTATCAGGTGATAGAGCATAGATTACGGGATTCCCCGAGGTTTCCAGATTACCAGCATATAAATGAACATTTTCATGAAAATACAAAGTTAAAGTATAAATTATTGTGACGATTTACCTGTTTTTGTATAACCGCTATGTAGCAACTGGTACTTGACCACATTAAAATGTTAAGTAAATCTCTAGAGGACAAAGTCACCTTGGACATTATTTACTACAGCAAGTAGTTAAACTAAAGTAATTGCATTTTATAGTCTAAGTTTTATGCTCACGCACGATCACCGACTTTACAGCAATTAGCCCTGGGCTGCTGGTATCTATCTATCAATCTCCCTGGGGAGTCATTTTACTCCGCTTATTAGTGCAGCCGAAAAAAAATTGCGCAACGGAATTATACCACCCCTGCAGGTACCCATTTACACCTGGGTGGAGTGAAGCAATCGCAGGTAAATTTCTTGCTCAAGGAAATTAGCAGTGCCTCTAGTAGGATTCGAATCCAGGACCTCTCGATTCCTAAGCGCGTGTCTTACCACTGGACTACTGCTCCTAGCACTTAGTCTGTATTACAATATTTTAAAATGGTTTTCGTTATCAGTGTAGCTCTAGTTCAACAAGTGTTTAAAGCAAGTTTTCAAACTATTTTAGTAATTCATATACATTTAAGTGTCAATGTATCATTCTAGTTTTACAACTCATGTTCAAACCACCAAATGGCTCTTAAACAAACATAAATATATCATAATGCTTAAATATTTATTAATTGACTCTAGAAATAAACTTTCTATTTTCATATTCTAAATTGATCATTTGTCAAAAAGAAAAAGATCTGAACATTTTAATTCGTCAACCCATCATTTATAATGACGATCTTTTATAAACACTGATTATAATAATAAATCTTAAGTCAGCCTTCATTACAAGGCAAAACAAACGTTTGTTAAAGAACATAGTACGGTTTTTTGGGTGAATGGGACAATTTTGTTCAATGAACAAGTTACACACACTAAACAATGAACACATTGGTTTTTCCCTTACTTCAATAAATGTGTGTAAAAATAAGAAAAGCAACAGCAAACCCACTCCTTCCACACAGATACACACAAAGAGGAAGATGTTGTTTTTTATGTTTGTTACAAAAATAACACCACACACAAATAAAGAAATCAAGAACTAAAGACGTATATGTCTTGAAACATTCGGTGGCAAAGTTATTGAGGAATTTATTTATATGTATTTATAAATAGTATATGTATCAAAGTCCATAAAACCCTAATATCCTCCATCAGAATTTAAGAATGCAAAAGACAATGGCTCAATGTTCAACTTCACGGATTCCACGAGCCTATGTGTAGAATTACTGCATGAGCTTTATACCGACAAATTCTGCTACGGAAAACTGAAAGAATTATGTATGCCAACCATTAATAAGAATATGATTTTTAACTGTTTGTTTTAAATCTCGAGTATGTATGTTAACAAGTTTACATTGTGATGTGGTCATTTGAATGTCTTACTATAAATAATTGTACTTTGTGAAAACTTATTCTTTAGGTATAGACGTGTACCCTTTGAATATACAAGAAAATGGCATACAAAGTGTATTATCGTCTATATTGAAAACTAAATGAACACTTTAGTTCAAGAAGAAGAAAACATTATTCAATTCATCAATATTACCTAAAACGTATGTCAACACCAGACAGTAATGTTGATAGAGTGGCTCCCAGGTCAGACAAGGGAGTATGAGATAGGTGATTAAATAAATACACTCATTTCAGAACACCACGTGAAACAGATAAATTTGGTTTTATAAAAAGTAGTTTGAAAATACGTCAGGACAGAAACAGTAAAAACACTAAAATTTCACTCAATATAAAGACCAAGAGGAAAAAAGTTTTAGATTTTTTAAAAATTGAGTTACAAAAAGACGTCGCAAACAAATAACAAAAGAAAACAAAAACAATTAAGGGGTCTCTGTCTAGAAGCAGACAAAACAGTTGATACTTCGGGTTTCATAAAGTTCTAAGGTGCACCAACTACACACTTACCCAAACTGCTTCAAGAAAGATCAAATAATAGCAACTTGTCTTCGTAAAAGGGTTTGTAGAACAACTTAGTATAGTTTCTATTATTAATTAAATACAGTAATAATCCGCTATTAGACCACTTTGATAAAAACATTCTCATTCGATTTTGATAATATGGAATCCCAAATGCCTCTTAGGAACAAGAAGATGCCTATATTAAGACGATTTCGCTATTAAAATCATCGATATTGATAATCCGATAGTGTAACTTTAATGTATGTAAACATCTGTTTAAAACAATTCTGTTCAGCTGGATATGGAAAAAAATATTTTTTTTATTAATCAGTCATTCTACATTCCGCTTCCTTTTCCCAATGTACTGAGATATTAGGATGAAAGTGACTTGCTCAACCAAAGTCAAATAAAAACTTGTCCACACTACATTATTGAAGTTTTTTCTCAATATTATTACATAGCCTCATACCTTATGTTTTCAGTGATATCTTATAATACTATATCACTAACCAAACAACACGGTCCACCCTTATCAATTATCAGTGGTCAAGTTGAGACGGGCCAAGATTACAACTATCAAGTTGGATAGTTGGGGCAGTGTAAGTTTACCAGCCAGAGAGGAAGGTTGTTCCTAGACACTCAGCTGTGAGTAACACTGAGTGTGAATACCTGGCTGGGTGTTGGGTGCTGTAACATATATGTTTAGTAGAAGATATAAACTTAGTAGAAACTATATGGACTATGTTATATTATGTTACAATTGTACTAAAATAAAGTATCTATTTCTTTGAAATCTCATTGATTCTAAATCAATGCTTCATTGTTTATAATTAGCTAGCTATAAATAAGTAAAATAAATACAGAATTTGATTAACATTCCTGTTTATAATTATGCTGGTCGGTGTCTGGTGGTCATTGCATCTTACAAAAGGTTAACCACCGGACAATTTGTTCTAATCCATTAATATTCAGTCAGTTGACCTCAAGAACTTTATTGCACTATTAGTGGTATATAAGTGACTATTATAATCATCATGAGGGATTGTCACATGTTCACTAACATTGACACTGGGGAGTATTGTGTCATATCATAATGTTGAACAATATGACCAGTACAAAATGTATCATTCATAACAATGTCATCATATATATTAAAATATGTAACCGGTAATGCATGTATTTTGTAATATTTTGCTGTGTTTTTTTTCTAATTATAAACAGTATAAATACTTTGTATAAGATGTTTTACTTTGTACAGATATAGTTTAGTATATAAACTTGTTAAACAATAGATGAACGTTGTCTCATAATTGGTTATAGGCTCGTTGGGCAAATAGGTGAAACAATGACAAGTGCTATTGGTTAACTTGGAATTTTACAAAAATAAGTGTAAGGTTTTCAATCTTATAATGCATGCCAACCATTGATTTACAAATTTAGAGTTCAGGTAAACATGTTAATAGTGAGATAAAAGTGGAGGTCACGTAAGATAACCCATCCATAGTGTTGATAACCTGATCCAATATCCTTACAGGTACCTTACGGGAATTATATATATTCATACATTCTATATGAAAAACACAGTTATCTCATTCCATAAATGTCAAGCATGTGGATAGAATGATGTTTAAACAACATTTCTTCGTTACACCTAGTTTTTTTAAATACTCAACTCTGCTATTTTATCACAGAAGTCTTTAATGGACAAACTTCGACCAGCATTTCAAATGAACGTACTAAATGAAAAGAACATATACTGGTGTCGATTGTGAAATAATTTCTTACACGTTAATCACTCTCCATCATCCGCATCCTAGATCTAACCCAATGTACTGAGATAGTCGTAAACACTCAATGATTATCTCATACTTAACACGTAAAAGAATAACTCCTTTTGAATTTCAAATACCAAATACCTCTCATTTATCAAATATACTAAACGAATTTCTGACGCTTCTAAAGTCAAACTAATCTACAGAAAGATGAATGGGTTTGTCCTAAATGTCACATATATAGAGTACAGTGACTTCAAAAAGGCCTTAGACAAAATCTTGAATCAGGACAAACCGATTTACAGAGCAGGGTCATAAGAGCAGATTCTTATTTCTTTATTATCATATGATACAAACTATGTGATATTCCAAGATTTAAACATGTGTACCGGAAAAATAATTCGTAATCCTAGCAAACTTTTTTAAATTCTTTGTTAATTAGTTTGAATAGTTTTACATTTCTATACAAACTATGTGACATGAATAAGCTTTAAGTAAAATTACACGTGGTGTATATAGTTTAATCTCTCTCCTTTCCCATTATTTTCATTTTCAGTAATCGTCTCACTCTTCATAGAACATAATCGCGATGAAAAACTTCTGTACATGCGTATTCTTTTTTTCTATTTGTTTAAGAACATTTGGAGGACACTGTTTGTGAACCATTATCTTTTTTGGGATACATTACATTGTATATAATACACTCTTTATATCCATTGATAATCTAATAGACTACATGTCGCCTGTAGAGGTTTTATGTTTATGAAATATCTTACTGTATGGTGCAATGATCTATCTATCATCTAAAATAGAGACATGTAAACTAGGACTGTTATTGATGACTGTTTTATTGACTCTCATTTCAGAATTAGTAAGACATGCCTCGTGTATAATGCATATTATGTGACAGTTATGTTTTGTACTAATTATACCCCCGCAAACGAAGTTTTCGGGGGTATACTGGAATCACCCTGGTGGTTGGTTGGTTGGTTGGTTTGTTGGTTGGTTGGTTGGTTGGTTGGTTGGTTGGTTGGTTGGTTGGATATGTGGTCTGTCCCAAAAAACTAATACAACTGTAGTATGTTTATTTCTTAATGTATTTGAATAGATGCTGTTATATACCATGATTTAATGGTGTATACAAAACTCATGTAACTATGGAAACATATCTCACTTGTTTAAAATATTTAATTGCGTTATATATTTTAAATCTAATTTGATAACTGTATAGTATGCTTTTTTCTCAAAAATTTTTTTTTCTTATCTTATTTTATAGAATTTGCACAGGCGTTTACAGTTGATGTTTATATGCATGTTATATCAATTCCAATTCAAAATGGCCGACTTGCGGCCATCTTGATTTTTTAAATTTAATTTAATAACTGCATGCTTATTTCTCAAAAGATTTTTTATTTCTTTATTTTATAGAATTTTGCACAGGCGTTTACAGTTGATGTGTATAAACACTTTATATCAATTCCAAATTCAAAATGGCCGATTTGTGGCCATCTTGAATTCTTTTTGATTAAGTTTAATTACTGTATGCTTATTTCTCAACAGATTTTTTTCTTCACTAATTTAGATAGAATTTTGCACAGGGGTTCACAGTTGATGTGTACATACACTTTAACTCAATTCCAATTCAAAATGGCGAACTGGCTGTCATCCTTTTTTCAAATTTAATACAGTCTTATATTGACTTATTACCATACATATTTTGAAAAGAAATTGCATACAAGGTCTCACTAATACAGTTGATCAGGATGACTATTCTTCATCAATTTATATTCAATATGGCTGACTGGCAGCCATCTTGAATTTTTATTTAAATTACTGTATAGTACATGTATGTGGTTTTTTTACTCAATTTTAGCCAAATTTCGCTTCAAAGTCTTTATTGATGTAGTTGACTTGTACATGGATTTACTCTGGATACAAATTCATTATGGCAGACTGGCAGCCATTTTGACTTTGTTTAAATAACTGTATAGTAAGCTTATTTCATTACCAATTTCTTCTTGCTGAAGTCTGATTGATTTATAGTTTGATTAATTGGATTTTTCGGCTTTTTAATGCAAAAAGGTCATATTACGCCAAAACAATTGATGATACTATTACTGCAATAAATAATGAAGATTTAACGTCCTATATTTTATGATAAACATTTATTTCCTTCAAGTATTGTTTGGTTTTGTTTTGGTTTTACGGCGCACCAACACAAAAAGGTCATATCGCTTCGAAAGCATTCAATGATACTATTTATTAAAACGATATTAATGATGTAAAGCTCTATATCTTATTATATACATTTATTTCCTTCAAAAAGTTAAGTATCGCATATGATGGTACAGACTCAAAAAGTTCTTTAAGTGAGTTAACTTTAAAATGTTTGTCACGGATGTCTTTAAGATCCTGACAGTCAAGGAGAACGTGTTTGACATAGAAATGCTCATCACAGGGTATATATTTAGGTGCTTCCTCTCTTTTGAGAAGGTATGAATGTGTTAAACTGGTATGACCAATTCTACATCGAGAAATCACTATTTGATCTCGGCGATTAGAAAATATGATGGTACTGACTCAAAAAGTTCTGTGAGTTAACTTTAAAATGTTCTTTCTTTCTTTTGAGGAGGTATGAATGTGTTAATATAGTATGACCAATTCTACATCTCGTAGTAACTATTTATTTCATTGATTAGCAAAAATTATTGACGAAGACGAATCAAGGGTTTATGGCTTTATGTCATGTAACTTATTAGATATAGCATTATTCCACATTGTTTGCCATTTTGACTTGCTGAAGTCTATTATGTACTGCTATATTTATCAAATTCTTATTGTTGAACTTTTTTTTGATGTATTGATATTTTATCAAATTCATAATGGCTGATTGGCAGCCATTCTGAGTTTTTCTTTTCAAAAAGCAAATGATTTGATAATTTTTGTACAGACTTTGAGAAAGTTAGCAATTGTTTAAGTTAATGTGCTTGGCATTTTCTTAAGTGGAATTCAAAATGGCTGACTGGCAGCCATGTTGAATTTTCTAATATCTTGTACAGCAAACATCTTTTTTCTCACCTCATTTTGATAAAATTGTGCTGACAAATTCTTGTTGATGAAATTTTTATATGTATTTATTTTTTATGTATTTCAATGGACCAACTAATAGCCACCTTGAACTTTTCTGTAATGTTGTGAAGGAAACATCTTATTTCGTTATAGCGACATGAGATTTTAGATATTATTTTAACTTTACTACTGTGAAAATAATGATCAGTAATTTAAGCTTTCTTATGGGGTATTTGTGAAATTCTTGATACAAGATATTGTTAATACTAATTGTTTGATTTATATTGTGTACATTGCTGACTACTATTTTTACAATTGCCTTATTTTTTACTTATTTATAAAAAAATTACAAACACATTCTACATTTTGGTCTTCTGGTTACAACATACTCATGATGAGTTTAAATGTGATCACTCTTTGTCTGTTGTTCCACTTTACATTCATAATGACCAAATGGTGTTCATTTTCATGTAAAAAATCATTTGACATATGACAACTCTGTTCATTTTGCTTTTTCATAAATCTATAGTGAATTACACTGTAATTTGCTGTTTATTTCCAATTTGATATTTGCATCCTATTCTTTCTATGGTTTTTATGCTTCTTACAACATTTACCCTTTTGGACTTCCACAATGTTGACTGCTTTTATCTTGAAATGTTGCTGTTGCGGGGGTATTTTCGCCACTGGTGGCAGTTCTAGTTTATTGTGTAATGGTAATGAAGAAATTGCCCTTTTTAAATGCTATCCTTATATCGTTTTTACGTCGGTCAAAACTTGGTTCTTAATACAAAGAGCAGACCTAGGAAGGCTGACAGTTTCATACCATCTTAACTTACGTAAGTACTTTCGTTATACAAGTATAATGTTTGATACCCAAGTCTCTATAAAAGAGGTTACATTTATTTAAAGTTGCTTCACAACTTTTTGGGGTTTTATATTAAAATAATAAGTAACTTCATAAAACATTGCATGTCTAGTAAAATTGATAATAATTTAAACTAGACAACAGTGTCATCCATTCATCCATTTTGTATTCATTATTACGATATTTGGAAAAATGTCCAGCTCGTTGGAAGAGTAGGTAAGAACTGGTTATAGAAAAGGGTTCAGGTAAGCCAGTTTAGGTGCGCTTTAGCTCTGGAGCTATAACCTTATATTGTGTTGACACAGATTTAAATCTAGTAAAATATGTACTAGGCAAACACTCTGAATGTAGAACAAATGGATAGTGTTACTTTTATATCTGACAATCTAGAAGAAATAAAGACACGATAATAAGAACAATGATGTCCCCAGACAGCAATGTTGTATCAGTAAACTTGCATAGATTTCTCGTAGAATGCTAGGTACTTGATATTAGAACTGATTTCATTGTATTGAGCTGAAACAATATTATAGCCGGTAGGAAATTCATTTCAGAAAATGGAATAAGTCATTTGCATCTCATTTGCATAATGGATTTCGGACGATGGGTTTAGACAATTTGCTGGAATAAGAAAGCTTTTAATTCTCACTTACTTTAACCGTATGGAAATATCTCTGTAATGACGGTTGTCAATTTATATATATCCAAAATTGCTCAATGTCAGACATTCAAGCGTTAACGTTGACACTTTGTTAGACAGAAGTCACACATGCACGCTGTATTGTTTTTGTTAAAATGTTTGGGAATATGATAACTTACTCAAATGAACACAGCCGTTGTTTGAAAATTTCAAGTGAACATATGTATTTGCTGTTTTAAATATGAGCTGTGGCTTCGAGAGAAAGACTTTATAAAATAGTACATCAATACTGAATCAATTTATCGTTTGTTATGTACTAATAGTCCGACAATATTAACCTGAGCATGAACTGCCTTATTATAATAATTACACGCTTAACTTACATTATATCATGAGTTTCCGTTTGCATGTATACGATTATACACATGTTTATAACCATCTATTTGACAATAAATCAATTTTTTAAACATGGAATATTATTGAACTTTAATTTTTGACTCATTAGTTTTATAGAAATCACACAAGTCCGCAATATCGTGACACAGGTTCAAAGTAATTATTCTTATTAAGCAAAACTAATCGTTTAGTACGTGTATTTTGCCAAAAGCTTCCGATAAAGCGTGATAAACAAACGAAGACAAAAATAGACAGTAAATACTAAGTTTAATATATTCTTGCATAAAGGTCAAGCTAAGGTTAATATTGTCGGACTATACATGTACACAAGTATCTAGTTTTTGTTCTGTGGTAATCGGTATAAGTGCAGAGTTGTGGTCAGGATTTAGTTGCACATATACAAATGGAAACAAATAATACCTTTGAAACAAACAATTAATACGACACTTGTACTCAATTGCTTTCAAAAATACTTTTATCATCTCATCTATGGCGAAGTGGTAGAAAATCCATTACGGCAGACAATATTTTGGGTTTAATGCAATGCACTGGCCATACATTGTTTTTTTTAGATTTTAATTGAATAGCACACTTCTGAATGATGAAGCAATCATATTATGATTAATCACTTTCCTTCATTCGAACTTAGTTTATATTTAACAGTACCATGCATATTTTTATCAATTGATGTAATTTGAAGTGTAATAAAACTGTAATAACATCGCTCCCTGATGTATATTTACTTGGATGCATGTTTAGACGAATTACTTGATTCATATATAAGTCGGTGAACGAATACCATAGAACCAGGAACCAAAGTGGAGCATGCAAACCAACATGTGTATAGGATATGTTACATTCACAGCATTGATTCAATGCATATTTTATAGATTATACATCTAACTGCAAATTTATGCTGTCTCAAAAACGTGATAAAATATTTAAGCTATGCTATAATATGAACATTGATTGATAGCCTATCACTAATGTCTTCAAATCTTCAAATTTATTAGTGTTTAACGCAGCGTTCTTCAGTTAAGTCAATGTGCATGTAGTATTCCGATACATTAAACTATGCTTATATAGGTTAGAGTGTTTTCACTCTTCTTCTATTATCGAACTACAGTACAATTAATTCATTTTATCTTGTAAGAATCGAAATAACATACATTAATTCTAGAACTTGTCGAAGAACAAACAATAAGCACTTATGTTGATATACACAAATTGAATAACAACTGTATGCCATTTAAGAAATATGCATATTCAGCTTTGAATGCATGGGAAATTCGAGAAGATTTATGTTGTGTATTTAAGTTATCAAACATTTGAACAGTCTTCGCATAATTGTTACTTTGAAATTATTCTGACAATGCATTTTTTCAAATGAGTAATTTGAATTGCTTCGAGACTTTTCATTATTCTAAAACAAAAAATAATTTTATTAAATGTTACCTGAAACCATCGCACAAACAAATATTTATGCTAAGGCATGGGCAGAAATGCAACTATGAAAAATAGTTTATATAAAACTATTAGCTTATTATTTATGATAAAAATGCGTTGTTTTGAAAGTAACTCGTTAAATGTGAATAAAAAGTCCATCTTTATCAACGTCAAACGGACAGGTGTATAAACAAACTGAAGTATAGTCGACATATGAATGGGTGGTATTAATCTTATATAATTATATAAATATTTAAATAGCATTTAGAAGAACAACATAAATATACAAAGTTTGTTATCAGGAACCTTAGATATTTTTTGAACGTTAATTGAGTAATTTCAAAGTAATAACTAAAGGTTAGTTTATCATTAAATGGAATAACTAACATGGTTATAGAGTACATTATAGATAATGTTTAACAGGTTTGAATGCTTTCACTTGATTTTTTCATTAACATCGGTGTATTTACATTGGAAACAAATAAGGAGAGGTCTACTCGATAAACTAGAAAGAATACTGTTTTCAAGGAAAATTTGACTCTTTTTCACGGGTTGTACCGTATGCATATTATTACTTTAAAGAACGAAACACAGTTGATATAATATTTTTCTGTAAAAAGGTTCCCATTTGGAAAGTTGGGTGACTCACATTTAGAGCTTCCCGATAAAGCAGCAAATGTCAAAATCATTTTAGATCCGAAGGTAGTTTGGCCTTTTTGACGTACCTTTTAAAAATGACTGCTGCGTTAAATATATAAAGATGTCCAATACCACCATACCGAGTGTTGTTTTTAAATAATTATACAATGTATATATTGCAATGGCATTGCACGAAGATAATGTTGCAGTTAAATATGGTAAAAAATGCATGTTATTAATTCATTGTCGACGTCGACGCATCTGGGAATATAACAGATGCATGTATATCTTTATAATACCAGTCTGGTTGTACTTAATAAGACACAGACTTGTTTGTTTGTTTGTTTATTTGAGTTAACGCCGTTTCAACACATTTTAGATCATTTCACGGCGTCCAGCGCACCTAACCTAGCTTGCCTGGACCATTGTCTATAACCAGTACTCACATACCCTTCCACAAGGCCGGAAACTTCTCCATATTATCTAATCAATGGAGGAAAACTGACATTATTGTCTAATTTTCATGGAAGGGTATAACCTCTCCGGGTGGGATTCGAACCCGTAACCCTGTCGGGACACCAGATTTCGAATCCCGGCGCGCTACCAATTGCGCTACCGACCCGGGTTAAATAAGACACAAAATATATATAATCTAACATTGTCACACGTACTATCACAGTATTAACATATATCAAAGATAACAACCTGAATGTGGACTAAACAGATATTGTAACATTATTAGCTTTCAATCTTGAAGTAATAAAGAGACAATAAAAAGAACAATAAAAAGAATAATGTCCCTGGATATTTATTTCATCAGTAAAATATTTCAGATAATATTATGGTGTGAATTGTTTTTGCTGATTCGATTGTGTTGATTGAATGTATTTTTTAGTCTGTAGGAAATCTTTATCTGAAAATGGAAGCTCATTTACATCTCATTTGAATAAATGGATTTCGGCAATTTGCTAGACTAAGGCAGCCTATAACTTATTGTAGTGTAGCAATCTGGTGATGATGATATATCACTGGCTGTGGATATGATTTACATTGACGTGTTCTGAATATTACTTTTATATATATTTTATACAGGGATGAGTGATTTTTGAAAGACCAATTTTAAGGCACGAGTTCAGTTGCTCCTCATTCAGTTATGAGTGTATAGCACGGCTAATGTAAAGCAGTGTCCATTGTTTATTCCATGCAAATCATCGAAATATATAAAATAATGAAATTAAAAATATGTTTGTACATTTATAAATCTACTGCTCCTGGTAGGTACATCTAATAATTAGTCGTTGAAATACTTTATAAAATATTGTACTACAATAAACTCTAGGTATGTGTTTGATACTGAATATGATCCTTATAATTCTAACTGTATTATTGGTCAAAACTGCTATATAAGTAAAACAATAAACCCGGGTAGGTAATGCTATTGGAAGTGGACCGGATTTTCGAATCTAGTTTCCTGACGAAGGTACGGGTTCGAATCTCAGCCGGGGAGGTTACACCCTCCCATGAAAAATTGAACAATTATGTCAATTTTCATCCAATAGTAAGGTATATGGAGGAGTATTCGGCCTTGTGGAAGGGTAGTTGAGAACTAGTTATGAACAAGGTTAAGGAAAGTTGAGTTAGGTGCGCTGGACGCCGTATTATAACTTAACCTTGTGTTGACATGGCGTCATACCCAGTATTAGGAAATAAGCAAATCATTATTATTAGTTTCGCGGTCAGGTTATTATAATATGAGAATATAAGTAAAACAGGAAGTTAATAGCTTTATCTAGCACACCAATGGTCAATTACACAAATGAGATAAATGACCACAAGGCCAAACAATAACTCCAGGGACGATCACAATAAATGATGTATACAAAGCTATCAAGAAGTTGACATTAGTTAGTCATTGATCTTGATATTTGATCTTAATTAAAACTATACATTCATATTTCTTCCAACATAGGCAAGTGTCCTTTTTATTCTATATGTAACGTAATTGTTTTGATTGGATTAACGCCGTTATATTGACTTAGATAGTGAAGCGACTGTCAGACACCCTCATTGGCGTTCCTGGAAGGGCTAAATTTCTGGATTTAGTTGTCACTAGGCACATACTATAGTCGATGACTGACAACTGTCCTACATGATTTACACTCAGATTTAGGAGGGAAAATGTCCGTTGAAGTTATTTCTTAGAATTTACAAAAGTATTTCCCGCCCTGAAATGGAACCTACGATCATTCGTAAAACGTTATAACATTATTTCTTCAACTAAAAAGAAAAAAATGCACGTTATGTTTTTAAAACAGATTTGATCTTTGTTTTTTGTTTGTTAGCGCTACTTGATTAGGTCAGGAAAACTCATTTAGAAGGAAAATGCCTGTTTGACTATATTAAATCATATACAAAGATATAAGACTATGTAGCTTAAAGCCATCAGAAAGCAAACAGAAACTAACGTTATACGGAACGATCACAGTAAAAAAAACAAGTGCATCCAAAATGTTTTAACAAAGCTTTTTTATGATAATCGATTTTCATTAAGTAGAAAATATCAATTTACTCATAACAGACATCTTGAAATATCAATTTTGTCTGGTGCGCTTTGAGAGTATGTTAAGATGCTGACAGTTTTATAAAACGGCAAAGAAAACGCACAGTGGTATTAATTCAAGTACATTTTGCTGTCTTTCAGAAATACAAGAAAATATATAACAGTTATTTATGAATAACTGTCATTGTATTGAATTAGCGACATCGAAGTAACATTGCCTCTAGATATCAAAGGAAGACTTCAACATCCATGAAACTGTTTATGAAAATAAATGAGTTCCTGGAAAATACAATAAAACACAATTATATAATGATTACATAGCAATAATTGACAACAGACAAGAGTTGTGGGCGATTGTATACAACGTTTTAGACTAGATAAGGTTTGTTTATTGTTTGCTTGAGGTTGACAACTTACCTAACATAGAAATATCAATTCTAACAGAAAATTGTCGAACACGATACAAAGATAGCGTGGTCGAGAGGTTACGACGTTGGTCTGGTAAAGATTGGACAAGCTCTGTGTTGCTTCTAATAACATCACCTTTGTTTCATTATGCAAGAAATATAATGCTACTAGCTTAGTAATAGTAATAGAGGACCAGGAAACGGACTTGAAAGTGTTTGAGATAAATTGTTAAAACTTGTTTCTTAATGGAACTAAAATATTTGCGTAAACTAAACAGCACAAACTTAAACTTTATAAAAACGATCGAGTAATATTGGAACCTAATGATAAATAAACAATGTTCATTAACAAGCATCCTATTATGATCGTTATAGATGGTTATCTTAAGAAAGTATGAATAGTTAGCGTCTATGACTGCTATAACAGGTTTACAAACTGACATCTTATTCATTCCATTTGAATCAAACACTTTGCATATCAGTACACATGTCCTATATTTTATCTGTTTTGATAATAACAAGACGTACTTCAACGTGGAATTTATTCATTAAATATCTAAATGTAATGTTCTTGACCGTATGTTGATCGATCATATAATAAAAGATAGAAGTATCTTTACAGTCATTAAGTACTTGCTTTGTATCAAAGCAATGCTTGTCTTTTGTGTTTCATGTGTTTGCATGGTCTTGCATGTAACAATGTCATGTGTAAGGGTGGGTTTAAGTTTTTCTCTCCAAGAACATAATTATGTTATTGCTTGTAATTTCATAAACGTGTTTAGACAATTGTGAGGTTGGTAAACTCTTGATCCAGAGGGTATACACTGTCCGTCCCAATGCAAAAACCCCTTTGGTTATGTTTTTTTTTCTTTTTTTGTCACGTCCTTGTAATCATAAACATTTAAAAGATATAAAAAACATCTCCCACTGAGCTTTTTTTACATCTGATATGTATGTTGATGGCCGTTCTTGATATAAGTTTTCAAATTCCCTTCACAAGTTTAAGTCGAAAACAAATGACATCTCCTTCCATTCTGTCATAGATGTCATCATAGTTTTCAGCATGTTTGGCATTGGATATAAAAGTGTTTTCTACCAGACACAAGATAATGGCTTTGTTGGTTTTATTCATAATTCCATAATACATGTTGTCACGAAACATCAAAGTCATAGAGGATTTTTTTCAAACCATCCTCACAATCATATAAATGTAGATATGTCACAGTACTGTCAGTTTTGACCTAGTTTGTGGTGGTATTTTCATTGAAACCATCTAATTCCATGACTGTTTACATTTTTGCAAAACTTGTTAACTTGAAGAAAACATTATATACATGTATATGGATTATGTTATTTTTTTTAAATTGTTCTAAATGGGTATTTATGAAAGGGAGATTGATAATGTCTCTACTTTCTTACCCTGGGTATTCCAGATTGAACCGGTTTGGCAATAGAGACGCAACATTTGTGTTAAAGAGAATATTTTGAAGAATTCGCAACATATATAACAACAAAATTAAAAACTCCAATATCCCATTATGTTTTTTGTATAACTAAACGATGCTTGAAAAAGTTGTAACTAAATGAATACAATACGGACAGACCCGGCTTCAAGGAGTGATCAAATATTGACAATGTGACAACGAAAGCTAATACACAAATAACGAGTTAAAACATAAGAAAACTAATATTCATCTGCCGTTTATTAGTTGTTACAGATTAGTCGTAATACATTTAAATAGGAGATATTACAAAACTTTTGCAACTCATCATTTTCTTCTGTTAAACAGCTTGAGAACACATTCTATGATATGTATTTTCATACGACAAATGTATAAAAATATGACAACGTTTATGTCTCTGATTTATTAAAATTTAAAATACACATCAGTCATATTATGAAATATGATCATAACTTGATAAATGTGTTGATAAAGAACTTGTTTACTTATCTAATATTTTATTGTTGGATGATCATGCTTGTTATTCTCGAAGAGCATTTGAAACCTACATACAACTCCCTGTTTGCTTCTTGACTCTTAGAAAGGTCAGCGTTTTTTTACTGTTGTTAGTCCTGATACGTTTTTGAATTCAGTTTTTAAACAGCTTTTCTATCATAAAAATAATTAGCAAATATTTTCATAGGGTAGTATAGTTATAATCGTGTTAAATAGTTTTATAATTTTCACTTAATTGGGAATTTATTATTAAATTCAATACTCAAGAAATGAGTGGACTGAAGCTAATGATTATTTTTTACCGGATGCAAGTGCTGGCTCCATACTAATGAATTAAAAATACAAAAAAATGAGAGTGCACTGAAGATTTATTTACCTGTTGGCATGATTGTACCTGATGTTTTTATATATATCAGGACATTTATTTTGGCGCTAACAGCTACAGAAGTAAATGATTTGCACTTGAGGCGCTCTTCTTCGAATAAACTCTAAACATCAAGACAAACTAAATTTGCTGATGATTTAAATACTATTTTAAGATTGCTTGTCTTAATTAGTAACTTTTAGATCCATATGTTCTAAGGTATGCGGGCAACATCAGAGTTGCGTTTAATTTTGTGACACGAATAATTCATGAGCACATGCCATGATTAATACTTTAACTTGAATGCCCTTTAATCATTTTTTCTTATTATATTTTTTGTTGTACGTAGTGATTTTATTCCATTATGATTTCTTTCCAAAATTACTTATTTCAAAGATAGATTTATGACATGTGTGATCGTCACGTCTTCAACTATACTTTTATCTAGACAACAGTGATAGATATATTCTTAAAAATAGCAGAAATGCACGTTTTTTTATATTTTCCATTCTTCATTTTCTATTGTTTATACACAAGAAGGGATCATCAATCTAAAGAACACCATCTCATTAATCATAGTACAAATCTGTAAAATGAACTTCTATATATTTGTAAAATGAACAATATAGAAACAAATACACTTAACAAACCACACAGAACGCAATATTCCAGACGATAAAGTTAAAACATTCATCATTTCAATATAACCCTCGTGTTTCAACAAAACATGGTTGTAACAAACAGAATGATCAAAGGTTTGTTATGAAATCAAATCAAACAAAAAAACCTTAGATATTAAAAAACATACGGTATTCCACGCACACAATATTGCCAAGAGTACATGAAAACGTATAGCTAAAATACACTTGATTAGAATCGTTATCGTGCATTATTGATGAATTGCACCAACGTGGTATATTTGATTTCTAATTACTTGAAATGTGAAATTTTATAAGAAACGCTAGGGAATTACTTATTACATGCTTCGTGTTGCAAGTATTTTGTATCTGAAATAATTGTGTTTGTTATGACTGTAAACAAATTTTGGTAAAAGAATGATAAAGAATTTGATTTGAAACCTTATTACGTACAACCTCCGCATACATAAATAAGTAGAATTTAAAATGTTAATATATTATATATTATTATTAAAGGGACAACGTAAACAAATAACGAAAACAATAACCTAAGGCTTCTACATTTAAAATAACAACAATAAATTATTAACCCAGGTTCCAAAGTGCACCGACCTCACACTAACCCCAATAGAAAAATGATTTCATAATACAATTTGTCATGATACACGTTAGAATGTCAGCGAGATAAATCCACGTATATCTTACAATAAAGCGTGAATTCTGAATCTTATTGATGGATGTCAACACTAGTGATGTTAAGTATTTGGTTAGTATATAACAAGTTCAATGTAAAACTTTTTTCGAACGAGAAGCTGACATAAAATATACAGGACACAATAATTAAATCTGTATTTAATGTATTAAGACTAGCTAACACTTCAAGGATGTATGTATACTTGCTCTGAAACATACAGACTAAATAACATATATTTTACAAAAACATCCCAGCAAACTTTTCATCTTTACTAAGTCCCCTACTTTACTGATCATTTTTCTAAAAACAATGTCTTATTTGTAAAGACATGATTGTACAAATGTCAGCATGGTTGATGAATTTATGTTTTGTCATAAATCAGTGTAAATGCAAACTCTTTTTTAACTGATTTAATCCATTCTGAAAACGTATTTGTCATATTAACAAAAACAGATCTACTAGAAAAAATTATCAAAACACCATATATCTTAACACTACGAATGTGAATGTTTTCATTCAGAAGACCAATACACGTCAGACATCCTGGAATATTTATCCTATATAGTGATATTTATGTTGCTTAATTTCAAACCACAAAGGACTTTGTATATTTACATTTATCAAATGTTTGATTTAGAAGTCCTCAGTGGCAATAGTATTTATTTTGCATTCCAACACAACAATAATGCATTGTACACTGGTTATAAAGTTGAATTAAAGTCGAATTTCTAAGAACGCTACATTAAGTTTATGTTGCATATTTTGAAAATAATGCAAATCCAGCAATTCCAATGTTATAATATATTATAATTTATGACATTAAACTATCAATACGGAATGTTCAAATAAGAAAATCTTTAATGTATTTTAATTGAAGTATTTAATATTTCACTATAAGCAAGTTTTAAGCCAAGTAAATTCATGTAGTAATAAATGTTGTCACAAATTTGAAATAAAATAAATAATCTTAGTTATGTCGACAGCTAGTTTAGGAGTTGATTCGCGTTACATGTAATTAAAACAGACGTTTGGTTAAGTATTGTTTTTCTGAAGCAACTTTTGGAGCATTATAACGTCATTAATAGAACGTAAAGCCCTGCATATTTTTTAAATAGTAGTAAAGAATTTATTTTGACAATAAATATTCTTTCTGTCAGTTGAACTAATTTATAAAGTAAAGTAAACATACCCTGTTTATTTGAAGGAAAGACAAGTTTTTATTGTATAAACATTAGGTACACACCATTCGATTCAGCAAAACTGAATATTTACTTTACTCAGAATCCGTATCATACTTGAACCGCACAAAAATAAAATAACTTTCAAGATAATACATGCCTGCAAATATATATATGATTGTTTTTATTTTTATTAAAACATACAATGCTGATAATTACAACTACGGAACCTAAAAGAAATAAATAGAGAAGTATGTGAAGTTCAAATATTGAACTAATTTTCATATTATTTACCTGCACTGAGCTATTTGGCTAAAACCATGCATGTCATGTATCTGAGCAATCAATTCACGGTTACACACCTTCAGAAGTGCATGGATGGCGACAAATTAACGAAAACAACATACAACGAGAAAGATCTCTTAACAACTTATTATAAATATGAACACTATTTAATGAAAACTTGAATCAAAGTAATATGTATGAAACAAGAAATGATGTATGCTCTTAACAACCCTTCAAGTGAAAATACTTCAAAGAGTATGCTACAGAATAATATTGACAAAACATGCATCACTTGAATACAAACCTAGAGTCAAATCAAAACATGAAAATAAATAACAGTAAGATCTAAGGTTTGATATAACATCCAAAATAGACAAAAGTTAATGAGATGATTAAAAAACCTAACAATCATGGAATGGTATACAAAACATGTAATACTATGAAACATTGAGCACACTGCAATTGTGGTATGACGTAAATTTAATTAAAATTGTTATCGAGTAGTATTGATGAAATGCACAAACATCACATATTAATATCTCTAAACCAGACATAGCAATGTCAATTTGTATCAAAAATGTTTCTAGATCATTTTTGTCACATTCTACATAGTACTACAGTTTGTAAAGTAAATAGAGCGTAGGTCCTTATTTTGTGGAGCAGAGGTGCAGTGGTAGGACGCGCACATAAGGATCAATAGGTCTAGTGTTCGATCCCCCACTACGAACGCTGCTAATTAATTCAGCTCGAAATCAGTATTCATTTATCTACCATGAAATTGCTAAATGAAACTTCAGAATTCGATTCGTCTCTATTCCTTAGTGATATAGATGAACTTGAGTTGACCTATATAAATACAATCACAAGTTGAATTATAAGACAAATTTTGTATAGACAATTTAATATTTTATTAACAATCAATGTAGAACATACACATTGGAGTATGATACAATGGCTGAATAACAATACAAATAACGGATGAACCATAAGTAAATATATACCATTGTTATTAGTTAAATGGACATAACATGGAAATATAATTTTGCGACCACGACTATAATTTCATTTCGGACATGTGTTAGCGTATTTCTATAAACTTGGTCGCGACAATAGTGGATTCCTTTTAGGCGAATCGAGTAAAATAGAAGAAATAAAATGCTGGAGGGATACTAACAAAGCAATTTGGGTAACACGATGGTTCCCATTCCATATACCAAGGTATCACAGTACTTTTCATACCTTGCATTTCATACACTAACAGCATCTTGGTTACTTTGCATGTTGGTAAGTAATGTGATTTTATTACAATTCACTTACTGCTTTATCTGATTCAGGGTTTTCTCTTTCACACTTAGTATCTTGTGAGCGAGATTCTTGATTCAACCCGACAGAACCTTTTATCATTAATTCATAAATTTACATTCTTGTTATTTCCTTGTTTATTAATGTTGATTATTATTCCATTTAGAGAACATTGTATCTCAGTTGTAATGGTTTTGTTTTAGTATGTATTCGTTATCTACTGTGTCTTGAATCATATTGTAGATATTGTAGCGATCAGGATTTGTTTAAATTTTTAAGTTTAACATGCGCGTAGTAGTAAACTTTTGTTTTTCATCTAGAATTTATGTAAATAGAAAGTTTCGCATTTTAAAGATGCAAACTTTACGGTAATTTGTTAAATATTGTTCACTTTATATGTTTAGGTCATAAATACAATTGAATGATTTTTGCATGTGATTGACTTAAGGCGGGCGGACTCCTCCGATTCAGCGTAATGTCCGCAAAGTAATTATGCCGTTTTCTGTATTTTTCCGCGAATCTGGCAGATTTTTGTCTAGAATATAAACCCAGCTCCGTTAGTTGTCAGACAGGCAGCCTGCGAGCAAGATTTAAGACACTTCTAATTTTATAACATCATTATTAACGGATTATTACGTTTTAATTATTTATGAATAGAAAGATTTCAAATACGGGCGCGCTACCAACTGGCTATCGACCCGGGTTAAATCTAAAAATCACCCCCATTAATTATTGCACAAAAGCTGTAAAATGAACTTCAGTGAATTTGAAAAAAGGAAAATAAAGGAATAAAACACTTATTAAACCTAACAGAACGTAATACTTCAGATGATAATTTTGTCACAAACAACACAAAATGACTGAAATGAAAAAAGTTGAGTGTGCTATTAACTAAATGAATAAGTCTGGCTACTTTGTTTGTCTGGACCTTTACTTGTCAAATACATTTAGCGTATTATCTAAATTGTCTTTAATCAAATTATTTAGTTGTATCAAGTTTGATATAAAACAAAAATAGATCTTAGTAGATGAAACTGTTTTCTTGATGAAATCAATGATTCAGTTGTAACCACAGACGTGTTTGATGTACCAACACATACCGAAATGGTCAGAATATACCAGTGACAATTGCCACTCAAATATAACATCTTGTCCATTCCGTGTTTAGGTTAAATGTACCGATGCATGTCTGTCCAGTCAGTACATTTTAATTTTTAACACCAAATGGTTCAGAATAATGTAATATGTGTGAAGACGTAGAGGCTTATTATATATAAACAAGTATGTTACTGAGGGAATCGCCAAGCTATTTATAGATTTCTTATATGTCGTATGTGCTGAAAAATAAACATTTTCATTGGTCGCTTCTTGTTTTTTCAACATTCTTAGGCGGTTAGGATATCTTTTTAATAGAATTATACTAATGCTGCATAATAACAAGCTCTAGTATCTTCTCTGCAGTAAATACATATTTTTAACACTAATCTATTTATAGCTAACCTGACCCACTTGGGTCTAGTTAGGAAACACCCCAAATAATACGAGAGAAAACAAATTGCCAAGTAATATAACAGTGTGCCTGTTGCATTTACAGTTATAAGAAATATAATTCAAAAGCAGGAAATATTAAGTTGAATGTTTGCCTTGCAATTCCTTTAAATTATGTTGTTTGTATCATACTACATCTACTTTAGTCAGTACTAATATTTTGATTTGGTATTCAGCTCAAATATAAAGCACTTTGTTTGATTTTGTTATTTCATAGTTAATGTGAATCGATTTGTCCTGAATGAAGTAAAGTGTCCAATAATTTTAGTAGCCACAAATATTCCATTGCAAAGATAATAGTATGTTGTGTCACTGTTCAAACGTAGAGTGGTTATTTTTCTACCCATATCCTGACTATCGTCTAACCTGTCAAGCGTATAGAACCTCGGTTATATATTTGTTTTCAACATGATATAAGAACATAGTTCCTGGCTCATGGATTATCACATTATACATTGGTTCACGATAAACACTAAAGAGTTAGCGAAATAAATCAAAGTATATCTTACAATAAAGCCTGGTTTGTCCAATTTCATGATATTTCCAAATTCCATTAATCCATGTCAAAACTAGTGGGTTTTGTATTTTATTAGCTTAGCCATAGGAAGATTATTTTGATTTGGTTTAATGCCGTATAAGTAAATGGTATAGGTCATATTACGGTGGTTAGTCAACCTATTTACCATACCTGGAAAGGCTAGATCACCAGATTTAGTTGTTAACCAGTTACTTGGTGCATCCTTTTTCATTGACTGACAACTGACCTACATAATTCAGAACCAGTGGTAGGATGGAGAATGAAGGTAAAACTAATTCATGACCAAACCTTCCGAAAGCACATCCAATCTGGAAATCAGACACTAGACCACACGATCAGAGAACTTACTACCAACTGACCTAACCTATAAGAACTTTAATATTCACTTGTTTTCGAATGAGTAGACGACATAAATGATACAGGACGAATTAAATATCTCTGTATTCAATGTATGTTGATAAGCCAACTATTAAAAGGTTCATGTTTCCATGTAGATGTTCTGAATAAGTACAGACTAAAATGTTTATTTTCAGCATTTCTTTTCTTTTAAAATACTTTTCATATTGAATTGGTCTACTAAGTAACTTATCTATTTTTTCTTACATGAATTTTATGTAAAGACATGATAGTACAAATGCTAGCTTGTGATGTATGAGTGTTTTGTCATGAATTAGACTGTACAGAGTATCTTGCACTACAAAACACATTGTACATGCAAACTCATGTTAGAAGACATGGTATGTTTATAAATTATTAAATCCATTCTAGAAACATATTTTTCATATAATGGAAACATTCCCAACTTGGTTATATGTTAATATAGATTCTTTTAATGATTTATAAAACCCAAACATTTTAACATAATTATTCTATGAGTATATGCATGCAGAGAAGCCAGATACATGTCAGATATCCTGGAATATTCATTATATGTACCTATACTATGATATCTACATTATTAGATTGCTCGCCACGAATGTCCTAATATATCTACATTTATCAAAAGTATGATTTAGAAGTCCTCAGTAACATTTGTATTCATTTTACGAATATTAACTCCAGTTAACGCCATGCAGTCATAAATATTTCCACAAAAGTTGAAATAAGTATTTAAAATAATGTCGACAGTCAGTACGGGGGTTAAATTGGCTAACATTCGTAGAAACCTTGTTTGATTGACAGCTGTTTTTCTAAGAAATTTCTGTGCATTATATCGTTGCTGATTGAACGTTATGTACTGGATGTTTCTCAGTAATAGTGTAGTATTTATTGTGAAAATAAATATTTTTTCTGCCAATTTGAACTAATTAATGAAACAAAATAAACATAGACCAAGTTTATTCAGAGGAAATTCGAGTTTTTTGTATAAACATTAAGTACCTATACACTGTTGACGTATAGCAGAAGAGGTTATTTTATTTAGAACTCAGTGCATACTTGTACCACACATAGAGTAAAATTACGTTCAAAGTCATATTTGTATTGTCTTCTATTTAGTGCTTTTCATTCAAAAAGCAAATTTCATTTTGATACTACATTTCTTTAAAAATGCATTTCTGAAAATCAAAACTGAAATATTGATATTCTGCGGTTTAATTACGAAACTGTCTTTGAATTCATGTACCGAACAATTTGAATAGAACGCCAAATGATATATGTTTCTTTTTCTGAAAGGAATTCTTTTGACGTAAGTGATCCACTGTAACACATTTTAAATCGCATGCACGGAGAGAGGTTAACCAACTAACTTGTGACGTGAAATATTTTCCAAAGTTACATGTATAAATCTCAATTTAAAATTCAATTTATAAATGTACACTTTAAAATGAAAACTTGAATAAAGGTACAATGCAAGATCCAACCCTTATACAAGAAAAAGAAAAAAGGTAAAACTAATATTAAATAAAACATGAATAAAAAACAATAAATTACGTATGCATGTAGCAAACCTTACACGTGAAATACTTCAAATACATGCAGTACGCTACATAATTATATTGACAAAACATTCATCAATTGAATACAAACCTCGTGTGAAAACAAAACATGAAAGTAAATAAAGTTAAGATCAAAGGTTTAATATGAAATTCAATCAGACAAAAACTTTGAATTGATAAAAAATCTAACTTTCATGGAATATTATAAAAGCACGTTATACTCCAAATTAATTTAGTTCACATTATTATGGTGAAATAAAGTAACTTGTTATCGTGCATCATTGATGAATTGCACCAACATTATATGTACCAATATCTCTAAACCAGACATTACAATATGAATTTGTATCAACAACATTGTATGCAAATGTTTGATGCATTCTACAAAGTATTTTAGCTAGTTAAGAAAATAGTACGTTCTGTACTTTGTATGGAACAGTGGTCCTGTTGTAGGACGCGCACACAGGTATCAAGATGTCCCGTGTTCGATCCCATCTAAGGCCACTGTCAATTTCCTAGAACAAAAAATAAATAAGTATACATTCATTTATCATGAAATTGCCTAATAGAACTTAAGAATTCATCACTATTCCTGAATGACATAGCTAAACTTGTGTTGACCTATGTAAATACAATCACAAGTTGAATTATAAGACAAAGTTTGTATAGACAATTTAATATTTTATTAACAATCAATGTAGAACATACACATTGGAGTATGATACAATAGCTGAATAACAATATAAATAACGGATGAACCATAAGTAAATATTTACCATTATCATTAGTTAAATGGACATAACATGGAAATATATCTACATTATGCTTCAAGACACAACATTCAACTATTTCATACTAAAACAAGACCAATACAACTGAGATACAATGTTCACTAAATGGAATTTCATTACAACGTACATATACCAACAGTTTGAATTAAGAATATCCCTCAGAAGCTTAGAGGTTGGAAATTGTTAACTCTATTTCGGATCATAATGTAAGTGAATCGTGATAAAATCACATTACTTCCCAACATGCCTAGTAACCAAGATATAACCATGACTCTCCAGTTTAGAGAAAATAAAGAAAAGATTGTTAGTGTATGAAATGGAAATAGATTTAAGATACTTTGGTAAATGGAATGGGCTCCTTCGTTATACCTAAACTGAATTGCTTTGTTAGTGTCCTAGCAGCTTTTTTTCTCCCATTTGTGCTTTGTTACTTCAATTGAATTGTTGTTGAGCTAATTGCAGATTATTTATCTCTTTGCCATTCACTTACTAATAAAATAATACATAAGCAAGTGTATCGTGTATCCGAGCGGTCAACTATATATAAATGTATTTTCCTCGAGCTACTTAGCTTAATGATTGGTAAAATAAAACAAAAAAAGTATATTTACAAGTCATGAAATATAAGATACATTTAACAACCACAACCATACAATATATCTATAAATACAATGATATACATGATTACGAATAGCATCACAAAGCATGATATCAATAAAAAGGCCAAAAGTAATACACATTAACAACATCACAAAATACATACATTAGACAGTTAAGGCAAGAGTGATGCTACGATACACAAAATGATAAACTACTGTTGACAAACTAGCATGGACAATTATATACATTGCAAAATGACATAGATAACTATGATAGACGAGAGCTTCTCCGAAGCTCGTCCTTGTTATCAAATGAACGGGCGATCAGAGTTACCTATCTCCGTCGCCGAACTATATATGACAAAACATGATGGCGAGGAAAGTACAAGGGATGGGACAAACAGGAATGATTCCAAATATGCTACAGAAGTTGAGCTATCAGCTCGTCTTAAAATTATCTATGGACTGGCGAACAACATTCGCAGCCGCCGTCACTTATATGTTAATAAACTACAAGGAGGTGGACGCTGTTATACAAAAGACGGGATAACAATACTGATGAGCTATAATATCTACATCAGCTCGTGCATATGTCAAGTTGACGAGCGACAAGAGTGAACCATCTCTGTCGCTGAGTTACTAACAATATATTCGATGACCAGTATAAAACATAAACATTAACTGGGTTTGGGATGTATAAAATACGCTGGGCTACCATAAGCTTCTCACCAAATAATCAATGCTATATCCAATAGCTAATCTCTATTACTGGCTCTTCGACACATAATCACTAAAGCACAAACTTAAATCCTCAGTGTCTCCAGCCTTTCAACATAATACATTATTCAACTAGTATGAAACTAAGCTGGCAACCACTAGAACTCTACAATAGTTTTAGGTATATAAACATATATATCTAACACAGAGACCAAAGCCAGCAACTCTGTTACGGCTCTCAGCCTTAACCATATTCACCATCAACATCTATAGAACAATACTGCGATCCGGGCGTTTCTCCAGCTGTATACCACTCTGGGGAAGCGAGGCTTCGGCAGAGTTGCGGTAAACAACAAGGAGGACAATTGACTTCGGGTTTCCCAGGTATTTCCCATAGTGTTGTTTCACCAACAATCATATTATTCAACTAGTACAACATTAAGCTGGCAACCACAGAAACTCTACAATAGTTTCATTTATAGACACATATCTAACACAGAGACCAAAGCCAGCAACTCTATTTCGGCTCTCAGCCTTAACCATATTCACCAACAACATCTATAGAACACTACTGCGATCCGGGCGTTTCTCCAGCTGTATACCACTCTGGGGAAGCGAGGCTTCGGCAGAGTTGCGGTAAACAACATGGAGGACAATTGACTTCGGGTTTCCCAGGTTATTCTTATAGTGTTGTCTCACCAACCATTACATACGCGTACCCACTATAACAACTAACAATTTCAGTAAAATATATAACCGGTAGTAGATAAATATTTATTAATTAATTCTGGGGCTCAGAGTGTCGGACGTGCTAGTCTGCTGCCAACTGCAGACTGATTAAAATTGACTAATTTTCTTCTTTTACACACTTCGAAACAACTATATTCAATGAGCGTCTTAAAACAAAGACGTACTAATGCATCTTTTGATCCAGATGAACTGACCTCAAATTGGACAATGTTAAAACCCGTATCTCTGTACCAATAATCGCCACACAAGAATTAAGGAAATTGAAACAATGGTATGTCTTTGAGTTCTATAGTTAAATGTTGTATGAACTGGTTTTTACTTTTGTACAATGCAGCAGTTAGGACTGTGTCGTGTTGTTAATATGTTTGCTGGAAGATTACTATTTATATGTATTTGTAAATGGCATTACTAATCAGGTATTTTTCTAACAGTTTGAATTAAGGATATCCTTCAGTAGCTTGGAAAAGTGATATTGTTAACTCTATTTCAGATCATAATGTAAGTGAATCGTGATAAAATCACATTACTTCCCAACATGCCTAGTAACCAAGATATAACCATGACTCTCCAGTTTAGAGAAAATAAAGAAAGATTGTTAGTGTATGAAATGGAAATAGATTTAAGATACTTTGGTAAATGAAATGGGGTCCATCGTGTTACCCTTATTGCTTTGTTAGTATCCTTGCAGCTTTTTTTTCTCCCATTTGCACTTTGTTACAACATTTGGATTGTTGTTGAGCTAATTGCAGATGGTTTATCTCTATGCCATTTACTTACTATTGTTCGTTTTTTTCTCAACTGTCAAAACATGAATAATTTCACCGAGTCTTCGTGCTTTTTGTCTAACACTCATGATATTGAGATAGTGTGTAATCATTCATCGTGAAATTATGTAATTTTGACAGTTGAGAAAAAAATGGACTATAATAAAATAATATATAAACAAGAATCACGGAAATTGATACATTTGTATGTCTTTGAGTTCAATAGTCGAATGTTGTATGAACTTTTTTTTTAACTTTCGTACAATAACAGCTTTCATGACATTGTCGTGTTATTCATATGTTAGCTGGAAGATTATTATTTATATGCATTTGAAAATGATATTACCTATCAGGTATTTTTCCGTGAATGGACCTTCCACGACCTTTCCTATTAGCATATTTAACAAAGGTTTACAGTTATATTTTGTCCCACAAACAAGGTGTTAACAAAAGAGCACATGGTTATATTTGTGGGTAAATGTATTTTTATTCAAACAAAAAGGTCGCACTCGGAATGGTCAATTAGTGTGTTCCTTTACTTAATATGTACCTAGGGTTTTATCACTCAATATCTGTTTGTACGGTTACCAACATTAGACAACGGTGACCCCCTCTCAGCCAATCAAATTGCTTAAAAAGTGTTTGATAAATCCCATAACACACGGTAAAGTGTTTGATATTATCAGATCGTTTTCTCCGTGCGTTAAACTCGAGAAAACATTGACTGAAAGTATGGGGTGGATACAGACTTTTTTTAAGTGGGGTGCACACTAAGAACAAAATGAAATGTTATATTATAGTTCATATACAAGCGGCCACGAACATTGGAAAAGTCTAATTATGATCTTATTTCATTAGTAAGTCATTAAATAGTACAACCCCTTGTTTAAAGTCTAGATCCGCCCCATAATCAGTTAAATACAATCAACTGTAATGCTTCAATAAGCTTATTTGTATTTAGTATGGATTACCTGCCCCTTACCACTATCGTTATCAAGTCAGGCAAAGCACGATCATGGCTGCACTCCCAGTTTTTATTCAGATAAAAACAAAATTAATAACAAAATTATCGTATACGTTTTCTTTGTATAAGAAATTCAAAGTCGATTTACTGATTGCTCGTATACTTAGCGAGCAATTAATAAAAAACCATGTCTCGAAGTGAACACAATTCAGGCTTGAAATAGTCTCGTTAGAATTTCGGAAACTTTATTTATCATAAATGTAACCGAACTACTAAAAAAGGTATCCACTGTAATTCTTCTACAATGATCTTTAGATTTAAGCCCGTGTAAGGAGTGTAATGTTCATATGAAAACCCTATTATCCAATACCTAATTCATTAATAGGGCGCGGCCATTATCATGCTTTGCCTGACGTTCTTTTACTTGTCAAAGTACGACTGGGAACCGGACAATCTATTTGAAAGCTAACCGAAATTTTGAGAAATTAACTGTCCTTATTGCTTATTACCGGGAGACAAGGAAGCGCATTTTTATAAGTCTAAAACTACTGCAAACGAATGATTTTATTGAATTCATCCGATCAAGTTAATACAACATGGTATGTTATTTTAAAGAAAACCAAGATCTATATTTAAGACAAAAAGCTTTTCGATCAATTGTATTTTGGATACTTCATACTTTCAACAAAACGAACGTTTAGGCGTCATCATGGGCAAATATTTATAAAACATAATGTATTTAATAATGTAATGGAGATTTTCTACCATTTTTGTTCAGGACAATCGTCTTGATGGTTTTAAGCAGGTGAAAAAATATTGGTAGGGGTTGATTCAAAGGTCTACTTGTTCCTACATAATAGAACGACCAGTTTTATGTAACACAATGCAATTCACATCTATCCACTCCCTTGATTACATATTTAACTGACTATTTATGAGAAATATTGTCTAAATTGAATATTCGCATGTTTATTCTAGGTATAACAATGCAGAAAATGATGAAATTCGTAAAACAATAACATGTACTTACAGCCTAATAACACTCTTGGTTAGCCAAAACATTTTTTAGTTCTGCGATAAAGAATTATTCCTAAGACGACTCACCCTGTGATTATTTATCAAAAATGATTTTTATTCATTGTTAAACTGCCGATATGTACACGGGCACAAATATTTATATCCATGAATAACACAATCATGAGTTTTAATTATATAGCTGTCGCACGAAATTCACGACACAAATATCGTACGCTTTAGATTAAGGCCAACCATATTTCTCTGTGTTTTATATGGCTTTAAGGTGACAGTAGTATAATAAATACGTGACAAAATAAATGAAAATGGACATTATAAACATACAATTTCCTACCCGTTGTCTAAGTCGGATAGAGTACTCGTAGCAGTTTGATATGAGATTTATCAACTCGCTTCGCTCGTTGATAAATCCCATATCAAACTGCTACTCATGCTCTATCCTATACTACTGGATCGTTCAACAGGTATAGAACATTTAATCTCGTATTTCCTAATTATGCATATGATTGTGAAGCGCTTTTGAACATATATTCAATATGAAAAAAGCGCTGTACAAATATAATAATAATAATAACATAGGCTTGTAAAGCGATAGTTACATTTCAAAGAAGCACAGTTAGTCAAACTTAATGTATTTAGTAGTAAGAATTGTAAGAATTGTTGTTATTTATTAGTGATTATAGACATGTGACATTGTGTATGATGTTTATAATAATTGTATTAAAATAAAAGTGAAAACCAGCAACGTGCCGAATTTATAAAATGCTTAAATCGTTCGCTGTAAACAGATCAGAGAATGTGATGTACATTTGATAAACACTGCGAGTTAAAATTTGGGAATGAAGTACAAGGTATTTCAAATCAATTTAATCTGTTCAAAACATTAAGTCGTTTCAAATGAATAACATTTATATGAGCTTACTTCATTTGTATTCTTATCACACTTTAGTGTGAAATTTAATCAAATGTAGAAAGCCAATCCTTAACGGTGTTGTTTAAAATAATCTAAACACATGCTAAAGCAAATATTTGATTGCTTATTATCACCGAAGCTGATATCACGTTCAATAGTGTTTCATGTTTTATCGAAATTATGTTTCATTCAATTCAAAGGACTTCAGTGCAGGTTTTGCATGTTTATTTGACGTTAAATTTCATCACAATTTCCTGTAGAAGATTTTGGGTGATAGAAGCCACAATTGAAAGTGTTGATGCATCCACTAGGGGAAATTGACATGATATTAGTTCCGTGTAAGTAATCCCATGGAGTTTACAAGGTTGCTATGTGAGCGTGATTGCTGTTTGTAAAACATAAGGTTTTTGCATTTGTTCAGATGTGGTGTTTGAGGTGAACAATTTGCAATCACAAATATTAATAGTATTATAATCAGATAGGAACAGTCACGTATTATATCAGAGGTAAAAGATTTCTTAGTCAGCGTCATTTGTTTTTGTTTTTAACGTCGTATTCATCACATATTTAAGTGTTATATATGACGACAAGCTCTTCCTACTAGAGGGTTTCTGGACACTTTTCTATTACCAGTATTAACTTACTCTACCACGAGGCCGACAACTCACGTATAGGGTATGACCTACCGCGTCCGGGATCGAACCCGCGATCTCCGAATTCGAAGTCAGACATACCAATCATTGCCACTGCCGCGGCTCAGCTTCATTTGCTCATCGGATATGCAATGGGGTCAGTATTGGGGTCTAAGATTTCTTGGGTTCCTTGGGTAGTTTTGTGTTTGGTTTGTAGATGAAATAATACTATTATTCATTATCAGACTTTCTTATATACTTTTCTATTTCTGTTTAATTTCTCTCTGATGACCAGCAACCATCCATCGTGTAATACTTGAATTTGACTGCGACGATATGATTTGTAGGTATGGCCTGTTTCTGACAGGAATCAAACTTAAAGCGTTCAACTCGAAAGCCAGTCGGCTACTTCTGTACTAGATATGTGTAAGTTTAAAAACAAACTAGTTAAGTTTGGGTGTTACACATATGGATGTATTTCAATTAAACAAATGTCACTTCCAGAAATGATCGTAAATTGTTCTGTAATTATACCGACCTTGTATATGCTCAGTTCTTAGACGAGAATTCATATTGATATACTGATAGCTAATGGTTATGACGTTTCTTAACGAAACAATTAAATATACAGGATAAATATATTAGATTAATTATTTCAAAGGTACATCACCTGTCACTTCCATTGTTCTCTGTTGATACCCCGTAGAAGCTAACAAAGCGAACGGAAAAATGGTATTTCTCTAAACAGTATGAGCGATGTTAATTTATTCACAACCTTTGTCAGCCATGCATAAATTACTGGATTATTTCACTTCTTAACAGCATATTTACAAGGTGCTGACTTCCCAAACATTCCTAGAAAAACGTTGTTCCAAAAGTTATCTAAAACTTAAAGCTAAAACTGTTCCATACATTAGACAATTCGTGGACGACAGAGATATTTGTCGAAAAACGGAAATTTGCATTATCATTGTGCAATCATCCGTACACGGCACAGATTGTTGCATTCTTAACATCCACGTTGAACCGACCAGTCTCTTATAAGTCAATGTCATTGATGCGATACATACTTATACTGCATAAACGTCACACTGTTTGTCTGATATGTAAATCATTTCTAGAAGATAGACTTTCACTACATGATTTCTTCATTAACGTATCATGTAGACTATTGTTGCAGGTTGTAATTGTATTTTATTGTATCATGTCACCAGTCTACAGTTGATGTTATAACATTAACACAATTATAGACTAAACTACATCAACCTTTGTCTAAGTTGATTCTTGGAAATATATCAACGTGTATGTTTTCTTTGATATTTGCAATTGAGTTGAGTTAACTTCAGTATAACCTGCATAAACAGCCACCTAATGTAAGTGGGTAATCTGGCTTCCTACCAAAAACTCACACTATTTTGAACCTGTTTAAGCACCCACCTGCTGTTTGTGGTCAGTAGTCACCCATTTCCATATAGATTCACGAATTTGCCAGTATTAGGTGATCATGCTCAATTAAATTTTAGTATTAACAAAGTGTACTCATCATTTTATAATGGTTCCTGACGTGTGAAAAACACTCAGTTGAGTCTTTAATTTATCAACAAAGTGTCATCACATAAAGTAATACTTCAAATATACAATTGTTATTGCCATTCGTGTCCTTTTTGAAGACCATTTAATAAGAAACTGCATTGATAATTAACTATTCAGATAACTAACCAAAGCACTTTTATCTGGTTAGGGTTAGGTTTAACCTGGTTTAAGTAGTCCCTTGTTGTAAGCCAATTTAGTCACTTCCCTTCAGTGGGTACTTAATGCAAGTTATACTGTATATGTTAATCAATTAATGTGCAGTCTTTGTCAATAATGTCAAGTTAGCTTTCTACATTTAAAATGTTCGTCAGACATAAAACATTACGTCAAGTAGCAACATTAAACAAATGGTATTTTATACTAAAACTTTGGAAAACGCTGAGAACACTATTTCCAAAACTATTTATTAAAACCAATTAAGCTCGTAATTTGTTTTGGCTCAACAATATCACGTAAAATATAAATTGAATATAAATCATAACATTAGTTAAGAAATGCACTCTAGTGTGGTTCTAGAATATTACCAGCTATGTGTATACAGCGCTCTAAGGTAAGTTGTGTGTGGTTCTAGAATATTACCAGCTATGTGTATACAGCGCTCTAAGGTAAGTTGTGTGTGGTTCTAGAATGTTACCAGCTATGTGTATACAGCGCTCTAAGGTAAGTTGTGTGTGGTTCTAGAATGTTACCAGCTATGTGTATACAGCGCTCTAAGGTAAGTTGTGTGTGGTTCTAGAATGTTACCAGCTATGTGTATACAGCGCTCTAAGGTAAGTTGTGTGTGGTTCTAGAATATTACCAGCTATGTGTATACAGCGCTCTAAGGTAAGTTGTGTGTGGTTCTAGAATGTTACCAGCTATGTGTATACAGCGCTCTAAGGTAAGTTGTGTGTGGTTCTAGAATATTACCAGCTATGTGTATACAACGCTCTAAGGTAAGTTGTGTGTGGTTCTAGAATGTTACCAGCTATGTGTATACAGCGCTCTAAGGTAAGTTGTTTCCTGGAAGATTCATTGAACTGACCAAATATTCTATCAGTCGTAATAAAATACATTTACTAATTATTTTCTGGTCTAATATATCATCCTAAGGGAAAACTTTAGAACTTTTTTATTACAAATAAACGTAAAAAACGGGCAAATTTACCATCGGCTACAACAAACTAAATTTGTAATTATTTGAAGACCTTAAACTGTACAAATATACTAACGTTTTATTACAATAATCATGTACACCAAAGCATTCATCATTAGGAAGGTTTATTTTGTTCTGGAAAAGTTGGGATTAAAACTTTCTTTTTCCGAACATTCAACAATCAGATTTATCCTTTTGGATTTTTTTTTTGGATAGTATTGTTACTAAATTGGACATTCCGGAGGAGGAATAGTCGTCGCCCATGGAAAAACTCTCGTAAGATCCGCCATTGTATGAACTGTTTTATGAAGGGTTTTTATAGTTATATATATACTAGGACGAAAAAGAAACGCCGGGTAACCTATAATGATTGTTTTAAGGGATAAATTGTATTATTGGATTATTATATTTATTTTTGTATGAAATGTCATCTGTATGGAACCAGCTGTTGAAGTTTCAATCGATTTCCGATGCTGATTATGTGAAAAAATACCCCCTTTTAACGATGACCCTTCTTTTTTTGCGAAACACGGCCGGACATGTGTTGCATATTTTATGTACCCGGCGTTTCTTTTTCGTCCTAGTATATTAGGAGTATTTGTTATTTATTTGTCAGCTTCACAGTTGTCGACTGTCACTGAAGTGTGTTCTACTGTTTAGTATGATCTTACAAGTTTACATAATAACTATAAACACTTTAAACTTTCACACTGTGTTGACGATAATGTATATAGATATATCATTGTGTCTTTATCTAATTAAATTACTATTATACAAGTTTTTTTTTCTTTAAAAACATTTGTAATATTTTGCAACTTATGGCTTTGATATCTGATATTGTAGATACTCGTGTTACGCTGATTTAACAGAAATTGTACTCCAACTAAACAGTAAAAGCGATTACTTGCTTATCTTTATAACAATTCCTCTCAAAGCCTCTTAAACAATCATTCCAACTTGTATAAAACCGCTTGGTATCATGAAACACTTGATAAACTAGTAGATTCGGAAAAAGACAAAATATGGATTAGATGCAAATGATTGTTTTACGGTTTAACTAAAATAAAATTGCACATACAAACAAAACTAACAAAATCAGCTTGATGGTTTTATATTCGTACATAAAACACTTTACATTGACAGTAAAGTCAAGTTGATGAGTTTGCAGTATTATAAAACTTTGATATATAAGGTACTCATCCACAGATTTCAAATTGAATATCAACTTTTCTAAATTTATCAAAATTGTAATTTTTGGAAGCATTAAAACAAAGCTCTTATAATGACAATTTTAATGCAAATTTACATACAACTACAAATGATAGTGTTCCATGTACATGTACTACAAATCTACTCCGCATGTAACGGTATAGACAATTTTAGTGCATTTCTTTTACTTTGATCGTATATTACTTGCAGCCTATTTGTCAGTTCGTCTTAGAATATTAAGAATTTATTTTTGATACAGTTACAGACACTGAATGGTATTTTGAAATATAGGAAAATTTAACCAAATCTGTGAACTAGTACCTTTAAAATATAAGCAATGTTTATTTTATATACAGTGAAATCAGATATTAATATAAATTGATATAAAAATGTCACACCTTGTGTTGAAGATTTGATATAAGACATTTTGACACGTGACTTTCCATACACTGGTATTCATTATTTTAGTAATAAATGTCCAATAAATATAAACAAAGGGATGCAAGCTGGTATATCATGTTGCAAGAACATCGTCTGACATTTTTATTACAAAAATAACTTCATAAATAAATTATGACAACATTCTTCAAACTTTGCAGGTTTATTTGTTTTTGAAAACTTTCATTTGCTTTCCGAGCAAACAAAATATTCTTCATGTACATGCAAGTAAAGGTGTTCGCACGGTACCGACACTACATTCACATTTAAGGTAAGTTACTCTGAAAATGGTAATGTTTTACACACAACCGTTGAAGCCAATTAAGCATGTACATGTTAAAAACTGTGGATTTGTGGAGTTATATAAAACAAAATTGTTAAGATACATGTTTCATTTTTCTGAATAGGAGTTTAGCATTCAGCACGGCAAAAGAAGATTAATTCATAGATTTGATATTATATGTATGATACTGTTCGGTGCTCTTTAATTATGTTTGTCATAACGCAGCTGTCAGTCGATAAACCCATATTTCTGGAGAAGTTTAGATCCATATACCTAACCATTGACACTGGCTGACAACCATCTAACTTTATACTGCAAGTAAGAAGGTTAGTTACCTTAGAACGTATCTAAGTACCAAACTATACGTTGATATATATATACGACGGTTAGTTAATGTGTCCATTATTTGTAATATAGCTTCTATTATTCCAAGATCTTAGAAACATAGATGCTATTTTAAAAGTTGTTAACCAATATTGATCATCCCTCATGATCATTATGAAGTCAACGTGATACAGTTTTTTCTTTATGAATTATAACTTTATGATAATTACCACTAGCCTCAAGATTTATGAACCATCAAATTATAATAATAACTTTATCTCATCACGATATGTTCTCTTTAATCAAACTTTAAATTTCAAACCACAACAAAAACACCAACACAAAAATACACCAACAACCTCAATGGTGGTTTCATTAGCATATTTAATTTAGGTACATAATAATGTAATCATGTAATTCAAACAAATGAGAAACATAATATAAGATGCATGATTCTTCAAAGTATAAAAATATGCATTTATCTAATGACAGTACTAATGTATATATAATTATAAAAGTGTGTTAGATATTTCTTAGAACTTGTAACGCATGACTAGAATCGTAACAAAAACAATCGTAGGATTGAATAAATTAATATTATGTGTTCTAAATGGACGATGTGGTGAAATGTCATAAATCAACATAAATAAAATGCGGTGTACGGTGTCGTTCAAACATACTTAAACAGAATTCTTCCTTGGGCAATCTGATGCAAATTTCCATTTGGATTACTTGGACATTTTCGTTGTAACTACAGTCCAAAATGATTTTAAAGACCCATTCGGAACAACCTCGGCGCTCATCTACGAATATATACTTCAGAAATCAGACTTAGTAGGAATACAACCAGGCTATAAGGTCCGGCGTTTAACTCCCCAACAAGTTGTTCTAGTATTGTTTATACATGGGCGTGTGAAATCAAAATTATTCGAAATGTTGCATGCTATTATACTAAATAGCTACAAAACACCATTCAAAATAAGCCGCCCAGCTAGCTCAGTTGGTAGCACGCAAGTCTACTGATCGATAGGTCGTGGGTTCGATTCCCGGGCGGGGCATACTTTCATGGAGCTTGGTCATGAAATTATTTCTACGGCTATTCTCCCTCCTACAAAAATTTTCAATTATGTGGGGCAATTGTCAGTCACTGACGAAAGTATGCGCTTAGTAGTTGGTTAACAGCTACATCCAGAGATTTAGCCTTTCCAGGAGAAGTGAGTAGGTTGACTGACCGCTGTATATGACCTATACAATGTATTGCAACGGTGTTAAAACCAACAAAACCAACAAACATTATTCAGATGTCTTAATATCCAAACACTTCATCGCTACAATGTCTTACACGTCGTATTTCTGTAATGTACAGACTTTATCACCACAGAAACCAAATTCCATCAATTTCACGTCTTCTACGGAATCCGTTAGATCTACTTTTTCACCTTATGATATTCGATGTTAATCTGAATATCGCCGAAGTAGTTCCAAATGAAAAGAGAGCGCTTCATTCGAATTACTTGGACAGTATTCTAGTAATCACAGTCCGAGATAATGATAAAAGAACGGATTGCTCGGACATTATCATTTGAATATAAAAACTAAAAGACATCGGAGCAAATTCAATTTAAACATCAGCATAGATTAGGTAATTAACATTATATTCTTTCTATGTTGCATGTATAAGTTCCATACATGACTTCGTGGATCTAAGGTAGGAATTTTATACGTCCCTTCTCCTCATTATCTCTGTATCCATGGTGAATCATTATGCAATTCGTATCCGTTAACACACTTTGTTCAGGACTTCTGTAGAGTAATCTAGGAAACGTCAGTAGTACGAATGACCATGGCGATATAACTGACGTAATGTTGCTTTGGAACAAATTCTTTCAACATAAATTATTTACCCTTGAATAAGTTTTCGCAAGTCATAAGCTCGCAGGATCAAGTTTCGTCCTCAAGGAAATACTGAATATGTTGTAGACGTGACAAGAACCTACACGGAGCTGACTTTCCAATGATTATTAGTCCTTTGCCCTAACCACACGATCAGGCTTCTAAAAAATGATGAAATGCAGCGTAAAGCAGCTTACATGGAATTAGGATATAAAAGTATTTGTCCAAGTAGGTAATTTTAGTTGCAAGTTGCTCTCCGGTTCCGGAGGTAATAAAAGTATATACACTATAATATTATCTTGTTTGGAGACTTTTGGTTGCTAAATAGAAATGTTGGTCCCTGAAATGATTTCGTAGACTAGAACATTATGATAACATTAGCAAGCTGGTGAGAATGTAATACAAGCAGGTATAATCACCGATATAATGTAAAAACATAGCAGGTAATATTACCTGAATTCAACCTTAATGGTAATTAATATAGACATCAAAGAAATAAGGTTTAACGTTAACATGAGAAATGAAGATAATCACATGATATAATGAGCTGTACCGCCCTGGACTGTAATAAACATTTACCATGTTGATAAATGAATCTAAATGAACAATAAATGAACAACACACCGCCTTGGTAAATGTGTGTGATATTTTTGGTAATTGAATACATTCATTAGGGTATTTGCGCTATTAGAAATACAGTGTTCTCCAAAAGTTCTTGAAATGAATCTAGTTTTTATGATAAACCAAATCACATTTGCCCGTCAAAAACAAAGGGCCATTTGAACAAACTTCAAATATCAGCATAATTGTGTTTTTTAAAATATGATTTTTAATATGGTACAAAAATAAGCTTCGTTCATAGTAAACTTACTGGCGGTAGGCACAATCAATTTTCTCAAAATTCCATTTATCTATTGCTTCAATGTCGTTTATAATTATGTCAATCACTACATGTATTTCTGTATATATACATTCTTGAAATAAAATCGTTTAAACTAAAATTTCATTTGTTCATTTGGTTTTTTTAACGTCGCATTCAACACATATATAGGTCATATACACGACGCCCAGCTCTTCCTACTGTAGGTTTCCTGGACACTTTTCTATCACCAGTACTAACTTACCCTACCACGAGGCCGACAACTCATGTAAAGGGTATGACCTGCCGCGACCGGGTTTCAAACCCGCGATCTCCGGATTCGAAGTCAGACATGCTAACCACTACGTCACGGCCACGGTTATTCATTTGTTCAAGAACGTTTTGAAGACACCGTATACATATATTTGCTATGATATGTAACATTAGAAAATACGCCTTCTATTTATATAACACATTCAAATATCATCAGATGAATTATAAACATTTTACTAATGATTTAATGATTGAGTCTAGGTGTGTATTTAATTACAGTAAAAATCTTCTTTTTCCATCAACTTTTTTTTACTAGATTTAACGCCGTGTTAATACAATTTTAGGTCATTTTACGGCGTCCAGCGCACCTTACCTAACTTTCCTGGACCCTTGTATATAACTAGTACTCACCTACCCTTCCACAAGGCCGGAAACTTCTCCATTATATCTTATCAATGGAGGAAAATCGACATTATTTTCATGGAAGGGTATGACCTCCTCGAGTGGGATTCGAACCCGCACCCCCTCGGGCACGAGATTCCAAATCCCGGCGCACTACCAACTGCGCTTTTGACCCAGGTTCATCAACTTTTTAAATAGTGTAATTGTTTTGTTTCTATCACATGGTGTCAGATACTTACCAGAGCAATGGTTCGGGGGTAGCACGCTTTTTAAAGGATCTCTAAGTTCCGGATTCGAAACCCAACAAGGGCACTGATAATTTCCTTGGGCAAAACAATATCTATAATTACTTCACCCAGGTGTAAACAAGTACTTGTGAGGGTGGCATAATTCCATAAAGTCAATACGAAGGCTGTAATACGCAAAATAAAAAAAAACATAGGAAGGTATACAGACAGACAAATAGACATCTAAATATATTTGTAAAATTACATACTTTATGTGAATTGTTTTTATCATGTTGCATAAATGTAACACGTGTTTTCAAAAGAAAGATTACTTTCTGTTCTATTCGATTTTATAATAAATAGAACTGAGGCAGAACAAATCTTATTTACAGCATGACTAGTACAACAAAATGTGTTATGGTCTATAAAATACTCCTAATGATATGGGGCCACTTTCACAAAAAATCTTAAGTTTTTTCATAAGTCAAGACTTAAGCTTGGACTTAAGTTAAAAGTTGTGGTGAACTTAAGTTTTTACCAAGTCAGTTTCTCGAAAAAACTTGAGACAATCTTATCTGTACCTGACTTAAGTCTGGTCTTAAGTTTTGACTATATCAATGTTTCATAGCTACGCTGTTAAATCTGTCAATTTTAAACTGGTAATGTGTAAACCGTCAATAGCATGCTGTAATACATATACAATCTTTTAGCAATGACTTATATACACATCACACAAACACATTAAATATCAATACACGATGTCCTCGGTTTATCCATGTACAAACGGGGAACGAATGTTAAACATAAAGAGGTTGGTGTAATATATATATGTACAGTTTGAAAAACAAAACAAAATCACTCTGCAGGCAAAGCTTTCATGAGTAATTAGAAAGCAGCCAAATAATTGGATTTGTAAGGCTATCACTGAAAAGGTAAATCAACATTTTCTTTTTTAAATTCTGCATTTCGTTGCTTTTTAACATTCACTGATGCATTATTTAATTTGTTTGCTTTTATTTTGCATTCGAACCTCAATTTTGTTGTCGGGTAGCTTCAATCGTCATTACACACATTTTTATTTGTTCGCTTCTTCATAGAAATAGTGTTACATATATGTATTTGAATGCCATTTATTCTATGAGTCATGTAATTTGAACTCTGTTATAATTGCCAGTAGCATAGAACTTTAATGCAACAAGAACTGTCATGTAAACTGGCAAACTATGTGACCGGCTAGTAGGTAACTTGCTGTTCTGGGATAACCTGTACATATTTATTAAGTATTGGTCGTCAAAAACTTCTAATGCGTTAAATATATTCTAATTATTCGCGGTCTACTCAAATGACATCTCCGAATTAAAACATTTGGCGCAGCCATATTGAAATTTCTGACTTAAGTCACCTGTTTTAGACTTAAGTCACCTCCCTAGGTGACTTAAGTTTTGTCTTAAGTTTAGTTTTCAAAATCGACTTAAGTTTTTTTGTGAAACAGTGATAAGATAAAAACTAGACTTAAGCAACAACTTAAGTTTAAAAATGAACTTAAGTTGTTTTGTGAAAGTGGCCCATGATCCATATATTGTATCTGTTGCGATAATCATAAGTCAAAATATTTAACTAAAACAAATATTGTTTTGTAAAACCACATAACGGACAAGGACATGTTGGTTATTTATAACTTGAAATGTTTCCATAGTAACTAATATTAAGACAAGAAGAATAAAATATTTATTTTAATCTAATGTCACATTTAAATCATGGTTATGTTAGGTTTAGTATAAATCACAATACATTCATTGATTGTAAAATCCCCTTTAATTAGTAATTACAGTACACTTAATGTTGAAATGATATATTGTTATGGTCGAATATAAATATAAATAATAAATGTAACATCAAAATAGGCAATCTGTGATAGATAATATCCTATCGGTGTCCTATAAATGTCCTCGAACATATTTCGTAGTTTTAGGATAAACCGATTTGTGAAAAGGGGAACTGACATGAATGTAAGAACATAATTCAAGTAAGATCACTTGATGTATGCATGGTCAGCTTATGTTATAAATATTGTAATAATGTTAAAACTTTTGGTCTAATGTCTTGAAGAGGATACGGGTTTGATCCCTACCGCGGCGGCTATACCCGTCAATAAAATTTTGACTATACATTGTAATGACAATTTTACTCCATTGAAAATGAGGAATATGGAAAGGTTTCTGGCCTTGCGGAAGGGTATGTGAGTACTGGTTATAAACAAGTGTCCAAAAAAGCTAGGTTAGGTGCGCTGGACGCCGTTATATGACCTAAATGGCGTCGAAACGTCGTTCAACCCAGTATAAAAACAATTTGCGGACAAGATTGTATTAAGTTTTATAAAAATTGTACAATTAAAAATTTTGTCCAAATGGTCATCCCATTATAACTAATCATTTAAAAAAATGTATTATTGTAGGTCTACACAGTCCCGAACCAAAGACTGTTTACACACATACATGTACTGTCATTTGTAAGAAACTTTAGTTGTCACTTTCAATATATCAATCAAAACCTGGCTACAACAGTTCATACTGTGATCAAACAGTCAGCAGGGTGGTATAGAGATGTCTTATACCAACAAACGACATCTCCGTATCAACGATCTGGAATACTCATACCGGAACAACTGGACTTTACCCAATACTTCTACTGATGAAATGACACAGACGGAATTATCTATGCACATTTTTAGTGTGGTTTAAAGTCCACTCACAGATTTATGTTCAGTCGACTTTACAAGTTTGGACGATGACCCTTGATCATTTTAAATCACTTTGGAGCAGGTGGCCCCTCACGGTATCTATAACACCTGAGTGGAGTGAAATAACTGCAGGTGACTTACTTTATTGCTCAAAGACATTAACAGTGTCCGCTTGCGTGGTTCGAACCCGGGAACTCTGGATCCCAAAACGCGCGTCCCATCACTAAACCATAGTAACTTCACTCAATTATTTTGTATTATCACTCGGGGATAAGGAATTATAAAGTTATCAAGTCATATTGATTTGTCCTTTGTTTCAACTATACAACAAGAGGATAATATTTATTTTGTATTAACCTTGACCTTGCAAAGATTAGAATGTTACAGAGAACGTGAAATATTGTTTGTTATTTGTTATTTGATACAAAACATTATCAAAACGTGTGGGAAAAGTCCAAGGTTGAATAAATTAATTGTAATTTATAGTTGACATGAAGAGCTTAGTTATGTATAAAATACGAACAAAAGTTAAGCTGAAGCATGTCTGAAGTTAAAATAAGGTAAGAAATGTAAACTAGCATAATAAATACAACGTGAACCGGTTAATGTCCTCTCTAAATATATTTCTTTGTCTCATAATTTACTTTTAGAAATATCAGGTTATAATGGTGTGTATATTTGTTGTCTGAACACCACATATTCAATTTGGTCCTGGTTATCACTGGTACGTAAAATATGGTGCATGAAATAGAGAGTATGAGGAATGGACATCCCAGATTGCAGACAGTATAGCTAGCCTATTACGTCTTGCTTTGTTTGCCAAACAAATAATAACAATGTTTTCCATTTTATTTCTTTTCATCCCTCATTGACACAATGCATGGTTCATTTTTTCTATTTTGTGTAGTTCCTTTGCAGTGTACAGCTTCTTTAAAACAACAATGTACCTAACACCTAGTCAATACGTTCACCATGTATACTGTTGTCAGATTTGCCTGGAAAGCTCAGACTGTAGAACGTCTTGCTATGAACCTGGCTAAAGTATAACTAATCACGATGGTACGAGCTTTACTAAGTCAAAAACGGTTTTAAAAATCTAGAACAAACTATAGGTAATGGAACGATTGGTTGCTATAATATAACTGATGTAAATGTTAAAATACAGCTATAATACTTAGAACCATACATTATATCATGGGGATATAAAATGTAAAAGTGACATGATGTTATAAAATGATTTGTTATAACAATTATCCTAAATGTTCTGATATTAAAGCTTCTTGTTCATAAATTTACTTGTTTTTATATTCTTCTGTATCCTGATGGCTTCAATAATTCGTTGTCTATACAAACGGGCCTTAAATTGTCATCAGGTCTTCCTTTGCTGTGTTTTACCCTCTAAGTAACCTAGTCATGTAACTAGATTATTACCTTTCTCTTATCTAGATCGCTTATTGCTAAGAAGATATTAAGTAACGTCACCATTTAACTACTTAATTAAAGTGCTAGTTATGCTGTTATCTAATGGCAGAAATAGGTAACCATATCTGTTAGTGTTTGCAATTTAGTTTTTTCATACTGGGTTTAACGCTATGTCTACACAGTTAGATTATACTACAACGACTTGCTCACCTAACTTAGATTTCCAGGACCCTTCTTTACAAACAGTACTCCAATGCCATTTAACAAGGCCGGAAACTTCCCCATATGCATTTTTAATGGAGAAAAATGAAATTATTGTAAAGGTATAACCTCCCTGGAGGGATTCGAACCAGTACCTCTTTCGCGACAGGTTCGAAATCCACGTGCGCAACCGACTTCACTAACGACCTAGGTTTGCAATTGAGTTTAAAGTTGAATTCTTGTTCTGTCAAGGCATGCCGAGTTTTAGTTTGATGAAATTATCTGCATGATACCGGCCGTTACTTACAGGGTAGATATGTGTACAATATACTTAAAATCATCACCGTTTTACAGAAGTATGTCAATATGTACTAAAATAATAATAAACAGAACAATGTCACACAGCATCAAACATGTTTCCATACATTTTTAAGACTTTTAGAAAAGTTGACAATTCTGCGTCCGAGCTGCTTTAAGATGTTAAAATGATTTGTTTCATTTACATTGACTTAAAATGACAACCCATTAAATATACCAACACACTTAGAGTGAAAACTGACTTTTTTCTCTTTTTTTCGTAGAAAAACTTGAATGTGACGTTCACCGGAGTTTCACATTACGTGAACAATTTATACATTAACGCAGAAACAAATTATTAGAACGTCACGTTACATAACAGTGCAAGTATATGACGTAATAACACAATTACAATTTCAGGCGTGTTTATTAAGACTGTATATACAACTCATAAATACATAATAACTTCTATTTTATAATCCCACTGTCCGCAAAAAGTTGTTACAGACAATTATGTTTTAGGATTATTCAGTCATATTCATAATAAAAGAACAAAAAAAAACCGTTATCTAAGATTTTTTAACGTCGTATTCAACACGTATCTATACTATTAAATTTGCGAGTTTCCTGTTTTGTGGAAGAATCTGCGCAGCTTTAAATAAATCTTTTGTTTGTCGCTCGAACACCTATATACTGGCATATCAAGTTGACAATTCTTTTTTGACAAAGCCTCTTGATATTTGCAAAAACTGCCAAAAATCAACAAAAATAGTGGGGTTTTTGTGTCTAAAAATAGTTCTAGATAAAACTAAAAATAGACCAAACTCCCCGCAGCGGTTATTTCCCTTTATTGTCATTATCTTATGCTTGCACGGGCTCCCATCTAGTTAAGGTTATATATACGACGACCAGCTTTTCCTACTATTGGTTTCCTGGACACTTTTCTATCACCAGTACTAACTTACGAGGCCGACAACTCATGCATAGGGTATGACCTTCCGCGACGGTGCTCGAACTCACGATCTCCGGATTCGAAGTTAGACATGCTAACCACTACACCACGGCCGCGGCTTTATCTACGATTTTAAAGATCCACTTAAATGAGTTTATCAACATATGCTTGAAACTATCAAATATAAATAACAGGGATGTAATATTCCTATACCCAACATGTCCGACTCGTACATTTATGTCTGCGGACAAGTAAATAAACCAATCCCACTTTCCCACGGACAAGTGATTTATTAGCCGTATATATACTTAACAGTGTAAATGTCTAATTGTTCAATTTAAATTCAACAATAAACTACACTGTATTATATTGCATTTTTTTTTATTATTCCTTTCAGTATGTTTTGTTATCATAGTTCTCAATATGTCTTTTTGTATGATGAACTTCTAGATAAGAGCATTTTGAACCGGACAAATATATTTAAGATATCACTTGTCCGAGCACACCGCTGAATAAAATTACAACAGTATAACCTCTGCAGTGCGGCCCTCTACAGAACAAATCAATATTAGCTTTTGCTATTTCCCATGGACAAAACTTTAATTGGATTTAACCTCTGCAAAGCAGCAACCTCTGAACAGCAACACAATTAAGTCCATCCCAGTGGGTGTTGTTCAAGAGAGGTTGTACTGTATAGTAAAATTCATTGTTTGATCACCATTTTCAAACTTTCTCTCGTCTAAGAACTTTTAGAGGGCAGTGTAAATTCATCATCATGAGACTTTATTATAAAACCTTATATTGCAATAAATTGAAATGTTTTGTTATAATAAATAACGTATTATTATGAAATGTCCAGTATTCAAGGTTTCATGTTTCCTGTTTATAAGATGGTTTATGTATATAGTATTATAATATAGTGTCCAGTATTCAAGGTTTCATGTTTCCTGTTTATAAGATGGTTTATGTATATAGTGTTGTAATATAGTGTCCAGTATTCAAGGTTTCATGTTTCCTGTTTATAAGATAGTTTATGTATATAGTATTATAATATAGTGTCCAGTATTCAAGGTTTAATGTTTCCTGTTTATTAGATGGTTTATGAATACAGTGGTGTAGATGTTGTTGTCTGTACAGGTAGTGAGAACTGGATTTATCTCGAAATTCTTTGTTGAACAAGGTCAATACAAAATAGTTAAGCTAACTTTTGTGTAGCAAAGAGTAATACATCTTATATAGATGGTGACTTTATTGTTGGATTAAACGCCAGAACAACACATTAAATAGGTCATATCAAGGCAGTCAGTCAACCTACACACAGTTCCTGGAAAGACTAAATCTCTAGACGACAACTTTGTAATATGATTTATAATCTGTGGTAGTAGAGTGGTATAACACTGTATATGAAAACTAGTTTCGTAAGAGAATTATTTGATTTCGTATTTAAGAGGTACATTGTAAATTAAAATGATATTTTTAAAAAAAATGTCCTTCTGTCATATTTAACGTCGAAAGAAATAAAACGTTTCATTTCGACAATGATGTCTACTCCCGACGTCAACGAAGTAATCTAACAGTATTCCGTAGATTATTCATGTATACCTCTTACAGTATTCCGTATTTTATTCATGTAAACATCTTACAGTATTCCGTAGTTTATTCATGTATACATCTTACAGTATTCCGTAGTTTATTCATGTTAACATCTTACAGTATTCCGTAGTTTATTCATGTGTACATCTTACAGTATTCCGTAGTTTATTCATGTATACATCTTACAGTATTCTGTAGTTTATTCATGTATACATCTTACAGTATTTCGTAGTTTATTCATGTATACATCTTACAGTATTCCGTATTTTATTCATGTTAACATCTTATAGTATTCCGTAGTTTATTCATGTGTACATCTTACAGTATTCCGTAGTTTATTCATGTATACCTCTTACAGTATTCCGTAGTTTATTCATGTGTACATCTTACAGTATTCCGTAGTTTATTCATGTATACATCTGACAGTGTTCCGTAGTTTATTCACGTGTAACACCTCACCGTATTCCGTAATTTATTCATATAAACATCTGACAGTATTCCGTAGTTTATTCATATATAACATCTAACAGTATTCCGTAGTTTATTCATATATAACATCTAACAGTATTCCGTAGTTTATTCATATATAACATCTAACAGTATTCTGTAGTTTATTCATATATTACATCTTACAGTATTCCGTAGTTTATTCATATAAACATCTAACAGTATTCCGTAGTTTATTCATATAAACATCTAACAGTATTCCGTAGTTTATTCATATAAACATCTAACAGTATTCCGTAGTTTATTCATATAAACATCTAACAGTATTCCGTAGTTTATTCATGTGTATCTCATGAATATTAAATTAAGACGTATCTGTACAAATGTACAACATTATATTGTAAATTTAATTATACATAATTTGTCATATTTAGATAAGATACTAAAATTATACCATATGACAGTCTAGTCGTGTTATACATGTATACAAGTGTTGGGTTTTATATTTATTGTCCGCGCATGCGCTGTGGATACATCAATGTAAAAAAGTGTATAATATTAAAATAATGCATCATCAACATTTGTATATTTGATTATTTAACCTGTAGATCTGTATATTTTGTATATGATTTTGATTGTTTATGCTGTTATTGTTTAAGTAGGCAGTACCTCATTTAAAATAATTAATATTCTAAAATAATTCAAATGCATTCATTTGTTGGTAAGATTCATTTTAAGGGCCAAAACCATGTTTTCATGTACGTAGATTGGGAATAAATTTTATTCAAAATTCAGTCGAACATAAACCCCGCTTACTTAAATACTCGTATTTTTATTTTGTCTAAAGTGAGTATAGCAGTAATGTAATGAATATTTAAATCAGCGGGACAAATGTATGTGTAACTAGCAGTTGTATAAAAAAATCAATTCTACCGAAATAGAAGCATGGCACAAACTCAGGATTTTCTAATGTTACATTTACAGATGATCATGCTATATTGCCATGGATTTAATACAAGAAAGTTCGATTTAATCAGATAATCATAGAATATAACAAAATATTTCCCTGCTATAGCTCATTTAGGATAATTTGAGACAAACGACTCAGTTTGTTTACATATTTGGGACTCGGATATTACATAAAACAGGGAGGTCTGCTGATTTGTGTAATGCAAATCGTAAACATGTCATAATGCGTGGAACGAGTGTTTTCGTACTAAATTTAATACATCAAAAACACACGGATAATAGTCGATAATTACGTGTACTAAACTTAAATCCACCTGTGTATAAAAATGGTATCGTTTGTCTTAAGTTATCCTAAACAAGCTATAACTTTAAACACACAAATAGTCAGAATTATAAAACCTTTCAAGTGTAACAACATTTCACCATAATATACAACAAGTATATTACAAGTATATACATATTTTACCATTTAACTTTCTCGTGATTTTCTCATAATTTACGAGAACATAAATCTTAAACATTGTTTTTGTTTTAAAGTATAATTATGTCTAACGTACATTAAAAGTGGAAGTGTTTTAGTTTTTAGTGGTTTAGTTGTTTGACTGGTAAAATTTAGACTATTAACTCCGCGTTATTTTAATTCTTAAAATTCAGTCTGAACAAAACACTTTATTTTAAGAGCCTCATTTTTACAGTTTAGGAGAAAATTGTAATACTTTATATATTAGTTCCTCTCCATCCAGGTGTTAGTGGGTACAGAGAGTGATCACCTGCCTGAAGGTGACCTCAATGATCAGGGGTTATAGTACAAAATTGTAAAGTCGGCTGAATATGTTAATAAAAGCAGACTTTTAAAGGCTCTTTAACTTTTTAACTTTAACTTACATGACTAGATAAACGAAATGTTGTTACGAAACTTGAAATTGGTACAAAACATTTAAAAAGAATCAATTTTAACATTTATATCTTCAAACATATTAAAAAACAATACATATACAACATAACAATGTACAATTATTTTATAAAAGAAACACAATGTTATATTTATGTATGGATATTACTATCCTAAATGTCAATAGATCAATATTACAATAGTCGACGACTTGTATACTGTATTCTGAATTCAAAACATTGTTTATATTGACGACATTAAGTACAGTTGAACCCACCACGCCTTTTGAAACAATATATTTATAAAGGAAGGAACAATATTATCAATAAACAATTAACAAAAAAAATACAAATTTAAGACTGTGCTCACTATACTACTACTAGGTCGATCACCAGAGACACTAAAAATCAAAGCGCTGATAGCACCGTCGAACATGAGGTTTTGATGGAGTTAACAAACACGGAATTATACAACACGCGGAAATGATACAAGGGACACACTGGCACTGGAGTCCTCACATTCTTTAAAATGCACGCACATATAATTTTTTGTCTACAAACATAATTAAAAATCGCTCCCGTATTCATCACCGTGTACGAGTTATAAATACAATCATTATAACGTATGTACAGAGAACTATATATAGTGACGTACGCATTATAATCATAAGATATGGACTCTGGTGCCAGTGAAGGGACATTGTCTTAACATTAACAGATCATTAGAATAGTTAACCGGCTAAGATATACTTAAATTGCATCGCTTGCGTGTAAATCGAACTACTTTTGTTGCAGTAGTAATTATCTATTCAATTGCACATGCGCGGCCTAATGTAATCGTCCGCGGCGGGTTAAAGAGAGAAAAGTCCAATTTCGAGTCAATTTGAAGAGTTATAGATGACTTAAAACTTATGCAATTTACAACTAATGTCAGCTTTCTGCTTTCAAACAAGAATATTGTTTTGAACTGGTTATGACAAACGAAGCATAGGGGCGACTGACACGGAGATGAGCTGAAACAAAACTGATCAATGAAACAAAGATGCATTAAAAGAGATTAATCTTAAGTACTTGAAACAAATGTGTGACAGATTATTCATGACTGAATGAAACAATCCTATAACCTTAAAATAACCAGACAGCAATTAGATTCATGATGCATGAAGGGAATATAATTAACTAATTGTAATTAGATAAATAAACAAAAACATGATTATGTATTGATGTAAGACACGTGATCTAACATTAGACTTTACTGGTACATTTGATGACCTTTGAACTACAAGTACCGTGTTGCTGAAAACCTTCTCTTTATTTTTTCCTTAGACATAAAAACCTTATATTCTAAGGATAATGATACAATTATTAGTACTATAGAAACTTCTCTGGTTAAAACTGACGATAAAACAATACAAATATATACTAATATAAGGAATAGATAAGGGTTTTTATAAGGGCCCAGGAATATGTATTATGTCAGACTGTACACGTAATTATTACGGAAAAAATCCACAAAACATCTAGTTTAGAGGAAAACAAAGTTTGATGATTTGGAACCAAATGCTTTATTTGAGGAGAATCTGCTATTAAGACCATCGATTTTGATGATACGTTTACTACATGTAATTATAGAAGTTTACCACTACAAATAATCAACTTTGTTTACATCGTATATCATAAGTCATGCAGCAGCATTTCAAATTAGTTTTTCCAATAAAATTATATTTATAAAATAAGTATCGTTTATTCAGCTGTGATTTTTTTCGGCACGTAGCGGTTCTGTATTGAGTTGTGCGTCAATGTTGTGTCACACTGCACTGTACTGCACTGTATTTTATTATATCGTATCGCAATTGTGTTCGTACATAAGTTCAACTGTTTTAAATAGTATTGCTTTAACATAAATATGTTTAACAATCGGTTAATTATGCAACTTGAAATGTTTTGCACGGTATAATTATAATATTATAATTTTGTAACATTTCCGCGTTAGGCTAAACTAAAGTTTTGCTATTATATCATATTCCACTGAAAACCTCATAGTTCAGGTCTGTCTCGACTATTTGTTTCTAAACTCATACCTATTCTTTTCCCTATGATTTTAAATACAAACAAACGAATAACATTATTCGTATACTATATATATTATATTGAATATACTGAAAGTCTAATTTTTGAACAGAGGTTTACTTGTAAGAGGTCAAAATGTCGATCTAGTGCTCTATATAAAAACGTACATTTTAAAACAAAACAAATTTATCAAAACTGTTTGTGTTTAGCTATCACTGTTTAGCGTTTTTGAATCGACTGTATTTCATAAACACTATATATATGTTGTATAGTGAAACCTGTTTATAACAACCAGTAGCTGGGACTATGTTTAAATGTCTGATATTGAAAGATAACTATTGTATGGAAGGTTACCCTTGCTGAAACAACCATGGCAACTGCGACATTGAAATAATGTGTTACTGAGAGACAGTGGTGCAGAACAGAACATTCAATTCAATGTCCTCCAACAGTCCCTGGACAAAATCCTGGTTAAAGTAATAACAATTTAACGTATTCACTTTTTACCATGATTAAAAGAAACAAATAGTTGGTTTTATAAGTTTATAAACATAATTTATGATACAATCTGCGTTACATAAATAAATTACATAGTAGTACAATTACTTCCAGTAGGCAAGCGTTGTTTTTTTTTCTCCTCAAAAAATGCTGTTGTCCAATAGCTATTGAAGAACAACGCTATGTTTCATCACATTTAAAATATCAAACATATAAATAAACAAATTATGGAAACAAAGTGAGATTGGATCTTATTTTCACTTTTATTAGTAAATATGAGTCCGCTTATCCAAAAACAGTATTTTGTTCAAGATCTTTTGAGGGACACTGTAATATTTGATTAGGCTGATGTATTTATTTTGTTTGGTTTAACGCCTTAGCAACACATTGTATAGGTCATATAACGGCGTCCAGCACACCTAAACTAGCTTTCCAGGACCCTTCTCTATAACCAGAACTCACCTACTCTTCCACAAGGCCGGAAACTTCTCCATATTATCTTATTATTGGAGGAAAATTTACATTATTGTCAAATTTTCATGGAAGGGTATAACCTCCCAGGATTGGATTCGAACCTGTACCTCCTCGGGACACAAGATTCGAAATCCCTTTGCGCTACAAACTGCCTTGCAGACCCGGATTCAAGCTGGTGTGTAGAATAAAGGTTGTACTGTACATCTTAGTCAAAGTATATCAAATAAGGTGAAAAGTTGTGATAAGTTAATTAATCTTAGACAAAAAACCATTCATTCAACAATACTAACATTTTATTAGCAAAATTATCTCATTAATTATAAACGTATTTAAGTGAAGATAAGTTTTGTACATATTTGGCGAAGCGTTAACGACCAATTCTTTATATGCGAGGTAAAATGCAATCAATTACAAATTCACTGTTGAAATCACAAGTGCGTTCAGTTGCCTGAGGCGAGACAGTGCAGGACGAGTGACAAAATAAGAAATATTCTAATTTGAATATTTATTCTTTTAATTAAGCGAAAATTTAGTCTTGTGAAATTAAGCCATACGTCCGGGAATGTGTAGACGGTGTAAATAATTAATTTTCATCGCTTGTGAGGAATAAGTTGTATTCCCATTTCGTGTTTTTTATAAGTGTTCAAGGGCAAAAGGACTTTCGTTTTCTTTTCGTAAAAAGTGGATATTGTCTTGTATTAATTAAACAATTTAGAAGCCATGGGGAAATCTAAATTACGAAAGTTTACAGCAGGTTGTGTGCTCATAGCTTTTTTATTACAAGTGGCCTCTATAGCTGCCCCAGGTTGGCTCATTGAAATAGATGGAAACTTGGAACATGGAGATAGTTTATTCTACAGGGCAACATGTCATATTCTGAATGATGAACGTAATTGTCAGGTGAAATCATTCCAGGATATGTACACTAAAGATAGAAATAAACTGGTGGCTGCTAAAGTTAGCAGACATACGTTAGCAGAGTTTGGTAAGTTTTTATGTTATATATATGTTAGTTGCATCGGAATTTTCTCAGGAAACTCCTTTTTCTAATAATTAAATGCAAATTGATTTATTCTAAAAACAAAGTTTTGAATAATGACCTCGGGAGGGCATTGCAGTTATGTTTCAAATATGCATTTAGGTATCGACAGAACATGTTTTGGGCATAAGGCTTGATAGAAATTCGAATTCCACTCTCAAGTCTCCCGAGTCGCTCTCTGGATGTTACTGCTAAAACATTTAACTGAACATTTATTTTCAAAGATATAATTTCCTTATAGTTCATTATTTTAAAATATCCAATAAAAAGAAACCAAGTCTGAGTACGAAGTATTGTAAACTTCGGGCCTGGTTTCGTGGCCAAACTGTTTTCATTCAGGTTCAGTTTGTTTTCTTCTTTGAGCCGTTGTTTTAACATGTTCAATCTTTACTAGTAACGACTTTCAACTCGATCAATCTGATATTCCATGTTTTAACAAATTCATGAAAATGTCCAAGCATTTGTGACTCAATCAGCTTAGGTAAGATTCTAAAGGCAGAAGTGAATTGATGTGCTTCAAAATAGTACCATGACTTATAAAATTTAGACCCTACATATAAGATTCAGTTATCTTGACGTATATCTTAAACTCCTTCAGGGATCTGTCACTGAAAGATAGAACTTTCTTGTGTTCTTTATTACATCGAAAGTCATATTTATTAGCAAAGGGAAAACTGTTATTTAACTAAGCTGAGAATAACTTGCGATAAATTCTTTGGAATTAGGTTAAAACAGTAGACACGTTTACTTAAGAAACAATATTTAATCTTATATATCACGTGTATTAGTTTAAATTAAGTTTTTTTTCGCTGGATTCAATTACTCATGTATAGGATTTACAATGTCATAAAAGTCCTCTGGCAAATTGTCTAGGTCTATCTGACAGTGTTATATCGATGTGTTAGGTTTTACTTAGTTTATTAGATGACCCACTGGCAACAGAGTATATTGGAAGAGATTTGCTTAAAAAACTAACCTTATAAGTAAGATGACACAAGTATTTGACGGTAAAATTGTAAATGTGAAGTGAGCAAGATAGCTGACTAAGTTCTGCTAACGTGATGACCAACTGCTGGTCTGTAATGTTAATATAATACGAGATATAATATTCGTCAGGATTTTTTATCAGTTCAGTAAAAAATGTTGATTATATTAAAAATTAAAAAATCATATCATATTAACTATCATTAGCAGACCATTGTCGGTAATTTAAGAACGCAAGATTTACATCACAGTAGGGCATTTAATTTTATTTCAAAAAGGCGTGTTTGTTGTTTGTATCATTCTCAAAGTATAGCAAGAACGCAGGTACATTGATTTTACTGATTTCAGGAATAACTAATGTCATGTGTCCCGACAGTAAGGCGACTTAGAATACTTTATTGGAAATATTTCTCAAAGACTATATTTAAGCTCGCGGCTGTTCAGTTTGAAATCAAATACTTTCTTTTGCAGCCAATTAGTCTTACTTTAAAACCTTAAGCCGTCTTCTTTGTTGGACGTAACCTTGAAACAATGTCTTACATAACCTTGAGATAACCTTGACGATCTTCTATAAAACAAAACAACATCTTAAACAATCTTATAAACTGGGGATTTTAAAATAACAAATAAAAGACAAGATGACAGCGGTTTAATTAACAGAAAAACACAAATAAAAACAACGAGGAGAGTACGGACAGTTACATAACATTACATTAAATGGAAAATTACCGTAAACTCTGTCACTTACATATTTTCTTATAATAGTAATAAAATAATTATACGCTTGGGTTGTAATACATCTAGTTATAAAATTATTTTATCATAATTAAAGTTTATGACTCTGTCTGAAACATAATAAATTCATAAATTCCATATTTAAGTGTTCGGTTTGTGTTAGAATCTGTCACATGCTATTTTCAGTATATTTATATCTTCTAAATTAACAAATACGGTCAAATTGTAATAATTATGATCGTTGTCATGTGATTGGATGGCCCAATGGTATACATCACTTTGAACAATGAATATATTATGTATCGAGTTATTAGATATAAGTAAGGCCACAATAAATTGATTGCATGCTTAACATCCGGTAAAACTTTACAGCCTACCAAGCTACCAGCAAGAATCAAAGCGCCGATAGCGCTGTCCGGACATGGATTTAACAGGGCAAAATTTGGTGGTGTCATTATACAGACTTGGGGCGTCTAAAATTTACATACTAACTGTATAACGAAGGATCATGACGCTGATTCCGCCCGCACAAAAATGCGAATCAACTGATCATGATTTCCTACACCACAGGTATATGATCTATTTTTAGACAGTGGAAAATTGCAGGCGTGTCTATTTGTAGTGAATCTGACTGCGCATGTCCGTCGAATGTCATCGTCCGCGACATTTTGATATGCGTTTCAAAATATGTCGCTTACTAAGACCTAAATTGCTTACGAAATCCATGTCAAAAATAATCCGAAATGTATAACTTATTTAAACTTACAATTGGCCTACTAGTATGAAAAATGTTTCGAACGCGAACGATAGCCATACAATATATTTGTTGTGGCCTTTAAACAGTTCTCAAGGTGTAACGAAACAAATCATTTCAAAATTAAGAACGAAGACGATTAATTTTTACAACGCCTTTAACTTATATGGCGACAAAACTCTGGCTACATTCTTCATTAAATGTCACCATGAAAGAGGAATTTTATAACTGCATGTTTTTTTTTCGTTAGAATTGAAGTAAGTAAAGTAATGGCATTTTATATTATTATACCTCATTTGTTTACTATAGAGCCTAATGTGACGTCACTGGGAAACAATCCGTAATGTCACCCTCTTGACATTACATATCGGCCCGCTTGACATTACATATCGGCCCGCTTGACATCACATATCGGTCCGCTTGACATTACATATCGGCCCGCTTGACATTACATATCGGCCCGCTTGACATCACATATTGGCGCGCTTGACATCACATATCGGCCCGCTTGATATTACCTATCGGCCCGCTTGACATTAACTATCGGCCCGCTTGACATTACCTATCGGCCCGCTTGACATCACCTATCGGCCCGCTTAAAGCGATGGAAGAACAATGCGTTGGAGTGTGCTAAAAACCGGGACCGGAGATTTGAATTACCTTTATTGTCAAGACGCTTACTTTTTATCTAACAGAAAACTTAAACGGTGTGAAAATGTCAAAAGCAAATGAAACAGATAAAATTAAACAGTAAGAGCCTATAAAAAGTTAACAATTTCTGAATTTTGTTGTTCGGTTATAATAAAATATATATCTCATCCTACAGAGGTTGATAGAACCAAATATTCACCCTTGACAAGTAATGTCAACCTCGGCAAAAGCCTCGGTTGACATTACTTGGCTCGGGTAAACATTCCGTTCCATCACCCTCTGTAGGATGTGACATTTATATAGTTTAAGTTTCATGCTTATGCACATTCACCGACTTTACAGCTATAACCCATGTTCATAGGGCTACTGGTATCTATATTTCTAACTCCCTTGGGAGCCCTTTAATCCGTTAAGTGCGGCCGACAAAATGGCGCAACGGAATTATACCACCCTTGCAGGTACATACCCATTTACACCTTGGCAGAGTTAAGCAATCGTATGTAAAAGTCTTGCTCGAGGAAATGTCCTATTTGGGGTTTGAACCCTGGACCACTCGATTCCTAAGCGCGCGTTCTACCACTGGACTACTGCTCCTACGTTAAGACCTTTATTTTTAATTAACTTCTCGAATTTCGTATTATTTCATCATAATAATAACTAGCGACTAAGTTTTTATTGAACTGACTAACAGTCACAGCTGAAGTGATGTGAAAATATACTATTTTATGTCATCTAAATAAGAAAGTTCGTCTAGAAGGAGAAATAGACGAAACTCAACTGATTTGTTTACCTTCTTAGTGATTGATGTAAATCACGTGATTTAGACCCTGGATACTGACTTCATTAAAGTGTCTTTGTAAAAAGAAGCATTAATTAGAATAGTCATACAACACGTTACATCCAACTGATAACATCTAATTTTCATGGCGAAAATGTGACACCATACCTTATTTAAACTGGTCCAACATTCTTTCACTGAGGATAAACGACATATTTTAAAAAACAACATTTTATCATCAGATGTTAAACCTCGTGTTAGAATGTTTAAATAATGTCTAACATCAGATTAAGGTATGCAAATAAATGTGATAAAAATACATTAACTAACATGTTACTTTAACAAATGCAAATTTATAGTTAGAGCTATAGTGTTAACGAGTTACTGGAAGAAAATTATTTTAACAGGTACATGTATAAGTCAAGTACATGTATGTTAGAGGTCTTTTAGTCGTCTGTGAAATTTCGTGCTCCGCCGGATTTTATATTAGGCCTGGTCAAACATAGCTCACATTGCTGGTGCTTCCAATTACAGTAGTTTATCTAATATTGCATACTAGCTTAAACATCAAATTATAAAAGAACATTTTTGAAAATTACAGTATATTCATTCATCTGACAAGCTTGTCACATATGTCAGAAAATCTTTTTATTAGAATTCAGGGGCGGATCCAGGATTTTTTCCGAGGGTCCAAACTTTCAGACCACAACATAATACAATTTCTGCAGAATAATGCCACATATTAATAATAAAAACTACATAAACATTATATCTATGTTATGCAACGAGAAAATTGCTTCATGCTACTCAAACATGACTTAAAGTCAAGAATACACTTATGGACAGGTATATTTTGGAAAAATCTAGGGGGGTCCGGACCCCCCTGACACTCCGCTAGATCCGCCTATGGACTTAATGAATCTAAATGATATTGAAAGAAAACCATAATTTTATTGTCATGGGTTACCAACCTTATACTGCTTGGACGGCAATAATCACTAGTCACATACGGATATAGGAGGGCGTGGTTTAAATCGTTAAAAGAGTTCCTTTGCTACACATTATCCAAATTTAAAGAAAGCTTTTACTTTTAGGTTACGTTCTTTTGAATGATATTGACTATAACGTAAAAGTGACAGGATAAGATGCTGAATTAAAGCATTGTTGGCATTTTAATATCCGCTAAAAAGTTGCCTTTTACTTTGTATTATTTTCTGACAATTTGTTTTATTATTATTATTATTATTATTATGATTATTATTATCATTATATTTCAGATTTTTTCTATCATGTATTGATATGTAAACAAGCTATTACAATGAGTTCAGTATGTTTAACGATGATTGCTGTGTTTATACAAGTTGCTTTGTTTATAAGGAGAGACAGACATAACGTCAGACTTACAGTACTATCTGCTGTATTGTCTGCTGTTACAGGTAAGTTATGACGTAGTTATGACGTAATTATGACGTAAGATTAATAGTACTATCTATTGTTACAACTACTAGATTTAACGCCGTGTCAACACAATTTATGTCATTTTACGTTGTCCAGCGCACCTCACCTAGCTTTCCTGGACCATTGTCTATAACCAGTACTCACCTACCCTTCCACAAGGCAAGAAACTTCTCCATATTCATGGAGGAAAATTGACATTATTGTCAAATTTTCATGGAAGGATATAACCTCCCCGGCGGGATTCGAACCCGCACCCTCTCGGTCACGGGATTCCAAATCCCGGCCCGCTACCAACTGCGCTATCGACCCGGGTTTCTATCTGTTGTATTTTCTGCTGTTACACGTAGGTTATGACGTAATTATGACGTAATTATGACGTAAGATTAAAAATACTATCCACTGTATTTTCTGCCGTTGCATGTAACTTTTGACGTCATTGTGACTTCAGATTAACAGTCATATCTGCTGTATTGTTTGTTTTGTTTGTTTGTTTTGTTTTGTTTTGGGTTTAACGCCGTTGCAACACATTGTAAAGGTCTTATAACGGCGGTCAGTTAACCTACTCACTCCTGCTTGAAAGGCTAACTCTCAGGATTTAGCTGTTAACCAACTACTAAGCGCATACTTTCGTCAGTGACTGACAACTGCCCTACATAATTAAAACTCATTGGTAGAAGGGTGAATGGCCGTAGAAATAATTTCATGACCAAGCTCCACGAAAGTATACCCCGCGCAGGAATCGAACCCACGACCCCACGATCAGTCTGCTGTATTGTTTGCTGTTACTGGTAAGTTATTGTAATTGTGACGTCATAAACAGTACTAGCTGTTATATCCCCGGCGATATCGGTTTATAAAAGGAGTAGTCATAGCATTTTCTGTGAACAATCTAAGACATTATATAAGTAAATGGATCAAACCAAAATAGAGAGAACAACATGAAATCTCAGTTGCTTTACTTCAGGCAATGTTATCTCGTATTGCCATTTTAGAGACTAAAATTGAGTGTCTAGCAATAGAGATATGTAAATATTTTAACGTGCGCGGTATGATATGATGTAACGGAGAGTGTGTTACAGCTATCCTAGGTTAACCGTTTAATATAGTGCGGACACATTGACCCCGACCTGACCCTTATGCAAGAATATTCATTACATTGAATACGAAGGTAGTTTTAATGTTCGAAAACAATCGGATTATACCGTCAAGGCTCGAATGTAATTATAACACAGGGATTAATTTTAAAGTACATTTAAAGTGTACAATGAGTCTCTATTACACATAGGCCGGACCAGAATATTATACAATGAGGCTAGCTACCAATTCAAAAGTTGTAGGTTTTAGCCCCACAACCGCCATCTCCGCACATTTTATTATAATTTGTAATTACAAATGTAAGAAAACAAGTTTCACGTTTGAATGCACATATAAACTCTATACATGTCTTGTTAAACTTATAATGTAAGCCATAGCCGACATTACACCCTCAAAACCTACAAGCCCCATGCAACCCTACTAAGTACCCGCCGATGCTATTTACAATCAATGTAAATCGACTGCTTATTTTAAATACGTAACGAGCCGAAGTGTAGATTAGGCGTGGTATTGATTTTCGCCAGGATATGTGTATCTGATAACAAGATGCAAATGAGAAAGGTAAGGTCGGGGTCAATATGTCCGCACTTATACATCAATAAGTCCAGTATGTAAAAATGATATAAATAAATAAACATGAGTTAGATAAATGTTGTTTTTACTGTATTTAATTCTATATTTACAGCTGGTATTCTTTTTGCTATGGTATGTTATATTCTATATTTTATGTTATATTTACAGCTGGTATTCTTTTTGCTATGGTATGTTATATTCTATATTTTATGTTATATTTACAGCTGGTATTCTTTTTGCTATGGTATGTTATGAGATTGTTGGTAACCATTATAAACTACAACTACGAAATTTGGACAGTAGACGTGATCACACCTATGTAGGTTTCCCATATTGTCTTGCTATGTTAGTTGGTGCAGCTTTACTTCTACTAGTCTCTGATATGTGTACAGCTAGTCTTCTATACACAGTTAAACCTCCAAAGAAGAAGACCTATGTTGATGATGATGATGACGATGATGAACCTATTTCTAAATCAGTTTCCCCAGGCAACACTGAATTCACGTTATCAAGTAAATCTACCAATCTATCTGATGATTCTACTAACAAACCAAAGAGAACCTACATGACGTTACCCACCATGCCAACCGTAACACAGTCTGAACCTGTTGCTAAGGAACCTGTTACCATAGTAACACCAGTAAATGAACAAGGAGGTCAAGATAATCCCGTATTCTCCGAGAAATTATGAGAGTTATGTTTTAACGATGTTATTGTATATATAAATACTTATTTTCAAGTATTAAATAAGGAAAACGTGATAAAAATGATATAAAAAGACAAGAGACATTGACTGTAGATAAAACAATATATATGTAAGGACTAAGATGGATGAAGAAAAACTGTACAATAGACATGACGATATAATGATTGGTTTCTATGACCATTTTACTGTTTACTGAATAAAGGTTAAATAAAATAAAATATATCTCATTACGCACGTAGCTACACACGGTTTGGCCAAGTGGTTAAAATACTTTCCTATCTGAATCCGTGTTTTAAATAATATCGTTCATTAACTGATATGTTCAATAATTAAGTAGAACATATATATATTTATAATGCAGAAATAATGATTGCCATTTTCAACTTATTGTTAACCAGTTACTAAATGATTTAAAGGTGTCATTTTTTTGTATTATATAATAGTATTAATTGGTTAATAATAGTGGGGTTTTGTTTTGCATTTGTTACCAACATAATTTTAACAAACTAGAACAAATAATTTGAAAAAAGTTATGTTGATTAAAGAAATGACTTTGTAGACACATTGTCGTCAGCTGCACATTTCACAGTCGGGTAATTTGAAATACTTAAATATTTGGCCAGTAAGTAGGGATCAGTCACTTCTCAGTCTCTAGATAGTCCTCAATATTTTATATTTCGATAAATTACAAGTATTATACAAGTTAGTATAAGACATAGTCTACAGTATTGTAGTAAAATTGTTTGATCATTTCTGGAATCAGAAAGTTGTTTTCATAGTTGCTTGTAAAATTGATATTATGGATGGGGAATGAATGATAAAATTATATATTCTAAAATAAAAACAATATGTATTTTTGGATATTTTGGTTTTTCTATATTTTCTCTACTCATTGTTCAATCCCTAGTACATTTGTACATTGTATCATACACTAGATGAACTGTTCACTTGATGTTTGTTCTTGTGATTTCCAAGTTGTGGACACATGGAATAACTTTTCTCAAATAAACAAACATGGTCGGTAACTAGGATAGAGGCATCTACTCTCGGGAAGAATTGTAATGGCATTTTATAGTCTGAGTTTCATGCTTACACACGTTCACCGACTTTACAGCTATTACCCTTGGTCATCGGGCTACAGGTATTTTTCTATCAATCTCCGTAAGAAATCTTTTTATTCCGCTTATTAGTGCAGCCGACAAATTGGCGCAACCCAAATTATACCATCCTCGCAATAGCACATTTACACCTGGGTGGATTGAAGCATTCGCAGGTAAATTCCTTGCTCAAGGAAACAAGCAGTGCCCCTAGTGAGAATCGAACCCAGGACCTCTCGATCATTAAGCGCGCTTCTTACCACTGAACTACTGCGCATGGGAAGAATTAACTTAGAAATGAAGTCTTTTATAATAAACTATTAAACATCGAAGATGCTGTCAACTTTATAGAAGGTTTGTACACAAGAACATCGTTTATATCGTTTATTAAGTTCTTACACATTTATTTGATTTTTATTCTACTTCTTGGTTCACAGTAATAAGTCAACTGGATTAAGATGTTTCACTGAGGATATAGACAGATAGGTTTTGGACGAAGTAATCAGATGACATCCAGTCCAACGTTGTAACCACTCGACTTCTTAAAGCAAGTTAAAACAAGGTTTTTGAAGTCCACTTCTAGTATCACTATTCAGTCGACTCTTGACATTAACTTCCCCGATCATCGAGTCACACACCAACTGTTAACATACGGCGCAGATTGCAGCCACAGCATTCAGTGCATGACACTTACATGTACCCATTTACACCTAGATGAAGCGAAGCAATCGCAGGTAAATTTCTTGCTCAAGGAGTTAGCAGTGCTCCTAGTGGGAAGCGAACCTAGGACCTATCGATCCCTAAGCGCGCGTCCAACCACTGAACTACTGCTCCTGAGCAAATGTATGTTTAAGTAACACTGACATTTTATTTCATAATAGCACTATTCCATACAGTCGTGTTTTTAGCAAACTGTTTGAGAGTGAAGAACCAACTTCTATCAATAAATCATTGTAATGCTCATTTAGCAAATATAATTGAATGTTTTTCTTCCAAATTAAATCAATACTTTTAAAACGGAAGAAACTCAATTGAGACAGTTTAAACAATTATTTGTATTGCTCTGTGTAGCCATGAGGCGACTAATGACTCATACAAAAAAAATGAGAAATTCCAATTTCTAAATTTCCATCAATGATCGGATTCAAAATTAAGGCAATATTGGTTTAAAAACGAACTCGACATCTCCAGGGAATATTGTTATAATTGTTCACTATAAATCAACTATCACAACATGAGAACTCATAAAAATAAAACTCGAAATAATTAAATTGATGTTAACATTCCTGGCCGCGGTTTTACAGTGCAAATAACGGCTTTAAAACACACCCACGAAACGCAACTAATCATGGAAAACTAACATTTATATTTGATTTAAAGTGATGCTGTTTATATTTTCATGACGAAAGTGACCCTACTTGAAGCAAAATATTGAATCGTATGGGTCTGTTGTTGGCTAAATGGACAAGGTGTGGCTCTGAAGAGTCGACCGCATATCTAACATGGATGATCGGGGCTACATTATACAGCTCGACTTCTCTCGTATCTGTAATATTTATGTAGATGATGAATTAATGACACTCTGACTACTATATGAGGGAAGCAATTTATTCCCAGTAGCCTGTTCAATTACCCTAAACGTTCCAAAACGTTCCGTAACGATACATTCGGAACTCCTCGGCCATTCGCTGCGAAAATTCTCAAACATATTTAGACGCTATTTTGAAACTACCGGTGTTGAAGTAAACAAATATACGATCGTTTGAGGCAATGATTGATGTTTCGTTTTTAGTCCATAAATTTTGAAACATCACTCATTGCCTTAACGATCGTATATTTGTTTATCATATTAGATTATTCGTAGCGATGGGCGAGGAGTTCCGAATGTATCGTTACGGAACGTTTCGGAACGTTTAGGGAAATTGAACAGGCTACAGGTGTTGAAGTCAAATTAGCTATAGCATAACAATATACTTATGTTAACTACAAATATACATTTCTCTGAAAGTGATTTCAGTGCTCAGGGCTTATAGTACACAATTGTAAAGTCACCTAAACATGTATATAGAAGCAGATTTAAACAGCACTTTTTATTAACATTTTTGATAAACTTGTTAGTCATGTAGTTGTCATGCTGTGTGGTGGCTGACATATGACGTCATATATTATGTAAAATTATAGTTAATAAAATTGACGAGACAAAAGACAGTTCTCTACCAACTTGTCAAATACATTAAATCTTTGTAACATACAGACATTGTTACATAGTTTACACACCAATATACAGTACCATTCTAAAGTTCGCAAGCAATATTTTGTTTAATAATAAAGTGATATACATCAGTTATTAACGTATGCTTCACAAAAATCTTTGCAAGCTGGCTCCGTAGCATCGTGGGTACCGCGCCTGGATTTCGAATTCGTTTTTCGAATGGGATTTGGGTTCGAATCCAGCCAGAAGTTTATATCCTTCTATGAAAATCTGACAGTAATATCAATTTTCCTTAAATAATGTAAAAATAAAGTTACCATTCTTGTGAAAGGAAATGTGAGTACTGGTTATAGACAAGGGTCAAGGAAAACTAGGTTAGGTGCGCTGGTCGCCGTGAAATATCAAATTGTACTAACATACAATAAACAAGCTAATTCCTATAATGATTGTATGTAACTATGATATATAAAAAATCCTGTAATAAATCACGAATAAGCTTGTTGAACATTTCCATGGAAACAAAATTTAAACAAGTATTTTAAAAAATGTCTGAGAATATAAACGATTACATAGAAATGATGTACATTATATGAAACCTTATAAATAAAACATTTTAAGTCTAGACTGGATCAAGCTAGGGATCTATATATAAATGACATAAAGTTCACTGAAATAATTGAAACAATTTATACGCATCATAAAAGTGTTGTTACTGTCTTGATATTACCGCGTGTTAGTAAGTCAGTCTTTGTCTTATATTGTAATCTATTTATTTCAATTTTAAAATATTTCATTATTATCGTCTGTAATATTTCACAACAATTTCAATTTAGTTGAACATGTTATCCTAGTTAAAAGTTAAAGTGCGGTTTAAAGTCTGCTTCCATATACATGTTAAGCCAACTTTACAATCTTTTATAATAAACCCTGCTCATTGAAATCACCCTCAGGCAGGTGATCCCTCACAGTACCCATTTACACATGTGTGGAGTGGAACAATTGTAGGTTATTTTTGCTCAAGGAAATTTGCAGTACCCAAAGTGGGGATCAAACCCGGAACCTCTTGATCCCTAAGCACGCGTCCTACCACTGGACCACTGCTTCTAGGGCAGAATCCTAGAGTTCAGAATGGTACAACATGTAACAGACCGAAGCAAGTGAAGTTGTCTGGTAGCCAAGTTTAACAAATGTTAGGTCAGTAAGCATTTAGCAACATGAAACTTGGTCGTGGGATGACATTATTCTAATTATAACCATGCTAATGTTACTAATGGACAGGATCTATATAGATTCTGTTGTAGAGTTTACAATTACTAGTTCCAGACTTAACAATACGTAATCAGAAACAATGAGAGAAAATAACGACATTAATCAGCTGGTATATACAGTACACTAGTACTTATGTCAGGTCTTACTACATTTTTGTTATAAAATTACCTCTAAGTACATTTAGATCATTACGTTCTGTCAATCAGACACGTCTTGTAAATTAGTTTCATGTTTCCTAAGAGCAAAGTACATTTCTACAGCTTATATAAATGTTATAAAACACTGGTTCTACTACGACTGTGGTCACATGGTCCACCACAACATGACCTGACGTTGCTCTAGGAACAAATCATTTTTTTTCGCCAAAATGATAATTTGCTAAAATCCCCCAATGTTGCAAGACATCTGATACTATGTGGTTATTTTTTAGTTCGTAAATAATTATGTTCAGTGGAAAATATTAAGTCGCCTGGCTAGTTTCCTTGACAGCTGGCAAGTCTACAGATTGACGAGGGGCTGACAGGGCATACTTTCCTGAAGTTTGGTCATGAAATGATTTTTACAGCTAATCATGTAGGACAGTTGTCAGTCACTGACGGAATATGTACCTAGTATCAAGCAAACAGCTAAAACCAGAGATTTAGCCTTTCCTGATACGGTGTGTAGGTTGACTGACAGTCGTGATTGTCTTAACAATGTGTTGCTACAGCGTTAAACCCACCCCCAAATATCTTAACCCAAGTTAAGGGTTCATTACATTATGAAAAGATTCAAAGTCAAACTTCAATATGTGTTTTTTTTTTAATTTTACGGAAAGCCGAATTAAAAAAAAAATATAAGAAAACATCTACACGATTGAGAAAAATAATTTTATACAAAGAGCATCTTGGATATGAATGTTCTTTTAAATTTCTGATATAAACAAAAACAATTCCGACAAGTTTCTATGTGAAGTTTGCAGATCTTTTTATCAGCAGCCGAACAAACCGAACAAAATTCAGTTATTTTTTGTTTAGACAAGTTTATGTTTAAAGGTACTTTAACAAACAATAAATGGTTCCTTCTAAGATCATAAAAATACTCACTGACAGGTTAGTTGTATTTTATGTCTGCTAAAATATTTAATGGACCAGTTAGGGAGTTTTGTGAATGTACAGAAATATATTATTTTAAAGTTAATGACATCCAATGATTGGTTTAAGTGCACTCGAGTCATAAATATCATCATTATGATGCTAAAAACCATAAATACAATAATACATTAATAAAATAACATTATTATTTGTGTGTTTTCAAACTTAAAGTCGTGTCAGTTCATTAACCATTCCAGATAAACAATGATGGCTTGTACACTAAACAAAATTTTAGTGACTGTTTTAACTTCAAAAACAGGCCGGTGTGTAAATTTATCCGGTTTAATCACACGTGTGTAAAGTTACTTACTCGTAGATTGTTTGGTATTTTAGAATTACCTGTCGGTGTCAGTTATTGTGTTATGAAATAAATCATCGTATGTCAACCAATTAATAGATCTTGAGAACTGTTTGGTAAAAGATACTGTTGTTTATAATCCGACTATAAATAAAAATTTGTATCTTGTATCTGGATACAAAATACACTTAGTACCCATCTGTATCGTTACTTTCAGAGAATGATTTCAAGCATCACCATCGTTTACAATTTTATGCCAATTTGCACTAAGTTTGTCAACTCAGGACACTGATTTACTGACAATATACTTAAATGTTTTGAATTAAAGAAGACTCATGTTTGAGAGTTCCAGAAGTTGTATATAATAGTTAAATTCTTACAGTTTTGACTTCAAAGAAAGACAATTGTGACCAATACGAGATATTCCTACCAGAGTTGTCCTACTTGACTCAACTAACACAAACATTCACGATACTTGTACTGATGACGTGGGAGGTCCAGTGGTAAGTTTTTGCGCAGAAGAATTTTAAGGTCTCGGATTTGAGATGTTTTTGGGACACTGCTTATTTCCTTGAGCAAGAAATTAACCTACAGTTGTTTCACCCTACTAAGATATAAATGGGTACTGTAACGGATGACCTACATGATAGTAATTTCAATGATAAGGAGTTGTCGTACAAGATTTTTTCATATACATATTCTGCCAATTTTAAACCGCACTTGAAATTTCTAAACAAAACACAGTAAATATTATAGAATGTCGTAAAATGAATAATGTAATGGTAATGTTGAATTGTTGAGCAAAACACAGAAGTTGATATTGATCAATTAAACGAATCAATGATATATATGTATATGAATGTTAGAGTTGTTATTTAAAAGCTAAGGAAAGAAAAGGCAGCAGAAATAAATAAAGAATTCCATTAATGTGAAAATATGAGTTGTTAATACCGAAAAAGTATTATTTAGTATTTTCGCTTCTTTCATTTAAAATATTACCTTTACTAATATATAATGGAGTCAATCATCGGAATTATTTCTTGACGCGCAAACAGTTAAAAGACCGTTTTACACAATTTCTGCTCTTTGAACAATTATGCCATGATCTGAATTTAAAGCATGTTAAACGCAGAATTTTCGGATTTTAAATTAGTCATTCAAGCAAATGCGAGTAGGATAAATAGAATATTAGGTTAGTGTCAATCTGTACTTAGTTTATCCGGCTCGTCTCCAAAAGGTTTATTCGACTCGGCAAGCCTCGCCGAATAAACCTTTCTCCAACTTGCCGGATAAACTAGATACAGATTGGCACTAACCTAATATTCTCTATTTGTCATTTTACTGCTCTGTTTTCTGTCTGTTTTTCTACGTTTACAGCTCAATAAAATTGGATGTAAATATTAGTAATTGTAAACCGGTCAAGTAAATAAATCAACATAACATAACTGAACCAAATAATATGTACCACACTGATATCAATTCATACAATCTAATATTGCTTATTGTCCTCAAATCAAGAGTAATGTAAGTACATAAGTTGTATTAAAAATGCTACCAATGATTCCTAGCACACATAGTTTAAAAATTATAGTGTATGTTCATACTTGAATCAATCTGCATGCACAGTGATTATATCTAAGGTCTTTAGCCACGTCTTATACAGCAACACTACTTTTACTTTTATTTCCTCCAAGCTGGAGATCATAATATTATGATACAAAATACAAAGAAAATTACAGAGAAAAGCATAATAAATATATATATAGCAGTAAATAAATCACAATCACTAATTAAGTTAACATGCATTTGTTATTGAGTGACAAACATAGACATAAAATCACTATTACTTTTCGTTTCCCAAAAGAACCATCCGATCCTGTGAAATCTGATCTGTTGGTCCGAATCCTGTGCACAAACTTTAATTCAAGTGATTTACTAGGTCATGTACAAACTTATCTATATAGAGGAATAAAAAAAATACAAAATTCACAGAATAATATGGGAATTTTTGACAAATAAATGCCATACGTGTTTTATGCATTGCTTGATCAGTCCATTCTTTGTTTTCTATAATAATTTTATGTAAAACAAAAGTTTGTTTACATTCTGAAGATCACATGACAATGATGATAAATGATAAGTTTAGCCAAAGGTACGACTTATCTCTGTTAGATATGATAAACAAAGTAGTTAAACTTTTATATTGATGAATGTAATATTTTCTTATAGATATACAAGAATACTAACACTGAATGAAAACCATTTTATTGTTCGCATTTTATGCTACGATAATTTAGTTTCGTATTATTACAGTAAACTTACCTAACTGTTTTACCTGCAGCGTGTTCAGTTACCCTGAACGTTTCAAAACGTTCCGTTACGTAAGTGTCTGAATAACTCAACCCAAAGACAACTCAATCCCCTACTAACGGATTGAGTTGTCCCAACTTTGAGTTTTGCACAGGTTGTCTTCGGGTTGAGTTCTCCCTGACCCGTAACGTTAGCTAACAGTAGTTACTGAACACGAGCCTGGATTATATATACAACTATGGTGGCATATTTCTGCCATCTAACTAGTTAGTTATGTGGTTATCTGATGGCAGAAATATGCCATCATCTATCATACATGTATTATGATGTAAGTATTACATATGATTTAAAATATCTTAAACATCTAATACCAGATATGTCAGAAAAGTGCGAACAAATTGATGCTTAAAATAATAACAAGCATCATTGAGGTTTAATTTGTTTCGGTTATTAAACATAATACTTAGTTTGGTTGAATAATACATAACATATGAGTATCAGTAATGACATTCTAAGATTTGAGTTAATTTAGGTTTGTCAAGTTGTATTCGGGTTTGATATTTAATGCGTGTAATATAAAAACATAAGTATTTGTATTAACATTTATATAGCTCTATTAAGAGCATCATTTAAATACTCTTATTTTATTATTTTATCATTTTAACACTTAACGTGTAATGAATCTGTAAGTACCTTTAAGATGTAAGCAACAGTAGTTTTCAAATGTACTTAAACTTAAAAGTGTACGAATCAAAAAGTCGTTTGATATCATGTTTTAGAGAAAAAAACAATTTTAATTCCACCCATAACACAATGAGCTATCTTAGCAAAAAACTGAAGTAAATATTAATAATATTACAAACTATACTACATCAAATTTAATAAGCTTTGACTATAATAAGATGATTTGCTATGTGCATTTTAAGTTGTTCTAAAAATTCATTTATCTTAGAAGAGCGATATAAAGTTGGATGCAGCATTAAGAAACAGAACAAAACACTTATAATGAAAATAATAACAAATATATTATTGGCTATTCATAATTCTCATTACAAGTGTTTAGTAAATGTTTGAGTAGATTCCATATCACTGTTAGTGTACCTCGGCGTATAAATGTCAGCAGAAGTCCAATGGCTATAGACCGCACGTATTTATGTATTCATCTGAGAATATAATATAGTTCTGGTTTGCTCAGTCTGTCTTCGACTCTATGTATACTAAGTTAGACTCCCAGGCAAGATCTACAAAACTGGCTGAGGTTTGATCAATATATATTTCATACTGCCATTCTCCAGCCTACCGTTGTACAAAATAAAGCAGTTTTCAGTGATTGGTGTTGGAACATGTCTGTGTATCTGATGATATTGTCGGTGCTTCGTCTAGATAATAATAACGCATTTATTAGTTGAAACAAATATCATCTGATCGTGGCCCCCGGGACGATGTTGGAGGTTTCTATTACAATGGTTTATAAGATACCAGTATTTGTTTACAGAGATCTATCAAGTGCATTATTCAAATAAGTTTACACTAACTTACACTTAGAGTGTTATAATGAACTTCCAAGTAAAAGTGTATAATGTAAGTTGTCTACTTAAAGTTAACCTTTAACACAAGTGACTGTCTATCATAGTTATAAATCATTGGTGCTTTTCAGAAAAATTCTTACGAAAAAAATCTTCGTAATTCAAAAGCAAAACATTCATAATACGCTAATGTTTTGTCTTATCAATTCCAAATATTATAGAATTGTGTAGAATATTGTATACTTTTTGAATATCATATCATAGTTATGCTTCATTATCAATCTGACTTTGAACTGCTAGTTATATGAAATTGACTTACGAAGATCTATCTTAAACATTCATTAACTGTTGATATGTTCATTATGTAACTCATTGTATAGTTAAACATTAACAAGCTTATCTGCTACAAGAGATGTGGAAGTTATTGGTAACTTAAAACTATTTTCAAATATATTATCAATATACTTGCAAACATAATAATAAACATAAACTTAAGTAGCTAACTATTTACTAAATTAGTTACTCACTTTATGAACGTGAATACACCTGCATCGTGTTCAGTTACCTTGAACGTTCCAAAGCGTTCCGAAACGAAAGTGTCGGAACAACTTAACCCATAGACAACTCAACCAGAGACAACTCAGTCTCCTATTAACGGATTGTGTGGCACTATTTGTCCACCGTCCACATACTAAACTAACTCAGTATCTCAAAATCAACCATAATACAACGACAAACACTCACCATAGTTTTATAACTTATTATTAATATAGATTTAACATATTTACAAAAACACGTCCGCTCTCTCTCGGGGCTAGAAATCAACTCTCTGAACTAACTCACGCTGCGGGCCACCAGACCGTATCAATGATCACGTGGTGATCAGTCACGCTCTCATTGGTCAAATAACCACTACAAAACTCTCTATTGTTCTGGCAGCGTGTCATTGTGTTACAATTGACTTGTCCCAACTTTGAGTTGAGTATTGCACGGGTTGAGTTGCCTTCGGGTTAAGTTCTCCCGTACCCGTAACGTCAGCTAACAATAGTTACTAAACACGGGGCAGGTTCTGTTTCTGATGTTTTGATTATGAATACATTAAGGCTTCCATAAAACTTGAACTAGATTTTTTGTTGGGTTTAACGCCGTAGCAACACGTTGTATAGATCATATCACGGCAGACAGTAGAGCTACTCGCCATTCCTGGATAGGCTTACTATATGGATTTACCTGTTAATTAGTTACTTGACATATACTTCGGTCAGTGACTGACAACTGACCGACATGATTAAACAATCAGTTGCAGGAGGGAGAATGGTCCAGGCATAAACGTTACCTGTAAGGGTAATATAATTATGTTGTGACAACGAGACAGGTGCAAATAAGCAGAGGGAAAACACAGCCCAGAGAGAATAATTTATAGATACATCATGAATTCCCTTTCCTATTTGTTTAATGTAGTGTTAACTCATTTAAAGTCCTTTTACAGAGGCCAGCGCACCTTACCTAGCCTTTCTGAACCCTAGTCTATAAAAAGTTATTTGTTCCCTTCCACAAGGCCAGCAACTTCTCCACATACACTATAAATTGAGAAAAATGACATAATATTCATATTTCATTTGGACCCGAACCCTCTATCATGAAACTACATTCGAAATAATTGGCGCGATATGACCTTTCTGTGTTGGTGCGGCGTAAAACCAAAACAAAATCGAAATAATTGTGTGTTATGTATACACGTTAGATCGACAATATTTATAATTTAAGTAAACTTTTATAGCATTCTTCAATGTAAGTATTCCCAGCATGTAAGTCTTTCTTACATTTCTCCTCTAAGACTTCATACAGACTAAGTTCACTTATATCACACGAGGTAACAACTTGATCTAGATATCTGACATCTTCAACACTTGACAAATCAGTTTGTGTGAAATCTTAGGAATGTATATCACCACTTGTGTTAATGTATCAGAAATATTGGATACACCGAGGAAGGTCAAAAATATATCGGTACTTAATGGAAGAACTTAGAAACAAATCAAATGAAAGTGTTGAGATCGTATGTTTCAAGCATCAAAATAGTTCTGAATCACCTACATCTATGTTGTACTCAGGACAGACAATGTTCATGTCGTAGGTAAGGATAACCTATGTGATAATAATAAAATGTTTACTTTCTAGACAATGTAATGGTTAACAAATCTCGTTGGTGGTAGAAACAAGTTTTATCTACTGACAGAATATACATTTAAATATGATTTTACTTTAAGTGTTACCAAGTCAACATAGCAGTCTGAAATAGATCACGTTTGTAGAATGATCCTGGTTACAGATCTCGGATCGTGCAAGTTTCCGAAATTTGCGTGTATCGTGCGTGTATCGTGCGTGTATCATTCATACCGTGTGCGTGTATAATTCACCGTGTATTTCAATCGTGTAACGTGTAGATCGCTCATCGTGTAAATACACGGTAAAAATCGGTCCGAGATATTGTGATTTTGCGTTTTATTACCGTGTATCGTGTGCCCGAGATATTGACAAATCCATACGTATAAATGTATTAAATACTTATGCATTGTCGACTAATCATCATCCGTAAACAAAAAGAAAAACCGCGATTCATTAAGTTGAGTTTAGAATAAATGTTGACTTTGTTTAAACCGGAAATTCCTGTTTAAATGCCGTACGTCGATAAACCGCGGCTCATTCCGGACCAATCTGCGGTCAATTAAATTGCGGCCCAACCGAAATGTTGTTACTAAATTAAAATAATCGTTATAATATTATTATATTTAAAATGTAAACATATGCTTTCATTTATCTTATAGTTCTATTACATTAACCTGTCACAACTTAAATAATTACACGGTCAATGAATCTGTTATTTTTAACCCCTTTCTAACTGGTCATAACCCCGATATTCAAAATCACTGCATATATTGTTAGATTATCATTGATTTATATTGATTGGTGGCTCAATGTTTTAAAAGAGATTAAATAATAGCACATTCAGTGAGTGTGTAATTATTCAAGTTGTGACAGGTTAATGTAATAGAACTATAATCATCAAACATTTTCTTTGTTTGTCAGTGGCTAAAGCGTTTAGTAAACAAACTGTTATAATTGACTTCTCACTTGGTCAAGAACTCGTTTATCACGACTCTATATGATTAAAAAAGTCATCATTATTTTGATTCTTAAAGTAAATTAAATTATTTAGTTTTTACAGTTTATTCGTATTATTCCCTCATATTTGCGTATTTATATGTAAAACTTTTTTTTTAAATATCGATTTTGTAGTCGGCATAAAATAGTAAGTTAACACGAGGTGTGTGTACTGTCTTAATACCGCGTCTTCACGCAAGCACTGCATGTAAACGTTTATATCTAGTATACATACTACTAAAAAGGCGACCATTATACAATATGACATGCTTATATTTTTTTAATCACGCGTAGACTGTGTTTTGAAAAAATATACTAATTCAAAGTATTTTTCACCATGAATGGCTTGAAAATAAAAACAGAGAAAAAACTTGAAACGTGTATTTCTTTTTCTATCGTGTGGGTTTCGCCGGCTATCGTGTGTGTGGTTTTAAATCTGAATAAAGCCAACTTACAAAGAATGACATAAACAATTTTTGACAGTAATGTTATTCTTTATTCTGCAGTTTGTATTTTTGTTATACATCAAGTACTTACATAATTTGTTTGATAAAAAATATCAATCGTGTTCTTCTTTGTCTATCGTGTAATGACTGCTCGCCTATCGTGTACCTTTATTTCTACTAAAAATGTCGATATTCAATAAAATAATCTATACTATATGACTTGCTTATATTTTTACAATCAAGCTAAGACTGTGTTTAACTTTTGAAACATATACACATACAATTATGACATCTTTTCTCAATGAATGATTTGAAGAAAACAAAGGAAAAAAACTTTAAACGTATATTTTTATCAATCGTGTGGGTTGATCGGCTTTTCGTGGTTTTTAATTCGATTAAAACAAACTTCTTAAGAATGACATTAAATTATTTTGACAGTAAAAATATTCTTTATTATACAGTTAGTATTTTTGTTGTACACCGTGTACTAATTCAATTTTTATACAAACTATTATCAATCGTGTTCTTTTTTGTCTATCGTGTATTGACTGCCTGCCTATCGTGTACCTTAATTTCTACTTAAAATGTCGATATTCAATAAATTTATTGATACAATATTATATTTTACAATCAAGCTTAACTGTGTAATGAACCAATGTAACATATTAAATTTTTTATTTCTTTGTCTATTGTGTTATTTCGAAGTTGACAATCGTGTGCGTGAATTTAAATTCGATTTAAGCCAACTTGTAACATTTTGTTTTAAGAATTTGAGCAGGTAAACTCGATTTTCAATAAATTTAACAAAACTTATACTGTTTAGTTACATATTTACGACGAAACAGAAGAATATTTTTTGTTTTCAATCTACATTTGAGACGCATTAATCGTTTAACGTGTCGTCGTTGAAACGTTTTTCTCTGGGCGAAAAAAGCCGAGGATTTCGAACAATCGTGTTAAACGTGTATCGAGACTCGGAATCGTGTATTTTACCGCAAATCAAGCTATCTATCGTGTTCGTGTATCGTGTAACGTGCAGTCCGTGTTCGTATAACGTGCGTGTACCGTCCGTACCGTGTGACAACTTGCACGTTCCGATATCTGTACGTAGGTTAACGAACAGTTCACGATTGGACAAGGCAGAATGCCAACTTTTTATATTTAGTTTAGTAAATCAGAGAGTTATATAAATAAAATTATTAGTAAATAGGGGACAACAAATTGATAAAATTAAAGGGTTTAAACATTTTACTGATGTCATCGCATTATATTTGCTAAATGCTGAGTATGTTTAATGTGGTACACTGTGTATAGAATTCCATTAGGTTGTAAGTACCACTTATGAGCCTCATAAACTGGAATGTCAATGTATATAATTTTGATAAATAATGTATGATTTTATTATTATGTGAACGTGATTTATGTAGAACCTTTTTAGATAAAATGGAAAGTTAGTGTTTTTTAAATATAAAACCGTTTTAAATGCAAAAGTCATTTATAATTACGTTGAATTTTAATTTCATTCTAGAAATCTATTATGTAATGATTGTTTCGTCTGGGAATACACTGTAATAAAACATAACTTTATATTGATATTGATGATTATTGTTAGTTTATTTTTTCTCTCTCTTAAACAAGATTGAATGTTAAATGTTTTATAGTTTTGTAAACAAAAAGATTCTTCCTGGTGCAATTAGTGTAAATATTGATTATGTTAAGATGTAAAGTGTTAAATTGATGAAGTTACAAAAGTAACAAATTTTGGTGCATAAAGCAATGAAATTAAAAATGTATAATGAAGAGTCGGATGCTTAAATTGCAATGTACAGTGTCCTATAAACGTTATGGATAAATGTACTAATAAAAAACACAAGTAATTTTATTATGATTTAATCATATTCATATTAGCTCGTTTTTTACAATCTGTACGTCAATTTATGAGGAGTAGAACCGAAGTCTAACCAAAAGGAGAACGGCTTTTTATGAAAAATTTGAGAGATAAATCTTGCAAAACATAGTTACAGTAAATACTAATTTATTTTCATTTAATTTCATCTAAATATCAACTTTCTAAAACTATCAAAATTGTATAAAATAGTTTGGAATAATTACAAAAACAATTTTTGGATAATGAAAATTTCAGTTTAAACAAACATTCAACTGTAAGATTGTATGCTCAGTCCAATTAGTTTTGAACAACGCATACTGGAAGCGACTACAATTATGTTGTTGTTCAGAGGTTGTTTCTCTGCAGAGGTTATATTCAATTAAGATATCGCCTTTAAGATACTCATTCACAGATTTCAACTTAAATATCAACTTTTTCTGAAACTATCTTAATTGTATAGAAACACTTTTTAAGCAGAAAGTTAGTGATTTGATAATGACAATTTTAGTACAAAGAGACATACAAATGATGGTGTTTCAAGTAGTAAAAAACTTCCCGTATGTCACAGTATAGACAACTATATTGTATTTCTGTGACTTTTATTGTATATTTCTTGCAACCTATAGTTAAGTTTGTCTTAAAATATTAAGAACTATTTTTTATACAATTACAGACACTGAATGATATTTTCATTATATAGAAAAATCCTAACCAAATATGTGAACTAGTACCTTTAAGGAAAAACAATAACAAAAGCTGTTGTTGGGTAAAGGATTTGTTCTGTAGGGTCTCTTTGCAGAGGTTAAACTGTACTTACAACTTTTCATGGTTATGTTGAGAATTATCTTAGTCTTTACTTGAGTCTAATTTTATATTTCTCACTTTCTAAAGGTTAGTGTGTAACAATAATAAGAAAGCATTTTCATAACCCAATAAACACAATAAAGATAACCAACATGTAATTGTTAAATATAAAAAAAATCAAATCAGCGAGTGAACAGTTTGAAATATAACACATTACAACAGCATTTGTTCTACAAATACAAGAACATTATAACATAAAATAACATCCAAGGAATTACAGATCTGTGTTATGTCTTTTTATATAAACGTGATATATTTCAACATTATCAAACACTTGTAGAGCATGACTCTGATTGATTCACCTTTCTACATTTTAGACTTTTTCTAAGATAAATCAAATACCATTGCCAAGACAAATGTTAGCGATCAAAACATCAGACTGATTAGCAGTTACGTCATTTGTATCAATATACCAAACAAGCAGGCATGAAGTGGGTGGATATAATATCGTTAAGATAATTTTACTAATGTACTTTATTAATAATTGATATACAAATATAAATCAACATATACATTACAAGAACCAAACAATTCACTGATGAGATGTAACATTTAAAGTTTAAGGTTTCTCTATAAGCTGCATAGTCACGTCTTTATAATCAAAGCACTGAATTGCTTGAAGAATTATAACATATAATGTTTGAAGGACATACTTTTATAACTAACATATTTGGACACATTCATTAAAAAATATAAGTATATTTGGGCATGCATTCAACTGACCACATTACTAAGTATGTAACTTTGTAAAAAATACATGCTTAAGAATTAAACATACTAGTTCACATATTTGGTTAATATTTTTCTCTATTTTCAAAATATAATAAAGTGTCTGTGTGTCAAAAAATTAATTCTTAACATTTTAGGACAAACTGACGTATAGACTGCAAGAAATTAACAATAAAAGTAAAACAATGCACTAAAATTGTCTATACCATGACATTCGGGGTATATTTTTATTACTTGAAACGCCATCATTTGTAGTTGTATGTCAATTTGCACAAAAACTTTCATTATCAAATCACTAATTTCCTGCTTCAAAAAAAATGTTTCCAAACAATTTTGATAGTATTATAAAAGTTGATATCTAAGTTTAAATTTGTGAATGAGTACCTTTAATACGAAAGTTCGTCATCTAATGATCATATCCTAATTTACATTTATAGTCGGCCAACACAATATATTCTGGTTCCCAAACAGAATTTGACGATATTTTGCTCATGTTGAAGCAAATGGTCACTTTTATTAGTAATCGAGTTGTTCTATCAATCTCCACGATACTTGTTATTTTTATTTGTTTTTTAATCTTGCTCATGAATATAATTGTACGAAACGGAATAGTTTTGTTTCAAAATCAATGAAGAGTGATGGTCATTTCTTAAAACTTTTGCTGCAACAATGAAGGTCTACATACATGTAATTGATTCTTAACACAGAACACATTCCTTTAAAAGAATAAGATTAACGTATACCCTGTTACCTGGAAAACATGACTGAAGTATCATTACAGTGAATGGAATTAATGCCCGTCGGTTTTTGTTTTTGTTTATATTGGCAGTCCTCCTACCAATTTTTTGCCGTCACCAATTTTATATCATTTAAAAAACGATGGTTTCCATATGTATTATTAAAACATTTATAATCGACATTTTATTTGATGTAACACAAGGATTATTTATATCTTGTTTAGATATTTTAGTCTTTATTTGAGTAAATTAGTTTGTTACGAGACATGCAATGAAATGATATATTTTACATTCACCAACACGTCTTACATTCATCACAGTTAATCTGTGTATGAATCAGTTTAAACGTTTGACTGAACGCAATTATTGATACAGTCATATATTTTTAGTATTGCACGTAAGAGTTACAATAGAAATTCTAATTGTCTTTTGAATTGCCATCGTTTTCAAACAACTTTTTCTTTTCGTTGTAGTATTGAATCTAAACATCACGTGACTTACTTAGTTATCTAGTTTCGTATCATCTTACATGGGTCTCAGATGTGGTAGTAGATAATTAACTAATATTTAATTAACTTTAATAGACAAATACATATACTATACACCAGCTGTCAGTCAAATCAAATATGATTTCTGTTGTTTAGAAGATTTTATCTTACTCATATATATTATGTAAATATTATATTGTTTCATAATTAACTCCATGACTTAAATCAATATTGATTTCATACAATTCTATTAACTGACTAGGGTTAACGCCATGCCATCAAAAATTAGGTTCATTTTACGGCGTTCAGTGAACCAAACCTTGTTTTCCTTTAACTATATCTATAGTTTTACATACACTTCCACAAGGCCGATATTCTGTCCATATACCTTATGAGTGGAGAAAACATCTCCTTATTTCAGTTGAAGTATCAATAAGATTGCCAATAAATGTTAGACGAGACACACACCAACCAACATACGTTTAGTTGTCTCTAGTTCGTATAAAATATAACAGTTTACATTTAACCTGTTTAGATTTTCTAATGTCGGTTTACATCTTGAGTATGTTGTTAACAATTTATACAAATATTGATGAGTTTAATCTACTATAAACATTGGTTAGCTGGTATTATTATTTCTAACGTACTTCCAGTCATTGCTTTGGTGGTCTGACCTACGTTTATGTTATTACGAGTAAATTGAAATACAGTCAATACCAAAAGATATTCGACAAACGGAACGTCAAGAAAATTTATAATGCATACCACAAGTATTTCATTGTAATAATGTCAATTCACATAGTCCGACTCATTACACGAAAGAAAGTCCAGACAGATTATCGAACATAGTACCCATCAATCAAAGTAGTTGAATCGTATCAACAGATAAAGATGCAGAAATGTTCAACTTATTGTAGGCTCTGACATCATTATATCTAAATTTAAAGATCGTAGATTCTCTGTTTTATGCTTTATAATGATCATAATTATAGTTTTACATTTTATTTCAGTTTTCAGTGATTGTTACAGGCAATGTCAGATAAAACAGATTTTGTCAATTTTCTACATAACAAATTGTATACATTGTATAAAAGCCACAGTAAGAGAGTCTTTTATAAAAACAAAATCAATATCAAAGTACATTAATTTGACATATTTTACTCGTATGCTGGAGGTTGGTGATATTTACGGAACTCACTATATGGACACTGTTAAAGTAGAATATGTCTCTTTTCTTGCAATAGTATTATATAGATCAAAAAATGAACCACCAACACTTTTGTATCAGCCTAAAATTCCAGATTTTGCCTAGAAGGGATTGTATCGTGTCAGATACCACTCCTGTTTATCTGGTATATATGCTAACCAGTACAAACATGCTAGTTGTTTGCAAATAAGCAAATACTGCTTATCACTTTAACTGGACTGACTTTTAACAAGAACTAACGTACACTTAATCTTAAATAAATGATTACACGAATTTGTCCTAAATTTAAGACCAAAATATTTTTTATAAATTAGCTGAAGTCAACGTCTGATCTCTCTAAGTACAGAAAAACCCAAATATACTGAAATTAAAAAATCTCAACATGATGTTCCCCAGAGGATTACTTTTAAGTCTCTTAGACATAGAAATAGACGTCGACGACAAGACAGTGTTACAATTAATTTGTGAAAGCATTAGATTTACTAAGTATTAACTGAATTTATACAAGTTTATCCCTAGAGCAATGTCACAACTAATACATTTGACATATAGTTAGTACTGTTTTAAATCCCAAGATAATTCTCTTTTGTTAGATATAAAAACCAAATTTGTAACAAGCAGTAGGAATTGAAAAAAAAGTCTGTATTGAAATGGTCTACTGGACTATGTTAGGTCACGTGGTTTGTTCATTCTGACGACTTAAACGTGGAATACAATGTATTATTCACCACACTAAAATATCTTATCTATTTATGGACTATATTCAATACATTTATTGGGGAAAAAATTTTGTATATGTTACAATGAATGTGTACAATCAGAATGTTTACATATTCTTTGAAAAATAAAGAATTCATGTAATCCCAGCAATGTAAAATACAATGAGAGAGTTCTTGAACATCCAATTCCAATTTCTACACATTCTCTGGTCACATTTATAAGTTAAAAGTAACATATAAAGCATGAGATAAAAATATTTGGATTAATTTGCTGTAATTTTATATAGTCACCAGTTAAGACAATATTTTGTTTTAAAATATATTTAGAAAGGCACATTTGATTTGGGCTATTTTGTAGTAGGAAGTAATGAAATTTTTCTCATTGACATATGAAAGAATAACAAACAGGAGAGATATTGAAAGTGAATTACAATTCAGAAAATTAATTAAACGCGATAATCATTTGAAATCAAGTTGCTACAATGACATAAGAGTCTGATGATGTTACAAGACAAGATTAACGTGTGTGTTGACAACGCTATTGAACTCGGGGTTCAGGTTTAGTCTAAAACAGTTAAATTAAAATATTTTATGCTACTAGTACACTAATTTATCAAATACAACTAAACTCAAACAATTTCATCTGAATTGATTGCCAACACCAATTTGTATGTTTTAAGGAACATTTGGATACATAAAACACTGCTCTTGAGAGAAATGTGACATAGTTAGAACATTAGTGTTTTACTATATATGTTTCTACAAATCGAGACTTTTAATAAACTCGCGCACTTTCATTTACTTTGTTAATTATTTACAATTATTACTTACTTGAATTCCTTAAAACTGTTTGACTTTCATTCCATTCCATCGACATTCCAAAATTAACAAATAATCCAAATATCACATAAAGTACGTATAGGTTCATTTTAGATGAGATTATATAGCATATTATACATAAAAATGTAACAAAAACACACTCGGTATTAATGGTCGAGATTTGTATTATACAATATTATTTCACACTTCAAAAAATGAAAACACAAAACACACTCAATATTGTTGACCAAGTCAGCTTTACTAATCTATAATATTAGACAGTACCTAAAAACGATAACACAAAACATTAACACTATTAGTGCTCTGGTACGATACAGCAACTCCAATAGATTCTCAGTGTAATAGAAAGTTTTTGACCGCGAATGTTTTAATTCCAAAACTAATTTACTCGCCTCGTGCATGAATGCATCAATATTTAATTATATTACTGTCAGTTTTATTTCAAAATAAAAACAAAGCACAATATAAAAATATCAGCACATACTGTATTAGTAATGAAATGCAAGTCAGTATTCTAAAACATTCCATGATAAATAATTTATATGAAAACTAAAGAATGTTTTCAATACAGTGAACAATTTGTTATCAAGTCAATAGTTCATGGTTTTTAATCTACAATGTATATATACGATATTGATACCTATGCTTTGTTTGAGTTTGTAGTTTTGTTCTATAGTTGCAAGGTTATAAACACAGTCTTTGTCTTACCATATGATGCCTTACAGTATAACTAATATTTACATAAATCTTCACCTATTATAAAACTAACCTTACTTTATTGATATTAATTTGCTCAAAGTTTACCTCTTCGGTACATTGTCCGTATCAGTTAGCGTTTGTTTATGTTACATGAGATACAGCTGTTTACAGTTTATATCGTTCCCTTTGGCTGTAAGTATGAACTCTTCAAGATAATTTTCGAATTCGACGTTGAGCTTTTATCAGACCAAAACTTAAGTTATATTATAGGAAAATTGCATCCATCAAGTAATGATGTTGTCCTTGTTTTCGACTCAAAAGTTGTATCCACAGTGTAAGCTTTTTCTGTAACACAGAAATCAGACTGATTACCAGTTACATAATTTGTATCAATATACCAGACAAGCAGACATAACATAGAAGGATATAATATTATTAAGATCAGTTTACTAATGTACTTTATTAATAATTAATATACAAATATAATCAACATATACATTACAAGAAATAAACAACACAATGATAGAATATATCATAAAATATTGAATGTTCTCCAAAATCTTGTAGAAATAAGAAATGTTGAACCTTGAAATACTTGTTGTTGTTTCTACATTAAGTTATGTTTATATTAGTTTCATACTCATGTATTGTATTATTATTAACTGGTAGAGTTAAATATACCTCTTTGACAAATGAGGTACAAGTACAATTCATGCGACACAACAAATACATAATAAACGCTTCAAAACAATTCAATAAGAAATATGTTCAGTTTGTGGCTTCATAACTTCTTGAGGCAAATATGAGGTAGATCCAATCTAAAACCTGCTTTAATCCCCAGTGGCAAGTAGTTTGCCACTGTCCGTCCATTGGCGAAAACGCAGTGTCCTTTTATAACAAAATTTAAAAGTATGAAGCAAATCTCCCTTTTAGGCTGTGTGGAAGGTATGTGTTTTAGACAGTTGCTATTCATGATATGTTTTTCTGACTTCTTTCTTGTAATGTACTTAGTGTTATATTTCATAACAAGATCGTTTCGCCATAATATAATCTAATCAATACAGATTGACACGATTACAAGCAGAGTGAAGAATATTATATATATATGTGTGTTAAAATAAATGATTTACAATTGGCTGTGCAGTGTTTGTTTGAAATAATATACCACTTTGTATTAAAATCAAACTAGGACAGAAAGTAGTAATGACACTGACAGGTGAACCATGCTGACTTGCGACACATTATAATACATGTATTTAGATTTGTTAATATGCGGAGATTGTATCCTTGATAAAGTCAACAAGTATAGAACGTTTTTATTTAGTGAGCTGTGACTGCACTTTTGTTTTATGAAATTTTGGAACATTCCTACTAAAGATGACACAAAATATTTTACCAGCCATTATTGATTTGGACATATGTGACAGTATCGCTTTCGGACCGCGCTGTTTCGGAAGATGTTTAGTGGTGTACAATACTATATCTGTATATACTTGAGATACAAAATAGTTCGAACTTATTTTAACTGATGTATACTTACTGGGTTTACCTATTGTCAATATTTTGATTTGATTCTTCCAACCTGTCACGGCTCACTGAATAAAAACAGACTATAATAGCTTAGCGTTCTCAATAAATGTTCCGATGTTAACGTGAACCTAAATATAGAACTACGAAAGACCTCACTTTATTATTATCGTGGAAACGTTAAAAATATTTTTTGAATTCGTTTCGTAAAAAAGACGGATAATAAATGATTGCGTGACTATTCTAAACGGAAATAACTAGAGTGCATGTTTGATACTTATATTTACCACGTCATGGCAGGTGACCGTCAAAAACTATACAAACAGCAAAGATAAAACGTAGTTTTTTTTAATTTCCAAAAAGTTGAATCGTGCAAATTACTTTTATATTCAACTCTCGTAGGTTTATTTCAAAACAGTTTGATATCCATGATATTTATGAGCGCATTCCAAATATATGTATTGTGTATGAACGACCATATACCAATAGATAAAGCAACATTATCCAGTATTACCAATTATGCAGGATTGTGAAATTATACGAACAGATTAATATATCAAAATATTCGAGGCAGAAGTTAAAACAAATATATATTTTCTAGCGGCCTCGGGAACAAAGTGTTACTGGAAGCATGCACACACCTCAACAACTCACATCTTAAATCATTTTATTACTTTTAATAGTGAAATGGTGAAACATATCATTTCACATAAACTTAGAAATTTCTTTCAAGCAAATAATTCCCAATGATACAATTGATTCTATTTTATTAGTAGAAATATAACAAATCAACGGATTTTATATCTCAGGGGAAACATGTCTGTATAAAAGAGAAATTACATTGTAGTTTAACGTATTTGAAAATTGTTGCAGCTGACAAGCGTTTATTGGACTTGGAATAAATATTCATGACAAAGAAACATTACAAAGCAATAAAGCAATAGTGAAAATTCGACATGCTGCGTAAAATATAGCTCGTGTATGCAAACAATGTATTGTTATAAAATGGACGGTTCCATTGAAACAAATATATAGAGGTGAAACAATATAACAGTTTAATAGTTTAGTTATTTATTAACGTTTTTACATATAAACATATACAATGTACTTAGAAAAACTAATGATAAAAAAGAAATAACTTACAATTTGATATAGGCACGAGCTTTGATGCGCGTATGAATTAAATGAGTGATTTTATTAGCGCACCAAACGGGTGTCAATATTTTGTACATGTGCAACAATATGAACTACCTTATTATAATAATTACACTTCACTTACATTAAATTGTCAATTTCCGTATATATTGTGCCGGGTACCAGGCTACATGGACGTTGTGTTTGTTTTGCTCTCGCGAATTTTTCAATTTTGTATTTTTTGAGGAACTTTTGCATTTTTATTTGTAGATAGGATTTAGCGTAAACTATTTTTCATTCATTTAAGTATCATTTATTTACAATTGCAAGGTCAGTCATTCGTCTATTTACTGAAATTCATTGTTATTTTTCCATATTTTCTCCCACTTCCGCCATTTTGGTCCCCCGCACGTAAACATTTCTCCATAAATGTACTAAGTCTTTTCACGTGAATTTCGTGGTAAGAGTCACGCTCGAGGAAATGTAAAAATCTCTTTTCGCTACTTGATTCTTTTTGTTGAATTCGTTAAAAAATTTGGGTTCTTTAAACGAAATTATCGTCTACTGTTTAAATTTTTGTCGTCTGCTATTATTTATCCCCAGTTATATTAAACTTGAACTACTGAGAGCAAAATACACACAACCTTATATTGTCATATTACCGTATTCAAATTTAAATATTGTATTACTTTATGTTTTGGCCTATGAGTGACCACATTTTAAAATTAACAAATCTTTATATAATTTGGATTACTCTGTGGTGCACTATAAAATCATTTTAAAAAGTGTATTGGTACCAACTTTAAACAATCAAACATTTATCTCAATATATGATATTTTCTTGGCTTTATTGTAACCGTGTTTTAGTTCATATCCAAACTCCACGCAACGGTTACTTCCCCTGAATGAAGAAATCGGTGTGGGGAGTTCGGACCATATTTTTGTACATATATTTTGTCATCATATCAGCACACTATATTGTGATTGGGTATTGGTTTGTAAATGCAACATATTTATAATATAATATAATTGTTTTTATAACGAGATTTGGTATAAATCTGTACGCTGAAATCAAGGTTAAATTTAGTTAAATTATTTTTTGTTTGTTGTTGGGTTTTCCCCATTTAATTCTATATCTGGATATTTTATTTGATCTCTGTGTTGCTATTGAACTTTATTGAATATATTGACATTGAACTGTATAGTATTTACCAATATTAACCTATAAATACAAAATGGCAACACCTATGAAAAATTCTACCCCTGTATCAGTTGGATGTCATCGAACCAAGAAGCGCAGACGTACCCGACACAACCCTGGCTCTGAATCCTCTGTTGACGGAGAATTGTCCTATCTTGATCTCGACACTGGAAGGGTTTTAGAAGCAGCTACACATAATGAAGATATTGTGCTAACAACTGATGAATACGACAAAATGATGTGTAAACTTGATAAAATAGAATCAGCATTCAGCAAGTTAGACAAACTTGATAAATTAGATGAAATTGAAAAAAGTGTCAAAACCATGAGCCTGAAAGTTCATAACATGGAAGAAAGATTATCTAAATCTGAATCAAAAACTCATGAACTACAAAAATCTGTAACATTTATGAGTGATCAATTTGATCAAATAGCTAAACAACAGACATCTGACCAAGAATGTTTTGCAAACTGTAACAAATCTATTGATGAACTAAGAGTTGAAAATGCTGATCTTAAACAGTCTGTAAATGATGTGAAAACTCTAAATATTGAATTTAAAGCTGAATTACTTGATCTTAAATGTCGTAACATGAGAGACAATTTGGTTTTTACCAACATTCCTGAGAAATTAGAGACAAACTCAGACGGAAAACGATTTGAAAATACTGAAAGTGTGCTCACGAACTTTATGGCTGACAAACTTAACGTTAAATTTGAGCGTGTTCATCGCACTCCAACAAATGTAGAGCGCCGACGACGTCAAAATGACAAACCCAGACCTATTGTAGCCAAATTCACATACTTTAAAGATCGAGAACTAGTGAGACGTTCAGGCTATAAATTGGCGGGGTCAGATATTGGTATACACGAGCAATTTCCTGAAGAAATTGAACAAATTCGTAAACAGCTATATCCACTTGCTCGTATCTACCGAAGGATGAAGAAACATGTAGTTCTCGTCAAGGACAAACTCTTCGTCGACGGTAGGGAAGTAAGAGCCGGGGATGTCAACCTTCACGAACTTCAGAGGGAATCAGACGATCCACATAGCGCCAGACCTCGAGAGGGTAGAAATCATGAGAACTTTAATCGTCATCAAAACATGAACCAGCAACGAAATCGACGCGATACGCGATCATAGGATTGCCATGGTAGTGAACTCAATCAGAAACACCATGCCACTACAGACAACGTTTTCATTCTACATATCTTGTCAGACTTTCTAAATAAGAAACATAAGAAACTATTCTGTTCATTTATTGACTTTCAAAAAGCATTTGATTCCGTCTGGCGCGTAGGTTTATGGGAAAAAATTTGGCAATATAATATACGAGGAAAAATATACTCTGTAATAAAAAATATGTATCATGGAATTAAATCATGTATGTATAAGTATAAATAACAACACTTCAAATTTCTTTCAATGTTGTTGTGGTGTAAGACAAGGTGAAAATTTGTCACCTTTATTATTTTCACTTTTTTATTAACGATATAGAGCATTATATTTCCTCTAATAATAACCAAGGTTTAGAGTTAAATGATGAAACCCTCAATATATATATTAAACTCATCGTATTACTTTATGCTGATGATACTGTAATCTTTGCACCATCAGAAAATGAACTCGAATCACTTTTAAATACCTTTTCTTCGTATTGCGATAAATGGAAATTAAATATAAATTTTGATAAGACAAAAATAATGGTTTTTGGCGACAGAAATGGGCGAAAAAGAGACATTCGTGTGAATGGAAATAGTTTGGAAATAGTAGATTCGTTTAAATATCTAGGTGTCATATTTTCAAAAAATAGAAAGTTTGCATTAGCGAAAAAACATGTCGTAGAGCAAGCAAGAAAAGCCCTGTTTAGTCTACTTAAAAAGATAAGAAACCTAGATTTATCATTTGACTGTCAACTTAAACTTTTTGACCAAACTGTTGTGCCTATTATAACTTTTAATTGCGAAGTTTGGGCCACTGGAGACCTCTCTATGCTAGAAATAATTCATACAGACTTCTTGAAACAAATACTGCATGTTAAACGCAGCATACCACACGTAATGATATACGGTGATCTAGGCAGGTTTCCAATTTCAATAACAATAAAGAAGCGCATACTTTCATTTTGGTGCAATCTCATTTCATCTAACAACAAATTATCGTCTTTGATATATCAATTTATTTATAATGATAGTATAAGTAATAATTATTCACGCCCTTACTCTTGGTTACATTCGGTTAAATCGATACTAGACGAATGTGGTCTTAGCCATGTATGGCTTAACCAAAATTTTCATGGTTCTAAATCTAGTTTTCTACATGAAGCCGAAAGAATTCTAAAAGACCAATACATACAGTCCTGGTATGCTGAAATAAATACCTCTCAAAAATGTACAAATTATAGAATTTTCAAAACTGAACACAAATATGAACAATATTTTGACACACTACCTTTAACCTATATACAACACTATGTTAACTTTCGTATAGGAAATAATCGATTCCCAATCGAGACAGGTCGATGGCATAATATTCCTCGTAATGATAGAAAATGTATTTTTTGTTCTTCCAACGAAATCGGAGATGCATTTCATTATCTTTTTAATTGTTCATTTTTCAGTTCTGATAGACAAAAGTTTTTATCACCATTAGGTAGACCTAACATAATTACTTATTACAGATTAATGAATACCACAAATCATATCAAGTTAATTAAACTGTGCAAATATTTATCATGTATCTTTAAAACATTCAAACTACTACCTGGCATTTAACTATCTTTCATTTTCATTTCAATTTTGTAAACAATATTCAGTTTTTCAAATGTTATCGTTTTACTGTAAAATTCCATATATATATGAGGTATAGTTTATTTCCAATACATATAAAATGCATGAGGACAATACATAGCATGTTATGCGCATAATGAACATAAATAGTTTACACAAATCAAATGAAGTGTAACCAAATACTAACAGGACTATATATAACTATGTCTATAATAATAAGGACAGAAAGAAAGATATTAATATATTATAAAGATATGCACATTCACGTGTGTATATGTGCACATATATATATGTATACATTGCATACACTGTATCTTGTATTTATTGTTCAACCAGTAGCCTGGTATCATAACAACTTGTTTTATAATTGCTGTACCTTATATCACATAATTGTGCTAAGTGTAAATAAATAAACTGTAAACTGTATGCGTGTATACGACTATACACGTGTTTATAACAACCTATGTGACTATTACTCAATTTTGTAAACATGGCATGTTATTGTACTTTTAATTTTGGACACATAAGTTTTGGGGGAATCACTTAAGTCCTCAATATTTAGGCACAGTTTCAAAGTACTTATTCTAATAAAACATTAATAGTTCGATACGTGTATTTTTCCGAAAGCGCGATTTACAAACGAAGACAAAAATAGACTGTAAATACCGAGTTAAGAATATTTTTGCATAAAGGTCAAGCTCAGTTTTAAAAAGAATAAAACATGTTACAATTAGTTTTGCATTTTCCGTGTCTTATATTGCAACCTTCTTGAAACTGGTACTCGTTCATAAATTGATAATGGTATTTTCTGGTAATTCAAACAGGTTACCTGACAACAAAACATAGCGTCGAAGAGTCTATTTACGCATCCCTAATGTGACTATTCGACGTCAGTTTTTTTCATCATGTGACCTTAAATGCATCGTTTTGATTGGCTTAAGACAACCGGTGTCGACTGCAAAATGCTGAAATCTTATTTACATAATAATTCTATATATCGCCGTTCAGAAACAGCGATAATAATTGGATATTAACGTGATAATAATGGGTTTCCCGACAATTTTAATAAGAGTTACTCGAACAATGTAGGATATATCTAAATACATAGAATTTTTTGAAACCAGCGCTACTTATCACCTTGACATTGGATTTGAAATATAAATGTAGCTAAGTACATCAAATTTATACCATGCACTGCTTGGCTTGAACTAGAAAAAAAGCCAACCTTAAAATAAGTTGTTTTTGTATAATGATTTGCATGAATGTCGGATAAATCAGAAAATGAAAAAAAACTTTGGAAAAGGAAAACGCCTCGCGCTTATATCTTATTACACGGTAAATTATCGACAAATGTTTGTGATTCCTAAAGTTAAACATATCTTAATAATAATAGTCAATTTTACCATTTGATCAATGAATATAAAGATATCATAAACATTAAGACACTGATTAATGTGTAGTACGCATCATATATCTAATATAAGGATTTGGTGGACTATAAACTAAACAAGATGTATACATACTAGGGAGACATATCATTTGTAAACATAACACTTAGATCTAAATAAAAAATGTCAAGTAAAGTTACCAGCGGTTTATTGTAATAGAAAATTATCAAATAATCTAATAGGTAGTATGTTTGTATCTTAAAACAATGAACTCTAGTTCATATCAATATCATAAACTTAACCTTCATTTTTAACAATAATGACTTACCCGGCTTCCTTAAAACTGTTTGATTTTCATTCCATTCCATCGACAATCCAAAATTAACAAATACTCCAAATATCACATGCGGTAAGTATCCGTACATTTTAGAAGAATTTGTAATACACAACTACACTTGAATATCATATATAAAATAAAACACGCGTAGGTTTTACGATCAGGTTTGACAATTCTAATCTATTCTTAATCAATTTGTGATTTAATTTCGATTCTTAAGAGTAATCTGTGCTTTTGGAAATATAAAACCTAAATTATAGTATAAGACTCTCGTGAATTGATGCTTTTTGTAACAATACTACTGCTGTCAGTTATTTTCTAAAATCAATAGACCACACAACAAAAACGCTGAAATCTATTAACAGTAATATGTTTAATAACACAACAAAATCAACCCATCTTTAAATTTCATCATGAATAATTAATAACACGAAACAAAGAACATTGAAGACATCGTAAAACAACTAAGATAATTTCTGTAGCCAATCCTCGAAGTTTTCTTCACTTTAGACCTAATACTTCAAGCAATGTATATTCAACATTTCAAATATCATATTTGCTCAATATTTCCTTTTCGTATCGTCTTGTCTATTCTTAGCCTTTAAGGGTTTATCATTTGTTGAAATTGAATAAATCTATCAAGTGGGCGGGGTAACTAATTATATCAAAATATCCATGAATTCCAAATAATTTCGATATATTTTGTAAGTGATGCATCAAGTGTATAGACGTGTCAGTGAAAATTTAAAACAAACTCAATAAATAAGACATTTACATAGAAATGAAAACATTTATCTTAACCTTGAAATGGCCTTCCGAACGTCAGTCCAAACACATAATTAAAGTCCTTTTTTCATAAATCCAAACGATGTTATAGAATGTCCATACAACATTTTACAATGTCTTAGAGTGAATCACACAAAAAGTATTTCCAAAATGTAAATTTGATAATTCATCACAACACTCCCATCACATGATTTTATTTACAATTTTACCATAGGAGCCCGATGATTTTTTCCTTCTTATCACATACATAGAACATACAATATGAGGGAAAATTGCACTGGGCTCCTGTGATATAAACTCATGGACAACCATAGATTTTTTTCAATTTCAAATCCTGATACACCCTTAACTTATAAATAATAAGTTTGAAAACATGGATGAAGTACTACGCTTACCACTTAAAAATTGTTTGAATCATTACTTTGACCTCACAGTAACATACTGTGGACAGCTTTAGTAAATTGTTTGCTTGTGTTATGTTATTCGATCTTCATGCATTTAGATTCCATCATTCCCATAGGAGACAAACAGGTTTATCTTCTCAAGTACAGGAGTGCTAGATGTATATGTGAAATGTATTCTCAAATATTCACTACTCAAGATATTTGTTTTCTAAGCATATTGATGCAAATGTTAACATTCTTTATATATTGTTGTAACTAACCAACTTCATTTTGCATTGAGTAAATTAAGTATGTTAAACCCTACCTTGTCTTAATATGCACGGTTATTGTAATCAACAAAAACATCAAAATCTAATTTCCCTTAACATAAAATGAATCTAAAACTATGTACATTATGTATCGAAACTTCTACTTTACACTACTATAATGATAATTAAACCCGGGTCGATAGCGCAGTTGGTAGCGCGCCGGGATTTTGATACTCGTGCCCGAGGGGGTGCGGGTTCGAATCCCACCCGGGGAGGTTATACCCTTCCATGAAAATTTGACTATAATGTGGATTTTCCTCCATTGATTAGATAATATGGAGAAGTTTCCGGCCTTGTGGAAGGGTAGGTGAGCACTGGTTATAGACAATGGTCCAGGAAAGCTAGTTTAGGTGCGCTGGACGCCGTGAAATGACCTACATTGTGTTGACACGGCGGTAAATCCAATAAATAAATGATAATTAATGTATTGATTATTATAATTATGGAAGAATCAATATTATTATCTGGTATTGTTCGTTTTTTTTTCAACTGTCAAAACATGAATAATTTTACTGTGAATGCGTTTGTTATAATTATGATACATTCATGAGTTTCCAAAAGTGTGTACTATTATCGTGTAAATCTGCTAATGGCGAATGATATGTTTCAGTCAAGATATATTTACATAAATGTAATAACAATTAGGACACCTGTACAAAAACAATGCATTCAGTCACCGTGAAATTATTCAAGCTTTGACAGTTAAGAAAAAAACGGAAAATACATGTAGCTAATATAAAAGTTCTGACGTCTGACACAATTGTGGTTCAAATAACAGTTTAAATAAAAACAAGAATAATTAACGGTTACATAAAGTATCATTCTCATTTAATATAGTCTTATCTATTGTATTTCACCATTAAGATTCACGTTGTGTTCTAGAATAAACATTCTTATAGAGCAATTTTATTTTCTGTTTTGCAGGCTTTATTTCGTAAACTTTACATAAAACTTTCGGTCGTAGAAACTATAAATGCATCGTGGTTTAATAATTGAGCATAGTTTTATACAAGTTCGCCAAAATTTGAACTAGATTTAGAACCTATGGAATGAGATGCTACATAAATTAATTCAGTTCATGAACAAAACGCCAAACGAATAACTGAATAAATTGCACCAACAATAAATTGAATAATGGTTCTCGTAGTGAAACAACGACATCGAATCTGAATAATATTCTACTAGAAGACTAATTCATGCAATAAGTCCACAGAGAATGGTCTAAAACAAGTGATGTAAATTCTTGTTAATTGAGTTGACTTCTAAGACTGACTAGCATTCAGTTAAGATAGGGGAGTTACTTTCAAATACAGACAAAACTGTAAAACCTAATTTAGAAATTGTCTCTCAATGGTACAAAACGTTCAAAGAAAGTTTCATCATAGTATTAGAAAGTGACAATTTGACCACTGAAAGTAAATGTGGCTCTACTCTTAAAACTGTTTGAAGGCTTAATATTCAAACTGATAAAATTGATGGGTAAGTTGGAGAGAATGACTTAACGAAAAGGGACTGAATTAATGATTTAAGTCTAAATCAATATACAACTCATCAATGTGACAACCAAAACACACTAACCAAACATTTAGAAACTAATCACAATCTTACACTCATAATTAATTATGATAACCTGAATGCTATTAGCTGTATATTCATTATATATCTTGATGTATAAAATTATGCTTCATACAAAGTGGAATACATTTTCAAACAACACACATGTAAAAATCATTTCGAAAGATAAATTTTGTTGTTGAATTGATAAGTCAGTGTATATGAGCTTAGTAGTTGGTTAACAGCTAAATCTAGAGATTTAGCCTTTCCAGGAAGAATAAGTAGGTTGACTGACCGCCGTTATATGAAATATACAATGAGTTGCTACGGCGTTAAACCCAACAAACAAACAACAACTTACAAATGCACCTAGTATGTTTGTTACTTCATACATTGTTAAACCATTTTCAAAATTCATAGTGTCTAGCTCATTTGTCTACAATGTTATAATAACTTGTCAGAATTGTTATAACTGTACTATTAAATTACATACAAGAGAACCAATTACCCTGCCTCTCAATAAGAATCAAATTAAGAATACTTCCAAGTTTTTGCATGTTTTGGATTTCTTTGCTGCCCATATACACAGTGCAGTTTAATAATTGATTTCTAGCAGTTTCAGGACGACACATATAACAATGGGAATAGCTGGTGCATTCACCTATTGCAAGAGTGATGAATATTTCTCCAAGAGTTTACATTTCTCAACAATCCTATATTTACAGAAAATTTCATGATAAATCTCACATCTTTAAAGGTGATGTTTCGACACATTTAGTGAAATGTCAGGTTAACAGTGGCGTTATGTTACACTGTTCTGGACATGTCCGGTTAACAGAAACATCATGTTATACTGTTCAGGACAACAACTTTCAATATCAAATTAATAAAAACAAATGTAAAAATACAGTCAAATTATGAACTAAGATTAATGTAGGTCTTATAAACTTGATGTAAGAAAAACAAAATGCACAATCACACGATATAACATCATGTGTGATAAATTTTATTTTGTTTTGTGTAATTGTATATATTTATGGTGGGGGATTTTAACTTATTTTTTATTGTTATTATTAATCTTTTTGTACAGCGCCATTGAATACGTAATATAAAAATAGGCGTTTAATCAAATGAAGAAGTTTAAGTTTAATGAATAATTTTGAAAGTATTACTGGCTTTTCAAATATTTTCGAAACAATGTATGTTCATGCTTAGTCTTAATCGTTTAAGTATAAATATTTTTCAATAACATGATTTGAAAGTATTACTGACTTTTCAAATATTTTCGAAACAATATTTATTCATGCATAGTCTTAATCGTTTATATTTTTCAATTTTCGATCGACAAATTTTCTTTGTTGTTATTTGTTCAGTACTTAGAATCAATCGTGCAGACCTATATCGTTATAACGATTGTAATAAATGCCCCAAGTTCTCCGATTTTGAATTTAAAATATTCCGTTAACACGAGAATTGTCTAACCAATACAAAAATTGAAAATAAAACAGTTTCAAAACAAAGTGAAAAGTTACATTTATTAGTAACAGTTGACAAAGCAAACACAAATGAAAATACCAACAACATGACGGATACATTAATAGATTACACAGATTGTTCCTGCTTTAGACTTGAGTGATAAGAAGACATGCTAATCTCTTCAGCAATGCAAACCAAACGAAATGATACGTTATGAATTGTTAAAAGTACATTGTGCTACTAAATGTCATTTTTTATCACTCTAGAGTTCGTCTTGAAGTTTCCAATACAATGACAACAAGTTTTAACAAGTTTAACAAGTTTATTTATTTACAAACCGGAAGGTCATAGACCCATGCGGTCAACATCTACATAAATGTGACATATATAAGAAAATAAATTACATATCATATCATATCAACATAAACTTAATAGAGTATGAATATATTGATAATGTATGGACATGGATATTCATCGTAGATGACTTGACCAACATATAGTATTCTAGTCCGAAAACGAAATACTAGAATACAGGTGATCAACTCATTTACAACACTATAAACATTAGAAGATAAATTACATATTAACATAGAATAGGTAAAGTTTAAATAATTATATTGGTAGTACATGAATCTTGATAGTACATGATTTGACCAACATTTAGTATTCTAGTCCGAAAGCGAAATACTAGAATACAGGTGGACAGTTCATTTACTATCGACTAAGCGCTATAAATAAAGGGCGACTACTTTACATAATTTACTAAAACCCGGACCGTTGCCGAAAACTGGGCCGAAAACAATTCATTTTACTCATCGTCTGTGAGCGTTTGCAGTAACAATTCAAGCGCCTTGTGATCTAGACTACAAATGAAAACGTGAGGTTTATTGACAGCATTTAGTCATTATAGATTCAACATTTTTAATTATATACAAGAGGAAAATGTTTCATTTGATTATAGAAATAACCTGTAAATACGTGGATAAACAATGGATGTACATAGGACGTGAAATTCTCAACTATAAGGATGACTGACACTAGATATCAAGGGGTCTTGATTGATGGATTGAATGACAATAACATTTTATTTTACTTCGTTGAATCTACGGTTCATTGTAGATTACAGACGGGATATGAATTGAAGTATTCAGATATTCATGGCTTTCCAGACAATGTTATAATATCATATTTTTTTCAAAATATTTGTATAGTCAATAGCAAAACAGTATACAACATGTACTATTATTGTTTCAAGCCATCTTATTACAATTAAAATCACGTAGATACTTTAGAGCCTGTTTAACAAAAAGAAAATACAAATCGGTGACGACATGAGCAAACTTCTTACCAAGATTGCAAACATGTTTCTAGATCAGAAAAACTACAATAGTAGTTTATTCAGACATTGACTGTCGTATATAAAAGAATCAATATTATCATTATTCAATAGTTTTATCTCTGTAAACATTTCAACACTGATTTACTCCAAAATTTAGTAATAATGAGATTCTCCTTAGGGTAAGTATGATCGTCCGACACATACTTCTTCAACATCTTAAAATCATTCTATGTCTCAAAATATCTCAAAATAAATTTCTGTCTATTTTATTTGGAACAATATAACAGGTTTCATATCCCTGGAGAGAAATGTCTGTCAAAGTGATAAATTATACTGTAATTTAATGTAGAAAATAAAGTTCTGCTGAGAATATTTATGTAGTTTGCAATAGCTGCAGCTTACAAACAATTAATGATTTTCATGTCATCACTTGGGACAATGGATGACATGAAACTTCTACATACCGCGTAAAATATTTTCCCTGCAGAGCGGCCTTCTATAGAGCAAATCCTCTGCACAACAATAACTTTTGATATTTTGAACTATGACGTACTTTTAATTAAATTTAACCTCTGCAGAGCAACAGCCTCTTGACAGCAACATATTTAAGTCTCTCCCAGTGAGTGTTGTTCAAGAGTTATTGTAAATTATCTAATAATTGGTTGAATTAAAATAAATGTAATCTTATTTGCACAAAAATATAATATATATGTACTAATTTTAGGAAAGTAAATTATCAACCAAAGCTCAAAAAATATTCCTTAGAAAAAGTTTCAAAATTATTACAAATTATTTCGTTACCTTTCTTAAAAGCATGTCAACGATTTGACAGTGTAAAAGTAAATTATCTTTTTAATTTAAAATTCGATGTACACTGTATAGAGCGCTCTACAAAAGTTCAGATATTGTTTTAAATCAAAAGTGAGTACAAGACAAGAAATATAGACACTTGATATATTCTGGTGAAAAGAATAGTCAAATTAAACGATGTATTCCTCATAGCTAAAATATTGAACACATCCCATATAACTTTTAATCAAATATTAGATGTTGAATTAAGTATGAAGATTTTTAGGATACATTTTCTATCTCTGTACTCAACATTTAGGATAAAATTTCTATCTCTGTACTCAACATTTAGGATAAAATTTCTATCTCTGTACTCAACATTTAGAATAAAATTTCTATCTCTGTACTCAACATTTAGAATAAAATTTCTATCTCTGTACTCAACATTTAGGATATAATTTCTATCTCTGTACTCAACATTAGGATACAATTTCTATCTCTGTACTCAACATTTAGGATATAATTTCTATCTCTGTACTCAACATTAGGATACAATTTCTATCTCTGTACTCAACATTTAGGATATAATTTCTATCTCTGTACTCAACATTAGGATACAATTTCTATCTCTGTACTCAACATTTAGGATATAATTTCTATCTCTGTACTCAACATTAGGATATAATTTCTATCTCTGTACTCAATATTTAGGATATAATTTCTATCTCTGTACTCAACATTTAGAAGGCCCTGATAGATCGTTTTTGTAAATGCGACTTCAAATTCTTGTAGAAGTATTCATTACTCCATTATATATGATAGTTTTCTGAAGTCTAATAAAAAGAGCTGTAAGCTAGTTGTTCATGCAGTAGCGTAGAAGAAATGATCCCGTGAGTTACTATTTGCAATTCATTAATAACGCTATGGCTGTGTTTATTAAACTGTTCTCTTACAAAGATGAGTGTTTGTTTCATGGAATATTTTATACGGCGAATGTCTAAATGTAACCGTTAAATTTGAAAGGATGACTTACTTGGATTCCTTAAAACTGTTTGAGTTTCATTCCATTCCAGTGACTTTCCAAAATTAACATATAATCCAAATATTACATGAAGTAAATATATGTACATTTTAGAAGATACACAAAACACACTTAAGTGACAGAATAACAATTATATAAACTATACACTGGTATGCCTTTAAGATTGATTAACTTTGATAAATATTTCAAGTATATGATGGTGTTACTAAAACCTTTAACCATATCTCTGACTGTGATTACAATGATAATGTCCGAGTAATCCTAATGTAGCATTCTCTTTTATCATTATCTTGGACCTTAATAATGTCCGTGTATTTCAATTATATAATGGTGCTACTAAAATCAGTATGTTAAAACTTGCCGTTGTTGTTCCAGATATGTCTACACATTTAGCAGAGTTGTAACAGCGAAGACAACTTGTAGAATAGTTTCAATATTCTACTCATAGACTTGTACACAATTTCATATTTCCGTCATGTATCAATTCTACTTTCATTTACATAACACTCTTATAACTACATCACCTTGTATTTGATGATTAAAGTTTCCAGAACTCTATTAATTTATTAGTCTAAACGATTGTATCATAAACTTCACCTACCGGACATTTAGAAACACCGTTAGTTAGTTCTGATATTATTTGTTTGTGTTATATGATCCTCATATCTTTACAAATTCCATCATTCCCGTGGGCAATGTTATATCAGTATAATTATATAAATACTTCCTCGTCAATTTTCCTCTCAATTTTATCATATAGATAATGGCTGTTTGCAAAGAATGCATTGCAATAGTCACTTCTACTGTTATGTAAAGCTACAGTCCCATAAAGATAAAAATAGCCGTGAGGGCACCGTACGGGTGCCGTGCGATCAAGCTCCGCAAGGACCCGTACGAAGTCTTGCGTACCCGTACGGACTGTTACGTTTTTACCAGGGTCCGTGAGATGAGCCCAGGATACACTTATCAGTTTCAGAGTCAAATCGTGAACAAAATCGTGGCCGAGTATGGATTAAACATGCATATCTTCCAGCTACGGCTCGGTACGGGTGTATTGTTTTGTACCATGTGCGTACCGTCTTTTTGATACGCAAGGCTTCACACGGCCTACGACTGTCTGCACGTATGGGTCCGCAACAAGCCACGATTTTATGACTGAGGTATTAGTGTATAAATCAATTTATAATGTTCTTCCCAAGATATTGACATTGAAAAGCAACGACATTACATAATGGAAGTAATTTGCTGTAATTAAAGATGTTTAATGTTTGACTCATGTTTAGATAAACTATGTAACGCTGCTGTAGGAAATTGCTCAGAGGAATGTTTGTTTTATGGTTAAACGGAATCACCTTAGGGAAACAACCGTCTGTCCGATGAAATTGTTCCAAATTGAAGCTAAAATCAATCAACGAAAGTTAGACTATCTACATGTATTTGTAATGTCTTCGCTACCAATTTAGCAGTGAAAACAAGAATAGTAAATCGTCTCTCTTCACTTAACTTCTAGAGGCAAGTTCATTTCTACAGATAAAGTTTAAGACTTATTGACATACTCGTAGTTGTCAAATACAACAATAATAGAAAACAACAACAACCAATGACTGCATCTGCTACAATCAAATAAAACCACACATGCAGTTTTACTGTATATTCTGACATTCCTGGTCATATACAGTACCCGCCAAAAGTTTGAAGACATTTTCAGATGGAATGCCTATTGGATAGCATTTAGCTAAAATTTGATTACTGTTTATTTTGAAATGCTTTGCAGTTTTCATTATTTCTTGGTGATCATGATCATTATAACTGAGGCTACAAAATAGCATGAAATCTTTGGTATGGAAAGTTATTACTATAAACATGGTTTTGGAAGCTTTACGATGTCAGATGCTGAATCTTATAAAGAGTTGCATTCATGATTTTTTTTTCATTTTATTGCAAACCATACTTAAATGTATTAAAATAATGATTCTACAAAAAAAACGTTAACATTCAAGAATTGTAGTTATTTTCGTTTGTCTCCAAACTTTTGGCGTGTATTGTAGTGCAGTTTAATTATCTTATTTATTTATTGGGGTTAACGCCGTGTCAATACAATTTAGGTCATTTTACGGCGTCCTGCGCACCTAACCTAGCTTTCCTGGACCATTGTCTATAACCAGTACTCACCTACCCTTCCACAAGGCCGGAAACTTCTCCATATTATCTAATCAATGGAGGAAAATCGATATTATTGTCTAATTTTCATGGAAGGGTATAACCTCCCCGGTCGGGATTCGAACCCGCACCCCCTCGGGCACGAGATTCCAAATCCCGGCGCGCTAACAACTGCGCTATCGACCCGGGTTAGTTTAGTTATCAGAGACTCACTTATACCCCCGTTACACCAAACTCGTTCTCACTACGTTCTGAAAAAATTGGACCGAACGAGCATCAGCTTTGTGCAAACGGACTGAACGTAGTTCCAACTTTCTACGGTCTGTGTTCAAACGTTATGGACGAGCTCGGACGGGGTTGAACGGGAATGGGGTTTCAGAACTTTGAGTCGACTCAAAATATTTTTGCGGCCACTCCGTTCTGCAATTAGACTGAGTGACAACGTACTGACAACGGAAAGGACGTACTGCGAACGGAATTGCCGTACTAGCATCGTACTAGGGACGTGCCTTGTCGTAGTTCGATCGGGCCACAATTTGCAGTACGTTTACACACCGACCTGTTCAGTTTGTAACTCGTTCATTCCGTTTGCACACAGACTTAACTCGACTTAATTACGTCCATAGTGCGTTGTTATCCCGTCTAAATGCACAAAAACAAAATACGAAGTTCTGAACCAGTTTGCAACACGTTTACACACAGTTCTTAAAGTTCGAAGTAGGTTCTCGGTACGTTCTACTCGTTGTTAGTAAGTCTGTTGCGTTCGTTTGCAGTTCGTACCACGTCCATAACGTCTACAGTACGATCTGACAAGGTTTGATACAAATACAGACCATTTCTCACCAAGTTATCATCTGGGCCCAAGCTCTTTGCCTAGAACCATGGAAGTCGTTAATGCTTTGAATGTTGGCTTTGTACTCTTTTTTATAGAAGTGGGGCAAGAATACAATTACATGGTAGAGGAGAAACTTCCTCATTTTTAATAACTGGTTCAGGAGGCTTAGTATCTTGTGGCTTATCTTGAGGCTGGTCTTCAAGAGCTTCACATGTGCAGGTAATTTTGAATCGTTTGGAAGCGATTGCCTTAACACGCACCGTCTGTCTGATTCTACTCTTTTTTGGAGGCTTGGTGGTCACAGTGATGCTTGACGAATTGTGTCCTCAAAGCTTGAAGCGCGGAACGAAAATGAGAACGGGAAGAAACGTCCTGGATATTTATAGCAATCGGGTCAGAACGTGACGTTATTTCGTTCACAAAGCACTAAGATTGAGATAAGAACGTACTTAGAACGAGTTGAACTGTCTTAAACGGGATGGTCAATGTAAAGAAGTTTAGAAGAACTAGTTATGAACGGGTTAAAACGGACTACAGACGGGATAAAAACGAAATGCACGCAACGGGAACTGGTTCTGAACGAACTATGATCGTATAGCTGATATTTTTCGATTTAAACGGCACGTTCTAAGTCGTTCACAACCAGTTTCGCAATAATTTTAGGACGGGGTCGAACGTTCTGAGAACTAGTTTGGTGTAACGGGGCCCTTAGAGAACTTTCAATCGGTACCATAATATGCGATATTTAACTATCTGAAGGTTTTACATATTTTTCACAAAATATTGGACTTAATACCTTTATTATTCGATTTCATTAATCATTATCATCAATTGCTGTCGGTGCGATATAACCTTCTTGTGTTGGTACGCCATTAAACCCAAACAAACAAACAAACTTATCAGATGACAAAGATGAAAACATAAGTTTCTTTCAAACATAACATTGTTCAAGGCTGAAATACTTTAACGGTGGAATATGAAATCACATAAACATGATCTGTACGTATCATTAAACTTCTCAGTTAATTTAGACCCCCATATACATGTACCTACCTGGCGTATAGTTCATATATGTGTTGAAGAAATATCATATCAAAGTTTTAACTAAATTACAATTTCTCATTCCTGGTGCAATGGCATATTTCTTCTTCTTTTCACACAACTAAGTTATTGTTTTAATTGAAATTACACCAACGTAGAATTATGTAAACTTGAGAACATATTATAGCAAATTCATGAATATTTAATCATTAATTTAATTAGATATTCTTTGTCTTCTACTGTTTAACGTATTCAGGCTAAACTTAGTTTAATTACATTCAATTAAGTTCGGTTCTTCTAAATTGGTGCAACCAAACGTCTAATTAATAACTTTCACTTTCAAGCTCACTTCCAGGCGTTATATTTATTAAGAAGTTTACACAGATCTAAATTTTACGATTATTTTACTACGTGACATACTGTGATCAGTGTACAACATAATATAAAAACAAAACTAACCCTCAATGTATTTTTTCTTTCATAACTGTTTTATTATTTCACATTCATACATATGTAGATGCTTGTATTAAAACAAAATCAGGTTTTTTATTCCATTGAAACGGTGTGTCGAAATAGGAAAAAGATTGTGTCGTTTCAATTAAATATGAACGTACGGACCCCTACCCACCCAGGAAAAATGCTTACGTTAATCATGATTAAGTTGAACTTGGAGCAATGGTCCTTTGGTAGGACGCGTGCTTAGGGATCGAAAGGTCGTGGGTTCGAATCCCACTAGGAGCACTGCTAATTTCCTTGAACACGAAATGTACCTGTGATTGTTTCACTCCACCCAGGTGTAACTGTGAGGGTCATGCACTTTATGCTGTGACTGCATTCTGTACCGTATGTTAACAGTTAATGTGTGACTCGAATATCGGGTAAGTTAATGTCCTGAGTCTACTGAATAGTGGTACAAGAAGTAGACTTCAAAAACCTTGATTTTAAGCTTTTCAGTTACTAGATATTTAGACGCTATATACATGTAATATATGGCATATCATGATGACCAGTCAACAAACATTGTTTTATAATCTTGTCGAAATCTTACAATTAGAATTTGTTATACTGTAAAGTTGTGAGTATTTAGACTCAACTATAGTTCTGTTATATTTACCTGTCTCAACATGAATAATAACACGGTCACTGAATGTGCTATGAATCCAATTATTTTTTACTATTGAGCCTCCGATCCATATTAATTATTGATAATCTAGCTATATATGCAGCGATTTTATATATCGGGTAAATAACAAGTTCGAAAGGAGTCAAAAATAACAGATTCAGTGACCGTGTTATTTTTTAAGTTGTAAAAGGTTAATAAAATAGAACTATACTAAAGCGCTAAATAGATTTACACCCAGTATTGTTTTCATTGAACTGTTTATAAACGTATTGATTGAATGATATGAACGAGTTTCACGTGTCTGAATTTTTAACGTTTATCATTTTACAGAAAAGACAACAAATTAGTGAACCAGACTTAAAAAAAACATTTATAATCACATGGAAGATTTACTAATTAACGGCATATTTTGGCATCATCAATTGCCTTCAGACACAAACTGAGACTATTCAGTATTGGCAATTAAAATATTGGGAGATAGGATGTAAACTTAAATAATCTTTTTAGAGTAAACGGGCGTGTATATTCGATCTGACAATGATAAAATTGTAAACTAAAGGTACTAGTTCACAGATTTGGTTAAGATTTTTTGAATATTTTGAAAATACTATTCAGTGTCTGTAATTGTGTCAAAAATTAATTCTTAATATTTTAAGACAAACTGGCATATAGATTCCAAGGAATATACAATAAAAGTCACAAAAATATTTAAAATTGTCTATACCGTGACATACGGGGTAGATTTTTACTACTTGAAACATTATCATTTGTAGTTGTCAATTAGAGTCCATTTGCACTAAAATTGTCATTATCAAAACACTAATTTCCTGCTTTAAAAAGAAATGTTTTCATACAATTCAGATAGTTCCAGAAAAGTAGATATTTAAGTTGAAAGCTGTGATTGAGTACCTTTAATATATATAAAAGTATACTTTATTGTAAGTGTAAATGATATTACGAGCTCTCAAGAATTGTTGAAGTTTTGTTTACGTATGAACTACAATAACAATTTAGATTTGAAGATAATATCCATAGTTTGTCGATACCTTTAATTCAGTATTATTTGTTTAAGTTGTAATCAAAGAATAACATAAGTATTAACTAAGTAAATATTTTAGATTTAGTATATCGACAACCACATCAAAGGAAATTCCAATCAAATCTTGTAAATAATTTTTAAATACAAAAAACAAACAAATAATTTTGTCATTTTGAGAAATGAGAATCAGATGATTTGTTATAGTTTATTATTTTTGTTAAGACTGAGCTCTATCAAACTATGATAAATATGCAGCATTACTTTCAAGATATTTCACATAGAAATAGAAACTTGAGGCGATCTTAAGGCTGCAACCAGCTTAAGTTTTCCGGTTAATTATTTTGTCTCTCGTCATTCCGTTATATTACATAACCTTGTTTTTCTCACTTGACTGATTTGGTGGGCAATTAAGTCACATCCGCCCATAGTTGGAGCACTTCGGTCAAGACGCTGAGCAAGGAAGACGTGTTCTTGAACAGCTCGTTCATTTAATTAATTTTTACTTCATTTTATGGGATTCGTTGGTAAATATGGGTTTCTTGTTTTAGTACCTTATATTTAAGTCGATGCTCTCGATGTTCTGTGCTCATTTACTTTGGCATTTCATGTTCCGGTCACTTTTTACCTTTTGTAATGTATTTTCGCGACATCCATGAAATGGCAGAAATTCCGTTATTTCGTTCTTATTAATGATAATAAATAACTATTTACTTAAAACTGTTTTTACATTCGTCAATTACTCATTACTAAACAAGTTTTGTACTAATTTTGCAGCTTTGCAGCACGTGTGATAGAGGAGTTGATTGTGACCTCCCTTGGGTTATTTGTATGTGACTTAGGCTTATTTGTATGTGAACATTTTGTCCCTTAGACTGGTAAGCTTTCTTATTTATTTGTTTCTCTTTTGTTTTTATAATTTTATTGTATTGTTTGATCTATTTAGTTAATCATTATTATATTTGCTCCTTAATTTTGTATGTGTTTATACCACAAGAACATTTGCGGAACAAACAAAGTGTTTTAGACTGAACTTTACATGCGCTCGTATGTCGAGCAACTGGACTTACTTTGCTAAGTTATGTGTTATTGTATTGAAGTAATCCATGTATTCGGGTTATTTAGACTTTTGTTGTATTATGTATTTCCAGGATGTCCATGGATAGATGTAGATGACATGCTGTATTTATGTATTTACTATATAAATTGAAGATAGAATTATACAAAATAGATTATTGAAATCAAGATCTGTTTCCATCATTTATCACTCCATATCAGGATTTAGAACCCACCCCAAGTGGTTTTGGACCAATAGCCACGTAGTGTGTAAATATTTATTGGTCTACAATACAAAATATCGAACTCTTTAAAACTTTATAATGAAACTTTATAGAGAAGTATTAAATTAGTTGTTCTTCCCTGCTGTCTTCCTGTAAAAAAAATCAGCAAAATTTAAGTGCAAATTTGGGTGCAAAACTTACAATCATAATGGCGAGTTTTCCCTCAAAAATGAATATTGCTTTTTAATGTTTAAAACTAATGCTTTAATATTAAATTATTGACATTTAATACATAACCTGTTAGTTATTTATTTCTTCAAATATAACTATTTTTACATCTGTTATAAATTGTTTTATAAATACCGTATTTATATTATTTATATATATATTGGGTAGTAAATATTTTGGACGCGATTTCCACAAAAACCACATGTAGTTAACCAGACGATAATCTGATAATTGTTGATTGTAGACTTTACTCAGATCACTTTTAGCCGGATTTTTAAACAAAATAATTCGCTATAAATAGTAGTTTGGCAAAACACGGGCGGGCGGTCGGGCGTCCGGTGTCGTTAACAAGTTTTATTTTTAATTTCCATATATTTCTGCCACTTATTGTCAGATCTTTATGAAACTTCATACAATGATAACATACCATATATGTGGTTTTCACCTTACATTTCTTGTTGTTTCTTGTAATAGGTAAATGAATACATAGTTATCCTAAAATCATGATTTTGTCCCAAACCTTTTAGAGGTCTCTGTTTACATGATTGTGTATTTCAACAACGACCTGCGATTTCTCAAGAGTGCAAACAATGTGCATGTTTCTGTCAAAGTTTTCTCAAGAATGCTAAAATAAAGTCTAGCACTTTTCTATCTGTAAACATAATATTTATGTTTAGATCATTTTTAATTGCACAGGTGCAACAAGTTTGCTTCTGTATTTATGACTATTGAAGACTTTTATAGTTAAATAATTACAACTATGTTTAGAAAAAACCTAGTGTTCGAATGATTATTTCACGGCGTCTCAACGCCGTGATATTGTGGTGGGTAGATTTTGATAGCAATGGGCAAAAGTCACGTGATAAAAAATGATAAAAATCCTTTCGATTTCCACTGCCGACAAATTTATTGTTTTTAATGCAGTCATAGTACAGCCCATTTCCGTTAAAAGTTAAATAGAAAAATCATTTTTGGGGGAATCCATATAAACAATTTTTCTTGCAACAATGCAACACACGAAAAATCAGCGTTTTATATCAACACATTTCCGCAAATCCTTTCGAATCACACGAAAGGGGTAGGTATAAATCGCGAACCAACCGGACCAGGAGACCAGTTTAGTATACGGATACAGTTTAACAAATATGCGTATCATAATGTGTGTATAGTACATATATTATTGATATTTGCCAATATTTTATTTGAAAAGATAAGACACCAATATCGAAATTATATTTTAAGAAATAACTTTGCAGACTTTAACTATTAAAAGAATCGTCGATTGCTTCATCACATATTGTTGTAAATATTATATATTTCAACTGTTAGAGCATTTATCATTTGAAAACTAATTTGATATGATTCATATATTTTAATAATATACCTTTTTTTCTTATTAGCCGACTGTATAAATAAAGAAGAGTAATCTTGTAACATTGACTCTTAATTCTTACTCTTACTGAGCTCTATTGGCGATCTTTTCTAACTATGATTAAGTGCAGCGGACCAGTTAATTTTAAGAGCATAAGAGTTACGGACCAGGGTTGAGTTCAGTAACTGCGAAGGTTATAGAACGTTCCGCAACGATACATTCGGAAGTCCTCGTCCATTTGCTGCGAATAATCTCGGACATATTTGGACGCTATTTTGAAATGTCCGGCGTTAAAGTAAACAAATGTATGACCGAGGAGTTCCGAATGCATCGTTATGTAACGTACTGTAGCGTTTTGTGTAATTGAACTTGCTTCTGGTTATAGATCGAGCAGATGTAAGATTATTTTTGCAGACTTTTTTTAATTATGAAAAGTTTGGTACTATATTGACGGACTATTGACCAGACGGACCAGGTAATTTTAAGAGAGTTAAAATGACGGACATTTACACCTAGGTGGAAAGCTCGCCAGTTTTTAATTTGTTCGAATGGAGTATGTTTTCTCGAGTCCGAGTGAATTCATTATTAAGAAAAATGATTTCTATTCGAAATAGCTTGCCTTTTGTATTTAAGTGCATCTTTTCGGAATTAAAATACATGTTAAATCCTTTCGTGTATCCGGCAACAAAATTCTTCCGTAACAAGTAAAGGTATGACTACTCTCTAATACACTGGTTTGAAAGATTCACTCGCTGACTCTCTACCTCTGCTTAAATACTATGCGCAAACTGATATTTCTATTTCAAGGCAAAGACACACACATTTAGATTGCATGACTGTCTCGTGATTAAAAAATAAATGCAATAAATGCAACAAATGTTCACGCCTGTAAAATCAAAATGTCGAAATTCAAAGATGCTGGACAGTTATGCATTAGTTAGATGATTGGTTACACGGATTGGTAAGAACAGATCCGCAATGTGAGGAGCACTTGACTAAACAAAAGCGATAAGTCATGTAAATAGCTTCTGTTCTGAAGAACTATGTTTTCCCTTCTGCCGATCTTTTTAAGCGTCATGCAAATATGAATTACTGGAAATAAATCCAACTAAAACCAAACATCCTGTCGGCATAAAGATGGTGTCTAGATCCAGACCATTCGCGTACTCCAAATTTGTCAAGATTCTCAATCTAACTAGTATCGAGAATCTTACTAAGCTTTTGGAACGAGATTATTACATTTGAACAGAAAAACGTTTTATGACAAGTTACCTTTTAATTACTGAAAAACCTTAACATGACAATTCAATATAATGCTCTTTTGAGTTACCTTTAGATTATACTTAATCATTCTTTTTTGTTTGCCGTGACAATCCCTTTGCTGCATTTAGCAGCAATTTTTTACTTGTTATCATATAATGTTAGTATTTTATCGGTCATTTGTATCACAAGATATACGTTAGTATCTGATACAAGACCACAAATTGTATAGCAAGTATCTATAATTTCTTTCCAAGAAAACGTTAGAATTGAAATAATCATCTGTGTAACGATGCCCCAGAGGGACTTTGCTCAATACTAGGAGAAGATGAAGAACTATAATAACATAACATGCGGTTTACTCGGACTTTATCATTAAAATCACAGTCCGAGATAATGATGATAAAATAGAACGTTAAATTCGGTTTACTCGGACTTTATCATTGAAATCACAGTCCGAGATAATGATAAAATAGAACGCTACATTCGGTTTACTCGGACATTATCATTGAAATCACAGAGATGCTTAAAGTGATCTTATGATTTATTCAAAACTATTTTGCTTCAACCTTATTGTAAGAAGTCGCATAATTTACCAGTTTTTAATATTACTATTTTTCTGGATATGTTAACTCCATCAAGCTTAAATTGACAATATATGGCGTTCATTTATCATTATTTTGAACTATGAATACAATGAAAATGTCCGAGTATTCCGCTTGTTATGTTTAGTCTGTTGACCAAAGTCATAATCTTGTAGAACTATGTACATCTTCTAGGTATTTAATAAACCTTCAATGTATTAGGGCGAGCGTGATCGAATGTTAACGAAGCTAGAATCGTAATTATTTAATAGATTATCATCGGTTTGAAAAGCCACCTAATTATTTTGTTTCAACAAGCAACTTTATTCTACTAAGTTCTGCATGAACCAGGAAGCTGCCTCAAGAGCGATTAGTTAAGTTGTAATAATTTATTTCACAATCTAACCTACATATATGGGTATAGTCATTTGACCAATGTTCTTGTTGTCATCATAAACGCGCTAGACTTGATATTTTGACAAATCTCACTGTTTCAGAATCGAGAGATAGATTTTCTAGAATTATATGTTTGTGAATGTACAGAATGTTTGCAGACTTGACATTCTAGCAAGGCGATCCAATATTTAATCATCATTTTGGACAGTGACATCCTCGTACACGTCAAAATGTATTAGAGACTATAATGGAATTCAGTAATAAAATATGACGACACATTGAAAGGTTTATTATTAGTTTATCAGTTAAAACAATTCCCAGTTTGTACAAGCTTGTCTCATGTTATCTATATGTTACATCACAGTGGCTACAATTGTATATGTTCCTAATACGTTAATGTAGTTATATCAGTCAATGTATCTCCATTTTGTATTATGTGTTGAAATAAACTTTGATACCATGATAAGAATTTCACCCAAGCCAATGATCCAGGGACATCCTGGGACATCATAGAACCTAGATAAGAATGCTATCATATGATCAATGAACACATTATTACTATTCTCTCGCAGGTTATTGTCAAAATGATACAGACAATAGATAGAGGATATTCGCCAATTTTGGTGTAAGATCGATTTATATTTCATCGAGTGAGCTTAGAAAACATAGTGGCGTAGCCACGAGTGAAAATGTCATTTTCTGAGCTCACAAGGTGAAATATAAATCGATCTTACACCGAAATCGGCGAATTTTCTGTTTCTTTCATGCTGTTCACCTGAAAATGACGCAAGACTATCTCTAGAGATTCTACCTGTGCCAGTTCATGGACAGACCGTTTGACTCATTATTAATGTGATAGAGCGAAAATAAGTAGTTCCAGTGTGCATAATTTATTGTAGTATAATCGTTCATTTCTAAAGACACTACCGATCCAAATTTAATTGATCCATGTTTGTTACGGTCAAGAAGTTTGTGGGAAGACACTTTTAAACTCGAAAATCGTGTAACAGTTTCCTTACGCAGAAGGAGACAAATGTGTACTGCAAATGAGTCAATGTCAAGGTACATGTAAATGTGTTTACGTCGGAGTTGGACTACGCGAATTTTAAATCAATACAGTTTTTATTGTGATGTCATATTACGTGGTTAAACGGAAGGATTTAAACGATATTATCAAGCGACTGGAAAGTACATGTTTCACAATTATGATATGGATATAAGGATAATATAAGGAAACACATAGATCAACGCGCTGAAGGGATGTGTCATTGATTTGTCAAAATGGCGAAGACTCAAGAAAGCCGACGATTTTTAAGCCATTTCATTATATCTAATTTATGCACAGATTGGCTTGGATTAATACTAGCCAACCTTTGTATTTACCGTATAATGACTGGATATTCGTCAAATGAATCAACGAATAGAATCCAATGGCAATGCACACGATGCAGCTTTGATACAGTCAACGTTCAGACATGTTTGAGTTTTTCCTCGCTGGATTTGAATCAAGAATGGTGACGTAAGTTATTCTAAGATTTGTAATGAATTTTCTCATGAAAACCTGTATCAGACTATTCATTAAAAGCACGAAACTCTCGCATTTGACCCCAATTATGTACAAACAATCTCCATTATGCAGTCGCGTGATTGTCGTGTAATCTGGACTGAAGCCGTGTCGACTAGATTTTCGTTTTAAGAATAAGTTAGCAACAGGATATGTTGGATTTGTTTATATCATCTCCTGCTTTAGCATCAACTAATGCATTTTGTCACCATTGAACTCGCTTATATGATGTTTGAAATAGCTCTAGCTTGTCTGACTCCCTTGAAAAAAAGTAGTCCGTCATTTTTTATATTTTCACCGTAGTGAAAATATAAACCGATATTTTCACCGTTTATTTTCATCGGATAACACAGCATTTCACCGTAAAGCATGAAAGAAACCAGCTTATTTGTGAATATCTAATTTATGTTAGAAATGTCAGTTTTTATTAATTTATCTAATGGCTTGCCAGTAAGACTCACGTGATCGACAAAACAACGACAGTCTGTCCACATAATAATTGTATATGTCTACTCTACTATATCCATCTGCAGACATCACCATAATTTACAAATTTACCCATCTTACCTTCAGTGAGACTCCGGGCTACTTGTGTGGTCAGCGTTTGGTTACATTTGTTGAAATTCACTGTAAGAACGTTTAACCTGTGCGACGATGCCCTAGAGGGAATATTGCGCAATACTGAGAGAAGAGGAAGAACTTACATAACATGCGGTTTACTCGGACATTATCATTGTAATCACAGTCTGAGATAATGATAAAAGGGAACGCTACATTCGGTTTACTCGGACATTATCATTGTAATCACAGTCTGAGATAATGATAAAAGGGAACGCTACATTCGGTTTACTCGGACATTATCATTGTAATCACAGTCTGAGATAATGATAAAAGGGAACGCTACATTCGGTTTACTCGGACATTATCATTGTAATCACAGTCTGAGATAATGATAAAAGGGAACGCTACATTCGGTTTACTCGGACATTATCATTGAAACCACAGTCCGAGAAAATGATAAAAGGGAACGCTACATTCGGTTTACTCGAACATTATCATTGAAATCACAGTCTGAGATAATGATAAAAGGGAACGCTACATTCGGTTTACTCGAACATTATCATTGAAATCACAGTCTGAGATAATGATAAAAGGGAACGCTACATTCGGTTTACTCGGACATTATCATTGAAATCACAGTCTGAGATAATGATAAAAGGGAACGCTACATTCGGTTTACTCGGACATTATCATTGAAATCACAGTCTGAGATAATGATAAAAGGGAACGCTACATTCGGTTTACTCGGACATTATCATTGAAACCACAGTCCGAGATAATGATAAAAGAGAACGCAAAATTTGGTTTACTCGGACATTATCCTTGTAATCACTGTCCTAGATAATGATAAAATAGAACGCTACATTCGGTTTACTCGAATATCATCATTGTAATCAAATACAAATACAAATATATTTATTTCAGCAATTAAGCACATACGTGCTTTTCTGCCGTCAGTCGGCGGCAACAACATACATACATACATGTAAATTAATATTTATGACAATACATCATAAGGAATATATATAAACAAACATGTATAAGAATAAAGTAATATTTGAATAATGATACATCACTGAGAAGAGTATGAGTACAGAATGTGAATCTTAAAGCAGTACTTTTACTTGAAAAAACAAAGAATCGTTAGAAAGTTAGACAAAAAGGTAGACCAAAAAAAGAAAACTCCAAGTAAAACAAGATATCAACAAAATTAAATTGTAAACTTATTATGTATTCACTTGGTTTAGTAAAGAAGATCGTTTTTTTATTAGCAAGATATATATATTTTGCTAATTTACAAATTAGACTGGTACTTGTTGAGGACATTAAATTTCGTAATTTTTGAATAGTTGGCCAATGGTTATAATAATTGGGTAGGCATTCTTTGCGAATATTACGGTACATAGGACAGATTAAAATAAAATGGTATTCATCTTCAATTACGTTCATATCGCAAAAAATGCATTTTCTATCGGCTCTGTCAATATTTCTATAACGCCCTTCTTCTATGGCAAGTTTATGAGCAGAGCAACGAATACGAGTTAAAGCAATTCTATGATTATCATTTTTGATACAAGATAAATATTTTTCAGATTCAAAATTATTTTTAAATAGTTTGTAGGTATTCAATTTAGGCATGTTGTCTAAAAAAGAGAAAAATAGTTGATAATATTGACTGTATAAACATTGTATAATATTGTTCAGCTGGGAACGTGAAAAATCCATAATATCCCATATGTATGAGTATCCTAGATCGTTCAACAAGTTCTTAACATCGCCTGCCCAAGAATTTGTAACATTATTTGCTTTATCATACATAAATGTTTTATACATAAGTGAATTCTTGGCATTTACTATTTTAAAAAAATACTTTAAAATACGTTCTTTCCTTACAACATCTAAGGGTACTTTACCAAGTTCGCCATATACAGTAACATTAGTTGTCTGGTATCTCACATTTAATACATATTTTAAAAATTTGATATATACTTTTTCAATGTCAGGACTTTTATGAAACCCCCAAATTTCACAACCGTAGTTAAGAATTGGTAATACCATACTATCAAATAGTTTAATTTTTTCAAGTACACCAAGGGAGACAACCTGAAAAATTGATTTAATACAAAATATAGAACGCAATGCTTGTTCAGATAATGATTTCTGTGTATTGTAAAATTTACCATTTGATGATAGTACAACACCCAAGTAACAAAATTTATCAACAATATTCAATTTGATATTTCCATAATAGATATCAAAGTTTTTGCGTTTATTGCCCAATTTGCAACACATCACAACAGTTTTTGATGTATTAACAATAATATTCCACTTAGAACAATAAGTGTGCAAATTATTCAATAGTAACTGCAAGCCCGTGAGAGAATATGAAAAAAGGACAGTATCATCAGCAAAAAGCAGTATAAATATTTGTAATTGGTCTAAACTGACTAAGTCAGCATCATTATCGAAAAGACAAGTCTCCATGTCATTTATAAAAAGTAAAAAAAGAAGAGGTGACAATGTCTCACCCTGTTTAACCCCCATATAACTATCAAAATATTCAGTTAAATTATTGTTAAGTTTAACGCATATTTTTACAGATTGATACATACTACGTAACATAGTTAAAAACTTAGTGGACATGTTATAATTCATTAGTTTAAACCATATACCATTTCTGTATACCATATCAAATGCTTTTTTAAAGTCGACAAAAGCGCAATAGAGGCTTTTTCTTTCATGATGTACTATACGATTAATAATAGATCGTAAAACAAAAATACAGTCTACAGTACTGCGGTTATGGCGGAATCCAAACTGATAGTCAGTTAAAATATTATTGTTTTCAACAAATAAACGGGCTCTTACGTCCAACAGTATAGAAAATAGTTTTGAAAATATACTAGTAAGCATTATCCCTCTGAAATTATCCACATTGTTAGGGTCTCCCTTTTTAGGGACTGGGACCAGCACACCCTTAGTCCATTCTTCGGGATAGATTCCAGTATTATATACATGGTTAAACAATTTACATAATATGGGGGCAAGAAGAAATTTAGCATCAATAAAAATTTCAGCTAATATAAGATCCACCCCAGGGCTTTTATCACGCTTAAGCTGATCTATAGCTTTTAAAACATCATTAATAGTAAAATCATTATCTAAAATTTCGACATGGTTGGGTGCACTGGTTTCGTCAATTACATTTTCGACGTCATGATCAGGAAAGACATTTGGATCAGAAAACATAGTTTTAAAGTGATTATGAAAATCGTCTAATGACAAATTACTGTTCGTTTTACATTTTTTCTTAAACTTTTTAATAAAATTCCAAAACTGTTTTGGTTGTTTCTTCGCAGCATTGTGTAACTCTTGCTTTTGTTTTACACTGTAATCAAATTTTGCTTTACGTTTAACTTTTCTATAAAATCGCCGTTTACTAATAACAACACGATGATTATCATTCGAATTACATTTACGATAGTTTTTATTAGCACGGTTTAATTCCCGTTTGGCATTTAGACACGCGGGCGTGAACCACGGACTTGTACTTTTAATATCATTCATTGAACGTATTGTTTTATTTACACCGAATACACTATCAGCTGTGTCATACAGTTTGTTGCCAAAAGATATGATACCCTCATTTAAAGGTATAGCAGACGATACAATATCTGATACAATATTTTCTAAATGAGCACATTCATTAGTAATAAGCTCCTTGTATAGGTTAACTTTATTAATATCCCATACAAGTTTATGAACAAAAACGTTTTCGTTCGGCACTTGTCGTTTCATGTTATTAATACGAAAACTTAATTGTATTGGTACATGCGACGAATTAGAAAAAGAATCATGTACTATAAAATTTTTAATATAAGAAAACAAACGGGTAGATGCTATTGCATAGTCAATGACGCTACATCCGGTATGAGATAGAAATGTGTATCGACCAATACCTTCATCATCGCCTATACGACCATTGATAATTCTTAAATTAGAACTTTTACACAGGTCAATAAGTTTTAAACCAGACGAATTACATATTTTGTCTTCGCTAGTGCGATCGCAAAAAGAATTATGAATACTATTGACAGAATCATCGGTATCATCATCGTTAAACATTGTATGGATGAAATTATGAAATAAAGAAGAAGGTTCGGCAGTATCTTCGCGAGTGGCAGTTCTGGCATTAAGGTCACCCATAATACACACCTCACCCAGGTCACAATATTGTCTAACCCCGTACTCTAATTGTTCAAAAAATCCTACTTCATGAGATTTAAAATAAAAAGAATCATTTGGAGGTATATAGACAAAACAAATATATATATCATATTCTAAGTTAAAGAAAGCCTTATCAATTTTGGCCCAAATAAAACCATTAACATCTCTCTCTAAAATACATATACCATCATATACAGTGTCTTTTATAAATAAACATACACCTCCATGACCTCTGACACTTTTTCTATTTATAGAAACACTCTCAGTTCTTGGAACCTTATGGTTTTATAACCATCTAATGTATAACAATCATTTGGACCTTGCCAAGTTTCACAACAAAATATCAGATCAAAATTAGAAACAAAGTTAACAAAATCACTGTCATTTAAACAAGATTTCAGCCCTTCAACGTTCCAAGACAAGCAAGATAAATCAAACTCTCCTCGCTTGTCCTAGTCTGTATCTTGAGAATATAGAACACCATTAATGTACAGTTTGTCTCTGACCATGTATGCCCTCTGACCACGCTTTTTTGCATCTTGCATAATAGGTAAAAGTTCACGTCTACGTTCTTGTACTTCACGTGGCAGCTGGTCAAACACAGAAAAAGGAGAATTCTTTAAATTAACATTTTTTAGAGCATTTTTTATAATCATTTTTGAATTTGTATCTTTAAAGTTAATAATTATTGGTCTAATTTTACCACTTATTGGTCGACCTAGAGAACGATGAGCACGGTTTATGTTGATTATGGATCTAGCATCAGGAATATTCAATATTTGTTCACAAAACATATAAACTTTGGAAACACAATCTTCTGGAGTAGAAACATCAGCATAGGATCTATCATTTGGTGGATTCTGTGAAGGTCCACTGGTTTCCATTTGTCTTTCAGGACTTAGTTGTCGTGACGTTGTTCTACTGGGAATGGGTATAGTATCATTAAGTAATTGTGGATGTTCAGAGACACCTAGTTGAAGATGACAATTTGAAGAAAAATGACTTTATATTCGGATTACTCAGACATCATCATGCTATCTAACACAGTCGTTACGATATTATACAAGATACAACAATCTTTAGAGTACCATTCTTAGCTTTTATACTTTTAAAGTTTGCACACATTTCTCACCACAAATTCAATTAAAACTCAATTGATGATTATTAACAAATAGCTAAGTGATTGGATAATTGTTAAAATTGTTCATGAAAAATATATATTTATCCTAATGTAAAATGTATTATAGCACATTATTTAATTGTTGATCATGAATTACGTTGATTGATAAAATTTATTATTATGTTCTCTCATTCTATTACACACTTACATACATCCATCCAACTGTTCTTTACCTTAAAATTATATTCCACACTATGTGACAGAAATGGTTATAAATTATAATATTTTACATGTATATATTTAATAAAATAATTTTGAAGTACTCACCACCACGTAGTTGAGTCTCTGTCTCATTCCATGAAGCAACAGAACTCCACAATATACATGTATATATCACAACTATATTTACACGAAACATTATTGACTAACTAGCATTTGAAATATACTACCGTTCAATATCAATTTAATTGAATTCCAATTTGTCAATTAATTATTTATATTTGATCACACACTTTAAATATCAACAACTTGAAATATCTGTCGCTTTTAAAAAAAATAAGTTTGTGTTATATTTAAAAGTAACAACAACACCACAAGAAGTAGAAAATACTCCGTAGCACGTGCATAAAAAATTGACTAGTACAACCCACAGACAGTCACTCATCAAGTATCTATCACGTACATGACGTCCCTCCAAGGGATTATTACACTACTTCACGACTGTACAAATTTAATTTAGAAAATGTTATTTAGTGTTTAAGGTTTTGACGATAATTCCACGGAGTTTATGTAACCTGTCGCTGATTCGCTGGAAAGTGGTAACAGAAAGTTAAACTATTAAGATACAGGCGTTCTTTAGAGTGAGTTAAATATCTCTTTGAATATAGAATTGAAAACTAGATAGATCAGTAAGTGGAAGCGTGACTCAGTGATTACGATGTTCGACTGATAATCATTGAATGTCAGTCCTGCGATAGTTCAAGTCATTCCCTAAATCTGTCTTGCTGTTTTTGTCCTACTAAAATTACTATCGTCAGTAAATGATCATGCAAGATTAAGAAAACGAAATATTGTTAACTGAATAATAACTGAGGAGGCAGTCGTTATTACGGTTTGCCTGACCTGATGATATTGGTAAGGGACAGGTAATCCAGACTAGCCTATATAAGAATATTATTTTCGTAGATTGGTGACACGATGTCTTTTAATTGATATATGTAAACAAAACTAAAAGAAATATAAACTCAATGTGCTAATACTGTGACTTTTGATTGTATATAAAGTTTCATATTTGAATAAATATCAATTACATTATTTTATAAAAGATCTGGTTCATTTTAAACCATATACAACTAAATATAATTGACCTTATTTGCTTAGTACGAAGTCTGCTCTAAAAAGACATTTTAAAACGCTGTTTGTTTTTGCAATTATTACAATTATTTACTTTAAATTAAATAATACTTTCATTTAGTTTTATCTCGAAAAATTATTTTGTTTGAACATTATATTATTTCGTTTTTAGTTAATTATTAATTTTCAATATAAAAAGTTTTATAATTATGATATTTTATGCCGAATTTTAACATTTCATTTTGTCATACGGCGGAGGTCAGTCCTTGAGCCAGCCTATGTTTATGGACGTAACTTTAACATATTTTAGATCTAATTCCACGACATATACTTTTATTACCTCCAGTTTTGGAGAGTTACATAAGTTACATATTTACAGATAATGTATGAGTAAATAAACAAAAGTAAACAAGTACATAGTTATAGACATAGAGAACTGAAAGAACAGAAAACATAAATCATGTTATATATACGAGCATGTAAATATAAACAAAACATAGATACACATTTCATCAATGAGTGACTTTGTTCACATACTTTACAAATAATCTAAAAGCGGCTGAACCTGTAAGAGCTGCCAAAAATAAATAATTGCACTGTTCAAGACAGTACAGCCTTATCATATATCTGTACGCACTTAATCCTAAAACTGAGACTAGTTCAGCCCAGAAATTGTTACGTTCATTATTAAAGTACTGACAATGAAATATACGATGTAAAGTAATTGTTTCAGTGTAAAAGTCACATTTACTACACTTAGTAAGTATTGGCATTGAGGCTAATTTTATTAAAGTTTGTATAGCAACCTCATGATATTTGTACATTGGTTTATATTTATCAATTTGCCATAATGAACATTTGTTCCATTATACGTGAACATAAATGCTCACTTCTGAACTCACAATTTGATCAATAGATATACATGTACGTGTAGGTTTTAAATCAGCGAGGTTAAAGTATACACCACAATGAGGGACTTTTGGCAGTTATCTCTCCTTGATAAAAACTGAAGCAATTGGTAAGTAGCTCCTTTCAGTCGGAATCCTTGGATTTTATCATTGAAGTCTTATGTAAGGATAATAAAATATTTCATCTAATATCTTTCTTGTTAATAAAGTTCTTAACATGAGTGATGAAATTTAGATAGTTCTTTACCCTTACAATACTTAGCTTGATTTTCAAACGAATTAAATGATTTACAGAAAAGGAATTTAAGATTAAATTTGGCAAATTGTCATTAAAAAGTAAAGGTAAAATCCGTGTAATCCAACGAATTGGACCTACCTATTTGAAGTGTATACAAGGGGAAATAACTGACAAATGTCCCTTATTGAATACAATTTTCCTATATTAACATTATCTCAACTAAAACAAATGTATAAAATTAGTTTTTAACATGTGATTGAATTTTGATCTTATTTCAATATTTTATAAGTGATCATTATTTATGGTAAATCTATTTTTAGATTATCACAAGCACTAATGTATTCTCACTTTACAATGTAAACATTGGGTAAATGATGACAACGTCGCCTGATTACTATTCGTTAATGATATTAAACCTTAAAAATGACTTTCAAAAATATTTTAATCGTAAGTACTTTCATCTTTGTTTGATTTAAATTATACGTCCTGGAAGTTTCCGACTTAGATATAGGTAATAAATTCTACAAGTGATAAACAAGTCATGTTATTGAGGTAAGTGATAAACTAGAAATGTTAATGGGGTAAGTGATAAACTAGCCTAGGCACAGTGTAAAGTTATAAACCAGTCATGTTACTGTGTAAAGTGATAAACTAGTCATGTTACTGTGGTTAGTGATAAACTAGTCATGTTACTGTGTAAAGTGATAAACTAGTCATGTTACTGTGGTCAGTAATAAACTATTCATGTTAATGTTGTAAGTAATAAACTAGTCATGTTACTGTGGTAAGTTGGTAAGTAATAAACTAGCCATGTTACTGTAGTAAGTTATAAACTGGCCATGTTACTGTAGTAAGTAATAAACTAGTCATGTAACTGTGCAAAGTGATAAACTGGCCATGTTACTGTGGTAAGTGATAAACTAGCCATGTTGCTGTGCAAAGTGATGTACTAGTCATGTTACTGTGGTAATAATAAACTAGCCATGTTACTGTAGTAAGTGATAAACTAGCCATGTTACTGTGTAAAGTGATAAACTAGTCATGTTATTGTGGTCAGTAATAAACTATTCATGTTACTGTGTAAAGTGATATACTTGTCATGTTATTGAGGTAATTGATAAACAAGTCATGTTACTGTGTAAAATAATTAACCAGTCATGTTACTGTGGTAAGTGATAAACTAGTCATGTTACTGTGGTAAGTGATAAACTAGCCATGTTACTGTGGTTAGTGATAAACTAGTCATGTTACTGTGGTAAGTAATAAACTAGTCATGGTATTGTGGTAAGTGATAAACTTGCTATGTTACTGTGGTAAGTAAAACTCTAGTCATGTTACTGTGGTAAGTGATAAACTAGCCAGTCATGTTACTGTGGTCAGTAATAAACTAGTCATGTTACTGTGGTAAGTGATAAACTAGCCATGTTACTGTGGTTAGTGATAAACTATTCATGTTACTGTGGTCAGTAATAAACTAGTCATGTTACTGTGGTAAGTGATAAATTAGTCATGTTACTGTGGTCAGTAATAAACTAGTCATGGTATTGTGGTAAGTGATAAACTAGTCATGTTACTGTGGTAAGTAATAAACTAGTCATGTTACTGTGGTAAGTGATAAACTAGTCATATTACTGTGGTAAGTAATAAACTAGTCATGGTATTGTGGTAACTGATAAACTAGTCATGTTACTGTGGTAAGTGATAAACTAGTCATGTTACTGTGGTCAGTAATAAACTAGTCATGGTATTGTGGTAAGTGATAAACTAGTCATGTTACTGTGGTAAGTAATAAACTAGTCATGTTACTGTGGTAAGTGATAAACTAGTCATATTACTGTGGTAAGTAATAAACTAGTCATGGTATTGTGGTAACTGATAAACTAGTCATGTTACTGTGGTAAGTGATAAACTAGCCATGTTACTGTGGTAAGTGATAAACTAATCATGTTACTGTGGTAAGTGATAAACTAATCACGTTACTGTGCAAAGTGATAATCTAGCCATGTTACTGTGATAAGTGATAAACTAGTCATGTTACTGTGGTAAGTGATAAACTAATCACGTTACTGTGCAAAGTGATAAACTAGCCATGTTACTGTGATAAGTGATAAACTAGCCATGTTACTGTGATAAGTGATTAACTAGCCATGTTACTGTGGTAAGTAATAAACCAGTCATGTTACTGTGGTTAGTGATCAACTAGCTATGTTTCTGTGGTAAGTGATAAACTAGTCATGTTACTGTGGTAAGTGATAAACTAATCATGTTACTGTGGTAAGTGATAAACTAGTCATGTTACTGTGGTAAGTGATAAACTAGTCATGTTACTGTGGTAAGTGATAAACTAGTCATGTTACTGTGGTTAGTGATAAACTAGCTATGTTACTGTGGTAAGTGATAAACTAGTCATGTTACTGTTGTAGGTGGTAAACTAGTCATGTTACTGTGCAAAGTGATAAACTAGTCATGTTACAGTGTAAAGTGATAAACTAGCCATGTTTCTGTTGTAAGTGATAAACTAGTCATGAAACTGTGGTAAGTGATAAACTAGTCATGTAACAATTGTAAGTAATAAACTGGTCATGTTACTGTGCAAAGTGATAAACTAGTCATGTTACTGTGGTAAGTGATAAACTAGTCATTTTACTTTGCAAAGTGATAAAATAGTCATGTTACAGTGTAAAGTGATAAACTAGCCATGTTACTGTTGTAAGTGATAAACTGGTCATGTTACTGTGCAAAGTGATAAACTAGTCATGTTACTGTGGTAAGTGATAAACTAGTCATTTTACTTTGCAAAGTGATAAACTAGTCATGTTACTGTGCAAAGTGATAAACTAGTCATGTTACTGTGTAAAGTGATAAACTAGTCATGTTACTGTGGTAAGTGATAAACTAGTCATGATACTGTGTAAATTGATAAACTAGTCATGTTACTGTGTAAAGTGATAAACTAGCCATGTTACGGTGTAAAGTGATAAACTAGCCATGTTACTTTGTAAAGTGATAAACTAGTCATGTTACTGTGGTAAGTGATAAACTAGTCATGTTACTGTGCAAAGTGATACACTAGTCATGTTACTGTGGTAAGTGATAAACTAGTCATGTTACTTTGCAAAGTGATAAACTAGTCATGTTACTGTGCAAAGTGATAAACTAGTCATGTTACTGTGTAAAGTGATAAACTAGTCATGTTACTGTGTAAAGTGATAAACTAGTCATGTTACTGTGTAAAGTGATAAACTAGTCATGTTACTGTGTAAAGTGATAAACTAGCCATGTTACTGTGTAAAGTGATAAACTAGCCATGATATTGTGTAAAGTTATAAATTAGTCATGTTACTGTGTAAATTGATAAACTAGTCAAGTTACTGTGTAAAGTGATAAACTAGCCATGTTAAAAATAGAGACAGGGAGATAGTATGAGTTCTATTATACAGGTTTATTTATTTTATCATTAAAGGTTGATTTAGTAAAATAATATTAATACGAAAGAAATATGTTTTACAAATTTTATAATTATTAAAGAAAATGAAATAATATTTATTAAAAAACGAAATGTTATCTCGAAAAAAAAATAATTTTGAAAACTTTATTTTAGGGACTCCATGCAAATGTTCTTGCAATACACACTTCTGCTGATGTATAAACAACAAATTAAATTCCCTTGTTTTGTATATCAATATAATTTTCTGACATCGTCATCGACAATTTACGATACTTTGAGACACAATTGACCACCAGCGTGAAATGTTTTTTAAAATAATAATTCACCAGATCAGTCGTGAAGTCCTCAGATCACACAATCCTTTTTGATTCACATCGAGTAATGACTTAATATTGCAAACCTTACAAATGTAACACTGCGATTCAAATGGTTATTGATATTTATCGTGTACATAAACCTTGGTTATTTGAGTACAATTCTATCAAACCAGTCTTGCATGTTACAAATACAATAGTGTATGGGTTATAACGCAATACAAGCAATGTAACACATACAATGCAAGCTATAACTGTATAATTACGTTTGGTTTACGTGACAATGTATTTTACGGTACACATTACTAGTTTCATTATTTCTATATTGTGTTTTATTGGCAAATGTTCCATTGAAAAGTTGATGATTTATTTTGAGGCAACATGTAAATATCATGTTTTCAGAACTACCGTTTCATGTAGTGAGTACTTGGTTCAGTTGAATATTGATTGAACAATTCCCTAGAAACAGGCAATCCAACCGTATCTACATCACTGCTTATTGTTTGTAAAAACTCTAGATCATTCGAGGACAGATAATGTTCGGAAAATATGTGTACTGGGCTCACAACTCTGTCATTTGTAACATATAAACATGCAAACAAAGCTGTTGGTATTTCACATCTTTATTTAAGCGTATATCCTATACTCAATGAAAAAATGTATTTTACATTTTATTTTAATGGAGACCATTAAATATTCAGCTCTGTGTTGGTTTTAACAGGGATCCTATATAACATGGATAAAGTGCTTTTTTTAATTTTCTCGGTCGTCACTGTCTATAACTGACTGAAGCAGGCTGTACAAACTATTCCAGTGTTAAAAAAAACTTGATTAAAGTTTTTGTACATGTCTTCCATGCAACTTGTGAATGTTTCTGAAGTTTTTGACAAAAAAGTGTTGCAATTATGACCGAAAATATGACTTTAGGTGATGTAATATGGGGCTAAAAATGGCAGATCGGCGGGAAAATGCATTATTTTGTGAAACAGTCTGCGAGCGTAATTTACCTCAAAATCATATAGAAACACATTTTTTCCCAACATTTATGTCAATTTGAATGGTACTGGTACACAGTTTCATGTGAATACCTTTATTTAAACTTGTTATACTTGTTTTCCGTATTGACCGAAATAATAGCGACGATAGTGAAATTTGATGAAAATCTATTACATTTCCTTAACGTTACAAATCCTTGTTATATAAAATCTCTACTTCTAATCACATTCAAACTCATTGTTCATTGTTTACATTGAACAAAGATTTTATCCTTCAATCTCAGTACTGGAGGACCAAGAAACGAACTCAAAAATAAATCACAGTATACAGAGCTGCTATCTTCAATTTCCAACTTCCTAATCCTTAAAAGTGAAACAAAAAACATAAGATAAAATGAGAAGACGCGTGGCAAGTATTGTACATTTCTAATCAATATATTTCTTTCATAAACAAATATGATAAAGAATCAAATTCTTGACAGCCCTTTAACTATATCAGAATTGATGTGGTACACTTTTACTTACGTTCCGCTATCTTTTATTTACACAGGTGAAATATTTGAAAGAATAGTTTATAGAACAGTGATGAAACTTTTTAAATGTTTATGTTGGGTGGTCCGTATTGATAAGTCACTTCAGTTTTTTCATCAGCAACTAGATGTTCAGAGAATTATAATATTCTGTGAGTAATTTTAGGTCATGAGTCGACAAGCGTGTGCTATAAATAAAAGCCCTATATGTTTAAACTAAGAGATATGCGTTCTAGATAATCGGTAATTGTTTGTTTTAAATGTATGTTAATATTGCATTTATTGGGTGGAGTGGAACAATTGTAGGTAAATTTATTGCTCAAGGAAATTAGTAATGCCCCTAGTGGGGATCGAATCCGGGACCTCTTGACCCCTAAGCGCGCGTCCTATATTTTAAAGTTTAATGAAAATTAATGAAAACGTGTTTCTCGTTCACCAACCAAACATAGGAAAGAATCAAATGTCGCAAAAAATGCATTTATTTTTTCCAAAAATATCTACATTAGCTTGTGAATTGTGTTCGTTTATTCTGAATGATTTTCACAAAATATGTATACACATGACATAGTTTACTCCTCTACTTTATGAGCAGGATGTCAAGTTTATGATTAAAATTGAAAAGTCTGATTTTTATAGTTCGGGTAGAAACAATTGTAGATTTAATTATTTTTGTAAGCCATTCAATTCTTTGTTTGGACAAATGGGATAAAATTTGTGTTTACCATGTAAGTTATCGTTGAACATCACATGCTTATAGGCCCTGAAATATGGATGACGATGAACTATTAGATATATATAATATTGGTAAATATCAAATGATTAGGTATGTAAACAACTTGGACAATATTGTCCCATGATTGTCTAAGACATTTTGTTATTGTTTGTTCTTACATGAACATGTTTTGGTAAGTGTAAGGTTATACTCTAAAACATGGTTTAATCTTCAAATTACATCAGTAGCCTGTTCAATTACCCTAAACGTTCCAAAACGTTCCGTAACGTTACATTTGGAACTCCTTAGCCATTTGATGCAAATGATCTAATCTAATAAACAAATTTACGATCGTTAAGGCAATGAGTGATGTTTCAAATTTATGGACTAAAACCGAAACATCACTCATTGCCTAAACGATCATATATTTGTTTACTTCAACACCAGTGGTTTCAAAATAGCGTCTAAATATGTCCAAGATGATTCGCAGCAAATGGCCAAGTAGTTCCAAGTGTAACGTTACAAAACGTTTAGGAACGTTTTGGATAATTGAACAGGCTACTGTTTTATCACTGTCCATATCAAGGTGGTAACTCCTTTAGGTCCTTGTTTCCGTTATTTGTTTGTTATGTAAGTTCTGCTACAAAACGTTTACATCTAGAAATAGCTACAATAGTATTTACTGGTGATTTTATAGTTGCTTTAAAGTGTATACCTCAACAATCCACGAACAAAAACTTCTAGTTCAATGTTGATTTGATTACTGTTTACAAAGACTGACTGCCAGAAGTCACGGCTCAAACTTGGCATACATGATAAATCTCTATGTGAAGATAATACTGTTTAGGTGACAGATCCAACACTATATTGAAGTAGTACTTAGTTCATTCTTATATCTGATAATACCGACGCAATAGCGAACTTAAATAACAAATTGTACCAACTAAAGTATCATTTTAACGATTTCTGCGTTTATGGCAACGATCTGAAAAATTTAAGGTAAAATAAATTTTTATCACAGCCAATATTGCTTTTACTTATAATCTTCTGGTCAATATTTTTGAAGGTGAAATATAAAGAAAAGCAAGAACGCCCTCCCTAGAGTCGGTGTGATTTACTAGGTGGGGTCGGGCCACATTTATATATCGAACATTTTTTCGGATTTTTAAATTCCAATAAAACACTCTGATTTGTCATGTAAAGAGAAAAAAAAGAAAAATATTACCACACTGGTAGAACATACGAGTAAAATAACAGATGAGATGTCAGAACAAACTGTACATTAGTTACATATCTAATGTTTACAAACATCATGATAAAATTATATTTATATCCACAACCTTTGTCAGAGTGGTAAACAGAGCTGAAGTGGTCATGTCATTTTCAGCAGCTCGTTCTTGATGCATTCAGTTTATAGCAAAATATAAAATTAAGCACATAAAATGACAAAGAGTGATGAGATTGAATATGTCATTTATTAAAATATAAATGACGATGAAGAAAAACAGTATATACATATATACATTAAAAAACAGCAAATGATGTAAATAACACATGAAAAACATTATATACATCATCAAGAAGTTGGCGCACAAAAAAGGCCACAAAGCATGCTTCACTGTTGAAGTGATCAACAGCAAAGCATGCGGCGCCAACCAATGAAATATATATTTATACTCATGACAGCTTTTTTTTTTCATCGTAATTGATATTTAATTATTTCATATTTGATATTTTAATCTTATATTTACACAGGTGAAATGATTTGAAACATTAATAGATAGCAGAAAGATAAAATAAGATTCACATGTTGGGGGTCTTTCAATAATAAGCCACTACAGGTTTTCTACAGAAACACTCTCTGCAGCAGAATTATAATTTGTGAGTGCATTCGAGACAAGAGTATGTTTGGTACATATGTATACATTTATTCTTATATTCCAATATGTTTATTTGACTTCTCGCATCTCAAGACATGTAAATAATTCCCTTTTCAATTAAGTTTAATCTGTAACGACGCATAGTATAAGTCATAACACGGCGGTCAGTTAACCTATTCACTGTCTATGAGAAGACTAAATTTCTGGATTTATCTGTGAGTCAGTAACTAAGCACATACTTCCGTTAGTGACTGACAACGGCCCTGTATGAATAAGATTCAGTTGTAGAAGCGAAAATGTAGCAAAAATTACATCATAACCAAACTCGTCAAAAGTATGTCTCCTGACTGAGAATCTAACGCACGACTCCTCGATCAGTAAACATGCATACTAACGATTAAGCTAACCAGGCGGAGAAGTCATTCCCATGTTATTTTTAAGTTAAGGACTTCAACTTAACTCAATTATTATAATTATATTGCAAGAACAAAAATAAATAAAAAACTAATTCTTGAATTAAGATAACACAATGTCATGTTTTAAATCAGAGGAGGATTTGAGCAATAAGAATAAAGTCATGGAGAATCTTACTCGTTATTATGGAACTAGCTAATTCATATTACGGGTTAAAATTGTTACCTCTTTGAGTAACACTACCGTCAAATTACGGCTTAAAAACTCGGTCTAAAATAGAAATTATCAAATAACTAAAGTGTTAAGTCTAGATGAAAGCTACTGGTTGACTTAAATGTCAATTCGACGTGACCCTTGTGTGATGTCAGGAAATCGTATACCAAATATGTGTATAAGGCATCTGTTTACATAAATCGGGTATTTAATACTAGTCTACACTATTACTTTAATTATTTGTGAATATGAGATTAAGGAATTAATTAAGATACACTTAGTAGAAATATGATAGCCACTGTCTAGATCGTGAAACGGTGGCGATTTTCCGTGTCACGGCGTAGCCACATCAAGATGGCGGAAAAACAATCATCCAAAAGGTACGTGTCGTTTTTTGCATGATAATTTGAGAAATATTCGGGCCCAAACGCGTTAAATAGTTTCATTTGATCCGTAAATGTATAAACTAAAGGGCGGGTGTACTCACCTGACATGTGACAAAGGATTTATGTGAATTAAAGCCACCAAAGTTGACGAATGACCGTCTGTCAAATTTGAACCGAGAGAGTGTATTACTTTTGATAATACTGTCATTAGTACGGCACTTACCGTGTTATAAATATGATTGTGGGATAATGTATATGCATGCAATTATACCTTAAAATTGTACAAATTCTAATTTATTTTGTTTTGTCAAAACATGCCTACTTTCGGTTTTGTGTAAGCAACGGTTGAGATATTAGCCCCGGTGAAGATTTTCCGTAAGAAATGACTCGGTGTTGCCATAAAAAGTGGACACGGTGTATACATTTGCGTGAAATTGAACACGGTTCGGACACCCATTCAAACGTTAAACGCAACCATATCATTTGAAGTAAATCACATTGGCATTATCCTTCGTATTTTGCTATGCATAAAAGCCCAATGTGTTTAATACGTAAATCTTTGCAGAAGCAACGCCTAATTATGAATCAGTTAGTATTATTTGATTCCCTCTATTCCAGATCGTCATCTTTCGTATTGATACGTAAAGAAATAATGTAGTATAGAAATACGAAACTGATACTTATAAAGGCCCTTTGTGATAAGACTAAACTTATATATTTCATTATTTTGTTTTCCCGGTGTCAAAATGAAAAAAGGCTATAAATGCTAGATACTACTGCAAGTTTTCGAAATCTGATTTCCTAGCATGCATTAATCATTAAGTAGAAAATGCCAAATTGCAGCTAACTGACGGATGAGATGGTATAAAAAGTATCAACCAGCTGATATGGCCTTCTGACGAAAGACTACAGACTAATACCAAATTTAGAACTGCAAACTGGGAAGTATTTCAAAGTGAATCAACATATATGTACATCCTTTCTAGAAATTAAGAAGTGTCCTGATGTTAAAGACCTAGAAAATATACAAGAATCTAAACAAGATATTTCTGTTGATATTGATTCAATTACTTCCCTGTCCAGATGTGAAAAACGTACAAAACGTCAGAACCAATAAAAGCACTCGGCAGTGTAACTTAGCAGGTCCCTCTCAGCAAACGTTACTTCCATGTACGTGGAACATGATGAACAGTTAGTCATTTGTCTACGATTTGACCAAACCCGTATCTGTTTTTAACAAACAAGTTTAACAAGTTTTAACAAGTTTATTCATATAAACACCGGAAGGTCTTAGACCCAAGCGGTAAATACAAGTACATTGACATGTCAGTACAATATAGATGATCATAATGGATTATCAATACAGAACAGAACAAAATACAATAGATCTAACTTATCATACATAGTATCATAGCTAGATAGTATATTACCGAATTGCAATATATAGTCATATCATTATATATGTATAAGTTATAGGTGTTTCAAAAAGAAACAAATTACAAAACAAACAAACAAACAAAAATTAATCACCTCTTTAGAAGGCTATTGTTTACCTGTTCATTCCTAATGAATCTTAATTCATCAAACATACAAACAAGTTTATTATCCAAAGAAATATTTACAAAATCCGATCTCGATATTCGTGTTGACACAGTTTCACTACACATACTTTGTTCATTCAAACTTTCGAACCTGTTTTTCACCGCCACACCCGGTTTCACAAAATCCGTTTTATTATTCATCTTACTACAAATTATGCACTCAAAATTACATGTAGCACTAAATATGTCATTAATTGTCCATAAAATACAAGTTTAATTCACCAGTTTAAGTATTTAGTTGTTTTAAATCCAATTTTTATCCAAATTTTTACCAGAGCGAAAAATTTCAACCTTCCCGCTGACATGTCACGTGAGCACAAATACTGCTACGTTTTGCCTTGCCTACATTTCGACCGTATTCCAAATAGTCTGGTCGCATTTCAAGCGTTTGAATGGGTGTCCTAACCGTGTTCTCTTTCACGCAAATGTATACACCGTGTCCACTTTTTATGGCAACACCGAGTCATTTCTTACGGAAATCTTCACCGGGGCTAATATCTCAACCGTTGCTTAGACAAAACCGAAAGTATGCATGTTTTGACATAACAAAATAAATAAGAACTTGTACAATTTTAAGGTATAATTGCATGCATGTACACTATCTCACAATCGTATTTACTACACGGTAAGTGCCGTACTAACGGCGATTTTATCAAAAGTAATGCACTCTCTCGGTTCAAATTTGACAGATGGTCATTCGTCAACTTTGGTGGCTTTAATTCACATAAATCCTTTGTGACTTGTCAGGTGAGTACACCCGCCCTTTAGTTTATACATTTACGGATCAAATGAAACTATTTAACGCGTTTGGGCCCGAATATTCCTCAAAATATCATGCAAGCAACGACACCTACCTTTTGGATGGTTGTTTTTCCGCCATCTTGATGTGGCTACGCCGTGACACGGAAAATCGCCACCGTTTCACGATCTAGACAGTGATAGCACTTGGATTGAAAAACGCCCTAAGCAAATTTTAAAATACTGTCTTGGGGCGACGTTTAATTTCACAGCTGTCGATCACATGGCACCACCGACGAGTTTAGATACATTATTAAAGGCCGGACTTCATTTCTTCATTTTACCGGGTGGTAAGCAATTAAGCCGTTAAGGAGAAAGGGGGAGGGTTTGACCTATGTAAGCAGAGGTCACAAACGGCTAAATTCTCTTTGATTGTAAACAAATTCTCACTAAATTTAGTGTTTATATTGTAAATCCCAATGCATGTTCTAAGACAAGATTTAGCCACTTAGAGACGGAAATAATACTACAGGTATATAATCCATGAATCAACAGTCATGGGAACTTTCTATTAGGGGCAGATGAATATAATATTATTGGCCCCGCGAAGTTCATGAACTCTCTTTTGATTGGCTTCATGAAGGTTATGAATCCCTTAGCATATGCCAGTCAAATTTGAATTTTAAAATTGTTTTCAAAATTATTCTTTGAAAGTACCATTTCTAGGTAACCTAGAAAACTGAAAATTTCAAATAGTATTGTAACGAGACAGTATGTCAAAATTTATTTAAATCTGATCAGTAAATTTGTAACAGTTCCAGATTTTCTCTCTCTGGTTTAACATGCTCACTGCTCAGAAAGTCAGAGAGAAGTGACCATTTTCTAGATTTTCTCTCTTTTATAGTTGAAGCCCGGTCTTTAAAGATATTTATTTGGATACATTTATTACTTTGTGTATATCTATATGCAACTTGCGCATTCATGGGAAATAGCATTTGTGTGTCAAACTGATATGCATTTTTAAAAAAAATACAACATTGTAACGGGATTGTTAATAATCAACTAAAAGCAACAATTTGATACCTATTTTGGAATCATGTAATTTTATTCATTAGTTAAAATGCAACTAAAGAAACAAATTATGCCTGCTCAATTATGCTATGTCCTTAATTATTTATTAAGTTTTGCCATCTTTTAAATTAGGTTTCAAATTAGTCCAGGGGCAGATAATTTATAATTAATCTAGTTATCAATTCTACAGTCATTAACGTCAGTCATAAATGTTGAAATTTTAGATATTATGTAATTGATATTTGGTAGAAAATTATTGTTGAGATAAAGGAGTGAAAACATAAAAACAGCACAGACCACCAACACGGACAAAATTACAGAGGGGGTATTTTAGATGTTTCTTTAATTATGTTATAAAGAGGGCACCACTAACAAATAATGAAAACAAAAAACATAAGAAATTCCTGGAAGCGGAAGAACCTTTTTTATACTAGATATAACGCCATGTCAACACAATTAAGGTCATTTTACGGCGTCCAGCGCTCCTATCCTAGCTTTCCTGGACCATTGTCTATAACCAGTTCTCACTTACCCTTCCGCAAGGTCGGAAATTTCTCCATATTATCTAATTAATGGAGGAAAATTGACATTATTGTCACATGTTCATGGGCGGGTATAACATCCCCGGGTGGGATTCGAACCCGCACCACCTCGGGCACGGAGTCCAAATCCCGGCGTGCTACCAACTGCGCCATCGACTCGGGTTGGAAGCGAAAGAAGGCGAATTATGTGTATTGACTTACAACATAAATAAATCATGTAAATACATGTACATACTTGCACTGTAAGAGCTTTGAGAATTTCTACAAAATAAAAAGCATTGTTTGGAAAATCAAATAATATATGTTATTTAAATGATTTGATACTGGCATTGTTCCAAAGGGATGACGCTCTTAATATCACAAGTAAGAAAATATCGATAAGTTTTTGTACAAGTAGTCACATATAAAGAAAGTGGTGATGTATTAAAAAGAGGTAATGTAATTAATGACAAGACCCGGAAATGTTAGACATTTTATTGTCTACATGTCCAAGAACCATTTCATAGTTCATTAACTGGTTATCTCTACTTAAGTAAGGATCTCTTTAGCTTGTGAATATACACAAGGATGACAGTAAAAAAGATAAAAAAAAGAAACATTTTCATTGATATACTATGTTTTACATGCATTTGGTAAGTTTGTGCTTGAAAGTATCTTTCAAGTGTTTGGTCTATGTGGTCAGTTGTGATAGATGAACTGCCTGCATCTAGCTTTGCTGACAGAACAGATTCTTCTGATGAGATATAGGACTCTCATGAGAGTATGTTTATCATGAAAACAGATATAATTTAATGTCCGATTGAGACAAGATTTTCTTAGTTCTCATGGTTTTGTTTTTGTTGGGTTTAACGTCGCAGCTACACATTGTATAGATTATTTAACGGTAGTCAGTTAATCTACTTATGCCTCAGTCCCATAAAATCGTGGCTTGTTACGGACCCGTACGTGCAGACAGTTGTAGGCCGTGGGAAGCTTTGCGTATTATGGTGACGGTACGCACATGGCACAAAACAACACACTCGCACGGAGCCGTAGCTGGAAGATATACAAGTTAAAACCATACTCGGCAACGATTGTATGTGTATAAAAAATATCATGATCGAGTAAAGCTTCTTATGATGTATCAATAATTTAAGTCAAGATATTTTTAATGAAAACTAGGCCGCCAGTACAAAACAATGCATTCAGTCACCGTGAAATTATTCAAGCTTTGACAATTGAGAAAAAACGGACAATATATCGGTTTGAATTGCTTACGGTGAGAAAGGGACATAAATCTATTTAGACTTAATGATATTAGACGAGGTTAACTTTCGTTATAAAATGAGATTTTTTAAAATGAATTGTTTATCCCCATACTAAGACAGTATGTTTTGAATTTAAAGATTAATGCTCACTTATGCTGCAATTAAAACGTCACTAGAATATCAACTTAGTGCAAGAGGTTTCTGTATTAGAACAACCTGGCCATAGACTTCTCGTACATCGGAAAACTTAAAACGTCTCGCGAAATAATTAGTTTTACAAGGTAGTTCCGAAATATATAAACACACGTTTGATAAAAAAGCGGTTTGTAGATTGAAGTTAAAGACCACCGATATGTCAAATATATGTGTATATCAAAGATCTGAATGCATATCCAACTATTTGTCCTTTATCGATAAGCCTAATAGGCTAGTGCACGCTATATAGAAATAAGAAGGACATTGGTACTTAATCTAATATAACTCGGATCTTAAAGTATTTATTATTCCATCCCATTCAGTTTCATATAATTCATTTCATCCTCTTTCTTATGGTATAAATCTTATAAAAATCGAAAAATAAATAGTTGGGGGAATTGTGAGTTAAAAATGTTAACCCTATTTCCTATGCATTTCAATACAAAAATGATTTTTTTTACCTCAACATTGGCAACGCTTTGTCCAATTTCTGTTTTATTACTTAAAAATCTTTTCTATCCCAATCGGATTCAATTACTACGATCTTTTATTTAATAAATGGTATAGGTTTTATAATTTTTGAAGAGTATTTAGTAGGGGGAAATAGCGAATTAGTTTAGTAAGTATTGTTTTTTTCCTTCTTTCGGGAGATTCCGTTTCGCTATACGGAAACTGGCGAAGATAGCCGAACGACCGATATAATATGACGCTTTATCGCTGCCGATCTTATCAACGGTCAAATATATTATTTGTTATCGTGCATTATAATCAAAGCCATAATATGAAGATATATTTAACAACAGTCAACTTGAAAACTAACTGCTTTACAGACATGAAATTATTAAAATATAATATGCATTTAAGAAACAAAATAAACTGTTCAAACCATTCTGCTTTCTAAATTTGAGTTTGACTAAGTGTCAATGTTTTAAAAAAGTGGGGTACTTAAAATTATAAGACCACGCTATATTTATTTATATGTCTAAAAAGCTTGTTCTTAAGAAGTGTTTGAAGTAGATAAATGTCTATTTTCTTTGCAGTAAAAACACTCTTACTTTTGATAATTGGGCTTTACAGATACAAGATTTTTTACTCTATGAAAATAAGTCTATGTGACAAGATTAAAACTTATCATTTTTTTATAAATAAGTAATAAAAATCAAATGAATTTTGGTTCATAAAACTGAAACAATAATTTACGCATAGCTGAGAAAAACAACAACAGAAAAACTGATGACTGTACATGTATTTTCTCGTCTTATTTGCCTACCCATACAGTTTAATGCTGTTTCAACTTATAACATTTGTCTTTTCGTCACAGTATTTTTTTATCAATATACTATTTTGACTAGTTATAATGCATTTTCTATAATTCTTTATTCTTTCAGATACGACCTTATATGTATTGATTAACTTTATTACACTCCTTATTGGACCCCTGTTGGTGCGTTTATCTACATCCAAGCAGGTGTCATTTTATACTAAGGCCCCTTTATAATCAGGGTCCTTGTTTTATGACAGGATACTACTATTATTATTATACCATCCAGGTCGTAAAACACACACAGGGTAGCGAGGATGATATAGATTTTTATTTTTTAAACAATAAATCTGTGAAATGCTGTCTGCCTGTTTTTGGCGCTGAAGTTTTAAAAAATAGCCGGTGTTAATACTTTTAAAGGTTAAAGCATCTATTGATATTGATTGATGTTCCAGATGTTTGTCTTTATATGAAATTATATTATAATAATATATATTAATAATATAATAATATTAATTTATATACGTATTGATTGTGTTTTTAATTGTCATTGAAATAATTATGTATGCTTATTATAAGTATTAGTATGTACATTTACTTATGCTGTTGCAAATGTTAATACACACAGGGTGTAATGAAAATTTTATGTATGATACATAGTTTATAAATTTTAATTCTTTTCATAAATGGAAACGTACATCAAACTCCATGGAATATAGTTTTATTCTTACCGCGCACTGCAGGGTTTGTTATTTAATAGTTAATATGAAAATATAACTGATATCAAATGTTGGTAATAGACGTCATGCAGTGTCTATCACGTGATATATTGATGGGGTTGATCAGTTTTATCAATCTATGATAACAGCAGGGTGTCATATCGGAAATTTCCGAACAATACCGAGTGCAACAACGGAGGCTCTGATTAATTATCGATTTTATCGAGAAGTCAAATCAGTAAGTTACGAAAGGACAAATAGTTGGATATGGGATGACTGTTTTGAAACAAAGAGAGTAATTATCATTTATCGAAAGACTTCAGTCATGACTATTTTCCCTGGCTAAACAAACATAGATGTGAATTATGCGCGGTCTATGTTGGCAGGTTTTTCATAAGCATTAGCATGTAAGCGTCTGCTTAGTGTTATAACAATAATAGTAATTTAAATTTGGAAAGTCTTAAGTGGGTTTTGTGGCCAGGTGACTGCTCTGGGAAATAATATCACAAGATTCACTGTGCATTACAAAAAATACGTGTTTTTCTTCACGTATGTATATTTTATCTTGTAATATAATCATTGGATTTAACATTTGAGTATATACTGTCCTGTATATACCTGAAACTATTACATGTAGGCTATATTTGGATAAACTTATGTGTGCTTTATACATAACATGTGGGGATTTATAAAATGAAAACTACGCAGTAAATTTTGCAACGTGTTCAGTAACGACTGGTTGCGAACGTTACGGGTGCGGGACCACTCAACCCGAAGACAACTCAACCCGTGGATAACTCAACCCAAAGTTGGGACAACTGAACCTGTTAGTGGAGATTGAGTTGTCTCGGGTTGAGTTTTCTTTGGATTGAGTTGTTCCGACCTAACGTTACGAACGTTACGGAACGTTCGGGGTAATTGAACAAGCTACAGATATTTTTTTTCTATGTACTCAATATGGATTACGTGGTTCTAAATTTGAAAATTGGCACAAAGCCAAGATTTTAAATCTGATACTTTAAAGATCCATTATCTAAAGTAACACTGTTTTTTGAACTGCAAAGAAAATAGACATTTATTTTTTTTAAAAACCTCTAGTGAACAAGATCTTTAAATTAAATGCAAAAAAATGCTTAAATATGTTCATTTTATTTATTGTATTTCAAAGTGAAGGTTGATCGAAACCGGAAGTAGAATTTGGTTGAAAACAATATTTTTGATCACAGTATGTTTAAGAAGATGTCTTATCATAGAGAATCACTCCATAATTAAGCTCTAAAACTATTGTGGATCAGGTATATTGAACATTAGCATATGCATGAATATAGTGAGCTCATATAAAAGAAATGGACACTTTTTTTGCAGAATGATTTGAACTGTTTATTGTGTCTCTAGTGCATGTTATATTTTGATAATTTCATGGTTGCAAAACAGTTTTTAAGTCTACTGTTAATGAATATATCTGTATATAGAAACTTTAACCGTTTTATTCATTAACAGTAGACTTAAAAAACTGTTTTACAACCATTATAACATTGTAAATATACGCAGTATCATAATTTTCAGAAAATTGTTCTGGGTCAGTGCATATGGCGTGATGTTTAAATATAGAAATAAGATGGCTCGGTCATTTAACGATATTTGTGGCTGAATTGAAGTAGATCTATTCAATAAAATAAGTTTTACAACGCAATGAGTATATATGTTAAAATAACATATATTTTTATATGATATCATAATTTTGGTAACGCTGATCTAAATAATTGAATAAAACTAGATGTAAAATGATGTGACAACGAAATTCAAAGTCCATACCTGTATGCCTTGTACAGCAACAAGTATTGTATCTCTCAGTTATAAAATATATTTAATAAATAAATAGCTGCCACACAACGTCAACGCAGCCTCCGCTAGTTGACAATAATGTAATGAGGTGGCATGCAAAAATAATAATCTGGCAAGTAATAATGTCTTAATCATCGTTGAAACATTTGAATCCGATTAAAATATTCAAATGTTTGATAATGATAATAACTGCAAATAAGCTAAAGCAGGATCGAGAAGTCAGAACACTCATTTGATACTGTAAATCTTAACGTTTTAGTTGTTCGCTTGTCGAACAACTATATACGCCAATTTGAGAAATCGGTGTAGCAACCTTACTACGGATTCTGCTTTTTTTAGGTACACGACGGGGCTCAACAGTTCAAACCTATGATATACAGAGTTTTCATTAATTGTTCGAAGAACAACTATATACGCCAATTTTGAGAAATCAGAATAGCAAGCTTACTATAAAATCTACTTTTTGAGGTACATGAAGGAACTCAAATCTTCAAGCATGTGTATGACTGAGAAAGGTTTTAATAATTAAATTGTAATAATTACATTTAACCAAACACTGAAAATATATACGACAGTTAAGATTCCCTGTGGTGAACCCCAATTTGAAAAGGCATGACGCATTAATCTCTCATTCTATACGTTGACGATAAAACATATCTTGGCTCAGACGCTTAACTCATATCGCACAACAACAACGCGCAGGAAGTAGTGCGGCGTGTACATGAATATAAAACCGTTGTATGTTTTTTTTTCTCTTTTTTAAAAGATAAAATCATGATGATTAAATTGTAAAAAATGCTGGCTTATAACTACAGGAATACTTTTCCATACATACATATTAGTAACATATACAATTAATTTGTATGGACATTCAATTGTATTTCCCTGTACTCCGTTATGGCTATTATACCTGTGCAATTATAGGAGTATGCATTGTAATCAATTTCTAAATTAGATTAACCTGAACATTGGGATATCGGTTTTTTTGATAATCGGATTTAAATTGGTTATTCATGTATAGTTTACAAGTACAAATGGCACCATTTTGAAGATACATTTCATACAACGAAAGCTCTGCAGTCTATGTTTCAAGAAACAAAATCTTATTCTACATATTTTGTCACATTTTTAAGCACATTAAGTGACCGAAGCACAACATGTTTTCTCTGTCAAACAACTCCAGTGCCTTTAGCGCTTTGATTTTACAAGGTAATCATTTAAAATGAAGGTATACGTGCCTTACCGTGTAAGTTGATATTGCATCATAACAAACACTGTTGATGTGTAAGTGCCGACCTGTTAGCTCAGCTGGTAGCACGTAAGTCTACTGATCAAGGGGTCGTAAGTTCGATTCCCGTGCGGGGCATATTTTTGTGGAGCTCGGTCATTATTTAGATTATTTCTACGGTCATACTCCCTTTTACCAATGATTCTTAATTATGTAGGGTAGTTGTCAGTCACTGACGAAAGTATGTGCTTAGTAGTTGGTTAACCTTTCCAGGAACATTGAGTAGGTTGTCTGACCGTTGTATGACCTATACAATGTGTTGCTACGGCTTTAAACCAAACAAAAAAAATCAAGTAAAACATTGCTGCAAAATGCAGCAATGTGATTGTCACAAAAACACTTAAGTATAATCTTAAGGTAACTCAAAATAGCATTGTGTTTAATTGTCATGTTAACTGTTAAGGATTTTCAATATTATAATATAACTTGTTATAAAACGTTTTGCTGTTTATATGTAGAGGAAAGTAAGAATTTTGCTCACAACAATGAGACATGAATTCTTGTTTGATGTTGTGGTAAACACTAACTTACGGACCAAAATATATATGCTGCAACATGTTTGACAGAAGTTACTTATACTGATTTATATAAACATTTTCAGTTCTAATCATCTTCATACCAAAAGTGCTCAACAGTGCTTAAATAATAAAAATTACAAGTCGTTTTATGTATGTATGTGAGGTTAAATTTCTTATGAGTGTGAAATTGAAATTATGTAATTTGAAGCTCTTGAGTGTATGTGTACTTGACAAGGTGACTAAAATATGCTTTTGTTTTCATAAAATTTGTTTGCATTGTATAAAAAAGAGCGGAGCAATATTTTACCACAGATGACAGACTCAATTTTTCATTATTATTGTATACATTTTCCTTATTATATATATATATATATTAGGGATGCGCGATAATACCGGTATACCGGTATATCGCAATACGTCTCAAACACAATACGTACCGGTACGGTCCCGCAATATATCGCGATATTTTTATCTTAATCTAATAGACTAAAATTGCATACTCGAACCTGTTTTGCATGATTTGTGGCCGAATTTGACCAGAATCTATTACCTTTCTGGTTTTCCTTAAATTGCTACGTGTCGCTAGCTAGCGATTCAATTTAGTACTTCGTAGCAGACCGCTTCATAGGAAATTGCCACGAAGCGATACGAAGAACACGCGGTTTTTGAATTTTATTGAAATAAATCCAAGCTCTTTATATTGCGTACATTCATCCGTTCCGTTCCGATTTGTCAGGTTTTTATACAAATGTTACACCAATAGCAAAGTTACAAAGATGTAAACCAAATCTTTCTTAAAATTACACCAAAGGGGCAAATACTTCCCTGACTGGAATAGTAAACAAGTAAAAAATTGCTGCTAAATGCAGCAAAGGGATTGTCACGGCAAACAAAAAAGAATGATTAAGTATAATCTAAAGGTAACTCAAAAGAGCATTATATTGAATTGTCATGTTAAGGTTTTTCAGTAATTAAAAGGTAACTTGTCATAAAACGTTTTTCTGTTCAAATGTAACAATCTCGTTCCAAAAGCCTAGTAAGATTCTCGATACTAGTTAGATTGAGAATCTTGACATATTTGGAGTACGCGAATGGTCTGGATCTAGACACCATCTTGATGCCGACAGGATGTTTGGTGTTAGTTGGATTTATTTCCAGTAATTCATATTTGCATGACGCTTAAAAAGATCGGCAGAAGGGAAAACATAGTTCTTCAGAACAGAAGCTATTTACATGACTTATCGCTTCTGTTTAGTCAAGTGCTCCTCACATTGCGGATCTGTTCTTACCAATCCGTGTAACCAATCATCTAACTAATGCATAACTGTCCAGCATCTTTGAATTTCGACATTTTGATTTTACAGGCGTGAACATTTGTTGCATTTATTGCATTTATTTTTTAATCACGAGACAGTCATGCAATCTAAATGTGTGTGTCTTTGCCTTGAAATAGAAATATCAGTTTGCGCATAGTATTTAAGCAGAGGTAGAGAGTCAGCGAGTGAATCTTTCAAACCAGTGTATTAGAGAGTAGTCATACCTTTACTTGTTACGGAAGAATTTTGTTGCCGGATACACGAAAGGATTTAACATGTATTTTAATTCCGAAAAGATGCACTTAAATACAAAAGGCAAGTTATTTCGAATAGAAATCATTTTTCTTAATAATGAATTCACTCGGACTCGAGAAAACATACTCCATTCGAACAAATTAAAAACTGGCGAGCTTTTCACCTAGGTGTAAATGTCCGTCATTTTAACTCTCTTAAAATTACCTGGTCCGTCTGGTCAATAGTCCGTCAATATAGTACCAAACGTTTCATAATTAAAAAAAGTCTGCAAAAATAATCTTACATCTGCTCGATCTATAACCAGAAGCAAGTTCAATTACACAAAACGCTACAGTACGTTACATAACGATGCATTCGGAACTCCTCGGTCATACATTTGTTTACTTTAACGCCGGACATTTCAAAATAGCGTCCAAATATGTCCGAGATTATTCGCAGCAAATGGACGAGGACTTCCGAATGTATCGTTGCGGAACGTTCTATAACGTTCGCAGTTACTGAACTTAACCCTGGTCCGTAACTCTTATGCTCTTAAAATTAACTGGTCCGCTGCACTTAATCATAGTTAGAAAAGATCGCCAATAGAGCTCAGTAAGAGTAAGAATTAAGAGTCAATGTTACACGATTACGCTTCTTTATTTATACAGTCGGCTAATAAGAAAAAAGGTATATTATTAAAATATATAAATCATATCAAATTAGTTTTCAAATGATAAATGCTCTAACAGTTGAAATATATAATATTTACAACAATATGTGATGAAGCAATCGACGATTCTTTTAATAGTTAAAGTCTGCAAAGTTATTTCTTAAAATATAATTTCGATATTGGTGTCTTATCTTTTCAAATAAAATATTGGCAAATATCAATAATATATGTACTATACACACATTATGATACGCATATTTGTTAAACTGTATCCGTATACTAAACTGGTCTCCTGGTCCGGTTGGTTCGCGATTTATACTTACCCCTTTTCGTGTGATTCGAAAGGATTTGCGGAAATGTGTTGATATAAAACGCTGATTTTTCGTGTGTTGCATTGTTGCAAGAAAAATTGTTTATATGGATTCCCCCAAAAATGATTTTTCTATTAAACTTTTAACGGAAATGGGCTGTACTATGACTGCATTAAAAACAATAAATTTGTCGGCAGTGGAAATCGAAAGGATTTTTTATCATTTTTTATCACGTGACTTTTGCCCATTGCTATCAAAATCAACCCACCACAATATAACGGCGTTGAGACGCCGTGAAATAAATTCTTATAAGCCTAAGAGCTATTGTGGGGTTATTTGGCTATAATTTTAAAGATGAATAGACTTCGTAAAAACATCTACGGGTACATTTAAACAACGAAACTAACTGCATTAAAACTCTCGAATCGCAAAAACTAATGATTTTACAATAATTTCATCTTAATTATTCAGATAAGTTTATAAGTATACTAAAATCATATATTATTTGAATACATTAATCTAATCTATTGAAAATATTTAATGATTTAAACTCGTTTGTGCCCGTTTTAATCGTCATCAACATTTCTATAGCGCGTCTTCTTTCAATTTCGGTTTTGTATAAAAACCTGACAAATCGGAACGGAACGGATGAATGTACGCAATATAAAGAGCTTGGATTTATTTCAATAAAATTCAAAAACCACAGATGTAAATTTATTTTTTTATAAGGTATGTATTATCTAAAGTTTATTGAAAAAACGGGAATAATAGACGATTTCGAAAACATGTTTGAGTTGAACCATCTTTTGTTGGGCTGTATTTTGAAAAGCGATATGTAGTTAAACGACTATACAGTGATTTTTTCTCTTTTTCTGTTTCTTTGTGTAAAAGTAGTTTAAGCATTTGAATACATCTAGGCTCATGTGAAAAGAAATTTATTTCAAGTTTGCGTAAATGATTATATAAAGATTTTTTATAAAAGATAGCAAACTCTGTTTTCAATATTTCGGCCGAAGCCTTTATCAAGAAATTATTTCATGAATCACATTACATTTTGAACATAGACTGCATACTTTTTCTGTAGAACACCAAATGCAACATCCTTCTCCGTATGTCCCAACAATCCAAAATGCGCATTTATAGGTCGATCTTTCTTCCCTTAGATGTTCCGTCATCCTCGTGCCTAACTCTCTTTCCGTTTCCCCGACATATACAGGAGATTGGCATCGTGTACATAAGATAACATATACTATATTTCTTACACGGCAAATAATGTTATCAACCGGGTCAAATAGCACTGAACTTTTAGTGACCTATAAATGCGCATTTTGGATTGTTGGGACATACGGAGAAGGATGTTGCATTTGGTGTTCTACAGAAAATGTATGCAGCCGAACGAACCGAACGGCAACTAGCGGTAGGCGTATGGATTGAGAAACTTCATACAATAAAACCATATGGTTGTAATGTTAAAGACAGCTTCAAATGCATACCCACAGTGTTTAAATAAACATTTTGGCGCCAAATGACGTTACAACGCCAAACGACGTCGCGTCGTCAATGACGACGTTATGTCATTATTAAATAAACAATATGGCGTCTATGTTCAAAATGTAATGTGATTCATGAAATAATTTCTTGATAAAGGCTTCGGCCGAAATAATGAAAACAGAGTTTGCTATCTTTTATAAAAAATAGTTCTATATTCCCTTTGGAATTACATTGGACAAAAGATAAAATAAAGATTTTCGTTTATATTTCAAAAAGGTTTAGATCTAATCAGGGACCGCGCCAATGATGAAAAAATTAGATTAACCTGTTATAAAGCCAAAAAGTATGACCGTTCTTTTTTACCTCAGAGATTCGTTGTTTTAAATATATTGCCGTCTAAAAGCTTGTTGTCAAATTGAAATTCATTTTAAACTAGAGCCCATTCCTCAATGCGTGTTCTTCGTATCGCTTCGTGGCAATTTCCTATGAAGCGGTCTGCTACGAAGTACTAAATTGAATCGCTATCTAGCGATACGTAGCAATTTTTCTTCTTTCTCGTCTTTTAAAATGGCTGCACCCCATAGTGAATAGGTTTCTTTTTCAATAAGTCTGTTTCATTTAATGCACATATTTTGTCGGAGCAGTTAAAGTTGATAAATGTGGTCACAGATTGATGATTATATTTTTCATTTGTTACAATTTAGAACTTTTGTTTGTGAAAGTTACCAACTTGAATTTGATAGCTTTACGTTAACCCCTTTGCGCGTTGTGTAGAACTTGTGTAAACGCTACGAAAAGCGCATTTCAAAAAGCGTTACGTAGCGACTTTCTTTAGGAACGGGCACCTAGTTCGACAAAGCGCAGTATGAGACTGCCCAGACTAAATGAACGTACTTGCTTATTATTAAAACGCCGAAGTGATCCAAGTACGAGAAAACAATTCGAATCTTCGCACAAAGTTATGACGTAACCAATAATTGTACCCAATTATTCGACACAGAGTCAATTATATTTCATTACTTTTGTGCAACAAGGTCATACTAAATTTATTCTTTGTTTTGCGATTGGTCAAAATGTTTTAACAGTGTAACCAAGCAAAAGAAAACAACAAAAAAGTGAGTGAAAAACAAAACAAAACAAAACAAAACATGACATAACTAACAAATTAATTTTGTAATTATCTATATACGTAATAAGGGACCATAGTCAGTTATTTCCCCTTGCATACTCTTCAAATATGTAAGTCCAATTAGTTTGATTACTCAGATTTTATCCTTACCTTGCAATGTCAATCTGCCAGAATTAATCTTAAATAACTTTTTTTGTAAATCATTTAATTTGTTTGAAATTCAAGTTAAGTATTTTAAGGGTAAAGAACTATCTAAATTTCATCACTTTTGTTAATATCGTATTCAACAAGAAAGATATTGGACGAAATATTTTGTTATCCTCACATAGGAATTCAATGATAAAATCCGAGGATTCCAACTGTAAGGACCTACTTACCAATTCGATTGCTTCAGATTTTATCAGGGAAAGATAACTGACTAAAGTCCCTAATTAACTTATTAGTTATGTTATAAGCTCTTGGTAGAATTGTTCTACAAGCAAAATATATTCTATAATAAATTCTATATAGCCTAAACGTTCAAGTTATATTTTAAATGATAACCCTTCAAATTCAATTTACAATAATGCAATTCAAATGTCTTCTTTTGTCCTAGAGTGTTTGGAGATGTTAAGCTTTATAGGAACGCTTTGAAAAATCGCAAAAGGTTTAGAAAATGTTCAGGCGACATCAAAAGACAACAATAAAGCGTTTTTTTATTCGGGAAATCGGTTATGTATGTCCCATTGATCTAATATTTGGAGAACATTTTTCTATTAATTCAGATATGAATTTATCTATGATGCCCTTTATCTATTGAGCATTAGATATAGAGGGAAAATGCGGACAACAATTTAAAGGATAAGAGTAAAAATGCAGACGCGTACAAAATAATAAAAGGTTAAGATTGAAATAAAATATTAATGATGCCAACTAAATTTTACGAAAACATTTATTCTTTTCGTCAAATGTCAAATAATAATAATATTCATCAGTTCCAACACCTCTTCTTAATGTTAAACTTAAGTCGTCACAGGTAGATATGTGATATGTCAATACTTTATTCTAGTACTTTATGCTAAAATAGATTAAAGGAAAACCAGAAATGTAATAGATTCTGGTCAAATTCGGCCACAAATCATGCAAAACAGGTTCGAGTATGCAATTTTAGTCTATTAGATTAAGATAAAAATATCGCGATATATTGCGGGACCGTACCGGTACGTATTGTGTTTGAGACGTATTGCGATATACCGGTATACCGGTATTATCGCGCATCCCTAGTAATAATGCTTATTTTACAAACAAAAGTTGATAGTTCCTTATTATATATATATATAAAACAAAAAGATGTGTAGACAAATGTCTCACACTACGGGGAAAATGATATTTTAATTAATTAAATAGGCAAACCAGTTAAAGTTTTTTATAATTTATTTTTCTCTCGACCGGTTTCTACAAACTATTCAGGAGGGTAATATACTAATATATCAATATGACGTTGTAAACATAGTAACAACGTTCGTGACGTCATTTACAAATAAATTAAAGGGACGTCACTCTAGGTGACGTCAAACCCAGATGACTCTCTTGTCAAGAACAAAAGTGCATTTACACCACCATTGAACAGAAACACAGCTTTGAATACATTTGTAAAAAATGTTGAAAACATCCCATTAAAAAAAGAATCAACGTCCGGATTGAATTTATGTAAGAATAAAAGCAATGTTAGCCGTAAAGACAGAGATGCCATTAAATCACTATCATCAAACCCAAATATAATCATAAAAGAAGCTGACAAAGGCGGTGCTGTAGTTATTATGACAAATGAACATTATAAAACCATGGCAAATTCAATTCTGGATGACAAAAACTATTATGAACTATTGCCAAATAATCCAATGAAAACAGATAGAATCAATTACAACAGACACTTAGAAAAACACAAGGATTGCCTTCGTACTAAAGAATACACATATCTCAAAGAGTTTGTAGTTAGGACAAGTCAGTTTTATGGTTTACCAAAAGTTCACAAAAGTAATGAAATAAAACAATAATGTGAAACAAGCAAGAGCTCAACAGTCAACATTGGTAAAGTATCAGATCTAAAATTAAGACCAATTATAGCTGGACCAACATGTCTAACAAATCGTCTAAGCAACATTATTGATATTATTCTGAAACCATTGGTGAAACATGTTCCAAGCTACCTAAGGGATACTACAGATTTCCTTAAACAATTACAATCAAATGTTCCAGAACAAACGTTACTTGTATCATTCGATGTCGAATCTTTATATTCCAATATAACACACGATTTAGGATTGGAAGCCATCAAATACTGGATTGACAACTATAGAGCAGAAATACCTGATCGATTCACTACTGAATTCATCATAGAATCGTTAGAATTTATATTAAAAAATAACACATTTGAATTCAATGATATATCTTACCGCCAAATAAAAGGAACAGCAATGGGGACAAAAGTAGCACCAACATATGCTACACTAGTTATAGGAAATATAATATAAGTATATAGAAAATAATTTTGGATCCGAATATGCTAAAGCATTTAAATCTTTTTGGAAAAGATTTCTTGATGATTGCTTCATTTTTTGGACAAAATCGAGAAATGAATTACAAACATTTCTCAACATATTAAACAATTTACATGACTCTATAAAATTCACTATTGATGTCAATGAGTTACAACTACCTTTGTTGGACTGTCTGATAATAAAATCAGGAAATAAGATAGAAACAGATACATTCTATAAACCAACTGACAGCATGTCATACATTTTATTTGACTCATGCCACCCAAGACATACCAAAACCAGTATACCATTCTCCCTAACAAGAAGACTTAGAACAATTATTTCCAATGAAACAAGATTTTTGTAACGAACAAATTTAACTAGAGAACTACTTAATCAAACAAAATTACCCAAGACAACTTATAACAGCAAGCATTGAGAAGGCCAAACAACTAGACAGACAAGAACTCATTAAAGAACCAAACAAAACCAATGAAACGAAATCAATCTCATTTGTAAGTACACATAACCCAAAGAACCCTGAAATATTTTCGGATCTTCTAGACGATATCAAAATATTGAGAAGAGATACACATATGGACAATGTTCTCAATGATTTCAAAATAATAAAAAGCGAAAGACAACCACCAAACCTCAAACGTTTATTAACGAAAGCCAAATTTTTTACAATTAACACAACAAGCTCTGTAAAACGTTGTAATAGACCCAATTGTGGTCTGTGTCCCTATTTAATAGAAGGTGAAAAATTACAGTTTCAGAACGGAACAAGTGTGTCCGTACAACAAAATATTACATGCGATGCCAAAAATATAGTCTATGCAATTATCTGCAATGGATGCGATGAAGAGTATATTGGTGAGACGAATGACTTAAGAAAAAGGATGACTGTTCATATACAGCACGTACGAGACCCTACAGTAAGAAAACTAAAAGTAAGCGGACATTTAGACAGATGCTCAATAACGGAACCAAAATTTCGAGTTTTTCCATTATATAAAATGAACAATGACAGTGTTACCAGCAGAAGGCAAAAAGAAAAGCAATTTATTGAATTATTGAAACCTAAATTAAATTAACTGTTTTGACGTCACCTAGAGTGACGTCCCTTTAATTTATTTGAAAGTGACGTCACGAACGTCGTTACTATGTTTACAACGTCAAATTGATTTATTAGTATATTACCCTCCTGAAGAGTTTGTAGAAACCGGTCGAGAGAAAATAAATTATAAAAAACTTTAACTGGTTTGCCTATTTAATTAATCTAAATATCATTTTCCCCGTAGTGTGAGACATTTGTCTACACCTCTTTTTGTGTTATATATATATATATATATATATATATATATATATATATATATATATATATATATATATATATATATATATATATATACATACTATAATAAGTAAAATTTGAGTCTGTCACCTGTGTATTTTACTAAAATACGTTGATAAAATTACGTTCAATTTAATGATTGCAGTATGAAGAAACTATCACTGTTAACATATCAACATTATAATTGAAAGTTTGGGCTCTATAAGGGTTCTAACCCTCTTAAAAACTTTTATAGTAAGTATATCTATTATATGGCTTCTTTGAGATCACACCCTCCTTTGAGCCCCAAGATAAAATTGTATGACGTTGCTCATTCGTTTGGTAATAGCATAATAAAAGTCTGTAAACCCGTACTTCCGGAGTCACACTTCACCGTTTAGGCTCTACAGATGCTCGAACCCACTGAGGGGTCACATATAGTCACTTATTGTATTTTAATAAACAGTATTCTTCTGCAAAAAGATAATATGAAATGTTTATTTCGTACAATATGATTTTTACTGGTATTGTTTTGATAAAATCAACTTACATGAAAGATTTATCCTAAATATCGGACATAACACTACTCGCACACGCGTTTCCGATCAAAATTAAAGTTTTCACAAGTCACACAATTTTAATTCAGAATTAGAATAAAGGTAGATCTAATAATTAAATTATGTACTTAAATGTTTGATAGAGAAGAAACAGGCGTTTTTTGGAAGGTTTAAATTTTTAGTCAACCGTTTATACATTTCTGTAATATACATTGCCCTAAATAGCTGAGGAGAATTTTCCAACATAATTATATTAGTTTTCATTGATCTTTGTGCTACTTCAGAATAGTAATGTCGGCATCGTCTCTGATTACGTCGTTCAAACTTTTAAGGGACTGTGATCAAAGACTCGCCGACAGTACAAATATAAATGTAGACCGCGTCTCATATTGAATTTGTGACTCGAGTGTAGTCGAATAGCATAGACATATTAGTTTGTCTATGTCGAATACTGAGTATAGGTCGTTTGCGTTAAAGCTGGACCCCTAAAATCATGAATTATCTCAATAACTATCGGATGGAATTTATTTCAAATTTTGTATGTGATCATAACTAGCATTTTCCTTCTCAAATCCAAAAATTCAGAATTTTTCTTTAATTACCTAACATACTTCCCATAGACATGCAATGCAAAGTTTAATCCAAAAAAACCACTTTTGTTAAATCGGTATGTTCCATAATCAGAACAGCCATATAACAGTAAATACAAATAATAGCTAAATATGAGGCCCGGTTAGAAATTTTATTTGATAACAAGTACGGTATTATGGTGGCATATTTCTGCCACCAGATAACCACATAATCTAACTAGATAATTATCTGGTTAACTAGTTACGTAACTAGTTAACCAGATAATTATCTAGTTTTAATTAAGTAGTTAACTAGTTACGTAACTAGTTAACCACTTAACATTTAATTGGTAAAATAATACACAATGGCAGTTGAAAGCACTAACTTGCATTTTTTTCCTGTTATGATATTTTCTTTATTGTAAAAAATATCTAGTTACGTAACTAGTTAACTACTTAATTAACTAGATAATTATCTTGTTAACTAGTTACGTAACTAGTTAACCAGATAATTATCTAGAAAGTTATGTGGTTATCTGGTGGCAGAAATATGCCACCATAACGGTATAGATAGATAGCAAAAACAACTTGTTTTCGCGAAAATAAATTTTTTACGAAAACAACCTGTTAACTTATTATTATACGTTATTTCAAACAAAACTTAGTATTTTATGAATGCATCTAAAAATACTTTAAATCAGCAAGTTTTGGTACAAACTTCCGAAAAATATTGACATTATAGCCGACTTTCTAATTTTAGTGGATCACAATGGGAAATCGATTGAATTGCTACCTGTAACCTTGAAGTTCTTTACAAAAACAACATATAAAATGCTTATTTATCCATGTTTAGCATGGTAAATCTATTCCGTAACAAATATATTAATTGCATGCGTTTTTTCTAATTCACTTATTTGCAATAAATGAAAATCATGATGATATTACTGTTTTCCTTCACGAAAACAACTATAGCTAACTGTTTAGCTTACGTACGAAAACAACTTAACAAACTGTGAAATAAAAAATATCTGTGTTTTTAATTATGTTCTTTTTAATCTTACATCGTTTCTTAAGACATTTAATTGGTGAGTAAATATAATTAAAGGAAAATAGTGATTTCATCCATTGTAAAAAAAACCCAACTATTTCTACGAAAACAACTTTTCCTACAAAAAAACTACAATCAGTCAAGCTCACATAAAAACTTTTCCTATGAAAACAACTTTTACACGAAAACAACCATCAGCCAATCTCACAAAAAAAAACTTTTCCTACGAAAGCAACAATCAGTCAGTCTCACGAAAACAATTTTTCCTACGAAAACAACAATCAAGCAGCCTCACGAAAAGAACTTTCCTACGAAAACAACAATCTGTCAGTCTCACGAAAACAACTATTTCTACGAAAACAACTTTTCCTACGAAAACAACTTTTGTACGAAAACAACCATCAGTCAATCTCACGAAAATAACTTTTATATGAAAACAACAATCAGTCAATCTCACGAAAACAGCTTTTATACGAAAGCAACAATCAGCCAAACTCACGAAATCATTTTTTTTTCTACGAAAACAACTTTTATATGAAAACAACATTCAGTCAATCCCACGAAAACAACTTTGTTACGAAAACAACTTTTTCTACGAAAACAACATTTATATGAAAATAACAATCAGTCAGTCTACGAAAACAACTCTTATACGAAAACAACTATCAGTCAATATCACGAAAACAACTTTTAAACGAAAGCAACAATCAGTCAGTCTCACGAAAACATCCTTTTCTACGAAAACAACTTTTATATGAAAACAACAATCAGTCAATCTCACGAAAACAACGTTTCCTACGAAAACATCATTTATACGAAAAAGACAATCAGTCAGTCCAATAAAACAACTCTAATACGAAAACAACTATCAGTCAATTTCACGAAAACAACTTTTATACGAAAGCAACAATCAGTCAGTCTCGCGAAAACAACTTTTTCTATGAAAACAACTTTTATATGAAAACTACAATCAGTCAATCTCACGAAAACAACTTTTACTGCTAAAGCAACAATCAGTCAATCTGGACAGGTGTATTCCCCGGACCCACCTTTGTTTTTTAGAGAAAATGGAACGATTACTTGGATCCACCCCTTAACTTTCTTGTATAATAATGAATATCGCAAAGATTTTTACAAACGTTAAAGCTTAGGTGTATTCATTGATAATTTTTGCGCGCCTATTCTTGGTAGGAAATGGACCCACCTTTATTTCTTAACTCATGAATGGATCCTCATAAACAATATATCTGTTAAAAGCTAAGACAATGCCATTCTCAAAAAAGTTAGAATAACGAAATCGGATGTTTAGTAAATAATAAGAGTGCATTTGAACACAACTCTGTCCAGTGCAAGTGAACACGAGCACATTGTATTTCTATTGAATCATATGTGGGCATTCATACACCTCTATATGCATTTTATTTAAATCTTATATCTTTTAAACGATCCAGCTAGCGTCGCACTGTTCCGAAATTGACACCAGATGGACATACGAATATGGAATTTCGAATTTGCACGAAGATGGCCCCGAAATCGTCCGACAATTAATCAGCACCCGAAGCAAGTACGATACATACAGAAGGTCACGCGATCGCATCCGATCCACACACGTATCTTCTGCGGATCTACTCACGAAGTCACCTCAAAGACGCAGATTTTTCCAAAGTTGTAACACACAGGACATGCGAAGGCCACACGATGGGTATCCGCCACCGTATTGTAAGTATGATGTGTTAGAATGTAGTCACGAACGCGTCACGTGACTCCCGGTTCATGGTCCCTGGTTCAACGCTAAAGGTGGCGTCACACTGTCCTGAAATTGAAACCAGATGGACACACAATATAGAATTTTGAAGTTCGCATGAATATGACCCCGAAATTGGTCGCCAACAAATCAAATTACGAAGCCATTACGATTTCTACAGATGGCCATGCGATCGCATCCGATCCCCGCACGATTCTTCTTGCTTTCACGCAATCATACCCGATTCACTAGGGCTCTATATCGGTCAGAATGATCGATACGATATTCGTATCGATACAAAATGATCGATATTCGATATATCATATGATATTTTATTAATAAAAAGAATGTTTTATAAAACAGCAAAACAGTGTTGTTTTATCCATTTATTTAATTGTAGTAACACCATACTACTAGGGCTGCAACGATTCGATTCGATACATCGAAACTCGATTGCAAGGGCGCCGATTCGATTTCGATTCGGGACCCGCGAGTTTCGATTCGATACTGACTTTGAACATGTTTACATAAGTTATAACGATAAAAGCAAAGGCTCACCTAAAAGACAAAGTACGTTGACAGTGAAACTAGGGTTAACTTTGTCACATTTTTCTAAAGTTTCCATTACGATTTAAGTAGCATGGAAACTCTGTTCCAAATATTTATTTACAGTATATGCCCCAACGCTACGCAAATTGGGTCGGTGTGATTGAATTTTACCGGTCAAGTTTTGATGTTAGTTAATTCAAATTTCAATATATTTGCCTACAAAGCGTAGGTTTATGTTAAATGTACAGTAGTATATCAAGAACTGCATCTTTCTACAATTTATGCTCCATGCTGTTTATACTTTTTTAGTCGAAATTACAATTATAATACATTTTCGCGAACTTTACATTCGTACCCAAACCATTTCGTACTTGAAAAAAGCAAATATTAATTTAGCAGATTTTCGAGTTTCGTGTTATCAAATTTCAGTAACACTTTTAGTTAGTCCATATTATTTAGTTTTAAGCTCAAATTAATGTATAAATGCATATTTGAAGTAAATTATATTAATAAATGAATCGAATCGAAAAAAATCGAATCGAAAGAAAAAGTATCGAATCGCATCGAATCGACTTTCCTGTGAATCGTTGCAGCACTACATACTACTAAATGCAATATCTTATTAATATTTTAAATGTTAAAGTCTTTGACGTTTGCATTTTTTAAACAAACACCATTGCATTCAGTGAGAATGGATCAATAGATATGATCTTTCTGCTGACATGATGTCTCCTGAGGTTGAAAATACCCGTTTCAAAAGCTACTGAAGTGGCCTGAGCAACCAAATATCTAGCAGTTAAAGTGCACAAATGTGGGTGTCTGTAACCGATTTTCTTTGTTAAAAAGGATTAGAATGTTGAGGAATGTCTACGTAAACTTTCAATTCTTCATCAGCCATTTCCTGAAATCTTCTACTTAAATCCACATACACTGATTGGGTTAATTAATTGATCGTTTATGTAATTGTGCAGGATTTACATAAAATGAAACCGTTTTGTTGATGTTTGATTTCAATCATATTTATTTTCATTAGTTCATATTTGTATGGTACTAAACATTCTCGTACCCAGAGTCTAGTAGGATTCTCAATACTATCTATTAGATCGAGAATCTTGATAACCTCGGAGAACGAGAATGGGTACTAAACAGAGATCGGCAATAGAAAAAACACGTACTTTCAGAACTTCAGCTATTTATATGACATATCGCTTCTGTACAATCGTGTTCTCTATTTACATTGCGGATCTGCCCGAACAAATTCGAGTGACTACTAGCTCCAAGAATTGATATTTATTCTAAATACCAATTGTTTGTTCCTTGACTTATTGAATAAAATATATTCTAATCGCAACAATTGTTTCCTTTTGATTTTAAAACAAAACATAACTCAGAGACATAGATCTGTGGTGTGTTTGCGTAAAGGAATGTAATTATTGACGCACATTATGAGATTGTTTGGCCACATATTAGTCCATACCGAACCCGAAGCTATAGAATGTTGATTTTGCGATACAAAATATCAACTGATTTGCAGACCATGTATATTATTTGTATGACCGTCATTGATCCAATGATCGATATTTTGTTCGATACGGAAACGTTCGATCCGATATATCTATCGAACCTACAATACCGGTATTCGATATATATCGTATACCGGTATAGAGCCCTACGATTCACACAAGAGGCCACAATTTCGTACCAAGTAATCTACCGCAAGACATGCGAATGCCACTCAATGGGTATACGACGTCGTATTGTACGTGTGCGTTTGAACGTAGTCACGAAGCGTCAAGTGACCTCCGGGAGGTATAAAACCGGCAAAACGCGGCAAATTTCAGTAGCTATTAGTATTTGGAGCACAACTTTATCGAATCACTAATTTTTAGTCGTGTTGCCTTCCTAAGGCAATCTTGCATCTTCGTGTTTCATTCGTATAGTCTACTTGGGGCAAAAATGCCAGATGGTAACGATGATCACACGAACTTAATACGAAAACTACGCGATTGCCAAGATGGCTTAACGACGACTTTACGAAGCCCAAAACTAGCATGCGAATCCAACACGAAAATACACCTTCGCAATGTCTTCGGCCATTTGTTTGGTATTGTAGGCGTCACACTGTCCCGATATAAGCACAAGATCGGATCTGATCGTTATAAGATCGCGCCATTCGTGATGACATATTTTGCCATCGTATGATCATCGGCTGAATTTTTAGGCTCCGGCGACAACTTCGTGAAGCTGGCGTCACACTGTCCCGAAATTGACACCCGATGGACATACGAATTTGGAATTTCTAATATCGTACGAAGATGGGCCCGAAATTGGCCGACAATTAATCAGCACCCGAAGCAAGTATGATTCCTACAGATGTCCACTCGATCGCATCCAATCCACACAGAAATAGGGCTCTTTGAGGGTCAGATAATGGCTGTTTGGGAAAAAGACAAACGTATGGCAACTATAATACTCTACTAGAAGAGTTGAATAAAGAAGATGATATTTTTTCCAAAAAATGTTGTTGTTGGCTTTTACAGCGCAGCAACATGTTGATAAGGTCATATCACGACGACCAGTCAACAAACTCACCGTTTCTAGAAATTCTAAATCTCTGGATTTTACTAAGCACATACTTCTGCTAGTGGCTGACAACTGTCTTATATGATTTAAAATATATGGTAGGAGAGACAATGGCCGTAGAAATTATTTCATGACCTAACTCCTCGAAAGTATGCTCCGTCTGGGAATCAAATCCACAACCCCTCTATTAGAGGACTTGCGTGTTACCAACTTAGCTAGCCGGACAACTAGCTTTTTTAGCTATACAAGACTTCTCAGATGCCTCTACTGTTTTTTTTTGTAGCAACACATTTTATAGGTCATATAACGGCGGTCAGTCTGAGCTAGCCGGGCGGCTCAGATGCCTCTACGATGAGGTCATACAAAGGATATATAATGCATAATACAGAATAAGGACACATGGTACAGTGATACAGGAAGTCTTTTTCTCCTAGTCTCAAGCTATTACTCTATGACGCCTACCTGCGGTGATCGAAGCCTGTCCTACAACTTCAGAGTAGCTCCAAACACAATATCCCTTATATCAAATGTTCAAGTTTGCGATGGCAGCAATGTCAAGATTGTATCTGAGGTGATCCAGTGGTCTACTACAATGGAAGAGTGAACTGGCATTGCTGTGAATTTTGAAAAGATATGTCATGCTGTGGTGCTCTGGATGGCAAGCATGTGACGGTTATAATATGTCCTTGGAATACTAGCCTTTAACAAAAAACGCCTTCTTCCTCATTGTTCTTATTACCTTAAGTATAACTATTAACTCTCCATATCCAGGCGCGTTGTAGATCTTTGCTATTCTTGCATACATGTTTCGAGTTTTTCTGAGGACCATGAACAGGGAGTCACGTGACGCTTTCGTGACTGCATTCTTACACATCATACTCACAATACGACGTCGTATACCCATCGTGTGGCCTTCGCATGTCCTGCTGGTAACAACTTGGTAAAAATCTGCGTCTTTCAGGTGACTTCGTGAGTAGATCTGATGCGATCGCGTGAAATATAGAATGATACGTGTGTGGATCGGATGCGATCGAGTGGCCTTCTGTAGGAATCGTACTTGCTTCGGGTGCTGATTGATTGTCGGCCAATTGCGGGTCCATCTTTGTACGATATTAGACATTCCAAATTCGTATGTCCATCGGATTTCGTGACAGTGTGACGTCAGCTTATGTCAAAGATTTTGCGACCGCTCACGAAGTTGTTTCTGGAGACTGAAAAATTTAGCCGGGGGTCATACGATGGTAAAAGATGCCCTCACGAATGGTCAGATGTTATTACGATCAGATCCGAATTTGAATATTTCCTTATTCGTGTGTCCATCAGGTGCTAATATCGGGACAGTGTGACGCCTGCATTACGTTTATCAATTCAGAAAATTTACAAAGAATTTAAAGGTTTCTTATTCATATATCATAGACAATGGTCTGTCTCTAAGATTCATTATTAGGGTACTTTATTTTGGAAATTTTTTCATAAGTAGTGCGTCTCTTTTTCAGTAATAATTAAGCTAATAAATGTTCTTTCATTTTTCCAAAAATAGATCGCGATCCTACGATTTCGGACATGACGAATATTCGAACTCGATTTTCTGTTCGGGATCGTGAATATCCAAGTAATCGGATAGATAGGACAGCTATCTCATCAAAAAACATTTTGTGAAGCAAAGTGGCTTGAATTTTATTCTCAGTACAATAAAGGATCGGGAAGCGGGCTCGGGAGTGATAATTCTAGATTTGTTGTCACATTTGAGCTAAATGCTCTATACTAAACAGCGCGAGGCGAAATACCAAAGAATTTAAACTCCCTTTATACCGCAATAAACCATACATTTAGAATAATGTATTTTTATTTAATAGAACACTGTAAGAATCAAAATGATGCAGAATATTCGTATACACATAAATAATACACGCGCATGTGTATCGAATATTCACATAACACATAGCATAATGATAGAATGTTTCATTCAGCTTCCGAAGAAGAATTTCTGAAAGTCTGTTGTGGCGGAGATTTATTTATTTTGTAAAGATCATGAAACTGACATTACTTATGTGAGAGAAAAACTCTTAACACAAAGTGTAGTTTATATACATGTATGTACATTCGCTAGCAACCTCATTATATACGTACTGATGATGAGTGTATTTTAAGATTTTGAAAAAAGGCCCACTTTATTTGAATATTTCAGATTCATAAAGAAAACGGGTTGTCAGCAACTTTGACTTGTTAATTCTATGGTTATAAAACAGGAAAGAAAATATAACTTAAAAGAAAAATAACTTTCAAGCAGTGAACAAAAGCCAGTTTGCGTGATGAAAATTTTGCGTTCGTGACTCCATTGTTCTCAATCCTGTAGATATGGTTGTTTTGACCAGAACAATAACTTCCGTATAGAAACTGTATCTCGCGTGAGATTAGGATCACAAGTTTGTTTGTAAAGGTGTGTCATTTTAGACGTAACTAGATAAGGGGTGTGACCATTCATTGCAATGTCTTGTTAATAATGCCTTAGTACCTTTCCCCAAAATTTCAAAAAATGCCCAAATTGCAAAAGAGTGCACCAAAAAAAATTATTCTAAAGTTGTATTGTTCATGCAGATAACTGGATATAGTTGACAATTTAATACAGTGTGAAAATAAAACTTGCAAAACAAAATGTTTCACGAGCAATGCTATAAAATCATTATTTTTCGGAATTTTGTACCAAAACTTGCTCATTTAACGTATTTTATCATATACATTCATAACATATCAAGTTTTGCTTAAAATAACGTATAATATTAATTTAACAAGTTGTTTTCGTAAAAACAGTTATTTTCGCGAAAACAAGTTATTTTCGCTATCTATTTATACCCAACAAAGTATAACAGTATATACAAACTAAAATATCATCATCACTGTCGTCCGTATCGTCAAAGTCTATACATATTCTACAAGAAAGACGGGCCTCTGCTTTACAATTCAGTAGACCGTCGAGTGTTTATTTAAGCGACAAATTTACAGTAAACGCACGGGACTTTGTATAAATACACTGGAAGTATGACAATGTTATAATCAGAACAGCTTATTTTACCTCCCGCCGGAATTTTGATAAAAAATCCAAATATTTTGAATTATACCTTATGGAAAACTTTTTTATTTATCTATTAAAAATTCTGAAAATTAAAATCCTAGAAGAAAAATTTGAACTAAGATTGTATTAAATTTTTTAGCAAAATCGCTGTTATAGTTTAAAAGATATTTACCGAAAATAGGGGTCCAGCATTAACGCAAACGACCTATACAATAACCGTACCGTATTTAATCTAATAATTTCCTTATTATTATTTACTCTTTTAAACGCCCTGTTTGAATTTTTTTTAAACGCTACTTTTTTAAAACAAATGTTACGCCCCGGGATTTTAAGGTTTTTTGTTGCTATGGTGATTAAGAAAGTATGTTTTCATCTATACTGCAAAATCGTTGCTAAGTGCTTTGATGTTAAATAAATTGACAAAAAATGTGATTACCATTTTCTTTTGAGAATCCATGTTTTCTAGCTTGGTAACCATATGTTTATATATATTTGTATGTGTTGCTATGGTAACCGAAAAAGATATTTCCTCTATTTTTGTGCCAAACGTCACTAAATGCAATGTCATGTAAATTGACATAAAATAAATGAACAATACACACATGACATAAAATAAAATTCAATGTACTTGTTGTCATAATTCAGATGCATTTACGTTATTTCGTAAAAGAATGACGGCTATTTTGAATTCAACTCGGTCACCTTTTTAAGGTGAAGGTCGTCTGAGACCATACACACTTTCTTTGCTCTGATGTTTTTGGATATTTATTCAAGTTAAAAAAGGAGTTTTGTGAATATTTTTGGATGTACATGTTCATGAACACTTCAGCTAAGTGCATCTTTAATTATATTTTTATTTTTTCAATCATGGGTTTAGTTATACTTAAAAACAATACTCAACATTTTGATAATTTTTATCATAAAAAATCACACCTTTTAAAAAATACATGTTGTTCATTGAAATATGACCGTGACCAATTATTGGATTTAGGTTTAAATGTGTTCAATAATCCTTGTTTATACAAAGTTGATACCGCTACACTAAGTGTTATTAATTCACTCAAATTAGCTCCTTACCGGTCACAAAGAAAAAATAGATGTGTTGTGAAAAGTACTGTTAAAACCCCTCAGGGCATTAATAAAAACAACTTAATATACCCTAAAATATGTAACACTGTAAGTCAGATTAGTGAAAATGTTAATTGCTTGACTTTAAATTGTAGATCTGCTGTAAATAAAGATTGTTTGATAGGTCAATATCTGAGGGAAGAAAGAATAGACTTTGCTGTATTAACAGAAACTTGGTATTCAGATGATAAGAAACATTTAATCGAAACCTCTGATTTAAATCAAAATGGGTACAGATTAACAGTAGCCAACAGACAAAATAAAGTTGGAGGGGGGATAGCTATAGCTAGTTGCATTGCAATTAATATTAATAAAATTAAGGGTGGGAATACAAGAAGCTTTGGATATGGTATATGGAAATTAATTTTCAAAAATATTGCGCTTCATTGTATTGGACTTTACAGACCCCCAGGATTAACCACTGTATCTCAGTTTGTAGAAGACTTCAATCAATTTATTGAAGATTTACTTCCTAACTACTCTAACCTGTTAATTATGGGAGACTTTAATCTACATCCACGGCTGTTTCTGAATTTGTAAATTGTCTTCATTCCTTTGGTTTAGAACAGCATGTAAATTTTAAAACACATATTGTTGGTAACATGTTAGATCTTGTACTTACTGAAGCAGTAAATGGTATACGGGTAAAAAAATGTGAACAGGGTCCCTTTTTATCAGATCATTGTGTAGTTAAGATACAAATAAATGTAGAAAAAGAAAATATTGTGAGCAAATCAGTAAAATTCCGCAATCTTAAAAGAATCAATCATGAAACTTTTGCTTCTGATTTAAAAGACATTACTATTGATAGTGAAGATGTTGATTCTTACGTAAATATATTGGATTCAAAACTTCAGACCACTCTTGACAAACATGCTCCAATAGTAGAGAAAACAAAAATTCATAGAGCTCCAAAACCATGGTTTACAGATAATCTAGTCTTACTTAAAAGTTCAATGAGAAAACAAGAAAGATTATGGAGAAAATATGGAAAGCCTGAACAATTAGAAGCTTTCAAGGTTATGCGCAACCGTTATCATTGTAAATTAAATGAAGAAAAAGTCAAATCACTAAGTCAAAGAGTTCTTGATGCTAAAGGTGATACAAAACAATTATATAAATTTGTTGCTGAAATGACAGGAGTAAGATCTGAGAATCCAATGCCTAAAGGCGATTCTGATCACTTCATAGCAGAAAATTTTGCTGATTATTTCTTGAATAAAATTTCAAAAATTAGAGAATCCTTGCTTCAGTTTCCAACTTACTCACCCCAACAAAAGGATGTACCTAGTCTTGACCATTTTAAGGATTTTACAATAGAATAGGTCTTATATGTGACTTAAATACCAAATCATCGGAGTTAGACGTTTTGCCAACAAAATTACTCAAATGTTATCTAAAAGAATTATTACCTCTAATTACTCATTTAATAAATATCTCATTGAAACATGGGGCATTCCCTTCCAAGTGGAAAGAGGCAATTGTTAAGCCTCTCCTTAAGAAGGTTGGTCTAGATCTTGATTATGCTAACTATAGACCGGTTAGCAATCTGTCCTTCTTATCTAAGGTAATTGAAAAGGCTGCATTGAATAGATTAAATACTCATGTTGAAAAGAATAATCTTCTTCCAAACAATCAGTCTGCATATAGACGTTTTCACTCATGTGAGTCAGCCCTCCTTAGATTAGTTAATGACCTACTGTGTTGTATGGAGAAATTAGAAGTTACTGCGTTAATAGCTATTGATCTGAGTGCTGCATTTGACACTGTTGATCATGACATTTTATTAGAAGTACTTAATAATCAATATGGACTACAGAATAGTACACTTCGCTGGATTGACTCATATCTTCGCCCACGTGCATGTCGAGTCAACGTCAATACTAGTTCATCATCTGTACGTACATTAGATTGCAGTGTTCCACAAGGTAGTTGTTTGGGTCCGTGGTTATATCTTACTTATGCAGGAACCTTATTCGATGTCATTCCATCTGATATATCAGTGCATGGTTTTGCTGACGACCACACTGCTAATAAAAGATTCTGTCTTAACAATCAGAATGAAGAAGCAAATGCCATTTCTGATCTTGAAGATTGTGCCCTAACAATAAATTCATGGATGAATGAAAATAAATTGAAAATGAACAACTCAAAGACTGAGTTTATCATGTTTGGAAGCAGAGCACAGTTGAAAAAATGTTTAACCCAGTCAATTAATATTGCTGGTGAAACTATAAAATCTGTGAAGACCATTCGCTATTTAGGGGCCTTTCTTGATGAAAACTTAAGCTTTAAAGATCACATCAAAACAAAAAGTAGAACTGCCATGTACAATTATTTACGTATCAAAAGTATAGGAAAATATCTGGATAAAGATGCAACGGAAACACTAGTCCTATCTTTGGTCATGTCCCACATCGATTACTGCAATCTGATCTTGTATGGAATTTCAAAATGTGATCTTAGCAAATCTCAGCGAATTCAAAACATGTGTGCAAAAATCTGACAGTTCAAAAGATGCTTTGTATTCACTGCACTGGTTACCAGTCAAAGCAAGAATCAACTTTAAAATATGTACTTTCATGTACAACTGTTTTACTGAAACTGCACCTGCATATCTGACTGAAATTCTGCGAAAGCCTTTACAAAGCAGATCTGGTCTTAGATCTGCAAAATCCAAAGACCTGAATTTTTTGGTTCCAACAAATAAGAAAAAAACATTCAGTGACAGAAGCTTTAGTACTGTTGGCCCCATGCTATGGAATAAGCTACCAGATGATATCAAATTATCACCTACTTTGGATGTTTTCAAAAAACGATTGAAAACTCACTATTTCTCTAATTTTTATGATCTATTCTAAAATTGACATGGTTAGTAAATGCCTCACCTTACAATTACGGTAAACATACTAAGTGATTGAGTGAGTGCATTATGACGTGAGAATGAGGATTGCCTCGCTCTCTGTCATTTTCTACCTTGTTTCACAAGACTGCAATGACAACCTAAATAAATTGTCCCTTTAAAGGTGATGTTTCGACACCTTTGGGGATGTATTAAGGGCCCTTTATAGGTGATGTTCGACACCTTTAGGGAAATGTCTGGTTAACAGTGGCGTTATGTTACACTGTTCAGGACATGTCCGGTTAACAGTAGCATCGTGTAATACTGTTCAGGACACCAACTTTTAATATGAAATAAAAACAAATGTAAAATTAGTGATAAAATGTAAAATTAAGTAGGATCATGAACTTTGAATGATGTAGGTATAATAAAACATGTACACTTGCACACTATATTACATCATGTGTGATAAATTTTATTTTGTTTTGTGTTATTGTATATACATTATGTATTTATGGTGGAGGGTTTTTACTTATTAATTTTTTATAAACTCTATTTTTGTACAACGCCATTGAATATGTTATGTAGAAATAGGCGTTTAATCAAATGAAAAAGTTTAAGTTTAAGTCAACCCGGCAACAAACCCAAAAATTTGTAATGCATCAAAATGCATCACATTGCCTCGTTTTACAGCTCCCAGAAAATGTATACGTTCAGGGGGTTTACATTTCTTATGATAAAATAAATTAATTAATTAAAATTTATAATATCAAGCTTTGCTAATTTCGGTGCCCTTTTTCTGCTTATTTTATATAATAAAGATCGGCCTCATAAAATGATACAAATGCAAATATAAAAAAGTCTGTAACTCCTAGACTCTTCAAGCTATCAAAATACTTTATACCTTATATGAAAGCTCATTTTTAGGGATGGGTATCGCCGGAAATTTCGTATTGCGATATATTGCGATATCAAACAGCGTATTGCAATACGTATTGCGATATATTGGGAGTTCATAACATAAGCTTTTTTCAGCACTCATGCTTGTATTTGAATGACAATATGAAGATTCAACACAATTATACATTGTGAAAGCTTTATTTATCCCAATGCAACATTTAAGACTCAACTTTTGTTTGTAAAATAAGCATTATTACAAATCTTACTTTAAATCGAAAGTCCATTTGCGACACATTGCTGATAGACAGATAGTGTCAGCATGCCAATTGTTAATTACATATTAAGCATTAACTCATTGCCATATAGAGCTTCCTCTGATTTGCCTACTGCCAAAAAATAGGTAAAGCATCCACTGTAGTATACTGTATGCATGGATGTGTACTGGGAAGTGTGCACGTGTTGCAACAAACTTGATTCCTACTTAGTTTCTTGGTGGTTAGAATGATTTGTAGCTATTTATTTATGATACAATAAGGACAAAAGATGTAGGATACAAAATTTCCTATTTCGTCATATATTTCTTATACAACTTATTGAAACAATTTACACATTTTAAATGATGTGTTAAAGACATTGCAGAATTTCAAAGGATATGTTAAAGACATTGCAGAATTTCAAAGATTCTAATAGCTGGCATTAGTTTAAGAGACTATAAGAGCCACTATTTTTATTTATTGTCATATAATAAAGTTAAGCTCTAATACATGTTTAAATAGATAGACGTCACTGATAAGTCCAAAAGGCAGACGCGTAAGCCAGACGATATACTATTACCACTAAATAAAATCCTTCTTCGTTTTATATAAAAAGTCTCATTTTCAATGTCAAATTACAGTATGACTCAGGGATGTAAGATATCCCAAACCATATATAGGCTGAAAGATCTACCTATTCCCCTCAAACTGATCAGTATTAGAAAAAAAGCTACTTTACTAATAAGAAAATAAATTTCGATTGAAAGCTCCCTACCATGAAAATGTCCTGTTTTTTAACTCTTCACCAGCCGTACAGAGTCATCTCCCCTATTAACCAGTTTTCGCGACTAAACAAACCAGATCCATTGATTATTTGCGTACTTTCATAGGAAAAGCATAGTTAAAGACATGCATACTATTCAATATTAAAAAGCACCACAAATGAGGTACCCATGCACTCTCAAAAAATAAATAAGCATTAAACAATTGTCACACTTTCTATTTCCGGTAAATGCTCGCTTTCGGTTACCATTTAGTGGTATGTAACCTTTATGGTCATTCGGAACACCTCGATCATTCATTAAAAATTAATCCTTAGTTATTGTGTGAATGGCCGAGTAATTCCGAAAGTTGTTCAGTTGTATCTAACGAAGGGTACGGAAATACCCGATGTTTTACGCTTGCCCATATTTGACTTACGATAGTTTTTATCTTAAGCTCACAACTGGATAGTCCAGCTAGCATATTAAACAGAAAACCAGAGAGGCCTAGGTTGATTCCCTTACCAAGTTTATTGAAAAATGTTACACCAATAGCAAAGTTACAAAGATGTAAACCAAATCTTTCTTAAAATTACACCAAAGGGGCAAATACTTCCCTGACTGGAATAGTAAATAAATTCTGATAAGCCTAAGAGCTATTGTGGTGTTATTTGGCTATAATTTTAAAGATGAATAGACTTCGTAAAAACATCTACGGGTACATTTAAACAACGAAACTAACTGCATTAAAACTCTCGAATCGCAAAAACTAATGATTTTACAATAATTTCATCTTAATTATTCAGATAAGTTTATAAGTATACTAAAATCATATATTATTTGAATACATTAATCTAATCTATTGAAAATATTTAATGATTTAAACTCGTTTGTGCCCGTTTTAATCGTCATCAACATTTCTATAGCGCGTCTTCTTTCAATTTCGGTTTTGTATAAAAACCTGACAAATCGGAACGGAACGGATGAATGTACGCAATATAAAGAGCTTGGATTTATTTCAATAAAATTCAAAAACCACAGATGTAAATTTATTTTTTATAAGGTATGTATTATCTAAAGTTTATTGAAAAAACGGGAATAATAGACGATTTCGAAAACATGTTTGAGTTGAACCATCTTTTGTTGGGCTGTATTTTGAAAAGCGATATGTAGTTAAACGACTATACAGTGATTTTTTCTCTTTTTCTGTTTCTTTGTGTAAAAGTAGTTTAAGCATTTGAATACATCTAGGCTCATGTGAAAAGAAATTTATTTCAAGTTTGCGTAAATGATTGTATAAAGATTTTTTTATAAAAGATAGCAAACTCTGTTTTCAATATTTCGGCCGAAGCCTTTATCAAGAAATTATTTCATGAATCACATTACATTTTGAACATAGACTGCATACTTTTTCTGTAGAACACCAAATGCAACATCCTTCTCCGTATGTCCCAACAATCCAAAATGCGCATTTATAGGTCGATCTTTCTTCCCTTAGATGTTCCGTCATCCTCGTGCCTAACTCTCTTTCCGTTTCCCCGACATATACAGGAGATTGGCATCGTGTACATAAGATAACATATACTATATTTCTTACACGGCAAATAATGTTATCAACCGGGTCAAATAGCACTGAACTTTTAGTGACCTATAAATGCGCATTTTGGATTGTTGGGACATACGGAGAAGGATGTTGCATATGGTGTTCTACAGAAAATGTATGCAGCCGAACGAACCGAACGGCAACTAGCGGAGGGCGTATGGATTGAGAAACTTCATACAATAAAACCATATGGTTGTAATATTAAAGACAGCTTCAAATGCATACCCACAGTGTTTAAATAAACATTTTGGCGCCAAATGACGTTACAACGCCAAACGACGTCGCGTCGTCAATGACGACGTTATGTCATTATTAAATAAACAATATGGCGTCTATGTTCAAAATGTAATATTCATGAAATAATTTCTTGATAAAGGCTTCGGCCGAAATAATGAAAACAGAGTTTGCTATCTTTTATAAAAAATAGTTCTATATTCCCTTTGGAATTACATTGGACAAAAGATAAAATAAAGATTTTCGTTTATATTTCAAAAAGGTTTAGATCTAATCAGGGACCGCGCCAATGATGAAAAAATTAGATTAACCTGTTATAAAGCCAAAACGTATGACCGTTCTTTTTTAACTCAGAGATTCGTTGTTTTAAATATATTGCCGTCTAAAAGCTTGTTGTCAAATTGAAATTCATTTTAAACTAGAGCCCATTCCTCAATGCGTGTTCTTCGTATCGCTTCGTGGCAATTTCCTATGAAGCGGTCTGCTACGAAGTACTAAATTTAATCGCTAGCTAGCGATACGTAGCAATTTTTCTTCTTTCTCGTCTTTTAAAATGGCTGCACCCCATAGTGAATAGGTTTCTTTTTCAATAAGTCTGTTTCATTTAATGCACATATTTTGTCGGAGCAGTTAAAGTTGATAAATGTGGTCACAGATTGATGATTATATTTTTCATTTGTTACAATTTAGAACTTTTGTTTGTGAAAGTTACCAACTTGAATTTGATAGCTTTACGTTAACCCCTTTGCGCGTTGAATAGAACTTGTGTACACGCTACGAAAAGCGCATTTCAAAAAGCGTTACGTAGCGACTTTCTTTAGGAACGGGCACCTAGTTCGACAAAGCGCAGTATGAGACTGCCCAGACTAAATGAACGTACTTGCTTATTATTAAAACGCCGAAGTGATCCAAGTACGAGAAAACAATTCGAATCTTCGCACAAAGTTATGACGTAACCAATAATTGTACCCAATTATTCGACACAGAGTCAATTATATTTCATTACTTTTGTGCAATAAGGTCATACTAAATTTATTCTTTGTTTTGCGATTGGTCAAAATGTTTTAACAGTGTAACCAAGCAAAAGAAAACAACAAAAAAGTGAGTGAAAAACAAAACAAAACAAAACAAAACATGACATAACTAACAAATTAATTTTGTAATTATCTATATACGTAATAAGGGACCATAGTCAGTTATTTCCCCTTGCATACTCTTCAAATATGTAGGTCCAATTAGTTTGATTACTCAGATTTTACCCTTACCTTGCAATGTCAATCTGCCAGAATTAATCTTAAATAACTTTTTTTGTAAATCATTTAATTTGTTTGAAATTCAAGTTAAGTATTTTAAGGGTAAAGAACTATCTAAATTTCATCACTTTTGTTAATATCGTATTCAACAAGAAAGATATTGGACGAAATATTTTGTTATCCTCACATAGGAATTCAATGATAAAATCCGAGGATTCCAACTGTAAGGACCTACTTACCAATTCGATTGCTTCAGATTTTATCAGGGAAAGATAACTGACTAAAGTCCCTAATTAACTTATTAGGTATGTTATAAGCTCTTGGCAGAATTGTTCTACAAGCAAAATATATTATATAATAAATTCTATATAGCCTAAACGTTCAAGTTATATTTTAAATGATAACCCTTCAAATTCAATTTACAATAATGCAATTCAAATGTCTTCTTTTGTCCCAGAGTGTTTGGAGATGTTAAGCTTTATAGGAACGCTTTGAAAAATCGCAAAAGGTTTAGAAAATGTTCAGGCGACATCAAAATACAACAATAAAGCGTTTATTTATTCGGGAAATCGGTTATGTATGTCCCATTGATCTAATATTTGGAGAACATTTTTCTATTAATTCAGATATGAATTTATCTATGATGCCCTTTATCTATTGAGCATTAGATACAGAGGGAAAATGCGGACAACAATTTAAAGGATAAGAGTAAAAATGCAGACGCGTACAAAATAATAAAAGGTTAAGATTGAAATAAAATATTAATGATGCCAACTAAATTTTACGAAAACATTTATTCTTTTCGTCAAATGTCAAATAATAATAATATTCATCAGTTCCAACACCTCTTCTTAATGTTAAACTTAAGTCGTCACAGGTAGATATGTGATATGTCAATACTTTATTCTAGTACTTTATGCTAAAATAGATTAAAGGAAAACCAGAAATGTAATAGATTCTGGTCAAATTCGGCCACAAATCATGCAAAACAGGTTCGAGTATGCAATTGTAGTCTATTAGATTAAGATAAAAATATCGCGATATATTGCGGGACCGTACCGGTACGTATTGTGTTTGAGACGTATTGCGATATACCGGTATACCGGTATTATCGCGCATCCCTACTCATTTTATTAGCTTTGTATTGTTACATATATTAACATGGAACAAAAAGGGCCTGAATCCCCAATTTGGGGCCTGAGGTTAGGTGTGAAAGTCACATAATAATTATGTCACATTAATTTTATCAACAAGTTTGTAATATATTACTTATGTCATAATATGGCCAGGTAATGTGTTTAAAAATTCAAATTTGTTACGGAAGACTTTTGTTGCGCGATACTCGAAAGGATTTAACACTTATCTCAATCCCGAAAAGATGCGCCTAAATACACAAGGCAAGGCTTTTCAGATAGAACTCATAATTTTGTAAAAAAAGAACCAAAATGGCATGCCAGCAAATATAGAAACTCAGAAATGTTTAAAAAGGTTTAAAAGACAATTTTACAGGTGAAAAGGTTTACTCGGACACGAGAAAACATAATCAATTCGAACAAATTAAAAACCAGCGAGCTTTTCATGTGTTTCGAAAGGATTTGCGGAAATGTGTGAATATAAAACGCTAATATTTCGTGTTGATAAAAATATTGTTTATATGTTTTCAAAAAATGTCTTTTCTATGTAACTTTTAACGGAAATGGGCTGTACAATGATTGCACTAAAAACAATAAAATGTCGGCAGTAGAAATCGAAAGATTTTGTCACGTGATTTTTGCCCATTGCTACCAAAAACTACCCATTACAATATCACGGCATTGAGACGCCGTGAAATAAAACAGCAGGATAATCTATCCATTGTCAAGTAGTATTGTGATCCTTGAGAAATATTACTTAGAGGTCTAAAGTTTCGTTTTACCTAAATTCAGGGGAGACTACTGTGTATTAACTTAATAAATATACTGGCTTTTATCCCAACCTTATAAATTCAAAGATGGCTGAAAAGTACTTTATCGCCTATTTCAAAAAAGAAGATTTTTACTAAAAGATGAATTGTTATTAGGCATCTATTGTCATCATCAACTTATAAAAGATGCAAAGACAATATGAAAATCTTATATTTGATTTAAAAAATCTGCAGCATGACAAAAATAATAAAAACAAGTAAGTATAAATGTACATATTTTCGGATAACATTTTTTGGATAACCATCTTGCTTTTATAAACTGTTCTTATGATGGGATGTTTGACTCTATGTCTTTTAAATTTTCAATAGTAACAGTGGTAACTTTTTTTATTTTCATTTTGCATTATTTGCAATCAAGAGCAGAAAGTTCAATGATTAACATTGATAATCAGTAGGTCCACTACAGCTTATTCATAATTAATGTCATACAGACAAATCATAAGCACGCACAGATAAAAATGTGTTGAATATTATCATTTCATAACTTTCAATTCAATTTACATGTGAATGTGATCAACCTTGTTATGTTTGTTGCTGAAAGATGCAAGACCAAAACACACCTTGTCAGTTACAACAGTTTCCTGCTGACTTCTCCCCTTGTTTATGGTAAAGGTATGGAAATGCAACCATTCTTCTTTTTTCTTCCATATCAAGTCAGGAGTCTTCATAGACTGTAATTTTGATCTAACTAGGAGATGAGTCAGTCATCCTGTTATCTATTTTAAAATGAAATTTCCCATATCGAGCTTGTAATTATGTACAGGGTTAAAACTATTTACAGGGCTACGACTGACTAGGCTGTTCAAGTGGCTGAGACTCTAAGCCGAGCTAAAGCAGTCTTCTAGACAGGTGGCATCTGTGGCTGTGACTGGTAGCTGGTTCCACTCACGTAAGGTGCGTGGGTAGAAGGAACTGTTATGGACAGTTGACGCTGCTGCGGCCTGCTGTAACCTTGATCTTCCTCTGGTTCTGGTGTCGCCGCATTGGAGGATGGGCCATGGATCTATGTCTACCAGTTTGTTCTAGATCTTTTAAAGGAGGATCAGACAATGGTCTCTTTTTATCTCCGGTAGTGGTGGCCATGCAAGTTCCTTGAGTAAACGTGACACACAGCCCGGAGTTCTGCCCCAGTAGTTTTTGCAGACGGACATTGCTCTTCTCTGGACTTGTTGTCAATTGCAGTCGCTTGCTAGATAAGGGTCCAAAGGAGCCGATGCATTATTTAGAATGTTCTGCCGGTATTGTATGAATTGTTTTACTTGGCTTCACTTCATGAATCTTTTTTAAATTTCATCTGATGGATGGCGTTGATTCCATGCATTTCATTATTTCAGAATCTTCTTTGTTAATTTCTATTGCAAAACTTTAATGGGCATCAATAGGAAGTCAATAAAAACACCTAATCCAGTTCAGTATCTTTCAATGGCACCATGAAAAACTAGTAAAACCCATTTAATGGCATAAGAATACCATTTTAAAAAAGTAATGGCTCTATCCTTTAAACTGTAAATGGGATTTTCATGCCATTATTTCATGCCATTTTTATGGCCCATTAATTATGTACCCATTAATAAATATTCATGTATTTTTAGCCATTACTTATTTTTAATATTATGATTAAAGGTTTAATTTCATGGCACTTAATATCTAGCATTTTTTCATGGTACATTTCATGGTCCTTAAAATGATTGTTTTAAGAGCTTGTTTTAACACGATTTTAAAAGGCTAAAGTAATGTATTTTGATCATTGCCATTGAAAATGACCATTAACAGGTTAAAGGTTAAGAGTTTTTAATGGCATAGCGTAAAAACATCATGAAAACTGTGTTAAGGTTCTGGAACTGTAACTAACTTCGGTAAACTTCGGCACTCGGTACAATCCGGTTTTTCCCGAATACCTATCTTCGTCAATTTTGTAATTGCTATTTTTAGTAATTTTCACCACGTGACCTGGGTTTTTCCAGAAGTCATAGGGTAACACATTTTCCGATAAAGGCAAAACCAGACGCTCTTTACCTTAACAGTAAAGTTAGTTATCGTAAAAATAATGGTTTATCGACATAAAAACAATGAAAAGTCGTAGTGGATCATAACTATTGTGTTGATTCTGTGTGTACAGGTGTAAAATGCACTGTTTTCATCTTGTTTTTGCGATGTAAATTAGGTATGACTAAAACACGCAATGAAGATTTTGAGGCGAAATGGACGAAATGGCGAATTTGGGGCGAAATGGAGTTTTAATTGTTTAATAACTCTTTTTCTCTAATGACAATATTTATTTTGTTTACTGAAAATGAACATAGGTATAATATACTACACAAATATCGATAAATATTAAAAAAAAGTTTAACTTAGATTGATTTATTGCCGAATTCCCACATATCATCATACCAAAGTCAGCATATAGAGACAAAATCGTTGTACATTTTCTGTTTTTAATATCATCATTATTTAATTTTAAAATAAACAATACAATAAACAGCATTATTTGAAAGCTAAGGCACATAATGTGCCAACATTACTAACTATTAGTGCAAAAAACGACAACTGCGGAAAACATAGCTGGTACAGGTTTAAAAATGCTCTAATAGTTCCCTCAAGCTAGCCAAAATCAATGAAGAGAAGGTTTTTATATGATAATGCAGAGTCTAACATACATTTTTCCATCTCCAATACCAATTTTAGATGATATATTTGTATAAAGTAGTATTATCTGTAATTGACCATTTTGACGTTATTTTTCTCTATAAAATCTCTTGCAGTTTCAGTGAAGTAATTTCATACAAATTCTTATAAAAAAATTTATAAACGGTAAAATTTCTTAAATATTTCATATTGTGGGCAGTTAATACTGCAGAAATTTTTAAAACTAGTTGCATGCGTCTAACTAACTTTTAACTTGAGATATTTGCTTTTAAAGATAGAGTAAATTTTTTAACATTCTCAAAAACTTAGTTTTTTGCTTGGGGGTACATGTATGCAAAGCACTTTATTTTTAAAGTATTTGTCCGAAGTGTAATCTGATTGCTCTTATTTATTTTGACATGATTGTGTAACAGGAAAAGTGATTAAAATTTGGAAATAAAACAGCAGAATTTGAAAAAAATCTTCTTTCGCTTTTTGTCCCAGCACAATTTACTGTCTTTTTGAAAATCAAGGGTCACGTTTTAAAAATGCACATAACTTAAGTTACAAATGGTAAATTTCTTTAAAAATTCACTATTCAATGTCTTTAATAGTATAGATTCAAGAAACAATATCATTATAAGGATTGTGGAAGGTCACAATTACAGTTCCAGAACCTTAAGATATTAATGGTATTTGCATGGCCTATTGAATGACAGTTGTGCTCAGTAGTGGTTAATGGATGTTCTTGTTGCGTTTAACGCCGTAGCACATTGTATAGGTCATAGGTCATATAACGGCGGTCAGTCATCCTACTCACTGTTCCTGGAAAGGCTAAATCTGGATTTAGCTTTCAATCAACTACTAAGCACATACTTTCGTCCGTGACTGACAACTGGCCCAAATAATTTTGTGGAGCTTGGTCATGAAATTATTTCTACGGTCATTCTCCCTCCTACCAATGATTCTTAATCATGTATTGGATATTCTGGAGGGATCCTTGGATTAGAATTGGAATTTGCACCTTGCAATCATGGATATTTTCGAGGCATCTTCTCTGATATCAATTGGCCGGTGGCTTCCTTCATTAATAATCTGAGCATCACCTTTACCAATTATACTATGTCTGACCACTATATAATGCATGATGGTTGGTGGGAAGTGCGGGTACTGATGCTGACAGATATTCGGGGATGAGCCTTGGATAAGAATCCCACTTTGCAACTTTCACTGATGGATTTTCAGGGCAACTACCGAGATTCCCCATCGACCATTTGGCGGCCGTCCTACCAACAGCCCATAATAACTCATTTCACTATCTTTTACAGTTAAAAACGCACTTGTTTCTTAACTACTATAAACATTATATTGATCACTAATTCTTAGTGTTATATTAGTCTTCATTTTAATATTATATTTTATCATCTCTTAACCATTTTCATTTAATTATTTTCTTATTATGCATTTGATTGTGAAGCGCATTTGATAATATATTCAATATGAAAAGAGCGCTACACAAACTTGGTGTATAATAATAATAAAAAATTAAAGAATCTAAAGAAGTTATTCTGAACATCATTCAGAGAATCAATGTTTAAATTACCATTCATTCACATGTACTCTATTACACGTGTATACTGGCATCAGTTAATCAACAGAACGCCAATAGTTGGATGTCATTTAAAGTCATATACTCTGACATAAATTTTATTGTTCGAAATGCCCGTTTTCAAATTATTCTTTACATACACGATTACCAAACCCGGGTCGATAGCGCAGTTGGTAGCGCGCCGGGATTTGGAATCTCGTGTCCAAGGGGGTGTGGGTTCAAATCCCACCCGGGGAGGTTATACCCTTCCATGAAAATTTGACAATAATGTTGATTTTCCTCCATTGAGTAGATAATATGGATACGTTTCCGGCTTTGTGGAAGGGTAGGTGAGTACTGGTTATAGACAATGGTCAAGGAAAGTTAGGTTAGGTGCGCTTGACGCCGTGAAATGACCTAAATTGAGCTGACACGGTGTTAACTCCAATAAACAAATAAAAAAAACATAAGTAAAACACCAATATTTTTTTACAGTATCATGGAAAGTAATAGGTCCTGACTATACTAGACCATGCTCTAGCTTATTTGATGTAAAAATGATCATCAAATATATAAGTATTTTTGTCTGATTTTATTCTGATTTTTCAAAAACGATATTACTATTTACCATATTTTTGTTTTATTATATTTTATAACAGAGATACGTGTAAAAGGAAGACTAAATAAAGCCGACACATGTTTAATGCAGCACAAGACATACAAGTATAGACTATAACTTGCTTAGTTATATCGTTTTATATCTAACGGTTATGCAGTTAGCTTAAAGTTTTATAAAAATTGTGTTCAATCATTTAAATGCAGCATTTTATTTGAAATATGATATCATATATAAAAATAGATTTTAACTTTACATCTCAGAGAAAAAACTAATTTTATTTGATATTTAAATTCAGCCATAAAATATCGGTTTCTATCAACGTCGTCGTATTCATATATTTACACTACATGTAATACGCATTGATCCAGAAGAATGGTTTTGTGAGAATGATAAAACAAAAATCCGGATATTGTGTTCTTTTTTCAGTTCACGCGTATTTTTATTTTAGGAGACAACGTTAACTTACAAGCAGTATTTTATACATTGATGAAATCTTTACTGTACGACTTGTGGACATTAAAGAAGAAATAAACACTAGTTATTTTGCTTCATTCCGTATATATAAAAAACACTTAAGTGCTTAAGTTAAATTAAGTACAAAACGGATATGATGTCGATCAAGTATATATCTTTTATTTTATTTATCTTGTGCAATGTTCATATGTCGAGTAATTTACCAACGTTGGTTGTTACTGTCGGTAAAACACTGCTTGATTTAGCTGGTCTAGGTTTCGACTTGTATCAAACATTCAATGAAGAGGACAACAATCAAGTTGACATTGATCAGTTAGTTGCAAAACTCGATGAACTTTTGGATGAATCAACGAATACAGTCATCTCTCAGAATTGGCTCGGATCAAAATTAGAAAACATCGATGACGCTGTAAAAGCTCTCCACAGCACAACGATAGATCTTGGAAGTTTATTGTTGGCAACTGATCGTGATGATCAGACACAATATGAAGAAAGATTCAAGTTGAACTTCTTGAATCATGGAGTCACAGAACATATAAGATTTCTTCAAATTCTGCTTACTTATACTGTGCCTGGTACTTCAAGTAACATATTGGAATTGTACATAAATTACAATAGATGTAATATGTCTGCACTTTATGAATTTGAACAGTTTTATTATGATATAATATCTACTGGAATAGCTGTAGAAATCATGTATAATCAACTGAAGTTTAACTTTTCTGCCGACAAAACTATTGAAGAGTGGAACAAACCAGTCAAAGACATGGGTGCAACCTTTATGTTATACGAGAACAAATGCAAGCGTCAATACACTACAATGGTTAAAGACGACATTAGTGATATCAGTGATACTCGAGAACTTAATAAAACTTTGAATGAAAGATATCCATGGATTATGCACGATATATATGACTTTAAACAGTTCGGAACATTTCAATTCCTGTATTACTACAGTAAATATGGACATATCATGATGACAAACCGGCCTAATGGTGGAACCCGTTTGGTTATATCAATTGATAGAACAACATTGGATAGCTATAGAATGATCCTAGACGTTGATAAATATTTGGTACGGCTCAGTATTGACACAAAATACGACACTGCTGCAGCTAAACATGTCGGTGAAAAAGTATCAACTGTCGTTGCTGATAAGGAACTTTACTTTGCTGCGGGTATTACCTACTTCAACAATGACGACGAGTTTGCTGCTGATAGAATAATACTTGATAGTGGTAAGCATTTGTTTTTCCAGATTAATAGGTTATTTCATAATGGTGAAAACTAAATTATAGCTAAATTATTTCTAGCCGACAAATTCATTTTATACGACACGTACCGTTGTTTTAGTCTTAAGAAAGACATAGTACCTCCTAATACATTCATGTGCTCGCCTATTTTAAATTAAAGTAGGATTAACCTTAATGTCTAAGTTATCCTAATTATAGAGTTGGACTGTGACTACAATAATAATGTCCAAGTTATCAGAATGTAGAGTTCTCTCTGTCATTATCTAAGAATACGATAACAATGACATTGTCCGAGTAATCCTAGTATTGCATTATCTTTTATAATTATTCCTGCAATTTAAATCGAAACATTCAACTTTTGAACACCATTTGAACACCAAAATGCAACAGATATTGAACGCATCCATTTGTTCAAAACATGTTCCAAATTGTAAGACTTAGTGTTGAAAGAGGAACGTCTTTTTATAACTCTGGTGTTCAGTAAGTGAACGGCATGTGTTAAATACTTGAACGCTTGAAGTGTTTTGAAATTTAACGTTGGGGACGTTCAAATCTAATGGAACCGATATTGAACACGTCGAACATGTTTAAAGGATAGGCGTATCATTGTGAACACTAGTTGAACATTTGATATTTCCAAATAGAACATACAGGTGTTTAAATATTTTATGCGTTTAAACTGCAAGTGTTCAATAACAAGGGTTGTAGTCCATATATATGTATATTTTATTTATTTTTTTCATTTCTACTAGCAACTGATTGAAAGAATAAACACAAGATAACATAAAACACTTTAATCACTGATGTGGACTATATTGATACCAATATTAACTTTCACTAAAATAACCATAAATTTTATATAACAATTGTAGACTAAACGCAACACTGCTTTAAATTAATTATTTTTCAAAAGTATTTTTAAAAATTCCATGGTATACATTATAATAAGAGTGTGACCAGATTTGAATTTGGCCTGATGGCATATCACTTTAAAGATATAAACATATCTTTTATGTTAAAAACCACCTAAATATTTTGATACAATATAGTTAGAGCAGTGTTGCTATATCTGGACCTAAAATACATATAACTATAAAAGCCACTTTATCTAGACTATATCACTTGTACATAGGAGACAGGACTGCAAAATAAATAGAAACATTTTTTACTGATATCATGTATACAGATGCATTTATATTGTATCAATTTATCGAAAAGTGTCTATATTCATTTCAACGTATCACATCTTTCTACAATATTCATTGCATTCTAATTGAAAGTTGATCGGAACCAAAACTAGAATTAGAAAATTATTAACAAAAATGAGTTTTAATCCCTAAAGAAAAAGCTAAGATCAAATTACGTTCTAAATAGAGGATTTTATACAGGTAAACTATAAAAATTAAAGGTACTGACACCTACAATATTTAGTTTACAGAGTGACTATGATTACAATAAAAATGTCAGAGTGATCCGAATATAGCTTTTACATGTCAGAAAAATAAGTGTACAATGTTGAGATATCTCATATAGGCCTGGAAATATCTAGATTTTACTTTCTTTTAAACCTTGTTTTAGTTATAAACAGACCCAAGTAGATCTAGGTGTTAGCGCTTTGTCTTACAAACATAATGGCAATATTTAATAGTGTGTTCTATAATGGTTGTTCGAAACAACGTTAAAAGCAAAGTGAATATAAAAGTATTTGCAAGAACTTTAATTTGCTATAATTCTTGCTTAAAAGAGTGCTTTACGTATTAAAGATAACCAACACACTGTATACGTTTTGAAAATTATTCTAATTGTGATTTAACAGCTGTTTTGTAACAGGTAAAACATTTCATTAAATGATGAATAATCCTCTTTCAAATTTTGTTTCCAAATATACATTTTAACATAACGCAAAACTTATAAAAAATTATATTATGCAAAATTTTTGTACATGTACATGTATAGTATAAGAAATTATTTGAAAATACTCGCCTTTTAGTATGCTTCTAATTTGTACGAAATTCAATACAAATAGCAATGTATTGGGCTTTCCGCATTGTGACACGCATAATAATTTGATAGTTTGAATTCAATCGCATTCTTACAATGATGAACACGATTAAAACTTATTTTCCTTGTGATTCATTTAGAATATAAAATCTTATTCTTTAATCAAAAATAACGTTAAAATTGAAGTCAAGGGAGACAAATCTTAAAACTAATCAATGCAGTTAATTCAACTTAACTTCCTTGACATTAACATAAAAAATGAAATTATATTTTCATTTTCAGAGTCACCGGTCAAGACAGTTTTTATTGAAGATGTTTCCCTGACATATTGTCACAAAACTGGCTATGAGTGCAGATATGTGAAGGATGAAGAGAAAACAGTAACAGGGAGAATGGAAGTGTATTTTTATGCGAGTAGTGAAACATTGAAAGACAAAACACCGGTTACAGGCTCAGCACATATGTTTGCCAGCAAACCTACCATACATGGAACGGTTTTATTCATGTCTTTTGTTGCTTATATGATACCTATAAAGAAACAAACTACTTTAATGTGATAATGTATACTTACTCTGAATCACAATATTCCGATTATAAATGAACACATGTATTATCATAACATGCTTTTTGTAATTTTATAGATATGTTTTACTATGTTTAGTTTATAGATTATATTTAGTCTATTTATTTAATCAGAAATTTGTCTAATTTTTGTTGAGAAGTGTTTATTGACTGCATGTATAATTAATTCAATGTTCCAAGATGTATAAATATCAATTTTTAAAAACATCTTACTAGTACAGTGTTATACTTTCAAAGTGATCCGATGAACAGCACATAAAAGTTATCTTACTAGAATGATGAGAATGTTTTAATATCATGTGACTGTGTATAAAGTTTAAATCTGGCACAAAATTGAATAATATAACAACATTGAAATAAATACATTAATTGTTTACCACTGTTTACATTACTAATTTTACATTTTAACTTTTCATATTCATTTCTAACATATTGCAAAGTTCATTTTACATTTGCGAATCAATCCGGAGATTTTGACAAATTTCTTTAGATTTGTCAACAAATGTACATCGTCATAGAGGCTTTGCTCTTTTAATGTGTTAAGAAGGCTGCAGCTTTATATAACGTCTTCAGTGACCATATTATATATAATTTAAAAACTGGAATGTATTGCGTAAAAATTTTGTTATACATGTATGTAATTCCATATGTTTAATTCATTGGGAACAGGGGACAACATCGTTTATGCTACCTTTTTTATTTTGTTCTGTCGTGTATTTTATGTAATGTTATATACATTTAAGTTAAAGTGATAATTTATAATGAACATTTGTTTAATTATATTTTATAACAATATTTATCTACTATTTGTCAGCCATATTAAAGTCTAGTTTAGATTCTTTGTCTGAGATTTGATTAATTGACTAATAATGGTAAGATTTATCACTTTAATTACAGTTTTTTAGTTTATTATCATGTGTAAAGAATGTATTGTTATTTTACGGTGACCAGTGTACTTACCAAGCTTTGCTGAACTCTTGTCTATAACTAGTACTTAGTTCTCATTCTACCTTCAACGAGACCGGATACTTATCCATATTTCTTATTAGAATACTCATTGATGGATCATATGAACAAGTATCTAGTAATATCTGTATATCGGAATGATTAATGAATTCGAGTATTGCACATTGAATACAAACATCTTACATTTCATAGTAAACACTTATTCAATGAGAACAAACAATGTAAATGAAGGGTGCTTCCACTTAAATATCAATTATACAATTCAATAATAAGTATAGATTCGTCCTCTCAAACTTCTCAGTGGTTTAAAAATACATAATCTTAACAATTAGTTTATACTTAAAATAATGTTATACATGTTTACACAAATGTCGTATAAATAGACAACATTTCATTCAGAATACTGCAGTATAAATGTTCAATATTTAATCAAAAACTCTTACTTTTGTTTTGGTTTATATTTTTGCACATGTATTATGATGAGTGTTTTTTATGTTTCTTTTTTTCTATCCATATACATGATTTATACATATGTGATTTATATCTTTTTTCAAAACAGTTCGTATTATTTTTCTTTCTGTATGTTTGCTTTGTATTTAAATTGTTTGTATTATAATATGCTCACTGGCTTTGTGGAAATAAAATTATATATAATTGTTGTCAATATTTAATAGAAGGGTCAAACCGCCCCGGAAAGGATCTTAAAACTATTAAACATTTAACATATTATCACAAAATTGTTCATTTAGTGTGACACATCTTTGAACCACTTAATTTGTCGTTTATAGAAAAAAATAATGTTATCAAATAATTCACATGTATGTATGTTACACGCATTTTGTAAAATGTCTGGGAATCTTAAGCACTCTATAAATTGCCTGTTTTCTTGAGGCACTTGTAAAATGACCAAGATTTCTATACATTTTACAAAATGCCTAAAATTAACTCAGTGCAAATTGCTTATATTAGTAGATTACAATATTTCCATTTAATTACTCACTGCTTTTCGATGCACATTGTGCTTGAATACGATCATATGATCATTGTTGTTTACATTGAAATTAAATATTGGATTCTGAACCAATTTTATAGAAAACGAAAGGCAACAAAATCATTAAATGAAAAATAAACATGCAAAATAGCGATTGTTTTTACATTTGCAGCACAGTTTGACTATATCTGCTTCAGGATTTAAGAACGGACTGCATATGTTCCATGGGTAAAACATTAATAAAAACTGAATGTGTTTTTAATTGATTATATAAATGTTACAAGCATTTAAAATGGGGACACATATTATGAAACACCCTGTATGTCAAGTCTTTATTGATCTGTTCTACACTGCCTTTCAATATATGTAGATTACACAGTTTGTCAGGCACAATGCCACTATCAAATCATAAAAAGGCCAATTTCAGTTTGCGACAACTGGCAATGCAGTATTTGTTTGTTTATAGATGATATTGGCTTTTACTATTTATTGCTAGTGTTCAATTACAGTAGATTTTAAGAGAAAATTTATTACATGATAGAGGATTGGTGTCTGTAGATGTCATGGTTTCAGATGAATACATTCCTTTATATGACTTAATGTATAACTTACTTACCCGAAAGACAAAACAATATAATTGATCCAATGTGCATAAAGTGGACAATCTTTCTTTTTGGTTGAGTTTAATACCGCTACATCACATTGTATTCGTCATATAACGACTGTCAGTCAACCTACTCACTGTTTTTAGAAATGCGTATTGTCTCTGGATGAGACTGTCACTTTCTTATACGCATACTTTCGTCAGTGACAAATAACTGTCTTACATGATTTATAATTATTGTAGTCTAATTTGCATGTTATAAAAGTACCCCACTTCTATAAGAAACTGATATTTTGAAGAACTTGACCCCTACAAGAAAACCAGCTTAAGAGAGTTATTATAATCCCAAGGCGGTTATATTTTATAGTCTTTTAGATAGTATTTCTCTTATTAGATTGATGATTAAGATTTTGTCTTCGTTAAGTGGCTTTAAATAAAAGTTTGTCCTGACAAGCAATGACTGACTCAAGCAAGCTGATGCATTGATCACTTGGACTTTTCCTAATTAATTTCTCAAAGTAAGGATAATCAAATATTGTAATATAGTTGAGAAACAAACACTTTATTCTTATTCATTCTTATACAATGGTTGGCTTCACAAAGCAATAATAAATGTATCACAATGTCGTCCGTTATTATTGAACATTTTGGGCATATTTGAGTATATGATTTAGAAACAAGTTTACTCATTATTTTAAAATACTATCTTTTTACACATGTCAGTATAGTAGAAATTGCCTTTTGAAATGTTCCATAAAATACAAGACGTCTTTGTACAAAGGATATCCCACAAAATTGAGGAACGATCACTTTCCATGAGTCTATATACTCTCTCAATATGGTCAGCTCCAAGAACGCACTGTTTAATAGTCTGTTTCCATGAATACTTAGACGGAAAAGTACTATTTTGTTATCAAATCATCACATTGGACTGTGATAACAATGATAATGTCCGAATAATCCAAGTGTACCGTATTTTGTAAACTTTGTATGATTGGTAATAAGGTTTTTTTCGGCTTCTCGGCTTAAATACATCGCCTCACATTAAAACCTTACACTTAAGCTGTTATCACACACCTGTGAACTAACGATTTTCAAAATTAGTAAGGTAATTAGTATAGTGTATGTTTCTCAATTAACAATACAAAACACTTTCCCAAAATAAACTTTTCTGTCTGAGAGACCCGTACTTGTTTGTTTTGGTGGTCGCGAAAATAGGTAACAAATTGGCTATTTTCCCTTATACTTAAAGTTCGACAAACATCTTTACTTCAATGATAATACTATATACTACATTATTTCATGTCTACCCTTAACAACCACAAAATGACAAGAAAATTGGGTGTCAACCATGACTTAATGACTCTAATTTTCAATTTCAAAGGTACCTTAAAAATAATCTGCTGATTCCTGTCCTAGCTCCGCACCCGCCACATTCACAATTGACAAGTTTCTTTTTTGAATATCTCGGTCAACAATGTTAAAACCAATTTTACTGAATAATTGAAATGCAATACTATTGGCTGAAACTTGAAATCTAGCAATCCAAAATATTTAAAACTTTCAAAATACACTTCAACTGCAATTTCGAACCGGGCCAATTCGCGGCGGCGGCTTTCAAACTGTGATGCGCCACCAAAGTAAAGTTCAAGTGTTCTTCTGTTATTTTGAAAATATATCGGACTTTGATTCCAATGAAAATGCTCAAATCATCCGAATGGTGCGTTCTTTTTAAAGATCGCTAAATTTATTACTGCCATCACGACAGTCGTTTCAGCAGATTTTGCCAACCAAAGTCTAAAACAAAATAGGTATGTTGATTTTATCTTACCAAAACCACTTATTTGCTCTTCTTTAAATGTACATAGTGCCTTCCCTGTACAAAAAATGACACTTAAAATGCATTAAATGGAACAGGAAATTATTCGTTATAGGCCTCCTTAAAGTTTTCCTTGTATATTGCATTGTAAACGTGCAACTATATCGAACTACATTACGCGGTAACGTATTTACCAGAAACCCTCAAAAACCTGAAAATCCCCTTAGTACCGAAAAACTTTACATTACTTTCTAACTGAAAAACGTATGAGTTATCATGTTTTAAATACATGTACTTAATACTACTTACTACTTCGACTTTTATTTCTCCATAGTATTTACAAAAATATGACGCAACGTCAAGAGTTGAGGCTATTTTCTAATGGCGTCGATAGCGACACTTTACAATTATGTGAGTTTTTGCTGATATTTCAGAAGAATATCATGCCATATATCATTCGAAAGAAAAATGAAAGTCAAAATAGCATATGTAGTTTGCGACCGAATTTAATGACTGCCGATATATATTATGTACGTTTGAAAGGCGAAAAAGGTATTGAAAATCAATGTAGACGCGTAACATGGAAATTTAGGTACCCTATAGGTTCACTCAATCACTATATGAAAACAGTAAGAAAACGCAAAACTTCGTGGCGCTGAATAATTGCATAACGTCTTAAAATGATCTCAGTAACGTTTATTTATGAGACGCGGACAAAGAATTTAGTCTAACAAACAAGATGAAGACGGGCTAAAAAGACGTAAGGAAAAATTGTAAATTGAAGAATCTAACTACTATATTTTCTTGTTAAACTAATGAATTCTATATAAAGTTCGAGAAAAAATACTTTATTTTTTTAATTTGCCAGAGGAATTCCTTTGTCTACATAAAATGTCCCACACTCAGTAAAAATCTTCATGGAAATATCAAGTGTAAATTGCACTCGTAATTTCAAGATCCGTATTTACTGTCATTTGGTTTATATAAACTGAAAAAAAAACAACTTTTTTTCTCTACTTTTGAAAAGGCACAAAATATTTTTGATTCTTTTCCTATCAGCAAAATTATTCACATTTCTCTTTGTCTACATGCAAGTCTCACAACGTAATTTCGCGCGTCTGACGTCTAAACGACAAGGCATACTTTGAAATCCCTATATGCATTATTTACATTTGAATATCAATGTTAGTTTGTCGAAATGAATGTTTTAAAATTCTCTCTCGTTTTGTTAGAGCAGAAACGATTGCGTATTAGTTGAAAAAAGTCACGGTAGATGATTGGGGTGCGACATTTCATGCATGAACAAATGTAATTAAAGGCAAATTCATCATGTACTACCAAAACTCACCCGATGTACCTCTCAAGTACAACTTCCTTAAAGATCATACGGCTATTGTGCTGTCACAATCTGTACTTTTTATCCTTGAAAATAACTTAAAATCCAAATAAAATGGAAGATGAGCGAAGGTGATATTTTAGAAGAAATAGATCTTTAACAGTTTTGTTTGACAGTGATGTTTCCTAATGAGTCCTGGTGTAATCTGGACTGCATATACACATGTATATAGGTACAAAATACAATAAAAAATGAATTTATGTGGAATTGTTACTCATTTAAAGTGTATGCAGTCGATATGGTATGAGTCATGTTAGGAATACAACAACATTTCCATCAACACCTAAAATCACGCAAAAGGTCCTTTGCCATAGCCTTGACCAAAAGGCGAAGACATTTGGGTGAAATTTGCTGTCGTTATCGATTTATCGTCATAGACATACAACATCATTCTCTGCATAATTATGTTTATGCGATTTGCGATACAGCAATCACAATATGATAAACTTAAATCGAAGTAAAACTGTATCTATGCTAGTTTTGATACAAGGCAAGTTGTGATACAGTAGTTACATGATGATATGCGTCAGTTGAAGTAATCAAAGTATCGGAGTCCTGGATGAACGATTTCCTGACCTTATTTATTAGACAGAGATTATAATTATGTCAAAATATCAAACTTGTGCAGCAAAATTATCTTTAGAAAAAATAGAATTAGACCAGAGCACTCCAAGGACAGCACTAGACTTTTCGAGTGTTTACTCATGACAAGCTTTATACGTCAATAAAAGATTATCTATCAATCTTTATCTTACTTTATCAAACAAAATAAATCAGTCAACAAATCATAACCTCTTCAACCTCTATAATTATAAACTACGATATCTTAATTAAGTATGCACACGATTAACTAGATACTACGATTATGACATTGCAATTAAAACTTCGAAAAATGCTGACACTCATTTTAAATTGGTTTTATCAATTTCCGTTCAAAACTGAAAAGGAGTGTTAATAAGTCACCAAACAAATGATTAAATTTGTTTTAATTGCTCCAAAGAATTAATAAATAGACTCTACAGAGCTGAGATTACTGAATGATTTAAGTTTTAATAATATAGTAATTAGCTAGCAAGGCATATATAAACTATATTTAATTTACGAAACGATACGAGTAGGCAAAGTTTCACTCTGAGCATGCAAGTTATTAACTTGCGCATACAGCGTTGAATAGTTAGTGAGTCGCTCTTATTAACCATGGAGAAACTAGGTCAACGTTATGTTTATCCGAATTAATGTTATATAAATATAATGGTTTTACACAACACTTTTGATTTTCGCTATCGTAATGTTAAATACATACAATTCCTGAATATATGCAATTAAAACGATTTCTGCAATTAGTTTAATCAAGGCCCCTATATAAGAAGGATAAGTATCAGCGGGAAACTAACGGTCGTTACAAGACAATGCGAGAGTGTCATTCCGTTTCATCCACTATCTTCACGAGTGGTCGTCGTAAAATGCAGGCTACTTATATCATATTCTCGTATATTCACTTTAAACTAATCCATCGAAGGATGTTTAATGTTCTCATTGAGACAATTATGTCCAACAGTCATGAATAAGTTGATCGTTAATGTCTAAATTGTCCAACTTTGATAAATTTCGCGTTTATTCTAAGGCCTTAATTATTGGCCCAAGTATGTATGTTTGTATGCATACATATATATAAAATGGCGACCAATCGAAAATGTAGGCTGCGCTCTAGCTCAATATCTGAGTGAAATGGTTAATTAATTTAGTTGGATTTATGGATAGATCTGTGATGTTTGAAGTGATATAGTCACTTAATTGTCTGAAATTAGCTAGCTTTGATAATCAATTTACTTTTTGAATATAGCCTTTTTTGGCTAAAAACAACGATTTTCATGGATTGAATTCCTGTATGGAACACTCTAAAGCGATAAATTGGGTGACAATATTGATAATATATTAAGAATGCTTTGAGAAGAGCCATTTATGAAATGAACAATTATATAGAATAAGTGTCTTATATACCAACAGTTCCACCTCGGTAACATATTTTACAGACACTCTATGTGCGTAAAAACAAACATTCCAACACCGAGGGGTGATAATAAATACAGTGTAACAGTTTCTAAATGGATATATATCAGTGTTTAACATAGTGCCTTATTTAATGTGCTTTTATCACTAGTGTTTTAGCTCTTCATTATCATCAATGTTACTATAGTGTTTTAAAAAATGTGCTTCTATGTTCTAACATGTGCCCGCTGATTTATTATCATACTGTAATATTTATACATATATATATATAAGGACTCCTACATTATCTATACTTTTGTCATTTCTTATATATTATCACTCCAAAATAATCATTATACATTATTATATGTAATCATTTTATAATAAAGGAGACGGTATAAACATACTTATTTCAAAAACAAAAAAACCCACTAAAACCGGGACTTAATAACCTCGAAAAAAACTACTAACCATGATAAGGTCATAATTTCATAATATATGATATATTGTTACTCTTTTCACTCTTTACTATGCATGTACTCCTTTAATAAGTGTGCTAGAATTTGACCTTTGTTTAAATATATGCTTTTATTTCACGGCGTCTCAACGCCGTGATATTGTGGTGGGTAGATTTTGATAGCAATGGGCAAAAGTCACGTGATAAAAAATGATAAAAATCCTTTCGATTTCCACTGCCGACAAATTTATTGTTTTTAATGCAGTCATAGTACAGCCCATTTCCGTTAAAAGTTAAATAGAAAAATCATTTTTGGGGGAATCCATATAAACAATTTTTCTTGCAACAATGCAACACACGAAAAATCAGCGTTTTATATCAACACATTTCCGCAAATCCTTTCGAATCACACGAAAAGGGGTAGGTATAAATCGCGAACCAACCGGACCAGGAGACCAGTTTAGTATACGGATACAGTTTAACAAATATGCGTATCATAATGTGTGTATAGTACATATATTATTGATATTTGCCAATATTTTATTTGAAAAGATAAGACACCAATATCGAAATTATATTTTAAGAAATAACTTTGCAGACTTTAACTATTAAAAGAATCGTCGATTGCTTCATCACATATTGTTGTAAATATTATATATTTCAACTGTTAGAGCATTTATCATTTGAAAACTAATTTGATATGATTCATATATTTTAATAATATACCTTTTTTTCTTATTAGCCGACTGTATAAATAAAGAAGCGTAATCGTGTAACATTGACTCTTAATTCTTACTCTTACTGAGCTCTATTGGCGATCTTTTCTAACTATGATTAAGTGCAGCGGACCAGTTAATTTTAAGAGCATAAGAGTTACGGACCAGGGTTGAGTTCAGTAACTGCGAACGTTATAGAACGTTCCGCAACGATACATTCGGAAGTCCTCGTCCATTTGCTGCGAATAATCTCGGACATATTTGGACGCTATTTTGAAATGTCCGGCGTTAAAGTAAACAAATGTATGACCGAGGAGTTCCGAATGCATCGTTATGTAACGTACTGTAGCGTTTTGTGTAATTGAACTTGCTTCTGGTTATAGATCGAGCAGATGTAAGATTATTTTTGCAGACTTTTTTTAATTATGAAAAGTTTGGTACTATATTGACGGACTATTGACCAGACGGACCAGGTTATTTTAAGAGAGTTAAAATGACGGACATTTACACCTAGGTGAAAAGCTCGCCAGTTTTTAATTTGTTCGAATGGAGTATGTTTTCTCGAGTCCGAGTGAATTCATTATTAAGAAAAATGATTTCTATTCGAAATAGCTTGCCTTTTGTATTTAAGTGAATTTTTTCGGAATTAAAATACATGTTAAATCCTTTCGTGTATCCGGCAACAAAATTCTTCCGTAACAAGTAAAGGTATGACTACTCTCTAATACACTGGTTTGAAAGATTCACTCGCTGACTCTCTACCTCTGCTTAAATACTATGCGCAAACTGATATTTCTATTTCAAGGCAAAGACACACACATTTAGATTGCATGACTGTCTCGTGATTAAAAAATAAATGCAATAAATGCAACAAATGTTCACGCCTGTAAAATCAAAATGTCGAAATTCAAAGATGCTGGACAGTTATGCATTAGTTAGATGATTGGTTACACGGATTGGTAAGAACAGATCCGCAATGTGAGGGGCACTTGACTAAACAGAAGCGATAAGTCATGTAAATAGCTTCTGTTCTGAAGAACTATGTTTTCCCTTCTGCCGATCTTTTTAAGCGTCATGCAAATATGAATTACTGGAAATAAATCCAACTAAAACCAAACATCCTGTCGGCATAAAGATGGTGTCTAGATCCAGACCATTCGCGTACTCCAAATTTGTCAAGATTCTCAATCTAACTAGTATCGAGAATCTTACTAGGCTTTTGGAACGAGATTGTTACATTTGAACAGAAAAACGTTTTATGACATGTTACCTTTTAATTACTGAAAAACCTTAACATGACAACTCAATATAATGCTCTTTTGAGTTACCTTTAGATTATACTTAATCATTCTTTTTTGTTTGCCGTGACAATCCCTTTGCTGCATTTAGCAGCAATTTTTTACTTGTTATAAACTATGTTTTATAATATTTCAAATAGTCATAATTGTAACTGTAACCCCATGTTCTTTTAACATTTCCATTATATTACATGTTATATATTGTAACCAAACATAGAAATGTAAATCATTGACATGTATCATTCTTATGTAACTGTATCATATGCATTATGTTGGTTTAATTTTCATAAAAAAAGACTAGTAATGTAGATGAGAAGAATCCTCGGGATAGGGGCGTGTGTCCTCTCTTGGTTTCACCAAAACATCACCATATCATATTTGGCACCAATATAAGATAGCCCGATGTTATCATTTCAAAATTCACTAGTATTCAAATGGCTAAGAAATTAAAACAAAAGCCAATCGAAACCAAGAGGGGTCCTCCTTCTTTTTGGACGGTCTGTCAGAACCTGGTATCCGAGGTCTTTGGGGCTGTCTTTCTCTGTTTCTCTCTGGTGGCGGTGCTTTGAGAGGCATTATTGCAAAAAAACAAAAGCCCAGTTTGGCTATTGGGCAACAATCACAAAACAAGCAACACATCACTACTCCTGTATAAGTAAAGTAGATCAGTAGGTCAACAGCTAAAATAGACGAAACTAGGTCATGACCCAATTCACGCACACATATAACACGCTGAACTAGCACACACGAGCAAACACAACACACAACACACAAAACCAAACAGCACTCATACTTAGGCATATGAAACAATTCATCGAGTTAACAAAGCCTAGAGTAAGCTACATAATATTAGGAGGAAAATCCCTATACTTTAGGTGCTGAATTAGCAAAATAGGGGATTACCTATCTTTGACATACTAAATCATAGCATCTTTGGAAACGTAATAACTAAATCCGATATGAATTATATTGGGTCTTTTTTCAAAAATTTGACCGGTTATTTAGATCTCAAAAACATTCTTTAAAGGGTGAGAGGCCACACCCCGGGGTCTGCACAAAATGCATCTTTTTAGAGCGGACGGACCCTTATAAAACTCTAATCATCGTCATCTTGAATGTTTTTACTCTAAGGAGTATACACGGTTAAACGGCGATTTCAAACATTTTTGGAAATGCTAACACACAAATTCAAAATGTTTTTAAAGTAGCGGGTGAATGTTATGTATTCACTGAGCTGCGAGGGGAGTGTAAGGTATTGCCTAGTACAGAGGTTTTATACTAGTATACGATATATATTGAATACCGGTATTGTAGTTCGATAGATATATCGGATTGATGGTTTCCGTATCGAACAAAATATCGATCAATGATAGTAATACTTAAGTATAATACAAACAAACAAATCCAGGCCTGCAAATCGGTTGATATCTGTTACTCACTGTTCCTGCCATAACTATTTGTCAGGATCTTTTAACTTTTTTTATTTATCACTTTTCGACGTGCACTTGATTCTGCCTGTAACACTCGAGAGAGGGTCGGCAGTATACAGAGATATTTTTTTTATTATCAAATCAACATCCTACTGCTATTGGACAGTTTGGTATGGGCTAATATGAGGACGAACTACCTAATATCATTATTCGGAACTCCTCGGCCATTCGCTTTGAATAACCTCGGACATATTTAGACGCCATTTGGAAAAACCGGTGTTAAAGTAAACAAATACACGATCGTTTTTGCGATGACTGAAGTTTCGTTTTTAGTCCGTAAATTTGAAATTACACAGGTCTATGATATCGATGAACAATATTTGGTTTAATCTATAACAAAGAAATAGGTTTAGACAATGATCTGTGTGTAAACTACTAGAACTATTTTGTGTTACCGTTACGTGCTTCGCCTCGCGTAGGTAGTAAAATCCCAAAAATCCAAGGAAGACCCGCACGAATTATTCCGAGATTATTCATTCATGAAAGGTCGAGGTGTTACAAATGAAATATTATGGAACACCTTTACGCAAACGTCTTAAACTGGTTACGTCATGTTTTGCTCTTGGGAAGTAGCTGTGGCGGTTAGAAGGTCTCTTTTTATGTACTTTGATTTTCAATTTGCCCGGAGACCAACAACCGCCCCTTATCGTACAGATCACTCCTGGGAACTAAAAGTCACACGGATTGGTAATGACAGATCCGCAATGTAAAGAACACTTGATTGAATAGAAGCGATATGTCATGCAAATAGCTTCAGTTCTGAAAGAGTGTTACAAATGAGCAGGAGAACCAAGCTACATTTTTATTACTGCAAAACCTTAACAGTTACCATGACAATTCAATATAATGCTTTTTTGAGTAAGCTTTAGATTGTGCTTAACTGTTTTTTGTTTGCCGTGACAATCACATTGCTGCAATTCGCAGCAATTTTTTACTTGTTTGTTTATTGTTCTTGTTTTTTTTGTAAATAATGCTCAATTGATTAGTGTGAAATTTGGAAATTTTGTCAATACAATTTTTGACATGGATTGCATATGCCCTGGACCTCAAACTCATTTTTGTTCTTTTCGTACATTCAAATGGATCCCCATTGTGCTAAAAAAATAGACACGCTACAATTTTCCACTGTCTAAAAATAGATCTTATACCTGTGGTGTAGAAAATCATGATCGGTTGATTCGCTGCGGGCGGCATCGGCGTCATGATCCTTCGTTATACAGTTAGTTAGTAAATTTTGTTTTGCAGTGAAAACTGCGAACACTTGTTACATATTTTAAAAGCATCTTTATGATTAAACAAATCATACCCAACTTTTAGATCCAGTATTGCGATACTATTATCTACTAGCCATGACCCTATGTTGTGATCGATTTAGATAAGATAAGGATCATAGACCACGACCAGGGTCATAAAGATTTTAATTTTTCATCGGGGGGGGGGGGGTTAATCCCTTGTAGACAAATGTTGTATGAATATAGTGTCCATTGTGTATAAATTAACAGATAAATATGTCAGCACTTTAGAGACGAAATTCTGTATACATGACAGTTAGTTGAATCAAAATTGACAATTGTAATTTTTTTGTTAGAATGAGAATTATATATCAGCTTTTTAGAATTACTTAATTGCCCATCCATTAATTTTGAGAGGCCGTATTTTTATTGTAACAATAGTTAAATGATAAATTTAAATTGCAACAAATTATTCAATCATCATCGTTATTGTTTAGACGTCAAGTACTATTTTTGTTTCGATTGTCCGTGGCAATATTTTACTAAGACTAAATATCCATTCATTATTTAGTAACAGTATATACATTTCACCTTTTTAACCCTTTACTGGTTGCGACATGTGTGGAAAGTAGCCATTTATTCACCATTACGCGCTAGGGCTATTTCAAGATGCTCTAATTTCATTACTAATTATCATACAGTTATGCAACTTGGCCAAGTTACTCCCTGGGTAAATGTCTTTCAGAAAAAGTAAGTTGAGCCCCGATCCGCGTTACCAAGGCAACGCTGGGGCGGAGCAAAACGGCAAAAAATGTATTTTTCGCTCTTTTCCACCCCACGTTTACACTTAAAACAGTAATATTTTCCGAAATTGAGGTCTAAACTGCCAGGTCTTTTCAGATACTGAAAACATGTTTTCTTATCAGCATTTGGCACCAATTTTTTTTTGCACTCAATGACCCCGATTTTTTTTCTGGCGATGAGGGGCGCTGTGCCCCCTTCAAACCCCAGCAACAAAGGGGGGCTCATCCCCACTTCGGAACCCCCCTTAGACATCAATTGATAAGTCAGTCGCGCAAAAACGAGCTCATGTTTTGGGAACAACTATCCTTTAGTGAAATTCGCTTAATCTAGTTAAAAACACAATTTTGAAGGCTGTTGCGGCCATTTTGAAGGAGGGTCTAGACACGTAAAAATGCGGGATTGAGCGGTTAAGGGTTAATGAAATTATTGTCCAAAAATAAAGTATTATACAAAAAGTTTTCAAGGTATTTACGATTGAAGTCTTTTTTCAGCCGCCAAAATAAACTACAAAATTTAATTCATGGTTCAAAGTATTCATTTATCTGAAAGACTTAAAAACGCAAATTATACGCATATAAATATATTATAAGTAATGGTGGAATATTTTTTCAATTAAATTTGTTTTAAAGTAATATTTTTTCAATACTGATTTCAGTGGTTTGTATGGTCCGTATTAGTAAATCTCTCTGACCAATATTTAATTATACATTTGTATTTTCAGAACAATCTAGAACAGAAACATAGATAACTGTCTCTGGTCTAGAATAATAATTATTTCTGAACCTTTATTGTTAGATCATTTGACAGATACAACTAGTTATCCACGAAACAGGAAGTTAATACTTGAATAAAAGTATACTCACTGCGCCTTGCTATGCACATGCATTATACAATCACACCAGGGGTCCCTAAATCCGATAGCGCACACTATAAAATCAAGAAAAAATACACTACAAATCCAAAACTTTCAGAATAAAATGCAAAACAGACTAAAACTACATTAAAATATTTAAAAAAAGAATGCTCCGGAAACTAGGAACATACAGCTTTCTCATGCCATTTGCACAAATTTGACCAAACAACCGGAAATGCTTTATTTTTAAACTTATATCAGCATGGGTATTTATTTTCCTTCTTATTTCATATCAACGTGAGTTGTCAAATAAATCCTCAAAACAGAACAAAACGTTACAATTTTACAAAAATGTAAAAACATCCATTAGAAAGAAGAAAGTTCAAACATTTTTACATCATTTGCACAAAATTGGTATCTTAAAAGATAAAATAGATATGGCCGTTTTAAGAATTTCCCCCTATACTTTTCCATTGAAAATTGAGTATCGACTAATCATGTATGGGACTAAACGTTGGACATGGAAAGACTATATATTGAAATAGTTAGTTTGGTATTCTATGCAATGTGAAAGTATTAAAGTATAATTACACTTATGTTTTAATGACAAAATTATTTAATAATCGGTTAATTATTTTGATAATTAGGCCATTTAAATCAGAGATCAAACATCATAGAACATTTCCTTTAGAAACTGTTAAATATACAAGAACATCAATTACTATTAAGAATTTTTCTATTTGAATTGAATCAAAATTTCGCAGGAAGAATTTCAAATAAAAAGTTAACTCCCAAATCTAACACGATCGCGCAATCAATTGGCACTTTTCGCCGATTACCACCACTTTGGGTTTAAAAAATGTTCTTTCTCCGAATTAATACACTTTATGATGCATTTGCAGACGACACTAACAAACGGCAATAAAAATAGATAAAATCGGAGGTGCGTTCAACAATGCGAGCGCTCGGGGCGACATCTTGTTCTTGTACTCATATACAGTACCCATCAAAAGTTTGAAGACATTTTCACTTTGCAGGCCTACTGAATAGCTTTTGTTCAAAATTTGATAATTGTTTAATTTGATATGCTTTCTAGTGTAGCTTCATTCTTAGGTTATTATTGTAATTATAACTGAGACTACAAAGATAAAAGCCATATTATGAAAAATGATTACAATAAACATGGTTTTGTAGGTTTAGGATGTCAGATGCTGAATCTTATAAATGTGTTGCATTCATGCAATTTGTTTATATTTCACCACACACCATACTTGAATATATTAAAACTATAATTCTACAAACATAATTATCAAAATTCGAGAATTGTAGTAAGTTTCTTTTGTCTCCAAACGTTTGGTGGGTACTGTATTTGCGTTTTTCTGTAGGTCTTATTTTTCAGCACTGAATATTCGTCAGGGTTGTTTACTTTGCTCTTTTATAAATGATATGCTTTATTAAATTAGTGGACTTTTTACCAAACATTTTAAATAAATTTTAATTGTACATAGTACAGACAATTATTGAATTCTTAAATCAAGTCATAAGTTGTTATTATAATAATTGCTATAAAAACAAAGATGAAATTTGCAAATACTCCTGTAAATAATTAAAGTGTTTTAGTTGTCTACTTAAAAACATTTAGTGTAAGAATTTCATCGCTGATCAACATTATCGGTATCAGCAATCGAGTCAGGGAATTTGTGTAAAATTGGATATATATTTTAGGGGTTTCATGTAATCCCTAGTGAAATCAAGGATTTCGCATATTCCCTAAAATCACCAATGATTACATGAATTCCCTGAATTGGTTAGGGATTACGTGAAATCCCTGGTTACACACATTCCCTGTAACATATATATGCAAGAAATTGACCAGACGCTCAGTATGACGTCACAAAAATATACTTTGAGAATATACACCTAGTGTATAATAATAATTATAAGTGCTGATTCCCGCGTATTGGGTTTGTTTTAAAGATCAGTCTTACCGGACTGTAAATTTTCGGGTCGTGTGCAATTAAACCTGAATTTTATGGGGCATTGGATGCAAGACAGATAATATGGTTGTACAAAAGTATTATATACTATTATCAAGCAGAAATGTAAAATTCAAGTTGCATATTGGAGTTTTTTGACACGCAGACAGTATTAACAGTATGAGAGTCATATTGTCACAGTACATAACTTGACTAATTACAACAGTAATCATAGTAATAAGTAAATTCAATCGCTCGTTATAGTTAAATGAACCAGGCAGACTTTTTATTGTGAAGAGAGTATGAAAAAAACATGTAATCAACACCGTTGATAATTTATACGGTCATTCTCTCTCCTGCCACTGATTCTAAATCATGTAGGGCAGTATTCAGTCACTGGCGAAGTATGCACCTAGTAGTTTGTTAACATCTAAATCCAGAGATTAAGCCTCTCCAGGAACAATGAGTAGCTGGACTGACTGTTGTGATATAACCAATAAAAGGTGTAACTACAGCGTTAAACCAAACAAAAATGCAATAAATCTAAACACAATGAATACCCTAGTACTTTAGGTGCTTTGATTATTAAATGTGATGTAAATGAGAGTCACACTTAGACTACGCCTCTTTGTCTATGTTGAAAATTGTTGAAGCGTGAAAATAGTAATCTTACACTTTCTTGTTACCATTATAACGATGTTAGGGCATAGTTTCAAAAACAGTGTGGATTCTCAAAACCAGTTCATATCGTTCAAAACGTAAACAAACGAACGCCATTTTGGAAAAAAATCAGGTAGTTTTTCTAATTTACTCTTTTATTCGTCCACCAATAAAAAAAAACGATACTAACCATAATACGCTACTCATTTTCCCGCTTCTAATGAATCCGATTAGAATTTGAATTTGAACAAGTTATCCCGGACATTAAAATCGAAGCGAGCAAGAGTTTGGTCGTATTTGACGGATGCAAACTGGTTCAAATTAATACTTATGTCGAATTTATCACACAATTGCATTTATTCTCCTTGAATTTGCTATTTACAACGCTAGTAACAAATGTGTAGTCTTGTAGTAAAGTGTCAACACTTCCAGAAATAGTTTTGACATAAAAAATATAATTTTCAGAGAATGATGATGAACCGGTTCAGGTTTATACTATGATAGAACCGGTTCAAATTTATGGTAGTTACCAGTTTATTTTCATTTGCATACGCTCTTTGTCATCGTCTGCTTTGTAGCATTATTATTCAAATACTGCACACTTTCGTTTGTTTTCAGAACATTGTGATAATTGTTTGTCTAAATTTTATAATTTTTGTCAACGTTCTGACTATGACTGAAAATAACTTCATACTTAACGATATAACTTCTATATTTTTGATGATAAAATTTCAACTTTCCGTTCGTTTTTCCTATGCCTGCATCAGACAATGCATCAGTTCGCTTTCATGTAATCATAGAAGTAACAAGTTCAAGTCACAATTTGAGTAACCAATTCACAGTAAGACGTTACATTGGTCACCATTTATGTCACCATTGCACAAGAAACATTTGAATCGGTCACCATATTTATGTAAGTTACCATTGCACAGGGAGACGATGTATCGATCACCATGCAAGTCACTATGACACAAAAACATCTCATCGTCGCCTTTAGATCCTGTCTTGAAATGGACACGACATCACTTTCCTCCAAACGAATGATTTTGTGGTGACAATTAGAGGCATCAATTTATTTAGACCATGACCAATCTCATAAACACCCAAGTGTCCTAGTGTTTATGATAAAACCACAACAGTACTTGATTAATGTGAAAAGTCTTTCATCAGATGAACAGAAAGATCACCACAACTCACATAGAATAAATAACATTTATATTTGCTCTGCGGAAAGTGTTTAAGATGTTGTGCTCATGTTTCATTGACACTCTACAAGACGTTTTATCATCTGCTTAAATACATAATGTTTTAGCAGTACTCTTGTATCATTACGCGCGTAGTGATCGAGAGGTCCTAGGTTCGAATCCCATAGAGGCACTGCTAATTTTCTTTGATCAAGAAATTCACATGCGATTGCTTTACTCTGCCCAGTTGTAAATGGTTATCTGTGTGGATCTTGCATTGCATGCAGTTCGAGTTTTACTCGAATGTCAAAAGTCGATTGAATAGTGATACTTATAGTAGACTTAAAAACCCGTGCAGTAACATTAACTTTAAATATATAATACAAATAATTACAGATTACAAGTAAACTTTATGTATACTAATAATAAATAGACTGAGTTTTACACTTTAAATTTTGATTTGGTAAGCTTGCATCCTTTATTGTGTCTGAAAAGTAGTCAAAATACTCCCTATATTTTGAACAAATCCGTATAGCAAGTATTTTCAGCAAATAGGAATCAAATTTTACCATTGTTTCAGTTCCAAGTGAACTTTTTGTGGCAGATGCAATTGAGAAAAATACTCAAAACTCTTTTATCCAGAAATGTATTGGTTATGTAAATAATGTATGCCACACAGTATGGGTTTAAGAATCTCATCTGAATTGATTTAAAATCCAGTACTACAATTAAACTACAGCTTCTAACCTCAAAGTAAAGTACAGGGTGTCCAAAGAGAAAGTTTACAGTTTTGGTGCTAATTTATAACATGTTAATACTCTGCTAGATTAACACAAACTTGTATATGTTTAGACAATAGGTGTAAGTTTTTATCCCTGTCATTTGTACAATATTTGGTCTAATACTTTACATGAAAACGCTAATTTACTAAAATTACAAATTTTTGTGGTTAACGTCAAATTTGTAAATAATAACGTTTTCCACTTGTTGCTTTTTGACGCTTCACTTCACTCACGTGCTCCATGAAGATGTCAGTTACTTTAACACAAATGTCTGTAAAATTATGGGGCTGTGCACCTGACCTGACCAAAATTTCATAATTTGCTTGCAAACATGTCCAGAGAATAGTAAAGTCGTCCATATACCAAACATCTTGAAATGTGTCGGCGTAATTTTTAACAAAGTCAGTGGCTCAGTTACAAAATGCAAATCTATCCACTTGTTCAGTTATTGATTAGCTTTGCATAATTAATAATTGATATGGAAACAGTTCATAGTTTATTTTTATAATAGTATGTACAGATGCTTTGGAAACGTTTATCTCTGATGATGCGCGTTGATCAGAATTTTCTGGACTTTGTTAAAGCATGTTTTGGAGTGTACTGACATTTTCCTCACTTTTGCTGGTCAAGGGACGACCCACTTTGGCGCATCATTTACTGTTACAAGTTGTTCAAACTTCCAGACAATTTTGAATGTAATAATTTTACTCGTGCTAATGCCTTTATACATATTTTGAACTTTCATTGCGCATCTGTTACACTTTAACTTTCGTAAAAATGTTTTATGATACAAACACGCTGATCAGACGTCAGACGCGTCATCCTGAAAATAACATGTTTTACTTGATGTCATTATATGGCGATGTCAAACATTTTAGCGAGTCAAGTTAAGGTGCATTTTAAACTTGAGCATCGTATGCACTTCAAAATGGTATGTTTTTCATTATAATACATAACAATTGATAAAATGACGATAAATTGATCATTATTTTAAGAGCCCCATAAATGTAAATACTGTAGCAGGGTTTCTTTATTGGAGTCAATTGTGTCTCCCCCTCCCCTGTCTATATTATTAAAGCACTGAAGTTTAAAATAATGAAAAGGAAAAATGTAGGCTCTATTATACAGAATAAAATCAAACCACAATAATAAATTGACTAAGGCTTAACTAAAAATACTTTGTTTGTCCTTTATCGACCTTAAAATTTTGGGTTGAGTCGGTAGGTAGGAGAAATATGTTATTTTTCTTCCTACAGCAAAATTATATGCATAAAGAAACTACCGGAAAGTAAAACGATAAAGTCGTGACTAATAAAAAAACACCACATATATTTTATCGAATTAAATATTTTGAGTCGGCGGCATTATTTCGGGTCGGTTGGTAAAGGGCAAACAAACGAAATTCTAATTTTGGCCTAATCATGACCCACGCATTCTTGATAGGATATAAAAAACTCGATTAATGGCCTTCCTTGGAAGTTTATCCGGGTTTTATCCATTTAGTTACGTCCATGCATTCAATTGTATCTTTAAGTAGGCTGTTGACTATTTGACAGACGAAACCTGGATTAGTTGGTTTCCCATTTTGATCATATTATTACTCAAGATATTCTAAAGGCCACTTAGCCACAGTTTACTGATTATTTAAGATGACAAAATAATGATACATAATCATATCTAGGGTTGTCCGCAAGACTGTAGTAACTCGCTCTTTCACGCGATGCACTTGCCTTAGCCTTGCGTGCATCACTTAATATGCGAGACTGAGGACAAACTTCACATATTATCATTGCAAAATATAGAATAAGGAGCATGTGATGTATCATATCTGTGCGTATGATCTCTTTAGTGTTATCTTATGGGTATTTGATTGTTTTCAAGGGTTTGTCCTATTTAATTAACTAGTTAAAGAACTTGTATGTACACGTTCAACAAGCTGAAAAGTTTTGTATGATAACCACTGATTATTGAAATCATGAGATCTTCACAATACACTTTAAATTTGGTGGAGAAGAGCGAATTGAGGTAAATTACTCTCTCAAGAAAATCAGTATAGCCCCATGTGGGACTTGAACAAAGAATAACAAGATGCTCAGTCATTCTATTTGATCACCGTTCATTGAAAGACGTAATGTTTGGATTTAGCTGTTCCCGTGTATTAAACATACTTTCGTTAGTGACTGACAACTGCTTACATTTTTTAAAAGTCTGTGGTAGGGGGGAGAATGGCCGTAGAAATAAGTTCATGGCCAAACTCTATGAAAGTATGCCCCGTCTGAGGCATTGCGCCCTCAATCAGTTGATTTGCGCGATACTGACTTTATTAGCCGGGCATTACTAAGGTTAATCTAACTTAAGCTACAGTCCCATAAATATAATAATAGCCGTGAGGGCAACATGCTTGCGCCGTGCGATCAAGCTCCACAAGGACTCGTGCGAACTCTTGCGTACCCTTACGGACTGTTACGATTTTAATAAGGTCCTTGAGTTGAGCCGTGGATACACGTATCAGTTTCAAAGTAAAATTGTGGATAAAAACGTGGCCGAGTTTGGATTAAACTTGCATATCTTCCAGTTACCGTCACCTTAATTCGCGTACCGTCAGCAAGGATTCTACCGACCTACGGCTGTCTGCACGTACGAGTCCGCAACAAGCCACAATTATATGGGACTGAGGCATAAGTCAGGCCCGTAGGAACAGGGGGATGCTAGGGGGGGTTAGCCCCCCCCCCCAATATTTTAAGCAGTTATAGTGATTGAGGATCTTAATTTAATCTGTCCCACTAAATTGATTGATACATGTGTGCTTTTTCTTCAAAATCAATATTGCAAACATTTTTATGGAACAAGATGCTCAAATGCAGTGTAAAACTAAACTGATGCATAAGTACGGTAACATAAGGTAACGTTTTCTTTTTTTTAAAATAAATATGAACAAATTAGCCCCCCCCCCCCAATCTGAAAATGCTTCCTACGTCTCTGAATAATACAGTATTATAAACATACACCGAATAAATACATTGTAGCGACAGTAAATTTAATTTGTATAAATACAGTAATGTTGAAACAAATAGATAATAAAGGAGTTTTGTAGTCAACAACGTATTCACAAAATTTAACGACTGTGACAATACCCTTTTCTAATCATGAAAAACTGTGTTCGCAATCGTTGGTGTATGGCCTTATTCTCAAGCAATTTTGAAAAATTTTGATAATCCCATAGATAAAACCGAGTTCTCATTCGTATAAATTAGATAATGTTTATCGTCGAACCTTTTAAATGATAAAAATGATAGATATAACTACTTCAAATGATTTGAAGTTAAACTTATGATGACATATTTTGATTATTTTAATAGCAAATATGTATTTCAACCACTGTATCTATATGCCTTAGCCCTAAAATGGTCAATATCGCATTTTTACGTGTCTAGATCCCCTTCAAAACGAACGCCACAGGTCTTGAAATAAGTGTTTCTAACTTGATTCATGAAATTTCACCGAAAGAAAGTTGCCCAAGAAATTATTTTCCCGAGTGATCCCTATCAAAAGATGTCTCGGGTAGGGGGATTTTCCCCCTGGCTGAGATTTGAAAGGCAATAGCGACCTTCATCACCATAAAAAATCGGAAACATTAAGGTCAGAAAAATGGTGAGAATAGATCATGTTTTAGTCTCTGCAAAGAACTTGCTCTTCAGACCTCATTGGGAAAATGTAACTAAACCGAATGCAAATTTTGGATTGAAAGAGAGCAAAAAATGCATTTCCCCTCAGAAAAATTCATTTAGCATAGAAGACTATGTTAATTTAAATGTTACAAATTCTAGTTCTCAAGTTCATGTTTTATACATTATACTTTTAAGTCAGTGATTTATGATTTATAGCTTAATTGGTGCTGTATTTAATCAGTTCTGTTTCTTAATAAAATTTCTATATTTTGAAAAGATATTAATTAACAGCCTAATCTATTTCATTATATATATACTTATATATTATATATTTCTAACACAATCTATTTTTTATTTGCATACTTAATGTACATCGGCAATTCTCAATACGAATGTCCATCTGGGAATGCGAATATGTGAAAAATCAACTTCAAATAAATCAGTTGTAAATGATTTTTCATTATCATGAATGTATCAGGGATGTAAATATTATTTTCTGGATGCATAACTATCTTATTGCCAGTGTTATGGCCATATAAAGAGGGTAAGGAGTAAACATCTGACTATTCGCTTTTAACATCCGATTTTGTACCCCCATTGCGGACAGTAAAGGCGTACACACAAATATCTTTTTCCGTACCAAATAAAATGGTGAGCTAAAATCTGAGCTAGACATATTGCCAACAAAATTTCTAAAAAGTCATCTATAAGAATTATTACCTCTAATTACTCATTTGATAAACATCTCATTGAAACATGGGTTATTCCTTTCAAAGTTGAAAGAGGCAATTGTTAAGCCTCTCCTTAAGAATGTCGGTCTAGATATTGATTATGCTAACTATAGGCCGGTTAGCAATATGTTCTCTCATCTAAGGTAATTGAAAAGGCTGCCTTGAATAGATTGAATTTTCATGTTGATAAGAATAATCTTCTTCCAAAATATCAGTCTGCATATAGACGTTCTCACTCATGTGAGTCAGCCCTCCTTAGATTAATTAATGATCTACTTTGTGGTATGGAGAAATTAGAAGTTACTGCGTTAATAGCTATTGATCTGGTGCTGCATTTGACACTGTTGACCATGACATTTTATTAGAAGTACTTTATAATCAATATAGAAAACAGAATAGTACACTTCGCTGGATTGACTCATATCTTCGTCAACGTGCATGTCGAGTCAATGTCAATACTAGTTCATCATCTGTACGTCCATTAGATTGTAGTATTCCACAAGGTAGTTGTTTGGTTACTTATGCAGGAATCTTATTTGATGTCATTCCATCTTATACATCAGTGCATGGTTTTGCTGATGACCACACTGCTAATGAAAGATTCTGTCCTAACAATCAGAATGCCATTTTTGATCTTGAATACTGTGCCCTAACAATAAATTCATGGATAAGTGAAAATAAATTAAACATTAACAACTGAAAGACTGGGTTTATCATGTTTGGAAACAGAGCACAGTTGAAAAAAAGTTTAACCCAGTCAATTAATATTACTGGTGAAACTATAAAATCTGTGAAGACAATTTGCTATTTTGGGGCCTTTCTTGATGAAAACTTAAGCTTTAGGATCACCTCAAAACAAAGAGTTGAACTGCCATGTTCAATTATTTACGTGTCAAAAGTATAAGAAAATATTTGGATAAAGATGGAACAGAAACAGTCCTATCTTTGGTCATGTCCCACATCGATTGCTGCAATCTGATCTTGTATGGAACTTCAAAATGTGATCTTAGCAAATTTCAGCGAATTAAAAACATGTTTGCAAAACTTGTATTAAGGGTAAAAATCTGACAGTTCAAAAGATGATTTGTACTCACTGCACTGGTTACCAGTCAAAGCAAGAATCAACTTTAAAATATGTACTTTCATGTACAACTGTTTTACTGGAATTTCACCTGCACATCTGACTGAAAGATCTGCAAAATCCAAAGACCTGAATTTTTGGTTCCAATAAATTAGAAAAAAAAAATTTAGTGACAGAAGCTTTAGTACAGTTGGGGATGCGTTTTTTCGTAAACAGTTTATCCAAGTTGACTGGTAAAGAGTTGGTGTATAACAGCATGAGAGGTTGTATTATAATTTTTCGCAGGGAAATATAACTTAAATTATAAAATGAAGGGTTTAAACCCGGAAATGTTTATTGTCAAAAAACAATTATCCTCAAAAATAGAACTATTTAATGTCCTTTGGCTTAGTGAACACCCACAAGAAATCAATACGCCACATCAAAAGGTTACGATTTAGCGCTACTAAGTACGCTTCTATATTAATCACCTGTTGAGAATTATTGTTCCTTTTCTTACTGAAATCGATTAAAAAGACCCTTAAAAAGCTTTGAAATCTTACGATCAGATGTTGTTTTGTTCCGTGAGAACTTACTTTATTCATGTACGAATACATTTACGAATTTTACCAAAATATTAGATTTTATATACAGGCTTAAAATGTTTAATGCCGTCGTATGCCTATCTTATGCAATTTTCGTTCACGTTTGTAAAGATATTTTGTCCACAAAATAACTTTATACGTTTTTTTTTACTCTCTATAGATTTTACCTTATATGGCTCGTTTTTGGAATTCTGTAAAAAATTGTAGGCCCTAAAGTACGCCTATTTCTTACACTTCGTCATTAAGGGTTCTAATTCCTCATTTTTCATGTACATACTTCTTTTTTGGTACCTGTCTTCCATACAAATCATTTAAGGTCCATAAAGACATTAAACTCAAAAGACCTACAGTTTTTTGTCAACTGGAAACACTTAATGCATGAACACAAACTCTTTGCAGATTTAACCTTAGAGTGTACGTTTTTTGCAATTTCAGTTGGAATTTATAAAGAGTTTTTTATACATATTCATAAGGTTTCTAAGCACATTGTTTTAGAACCCATGTCCCAAACACATAATTTAAGGCCCAGAAAGACATTAAACTCAAGGATCTAAAGTTTTTTGTCCACTGAAAAGACATGAACACAAACTCTTGACAGATTTAACCTAAGAGTGTTCGTTTTTTGCAATTTCAGTTGAAATTTATAAAGATTTTTTGTAAAAATCTTTATGAGGTTTTTAAGTAAAATTCTTAAGGTACCCGTGAAGCCCAGTGAAAAACACTTTAAACATGAACACAAACTCTTTGTAAATTTTAACTTTAAGCAGTCGTTTTTTGCAAATTCAGTTGAAATTCGTAAATAGTTTTTTTATACATTTGCATTAGGTTTCTAAGCACAATGTGTTAGTACCCGTGTCCCAAACACATAATTCAAGGCACAGAAAGGCTATTTTCAAGGATCTAAAGTTTTTGTCCACTGAAAAGACATGAACAAAAACTCTTTACATTTCTAACCTTAAATCGGTACTTTTTTACCATTCCAGTGTAAATTTACAAAGAGTTTTTTTTAACATCCTCATGATGTTCCTAAGTACAATGTTTTAAGTAGTCGTGTCCCAAACACATCATTTTAGGTCATGAAAGACATTAAAGTCAAAAGATTAATATTTTTTTGCCCACTGAAAAACTCTTTATACATGAATAAGAACTCTTCGTAGATTTTACCTTTAAGCGGTATTTTTTTGCATTTTAAGTTGAAATTCGCAAAGAGTTTTTTTAATACATCCTCATAAGTTTCTAAGCACAATTTTTTGTACCCATGTCCCAAATACATAATTTAGGGCCATGAAAGACATTAAACTCAAGGGTCTAAAGTTTTTGTCCACTTAAAAGACATGAACAAAAACTCTTTACATTTCTAACCTTAAATCGGTACTTTTTTACCATTCCAGTGTAAATTTACAAAGAGTTTTTTTAACATCTTCCTGATGTTCCTAAGTACAATGTTTTAAGTGGTCGTGTCCAAAACACATTATTTTATGTCCTGAAAGACATTAAACTCAAAAGAATTAAAGTTTTTGCCCACTGAAAAACACTTTATACATGAATAAGAACTCTTTGTAAATTTTACCGTTAAGCGGTATATTTTTGCATTTTAAGTTGAAATTCGTAATGAGTTTTTTAATACATCCTCATATGTTTGTAATCACAATTTTTAGTACCCATGTCCCAAATACATACTTTAGGGCCATGAAACACATAAAACTCAAGGATCTAAAGTTTTTGTCCACTGGAAAGACATGAAAAAAACTCTTTACATTTTTAACCTTAAATCGGTACTTTTTTATCATTCCAGTGTAAATTTACAAAGAGTTTTTGTAAACACCTTCATGATGTTCCTCAGTAAATGTTTTAAGTAGTCGTGTCCCAAACACACCATTTTAGGTCCAGAAAGACATTAAACTCGAAAGAATTAAAGTTTTTTGCCCACTGAAAAACACTTTTAAATAAAATACATTAATAAAAACTGTTTGTAGATTTAACCTTAAAGCGGTCGTTTTTTGAAATTTCCGTTGAAATTTGTAAAGAGATTTTTATACATCTTCATTAGGTTTCAAAGTTCAGATTTTTATGAACAAACCATTTTTAGTGCCCGTGTTCCATACATTTAACTAAAACAATGTCCACTAAAAACTTTATACACAAACAAGAACTCTTTAAGATTTAACCTTGAAAGGGGTTGCAACTTTTGTTGAATTTTGAATTGGATTTATGCACACATCTAGTTTGGTTTCTTATTATATATAGATATTCATCTAGAACGTTTTTCTTTTAGTACCTGGGTTCCATAATTATTTCATTTTTAGCCATTCGAAAACTCTTTACCGATTTTACTAGAAATATTGCAGATTTGCAATTTTCCGTTCAAGTTTGCAAAGAGTTTTTGTATGCACATTATTCAAGCTCATTATTCTAATATTTATCGTTTTTTTAGAACCTGAGTCCCATAATTATTCTTTTTTTTGCCAAACGAAAACTCTTTACCAATTTTACTAAAATATTGCAGATTTGCAATTTTCCGTTCAAGTTCGTAAAGAGTTTCTGTATACACTGCATTCGGGGTCTTTATTCTGATTTTTATACTTCAAACTTTATTCAATACCTGTGTACCATTCATATCAATATTTTTTGACCCAGAAAGACTTAAAACTCCAACGATTGAAAATATTTCGTTAGATATTAATTTTTAAGCAGTCCTTTCAAACACAATGTCTGTACGATTTTGTATCGAGCTTTTGCATGCGTTTCAACTTTGCTCACGAAACAAAACAGATTTTGATTTAGTTGTTGGGTCCTCTGAGTCCCTTGATATTAGAAGACCACATAAATAGGGGCCCGCCGCGGCTTTAACTGAATGACCACCCGAATACACGTTTTATCATTTTGATATGTCTGTCTATATCATGTAGAGTTCATGTATGTTTGAAAAAAAGTAGACAGATTGTAGGCGGAGCTTAATGCCGGACTACTTGCATTTCGAAAACTCTTTACCAGTCGACTCGGACAAACTGTTTACGAAAAAACGCATCCCGTACAGTTGGCCCCATGCTATGGAATAAGCTACCAGATGATATCCAAGTATCACCTACTTTAGATGTATTAAAAAAACGATTGAAAACTCAATATTTCTCTCATTTGTATGATCTATTCTTAAATTGACATGGCTAGCTAATGCCTCAACATACAATGGTAAACATACTCAATGATTGAGTGAATGCATTATGCAGCCGTTTCACGTTAAGTTAAGCAATTATTGAGAAAATATGTCACATGAAATTTATGTTGCAACACTCAAAAATTTTGTTTAGAAATGTAAACTTCAACCATTCACGGACTTAAAATCAGAAGTTTTTTTAATAACAAGTTCGGTAATAAGTAAATACTTGTGGTGGTTTTTTCCTGGTAATTCTTATTCGTGAATTACGTTACTGTAGTGAATCAATCATTAACAATGTCTTAAATTAAAATACAAACCATGTGTGACACCGATGATGAGTTTTTTTCAATTTATTGAACATTTCTACCTATCAAACAACCAACACATAACAAGAACAAATAAGTATATCAAACATAATTAGGACAAAACAAATAGATTATAGACTATTTTATTGGCTTTTTTATTTTAGAAAAGGTCCCTTTCCTGTCAAAAGGTATAGATACTGATAAGCATGACATGCTTTAACATTGAAATATCGATACAAAATGTCATACCCTTTCCTAAAAGTATTCAAACTACGGTGTCAAAATATTGAAAGGATATTGTAGTAAAATAGTGTGTATTTATATGTACTTATGGTAACGTAATTCACATAAATCTTATTTTATATGGCGTGAATCTATAAAAGTAAGTACTGTTAACTAGAGATATAAAATGGAAAAATCACTTTAGTGTATAGTTCATTTGTGCTAATTTTTAGATTTTAAGCAGAAGATTGGATGACTTCGGACCTTTATATAATTGAAACCTTTGTACGTCATGCGCAGTTTTATAAAATTTCATAATGCCTTTTAAAATACATCGCAAAATGATTAATACGCAAGTTGTGATTACAAATAAATGTCTACAACACTGAATACGTAGTAAATACTTGATAAAACTGTAAAAGGACATATCATGGAGAACCATGATGTCCCTAATTTAAGAAAAGAACGGTAACGTAAATCACAACATATTTGTACAAAACTTCTTTCATGTTTGAAAATGTTCTATATCGCTGACACTCTAACTTAATTTAACAATAGAGAAATCCTTGTTCTGCCAATGATGAAAACTAACTTATAGGTCACTATGTATAATTTATTATTAGATAACGAGTTTGCAAACACTACTTTCCAAAATGTTAACAATGATTTAAAAGGAGGGGCATATTTTCTGTTGTATGAAATATTTTCGTATTTTACATACGAGGCATAATTGGACGCCTGCGGTTTAAACATGTATTTATTTCTGTTTCATGGGACTAAACGTAAAAGAACATCACTCAATACTCCTTGTCAAGATTGATTAGAAGCTTTAAAAATATATTTGACGCATGAAAAATAAGTTTAAATGTAACATGTTACAACACTTCCAGCGTGAGTAACGATGATGTAACTTCTTATTGTAAAAGACAAGTGCATTGTTTTCTCTCTCCACATAATCACCAATTTAGATTTAACATATTTTATTGACTACATGTAATTATTATTGTAATTATTACCAACGTTCTTATACATAGAATATACATTACAGTATCTAACAGTCTGCCCACAAGTTTGCGCCGCTGATTGTCTCTTGCGTCAAGTGTTGATAAACTTGAACTGTAGCACGGACAATTTAATCTCTATATTCTATATCTTCTTGTCTGCCTTCTTCACAGAACATTTAGTTTTCCAGCTACCCGTTCTCTCTGTGAACTTCATGTTTACTACCATGTTAGAATATCTCCTTCTCTACATAAAAGGAACTGGGCACTGCTACCATTTTAATTAAATCGCATAATCCATCTGCCTTATAATCATTTATCGCTACGTTATTTAAATCAGTGTTATAACGATCTGCTGGAGGAACGATGTACTGAACTTATTCATTAGATAGAGATTATAATTATGTAAAAATATCAAACTTGTGCAGCAGCATTATCTTTAGATAAATATAATCAAACAAGAGCACTCCAAGGACAGCTCTAGACTTTTCGAGTGTTTACTCATGACAAGCTTTATCTTACTTTATCAAACAAAATAAATCAGTCAACGAATAATAACCTCTTCATAATCTTAATTAAGTATGCACACGTTTAACTAGACACTACGATTATGCCATTGCAATCAAATACTTTGAAAAATGCTGACACACATTTTAAATTGGTTTCATCAATTTCCGTTCAAAACTGAAAAGGAGTGTTAATTAGTCACCAAACAAATGATTAAATTTATTTTAATTGCTGCAAAGATTTAATAAATAGACTCTACAGAGCTGAGATTACTGACTGATTAAAGTTTAAATTAGTGGTGGGACATCGGCTGAAAATCGTAATCGATCATCAGTTGGAATCGGTTTCTGTTGTCGATGCGATTCTACCGATTATAATCGGTTCCTGAAAAGTTTGCTTTTGCATGCATGTTTTACTGTGAATCCTTATAAAATTCATGTACTATGGACTAGGAAATAACTTTTCTTTTAGTCAAATGTGTCAAAACAAAAAAATCAAAGACACCTCCAAAAATAAATTATCAATTGACTAGTTCACTTGACTAGTGTAGTAGCAGTACCTTTGTCACTTAAACAAAATTTATCAGTGTCCAATACAAGTGCCGATGATCGATTCTGGTAAATTTTAATCGATTATCAGAATCGGAAGCTTCCAACTAGTGATTATTCGATTATTCCCGATCATCGGTACAACACTAGTTTAAATAATATAGTAATTAGCTAGCGTGGCATATAAAAACTATTTTTAAGTTACGAAACGATACGAGTACGCGATCCGTATTTACTCGATTAAATATTTTTGGTAGGCGGAGTTTAACTCTGGGCATGCAAGTTATATACTTTCGCATACAGCGTTAAATAGTTGGTGACTCGCTCATATTAATCATGGAGCAACTAGGTCAACGTTTTGTTTATCCGAATTAATATTTAATATAAATATCATGGTTTTACACAACACTTTTGATTTTCACTATCGTAATATTAAATACATACAATTCTTGAATGTATACAATTCAAACGATTTCTGCAATTAGTTTAATCAAGGCCTCTATATAAGAAGGATAAGTTTCGGTGGGAAACTAACGGAAGTTCTCGGTCGTAGCAAGACAATGCGAGAGTGTCATTCTGTTTCATCCACTATTTTCACGAGTGGTTGTCGTAAAAGGCAAGCTACTTCTATCCTCGTATATCCACTTTAAACTAATCCATCGAAGGATGTTTTATGTTCTCATTAGGAAAATTATGTCCATCAGTCATAAATAAGATGGTCGTTAATGACTAAATTGTCCAACTTTGATATATTTCGCATTTATTCTAAGGCCATAATTATTGGTCCAAGTGTGACATATATGTGAAATGGCGACCAATCGAAAATGTAGACTGCGCTCTAGCGCAATATCTGAGTGAAATGGTTAATGAATTTTAGTTGGATTTATTAATTATATAGATCTGCACTGTTTGAGTGATATAGTCACTTAATTGTTCGAAATCAGCTAGCTTTGATAATCAATTTCCTTTTTGAATATAGCTATTTTCGGCTAAAAACAACGATTTTCATGGATTGAATTCCTATATGGGGATTTTTATTTAGCACAGTTCGAGTACAACACGCGTTTGAATAGCATTTTGTTTGCAATAATGTGGAAAAATACATTAAAAAATGGTTTTCATTGCATATGCATGATTAAACCGAAAACGCAACTTTAAAAACACCGCATTTCCTTGCTTCATTTTTCATAGATTTCAGAACTAATGAACTTAATCATTGACCCTGTTAATGTTGTGTCCTTGATCAAATGTGTTCTATTGCACTGTTTTAATTACAAAAAGCGATTGTTTTATTGTGTTTCGAAGGATAATGACTATTCTGTTAATTATTCACCACTCTTGTTAGATTTTAATCAGTAAATTGGCTTGGATATGAAGCTTTTTCTCTATTAATAAGCCAAACTTTTTGTTGTTTTGAGAGCATAATGACTTCACTTGTTGTATGATGTGTTCAGTCATTATCTGAGGTTGAATCCTATGCTAATAAACCTCAGAAACAAAGGCTGTGTCATTGAAAGCCCCATCCTGTTAGCTAGGTAAGTAGAACATTGGACTACTGATCTGTTTTAATAATTTTTATAATTTGTTTTTTTTTCCATTTTGATCTACATCTTGATAGAAAAATCAGGGTCTAATTTATAGCACAATTCTTACGCGTAAAACGGCAATAAAATGTGTCCCTAAGTTGATTGTGCGCATTGATTGTAAATTATATTGTTAGTCTGTTTTATTTGTTCGTTGTTGTTGTTTTTTGTATATAATGCTCAGTTGATTAGTGTGAAATGTTGAAATTTTGTTAATACAATTTTTGACATGGATTGCGTATGCAGTTCAGGTCTTAGTAAAGCGACATATTTTGAATCACATCATAAACGTCGCGAACTTAGACATTCGACGGACATGCGCAGTCAGATTCAGTACAACGGTATGTAGTTAGGTTAACCCAATGCGTGAATAAATAGTCCCTGTGTTAACACTTTATGACAGTATCAAGCAGTCTAGTTGTCAACACACAATACATGAAATATCATTGTTAATTCCGTTTTAACATTTTTATTAAGATCCGCAATTCATGTGCTAAAATATAGATAACATAACATAACATAACATAAATTTTATTTTAGCCTTAGAGGCCCATCGCCATGAACATAATTATATACATTTACATAATATCATAGCACATATTAAATTACAATCGTAATATAAACATACATTTAATCAATACATATAATTAATTTTATTATTGATATTTAATAATCAAAAATTTGACAATTATATTAAGTGTATATTGAAAATATACAGCATAACCTGCATTAACAGCCACCTGTAATAAGCGGTCACCTGCTGTAAGCAGCCAATCTGGCTTCCTCCCAATGAAAATCACTCTATTTTGTACCTGTTATAAGCAGCCACCTGCTATCTGTGGCCAGTGGTCACCCATTTCCTTAAAAATTGTATTTAGTTATTCATTTACACGAGATAAATGAATACATGTAGCAATATTAATATCTCTAATATGTGAGAACATTGTATATACGGTAACATTGTGAATTTTATGATAAATATACATGTATAATAGAACTTGATATCATAATTCCTGTTCGTCTCTTATTTTAAAAGCTTTGATAAAGAAAATACATAGTTTATTAAGTACTGATCGTTTCGATTAGTTCAGCAGTAAAATTAATTTGTGCATATTTGGTCTAGATCTATAAAACTTGGTCTTAACTGTGTGTATAAAGGACAGATAAAAAGAAAATGAAAAATACCTTCAACATTATTTAATGAACAATAAATGCACAATCTTTCATTTCTTGGAATGTGTGAGTGACGACCGGTTTCGATTGCCAATTTATGAGAGGAAAGTCTAAGTTGTGACATGGTATTACGATATGTTTTATTTTGTAATATATTCAAATATGGTCCTCTATCGAATGAGATATTTAGTTCTCTGTAAACATCCATAGAAGACGATGCATTTTTGTTTGTACGCCAATCTATCAGTCGAACTTTGAGCAGTGGCATAAATGTAATTATATTGACAGATTCGTAATATATCCAAACTTCAGGAAAACCTGAATAATTTAAAAGGTCGCGAACTTTTATATCCACGTGTTTCTATACCCGTAGTTATAAACGTTGTTAATTTGATATTTGGCTATCGTATTAATAATACAATTATAAGCTTTTTCATGAAAAAGTTTCAAGGAATACTTTATAATTCGTACTTGTCTACATATAATCACTGGGTATCTTTTGACTTCGGCATAGATTGACAGAGTATTTGGATGGTAGGACAAAAGGTCCCACGGACAAAAAGTCCCATTTAGTTTTGTCACCCTGGACAAAAAGTCCCATCTAAGTTAGACAGGGGTGGCCAAAAAGTCCGATGTCAATTTTATAGGCTGGACAACTGGTCTCATCTCAATTTGACTAATGTGATGATAAGATCCTCATCCATTTAAGTCCCATTGTTAAGTGATCAATAGAATATATTATTATTTAATGCAAACTGTTAAAATTAAACATATTTATTGTTATATTTTGACCCAGTGAAAGGTGGACTGTCTCCATCCATCAATTAATTCTAGTTGTTGTAATAACAACTTCTATCTTATCCAGATGGCTTCAGATGATTTTTTAAAGCTGATTAATTTATTTAAATCATAATAAGCATAACTGAATATTAGTTCCTAGTTATTACCACTTATCTTGTTGAATGGATCTTAATTGATTTTCTTCTAGCTTTGTTTTTTTTTCGTTTGTTGTGACAAACAATAACATTTTTAATAGTTATTGTGATCAGTTTAACTGCAACATTTTATTGATTTAATATGCATAGTATAAAAGTTAAACAAGTATAGTGTGGTCAATGAGTACAAATCATAACTTTGTTACTTGTATAAGTCATATAAAATATGGAACCAAACAGAGATGAGATGGGACTTTTTGTCCACCCTCGAAAAACTGAGATGGGACCTTTTGTCCAGGGTGGCAAAACTACATGGGACTTTTTGTCGACCGGTGTCAGAATTGACATGGGACTTTTTGTCCATGGGACCTTTTGTCCGGCTGCCGAGTATTTGTTGTGGGTTTAACGTTAAGGACCCATTTTATAATTTTTTTGTGTACGCGTTCGATTTTTTCAGCTGAATAGAATCCCCAAATCTCACAAGAGTAGTTTAAAATAAGGGCAACATATGCATCGAATAAATTAAACATTATTCCACTGGAACATCCAATGATTTCGTAATTTTGAATAAGCAATTCATAGACCGTAGCGCTTTAGCGGATAATGTTTGAGTAGCACGTATGAAAGAGCCCCCACTCGATAAAACCAGTCCCAAATAACTGATTTTTTAACTATCTCTATTTCGATATTATTATACGTCCATCGCCAGTTAACCCTTCCGCCGTTTTGAAAAACAACAATTTTTGTTTTTAAGACATTAAGTTTTAAGTTCCATTTACAACAGTATTGATACATGCTATCGAGCGACAGTTGAAGCCCATTTTCGGTTTCGGAGAAAATCACGTCATCGTCGGCAAAAAGTAATAGATAAATGGATAATTGTTCGATTGTTATTCCGGCATTTTTATTTGTTTGCATATGATGTTCAATGTCGTTCAAAAATAATGAAAATAGTATTGGTGACGTAATTTCTCCCTGGAATAAGCCTAGATCGGATTTAAAGAAGTCAGAGACGGTACCCATGTGTTTTACGCACAATTTTTCATGGACCGAATAATAGCAAATAATTTGCCGTCTATGCCCTGATTCAATAATTTATACCATAAATTATTGGTCGTATCGTATGCTTTCTGATAATCAACGAAACAGCAGAATAGTTTTTTCTTGATGGAAAATTGAAATTGTCGTTCAATTAACGCATTTAATATATCAATTGCATCTACGGTTACCCCGTACTAAAATTTTTTCTAAATGCGAATTGTGCATCAGTTAGCACATCGTTATTCGTGGACCATTTTTGCAATCTATCATTTATGATGCTGGTGATGAGCTTTGAAAAGCAACTAACAAGAGTGATGCCCCTGAAATGATTCGGATTAGATGATCCTCCCCCCTTAAACATCGGTAGTATTGTTCCAGAAGACCAGCTCTTCGGAAATACTTTTGAATTTAAAATGTGATTGAAAACTGGTTCAATGATATGGCCAGTAATGTGAATGGTTTCTTTAAAGTATTCATATATAATATTATCTAACGAAGAGGCTTTATTGGTCCCAAGTTTTTTTGTTTCTTTAGTAATTTCTTGTATTGTTATAGGTATATCTAGTTCCGGGTATGTAGTTATATTGGTTTCTTGACTATCAACGTTGTTCATGTATTCGGTCGCTTCGAAGTCATCTGGGGAATTCTTATTATCTGATAATGATTTAAAGTGTTCGAAGAACTATTGGTTCGAGATTGTTTCCCCTGTCGAATTCGTGTTCTTAGATTTAAATATTTTCCAAAACTCTCTCGGAGATTTACGTCGCATGTTATTCATTCGCAATCCTATATTTTTATGAAAAATACGCTTATATTTTCTGCAACAGTTTTTATAACTACGTTTCTTTTCAAACACCAGTTGCCGCAATTCATCGGTGTGGTTATTGTTAAAACTAGCCATTGCTTGTTTATATTCGTTTAATTTAGTTTTGCATTCAGCATTAAACCATTCTTAACACGTTATGTAACCTCAGACCAATTTCTGTTTTTTTCGTACATGCAACTGGATCCCCGATGTGCTAAAAATGAACCCGCTTGCAATTTTCACTGTCTAAAAATAGATCTTATACCTGTGGTGTAGAAAATCATGATCGGTTGATTCGCTGCGGGCGGCATCGGCGTCATGATCCTTCGTTATACAGTTAGTAAGTAAATTTTAGATATCGCAAGTCCTCTTTCTTATCACACCACCAAATTTTGCCCTGTTAAATCCATGTCCAGACAGCGCCATCGGCTCTTTGATTCTCTTTTGCAGTGAAAACTGCGAACTCTTATTACATATTTTAAAAGCATCTTTAATGATTAAACAAATGAAATACTATGTTTTGAAATAATGTGTTTGTTGTCCTGTAAAGTGTGAAAGTATTAAAGTATAATTGCACTTATGTTTTAATGACAAAATTATTCTGTAATCGGTTAATTATTCCGATAATTAGGCCATTTAAATCAGAGATCAAACATCATGGAACATTCCTTTACAAACTGTTAAATATTCAAAAACATCAATTACTATTTAGAATTTTTATTTTTAAATTAAATCAAAATTTCGCAGGAAGAAATTTAAGATAAAAATTCAACTCCCAAATCCTAACACGATCGCGCAATCAATTGGCTCTTTTTTACCGATTAAACCGACTTTGGGTTCAAGAAAATGCTCTGTCTCCCAATTAATACACGTTATGATACATTTGCAGACGACACTAACAAACGGCAATGAATATCGATAAAATCTATTTTAACGATAACATAGCGTTACATATCCTTGAATCTATGATAGAGTGAAAAGGTTTTATAGCGCCACCTGGTGTTAGGTAAAGCTAGATAATATTACATTTGTGATTGACTTTAACGACCGACAACACAAGCCGGCGAAGTTTTTTGTATTCATTGTGTGCAATGAATACAGAATCATTAGAATATAACCGTATTTCTACAATCGTTCAGTTTAACATCGCCAAAACAGTACAGCACCCAAGCCAGAATAGTCCGAGACGAAGTAGTTCATGATACTTTGATTTGCAACATCATACTAAAACTGGTACTATATGTATGTATATATATATATATATATATATATATATATATATATGCAAGAAATTGACCAGACGCTCAGTATGACGTCACAAAAATATACTTGGAGAATATACATGAAGTGTATAATATTTTAAGTGCTGATTCAGTGTATTGGGTTTGTTTTAAAGATCAGTATTTCCGGACAGTAAATTTTTGGGTCGTGTGGATTAAACCTGAACTTTACGGGGCATTGGATGCAAGCCAGATATTATGGTTGTACAAAACTATTATATACTGTTATTAAGCAGAAATGTAAAATTCAAAGGTTCAAAGTAAAGGTCAATAAATTGACACGTTTTAAGGCAGCGGGTGAATGTTATGTATTCACTGAGCTGCAAATCGGTTGATATATATTACTTACTGTTCCTGCCAAAACTATTTGTCAGGATCTTTTAAATTATTCTTTATTTATCACTTTCCGACGTGCACTTAATCCTACCTGAACACTCGAGAGAGGGGAAGGCAGTATACAGAGATAAAATATTTTGTATAGCCAAATCAACATACTGCTTCCAGTTCGGTATGGGCTAATCTGTGGTCGAACTACATGCATCTACATAGTATGACACACCTTTACGCAAACGTCTTAAACCGATTATGTCATGTTTTGTTCTTGGAAAGAACACTCTATATGTATAGTTAACTGGTGTGTAAATACACAACATATTCAAAAATAAGGTAATGTTGTTAACAATCTTACAGTATAGAAGAACTGTAAATAGATGGTAATTAATTTAAGATAGGTATATAAGGATGTATTTGACTTCAGTTTAGTAGTGTTGGAGAGTACAAGGCTGTAGTTATGGTGTAGGGCCGCAACCCCTACCCGCTGGTCGCACAAGCGACACATTGAACAAATTGCCCTTAGATGTCCCACCGATGTCACCAGGGTGCAGCGGCCGCGACCCATCACCAGTCAAGACCACCCGGTAAACGTTGATAGGCCAGGGTGCTCTCACTCTAAGTGTTTTCTCAGCTTGAGTACCTGGGAAGGATCAACATGATGGGTGTTCTTAGACAATTTATTGTAAGAATCAAGTTTCCAAGTATAACTTAGGAAAATGATCTATGTATTTAAAATACAACCTTTCAAAGTATAAATTAAAAGAAGATCTATTTCAAATTATTTCTAAGTATAAATCTAGAAAACTATTCAATTCCTATAAATTTCTAAGTATAAAACTTAAAAATTATTTATTAAAACATTTTTCTCTAAGTATAAACTAAAGAAATTGTTTAATTTGAAAAAAAGATTTTGATCTAAGTTAAAATAGTGATCTAAGCTAAAGTAGGTAAACTCCGGCGTTCCATATTTAAGACATACCGGATTGACCTACTTTTAGATCAAGTGATTTGATTGGTAGTGCTTTTAGCACTTAGATTGTTATTTTAATATTCTACCCCCTTTATCTTAAACTGTAAGATGATGTCTGAGTAAACCGAATGTAGTGTTCTGTTTAAAGTGCTCACATATCACTATTCAAGGAGACAATGTTAATCATTTTTATACACTGTTAAACCGTACAACTTGTGGACATTAGGAAGGAATAAACACTAGTAAATTTGCTTTATTTCTTTAATATAACTCGCTAGTGTGCTTTTAGTGAAAGGATTAATACAAAACAGATACAATGTCGATCAAGAACATATGTTTGATTTGTATAATCTTGAGCCATGTTCATGTGTCGTACCAACAATTAGAGCTGGCTGTTACGATTGGTGAAACACTAATTGATGTAGCCAGTCTAGGGTTGAAAGTGTATGAAATATTCAATAAAAAAGATAGCGATAAAATCGATGTCGACCAGTTAGTTGCCAAATTTGACAAACTTTTGGACCAAGCAATGCAACTACCAACGCGTACAATAATTGTTCAGAATTCGCTTATATCAAAATCAGAGAGAATTAATGATGTAGTGAGAGATGTCCACAGCTCAATGACAGACCTTAAACATTTATTAGAGGCAAATGGTAGCGATGCTTATGCACGATATGAAGAAAGATTCATATTACACTACGTAACTCAGCAAAACACAAAAGACTTAAGATTTCTTCAAGTTCTGCTTACAAATATTGTGCCTGGTACTTCAGGTAACATATTGGATTTGTACACAGAATACAATAGATGTAACATGTCTTCACTTTATGAATTTGAACAGTTTTATTATGATATAATATCTATTGGTATAAGTCTAGAAATTATCTATAATACTATGACACATATTCCCAATGCTCTCAACAGTACTATTAATGAGTGGAGAAAACCACTACAAGACATTGATGCAACGTTTCATTCATACGAGATACAATGCATAAGTCAATACAATACCCTGGTTAACGACATTATCCGTGTTATAAGTGATGCTCTAGAACTGAATAAAACTTTGAATGAAAGATATCCATGGATGATGCACGATATATATGACTTAAAACCGTTTGGAACATCTCAATTCCTGTATTACTACAGTAAAGATGGACATATCATGAATACAACCCGACCTGGTGGCGGTACCCGTTTAGTTATATCAATCGATAGAACGAAACTGCATGGCTATAAACAGACGCTCAACGTTAGTAAAGATCTGTTACTAACCAGTATTGACACAAAATACGACATTGCTGCAGCTAAACATGTCGGTGAGAAAGTATCAACTGTCGTTGCAGATGCGGAGCTTCACTTTGCTGCTGGTATTGCTTATTTCAACAATAATGACGAGTTTGCTGCGGATAGAATAATAATTGACAGTGGTAAGGATTTATGTTTTCTTATTGCTTTGGCAAGGTAATCGGGATTTCCCATTAGAGTTTAAACTTTGAATGATAGTTAAAAATATTTTTCGATATATTATTAAATGTTATGTTTCGCCGACTTACTCATTTTGTACGATACTTCCTGCTGTTTTAGTCTGAAAAAAGATGTACATTGTATCTCTGAATTCAATCATTTGGTTGACAATGTTAAATCAATGTCGCTTTAATGGCAATAATATAGTGATACAGTCTTTATTTTGTAACATTTCAAAGTAGTTTCTATAGTTTATAGACTAACTCGGATTTGCCCAAAATCGTTAAAATATTTCTGCCTAAGTTCGAAATATTACAATATGAATGACGAAACAAATGAATTGATAAAAAATGAAATGCCAACGTGTCCTTGAGAATGCAATGAAAAGAAACTTATGTTCGTATCTGCTGCAATTTAGAAATGCCGAAGTAACCATCACGTGCGATAGATATTATATTTTATAGTGCGTACAAAATAACAAAACGTGTTTTGGTAAACATTAAAAATGAGACAATTCATTTCAGGGGTAGGCAGTATTGAAAATAAAATTTGTGTAATTCATTTTAACAAAATTAGCATGGTTGATAAACCACCACAACTTGGTTAATCATGCTTGTTATAGTAGAACGATTTCCATTACACCAACAACGAAGACACAAGTAAAACATACCGCAATTGTTTATCTTAAAGACATCCTGGGCATCCCACGTAGTGGGTTAGTTCATTGCATTGTTATTGTAAACAGTGTTTTGTTTTTTTGTTCGAACTATATATGATAGAAAATGCATTAAATTGACAAAGAGAAATCTTGCACATGATATACAAGTTTTGCAGCTTAAGTTGATCGAAGCGTATATTAACTGAGTGTGAGGGTTAGAAAAACTTGGCCGCGGACTTCTCGTGAAAACCCGAAATCGCAAAGCGTGTTAGGATTTTTGAGAAGTCCAATGCCATGTTGTTTTAACACAGAAAATCCGTAGCACGATGAGTATATCCGACTTACACAACGAATCAAGTGATAAGATACACATGTACATTGATTGCGCATGGACTACATTTTATACGAATTTGATTTGGGTGCACCTTTTTTGTCACGAGCGGATCTGAAACTATTAATTAACGAGCGTAATTTGAGTACATGTTTTAGAATCCGTTAATGTTTTATTCAAGCTGGTATTTTGTTCAATGCTATGCAATTTTACGCCTTACATTGACATAGTCATGAGCCGTGTTATTTTACATACTGGTCCTATCTAATTTGGTAGTAATGTCTTAGTCAATAAGCCAGAATTTGAAGTACGAAGGTTGATCAATATATTCGTACGTATTTTAGGTGGTTAACGTCACTACTAACATCCTTACATAACTAAATACAACTTATCCTACCCCAAAGTGATCTTTTAGAAGGAAAACCTATTGACCAAATAAACCTATCTTTATTCGGCACCGTTGCTTTATTCGGCAGTCACGTGACTACGAATTGACGGACTACTTGTCTGCATAATCATAACATTGGGCATCAAAAGCGGCTGCGTTTCATTCTTTTAACGACAACCTTACAAATTTATTTTACACAAAATAATCTTAAAAGGGATTTTACAAACAATTTCAATATAAATCTTAAATCACTTACTTCATCATTCAAATTTAACAAAACTCAATCGTCGACGCTGTACAGTGCCTAAGCCCTAACTCCTAAATTTGCTTCAAATCCTTTCTGTGTATAAGTTGACGAATATCCAGCCATTATACAGTAAATACATAGGTTGACTATTGTTTTACCAAAGCCAAGCCACGCATAAATTAAATATAATGAAACTGGCCTCAAAAAATCACCATCGTCATTCACGACACAGACCGTCCTGGCCATTTTCTGAAAATTGTTGACATCTTTCAGCGTCGCTGGCTCGCTGCGTGTGTATTTCCCTTAATAATCCTTTCATCCAAATATTCTGTCGTCTATTTAAAGTTTGAACAACAAATCATCCTGATAATATTGGTTAAATCCATGAGAAATAATAGTAAACGCGTCAAATGACGAACCCTACAAACGCTAATAAATCCGACCGCCATGTTGACAACAAACTTTGCTTACATGACGTCATAAAAACTGATTCATCCTCGAAAAATTCGCAAGTGATTTATTCGTCCAAAAATAAATTTTTGCTTGTTTATTTATAAATCAAGTTTATTTAAGTATTTTCTCTTCTTCTTTCATTTAAAATATTGCCTTTACTAATAAATAATAGAGTCAAGCATCGGGATTATTTCTTGACGCGCCAACAGTTAAAAGACCGTTTAACACAATTACTGAGCTGTAATTCGGTCATCTGAATTTAGAGCATGTTAAACGCAGAATTTTCGGATTTTAAATTAGTCATTCAAGCAAATGCGAGTAGGATAAATAGAATATTAGGTTAGTGTCAATCTGTACTTAGTTTATCCGGCTCGTCTCCAAAAGGATTATTCGACTCGGCAAGCCTCGCCGAATAAACCTTTCTCCAACTTGCCGGATAAACTAGATACAGATTGGCACTAACCTAATATTCTCTATATATTCGTCCCTCAGAGAGCCGAAAAACTTTTTTCATCTTTTCTTTTACAATTCAATATTTTCAATAAATTTAGTGTTCTCTTAGTAAAATATGATGTTCGAAGTACATAAAGGGAAAAAAGAAATAGTATGAATAAATAATTTGTAAAAAAAAACAAGATTAATTTTACCTTGACACCGGGTACCAAAAGTGCGTAAAATTGCATGAATAACAAAATGTTACGCAAAGTAAATATTAAATGGATAATTGTACTTATATTAGTCATTTAATATATAAATGTTATATTATTCAGTATCATATACATACAATTTTATCATACATACTAAGATTTCTCAACAAAAGTAAAAATGAAATTACTTAAAGACATAAATATTCTTTACAAACTAATTTAACATTAAATCATTTATAGAACAAATAGTTCATATTCTAAAGAGGTACTCCAATATGTATATCCTGAATAAATGTTAAAACTAAACTAAGGCAAATGAAAAACATTTTGACAGATACAAGTGTAATGGGTTTTCACGACCCTGTTTCTATTTTCACTTTTATTTTTTTATTTAACTTAGATTTGTTTCAACATTTGTTGAGGGTAAAAATATTGCAGTACATTTATAGGCATACAGTAAGGCGCGCGTAATAGTTGAAATACGATCTTTACCATATACGAAGACAATACGCATACCATTCGTACGTTATACCATTCCAAAATTCGAATACGTACGATACGTATTACGATCTTTACGCAGGCTATACGTACGATATAGATCTCCATACGTTCTATACCATACGTTCTATACGTTCTATACCATACGTTCGGTTGTTTACTATACCATTAGTTCGATACGAATGATACGCTATATTTCTTGCGAATAGTACGACATGTCCTCATTTCTTTATTTTAGTAAAAAATATTGCAATAATAAATGAACAAAAAACAAACGGTCCTCATTCAGCACTTTAATTATCGATATTATTTTAAGGCGGGTCTCAATTAAAAATGTGGGCGGATCAGTCTTAATGGTTATGATTTTGTCCTTCGGATTAAATCATTTTCGAAAAGTAGCCGAAAGTTAGATGTCCGGCGACCTAAACACTTCAACTGACAGTCTTGTCAAATTGCAATCTTTTACTGCACAGAACTAATGAGATATGCCACGGGGGAGCCTATAATGAGAGAATTTACCAACAATTGGCTATATTCAAGCAATGACGTGGTTGTTTGGTGAAGATATGTTAAAATCGTAACATTTCTTGTGTGAAAACTACTTGCCGGATCGACATGAGTCAATATTCAACTACTCATACGATTATCGTCAACAAGGTAACGTGATTTTAGTCTGAAAAAATCATTGATAATATGAAGTCCTCTGTTAACAACGTCTGTCTAACATTAAAGTAGTATGTGTACGAATAGTTTTATGTAGCCATGTATTTCGTTGCCAGTTATTTCAACCAATATTAAATTTTTTTGTATCAAACTCATTATGTCACTGTTTGTTAATTAATGTAAAGGGGTAAGTAAATATGCAACCTGACCGCGACTCTAACCCAGGACCTCTGTCTTACAGGGTGAGCGCTGTCCTGACTGAGCTTTCCGGCTGCTTACGTATCTTCCCATAATGTGAACATTTAAGTGCCGTGACATACTCCCCCCCCTGTGAACTGAAAATTTGTCTTGAATTTCAGAATTCCAGGCCGTTTAAGGAGCATCTAGGAGCATCTACTTTGTTCACATGTTGCAAGCGTTTTTCGACCAAGTAATTGTCACAGTCCACAGGGTAAGAGAAATAGGCAGCCTGACCGGGACTCGAACCAAAGACCTTTGGCTCACAGGGCTCGTGCTCTCCCGACTGAGATAGCTGGGTGCTTACATATCCCTATAATATAAACAGGTAATTGCCGTGACATAAAATTAATAAACTTCCTTTTTATTATAATGAATAGAAATTGAATGACAGTTTTTTCAGAAAATTCACCAAGTTTTGCCAGGATTGATACTGTATATATCTGTTTTATACTCATTTATTTTAGCTTGATTGTGAAACAGGTTCATACAACTTATATTAATCACATTCAAGTATGCTTCCTGGTCCCCAAGTACTGCGCCAGTAGGATGATGTTAATTACTTAATGAGACAACTGGGTAGGTTTTGGGCTAGCTACTAGGCCAGCATCATAAATGCTCAGCCATGCCTGTTCCCTGCAAAGTTACATTCAGCTGACAATATGTAATGATACCTTTATTTTCAAGTCAAAACTTTAAGAATGTTTATTTATATGATTTTGACTTGCTTGAATGTCATTAAAAATCCATTTTGATTATTTCAGATGACAATATACAGATTTTAAAGCTGCTGAAGGTTGTACAAGTGTGTTCATCCCAGCAAGATCTCGAAGTCAATATACTTTTGTTATTCCTGTGTGGCAAACGAAGAAAGCAGATAGATTTCAAGTTGTTGTTGCACCAAATACTTATTAGCTGGGGACTAATGAACGATTGACTATGAGGGTCCGGTACAACTCGACCCGTGGACAACTCAACCCCTGGACAACTCACTCCGAAGTTGGGACAACTCAATCCGTATGTTGGGACAACTCAACCTGTGGACAACTCAACCCATATAATATATTATGATATGATATGATAATATTTTTGGATATTTATCATAAAAATATGTATTAACAATAAAAAAGTGAAACTAAATATATTTCTAGAAAGAATGGAAAATATTTGTGAAAAAAAGTATAGGTAATATATGGTATTTTGAGATTGCGTAAATATTGTGTCAATTGTGTTGTATGAAATTGTATGTCCAATATGTATTCATATACTTTTAAGATTGAGTATAGTCCAACAGAATTAACCTAAGCTTTGCCTTTATGCAAGAATATAATAAACTCAGTATTTACAGTCTATTTTTGTCTTGGTTTGTAAATCACGCTTTATCTGAAGCTTTCGGCAAAATAAATGTATTGAACAATTAATGTAGTTTTCATTAGAATAAATACTTTAAAACTGTGCCATAATATTGCTCACATACTTGTTTTCCCCAAAACTAGTGTGTTCAAAATTAAAAGTACTATAACATGCCAATTTTAATAAAATTATAAATTGATTTATAGTCAAACTCACGATTTAATGTAAGTAAAGTGTGTAATTATTATTATTAGGTAGTCCAAGCTTAGGTTAATTCTGTTGGACTATACCTGTTTTACCTATTATGTAACATTATTTTGTAAATAATCCTCATATTGACTGTAAAAAAATGTGATATGTATGGTGGCATATTTCTGCCATCAGATAACCACATAACTAACTTGTTAACTAATAGGTTAAGTAGTCATGGTAACAAGCTAACCACATAGGTTAATTAATTTTAGTGGTTAACTAGTAACCATAACTAGTTAACCACTTAACTAACTATTTACTTAAGTGGTTAACTAGTTACCATAACTAGTTAACTGCTTATCTTAAGAGTTTTACTAGTTACCGTTAATAGTTAACAACTTAAGTAACTAGGTATGTGGTGATATGTTATAAACAAGAATGATATATTATATGTTTATCACAGATTTTCAAGGAAACATAATTATCACAGATCAATAAACAGTAATTTAAATTTAATTTACCTACTCATAGAATGAGCCATTTTAAAGAATTTAAATTGACAAACTACACGGCCAAATCGGATGAATAACTAGTAATATATCATACGAGTTAAGTTGTCTACGGGTCGAGTTGTCCATAGGTTGAGTTGTCCCGGCTTACGGTTTGAGTTATCTTGGGTTGAGTTGTCTTCGGGTTGAGCTGTCCCGGTCCTGACTATGATACCTGATTAGGATCAAGACTTCAGAAATATATTTAGTTTATTCATTTTTATTCCATGGATAACCAGAGGAAGGTGTTTGTAAAGTACAATGGGACTATTTTTACAAATATTTGCGCTATATAATTGACATGTACAGTACCCACCAAAAGTTTAGAGACATGTTAACTTTGTAGGCCTACTGACTAACTTTTGTCAAATATTATATAACTGTTTGTTGTTAGATACTAGCAAGTTTTGCTTATTTTGTTTTATAGTTCTTATCATGGTTGATACTGCTGAAGTAGATAAAAAAATATTATTATATACATATATTTGAAAAGAATTACAAATTTAATGATCATAATTTTGGAAGCCTTGGAATATCAGATGCTGAACCTATTTGTTGTGATGATGACATGTGCCTTCATTTTATTATAAATAATCTTTGATGTACTTAAAGCATTCAAGTTTAAAAAAAGACTTTTTCTCTAAACTTTTGGTGGGCACTGTATTTGTATTAGAAAGTTTTTGAGACAATAATTCAAACTATTAAACATAATACAATGACAAAATCTAAAGTATTATACTCCATAATTTTATTCTGGCATGAATCATACCTATCAATATGAATATGTAGCTGATATAGAAATGAAAACTACTATATTTTCAGTTTTTTGTTTAACATTAAAAGATTGGATTCTATAAATGTTTTTCTTTTTTTTAGTCTTCAATTCCTACTTAAATACATATGAACATGTTATCGTTATATATCTTATATGCTAAACAACGCATTGTCAAGTAGAACCAAGAAAAGTTGCATCATGCTACTAAAATGACTTACAGTCAAGAAATACGTACACATGGACAGATTCAATTTGGAAATTCCAGTGGGCTCTGGACCCCCATGCCCCCTGCTAGATCTGCCTTTGAGGCAAATTTATCTTAGTGAACAAATCTGTGTAGCAGTGGTTAAATATTTCATTTGTACCCCCTTGCTAGCTAGCTTTAAAGCAACACTGTTGAGTGTCCACTGAGGATTCGAGTGGTTGAGGATTCAGATTTCAGTCCTGACCATGGAGATTTACAGGGTTACATTTGGCGCCCAATGTAAATAACCCTCAAGGGATTGTGTGCTCGCATCCTAAGATTGTCCAACAGACATTCAAGCTCCTATATTTTGTGTTAAGGAGAGGTTTTTGTAGCAGAGGTAAAGAACAGCACTTATGCTCCGAGCCACTTTATGTGGGTATGAATCTCAGTTAAGGCCATAGATTTTTATAGGGTTACTTATAGGACGAGTCCAGTGAGTGGATATCGCAAATGTCTGAAGAAGACAGTGTTTTAGGAAACCAAATCCTTGCCTAGTGTGTTTATTTCCAGACTTAAACAACTTGTGAACTAAGCTATCTAATACCAAGGACCCTATATTGTAATATAGGGTCCTAGCTAATACCAGGCACACAACATCCATATTATTAGTTTTCACGTAAAGTATATCATAGTACATAGCCGCCTGGCTAGTTTAGTTGGTAAGATGCAAGTCTACTGATCGAGTGATCGTGGGTTCAATTCCTGTGCGTCGCATACTTTTGTGGATCTTGATTATGAAATTATTTCTACTGCCACTTTTCCTCCTACCAATGATTATTAATCATGTAGGACGGTTGTCAGTCACCGATAAAAGTATGTGCTAAGACTGCTAAGTAGTTGGTTAACAGGTAACCAAGAGATTAAGACTTTTCAGGATAAGTGAGTAGGTTGACTGACCATCGTTATATGACCTATACAATGTGTTGCTATGGCGTTAAATTCAACAAACAAACATATCATTGTACATGTACATCGACAGCTGTAGGTTACTTATTTTTTATTGAATAGTATGTCTATGCATGATGTAAGATTACAGACACCACTTGTATGTAAAAATGTAAGTCCATATATTAATAACACCAGTTGAAACTGAAAGCTTATAAGCTATTTAGGCCAATTTTCTTTTAATTAGATATCAGAAATTGCGATTCCTTTCCGATAAAAAAGAATGATATTCTGCTTCGACGCTGACAAAAAGCGATTTTCATGATGAACAAGTTTTATGGTGTCCGTATTTTCCATTTGATTGTGAAAAACACTCGCCGGCAAATGATAAATAATGTGTCGGGAAAATACCCCCGTTAAATTTTAATAATTCAACATTTCGTGTGTAAATATTCGTCTTACGTGCGATGCGATACTAAGAATACGCTCATACCATTCATACGATGTTTACCATACGATTTATACCATGTATGAATACGATCATACGATACGATACGATGCGATATACGAATGATACGCACATACGGCTTATACGCTGTGATGCGTACGCACGTTATACTTACCATATACTTACGAAATACGTACGAAATACTAAAAAAAAATCTAGTTATTCGCGCGCCTTACTGTATGTACTATAAGGTTCTGTAAAGGATTTAATGTTAAATTTTGTTGTAAAATTTAGTATTTTTATTTATGCAACATCAATTTTGCAAATATATTTTTGTTTTATATTTTTGTCGTAAGTAATGATCAGCATCACTTTGTATGTTTCATAAGAAACATTTTAATAATATAAAACAGTTCTGCTGGTGGAAGTATGACAGAACTAGAGCTATTTCGCTCGTATTATATATTTGCCAACCAAGACTTTACATGAACCTTAATCTTTTGAAGGTCCAATGAAGTGCGCAGTAGCAATATACACCACTCAAGAATATAGGCGTTTGCTTTTGACTGAATGTTAGACTGGCTATGATTAAATGTGTGAAACACTAATAAATGATATTATCAGACGATTATTACACGGGATGACACCCTTCATTTAACAGATTTACAGCGTCTGTACTCGTACACTATGTCATGACTGAAAATTTTAATTGACCAGAGCCAATCCCCTACTTTAGAAGACTTTCCGAACACTTCAGAAGCATTTATAAAAATACCGTTACCGATAACTCCTTTGACAATCTACAATATATCGGCGAAAGTAACGATCAATTAAATTGCCTAATTACAGAAGGAGAAATTTTTCGTGTTCTTGATACTGGTATCATTCCAATCACATGGCTTACTGGAATAATTGTATCGATTTACAAGAACCGGGGTAATACAGCTGATACACTCAGTTACAGACCGATCACGATATTAAGTTGCTTGGGGAAGCTGTTCACGTAATGATTAATATTTTTAATATTTAAGCTTACCGTTATTGCTTGTTTAAATTTAAAATTAGTCTAGGGTACTACTAGCGTCACGTGATTCATTTGAAGGCAGTGGTTAAAGTAGCAACTCGTGACGTAACCGCTGTGAGGGGTTTGCCTCTTGGGCATTTAGAGTTAAAACATTAATTAATAATTTTGGATTTAGTTTTATTTTTGAAAATTTTGACTTATCACTGCACACTACAATATTCCAACACCATTGCCGCGATGATACGAGCGGAGAGATAGACGTTGGTGACAGTGGCATAACTTAAGAACTATTCCGTGGTACGGTTTACGCCAAACAAGTAGATTTCACATTATTTGTCGACTTATTTGGTGTATACGGTTACATTTTAACTACACGTGACGTAGATACTGCCGTGATTATCTCTAACGCGAATGACGTTGGCGTATATATACAGAATATGTACAATGTAGTTATTATTGCCGGGTTACACGCGTTCTATCAGCAAACGTTTCTGTATATCTAAAGACTTTTCTCGGCAGTATATGTTCATGTATGAAACTATTTACATGTGTTTTTTACGTAAGTTTTAATTTGCTTTTACACGAAATTTACAATACAAAAAGAGTATTTATCAAAGCAGAAAATTTGTCTACTTCCGATTTAAAGTTGTGGATATTTTTAGCCCCAACGGAAAATTCCGATTTCTTTCGTTGAGTTCCGTAATTTTTCGGGGTCTTTACTTTCGGTTTTTAATCGCGATTTTTGAACTAGAATTAATATAAATTCAGGAGAAAACACTTGTGGTTTTTGTGACTTGGGTGCGCTTTGTATTATAAGCAAAAGCGTGATACAAAACAATTATCAGCGTTCAGTTTAGTAATTGGGCTTTTATTTTATACTGCTCCCTTGACAATATAGTCCATTTTTCCAACTGTCAAAGTTTGAATAATTTCGCGGTGGATGATTACACACTATCTCAATATTACGAGTGTTAGACAAAGAGCACGAAGTCACCGTCAAATTATTTATGTTTTTGACAGTTGAGAAAAAACAAACTATAACACTAAAACTGTTTATAATTGTTGTTGTTTTTTTATATTCAGAGTCACCGGTCCAGGCAATCTTTGTTGAAGATGTTTCCCTGACATATTGTGGCAACGGTGGCGTTAAGTGCAAAAAGATTGATAGAGAAAAAACAGCAAAAGGGAGAATGGATGTGTATCTTTATGTGAGAAATGAGATATTGAAGGACGAAACACCGGTTATTGGCTCAGCACCTATGTTTGTCAGCAAATCTACCATACTTGAAATAGTTTTAGTTATGTCTGTAATTGCTTATATGATACAATGAAGCAACCACTTTATAATGATAATGTATACTTATTCTAATAAACTATAATCAGAAGACTAATGTATGACAAGTATGATTTTTATTATTTTATAGATAATTTCAGAATGTTTTAGTTTATAGATAATTTTAGTATGTTTTAATTAAACAGAATGTGTTGTTGTTTTTTGTGTAGTGTATATTGTTTGCTTGTACAATTGTTTAATGTTCAGAGATATATTTACATTAACTTTTAAAAACAACATTACATGTACAGTGTTATGCTATCAAGTAGCCGCCCGGCTAGCTCGGTGGTACGCATGTCTACTGATCGAGGGTCGTTGGTTCGATTCACGGGCGGGGCATACTTTCGTGGAGCTTGTTCATGAAATTATTTCTACGGCCATTCTCCCTCCTCCCAATGGTTTATTAATTATGTAGAGTGTTAAGAACTATGTTAAAGTTAAAATTACAGAAAGTTACTTTTAAGTACCGACCCCCAAAAAGTTGGTTAAGGTAAATGCAGTGCTAAAAATATCATAATGTTTAATCATCCCTCTTACCTGAAATCTTTTGGACCAGGCAATATTATCGAAGGTACTTCACATCACCTGTGAATACAGAAATAAATACGTTATTTTCTGTGCAAGTTTCCTTTTATTCTAGCGAATAATTTCAGAATACTTATACAAATATTGAATGCACTAATATTACTCTAGATGCACTGAGGCTTACATTTTCTATATCTGTGACTGAATTTACATATTAACAAACAAACAAGTGGACTCTGTAATCAAAATTTGGGCGTCCATTTTGTGTGTAATAAAAACTTATTCATTACACATCTTTGCGGAAGTCAGGGGTTAATCACAAAAACATGTGTTCATACGCGAACTGAACTTCTATCTAAAGATTGCAAGATTTCGATGAAATGTCTTAAAAATGGTTTATTTTTTATGAAGTTATTATTTTAGATGTCTGGTGGCTCGGTATGCCCTCATGCATTTTCTTCGAGAGCTTCTAATCTTCGTTGGAGTAATTGTTCTTTGAAGTTTGTGGAACAAATTGTATTCTTTAAATGTATTGTTGTTTATAATGTATTGTTGACAACAAATCATGTGACCAAAATTTGAGGGCTTCACCATTTGTCGTTGACTCAAGTCAGATCGTATTGTAGCAAAGATTTTCAAGTCTCGAGAGCGTCTTTGAAATTTTCCCATCGTAAACGTAAGTTCAACGTAAGTAACTAAATTACGGAAATTTCGCTATCTTACGTAAGATTCTTTAAAAACGGTCACAATTCTTTATCAGCCCTGCGTTCTGTAAGCATTTAACGTTAGCCAATCACCGTTACCGTTATAAACGGTTAATTGAACGATCCGTTGAAGTGAGAACGTTTAAAAATGGCGAACAAGAGAGATTAGAAGAATTCGAAGAGGAGGACTTGCTTTTTGTAAATGTAAAATCAACAGGAAATGTACTGGAACTATTTTGTTTCAGGCTGTTTTATACTCGCGTACTATATACTAAAACCAATAGCTGCTTGCCGTAAACGTTTTCCGCTAAGAGGCCGTTCAATAATGACTGTTAGCGAACGTTACGAAACGCTCGCGGTAACTGAACGCCCTACAGTGACAAGTTAAAATTTGTAATTTCATTAACTTGTACAATGTGGTAAGATTAAATTCTCCTATGGTCTAACATCAATATATTTGTAAACCATGAAAATTGGAAACACAATTTAACACATTTCCTTGATTACATCATATCAATCATTTGGCATGCCATTGGATTAGATCTATGAATTATAAAACAACATTTTGATGTAAAATTGTCAATAAAAATGTTTAAAGAAAGTGAGTTATTATGAAAATAGCAAAATGGTAATTATCCTTACAAAGTAATTAGTTAAATAATTTAAAATTACGACATCGTAAAATATTAAAAATACAATGTTCAATTAGGGACACATTTTCTGAAAAAAAAAGTCTGTGGTCGAAAACACAATTTTACATTATTGATTATAACTAATTTAAGTGTGTACCTTACACTACCTGTATCCACTTTTGGACACCATACCATGTTTGTACTACTTCTTTTGTGTAAAGTTGTATTTTGGACATGATGGAAATTAAGAATTTTAGTTTACAGAGATATTTAATCATACTGATTTCAGACAATGTATAAATTAATTTGTATTTTCAACTCTTAGTGCATCTGTACCATGTTTGTACTACTTCTTTTCTGTAAAGTTGTATTTTGGTCATGTTGGAAATTATGAATTTTAGTTAACAGTGATATTTTATCATACTGATTTCAGACAATGTATAAATTAATATGTATTTTTATCTCTTAGTGCATCTGTTCGGGGGTGTACACAATCTGATTGGAAGATTTTATTTTAACTGTTTTCACTGTACTTCATGTAAACTTGCACAAAACTCACTTTTTTCATAACAAATTAATATCAATAAACCACTTTTTTCATATTGTTCTATTGAATTTACTTATTTATTCCAATAGGATTAAAACGAAAACTGAAATTTATGAAAATTATTTGTTAATTTTTATTATTGCAACCACACCTATTTTAAAGCCATGTAGGGCATTCGTAAATAACATAGTACTTAAACCTAACAAAAAATACTTTCAAAAAGTGATCTGACGAACAGCGCAAGACAGTTAACTTAAGGCAATGTATACTAAAATGATCAGAACGTTTCAATATCATGTGACTGTGTATAGAGTTTTAATCTGACACGAAGTTAAAATAAACTTAAAATACTCAGTAATGGATCATATGAATAAGTTTCTAGTAGTATATGTATATCGGAATGATTATGGAATTTGAGTATTGCACATTGAATGTAAGCATCTTACATTTCATAGTAAACACTTTTTCAATGAGAAAAAACAATGTAAATGAAGGGTTTTATCACTTAAATATCCCACCATGAAAAGTGGTTGCTATGCAGCTTTCAATTTATTGTGTCATTTGATGTAGTTTAGTAAAATTCAGTTTTGTACCCAACGTAAAAGGATTTCTGACAATGTTACCCTTCATCTAATCTACCACTGTAGGAATCATGCTATATATCGTAATAATCTAAGGTTGATAATCTTGACTCTATGTGGTCATCAATTTTATAATTCATTAATAAGTATGGATTCTTCCTCTCAAATTTCTCAGTGGTTTAAAATTATATAATCTTAATAATTAGTTTATACAAAAAATAATGTAATACATGTATACATATAATAGTCAACATTTCATTCAGAATACAGCAGTATATATGTTCAATATTTAATCAAAAACTCTTACTTTTGTTTTGGTTTATATTTTTGCACATGTATTATGATGAGTGTTTTTTATGTTTCTTTTTTTCTATCCATATACATGATTTATACATATGTGATTTATATCTTTTTTCAAAACAGTTCGTATTCTTTTTCTTTCTGTATGTTTGCTTTGTATTTAAATTGTTTGTATTATAATATGCTCACTGGCTTGGTGGAAATAAAATGATATATAATGAACATTGTTGTCAATTTTTAATAAAAGAGTCCAACCGCCCCGGAAAGGATCTTAAAACTATTAAACATTTAACATACGAGGGGTGATTGATAAATTCACGGAATTCCCTTCTAAAATATTAACCCTTTTGTCAAATCACATTAAAACTCAAATAAGTATAAAACAATTCTTTTGCGATTTCACAATCGTATTGGTGAACAGATTATAAATATGTAGAATGAATAAATGGTATTCATAGCAACCACTGTTAGGTCACTTGAAGCACGCTATTTTTCACCTATTTTGAAAACATTAAACATGGTATTAAGCAATAAATTTTTATACGAATTATTCGCCAAAATTAATTACACTAGCGTGACGTCTCGTCATCATTTCAAAATGTTGTGTTTGACTCAATGTGTCACCTGCAGATACGCTTAAACAAATTAAAACTGCTGATACATTACCATCATGTGGAAAAACAATTGCCTACAAAAGGCTCCAGAAGTTCCCGGACTAATTAAAAACAAAAGTACATATCAAGAACATTCTAACTGCAACAGTTACTTTCCCTTGATTTAAAAGAACAAAACATGACGTGACCGTGTGAGACGTTTGCGCGAAGGAATGTCATATTTTGAGATTGTTCGTACACAAATTAGTCAATATCGAACTGGAAGCAGTAGAATGTTGATTTGGCAATACAAACTATCAACTGATTTGCAGGCCTTTGATTTTATTAGGATGACCGTCATTGGTCGATATTTTGTTCGATACGGAAACGTTCGATCCGATATATATATCGAACCTACACTACTGGTATTCGATATATATCGTATACCGGTGTAGAGCCCTAGTCTTTAATACTTATTGGTGACACCAATAAGTATTAAAGACCCGTCCGAAAGAAGATAAGTTTTCATTTTTTCAACAAATGCGAATTTTAAAAAAAAAAAAATGTTACAATTAGTTTTGTATTTTTCCTGGTCTTTATAGCAACTTTCTTAAAAGTAGTACAAAATGCTCAAATCTTGATAATTATATATATCGCCGTTCAGGAAAGATAATTGCTATTATTACTTTTTTAGCTTTGCGTTTGCTCATGAGGAAATCCTGTCTTTTGTATGTGGACAGAGCTCAAAGAAGCGCGCACATAGTGATATAAACATTTACGATGAACTTTATGCAATGCATCGGCACCATCCAAGTACTAACAGCCTGAGAGAGGTTATACGGTCTAACTTGAATATGTTTTTTTATAATACTGCCGATTTTACCATTGAATTTGGTATATACTTCGGTCGATGGGATTTCTTCAAGACTAAACACGGATATCCTGTTACGTATATGTGGCCTTAATCACCCAACTTTAAAATCCAGTTATTTCGGCGTGTAACAGTACCCTCTGTTTGCATGAGTTATCAATTCACGAACAAAAATGTTTAGTTTCTTATTTTTTAATAAAGTTTTAAACACTCGTGATCGTATAGTTTTAATTTAAAATACATATTGATTATTTATTTAATTTTTTTATTCATTATAAAAACGTTTCTTTCATTACTCTTTAAGGTTCTCTACCACACTATGATTCTTAGTTTTTTATTGACAATGTTGAATTGATGTGACAAGTAAGGTGTTGCCTTACAAAACTAATGAGATTAATTTAAACATCTTATTTCAACTAATCGACATAACATACTTTCTGAGAGTTCGCACGAAACCCGTGCCAACATTATTTTTGACTATGCCAATTTTTAGTGAATTTGTTTGTACCAATCTTCACTTTTTGATAACTATGATGTACTTAGATATTGTTACATGGTTTGCCATCACTTGTCCAGACAATAACAATATTTAAATTACTACTTAATAAACAACTCACTAACATCTGTGAGATCAAGAGGTTATTGATTTGCTACATCGCCAATTATATACAAACAATTTTTGTCTTAACGCGCTACCGTAGTAAAATAGTTCTATTTGTCAAGGCCGTCACCAAAAACGGTATTTTTAATGAATTTACTGCCATATATAAAATCAATTAAATGTAGGTATATAGGTTCACATCGGAAAGTCAACTCAAAATCGAAATACTACCGGCATCCATTACTTCTTGTGACCCAAAACCTATATTTACTGCGGGACAGAAGTACGGAAGCCTTGCAGCGCCTTTTCATATAAGTGTAAAATGCATTATTTTAAATTCATTTTTCATCACTTTCCCCTCGTTATTTGGGAAGCAACTTTTTTGTGTGTGCTATTGTATTGATGGTCTTTCGTACAGTATAAACATATTTTCTGTTGCAATATTTTTTAGGTCAAAAGTTGTATTAAATGGACTAAAAGTTATACTTGTCCCAACATTCCAACACTTCCATCTCTAATAAATAGATCATTTAAATCAAACGTTATCAATTGAAATACATGTATGAGGCCACTGCGTTACAGGTGTATATTTACAATAACTTAGTAAATCACTTATTTGTTGTTATTATTCCGGGTAATAAAATAGGTGTTTTTACATCCATTACCAAGCATAATTAAACAAAATGGATGAAATATACATAACATTATTATTAACAAAATTTATCACACTTAAGCAACAGACTGCGCTGTTAGTGGTTTATTGGGTAACCATTGTGGATAACAGCAAGCTCCGTTCGCTTAAAATATTTATATTGAGTACAATCACAGTAAGTGTATAAAATGCAATTCAAACACAGTTTGTTATAAATGACCAAGGACTTATAATTACTTATTGTCAATGATGCATAAGGAACAGGACCGAGGACTTATAAAAGTACAGGAATGATAAGGAGAGTGGATTTTCCATTTACTAACTTTGAACTATCGTTCAAAAACGGGACACAACTCTAATTACACTGAGCGGTGTAAAACAAGGTTAACATAGATTTAGAACTTAATTTTTTTTAAATGAACTACTAAGAACGTAGATAACATAATTCATGTTTTGACTTGACAGATTTATGATCGTTTATGTTGCAATAAACAGGTCAACTACGTTAAAAATTTTAACTGAGTTCAAGGGTTATATGTGTTAGAACAAAATAGCCATGAACTTTTTGTGAAAATCCGCATGGCGTCTCTTGAATTCTTGTTTTCATTAGGAAGATCCGTAATGATGTAAAATACGCAGTTAGACATGCCAAAAATTTTGATGTAGCACTCTTCACTTTATCTTTGTTTAACTGACAATATGGGCCGACTGCATAATTCAAGTTTAATTTAGTTTAAGCCTTAGTCCGGGACTCACAAGCCTAGATTTTATCTCTCAATTGCATAATTCAAGTTTAATTTTCGTTTAGCTAGCCTAAGACTACCTGTTCAGAGGAAAGCTGTCCTTTAGCTTTGTTCCTGTAACAGTTAGTCTTCATGTTAGATAAAGGATTATCTGTTGTTTTTTTCTTTGCATCAAAATATTACGACTTATTTATGAAAATTTATGAAAATTTCGTGCTTGTACGTCAATTTTTGCACATAATATAAATCGACCAATACTGTATTTATCAGATACATGCGAATATAGACATTTTTAAAATATGGTTATTGATACGTGGTTGTTTTTTCTTCTATCGCTGTCTTGAAAAGCGAGTGGTATTGTATAGTGCGTAAATATTGACCCGACCTGACCTTTCACATTTACATCTAATAATTATGTACACATATCCCAACGAAAGTCAGTACCACGCCTATTCTACACTTCGGCAGCAATCGTAAAATTATAGAAGAGTGTTTGTGTGTTAAGTTTTAACTCATAATCCTCACGATCAATGTGTAATCGAGCATTAATACTACATTCGTATTCAATGTAATGAATATTCTTGCATAAAGGTCAGATCGGGGTCAATATTTACGCACAATACCAAGATCACCTGACTTTTTAACCTGTACTGGAATAATATTCCTGTATATAATCCACAGTCTTATTGATGGATTAGTAAATTGATAAATGTATTGTACATGCATGATGTTTCATCAGTTTACAAGTTTGCTCATTTAGAAAGCTCTGGTACAGATATGTTTTGAGTTCCTTAGCTGAAGGCTCCGATCAAACACTTTTTTTGGATGTTGACATGCAGTTATATAATATATTGAATACGATGGCTTTTATCTTATTCCCGGACGACCGTCATTATTTGTAAAGTAATAAGAGTTCAAAGTAATAAAAACACAGACATGTGCCAGAAACACCTAATGTAATCAAAATATCGGAGTGCTGGAGGAACGATGTACTGAACTTATTCATTAGATAGAGATTATATTTATGTCAAAATATCAAACTTGTGCAGCAACATTATCTTTAGATAAATAGAATTAGACAAGAGCACTCCAAGGACAGCTCTAGACTTTTCGAGTGTTTACTCATGACAAGCTTTATCTTATTTTATCAAACAAAATAAATCAGTCAACGAATAATAACCTCTTCATATAAATATAAACTACGATATCTTAATTAAGTATGCACACGTTTAACTAGACACTACGATTATGCCATTGCAATCAAATACTTTGAAAAATGCTGACGCACATTTTAAATTGGTTCATCAATTTCCGTTCAAAACTGAAAAGGAGTGTTAATTAGTCACCAAACAAATGATTAAATTTATTCAAATATATTTGACGATCATAAATTAACCGCTACAGTTACAAAATGTAATGAACCACGCTGTGGATTATGTTCATATATTATAGAAGGCTCAAATATTAAAGTTAATGGTGAAAATTTTCATGCCAAAAAAATTTAAATTGTACTGTAGATAATGTTTTATATGTTTTAATTTGCAATGGGTGTCAAGAATTTTATATTGGACAAACAGGTGATAAACTAAGAAATAGACGGACTGTACATGAACAACAGATAAGAGACCCATCAACAAGACAAATACCTTTAAGTAGTCATTTAGATAAGTGTTCAAAAGTGTTCCCTAAATTTTCAATTTTTCTTTTTTACAAATTTTACCATAATGATGTTTCAGCCAGGTTGTTATTTTATCAATGTATTCAAACCAAAATTAAACGTAATATAATGACGTTGCAGTGTGTGCGTACACATGTGTACGCACGTTACTATTGACAACCTAAAATGACATTACGTTATATTGTAGTCAGCCGCGTAGCTACCAGTACGCAGAGTACGCAGCTGCGTACACATTGGTCCAGAAAATCGCAAAAAGGAACGTCAAAAATGCAATAAAAACTTTTGGTCGGGGGCGGGAGTAGGGGTGTATAGAACAAAAATGAGTTTTTTTCGCAAAATATCTATGTGAAAATAACTCTACACGAATTAGTTGAATAATTAAAACAACAGCAAGTATGACGCTTTTTTTCAATGCTAATACATAAAACTATGCAGAAGCATTAATCTTGAAACAGATTGGTAAAACAAAATATACCAAAAATACATTCAGCCAATGCGAGCGCTCAAAACGTAATGATATTTATTCGCCGCTACATTCATGAATTAATAATACATTTTCTTGTAAAAATGACTGAGCTTTTATAGAAAATGGTGGTTGTGCTAGTGTTTTTGGTGGTTATGTTGATGGTGGTGGTGATAAGAATAGATGTGATACAATATTATACAGACTCGTACACAGCTTGAAAAGTAATATTGGACTTATTGGACTCATTGGGCTCGTCCAATATGGCTTTTCAAGCTGTGTACTCGTCCAAATATATTTCCATGTTGTACAGTAAACTGTATAATAACCTATAATTCTATAATATCATTAAGTTTTAAGGTTACGCTACAATGATCCGTATTATGAAGCATTTAATAAAGATTTTGTCCTTAATTATTCTCTATTGTTTTGTTAAATTATAAAACCAATTTTGATGATATGCTGCCCAGATTTTTTGTAGATTTTCATATCTGAATTATATTATTGATCAATTGATTGACTTATTAATCAACAATCAAATCCTTATTAGGGGATCTTCTAACTATTCTGAAATTAAGATTTGAATGCAATAATTTATATTGGGGTTGTACACCAATCATCCTTGACAGATACGATGTATGGATTAAATAACTATAATATATTTTAAATGTAATACAGTAGATCTCAGATAAGCTTATTTTGTGAATCGTTAAACTCTATTCTTCTACGTTATCATATTTCATTTTTTCCTAAATAAATATTCAACCCCATTTATGTAAATAATCCTAAAACAATACTTTTTATATTACAAATTTACCATACTTGATACAAAGATAACGACGGTCAATTGTTTTTAATGGTAATTAAGTTTTGAAGTTACAGTACAGGGGTCCATATTATAATACGTTTTACTAAAGATTTTATTCCTTAATCATTCTATATTGTTCTGATGTATTATGAAAATAGTTTTGATTTTATGTTGCCCAGATGCCATAGGCGGAAAGGGGGGGTGGACTCGGCGTACGCCCCCCCCCTAAAATTGCCCAAGCTAAGGTTGTTTTTTTCATCATGAATATGATAATTATAGGAAAATATATATATTTGTCAAAAAATTTCACTCAACAAGTTACGGGAATGGGAGTACAGAAGTACTATAACCTAGCATACAATTTAAAACAATTCCTTCTCATTATTTTATGAATTTAACATGATCCAACGGATGTTATATAGAAAATTATATGATATATCTAAATGATCCATATTGTATACCCTGAGAAAGGATATTTGAGGCTCTCGAAATTTGCCTGAATCCCTTAGAATAACAAAAATTCAGGAATTTCGGGTGCCGCCGGTCACCAAGACCTCTAATCAGGGCTTTGCCTTGGACCATTCGGGGCCCTTACGGCCCCTTGAAACCCTATTCTGCATGTTAATTTTACGCCCCCTCTAACTAGAATTTTCCGCCCCCTCTAACTTAAAATCCTGGATCCGCCTTTGGATGCAGATCGAGTCTATATAAACGTGTTTTTGTTATCATTTTTTATAGAAATTACTAAAATAATGCTTCTTTAAGGCAGTGGCTCTACATCCATATGTACCGCCCGGCTAGCTCTGTTGGTAGCACGCAAGTCTACTGATCGAGAGGTCGTGGGTTTGATTCCCGGGTGGGGCATACTTTCGTATTATTTCTACGGCCATTCTTCCTCCTACCGATGATTTTTAATTATGTTGGGCAGTTGTCAGTCACTGACGAAAGTATGTGCTAAGTAGTTGGTTAACAGCTAAATCCAGAGATTTAGCCATTCCAGGAGAATTGAGTAGATTGACTTACCGCCGTTATATGACATATACAATGAGTTGCTACGGCGTTAAACCAAACAAACAATGCATCCATGTAAATCCTGTAACTTTAACCTCAACACGCGTTGTTGTTTACAAACTCCTCACAGCGGTTACCTCACGCGTTGCTACCGCTGCGGGGAGTTTGGGTTGTTTAGAGTCACGGCACTCATCTTACTCCAGGCTCCAGTTACGGTACAGTATTTTTTGTCATTGCCTATTTGTACATTCGGAACTCCTAGGCCATTCACTGTGAATAACCTCGGACATATTCAGGCGCCATTTTAGAACTTCCTGTGCAACAGGGATATGTCATGAAACCTTCCTTTGATTTTCAAACATATATGTACCGTATATATACATATATACAAGGGTTACAACCGCGTTTGATAAACCACTTCAAGTACATTATGTGACACACATTACTGATACTCTGAGGGCACTATAACCCATGTAACCTCACAAGAGATTAATTATAACTCTGAAATCTCCGATGGTTCATAGATGCAAAGCGCAGACCATAAATATGGCTTATTAATCAAAAGTATGCGTGATTTGTTAACCTCCTTATCATCGAGAAACGCATGATAAAAATTAATGTTGCTAAAAATAACTAAATTCCGATTATTTTACGAAGAATAAAATACCTTTTGCGAATCTAGTTTAAGGTTTAAACAAATTCAGGGGGAGGAATGCCCTTGACCCCCAAGGATACTGCGTACACATTAAAAAGCCCTTGCTACGCCCCTGACTTAATGACAAATAGGTTATTTTTCTATGCATCTGTCGGATAGATGGTATTTTTTACTTATTTTGGCGAGAAATTTTCACGTTTTTTGAGGGTCATCTTTAAATGGCTGTAACTTTTTAAAAAGTTCGGTGACATATTGTTTTTTCCCCTTTTTTCCGATAATTAGTCATTATTTCACATTTCTAACACAAAAAATAAAACATTTCATTACAGGATCGATCTCATTTGTATGAAAAAAATCACTTATTTGGACATTTTTCTTAAAAGTGGGTGGGGTATTGATCAATTCTTTAACGAAATATTTTACGAAACTCAATTTATAAGATACTGTAAAACTGAATGATAAAGGAAGATAGATCCAATTTATATTGATTATCACAAAAATAATCACCATATGATGACAAATAGACTATTTCCTATGCATCTGCCTGATATACGGTATTTTTGACGTATTTTGGCGGGAAATGTATACGTTTTTGGGGATCATCTTTAAATGGCTGTAACTTTTTTAAAAGTTCGGTGACCTATCTTTTTTTCGATAAATTTACTTCAAATGTGCAAATAAACAAATTAATGGAAGTTTAAAAAAAATTCCATTAGAAACCTCTTTCCTGACGAACTCCCTTAATCAACAAAACACCCAATATTTAGATGTTATTCAAAGTCATCCACTTTGACATGAATTTCCACTGTTCGAAATGCCTGTTTTCAAATTATTTTTTACATACACGGTATACATGTACACGATATATGCATCTCTTTACTTAGACTCACAACTAATTGCATTTTGGTTTTTCGGCTCCGTACAGAAAATAAAACGGTTTTATGTATTTGTAAAACTATAAGAAATTGCTACGCCTGTCATAGTAGACGATTTGTATGTGTTGCCATTTGTGTACTACCGGAACTAATTTAAGATTCCATACCTAAAAAGTCTAATATTACGGTACAATGTAGGTATATTAACTTGGATTTATGGCCCCAAACAAATACCAATTGGTACAAAAACACTAAAGCATGTGTCGTGATATGATATTAGTATATATATTTAACAGGGAGACAAAATTTACCTGAGTGAACGAAGTACAAATGTATAATTACAGTATTACCAGCAACTCAATTATATACGATTCAAATAGTTAAAAGCACATTAACTCAGTATGACCTTAGACTTATTCAATTAATAAAATTACATGTAGTTCACTCCACTGCACTGAATCTATAACTGAACGCTGAACTCCTTGATGCCTTAGAAGGGAATATGCCCTGTTTATAGAGCCACTTATTGAATGTTGACATTTGAATGGTAATGATTTATTTAGTTGAATATCCTCACATTCAAGATTCAAGATGGTTACTAGCTTGTATAATTATTTGATTTGGAACTTATATAAACAGAGATACATGTATAAGGAAGACAAAATAAAGCCGACACATGTTTAATGCAGCACAAGACATACAAGTATAGACTATAACTGGATTTGCTTAGTTAGTTTATTTTAGATCTAACGTTTATGCAGTTAACTTAAAGTTTTATAAAAATTGTGTTCAATCATTTAAATGCAGCATTTAATCTTAATATGATATATATATTATCATTACATGCAATACGCATTGATTTCTGAAATGATAAAACATCTAGTTAGTACAATCTTAAAAGGTTTAAATTTCAATAGATAATATTCGAGTTATCCGGATATTGTGTTCTTTTTCTAGTTCATACGTATCTTTATTCTAGGAGATAACGTTTATCTACAAGCAGTATTTCATACATTGATGAAAACTTTACTGTACGACTTGTGGACATTAAAGAAGAAATAAGCACTAGTTATTTTGCTTCATTCCGTGAATACAAAACGCATATGTGCTTAATTTAATTAAGAACAAAACGGATACAATGTCGATAAAGTATATATTTTTTATTTTATTTATCTTGTGCAATGTTCATAGGTCGAGTCATTCAGCAATGTTGGCTGTTACTGTTGGTGAAAAACTGCTTGATTTAGCTAGTCTAGGTTTCGACTTGTATCAAACATTCAATGAAGAGGACAACAATCAAGTTGACATTGATCAGTTAGTTGGAAAATTTGGCCAACTTCTGGATGAATCAACGAATACAATAATCACTCAACATTGGCTTGGATCAAAAATCGAAAACATCGATGACGCTGTAAAAGATCTCCACAGCTCAACGATAGATCTTGAAAGTTTATTGAGGAAAAATGGTCATGATGATCTGACACAATATGAAAAAAGGTTCAAGTTAAACTACTTAAATCAAGGAGTCACAGAACATATAAGATTTCTTCAAATTCTGCTAACTTATACTGTGCCTGGTACGTCAGGTAACATATTGGATTTGTACACAGAATACAATAGATGTAACATGTCTGCACTTTATGAATTTGAACAGTTTTATTATGATATAATATCTACTGGAATAGCTGTAGACATCATGTATAATCAACTGGAGTTTAATTTTACTGCCAACGCAACTATTGAAGAGTGGATTAAACCAGTCAAGATAATGAATGCTACCTTTATGTCATACGAGAACAAATGCAAGCGTCAATACAATACCCTTGTTCAAGACGACATTAGTGGTACCAGTGATGGTCTAGAACTTAATAAAACTTTAAATGAAAGATATCCGTGGATGATGCACGATATATATGACTTTAAACAGTTCGGAACATTTCAATTCCAGTATTACTACAGTAAAGATGGACATATCATGATGACAAAACGGCCTGATGGTGGAACCCGTTTGGTTATATCAATTGATAGAACAACATTGGATAGCTATAGACCGGACCCACACGTTGATAAAGAATTGTTACGATCCAGTATTGACACAAAATACGACACTGCTGCAGCTAAACATGTCGGTGAAAAGACATCAAATATCGTTGCGGATAAGGGGCTTTACTTTGCTGCGGGTATTACCTATTTCAACAATGATGACGAGTTTGCTGCTGATAGAATAATACTTGATAGTGGTAAGCATCTGTTTTTTCAAGGTTAATCGGTTTTTTTCATAATGGTAAAAACTAAAATTATAGCTAAATTATTTCTAGCCGCCAACAAATACTATTTATACGACACGCCCGTTGTTTTAGTCTTAAGAAAGACATAGTACCTCTTAATACATTCATGTGCTCGCCTATTTTAAATTAAAGTCGGATTTGCCCTGAATCGTTCTCATAGTAATGCGTTAGTTCAAATATTACTGATGAAACAAATGGATTGATTTAAAACAGTGAAACGCCAACATGTCATTAAGAATGCTGTGAAAAGAAACTAGAGTATGTATCTGCCGTTTAGAAATGCCGTGAAGTGATTACATTTATAATGTCTAAGTTATCCTAATGATAGCGTTCTCTTTCAGTACATCGCACTGTGACTACAATGATAATGTCCAAGTTATCAGAATGTAGCGTTCTCTCTGTCATTATCTTTGAATGTGAAAACATTCAACTTTTGAACACCATTTGAACACCAAAATGCAACAGATATTGAACGCATCCATTTGTTCAAAACATTTAAGACTTGGTGTTTAAAGATGAACGCCTTTAGAACACTGGTGTTCAGTAAGTGAACGGCATGTGTTAAATACTTGAGCGCTTAAAGTGTTCAGAAATGTAACGTTGGGGACGTTCAAATCTAATGAAACCGATATCGAACACCTCGAACATGTTTAAAGGGTATGCGTATTATTTTGAACACTTCTTGAACATTTGATATTTCCAAATAGAACATAAAGGCGTTCAACTATTTAATGCGTTCAAACTGCAAGTGTTCAATAACAAGGGTTGTGGTCCATATATATGTATATTTTATTTATTTTTTCGTTTCTACTAGCAACTGATTGAAAGAATAAACACAAGATAACATAAAACACTTTATTCACTGATGTGGACTACATTAATACCAATATTAACTTCACTAAAATAATCATAAGTTTTATATAACAATTGTAGACTAAACGCAACACTGCTTTAAATTAATTATTTTTCAAAAGTAAGTTATCCATGTTTTAAAATTTCCATGGTATACATTATAATAAGAGTGTGGCCAGATTTGAATTTTGCCTGATGACTTTTCACTTTAAAGATATAAACATATCTTGTATGTTAAAAACCACCTAAATATTTTGATACAATATAGTTAGAGCAGTGTTGCTATATCTGGACCTAAAATACATATAACTATAAAAGCCACTTTATCTAGACTATATAACTTGTACATAGGAGACAGGACTGCAAAATAAATTGAAACATTTTTACTGATACCATGTATATAGATGCATTTATATTGTATCAATTTATGGAAAAAAGTGACTATATTCATTTCAACGTATCATATCTTTTAACATTATTCATTGCATTCCGATTGAAAGTTAATTGAAACCGAAAGTAGAATTGGAGAATTATTTACAAAAATGAGTTTTAATCCATACAGAAAAAGCTAAAATCAAATAATGTTCTGAATAGAGGATTTTATACAGGTTTACTATAAAAATTAAAGGTACTGACACCTACAGTATTTAGTTTACAGAGTGACTATGATTACAATAAAAATGTCAGAGTGATCCGAATATAGCTTTTACATGTCAGAAAAATAATGTACGATGTTGAAAAATCTCATGTAGGCCTGGACATATCTAGATTTTACTTTCTTTAAAACTCCGTTTTAGTTATAAACATACCCAACTTTTAGACCCATCAAGATTTTCGCCTTATGATACAGCCATATAGCTCTGATTGTAGATACGTATGTTTTGCGATGATATAATCTACAAGCCGTGATCCTGTGTTGTGATTGATGAGATAAGATAAGGATCATAGGTCACGATTTCGAGTCATATCAGGAGATTAATTTAATTCGTTGTAGACAAATGTTTTATATTGTCAATTGTGTAACAAGTGTTAATTAACAGATAAATGTTTCACATTTTTTAAGGTGACATTTTGTAGTCAGATGAAACAAAATAGTGATTTAAAAAAAATTTGATGGTCAAATTATGTTAGAAATGAGAATTGTGTACTCATCAACCATTTTAATTTATTAATTGCCAATCCGTTAATATGGATATGCCTTATATTTATTGTTATAAAAGCTTTAGATTTAAATGAATAGTTTTGAAACAATATTCAAACCTCATCGTTATCGTTATTCTTTTGTTTCGTCTGCCACTTTATTTTACTTCGACTAAAATGCCCATAGATTTATTTGCATAAATGTTTATTCATTATAATATTTCACCTGTTTATGCAATCGTTCTACATTGATAAGGTATTAACGTTTTAATTAATATAATTGTGGAGTTAACTATAAACAATTGATGTCTTTCATTTATCCTTATGCCGCCAAAAAAGTAATATGTTAATGATACTGTTTTCAGTAGTACGTATAGTCGAGTAAATCTGAACAATAATTCCTTGAATAAATAGATAAATTAAATGTATGTATTTTCTAACCTGCCTAGAATCTTAACACTTTAATTATAATTATTTCAGAACCTTTATCACAACATCATTTGACAGATACAACTACATGTATATATACAAATAGTTATCAATAAAACTGAGACAAGAAGGTAATCCTGTCATAAAAGTGTACCCGCTGTGCCTTGCTGTGCGCAGTGTATTATACAATCACACCAGGGGTCCATTAATTCGATAGCACGCACTATAAACTTTAAAAAAAATACTTAAAAATGCAAAACTTGGAAAGAAGTGCAAATGGGACCAATACTTCATAAAAATAGTTTAAAGTCAAAAAGTGCTCCGAAAACTAGAAACATGCGACTTTACCACGTCATTTGCACAAATTTGATCAAATAACCGGAAAGGCTTTATTGTTCAACTTATATCAGCATGGGTATTTATTTCCCTTCTTTGTTTATAGTAACGTGAGTAATCAAATAAAAACTTAAATGGAACCAAAACTTTACAATTTTACCAAAAATTATAAACAATCAAATGAAAGAAGACAGTATAAACTTTTTTTGCATCATTTGCACAAAATTGATATCTTAAAGAAGTTTTCCCAATGCTTTTCTATTGAAAATCGAATATCGACTTGGGATTATGTATGTGCATAAAAGTTGGACATGCAGACCAAAGTAGATCTAGGTGTTAGCCCTTTGTCTCACAAACATGCTGGCAATATTTAACAGTGTGTTCTATAATGGTTGTTCGAAACAACGTTAAAAGCAAAGTGAATTTAAAAGTATTTGCAAGAGCTTTAATTTGCTATAATTCTTGCTTAAAAGAGTGCTTTACGTATTAAAGATAACCAATACATTGTATACTTTTTGAAAATTATTCTAATTGTGATTTAACAGTTGTTTTGTAACAGGTAAAACATTTCATTAAATGATGAATAATCCTCTTTCAAATTTTGTTTCAAAATATACATTTTAACATAACGCAAAACTTATAAAACATTATATCATGCAAAATTTTTGTACATGTACATGTATAGTATAAGAAATTATTTGAAAATACTCGCCTTTTAGTATGCTTCTAATTTGTACGAAATTCAATACATATAACAATGTATTGGGCTTTCCGCATTGTGACACGCATAATAATTTGATAGTTTAAATTCAATCGCATTCTTACAATGATGAACACGATTGAAACTTATTTTCCTTGTGATTCATTTAGAATATAAAATCTTATTCTTTAATCAACAATCACGTTAAAATTGAAGTCAGGGGAGATAAATCTTAAAACTAATTAATTCAGTAAATTCAATTTAACTTCCTTGACATTAACATTAAAAATGAAATTATTGTTTTATCTTTTTTATTTCAGAGTCACCGGTCAAGACAGTTTTTGTTGAAGATGTTTCCCTGACATATTGTCACAAAACTGGCTTTGAGTGCACATTTGACGGTATCGATTTTTTGAATGTGATCGATGCAGAGAAAACAGTAACAGGGAGCATGAGAGTGTATTTTTATACAAGAAGTGAGACATTGAAAGACAACACACCCGTTACAGGCTCAGCACCTATGTTTGCCAGCAAATCTACCATATATGGAATGGTTTTATTTATGTCGATTGTTGCTTATATGATACCAATAAAGAAACTTCTTTAATATTATACTATATACTTATTCTGAATCACAATATTCCGATTATTAATGAACACATGTATTATCATAATATGCTTTTTGTAACTTTATAGATATGTTTTAGTATGTTTATTTTATAGATAATATTAAGACTATTTTATTTTATCGGCAATTTGTCTAAGAGTTTTTGTTGAGAAGTGTGTATTGACTGCATGTTTAATTTATTTAATGTTCCGAGATGTATAAATATCATCTTTTAAAAACAGCATTACTAATACGGTGTTATACTTTCGAAGTGATCCGATGAACAGCACATAAAAGTTATCTTACTAGAATGATGTGAACGTTTAAATATCATGTGACTGTGTATAAAGTTTTTATCTGGCACAAAATTGAATAATATACAAACATTGAAATAAATACTTTTATTGTTTACCACTGTTTACATTACAAATTTTACATTGAGTAACTTTTCATATTCATTTCTAACATATTGCAAAGTTCATTTTACATTTGCGAATCAAGCCGGAGATTTTGACAAATTCCTTTAGATTTGTCAAAAAATGTAGATCGTCATAGAGGCTTTACTCTTTTAATGTATTAAAAAGGCTGCAGCTTTATATAACGTCTTCAGTGACCGTATCATATATAATTTAAGAACTGGAATGTATTGCGTAAAACTTTTGTTATACATGTATGTAATTCCATATGTTTATTTCATTGGGAACAGGGAACAACATTGTTTATGCTACCTTTTTTTTTTGTTCTGTCGTGTATTTTATGTAATGTTATACATGTATACATTTAAGTTAAAGTGATAATTTATAATGAACATTTGTTTAATTATATTTTATAACAATATTTATCTACTATTTGTCAGCCATATTAAAGTCTAGTTTAGATTCTTTGTCTGAGGTTTGATTAATTGACTAATAATGCTAAGATTTATCACTTTAATTACAGTTTTTTAGTTTATTATCATGTGTAAAGAATGTATTGTTATTTTACGGCGACCAGTGTACTTACCAAGCTTTGCTGATTTGTTTGTTTGTTTGTTGGATTTAACGCCGTAGCAACACAATAATAGGTCATATATAACGGCGGTCAGTCAACCTACTCTCTCCTCCTGGAAAGGCTTAATCTCTGGATTTAGCTGTTAAACAACTACTAAGCACATAGTTTCGTCAGTGACTGACAACTGCCCTACATAATTAAAAATCATTGGTAGGAGGGAGAATGGCCGTAGAAATAATTTCATGACCAAGCTCTACGAAAGTATGCACCGCCTGGGAATCGAACCCACGAATTCTCGATCAGTAGACTTGCGTGCTACCAACTGTGCTAGCCGGGCGGCTTAAGCTTTGCTAAACTCTTGTCTATAACCAGTACTTAGTTCTCATTCACCTTCCACGAGACCGGATACTTATCCATATTTCTTATTAGAATACTCATTGATGGATCATATGAACAAGTATCTAGTAGTATCTGTATATCGGAATGATTATGGAATTTGAGTATTGCACATTGAATGTAAACATCTTACATTTCATAGTAAACACTTATTCTATGAGAACAAACAATGTAAATGAAGGGTGCTTCCACTTAAATATCAATTATACAATTCATTAATAAGTATAGATTCGTCCTCTCAAACTTCTCAGTGGTTTAAAAATACATAATCTTAACAATTAGTTTATACTTAAAATAATGTTATACATGTTTACACAAATGTCGTATAAATAGACAACATTTCATTCAGAATACAGCAGTATACATGTATATGTTCAATATTTAATCAAAAACTCTTACTTTTGTTTTGGTTTATATTTTTGCACATGTATTATGATGAGTGTTTTTTATGTTTCTTTTTTTCTATCCATATACATGATTTATACATATGTGATTTATATCTTTTTTCAAAACAGTTCGTATTCTTTTTCTTTCTGTATGTTTGCTTTGTATTTAAATTGTTTGTATTATAATATGCTCACTGGCTTTGTGGAAATAAAATTATACATAATAAACATTGTTGTCGATTTTTAAAAGAAGGGTCAAACCGCTCCGGAATGGATCTTAAAACTATTAAACATTTAACATATTATCACAAAATTGTTCATTTAGTGTGACACATCTTTGAACCACTTAAATTGTCGTTTATAGAAAAAATTAATGTTATAAAATAATTTACATGTATGTATGTTACACGCATTTTGTAAAATGTCTTGGAATCTTAAGCACTCTATAAATTGCCTGTTTTCTTGAGGCACTTGTAAAATGACCAAGATTTCTATACATTTTACAAAATGCCTAAAATTAACACAGTACAAATTGCTTATATTAGTAGATTACAATATTTCAATTTAATGATTCACTGCTTTTCGATGCATATTGTGCTTGAATAAGATCATATGATCATTGTTGTTGACATTAAAATTAAATATTGAATTCTGAACCAATTTCATAGAAAACCAAAGGCAACAAAATCATTGAATAATAAATAAACATGCAAAATAGCGATTGTTTTTACATTTGCAGCACATTTTGACTATATCTGCTTCAGGATTTAAGAACGGACAGCATATTATGTATGTCAAGTCTCCATTGATCTTTTCTACACTGCCTTTCAATATATTTAGATTACACAGTTTATCAGGCACAATGCCACTATCAAAATATTAAAAGGCCAATTTCAGTTTGCGACAACTATGGCAATGCAGTATTTGTTTGTTTATAGATGATAGTGTCTTTTACTTTTTATTGCTAGTGTTCCGTTACAGTACATTTTAACAGAAAATTTATTACATGATAGAGGATTGGTGTCTGTAGATGTCATGGTTTCAGATGAATACATTCCTTTATATGACTTAATGTATAACTAATTTACCCGAAAGACAAAACAATATAATTGATCCAATTTTCATAAAGTGGTCTTTCTTTTTGGTTGAGTTTAATACCGTAACATCACATTGTATTGGTCATATAAAGGCTGTCATTCAACCTAATCACTGTTTTTAGAAATGCTTATTGTCTCTGGATGTGACTGTTACTTTCTTATACGCATACTTTCGTCAGTGACAAATAACTCTTACATGATTTATAATTATTGTAGTCTAATTTGCATGTTATAAAAGTACCCCACTTTCATAAGAAACTGATATTTTGAAGAACTTGACCCCTACAAAGAAAACCCGCTTAAGAGTTATTATAATCCCAAGGCGATTATATTCTATAGTCGTTTAGATAGTATTACTATTATTAGATTGGTAATAAAGATTGTGTCTTCGTTAAGTGGATTTAAATAAAAGTTTGTCCTGACAGGCAATGACTGACTCAAGCAAGCTGATGCATTGATCACGTGGACTTTTTCTAGTTAATTTCTCAAAGTAAGGATAATCAAATATAGTAATATAGTTGAGAAACATACACTTTCTTATACAATGGTTGGCTTCACAAAGCAATAATAAATGTATCACAATATCGTCCGTTATAATTGAACATTTTGGGCATATTTGAGTCACAGGTGACAGACTCAATTTTTCCTCATTATAGTGTATATAGAGAAAAGGTCTCTAACGCCTGTTCAACGGTTGTAGTTAGACATAGAACGATTTTTAAGGCTTTTTTGGGATATTTTGGGACCATTTCATCAATTTTTGATCGTTTTTCTTCAAATAAAAAGTTTTTTTGTGCAAAATAATCCTTTCTAGAGCTGATAGTGAAAATGATTTGACGATCGAGTCGTGTTTGTGAGCTTGGTGACGAGTTGAAAACTACAACCGTTGAACAGGCGTTAGAGACCTTTTCTCTATTATACTATAATAAGGAAAAATTGAGTCTGTCACCTGTGATTTGAGTTTATGATTTAGAAACAAGTTTACTCATTATTTTAAAATACTATCCTTTTACACATGTCAGTATAGTAGAAATTGCCTTTTGAAATGTTCCATAAAATACAAGACGTCTTTGTACAAAGGATATCCCACAAAATTGAGGAACAGTCACTTTCCATGAGTCTACATCCTCTCTCAATATGGTCAGCTTCAAGAACACACTGTTTAATAGTCTTTTTTCTATGAATACTTAGACGGAAAAGTACTATTTTGTATATTTGTTGTAAGAACAGTATTCAAGTCATAGTTTTGTAATGATGTTAAAATGTCAGGTAAGTAACCGAAACAGTTTGAATCAAACTTCATGAAAGCATGCGTCTATGGTTAAATAATCGTTTTGCAAGATAATTATTTGACAGTCTGCATAATTGCCTTAAGAACTGAAGTTTTTTATATTCTAGTCATTTAGATAATAGCTAAAGAATAGTAATTACTAGAATTAACCGGCAGTGATTGCATTATATTTATACAATATCTTAGCGATATTTTGAGCTTAAGCATATCCATATTAAAAGTGTTGAACCACAGCTCATAGCCGTACAAACTCTTTGGTATCACTATGGAGTTATAAAATGTCTTTAATGATATTGGGTTCAAGTCACCCGAGTGTATACCACTATTACATATGCTTAGAAAATATTTTCGTAATTTATTGCATGCATCATCAAGACATAAACATAGGATCACGTACAGATTAATAGTTGTTATTAAAACACATGACTGAACATTCTTCAGGATTATATTAATATCTCCATTTACCAGTATAGCTGTTGCAAATACGAAGCATTTATTTCAAACCTTCCACAGAATATGATACTAACACCATATCATCCGCCATTGTTAAAGAATACATACATATTCCATGCCCACTGTCTCTTCTTTGTATAAGTCCATTTATATTTACTAAGTATAATAGATAGGAACTTTTACCCCCTTGACTAGTCCCTTGCTGAATACTAAACCATCTAGATTTAACTCCTTGGTATTTCACACAACTTGTATTTTGTGATATAACGATAAAAATGCATTATATGAAAGTGCGTCAATTTTACATTCCTTCAAAAGTTTATACATGAGGCCAGAGAGCCATACTATATAAAAGCTTTACGCCTATCAAGGAAGCAAACATAAACTTTCGACTTTTTTTCTTGCAAAGTATAGTACACATTCTCTAAAAACAAATGCCGCCATTATACAACCCGAATTGTCCTGAAAGCTACCTTGCTAAGATCTTTTAAATAAAAAATTATCAATTGAAATACATGTATGGGGACACTGCGTTACAGGCGTATTTACAATAACTTAGTAAATCACTTATTTGTTGTTATTATTCCGCGTAAAAAAATAAGTGTTTTTACATCCATTAACAAGCATAATTAAACAAAATGGATGAAATATACATAACATTATTATTAACAAAATTTATCACACTTAAGCAACAGACTGCGCTGTTAGTGGTTAATTTGGTGACCATTGTGGATAACAGCAAGCTCCGTTTGCTTAAAATATTTATATTGAGTAAATCACAGTAAGTGTATAAAATGCAATTCAAAACTCAGTTTGTTATAAATGGCCAGGACTTATAATTACTTACTGTCAATGATGCATAAGGAACAGGATCAAGGACTTATAAAAGAGTATTGCGTAGAATACGAGACCGGGAACAGGACTATATGTAGTTCTTTCGACTTTTATATCGAGTAAACTAAATCTGTTAAATCGGCCTACGACCTTATCATTCGGCGAATGCACAAGATGTTGGTGTCATTTGAAAGACCAAAGCCGCGGCTTTTTCTGACGTGCATAAATCTGTGAAATAAAATTATTATTGATAGAAAAACTGGCCTCTGATGGAACTTGGTTGAAAAATTACCATGTTTGAGTAATATACCTTACATGTATATATAGTGCTTTTGATTCGGGACCTTGCCGGTCGCCTGTGTTTCTCCCATTCTGACAATGAACATATCATTTCATTTTGAAATACTTTTTCTATTTTCAATATATTTTGTTAAAACAAAACATTGTTTCGTTTTTACGAAATATTATTTTTTTTACGATTTCGTTTGAACGAAATAATATTTCGATTGAATGAAATAATATTTCGAAAAAAAAAACGAAATACATTATTTTTTCGAAAAATAACGTAATTAATCTGAATTGTAAAGTAGAGAGAAAAAAGAAAATATTACCACACTCGTAGAACATGCGTGTAAAATAAGCCACTTCAGGTTTAACACAGCAACTCTCTCTCTCTTCAGCAAAATTATAATTTGTGAGTGCATTCGAGCCAACAGTATGTCTGGTACATATGTATACATGTATTTATACATTCCAATATGTTTATTTGACTTCTCGCACCACAAGACATGCAAATAATTTCCTTTTCAATTAAGTTTAATCTGTAGCGACGCATAGTATAAGTCATAACACGGCGGTCAGTTAACCTATTTACTGTCTATGAGAAGACTAAATTTCTGGATTTATCTGTGAGTCAGTAACTAAGCACATACTTCCGTCAGTGACTGACAACGGCCCTGTATGAATAAGATTCAGTTATAGAAGCAAAAATGTAGCAAAAATTACATCATAACCAAACTCGTCAAAAATATGTCTCCTGACTGATAATCTAACGCACGACTCCTCGATCAGTAAACATGCATACTAACGATTAGGCTAACCATGCGGAGAAGTCATTCCCATGTTATTTTTAAGTTAAGGACTTCAACTTGACTCAATGATAATAGTTATATTGCAAGAACAAAAATAAATATAAAAATCATTCTTGAATTAAGATAGCTCTTTTTTAAATAGAAGAGGTTTAGAGCAGTAAGAATAAAACCATAAAACTATTCACTGGTTTACTCGTTAATTATGGAACTAGCTACATGTACTTCATATTACGGGTTAAATTTGTTACCTTCAACACTACAGTCAACTTACGGCTAAAAAACTCGGTCTAAATAGAAATTACCAAATAAATAAATTTAAGTCTAGATGAAAGCTACTGGTTGACTTAAAGGTCAATTCGACGTGATCCCTGTGTGATGTCAGGCGATCTTATACCAAAACTGTAAATAAGGCATCTGTTCACGGAAATCGGGTTTTGATATTCACAAAAAAAATGCAAACGTATTTTAATATTAGTCTACACTATTACTTTAATTATTTGTCAATATGGGATTTAAAAAATAATCAAGATAGACTTAGTAGAAAAATGATAGCACCTGGTTTGAAAAACGGCCTAAGCAAATTTCATAATACGGTCTTGGGGCGACGTTTAATTTCACAGCTGTCGATCAGATGGCACCACCGACGAGTTTACATGCATTATTAAAGGCCGGACTTCAGTGTTTCATTTTACCGGGTGGTAAGCAATTAAGCCGTTAAGGAGAAAGAAGGAGGGTTTGACCTATGTAAGCAGAGGTCACAAACGGCTAAATTCTCTATGATTGTAAACAAATTCTCACTTAATTTAGTGTTTATATTGTAAATCCCAATGCATGTTCTAATGCAAGTTTTGGCCACTTAGAGACGGTAACAATACTGCAGGTATATAATCCATGAATCAAAAGTCATGGCAACTTTCTATGAGGGGCAGCTAGAATATATCATTGGCCCCGCGAAGTTTATGAACTCTCTTTTGATTGGCTTGATGAAGGTTATGAATCTCTTAGCATATGCCAGTCAAATTTGAATTTTTAAATTGTTTTCAAAATTATTCTTTGACAGTACTATTTCTAGGTATCCTAGAAAACTGAAAATTTCAAATAGTATTGAAAATGAGTCAATAAAACAGTATGTCAAAATTTGTTTAAATCTGATCAGTAAATTTGTAACAGTTCCAGATTTTCTCTCTCTGGTTTAACATGTTCACTGCTCAGAGAGTCAGAGAGAAGTGACCATTTTCAAGATTTTCTCTCTTTTATAGTTGAAGCCCGGTCTTTAGAGATATTTATTTGGATACATTTATTACTTTGTGTATATCTATATGCAACTTGCGCATTCATGGGAAAAAGCATTTGTGTGTCAAACTGATATGCATTTTTAAAAAAACAACAACATTGTAACAGGATTGTTAATAATCAACTAAAAGCAACAATTTGATACCTATTTTGGAATCATGTAATTTAATTCATTAGTTAAATGTAACTAAAGAAACAAAATATGCCTGCTCAATTATTCTATGTCCTTAATTATTTATTAAGTTTTGCCACCTTTTAAATTAGGTTTTATATTAGTACAGGGGCAGCTAATTTATAATTAATCTAGTTATTAATTCTACTGTCATTAACGTCAGTCATAAATGTTGAAATTTTAGATATTATGTAATTGGTATTTGGTAGAAAATTATTGTTGAGATAAAGGAGTGAAAACATAAAAAACAGCACAGACCTCCAACACGGACAAAATTACAGAGGGGGGGGGGTATTTTAGATGTTTCTTCAATTATGTTACAAAAAGGGCACGACTAACAAATAATGAAAACAAAAAATATAAGGAATTCCTGGAAGCGGAAGAACCTTTTTTATACTAGATATAATGCCGTGTCAACACAATTAAATTCATTTTACGGCGTCCAGCGCTCCTATCCTAGCTTTCCTGGACCATTGTCTATAACCAGTACTCACCTACCCTTCCGCAAGGTCGGAAACTTCTCCATATTATCTAATTAATGGAGGAAAATTGACATTATTGTCAAATGTTCATGGGCGGGTATAACATCCCCGGGTGGGATTCGAACCCGCACCACATCTACCAACTGCGCTATCGACCCGGGTTGGAAGCGAAAGAAGGCGAATTATGTGTATTGACTTACAACATAATTAAATCATGTAAATACATACTTGCACTGTAAGAGCTTTGAGAATTTCTACAAAATATAAAACATTGTTGGGAAAATCAAATAATATATGTTATTTAAATGATTTGATACTGGCATTGTTCCAAAGGACAGACGCACTTAATATCATAAGTAAGAAAATATCGATACGTTTTTGTACAAGTAGTCACATATAAAGAAAGTGGTGATGTATTAAAATGAGGTAATGTAATTAATGACAAGACTCGGAAATGTTAGACATTTTATTGTCTACATGTCCAAGGACCATTTCATAGTTCATTAACTTTTTATCTCTACTTACGTAAGGATCTCTTTAGCTTGTGAATATACACATGGATGACAGTAAAAATGAAAAAAAAACATCTTCATTGGTATACTATGTTTTACATGTACACTGTATTTGGTAAGTTTGTGCTTGAAAGTATCTTTCAAGTGTTTGGTCTATGTGGTCAGTTGTGATAGATGAACTGCCTGCATCTAGCTTTCCTGACAGAACGGATTCTTCTGATGAGATACAGGACTCTCATGAGAGTATGGCCATCATGAAAACAGATTATAATATCCGATTGAGACAAGATTTTCTTAGTTCCCATGATTTTGATTTTGTTGGGTTTAACGCCGCAGCTACACATTGTATAGGTTATTTAACGACAGTCAGTTAATCTACTTATGCCTCAGTCCCATAAAATCGTGGCTTGTTGCGGACCCGCACGTGCAGACAACCGTAGGCCGTGGGAAGCCTTGCGTATTAAGGTGACGGTACGCACATGGCACAAAACAACACACTCGTACGGAGCCGTAGCTGGAAGATATGCAAGTTAAATCCATACTTTGACTTTGAAACTAATCGGTGTATCCATGGCTCATCTCACGGACCCTAGCAAAAACGTAACAGTCCGTACGGGTATGCAAGAGTTCGCATGAGTTGCGGAGTTTGGTCACACGGTGCCCGTACGTTGCCTTCACGGCTATTTTTATGTTTATGGGACTGTAGCATTACTCTTCCTGGAAAGGCTTAAGCTCTGGATTTAGCTTTTTACCACTAAGCGCATATTTTGAAAATGACTTAAGAATCATTGGTAGGAGGGAGAATGGTCGTAGTTAAAATACAAAAGTATGCCCCGCCGCCCGCGAATCGAACCTACAAACTCTTGATCAATAGACTTGCGTGCTACCGACTGAACTAGCTTGGCAGCATAGTTCTCACAGTCTCTTTACTTCAAAAGTTTTTCAGTATACTGAGTAACTGTTTGATCTTGGTAAATGAGCGATGCCTTCTAATTAATGATTTCGAGCTCAAAACTGTAGCAAGCGGTTTAACACTTATCAATACTTACATGTTTTACCTGAGTTATCTAGTATTTACAGCGGTCGTCTGCGAAGAGCCATGCCTCAAAGTTTGATGTAGGGGCATGATTATGTGGTTGCCTTTAGACGTCAAGGGTTGTACAACTTGTCATCTTTGTGGTAGCTTAGATGAATCCCATGGTCATCTACAGTGAACTCACCATACAGCATTACAGAAACATCATCGAGTGTTGTGACCATGGAAACATCAATTTTCAATGGCGTTGATCACTGGACAAGTTTCTGGATATTACAACTTGCATGTATATCATCGTAAAAACTGCCACACCATATTTATAATGACTCATTTGTGAGGTGAATATATGCCGAGTACAACGCTTAATGTTGTTTTTAAGATTTTTCTTAAAATTGTCCAGTAGCAAATATCAAAGACCATGAAACCCACAAAATTGTAGTTGTTACAAGAAAGTTTGTTTCTTTCCTATCCAGTAAATTTAAATAGAACCCGCGCCGATAGCGCAGTTGATAGCGCGCCGGGATTTGGAATCTCGTGTCATGAAGAGGGTACGGGTTTGAATCCCTCCCAGGAAGGTATAACCTTCATGAAAATTTGAAAATCATGTAAATTTTCCTCGATCAATAAGGTAGTTTCCGGCCTTGTGGAAGGGTGGGTAAGTTCTGAGTATGGACAAAGGTCCATGAAAGCTAGGTTATATGCGCTGGACGCCGTAAAATGACGTGCATTGTGCTGACACGGCTTTAAATCAAGTAGAAAAAGCTTAAGATTTACTAACAATTTTAAACAGTTTATATCGGTTTGCATTGCTTACGGCGAGAAAGGGACATAACTCTCATTAGACTAAATGATATTTGACGAGGTTAACTTTCGTTTTTAAACTGAGATTTTAAAATGAAATATTTATCCCCAAACTAAGACAGTAGATAACCTATGTTTTAAATTGATATATTAATGTTCCCTTATGCTGCAATTAACACGTCAATAGAAAATTAACTTGGTGCAAGGTGTTTCTGGACTAGAATAACCTTGCCATGGACTTCTCATATATCGGAAAACACAGTGTCTCGTGAAATAATTAGTTTTATCAGGTAGTTCCGAAATATATCAACACATATTAAATAAAGAAAGCGGTTTATAGATTGAGTTAAAAAGATGGACCACCGATATGTCAAATATATTTGTATATCAAAGATCTGAATGGATGACTGTTTTGAAACAAAGAGAGTAATTATCATTTATAGAAAGACTTCAGTAATGACAATTTTCCTGGCTAAACAAACATAGATGTGAATTATGCGCGGTCTTTGTAGGCAGGTTTTTCGTATGCAATGGCATGTAATTGTTGGTTGTTGGTCGTTAGCGTCTGCTTAGTGTCATAACAGTAATAGTAATTTAAATTGGGGAAAGTCTAAAGTGGGTTTGTGGCCAGGTGACTGCTCTGGGAAATAATATCACAAGATCCACTGGGCATTACAAAAAATATGTGTTTTTCTTCACGTAGGTATATTTTATCTTGTAATATAATCATTGGATTTAACATTGATTATAAACTGTCCTGTATATACCTGAAACTATTACATGTAGGCTATATTTGGATAAACTTATGTGTGCTTTATACATTACATGTGGGGATTTATGAAATGAAAACTACGCAGTAAATTCTGCAACGTGTTCAGTAACGACTGATAGCGAACGTTACGGGTGCGGGACCACTCAACCCGAAGACAACTCAATCCGTGTATAACTCAACCGAAAGTTGGGACAACTGAACCTGTTAGTAGAGATTGAATTGTCTCGGGTTGAATTGTCTTTGGATTGAGTTGTTCCGACCTAAAGTTACTGAACGTTACGGAACGTTCGGGGTAATTGAACAAGCTACAGATATTTTTATTATATATACTCAATATGGATTACGTGGGTCTAAATTTGAAAATTGGTACAAAGCCAAGATTGTGAACCTGATACTTTTAAGCTCTTTTATCAAAAGTAACACCGTTTTTTGGTCCGCAAAGAAAATAGACATTTATCTTTTTTAAACACCTCTAATGAACAAGATCTTTAAATTAAATGCAAAAAATGCTTAAATATGTTCATGTTATTTATTGTATTTCAAAGTGAAGGTAGATCAAAACCGAAAGTAGAATTTGGCTGAAAACGATATTTTTGATCATAGTATGAATAAGAAGATGTCTTATCATAGAGAATCTCTCCATAATTAAGCTCTAATTAAGCTCTAAAACTATTGTGGATCAGGTATATTGAACATGAATGAATGAATATAGTGTTCTCCTAAAACGTACCCCTTTTTTAAGAAATGGACACTTCTTCAGAAAGCAGAATGATTTGAACAGTTTATTGTGTCTCTAGTGCATGTTATATTTTGATAATTTCATGGTTGTAAAACAGTTTTAAGGCTACTGTTAATGAACATATATATGCTCATAGTGGATTTAACCGTTTTATTCATTAGCAGTAGACTTGAAAACTGTGAACAATATAGTATTTCTGCCACAAGTTATAGAACCAGGTACTCGTATTTCCTTAGGAGTAGCAGAAAATACTGATATTGAAGAACTGAGGCATATTAATTCAAATAGTCTTGTTGAAATCAATAAACTCTTTACAAATACTGTTTCTTATCAAGCTTAAACAAAACAAGTGTTTGTAGTATAAACGATAAATCAGTCAAAAATAATAATTTTGACATAGTCGCCTTAACAGAAACCTGGCTAACAAGTAACGATGACTCCTGTATAAATGAATTTTTACCGGATACACTATAAAAAAGATTATGAGAAGCCGCTTCTAATGTGGTGGAGGCGTTGCTTTGATCTAAAAGAGCTCAATAACAATGAAAAAGCTGAAATCTAGACAACTGTCACAGTTTGAACAAATTGACTGTCTTTTAGACATAGGTGGATTCAATCTGTGTCTGGCTATTGTCTATAGGCCACCCCCATTTAAAAGCAAATGGTTTAAAAACTTCCATCTTTTTATATGAATGGCTCTCTTTCGTGAGTGAATAAATCATTAGTGAACTAATTATTGGTGATTTGAACTTTCATCTTGATACTAGAACAAACAGAGTTACTATTATTTTCTACAATATACTAGACTCTTGTGGTATGAAGCAGTGGGTAAAGGAACCAACTTATGTGATGTGATGATGATGTTATGTGATGTTGTAATAACACGTGACAATTGTGCGATTGTTTCAGATATTGTGGTAATCGTCTATGTGATCATCAGGGGAATATGTAACAGGATAATTTTGATAGTACTTTTAACATTGATCAAACTGAACCAAAGCCAATAAACAAAACTGTTACGCAACTGTTTCGCAAGAAAAGTAAAGAAAATCATCAAGAAGTCACCAAATAAATCTTGCGAGTTAGATCCTATTCCAACATGGCTTCAAAAAGTATGTTTACCTGAACTCTTGCCTGTAATTACAAATCTAATCAATGCATCACTCAATGCTGGTGTGTAGCAAACGCACTATCATTAGACCATTGCTGAAAAAGTCAGATATGGATTCAACTGTTCTTAAGAACTACAGACCGGTTTCAAATCTTCCATTTCTGTCAAAGATTTTGGAAAAGTTGTCAATGTTAGACTTGAGAACCATCTTAAAGAAAACAACCTGCATGAACCTTATCAGTCCGCCTACAGAGAATTTCATTCTACCAAAACGGCTCTTCTAAAGATGCAAAATGACATTCTCCAGGGTTTAGACAATAACTGTGTTACAATCCTGGTATTACTGGACCCTATCTACTGCTTTCAACTCAATGGGTCATCATGCATTGTTAAGTCGACTGCCTGCATGATCACTATAGTATTGCTGATGGTGATATCACTTGGATAACGTCATATCTGAATGATTGATACCAGACAGTTTGTGTTGGTGGAGAACTTTCGGACCCTATGCTGATGAAATACAGTGTTCCTCAAGGATCTGTCCTAGGCCCTAAGCATATCACCATTTACACTAAACCTATTAGTGCAATTTGCTTGCAACATGGATTATTTATCATTTCTATGCTGATGATTCTTAACTTTACATATCCTTTAAACCAATTAATAAAAATTCAAGATCAGAAGCATTAAGTCGTATTGAAAAGTGTTTGACTGAAATTATTTCATGGATGAATGTCAACGTGCTCAAATTAAATGCAGAAAAGATGAAAATTATGTTGTTCTCTTCAAAACATAATCGTTAACATGTTGAATACATGTCAATTAGAGTTGGTGATTCCATCATAAACTTTTAAAGTAAATTATCTGTTTACATAATAATTGGGCTATTGCAACATCCTTCTTGCTAATACTTCAAAGTCAAATCATCTGAATAAACATCATCGTCTTCAAAATACGGCCGCAAGAATCATCACCAGAACCCATCGTCGTAATAATATAACACCAGTGCTTAGGGAACTTCATTGGCTCCCTGTTTGTAAGCCGATCAGCTATAAGCTCTTAATATATACACATAAAGCAATCAACAACCAAAGTCCCATATATATATATACAAATACATATGACCATCTACGAGGTATCGGTCTATTTGAAACCATACTTGTGGGGTCGATATTTCGTACGGGGCATATATCAGACCTCGCAATTCTAGCACCTTTTAAATGATGTAGGGGGGTGTAGGTACCCTACTAAAATAATGTGCATAAGGCAGTTTTAATAGTGAATGGTATATGCCCCATTAATGTGTATAATTTTTATGGGGTACTACATTTCTTGTCATATTGAAGTCACCTATTTTGAAATTAAATATATAGTTGATATACATAACTTAGTGCCCCTTAGGTCTGTCGTTTGGAAATGTTGTAAACGATTTGTATGTGTTGCTTTTTGTGTACTAACGGAACTATTTTTAGATTCCATTCCTAAATAGTCTGATTTTACGGTACATTGTAGATATATTAACTTGGATTTATGGCCCAAAACAAATACCAATTGGTACAAAAACACTAAAGCATGTGCTGTGATATGATAATAGTATATATGTTTAATATAACAGGGAGACAAAATTTACCTGAGTGAACGAAGTACAAATGTATAATAACAGTATTAGTAGGATAGTGAGCTGTCAACTCAATAATATAATATTCAAATAGTTAAATGCACATTAACTCAGTTTGACCTTAGACTAATTCAATTAATGAAATTACATGTAGTTCACTCCACTTCACTGAATCTATAACTGAAAGCTGAACTCCTTGATGCCTTATAAGGAAATATGCCCTGTTTATAGAGCCACTTATTGAATTTTGACATTTGAATGGTAATGATTACTAGCCTGTATAGTTATTTGATTTGGTGACTTATATAAAAATACAAATACTTTACACATGAACAGTTATAGTAATGGTACAATATCTAATTACTTTGGAAAAAATAGGGATAACCTTCATTTTAGATTATTACTTTGTAAAACACCAATATTTATTTACAGTATCACGGAAAGTATTAGGTCCTGAATATACTAGACCCTGCTCGCTTATATGCTGTAAAAATGATCATCAAATATATAAGTATTTTAATCAGATTCTGATTTTTCAAAAAAGACATTTATATTTTCCATAGTTTTGTTTTATTATATTTTATAACAGAGATACGTGTATAAGGAAGACAAAAAAGCCGACACATGTTTAATGCAGCACAAGACATACAAATATAGACTATAACTTGCTTAGTTAGTTCATTTTAGATCTAACGGTTATGCAGTTAACCTACAGTTTTATAAAAATTGTGTTCAATCATTTAAATGCAGCATTTTATCTTAATATGATATCATATATAAAAATAGATATTGATTTTAACTTAACATTTCACAGATAAACTAATCTTACTTGATATCTAAATTCACCCCAAAAAAATCGGTTTCTATCAACGTCGTTGTATTCATATATTTACACTACATGCAGTACGCATTGATTCCTGAAATGATAAAACATCTAGTTAGTACAATATTAAAAGGTTTAAATTTCAATAGATAACATTCGAGTAATCCGGATATTGTGTTCTTTTTCTAGTCCACACGTATCTTTATTCTAGGAGACAACGTTTATCTACAAGCAGTATTTCATACATTGATGATAACTTAACTGTACGACTTGTGGACATTTAAGAAGAAATAAGCACTAGTTATTTTGCTTCATTCCGTAATTAAAATACGCGTATGTACTTAAGTTAAATTAAGTACAAAACGAATACAATGTCGATAAAGTATATATTTTCTATTTTATTTATCTTGTGTAATGTTCATAAGTCGAGTCAATCAGCAATGTTGGCTGTTACTGTTGGTGAAAAACTGCTTGAATTAGCTAGTCTAGGTTTCGACGTGTATCAAACATTCAATAAAGAAGATAACAATCAAGTTGACATTGATCAGTTAGTTGGAAAATTTGGTCAACGTCTGGATGAATCAACGAATTCAGTCATCACTCACAATTGGCTTGGATTAAAATCAGAAAACATCGATGACGCTGTAAAAGCTCTCCACAGCATAATGATAGATCTTAAAAGTTTATTGATGGCAACTGGTCGTGATGATCAGACCAAATATGAAGGAAGATTTAAGTTGAACTACTTGAATCAGGTAGTCACAGAACATATACGATTTCTTCAAATTCTGCTTACTTACACTGTTCCTGGTACTTCAGGTAACATATTGGATTTGTACACAGAATACAATAGATGTAACATGTCTGCACTCTATGAATTTGAGCAGTTTTATTATGATAAAATATCTACTGGAATAGCTGTAGAAATCATGTATAATAAACTGAAGTTTAAATTTTCTGCCGACAAAACTATTGAAGAGTGGACCAAACCAGTCAAGGACATGGATGCCACCTTTATGTCATACGAGAACAAATGCTAGAGTCAATACAATACTCTTGTTAAAGACGACATTAGTGATATCAGTGATGCTGTAGAACTTAATAAAACTTTGAAGGAAAGGTATCCATGGATGATGCACGATATATATGACTTTAAACAATTCGGAACATTTCAATTCATGTATTACTACAGTAAAGATGAACATATAATGATGACAAAACGACCTAATGGCGGCACTCGTTTGGTTATATCAATCGATAGAACGGCATTGTATAGCTATAGACCAGACCCACACGTTGATAAAAAATTGTTACGATCCAGTATTGACACAAAATACGACACTGCTGCAGCTAAACATGTCGGCGAAAAGACATCAAATATCGTTGCGGATAAGAAACTTTACTTTGCTGCGGGTATTACCTTTTTTAACAATGATGACGAGTTTGCTGCTGATAGAATTATACTTGGTAGTGGTAAGCATTTGTTTTTCCAGGTTAATCGTTTTTTGTTTTCATAATGGTGAAAACTAAAATTATAGCTAAATTATTTCTAGCCAACAAATACATTTTATACGACACTTACCGTTGTTTTAGTCTAAAGAAAGACATAGTATCTCCTAATACATTCATGTGCTCGCCTATTTTAAATTAATGACGGATATGCCCTGAATCGTTCTAATAGTAATGCGTTAGTTCAAATATTACTGATGAAACAAATGGATTGATTTAAAACAGTGAAACGCCAACATGTCATTAAGAATGTTGTGAAAAGAAACTAGAGTATGTATCTGCTGCCATTTAGAAATGCCGTGAAGTGATTACATTTATAATGTCTAAGTTATCCTAATGATAGCGTTCTCTTTCAGTATATCGCACTGTGACTACAATGATAAGTCATTGTCCGAGTAATGCTAGTATTGCATTATCTTTTATCATTATCCCTGCAATTTAAATCGAAACATTCAACTTTTGAACACCATTTGAACACCAAAATGCAACAGATATTGAACGCATCCATTTGTTCAAAACATGTTCCAAATTTTAAGACTTGGTATTTAAAGATGAAGGCCTTTTGAACACTGGTGTTCAGTAAGTGAACGGCATGTTTTAAAATACTTGAACACTTAAAGTGTTCAGAAATTTAACGTTGGGGACGTTCAAATCTAATGAAACCGATATCGAACACCTCGAACATGTTTAAAGGGTATGCGTATTATTTCGAACACTTCTTGAACATTTGATTTTTCCAAATAGAACATAAAGGCGTTCAACTATTTTATGCGTTTAAACTGCAAGTGTTCATTAACAAGGGTTGTGGTCCATATATATGTATATTTTATTTATTTTTTCATTTCTACTAGCAACTGATTGAAAGAATAAACACAAGATAACATAAAACACTTTATTCACTGATGTAGACTGTATTGATACCAATATTAACTTTCACTATTTTTAAAATAACCATAAATTTTATATAACAATTGTAGACTAAACGCAACACTGCTCTAAATTAATTATTTTTCAAAAGTAATTTATCCATGTTATTCCATGGTATACATTATAATAAGAGTGTGGCCAGATTTGATATCATATCTTGTATGTTAAAAAACACCTAAAAAATTTGATACAATATAGTTAGAGCAGTGTTGCATTATCTGTGCCTAAATTCCATACAAAATATAAAAGCTACTTTATCTAGACTATATAACTTGTACATGGGAGACAGGATTGCAAAATAAATTGAAACATTTTTTACTGATACCATGTATATAGATGCATTTATGTTGTATCAATTTATCGAAAAAAGTGTCTATATTCATTTCAACGTATCATATCTTGTAACATTATTTATTGCATTCCAATTGAAAGTTAATTGAAACCGAAAGTAGAATTGGAGAATTATTTACAGAAATGACTTTAATCCTTAAAGAAAAAGCTAAGATCAAATAGTGTTCTAAATGGAGGATTTTATACAGGTAAGCTATAAAAATTAAAGGTACTGACACCTACAGTATTTAGTTTACAGTGTAACTATGATTACAATAAAAATGTCAGAGTGATCCGAATATAGCTTTTACATGTCAGAAAAAAAATGTACGATGTTGAGAAATCTCATGTAGGCCTGGACATATCTAGATTTTACTTTCTTTAAAACATCGTTTTAGTTATAAACATACCCAACTTTTAGACCCATCAAGATTTTCGCTTTATGATACAGCCATATAGCTCTGATTGTAGATACGTCTGTTTTGCGATGATATAATTTACAAGCCGTGACCCTATGTTGTGATTGATGAGATAAGATAAGGATCATAGGTCACGATTTCGAGTCATATCAGGCGATTAATTTAATCCGTTGTATACAGATGTTTTATATTGTCAATTGTGCAACAAGTGTTAATTAACAGATAAATGTTTCACACCTTTTATGGTCAAATTATGTTAGAAATGAGAATTGTGTACTCATCAACCATTTGAATTTATTAATTGCCCATCCGTTAATATGGATATGCCTTATATTTATTGTTATAAAAGCTTTAAATTTAAATGAATAGTTTTGAAACAATATTCAAACCTCATCGTTATCGTTATTCTTTTGTTTCGTCAGCCACTTTATTTTACTTGGACTAAAATGCCCATAGATTTATTTGCATACCTGTTTAATTCATTTTAATATTTCACCTTTTTATGCAATCGTTCTACAATGATTCAATGATTTGTAAACTAGTAAACAAAAAGTAAGGTATTAACGTTTTAATTAATATAATTGTGGAGTTATCTATAAACAATTGATGTCTTTCATATATCCTTATGCCGCCAAAAAAAGTAATATGTTAATGATACTGTTTTAGTAATACGTATAGTCGAGTAAATCTTCCCGAACAATAATTCTTTGAATAAATAGATAAATTACACGTATGTATTTTCTAACCTGCCTTGAATCTTAACACTTTAATTATAATTATTTCAGAACCTTTATTACAACATCATTTGACAGATACAACTACATGTATATATACAAATAGTTATCAATAAAACAGAGACAGGAAGGTGATCCTGTCATAAAAGTGTACCCGATGTGCCTTGCTGTGCGCAGTGTATTATACAATCACACCAGGGGTCCATTAATTCGATAGCGCACACTATAAACTTAAAAAATTACTTAAAAATGCAAAACTTGGAAAAAAGTGCAAATGGGACCAAAACTTCATAAAGATATTTTAAAGTCAAAAAGTGCTCCGAAAACTAGAAACATGCGACTTTTCCATGTCATTTGCACAAATTTGATCAAATAACCGGAAAGGCTTAATTGTTCAACTTATATCAGCATGGGTATTTATTTCCCTTGTAGTAACGTGAGTAATCAAATAAAAACTTAAATGGGACCAAAACTTTACAATTTTACCAAAAATTATAAACAATCAAATGAAAGAAGACAGTATAAACTTTTTTGCATCATTTGCACAAAATTGATATCTTAAAGAAATTTTCCGTATTCTTTTCTATTGAAAATTGAATATCGACTTGGGATTATGTATGGGCATTAAGGTTGGACATGCAGACCAAAGTAGATCTAGGTGTTTGCCCTTTGTCTCACAAACATGCTGGCAATATTTAACAGTGTCTTCTATAATGGTTGTTCGAAACAACGTTAAAAGCAAAGTGAATTTAAAAGTATTTGCAAGAGCTTTAATTTGCTGCAATTCTTGCTTAAAAGAGTGCTTTACGTATTTAAGATAACCAAAACATTGTATACGTTTTGAAAATTATTCTAATTGTGATTTAACAGCTGTTTTGTAACAGGTAAACATTTCATTAAATGATGAATAATCCTCTTTCAAATTTTGTTTCAAAATATGCATTTTAACATAACGCAAAACTTATAAAAAATTATATTATGCAAAACTTTTGTACATGTACATGTATAGTATAAGAAATTATTTGAAAATACTCGCCTTTTAATATGCTTCTAATTTATGCAAAATTCAATACATATAGCAATGTATTGGGTTTTCCGCATTGTGACACGCATAACAATTTGATAGTTTAAATCCAATCACATTCTTAAAATGATAAAACACGATTGAAATTTATTTTCCTTGTGATTCATTTAGAATATAAAATCTTATTCTTTAATCAACAATCACGTTAAAATTGAAGTCAAGGGAGACAAATCTTAAAACTAATAAATTCAGTAAATTCAACTTAACTTCCTTGACATTAACATTAAAAATGAAATTATTTTTTATTTTCAGAGTCACCGGTCAAGACAGTTTTTGTTGAAGATGTTTCCCTGACATATTGTCACAAAACTGGCTTTGAGTGCACATTTGATAGTATCGACATTTTGAATGTGATTGATGCAGAGAAAACAGTAACAGGGAGCATGAGAGTATATTTCTATACAAGAAATGAGACATTGAAAGACAACACACCGGTTACAGGCTTAGCACCTATGTTTGCCAGCAAACCTACCATATATGGAACGGTTTTATTTATGTCTTTTGTTGCTTACATGTATATGATACCAATATAGAAACTATTTTAATATAATACTGTATACTTACTCTGAATCACAATATTCCGATTATTAATGAACAAATGTATTATCATAATATGCTTTTTGTAATTTTATCGATATTTTTAGTATGTTTATTTTATAGATAACATTTAGTCTATCTTATTTTATCAGCAATTTAACTTAAAAGTTATCTTACTAGAATGATGAGAAAGTTTAAATATCATGTGACTGTGTATAAAGTTTTAATCTGGCACAAAATTGAATAATATAACAACATTGAAATAAATACATTAATTGTTTACCACTGTTTACATTACTAATTTTACATTGAGTAACTTTTCATATTAATTTCTAACATATTGCAAAGTTTATTTTACATTTGCAAATCAAGCCAGAGATTTTGTTTGTCAACAAATGTAGATCGTCAAAGAGGCTTTACTCTTTTAATGTATTAAAAAGGCTGCAGCTTTATATAACGTCTTCAGTGACCGTATCATATATAATTTAAGAACCGGAATGTATAACGTAAAACTTTTTTTATACATATGTTGTATGGCCCGTTATTGCATATGGTTCTGCCATTTGGGGGGTAAAAAGTTACCATTGCATTAATGCCATACAGAATAGAGCAATGAGGTTTTATCTTGGGGTGGGGAAAAATACGCCAATCGCAGCATTATCGGAAGAAATGGGCTGGGTCCCCACATATGTAAGACAATGGAAGTCCGTTGCTCAATATTGGGCTCGATTGTCAACTACGAACACCACTCGTGTAAATAAACGAATTGCTATGTGGTCGTTTAATCTATCTAATCGTTATAAGAATTGGTTTTATTCGGTGAAACGCCAGTTACGTTTATCTGATTTACAACAGTATGATAATATTGCTACGCCTATAAATAAAAATGTTTTTGTCCAACATCTCCATGATAGATTGTTTGACATATTTATTTTAGAATGGATTGAAAATATTAATTCAGTTTTTGGTTCGTCTGGTAAAGGACACAATAAACTACGAACATACTGTAAATATAAACTACATTTTGATACAGAATTGTATTGTAAATTGATACTTCCCCCAAGACACAGAGCATCGTTATGTAAATTTAGGTGTGGGGTAGCTCCAATCAGAATAGAAACTGGTCGATACGAGGGCATACCTTTAGAAAATCGTAAGTGTCCATTCTGTGATATTTTGGAAAATGAGTGCCATGTTTTGTTATACTGTGATATGTACACCGATTTTAGAATAACACTATTTGATAAAGTTACTAATTTGTACCCAAATTTTTATTCAATGAGTGATGATGACAAATTAAGCATTATTCTATCTGATACAAGATTGATTAGATATTCCGCCAAAACCTGTAACAACATTATAGAAAGACGTCGTTACCTAGTATCCAAGTAGTTTCATTTTTTTATCTATTTTCAATGATGAATCTTTTATTTTAAATATATTTCCTTAACGTGGCAATATATTCATGTAAATAATGCTGTATTATTTTTTTAAACATTTGTATTGTATACTTTATTTTTTAACTGAATATAGTTGATTAATGCTAATCAAATCAGCTCTGATCTGATCAGAGGTGATCTGTGATTTCTTAAACACATTTTTTATTTAGCGCATTAGTGCACCAAATTATATGCTCTCAAATTTTAAGATATTTTTTAAAGCTTTGTTTAATTCTCGATTAGCATTGGTTAGCTATTTTTTAATTCTTAATATTTTTTTTTTACTATTTTTTTTATCACCATAAAATGCAATATGTAATTAATTGTTGAACAATATTCACATTAGTTTAATGTGTTTTTTATTATTAGTATTATGTTGTATCATTAGTATTGTCATCGCTGATTTATAGTCTTTTATAACTCTTTACAAAGAGTGGCTATTGTACAGCTATCATGTTTTTTATAATGTATATGTTTAATGTAATTGTTGTACATAGACTAGACTTTAATAAATAAATATATTATATTATGTTTATTTCATTGGGAACTGGGAACAATATCGTTTATGTCACCTTTTTTTATTTTGTTCTGTCGTGTATTTTATGTAATGTTATATACATTTAAGTTAAAGTGATAATTTATATTGAACATTTGTTTAATTATATTTCATAACAGTATTTATCTACTATTTGTCAGCCATATTAAAGCCTACTTTAGATTCTTTGTCTGAGTTTTGATTGATTGACTAATAATGCTAAGATTTATCACTTTAATTACAGTTTTTAGTTTATTATCATGTGTAAAGAATGTATTGTTATTTTACGGTGACCAGTGTACTTACCAAGCTTTCATGAACTCTTGTCTATAACTAGTACTTAGTTCTCATTCTACCTTCCACGAGACCGGTGACTTATCCATATTTCTCATTAGAATACTCAGTAATGGATCATATGAATAAGTTTCTAGTAGTATCTGTATATCGGAATAATTATGGAATTTGAGTATTGCACATTGAATGTAAACATCTTACATTTCATAGTAAACACTTTTTCAATGAGAAAAAACAATGTAAATGAAGGGTTTTATCACTTAAATATCCCACCATGAAAAGTGGTTGCTATGCAGCTTTCAATTTATTGTGTCATTTGATGTAGTTTAGTAAAATTCAGTTTTGTACCCAACGTAAAAGGATTTCTGACAATGTTACCCTTCATCTAATCTACCACTGCGGGAACCATGATATATATTGTAATAATCTAAGGTTGATAATCTTGACTCTATGTGGTCATCAATTATATAATTCATTAATAAGTATGGATTCTTCCTCTCAAACTTTTCAGTGGTTTAAAATTATATAATCTTAATAATTAGTTTATACTTAAAAGTATGTAATACATGTTTACACAAATGTCGTATAAATAGACAACATTTCATTCAGAATACTGTAGTATATATGTTCAATATTTAATCAAAAACTCTTATTATTGTTTTGGTTTATATTTTTGCATATGTATTATGATGAGTGTCTTTTATGTTTTCTTTTTTTTATCCATATACATGATTTATACATATGTGATTTATATCGTCTAAACAGTTTGTATTCTTTTTCTTTCTGTATGTTTGCTTTGTATTTAGATTGCTTGTATTATAATATGCTCACTGGTTTGGTGGAAATAAAATTATATATAATGAACATTGTTGTCAATTTTTAATAAAAGAGTCAAACCGCCCTGGAAAGGATCTTAAAACTATTAAACATTTAACATACGAGGGGTGATTGATAAATTCGCGGAATTCCCTTCTAAAATATTAACCCTTTTGTCAAATCACATTAAAACCCAAATAAGTATAAAACAATTATTTTGCGTTTTCACAATCGTATTGGTGAACAGATTATAAATATGTAGAATGAATAAATGGTATCCATAGCAACCACTGTTAGGTCACTTGAAGCACGCTATTTTTCACCTATTTTGAAAACATTAAACATGGTATTCAGCACTAAATTTTTATACGAATTATGCGCCAAAATTAATTACACTAGCGTGACGTCTCGTCATCATTTCAAAATGTTGTGTTTGACTCAATTTGTCACCTGCAGATACGCTTAAACAAATTAAAACTGCTGATACATTACCATCATGTGGAAAAACAAGTGCCTACAAAAAGCTCCAGAGGTTCAGGGAAGGTAGAACATGGGTATTTGATGAAGGAAGACCAGGTCATCTGACACTGACAGTCACTGTTGGAAAGGCAGCGTGAGTGAAAAAGATTCTAGATAAGGAAAGATAGCTTTCAATGCGTTGTATTGCACAAGATAATTATTTATTCATTCAGCGAGAAATACTTCAAGGTTACATTTGATCAGTGGGTACATAGCCATAGAAAGTGTATGGAAATAGGTGGTGATTATGTGCAGAAAGTAAATAGAAAACTTGACTTTGACGTTTAAGTAACCCAATGATGACGTCCGCGTGCTTTAAGTACGGTATACTAGTGTTGTACGTAAAATGTTTCATGAAAACATTATTTTCCAATGTATCAAGAAAATATTTCGGCTTTATATCAGTCTTTGGTAAACGTACAGAATGATGTATTTTGTTTTTCCCTATGTTATCCTGTGAAGCATTAATAAATAAATTCCTCGAACTTTCCAATCACCCCTTGTATTACCACAAAATGTTTTATTTAGTGTGACACATCTTTGAACCACTTGTCGTTTATAGAAAAAATAATGTTATCAAATAATTTACATGTATGTATGTTACACGCATTTTGTAAAATGTCTGGAAATCTTAAGCACTCTATAAATTACCTGTTTTATTTAGGCATTTCGTAAAATGACCAAGATTTCTATACATTTTACAAACTCCGGTTCATTTCATTAGTGATATACCCAAGACGTAACATATATGTAAAAAGATTTGATAAAATAGGTGAAACTACATCCTTATACTCGTATGCTCACGGATGCATTCTCTCAAGAAGATGAAGGCATATAAATCCGCTATAGAACCGACGGCAAACTGTTTAACCCCCGGCGCCTAAATGCCACCACCAAAGTTCAAGTCAAGAAAATAAAAGACCTCCTGTTTGCTGATGACTGTGCGCTCAACGCCCATACAGAAGTGCGTATGCAACAGACCATGGACAAGTTTGCAACATCATGTGACAACTTCGGGCTTACCATCAGTACAAAGAAAACTGAAGTCATGCACCAACCAGCCCCAGGAAAACCATACACTGAGCCCAACATCAAGGTGAAAGGCATCACTCTTCAGACAGTAGAAAAGTTCACCTATCTAGGCAGCACGCTGTCCAGATGTGTCGACCGTGACGACGATGTGAACTGTCGTATAGCCAAGGCCAGTGCTGCATTTGGTAGGCTGAGGTCATCGGTATGGGAACGAAGAGGCATCTCAACAGAAACCAAGCTGAAAGTGTACCGGGCTGTTGTCCTGACGACCCTTCTCTATGCTTGTGAAACGTGGACAGTGTACAGTAGACATGCACGCAAGCTGAACCACTTCCACACTACACGGCTCCGTAACATCCTTGGCATCAAATGGCAAGACAAGATACCGGACACAGAAGTCCTTGCCAGAGCAAACATCCCGTCCATCCATTCTACTCTACAGAGTTACCAGGCACGGTGGGCTGGTCACGTCTGTCGCATGTCAGATGAGCGCATACCAAAGCAGCTTCTCTATGGTGAGCTAACTACAGGCAAACGCTCAGTTGGGGGTCAGAGGAAGAGATACAAAGACAGTCTGAAGCAGTCCTTTAAAAAATTGAACATTGACATTGATAGCTGGGAAATACTAGCAGCAAATAGAACAGAATGGCGCAGCACGATAACATCTGGTGCCAAGAAAGCTGAACGTGTGCGTACGGAAGTCCAGAAAGAGAGGCGCCTACAGCGTAAGGCTCGAGCCGCCACCAACTCCTCAACTTTAACAACAACAGACTTCAGATGTCACGTCTGCGGTCGCTACTTCCGTGCCCGTATAGGTCTCACGAGCCACCTCCGGACACACAAGAATCAACCGACAGCAAGAAACTGATGTGCTACAGTGGTCCTCATCGAAACCGATGGACGAACTTCATACTCGTATAAATCAAATTTTCATATCGTAAATTATTATACCCTCAAGCTTTACCTTTGGGAAATTTACTAATAATTTCAGTTATAGATTACGTTAAAACAAACAATTTTTTGTCAGGCTTACTATCATACGAAGACAATTTAACAAGACATGCCATGAATTGTCAAACATATCTAAGCAAGGTTTTTAGTACAATTGTTCACAGTAATTGCTTCACAATTCACGACATATGTACAGTGTCTCACATTAGTGTCCGTAAAATTAATTCCAGAACATAAATTAACCCAATTTTTCTAACGTTTTGATCTAAATTACCTCTTGAATGTATCGGAATCAATTTCAGCCATTTTATCCAGCTCCTCACTTTGCATATTTTTATTACAGTGGATCAATGCAGTCTGTGGTTTTGGCTTAAATTTTAGCCGGATTTTTCAACGAAAACATTCGGCTAATAGTTTGGCGAAACACGGGCGGGCGGCTTGGCGGGCGGCTGGGCGGGCGTCCGGTGTCGTTAACAATTGCGTTAAAGTTTTTTATCTACCATATATTTCTACCATATTTCAGTCAGATCTCTCGGAAACTTTATGCAATGATAACATACCATGTGATGAACAGAATAAGAAAGTAACCACAACTCTACCTGGCCTAATTATGGATTATTTCCGTTTGTAATTTCGGTTGTCCGGTGTCGTCAACAACTGCGTTAAAGTTTTTAATGTACCATATATTTCTGCCATTTATAGTCAGATCTCTACGAAACTTCAAAAAATGATAACATGCCATGTGATGAACAGAAAAAGAAAGTAACCGCAACCCTGTCTGGCTTAATTATGGAGTATTTTCCTTTGTAATTTTTGCGTAAAACTTTTCAATTTGTTGTATATATCTGCCATTTAATGTCACATCCTTATGAAATTTCATTTAATGATTACATACCACTTCATGAACAGAATTAAAAAGTAACCGCAACTCTTCCTAGCATAATCATGGATTATTTACCTTTCGATTAGTTGTATATCTTCGCCATTTATACACAGTATAATGTAGTCACATCCTTATGAAATTTCATTCAATGAAAGCATACCGAGTGTTTAACAGCATATAAAAAGTAACTGCAACTCTTCCTGCTTTAATTATGATTTATTTCCATTTGCAATTTGTACGTTGATTTTTTTCAATTTGCTGGATATCCCTGCCATTTATAGTCACATCTTTATGAAATTTCATGCAATGAAAGCATGCCATGTGTTTAACAGAATTAGAAAGTAACTGCAACTCTTCCAGGCTTAATTATGGATTATTTCCCTTTGCAAGTTTTGCATTAAAATTTTCAATTTGTTAGACATCTCTGCAATTTATAGTCACTTTCTAATGTAATTTCATTCAATGAAAGCATACCATGTGATTAACTGATTTAGAAAGCAACTTCAACTCAACCTGGCTTAAATTATTTATGGATTATTTCCCTTTGTAATTTTTGCATTAAAGTTTTCAATTTGATTGATACCTCTACTGTTTAGGGTCAGATTCTTGATGAAAGTTCATACAATGATTACATATTATTGGTTGAACAGAATAAGAAAGTAACCACAACTCTACCTGACTAAATTATGCATTATTTCCCTTTGTATTTATTGCATTAATTGTTTAGCTAGTCTTAAACATAATGTCTAACTATACTATTAAATACACTGTCTTGTTGATATCTTAAATTTTAAAGTCGTTGGTGTTTCCTTTTTTTTAAATATCATTGCATCCAATGAGTCTGGTCTAGATTCGACAAAAGGAAAACATATTCTTTAAAGTACAACTCAACAGGGGGTCTAAAAGTATGTGTTTCTTTTACTTATTTGAAAGAATAATATGTAATTAGATCATGGACCTTTAAAGTTGACATATCCAAAAGCGGTCTGGTACCTGATTTCTTTGTTAAAACCCCGATTTTCGAGGGTTCGACATGACTGATCTCCCCTTAATTCGGCGTCCGTTGCTAACGAAGCAAGGGAGATAACTCTTGTCAGAATCAGTTATGAGTAAACATGGCGGCATTGTTTGATTTTTTAACGTCCTTTCTCAGTTCGATGTTTTCGAATTGGGATATATAATTTGTTTATTACCGGGTTGAGTCCGGATTTTAGGTGTGTTTGGCCTGCTAAATAAAAACATGCATGACCGCTGATAAACGCTGGAGACTGTATTGGGTATAGTCAGATACAACGATGAATAATTTGTCAAACTTGCAATCTTGTCCAGCTTCCAGAACCAGATGTTTGATAGTTAAGAAGTAAAATTTAGGAAATGACAGTAGTTTATAACACAGTAAGTATCGATTTCATGTAGTATTATCGTAAATAAGTATTTTTTAATCACAAAACCATTTTGAATTCGTCCTAAATACTGTCGTCCATGTTACCATTATTGGTCAAACCTAAATAAACCTTCTTTAGTGCAGTCTGTGTATTTTTTTTTTTTGCAGTAATAATAAGTAGAATTTAGTATTTAATGAAATCTGACCATAATATTGATGTTTCACATGATTGATACCTCGATTTGTCCGTGTGAAGCACGTTCAAATTGATGGGGTGGAGGGGTACTGTCTGTTGTGGGGCTTTTAGTTTTATAAAAATATTTAATTTTGATTAATAATGAATTTATTTGAAGTCAACGCCATCTGATCTAAACATGTTTAGTTGTAATCGCTGCACCAAATATTTCAATGCTCAAGATGTAGATAGCTTTATCTCTCATAAAGTAACATTCAGGGGTGGGACTTTTATAAAGCAAATTTGCACAGATTTATGATCGTCATTATTTGTGCAATCTTTTTGTGACAACTTATTATTCCATTCAGGTGTAATGATTATACGTCATCAAGTTGTATTATTGTTTGAATAATTCGTTATTTTGTACATTGTAGCAGTAGGGTGATGTCAATAAAATACTTAATCCAGGAAGATATAGCTCCTCTTGTGTACTAGTTGGATTTATACAATCATGCAGATGCTCAAAATATAAATACATGTTTTTTAGCAGCAGCATTTTTTATTCATGTAAGCATTAAATATTTGTCTGGTTAATGCAACACTGCCCTAATACTAGTTGACAAAATTTTCATCAGGCTTGAAAAATATGGCACATCAGTTTAAATTTTGATCTTAAAGGAAAAAATCAATCAGGTTGTGTTGTCACTTAAACAATCAACTCTGGTCATACCCTTATATTTTCATGTAAACCATGGAATTAAGTTTTAAATGTATGAATTGTTTTTGAAAAATAAATTAGAGCAGTGTTGCATTAATAATAATCTAACAGGTCCTACAACATTTGGACTGTTATAGTACAGTGGTTATGCAAAAAATTATTTTAGTCTGAACATGATACATCATGTTTACTTGCAATCAAAGAAAGCCTATGTGAAGCACATATATCTGTGCTTTTTCTAGATATGATGAGGAACTTGGATGTCTCTTCAATAAGAAAAGGGTAACTAACTATTCATGGACCCCCTTTATCATCAGTTGTCCAGACAAAATGTTTTTTTTGAATTTAAATGAGAAAAAACACAATTTAATTTTAAAATATTTATTTGTCTACCAAAATTCAAATAATAATTCTTTCAACTGCTTATGTGAAGTATCATAAGATAGCATTTCAAAGATTCACACAGGTTTGATATTTAAGTATTACTTAAAGTTGATTAGATCTAGCATTCCAGGAGTCAGTTATTGATGTATCATAGTTTTGTCACCATGAAGTAATAACTTGATATGTACATTCCAATGATGTGTCAAGTTTTTTACAGCAGGTTTACATCTCTATCAGCATCCTAACTTGTTAAAAATAGTCTGACTGAAAAAAGAAAATGAACATAAAAGAATTATTGTCATTTTGTAATATATCATATTCACAATAATTTATAATTTCAGGATGTGCATTATCAACAAACATCAGAGATTTTCTGTTTCAGTTGTAAGAAGTTTATATTAAGATGACACAGCATTCATTTAAAAGACTTAAAATATCTGAAGTTCTCCTCATGTCATTCTTACTTATATCATTCAGCTAAGAATAGACTAGCTTAAAACTGATAATTGGCTGCATTATTCACAACTGTGCAGAACATTTCTAGCCATTTGTGATCATTTGTTTTACAGTCCAAGCATAGCCATGTTTATCATATTACATGTGTCATTTTTATACAAATGTTTATAGTTTTGATATTAAAATATAATAGTATTTCTTGTAACAAATGTGCATAAATATGCAGTTTGCAATTGTTGATTCAACAAGGAGAATAAAGTTTGCCTTGTGAAATGTTAGAAATATGAGCCCTTGAAACTAATTCCAAATTATTCAAGATATATTTGTAGCTTATTCTTGACATATATTCATTGCACTTGACATAGAAAGCCATCTACTAATACTGACATATGTCAAAAAATTGACAAAAAGATTTCTTGCAAGTAGATCTAGTCAATTTTCAACTTATTGTGCAACAGTAATAGAATTCTGATAAAAATACACAAAATATGGTAACTTGTAAGTAAAGTTGGCTCTCAATTTGAGTCAAAGTGTTTTGAAATAGTCTTAAATGTAGTTTTAAACCATCATAAACATAGATTTACCTGATTGAGCTTAAGCAGAGTTGCATACTTGGCATTGCATTATGATATACAATTACATAAGATCTTGTGTCTGTCAGGAACTCTGAAAAAATGTAAAAACTGAAAAGCCTATCAAATACTCTTTTATAACTGGTTTATTCTGGTAGTTGGAAAGCGAAAGTATCACAATTTCTTTCATTTCAATGTTCTTGAAAATAAAGAAGCAGGAGGGGGAGCACGGATGTTTGTCTACCTGAAAGAACCGCCCTTGAAATGTTTCTTAGGTAGTGGGACACCCTATTGATTTTCCAAAGGTAGATTTAATGATTCAGTATTTAAACAATGAAATACAAGATAAAGCACAATGGCATAGAATGACCCTGTGTGTATTTAATTTAGTTATTTCTCAGAAACAAGAATCATTCACAAGGCTACAATTTTCCGAAATTTTCTTATTCTACATTCCGTATGAATACTGGGTCTTGGAACAGACGCTGACATGACGAAATGCAAGCTAGTTGAATTCAGTGAAAATCAAGCACGTTTTTATGACAATTGAAAGCCTTTCCAGTCGTTTGATAATCTTTATATTCCAATACAAATGACTAAGAATTACTATACCAACCATAAATGACGACAATTCTTCATCTGAAAGTGATGTTGACAAACAAAAACAAAATGCCGTCATCATTGGAAAAGTTATTTTTGGAAAACGTAAATTGGGTCATGCCGGCCAGACACCACTATAACTTCACGCGGAGTAATATTGATTATTTCCCTTCTAGTTAAGTAAAAATTTTCCTTTCAAGGTATTGTAAATTTTGCGGTCTCTAAAAAACAAAAAAGTTATTCAAATTTTTTTTAAAATTCGACGGATACAGTGGCTCATAAAATGTATTTCACGCAAGCGTGATTTTCGTACATAATGAGTACGAACTACTACATGGCCGAGCCGAGTTAACAAAGTGCATTATAGGAATGCACGGGCTGTACGTGCAAAGGGAGGTAACTCCAAAATCAAGGGCAGGTAACACACTTAGCAACGCTAAAATAACGACTTTTAACGGCCCCTTGTGCCGTTGCTAAACGTTTCCTGACCAAAATACATGCGTCATATATCTTAGAATTGTCATTTTTATTGTATCAGCAAAAATCCTAGGCATGTTTGACAGCGTGTTGAGTTCTACTTTAAGAACTTTAGCTATTTACATGACATATATCACCTATGTACAATCAAGTTCTCTTTACATTGCGGATCTGCCCGAACACATTCGAGTGACTACTGGTTCATAGAATTGATCTACATTCTAAATACTGATTGTTACTTCCCGGACTAATTAAAAACAAAAGTACATATCAAGGACATTTTAACTGCAACAGTTACTTTCCCTTGATTTAAAAGAACAAAACATGACTTGACCGTGTGAGACGTTTGTGCGAAGGAATGTCATATTATGAGATTGTTCGTACACAAATTAATCAATATCACACTGGAAGCAGTAAAATGTTGATTTGGCAATACAAACTATCAACTGATTTGCAGGCCTTTGATTTTATTAGGATGACCGTCATTGGTCGATATTTTGCTAGATACGGAAACGTTCGATCCGATATATCTATCGAACCTACACTACTGGTATTCGATATATATCGTATACCGGTGTAGAGCCCTAATGTCTATGTCTTAGTCGTGTCACCAATAAGTATTAAAGACCCGTCCGAAAGAAGATAAGTTTTCATTTTTTCAACGAATGCGAGTTTTAAAAAGAAAAAAAAACATGTTACAATTAGTTTTGTATTTTTCCTGGTCTTTATAGCAACTTTCTTAAAAGTAGTACAAAATGCTCAAATCTTGATAATTATATATATCGCCGTTCAGGAACGATAATTGAAATCATTACTTTAATAGCTTTACTTTTCTGTTGCTCATGAGAAAATCCTGTCTTTTGTATGTGGACAGATTTTAGCTCAAAGAAGCGCGCACATAGTGATATAAGCATTTACGATGAACTTTATGCAATGCATCGGCACCATCCAAGTACTAACAGCCTGAGAGAGGTTATACGGTCTAACTTGAATATGTTTTTTATAATACTGCCGATTTAACCATTAAATTTGGTATATACTTCGGTCGATGGGATTTCTTCAAGCCTAAACACGGATACCCTGTTACGTATAAGTGGCCTTAATCATCCAACTTTAAAATCCAGTTATTTCGGCGTGTAACAGTACCCTCTGTTTGCATGAGTAATCAATTCACGAACAAAAATGTTTAGTTTCTTATTTTTTAATAAAGTTTTAAACACTGATCGTATAGTTTTAATTTAAAATACGTATTAAATATTTATTTAATTTTTTTATTCATTATACAAACGTTTCTTTCATTACTCTTTAAGGTTCTCTACCACACTATGATTCTTAGTTTTATTGACAATGTTGAATTGATGTGACAAGTAAGGTGGTGTCTAACAAAACTAATGAGATTAATTTAAAAATCTTATTTCAACTAATCGACATAACATACTTTCGGAGAGTTCGCACGAGACTCGTGCCAACGTTATTTTTGACTACGCTTATTTTTAGTGAATTTGTTTGTACCAACCTTCACTTTTTGATTACTATGATGTACTTAGATATTGTTACATGGTTTGCCAACACTTGTCCAGACAATAACAATATTTAAATTACTACTTAATAAACAACTCACTAACATCTGTGAGATCAAGATGGTATTGATTTGCTTCATCGCCAAATATATACAAACATGTATGTACGGTTTAATACGGTTAATTTTTGAAAGTTATACTTGTCCCAACCAACATTTCCATCTCTAATAAATAGATCATTTAAATCAAAAGTTATCAATTGAAATACATGTATGGGGCCACTGCGTTACAGGCGTATTTACAATAACTTAGTAAATCACTTATTTGTTGTTATTATTCCGGGTAATAAAATAGGTGTTTTTACATTCATTAACAAGCATATTAAACAAAATGAATGAAATATACATAACATTATTATTAACAAAATTTATCAAACTTAAGCAACAGACTTCGCTGTTAGTGGTTAATTTGGTGACCATTGTGGATAACAGCAAGCTCCGTTCGCTTAAAATATTTTAATTGAGTACAATCATAGTAAGTGTATAAAATGCAATTCAAAACAAAGTATGTTATGAATGACCAATCACTATTAATTACTTATTGTCAATGATGCATTAGGAACAGGACCGAGGACTTATTAAAGTAAAGAAATGATAAGGAGAGTGGATTTTCCAATTACTAACTTTGAACTATCGTTCAAAAAAGGGACACAACTGTAATAACACTGAACGGTGTAAAACAAGGTTAAGATAGATTTAGAACTTAGATTTTTTAAATGAACTCTTTATCTGCGTACTAAGAAGATTTATGATCGTTTATGTTGCAATAAACAGGTCAATTAAGTTAAACATTTTAACTGATTTCAAGGTTATACGTGTTAGAACAACGTGGCCATTATTTTTTGTTAAAATCTGCATGGCGTCTCTTGAATTCTTGTTTTCATTAGGAAGATTGGTAATGATGTAAAATACACAGTTAGACATGCCAAAAAATTATGATGTAGCACTCTTCACTTTATCTTGGTTTAACTGACAATATGGGCCGATTGCATAATTCAAGTTTAATTTAGTCTTTTTTAAGCCTTAGTCCGGGACTCACAAGCCTAGATTTTATCTCTTAATTGCATAATTCAAATTTAATTTTCGTTAAGCTAGCCTAAGACTACCTGTTCAGATGAGAGCTGTCCTTTAGCTTTGTTCTCCTGTAACAGTTAGTCTTTAGGTTAGATAAAGTATTATCTGTTTTTTGTTTTCTTTGCATCAAAATATTACGAATTATTCATGAAAATTTTGTTCTTGTACGTTAAGTTTTGCACATAATTTAAATCGATCAATAGTGTAATTTTCAGATACATGCGAATATAGACATTTTTAAAATATGGTTATTGATACGTGATTGTTTTTTCTTCTATCGCTGTCTTGAAAAGCGAGTGTAATACATGTAAGGTGGTATTATATAGTGCGTAAATATTGACCCCGACCTGACCTTTCACATTTACATCTAATAATTATCTACACATATCCCAACGAAAGTCAGTACACTTCGGCAGCGATCGTAAAATTATAAAAGAGTGTTTGTGTGTTAAGTTTTAACTCATAATCCTCACGGTCACTGTATAATCGAGCATTAATACTACATTCGTATTCAATGTAATGAATATTCTTGCATAAACGTCAGGTCGGGGTCAATATTTACACACAATACCAAGATCACCTGACTTTTTAACCTGTACTTGAATAATATTTCCTGTATATAATCCACAGTCTTATTGATGAATTAGTAAAATGATAAATATATTGTACATGCATGATGTTTCATCAGTTTACAAGTTTGCTCATTTAGAAAGCTCTGGTACAGATATGTTTTAGAGTTCCTTAAATGAAGGCTCCGATCAAATTCTTTTTTGGATGTTGACATGCAGTTATATAATATATTGAATACGATGGCTGTTCATCTTATTCCCGACGACCGTCATTACTTGTAAAGTAATAAGAGTTCAACGTAATAAAAACACAGACATGTGCCAGAAACACCTAATGTAATCAAAATATCATAGTGCTGGAGGAACGATGTACTGAACTTATTCATTAGATAGAGATTATAATTATGTCAAAATATCAAACTTGTGCAGCAACATTATCTTTAGATAAATATAATCAAACAAGAGCACTCCAAGGACAGCTCTAGACTTTTCGAGTGTTTACTCATGACAAGCTTTATCTTACTTTATCAAACAAAATAAATCAGTCAACGAATAATAACCTCTTCATAACTACGATATCTTAATTAAGTATGCACACGTTTAACTAGACACTACGATTATGCCATTGCAATCAAATACTTTGAAAAATGCTGACACACATTTTAAATTGGTTTCATCAATTTCCGTTCAAAACTGAAAAGGAGTGTTAATTAGTCACCAAACAAATGATTAAATTTATTTTAATTGCTGCAAAGAATTAATAAATAGACTCTACAGAGCTGAGATTACTGACTGATTAAAGTTTAAATTAGTGGTGGGACATCGGCTGAAAATCGTAATCGATCATCAGTTGGAATCGGTTTCTGTTGTCGATGCGATTCTACCGATTATAATCGGTTCCTGAAAAGTTTGCTTTTGCATGCATGTTTTACTGTGAATCCTTATAAAATTCATGTACTATGGACTAGGAAATAACTTTTCTTTTAGTCAAATGTGTCAAAACAAAAAAATCAAAGACACCTCCAAAAATAAATTATCAATTGACTAGTTCACTTGACTAGTGTAGTAGCAGTACCTTTGTCACTAAAACACAATTTATCAGTGTCCAATACAAGTGCCGATGATCGATTCTGGTAAAGTTTAATCGATTATCAGAATCGGAAGCTTCCAACTAGTGATTATTCGATTATTCCCGATCATCGGTACAACACTAGTTTAAATAATATAGTAATTAGCTAGCGTGGCATATAAAAACTATTTTTAAGTTACGAAACGATACGAGTACGCGATCCGTATTTACTCGATTAAATATTTTTGGTAGGCGGAGTTTAACTCTGGGCATGCAAGTTATATACTTTCGCATACAGCGTTAAATAGTTGGTGACTCGCTCATATTAATCATGGAGCAACTAGGTCAACGTCTTGTTTATCCGAATTAATATTTAATATAAATATTATATATAATATCATGGTTTTACACAACACTTTTGATTTTCACTATCGTAATGTTAAATACATACAATTCTTGAATGTATACAATTAAAACGATTTCTGCAATTAGTTTAATCAAGGCCCCTATATAAGAAGGATAAGTTTCGGTGGGAAACTAACGGAAGTTCTCGGTCGTAGCAAGACAATGCGAGAGTGTCATTCTGTTTCATCCACTATTTTCACGAGTGGTTGTCGTAAAAGGCAAGCTACTTCTATCCTCGTATATCCACTTTAAACTAATCCATCGAAGGATGTTTTATGTTTTCATTAGGAAAATTATGTCCATCAGTCATAAATAAGATGGTCGTTAATGACTAAATTGTCCAACTTTGATATATTTCGCATTTATTCTAAGGCCCTAATTATTGGTCCAAGTGTGACATATATGTGAAATGGCGACCAATCGAAAATGTAGACTGCGCTCTAGCGCAATATCTGAGTGAAATGGTTAATGAATTTTAGTTGGATTTATTAATTATATAGATCTGCACTGTTTGAGTGATATAGTCACTTAATTGTTCGAAATCAGCTAGCTTTGATAATCAATTTCCTATTTGAATATAGCCATTTTCGGCTAAAAACAACGATTTTCATGGATTGAATTCCTATATGGGGATTTTTATTTAGCACAGTTCGAGTACAACACGCGTTTGAATAGCATTTTGTTTGCAATAATGTGGAAAAATACATTGAAAAATGGTTTTCATTGCATATGCATGATTAAACCGAAAACGCAACTTTAAAAACACCGCATTTCCTTGCTTCATTTTTCATAGATTTCAGAACTAATGAACTTAATCATTGACCCTGTTAATGTTGTGTCCTTGATCAAATGTGTTCTATTGCACTGTTTTAATTACAAAAAGCGATTGTTTTATTGTGTTTCGAAGGATAATGACTATTCTGTTAATTATTCACCACTCTTGTTAGATTTTAATCAGTAAATTGGCTTGGATATGAAGCTTTTTCTCTATTAATAAGCCAAACTTTTTGTTGTTTTGAGAGCATAATGACTTCACTTGTTGTATGATGTGTTCAGTCATTATCTGAGGTTGAATCCTATGCTAGTAAACCTCAGAAACAAAGGCTGTGTCATTGAAAGCCCCATCCTGTTAGCTAGGTAAGTAGAACATTGGACTACTGATCTGTTTTAATAATTTTTATAATTTGTTTTATTTTTCCATTTTGATCTACATTTTGATAGAAAAATCAGGGTCTAATTTATAGCACAATTCTTACGCGTAAAACTGCAATAAAATGTGTCCCAGTAATGAACTTGTTCTGAAGAATAGCATACTAAGTTGATTGTGCGCATTGATTGTAAATTATATTGTTAATCTGTTTTATTTGTTCGTTGTTGTTGTTTTTTGTATATAATGCTCAGTTGATTAGTGTGAAATGTTGAAATTATGTTAATAAAATTTTTGACATGGATTGCGTATGCAGTTCAGGTCTTAGTAAAGCGACATATTTTGAATCGCATCATAAACGTCGCGAACTTAGACATTCGACGGACATGCGCAGTCAGATTCAGTACAACGGTATGTAGTTAGGTTAACCCAATGCGTGAATAAATAGTCCCTGTGTTAACACTTTATGACAGTATCAAGCAGTCTTGTTGTCAACACACAATACATGAAATATCATTGTTAATTCCGTTTTAACATTTTTATTAAGATCCGCAATTCATGTGCTAAAATATAGATAACATAACATAACATAACATAAATTTTATTTTAGCCTTAGAGGCCCATCGCCATGAACATAATTATATACATTTACATAATATCATAGCACATATTAAATTACAATCGTAATATAAACATACATTTAATCAATACATATAATTAATTTTATTATTGATATTTGATAATAAAAAATTTGACAATTATATTAAGTGTATATTGAAAATATACAGTATAACCTGCATTAACAGCCACCTGTAATAAGCGGTCACCTGCTGTAAGCAGCCAATCTGGCTTCCTCCCAATGAAAATCACTCTATTTTGCACCTGTTATAAGCAGCCACCTGCTATCTGTGGCCAGTGGTCACCCATTTCCTTAAAAATTGTATTTAGTTATTCATTTACACGAGATAAATGAATACATGTAGCAATATTAATATCTCTAATATGTGAGAACATTGTATATACGGTAACATTGTGAATTTTATGATATACATGTATAATAGAACTTGATATCATAATTCCTGTTTGTCTCTTATTTTAAAAGCTTTGATAAAGAAAATACATAGTTTATTAAGTACTGATCGTTTCGATTAGTTCAGCAGTAAAATTAATTTGTGTATATTTGGTCTAGATCTATAAAACCTGGTCTTAACTGTGTGTATAAAGGACAGATAAAAAGAAAATGAAAAATACCTTCAACATCATTTAATGAACAATAAATGCACAATCTTTCATTTCTTGGAATGTGTGAGTGACGACCGGTTTCGATTGCCAATTTATGAGAGGAAAGTCTAAGTTGTGACATGGTATTACGATATTTTTTATTTTGTAATATATTCAAATATGGTCCTCTATCGAATGAGATATTTAGTTCTCTGTAAACATCCATAGAAGACGATGCATTTTTGTTTGTACGCCAATCTATCAGTCGAACTTTGAACAGTGGCATAAATGAATTCATATTGACAGATTCGTAATATATCCAAACTTCAGGAAAACCTGAATAATTTAAAAGGTCGCGAACTTTTATATCCACGTGTTTCTATACCCGTAGTTATAAACGTTGTTAATTTGATATATGGCTATCGTATTAATAATTCAATTATAAGCTTTTTCATGAAAAAGTTTCAAGGAATACTTTATAATTCGTACTTGTCTACATATAATCACTGGGTATCTTTTGACTTCGGCATAGATTGACCGAGTATTTGGATGGTAGGACAAAAGGTCCCACGGACAAAAAGTCCCATTTAGTTTTGTCACCCTGGACAAAAAGTCCCATCTAAGTTAGACAGGGGTGGACAAAAAGTCCCATGTCAATTTTATAGGCTGGACAACTGGTCTCATCTTAATTTGACTAATGAGATGATAAGATCCTCATCCATTTAAGTCCCATTGTTAAGTGATCAATAGAATATATTATTATTTAATGCAAACTGTTAAAATTAAACATATTTATTGTTATATTTTGACCCAGTGAAAGGTGGACTGTCTCCATCCATCAATTAATTCTAATTGTTGTAATAACAACTTCTATCTTATCCAGATGGCTTCAGATGATTTTTTTAAAGCTGATTAATTTATTTAAATCATAATAAGCATAACTGAATATTAGTTCCTAGTAATTACCACTTATCTTGTTGAATGGATCTTAATTGATTTTCATCTAGCTTTGTTTTTTTTTCGTTTGTTGTGACAAACAATAACATTTTTAATAGTTATTGTGATCAGTTTAACTGCAACATTTAATTGATTTAATATGCATAGTATAAAAGTTAAACAAGTATAGTGTGGTCAATGAGTACAAATCATAACTTTGTTACTTGTATAAGTCATATAAAATATGGAACCAAACAGAGATGAGATGGGACTTTTTGTCCACCCTTGAAAAACTGAGATGGGACCTTTTGTCCAGGGTGGCAAAACTACATGGGACTTTTTGTCCACCGGTGTCAGAATTGACATGGGACTTTTTGTCCATGGGACCTTTTGTCCGGCTGCCGAGTATTTGTTGTGGGTTTAACGTTAAGGACCCATTTTATAATTTTTTTGTGTACGCGTTCGATTTTTTCAGCTGAATAGAATCCCCAAATCTCACAAGAGTAGTTTAAAATAAGGGCAACATATGCATCGAATAAATTAAACATTATTCCACAGGAACATCCAATGATTTCGTAATTTTGAATAAGCAATTCATAGACCGTAGCGCTTTAGCGGATAATGTTTGAGTAGCACGTATGAAAGAGCCCCCACTCGATAAAACCAGTCGTAAATAACTGATTTTTTAACTATCTCTATTTCGATATTATTATACGTCCATCGCCAGTTAACCCTTCCGCCGTTTTGAAAAACAACAATTTTTGTTTTTAAGACATTAAGTTTTAAGTTCCATTTACAACAGTATTGATACATGCTATCGAGCGACAGTTGAAGCCCATTTTCGGTTTCGGAGAAAATCACGTCATCGTCGGCAAAAAGTAATAGATAAATGGATAATTGTTCGATTGTTATTCCGGCATTTTTATTTGTTTGCATATGATGTTCAATGTCGTTCAAAAATAATGAAAATAGTATTGGTGACGTAATTTCTCCCTGGAATAAGCCTAGATCGGATTTAAAGAAGTCAGAGACGGTACCCATGTGTTTTACGCACAATTTTTCATGGACCAAATAATAGCAAATAATTTGCCGTCTATGCCCTGATTCAATAATTTATACCATAAATTTGTTCTATTGGTCGTATCGTATGCTTTCTGATAATCAACGAAACAGCAGAACAGTTTTTTCTTGATGGAAAATTGAAATTGTCGTTCAATTAACGCATTTAATATATCAATTGCATCTACGGTTACCCCGTACTAAATTTTTTTTCTAAATGCGAATTGTGCATCAGTTAGCACATCGTTATTCGTGGACCATTTTTGCAATCTATCATTTATGATGCTGGTGAAGAGCTTCGCAAAGCAACTAACAAGAGTGATGCCCCTGAAATGATTCGGATTAGATGATCATCCCCCTTAAACATCGGTAGTATTGTTCCAGAAGACCAGCTCTTCGGAAATACTTTTGAATTTAAAATGTGATTGAAAACTGGTTCAATGATATGGCCAGTAATGTGAATGGTTTCTTTAAAGTATTCATATATAATATTATCTAACGAAGAGGCTTTATTGGTCCCAAGTTTTTTTGTTTCTTTAGTAATTTCTTGTATTGTTATAGGTATATCTAGTTCCGGGTATGTAGTTATATTGGTTTCTTGACTATCAACGTTGTTCATGTATTCGGTCGCTTCGAAGTCAGCTGGGGAATTCTTATTATCTGATAATGATTTAAAGTGTTCGAAGAACTATTGGTTCGAGATTGTCTCCCCTGTCGAATTCGTGTTCTTAGATTTAAATATTTTCCAAAACTCTCTCGGAGATTTACGTCGCATGTTATTCATTCGCAATCCTATATTTTTATGAAAAATACGCTTATATTTTCTGCAACAGTTTTTATAACTACGTTTCTTTTCAAACACCAGTTGCCGCAATTCATCGGCGTGGTTATTGTTCAAACTAGCCATTGCTTGTTTATATTCGTTTAATTTAGTTTTGCATTCAGTATTAAACCATTCTTAACACGTTATGTAACCTCAGACCAATTTCTGTTTTTTTTCGTACATGCAACTGGATCCCCGATGTGCTAAAAATGAACCCGCTTGCAATTTTCACTGTCTAAAAATAGATCTTATACCTGTGGTGTAGAAAATCATGATCGGTTGATTCGCTGCGGGCGGCATCGGCGTCATGATCCTTCGTTATACAGTTAGTAAGTAAATTTTAGATATCGCAAGTCCTCTTTCTTATCACACCACCAAATTTTGCCCTGTTAAATCCATGTCCAGACAGCGCCATCGGCTCTTTGATTCTCTTTTGCAGTGAAAACTGCGAACTCTTATTACATATTTTAAAAGCATCTTTAATGATTAAACAAATGAAATACTATGTATTGAAATAATGTGTTTGTTGTCCTGTAAAGTGTGAAAGTATTAAAGTATAATTGCACTTTTGTTTTAATGACAAAATAATTCTGTAATCGGTTAATTATTCCGATAATTAGGCCATTTAAATCAGAGATCAAACATCATGGAACATTCCTTTACAAACTGTTAAATATTCAAAAACATCAATTACTATTTAGAATTTTTATTTTTAAATTAAATCAAAATTTCGCAGGAAGAAATTTAAGATAAAAAGTCAACTCCCAAATCCTAACACGATCGCGCAATCAATTGGCTCTTTTTTACCGATTAAACCGACTTTGGGTTCAAGAAAATGCTCTGTCTCCCAATTAATACACTTTATGATACATTTGCAGACGACACTAACAAACGGCAATGAATATCGATAAAATCTATTTTAACGATAACATAGCGTTACATATCCTTGAATCTATGATAGAGTGAAAAGGTTTTATAGCGCCACCTGGTGTTAGGCAAAGCTAGATAATATACATTTGTGATTGACTTTAACGGCCGACAACACAAGCCGGCGAAGTTTTTTGTATTCATTGTGTGCAATGAATACAGAATCATTAGAATATAACCGTATTTCTACAATCGTTCAGTTTAACATCGCCAAAACAGTACAGCACCCAAGCCAGAATAGTCCGAGACGAAGTAGTTCATGATACTTTGATTTGCAACATCATACTAAAACTAGTACTATATGTATGTATATATATATATATATATATGCAAGAAATTGACCAGACGCTCAGTATGACGTCACAAAAATATACTTGGAGAATATACATGAAGTGTATAATATTTTAAGTGCTGATTCAGTGTATTGGGTTTGTTTTAAAGATCAGTATTTCCGGACAGTAAATTTTTGGGTCGTGTGGATTAAACCTGAACTTTACGGGGCATTGGATGCAAGCCAGATATTATGGTTGTACAAAACTATTATATACTGTTATTAAGCAGAAATGTAAAATTCAAAGGTTCAAAGTAAAGGTCAATAAATTGACACGTTTTAAGGCAGCGGGTGAATGTTATGTATTCACTGAGCTGCAAATCGGTTGATATTAAATTACTTACTGTTCCTGCCAAAACTATTTGTCAGGATCTTTTAAATTATTCTTTATTTATCACTTTCCGACGTGCACTTAATCCTACCTGAACACTCGAGAGAGGGGAAGGCAGTATACAGAGATAAAATATTTTGTATAGCCAAATCAACATACTGCTTCCAGTTCGGTATGGGCTAATCTGTGGTCGAACTACATGCATCTAATAGTATGACACACCTTTACGCAAACGTCTTAAACCGATTATGTCATGTTTTGTTCTTGGAAAGAACACTCTATATGTATAGTTAACTGGTGTGTAAATACACAACATATTCAAAAATAAGGTAATGTTGTTAACAAGCTTACAGTGACTAGTATAGAAGAACTGTAAATAGATGGTAATTAATTTAAGATAGGTATATAAGGATGTATTTGACTTCAGTTCAGTAGTGTTGGAGAGTACAAGGCTGTAGTTATGGTGTAGGGCCGCAACCCCTACCCGCTGATCGCACAAGCGACACATTGAACAAATTGCCCTTAGATGTCCCACCGATGTCACCAGGGTGCAGCGGCCGCGACCCATCACCAGTCAAGACCACCGGTAAACGTTGATAGGCCAGGGTGCTCTCACTCTAAGTGTTTTCTCAGCTTGAGTACCTGGGAAGGATCAACATGATGGGTGTTCTTAGACAATTTATAGTAAGAATCAAGTTTCGAAGTATAACTTAGGAAAATGATCTATGTATTTAAAATACAACCTTTCAAAGTATAAATTAAAAGAAGATCTATTTCAAATTATTTCTAAGTATAAATCTAGAAAACTATTCAATTCCTATAAATTTCTAAGTATAAAACTTAAAAATTATTTATTAAAACATTTTTCTCTAAGTATTAACTAAAGAAATTGTTTAATTTGAAAAAAAGATTTTGATCTAAGTTAAAATAGTGATCTAAGCTAAAGTAGGTAAACTCCGGCGTTCCATATTTAAGACATACCGGATTGACCTACTTTTAGATCAAGTGATTTGATTGGTAGTGCTTTTAGCACTTAGATTGTTATTCTAATATTCTACCCCCTTTATCTTGAACTGTAAGATGATGTCTGAGTAAACCGAATGTAGTGTTCTGTTTAAAGTGCTCACATATCACTATTCAAGGAGACAATGTTAATCATTTTTATACACTGTTAAACCGTACAACTTGTGGACATTAGGAAGGAATAAACACTAATAAATTTGCTTTATTTCTTTAATAGAACTCGCTAGTGTGCTTTTAGTGAAAGGATTAATACAAAACAGATACAATGTCGATCAAGAACATATGTTTGATTTGTTTAATTTTGAGCCATGTTCATGTGTCGTACCAACAATTCGAGCTGGTTGTTACGATTGGTGAAAAAGTGTTTGATGTAGCCAGTCAAGTTTTGAAATTGTATAAAATATTCAATAACGAAGGTAGCGATCAAATCGATGTCGACCAGTTAGTTGTCGAATTTGATAAACTTTTGGACCAAGCAATGCAACTAGCAACGCGTACAATAATTGTTCAGAATTCGCTTATATCAAAATCAGAGAGAATAATTGATGTAGTGAAAGATGTCCACAGCTCAATGACAGACCTTAAACATTTATTAGAGGCAAATGGTAGCAATGCTTCTGCACGATATGAAGAAAGATTCATATTACGCTACGAAACTCAGCAAAACACAAAAGACTTAAGATTTCTTCAAGTTCTGCTTACAAATAATGTGCCTGGTACTTCAGGTAACATATTGGATTTGTACACAGAATACAATAGATGTAACATGTCTGCACTCTATGAGTTTGAACAGTTTTATTATGATATAATATCTACTGGAATAGGTCTAGAAATTATTTATAATAATATGACACATATTCCCAATGCTCTCAACAGTACTATTAATGAGTGGAGAAAACCACTACAAGAAATTGATGCAACGTTTCATTCATACGAGATACAATGCATGAGTCAATACAATACCCTGGTTAACGACAATATCCGTGTTATAAGTGATGCTCTAGAACTGAATAAAACTTTGAATGAAAGATATCCATGGATGATGCACGATATATATGACTTAAAAGCGTTTGGAACATCTCAATTCCTGTATTACTACAGTAAAGATGGACATATCATGAATACAACCCGACCTGGTGGCGGTACCCGTTTAGTTATATCAATCGATAGAACGAAACTGCATGGCTATAAACAGACGCTCAGCGTTAGTAAAGGTCTGTTACGATCCAGTATTGACACAGAAAACGACATTGCTGCAGCTAAACATGTCGGTGAGCAAGTATCAACTGTCGTTGCAGATGCGGATCTTCACTTTGCTGCAGGTATTGTTTATTTCAACAATAAAGACGAGTTTGCTGAGGATAGAATAATAATTGACAGTGGTAAGGATTTATGTTTTCTTATTGTTTTGGCAAGGTAATCGGGATCTTCCATTAGAGTTTAAACTTTGAACAATAGTTGAAAATATTTTTCCATATATTTAATGTTATGTTTCGCCGACTTACTCATTTTGTACGATACTTCCTGCTGTTTTAGTCTAAAAAGAGATGTACATTGTATCTCTGAATTCATTCACTTGGTTGACAATGTTAAATTAATGTCGCTTAAGTGGCAATCATATAGTGATACAGTCTTTATTTTGTAACATTTCAAAGTAGTTTCTATAGTTTATAGACTAACTCAGATTTGCCCAAAATCGTTAAAATATTTCTGCCTAAGTTAGAAATATTACAATATGAATGACGAAACAAATGAATTGATAAAAAATGAAATGCCAACGTGTCCTTGAGAATGCAATGAAAAGAAACTTATGTTCGTATCTGCTGCAATTTAGAAATGCCAAAGTAACCATCACGTGCGATGGATATTATCTTTGTATTAGTTAGATTATGTTTTCATTTTACTATAAGGTTTAGTGCGAGGGGCGGAGCCCCGAGCACTGAACCTTATAGTAAAATGAAAACATAATCTAACTGGCTTAGCACAGCATTTTCCCCAAGTTCAACACTATAAGTAGGTCATTTTAAAGACACAACTTATAAATCCTGGACATCAAAAGAAAATTGTAGTGTAGTGGTTACATCATATTAGAGGTGAAAATTTCAAGTATTACATGTTTCATGACTTTCTCGTGTTTGCTGGCATGTGATATAAATTGAGGCCCCCGCATAGATATATTAATATTGTTACTACTGTATTATGTACTGTATTAATGAATATCTTTCAGGATTACGTAAGTAAATTGTTTCTTACTTAATTTCATGCTTTTATTCGGAAAACAGGTAACTCTGCATCGGGTTCTTAACTGTTTGACATGAAGCAAAAATGAAAACCATATTAAAAGAAATAAAATTAAATTTATCAGACATCATTTATTTGAGCAAACGACAATTTTGTTAGCTGGTCACCGGTCAGACATAATTTTATTATGATACATATTTTTGAGTGCGTACTTTCACAGTGCCAAACTTGGCTACCAAACCCTCTTTATTGTCCATTATATGGGTTACAAATGGCGAAAATATAACTCGGTAAAACAGAACAGTTTAGTTCGGCTTTTCGAAGAAAATCAGAGCCGATTACTATCCCTCAGGCGTTGGCATCCAATGTCTCACAGTCTATGTTGGCACACTTAATCACTTAAGCTGTATCAAAGTTTTGATAATTCGAACACGAAACGGCAAAGAACGATGTCAATTAGGGGCATATTAATTTTTATTAATTATTTTTGCTGTTCAATACAAAAATACCAACACAGCATTTGAACTAGGTTCATACACTCATTGCAGGGCCTCAGTAATTGTGTTCATTCACCGTAACATACTGAAATACTTCTGTCATATATAACCACGAAAAAGCATGCAAGACAGGTGTCTAAATTTAGAATAAGTTGTGTCTTTAAACGCCATACTATACAATATAGTACATGTCTACTATCAACAATCCTCGACAGCTGATTGGACGAGGGGAAAATGCTATGTGCTAATATATGATAGAAAATGCATTAAATTGACAAAGAGAAATCTTGCACATGATATACCCGTTTTGCAGCTTAAAGACACAACTTATCACAGATTTTGACACAAGTATTGCATGCTTTTTAGTGGCGAGATATAACGGTAAAATCTCTGTATGTCACGGTGAATGGATACAATCATTGAGGCCCTGCAATGAGTCCATGAACCCAGTTCAAATGTAGCGTTTATATAAATGAATCTATGTATCCGATATTCGGAATACCAAAAAACTAACATGTCCTAATGGACTACAATTTTTGCTGTTTTGAGTAAACTTAAGTTAAAATATTTGATACAACTGAAGTGATTATTAAAGCATGTCAAAACAAATGGCGAGACATCAGATGCCGACACTTGAGTGATAGTAATAAGCTCTCATTGTCTTTGAAAAGCCGGACTTAACTGTTCTGTTTTCCCGTGTAGTATATACCGTCATATGTGACTCATATACGGACGATAAAAAGAATTTTGTACACTAAGGCATTTGATGACAATAATTCTGTGAAAGTTTGTTTGAATTCCGGTGACAAACGTAGATGGAATTGTGAATAAAAAATACTTCCCTATTTATTATACATGTCTAATCTCTGACCAGCTAGGAAGAGAATTGTCGTCTGCTTAATTAAATGTTGTTTGCTAATTTAATCTTTTATCCATTTTTAATAGTGGACATATTGTCTGAATTACGATCAGTTTGGAACCAGCATTCTCGTACCCCGAGGTTCTCGATCTAACTAGTATCGAGAATCTTGATAGCCTCTAGGAACGAGAATGGGAACCACGCGCCGCAAAAACAATTTACTTACTCAGTTTTGTCAGAGAAATTCATAAGTACAGTACTAGTAATATTATCAATATACCTATGCGTGGGCCTCAATTTATTTCACTTGCTTGCAAACACAAAAAGGTCATGAAACATGTAATAATTTTCACCTCTTTTATCATGTAACCACTATACTACAATTTTCATTTCATGTCCCTGATTTATAAGTTGTGTCTTTAAGTTAATCGAAGCGTATATTAACTGAGTGCGAGGGTTTTCTGAGTTAGAACAACTTGACCGCGGACTTCTCGTGAAAATCCGAAATCGCGAAGCGTGTTAGGATTTTTGAGAAGTCCAATGTCTTGTTGTTTTAACACAGAAAATCCGTAGCACGATGAGTATATTCGACTTACACAACGAATCAAGTGATAAGTTACACATGTACAGTGATTGCGCATGGACTACATTTTAAACGAATTTGATTTGGGTGCACCTTTTCTGTTACGAGCGGATCTGAAACTATTAATTAACGAGCGTAATTTGATTACATGTTTTAGAATTCGTTAATGTTTTATTTAAGCTGGTAATTTGTTCTTATTCAATGCTATGCCATTTTTACGCCTTACATTGACATAGTCATGAGCCGTGTTATTTTACATACTGATCATAACTCATTTGGTAGTAATATCTTAGTCAATACGCCAGAATTTGAAGTACGAAGGTTGATCAATATATTCGTATTTTAGGTGGTTAACGTCACTACTAACATCCTTACATAACTAAATACAACATATTCGTCCCTCAGAGAGCCGAAAAACTTTTTTCATCTTTTCTTTTACAATTCAATATTTTCAATTAATTTAGTCTTCTCTTAGTAAAATATGATGTTGTAAAGTACATAAATTGAAAAAATGAATAGTATGAATAAATAACTTGTAAAAAACAAGATTAATTTTACCCTGACACCGGTTACCTAAAGTGCGTAAAATTGCATGAATAACAAAATGTTACGCAAAGTAAATATTAAATGGATAATTGTACTTATTTTAGTCATTTAATATATAAATTTTATATTATTCAGTATCATATACATATAATTTTATCATAAATACTTAAGATTTCTCAACAAAAGTAAAAATGAAATTACTTAAAGACATAAATATTTTTTACAAACTAATTTAACATTAAATCATTTATAGATCAAATAGTTCATATTCTAAAGAGGTACTCCAATATGTATATCCTAAATAAATGTTAAAACAAAACTAAGGCAAATGAAAAACATTTTGACAGATATGTAATGGGTTTTCACGACCCTGTTTCTATTTTCACTTTTATTTTATTTTATTTTTTTACTTAGATTTGTTTCAACATTTGTTGAGGGTAAAAATATTGCAGTACATTTATAGGCATATGTACTATAAGGTTCTGTAAAGGATTTAATGTTAAATTTTGTTGTAAGAAAAATTTAATGTAATTTAGTATTTTTATTTATGCAACATCAATTTTGCAAATACATTTTTGTTATATATTTTTGTCGTAAGTAATGATCAGCATCACTTTGTATGTTTCATAAGAAACATTTTAATATATAAAATAGTTCTGCTGGTGGAAATATGACAGAACTAGAGCTATTTCGTTCTTACTTATTTTTTGCCAACCAAGACTTTACATGAACCTTAATCTTTTGAAGGTCCAACGAAGCGCGCAGTAGCAATATACACCACTCAAGAATATAGGCGTTTGCTTTTGACTTGATGTTAGACTGGCTATGATTAAATGTGTGAAATACAAATAAATAATATTATCAGACGATTATTACACGGGATGACACCCTTCATTTAACAGATTTACAGCGTCTGTACTCGTACACTATGTCATGACTGAAAATTTTAATCGACCAGAGCCAATCCCCTTCTTTAGAAGACTTTTCCGAACACTTCAGAAGCATTTATAAATAAACCGTTATCGATTACTCTTTCGACAATCTACAAGATAACGGCGAAAGTAACGATCAATTAAATTGCCTAATCACAGAAGGAGAAATACTGAAATGTGTAAAGAAACTTAACAATTCGAAATCATGGAGCCAAATGGACAACGTTTAATATTGCACTGCCGTTTTATTGTATCTTATTTAACCGTGTTCTTGATACTGGTATCATTCCAAAGACATGGCTTACTGGAATAATTGTACCGATTTACAAAAACCGGGGTAATACAGCTGATACATCCAGTTACAGACCGATCACGATATTGAGTTGCTTGGGGAAGCTGTTTACGTAATGATTTAGGCTTATAGGATTAATATTTTTAATATTTAAGCTTACCGTTATTGCTTGTTTAAATTTAAAATTAGTCTAGGGTACTACTAGCGTCACGTGACTCATATGAAGGCAGTGGTTAAAGTAGCAACTCGTGACGTAACCGCTGTGAGGGGTTTGCCTCTTGGGCATTTAGAGTTAAAACATTATTTGATAATTTAGGATTTAGTTTTATTTTTGAAAATTTTGACTGATCACTGCACACTACAATATTCCAATACCATTGCCGCGATGATACGAGCGGAGAGATATACGTTGGTGACAGTGGCATAACTTAAGAACTAGTCCGTGGTACGGTTTACGCCAAACAAGTAGATTTCACATTATCTGTCGAATTATTTGGTGTATACGGTTACATTTTAACTACACGTGACGTAGATACTGCCGTGATAATCTCTAATACGAATGACGTTGGTGTATATATACAGAATATGTACAATGTAGTTAATTCTTGTCTTATGAATTACCGAGTTACACGCGTTCTATCAGCAAACGTTTCTGTATATCTAAATACTTTTCTTGGCAGTATTTGTTAATCTATAAAACTATTTACATGTGTTTTTACGTGAGTTTTAATTAGCTTTTACACGAAATTTACAATACAAAAAGAGTATTTATCAAAGCAGAAAATTTGTCTACTTCCGATTTGAAGTTGTGGATATTTTAGCCCCAACGGAAAATTCCGATCTCTTTTGTTGAGTTCTGTAATTTTCTGGGGTCTTTACTTTCGGTTTTTAATTGCGATTTTTAAACTAGAATTAATATAAATTCAGGAGAAAACACTTGTGTTTTTTGTGACTTGGATGCGTTTTGTATTATAAGCAAAAGGGTGATACTAAACAATTATCAGCGTTCAGTTTAGTAATTGGGCTTTTATTTTATACTGCTCCCTTGACAATATAGTCCATTTTTCCCAACTGTCAAAGTTTGAATAATTTTACGGTGGATGATTACACACTATCCTAATATCACGAGTGTTAGACAAAGAGCACGAAGTCACCGTCAAATTATTCATGTTTTGACAGTTGAGAAAAAACAAACTATAACATTAAAACTGTTTATAATTGTTGTTGTTTTTTTATATTCAGAGTCACCGGTCAAGAAAATCTTTGTTGAAGATGTTTCCGTGACTTATTGTGGCAACGGTGGCATTAAGTGCAAAGTGATTGATAGAGAAAAAACAGCAAAAGGGAGAATGGATGTGTATCTTTATGTGAGAAATGAGGTATTGAAGGACGAAACACCGGTTATTGGCTCAGCACCTATGTTTGTCAGCAAATCTACCATACTTGAAATAGTTTTAGTTATGTCTGTAATTGCTTATATGATACAATGAAGCAACCACTTTATAATGATAATGTATACTTATTCTAATAAACTATAATCAGAAGACTAATGTATGACAAGTATGATTTTTATTATTTTATAGATAATTTCAGAATGTTTTAGTTTATAGATAATTTTAGTATGTTTTAATTAAACAGAATGTGTTGTTGTTTTTTGTGTAGTGTATATTGTTTGCTTGTACAATTGTTTAATGTTCAGAGATATATTTACATTAACTTTTAAAAACAACATTACATGTACAGTGTTATGCTATCAAGTAGCCGCCTGGCTAGCTCGGTGGTACGCATGTCTACTGATCGGGGGTCGTTGGTTCGATTCACGGGCGGGGCATACTTTCGTGGAGCTTGTTCATGAAATTATTTCTACGGCCATTCCCCTCCTCCCAATGGTTTCTTAATCATGTAGAGTGTTAAGAACTATGTTAAAGTTAAAATTACAGAAAGTTACTTTTAAGTACCGACCCCCAAAAAGTTGGTTAAGGTAAATGCAGTGCTAAAAATATCATAATGTTTAATCATCCCTCTTACCTGAAATCTTTTGGACCAGGCAATATTATCGAAGGTACTTCACATCACCTGTGAATACAGAAATAAATACGTTATTTTCTGTGCAAGTTTCCTTTTATTCTAGCGAACAATTTCAGAATACTTATACAAATATTGAATGCACTAATATTACTCTAGAAGCACTGAGGCTTACATTTTCTATATCTGTGACTGAATTTACATATTAACAAACAAACAAGTGGACTCTGTAATCAAAATTTGGGCGTCCATTTTGTGTGTAATAAAAACTTATTCATTACACATCTTTGCGGAAGTCAGGGGTTAATCACAAAAACATGTGTTCATACGCGAACTGAACTTCTATCTAAAGATTGCAAGATTTCGATGAAATGTCTTAAAAATGGTTTATTTTTTATGAAGTTATTATTTTAGATGTCTGGTGGCTCGGTATGCCCTCATGCATTTTCTTCGAGAGCTTCTAATCTTCGTTGGAGTAATTGTTCTTTGAAGTTTGTGGAACAAATTGTATTCTTTAAATGTATTGTTGTTTATAATGTATTGTTGACAACAAATCATGTGACCAAACTTTGAGGGCTTCACCATTTGTCGTTGACTCAAGTCAGATCGTATTGTAGCAAAGATTTTCAAGTCTCGAGAGCGTCTTTGAAATTTTCCCATCGTAAACGTAAGTTCAACGTAAGTAACTAAATTACGGAAATTTCGCTATCTTACGTAAGATTCTTTAAAAACGGTCACAGTTCTTTATCAGCCCTGCGTTCTGTAAGCATTTAACGTTAGCCAATCACCGTTACCGTTATAAACGGTTAATTGAACGATCCGTTGAAGTGAGAACGTTTTAAGATGGCGAACAAGAGAGATTAGAAGAATTCGAAGAGGAGGACTTGCTTTTTGTAAATGTAAAATCAACAGGAAATGTACTGGAACTATTTTGTTTCAGGCTGTTTTATACTCGCGTACTATATACTAAAACCAATAGCTGCTTGCCGTAAACGTTTTCCGCTAAGAGGCCGTTCAATAATGACTGTTAGCGAACGTTACGAAACGCTCGCGGTAACTGAACGCCCTACAGTGACAAGTTAAAATTTGTAATTTCATTAACTTGTACAATGTGGTAAGATTAAATTCTCCTATGGTCTAACATCAATATATTTGTAAACCATGAAAATTGGAAACACAATTTAACACATTTCCTTGATTACATCACATCAATCATTTGGCATGCCATTGGATTAGATCTATGAATTATAAAACAACATTCTGACGTAAAATTGTCAATAAAAATGCTTAAAGAAAGTGAGTTATTACCTTACTTTTATATGAAAATAGCAAAATGGTAATTATCCTTACAAAGTAATTAGTTAAATAATTTAAAATTACGACATCGTAAAATATTAAAAATACAATGTTCAATTAGGGACACATTTTCTGAAAAAAAAGTCTGTGGTCGAAAACACAATTTTACATTATTGATTATAACTAATTTAAGTGTGTACCTTACACTACCTGTATCCACTTTTGGACACTATACCATGTTTGTACTACTTCTTTTGTGTAAAGTTGTATTTTGGACATGATGGAAATTAAGAATTTTAGTTTACAGAGATATTTAATCATACTGATTTCAGACAATGTATAAATTAATTTGTATTTTCAACTCTTAGTGCATCTGTACCATGTTTGTACTACTTCTTTTCTGTAAAGTTGTATTTTGGTCATGTTAGAAATTATGAATTTTAGTTAACAGTGATATTTTATCATACTGATTTCAGACAATGTATAAATTAATATGTATTTTTATCTCTTAGTGCATCTGTTCGAGGGTGTACACAATCTGATTGGAAGATTTTATTTTAACTGTTTTCACTGTACTTCATGTAAACTTGCACAAAACTCACTTTTTTCATAACAAATTAATATCAATAAACCACTTTTTTCATATTGTTCTATTGAATTTACTTATTTATTCCAATAGGATTAAAACGAAAACTGAAATTTATGAAAATTATTTGTTAATTTTGATTATTGCTACCACACCTATTTTAAAGCCATGTAGGGCATTCGTAAATAACATAGTACTTAAACCCAACAGAAAATACTTTCAAAAAGTGATCTGACGAACAGCGCAAGACAGTTAACTTAAGGCAATGTATACTAAAATGATCAGAACGTTTCAATATCATGTGACTGTGTATAGAGTTTTAATCTGACACGAAGTTAAAATAAACTTAAAATACTCATTGATGGATCATATGAATAAGTTTCTAGTAGTATCTGTATATCGGAATGATTATGGAATTTGAGTATTGCAAATTGAATACAAACATTTTACATTTTATAGTAAACACTTTTTCAATGAGAACAAACAATGTAAATGAAGGGTGCTTTCACTTAAATATCCCACCATGAAAAGTGGTTGCTATACATCTGTCAATATATTGTGTCGCTTGATATCGTTCAGTAAAACTGAGTTATGTACCCGATGTAAAGGATTTCTGATAATGTTACCCTTCATCTAATCTACCACTGCGGGAACCATGATATATATCGTAATAATCTAAGGTTGATAATCTTGACTCTATGTGGTCATCAATTTTATAATTCATTAATAAGTATAGATTCTTCCTCTCAAACTTCTCAGTGGTTTAAAATTATATAATCTTAATAATTAGTTTACACAAAAAAATATTGTAATACATGTATACATATAATAGACAACATTTCATTCAGAATACAGCAGTATATATGTTCAATATTTAATCAAAAACTCTTACATTTGTTTTGGTTTATATTTTTGCACATGTATTATGATGAGTGTCTTTTATGTTTTCTTTTTTTCTATCCATATACATGATTTATTCATATGTGATTTATATCTTTTTTCAAAACAGTTCGTATTCTTTTTCTTTCTGTATGTTTGCTTTGTAATTAAATTGTTTGTATTATAATATGCTCACTGGCTTGGTGGAAATAAAATTATATATAATGAACACTGTTGTCAATTTTTAATAGAAGAGTCAAACCGCCCCGGAAAGGATCTTAAAACTATTAATCATTATACATATTATCACAAAATTGTTCATTTAGTGTGACACATCTTTGAACCACTTAAATTGTCGTTTATAGAAAAAAAAATGTTATCAAATAATTCACATGTATGTATGTTACACGCATTTTGTAAAATCTTAAGCACTCTATAAATTGCCTGTTTTCTTGAGGCACGTGTAAAATGACCAATATTTCGATACATTTTACAAAATGCCTAACTTAACTCAACAAATTGCTTATATTAGAAGATTACAATATTTCCATTTAATGATTCACTGCTTTTCGATGCACATTGTGCTTGAATAAGATCATATGATCATTGTTGTTTACATTAAAATTAAATATTGGATTCTGAACCAATTTTATTGAAAACCAAAGGCAACAAAATCATTAAATAAAAATAAACATGCAAAATAGCGATTGTTTTTACATTTGCAGCACAGTTTGACTATATCTGCTTCAGGATTTAAGAACGGACAGCATATTACGTATCGGCAAAGCCAAGATAAAGGGTACCTCTTCAGTCTCACATATGGCAATTTTCAGACCCCATCAGAGTGCAGAATCTTTTATAGTAATATAAAGACATGTCTATTAGGCACTAATTTCCAAAAGATCTTGGATGGAACATGTAAAACAAAACAGTTCGGTTGAATATATGTACCCAAGGGGCCTACGGACTCTACATGGTAATTCATATCACCACACGAAAAATTAGAAAAATGTATATTTCTTGCAAGTAATTTGTTATTTTGTTTGATAAACAAGTACTTTAAAATGTGGAAGAAATTCCACGCCCACTCTCTCATTGTCTGCAACATTAACCAAGGTAAAAAGTGCGTATACCCCAAAATACACAGGGTTTCAATTTACATATAGAAGAGAAAAAAGAAACAAAACCGATTTTTTATATTTGAAAGTATTCGAAGATGAAGACAACACATTTAGAACAAGTTTGATATGAATAATCTTATGTTACTTGACCCAATAAAGAAAATCATAAAATGGACATCAGGGGCTACGGACTCTACATACTGTCTTGATGGTATTTAGTATACACTCTGGGACAGGGGCGGGTACCCTCTCTTGGTTTACGAAATTACATACTTAACAAAAACCTTTAACTTTACAAAATGAACGACTCTAAAACTATAAAATAGTAACTAGACAGTTACACTCTTTCAATTTAGATCAGGCTATGAATTCAATATAGCTACAGAAACCAAGAGGGGGAGGGCTTCTCTTTCGTTTTGGACCGTCTGTCAGATTCGGGCGCCCAAGGTCGTGGGGGCTGTCTTTCTTTGTTTCCTCCTGGTGGCGCTGCTTTTACAGGCATGATTGGGAAAAAACAAAAGCCCAGGTTTGCTATTGGGCAACAATTACAAAACAAGCAACACAGCATTACCCCAGTATAAGTAAAGTAGGTCAGTAGGTCAATAGCTAAAAATAGATAAAAGTAGGTCAAGACCCAATTCACGCACACATTTAACACCCTGAACAATCACACACGAGCACACTCAACACACATCCCACAAAAACCTTACAGCACTCAAACATACTCAGGCATATGAAACAATTTATCAAGTTAACAAAGCCTAGAGTAAGCTAAATATTCTTATGAGGAAAATCCCCATACTGTAGGTGCTGAATTAGCAAAATAGGGGATTACCTTTCTTTGGCACACTAAATTATAACATCTTTGGCAAAGTAATCTGAATTATATTGGGTCTCTTACAAAATTTGACCTATAATTTCGGTCTCAAAAACAATCTTTAATCTTTAAGGGGTGACAGGTCATTCACCGGGGTCTGCACATATTGCATCCTTATTTAGCGGACGGACCCTTATAAAACTATAATCATTCATTGATTCGGTATTTATTATATTGAACAAAGTAGTTAAATGTAAATTGACCTGTGGAATGATATTCTTTTGATACAGTATTAATTTTCTGACTTTTGAAAAAATGAGCAGTAATAGGAAGAAACAATTCCGTGAGAAAACATGAAAAATGTGTGTTTCGTAGTAACATAAAATGTCAAAACAAAACAGAGTCCTGAATTTTCAACCTGTTTCTATGCATATTTCAACACAAAAATCTATCAAATAAGTTATCTCTATACATATACAAGTTTGGGAGTAAAACATACAAAAGAATAAATTATGTAAAAATTAACATGGGGCTACGGACTCTACACCACACACGTATCTTTTTCTATCACATATTTAAAAAGGTTTGTTTGGTTTTAAGTGTATTTATCCGTTAAAATCAATTAACTTTAACTTACAAACACTACAAATATATATTTAAGTATCTTCTGAAATGTCTAATGTATCAGTTTGACCATTAAAACAATCTATCAGAAAATTCATAAATTACGTCAAATTTAACATTATTTTCAACAGAATGAAGATTGTCAAGACATACAGTATTTAGATGCATAGCTAGTCAGCAAAAGTACGAAACTAAGACAATTAGAAAAGTTTTATTATTGTCCTGTATGAAAAAAAAGATATAAATATAGTAGGGGCTACGGACTCTTCAGGGCTACGGACAGCAATTGTTTGTCTTAGATTTTTTTTGTTCTTCTTCTGATTTAATTCCTTTCCTGCATTACCTATATAGCACAACCAAAAACAGAAAAAGTAATAAAACAGCAGCTATGTTTCTTTATATTAAGTCAGCACACAGTTTAAAACAGGGGCTACGAACTCTACATAAATTTACAATGTTCAGTAGTTATTTTCCAAAAAGAAAATGCTATGCTCTAAAAACTTTCATTTGCGTTAAGTAAAAATAATTATTAACCGTAATAGTAAAAAGGTGATACAAGTGAAATAAAGCAGTAACATAGTTTTAAAGTCTGTCAAAGATGGTAACGTAAAAATCTTACTTGCGTTACAATGGTACATGTTTACTCTTTCATGAATATTTTCTTAAATATTGATTATATATAACTTTCGTAAAAAATACCGTATACCTGTATGTCAGTCAAAGATAGAAAACACACCAAAGTAACTGTAACCAACAAGAACTTTTCAAAACAACTGATGAAAAAAAAAACCTCCGTGAGACTCAAAAACTGTGTAAAAACAGGGTTTTTAGGGAATATATTCCTAAATAATTCAAAAAATGATAATAGAAAATATATAAAACTATACATCACCAGAAAGCTCTCAAGATAACGTGTTGGAAAAAAATACTCTTCATTTAATTTAAACTTAACTTTTCAGAATATTTCAATGTAACATCGGCAAAATCAAAAGATCCCATTTATCTTGGCTTAGCCGGTATGTCAAGTCTCCATTGATCTGTTCTACACTGCCTTTCAATATATTTAGATTACACAGTTTGTCAGGCAAAATGCCACTATCAAATCATTAAAAGGCCAATTTCAGTTTGCGACAACTATGGCAATGCTGTATTTGTTTGTTTATAGATGATAGTGTCTTTTACTTTTTATTGCTAGTGTTCCATTACAGTATATTTTAACAGAAAATTTATTACATGATAGAGGATTGGTGTCTGTAGATGTCATGGTTTCAGATGAATACATTCCTTTATATGACTTAATGTATAACTAATTTACCCGAAAGACAAAACAATATAATTGATCCAATTTTCATAAAGTGGTCTTTCTTTTTGGTTGAGTTTAATACCGTAACATCACATTGTATTGGTCATATAAAGGCTGTCATTCAACCTAATCACTGTTTTTAGAAATGCTTATTGTCTCTGGATGTGACTGTTACTTTCTTATACGCATACTTTCGTCAGTGACAAATAACTGTCTTACATGATTTATAATTATTGTAGTCTAATTTGCATGTTATAAAAGTACCCCACTTTCATAAGAAACTGATATTTTGAAGAACTTGACCCCTACAAAGAAAACCCGCTTAAGAGAGTTATTATAATCCCAAGGCGATTATATTCTATAGTCGTTTAGATAGTATTACTATTATTAGATTGGTAATAAAGATTGTGTCTTCGTTAAGTGGCTTTAAATAAAAGTTTGTCCTGACAGGCAATGACTGACTCAAGCAAGCTGATGCATTGATCACGTGGACTTTTTCTAGTTAATTTCTCAAAGTAAGGATAATCAAATATAATAATATAGTTGAGAAACATACACTTTCTTATACAATGGTTGGCTTCACAAAGCAATAATAAATGTATCACAATATCGTCCGTTATAATTGAACATTTTGGGCATATTTGAGTCACAGGTGACAGACTCAATTTTTCCTCATTATAGTATATATAGAGAAAAGGTCTCTAACGCCTGTTCAACGGTTGTAGTTTTCAACTCGTCACCAAGCTCACAAAAAAGACTCGATCGTCAAATCTTTTTCACTATCAGCTCTAGAAAGGATTATTTTGCACAGAAATACTTTTTATTTGAAGAAAAACGATCTAAAATTGATAAAATTGTCCCAATATATCCCCAAAAAGCCTTAAAAATCGTTCTATGTCAAACAAGTCGTCCATATAGAACGTATAGTGAAACGGACTATTTCGTCCGCTTTGAGCTAATAAAACAAAAACTGCCATGAAATCTACAAACTTTCAATAAATTAATCCATTTTCTATCGATCCACGGCGTAAAAACTTTCAAACAGGCCTCTAGAAACACTTAAACCCAAGAATATTGTTCTACATGCCTACTGTTTTGACAAGATGACCTCCATTTTGTTAGATTTCCACAGTGAATTCTAGACGCGTTTTGATTGGTCAACATGATTTTCGACCAATCAAAACGCGTCAATTGGAAATGTAACAAAATGGAGGTCATCTGTCAAAATAGTAGGCATGTGGAACAATATTCGTGGGTTTAAGTGTTCCTAGGAACTGTATGAAAGTTTTTACGCCGTGAGTCGATAGAAAATTGATTTATTTATTGAAAATATGTAGATTTTATGGTAGTTTTTGTTTTATTTGCTCATAGCGGACGAAACGGTCCGTTTCACTATACGTTCTATATGGACGACTTGTTTGACATAAAACGATTTTTAAGGCTTTTTTGGGATATATTGGGACCATTTCATCAATTTTTGATCGTTTTTCTTCAAATAAAAAGTTTTTTTGTGCAAAATAATCCTTTCTAGAGCTGATAGTGAAAATGATTTGACGATCGAGTCGTTCTTGTGAGCTTGGTGACGAGTTGAAAACTACAACCGTTGAACAGGCGTTAGAGACCTTTTCTCTATTATACTATAATAAGGAAAAATTGAGTCTGTCACCTGTGATTTGAGTTTATGATTTAGAAACAAGTTTACTCATTATTTTAAAATACTATCCTTTTACACATGTCAGTATAGTAGAAATTGCCTTTTGAAATGTTCCATAAAATACAAGACGTCTTTGTACTAAGGATATCATACAACATTGAGGAACAGTCACTTTCCATGAGTCTACATACTCTCTCAATATGGTCGGCTTCAAGAACGCACTGTTTAATAGTCTTTTTTCTATGAATACTTAGACGGAAAAGTACTATTTTGTATATTTGTTGTAAGAACAGTATTCAAGTCATATTTTTGTAATGATGTTAAAATGTCAGGTAAGTAACCGAAACAGTTTGAATCAAACTTCATGAAAGCATGCGTCTATGGTTAAATACTCGTTTTGCAAGATAATTATTTGACAGTCTGCACAATTGCCCTAAGAACTGAAGTTTTCTATATTCTAGTCATTTAAATTGTAGCTAAAGAATAGTAATTACTAGAATTAACCGGCAGTGATTGCATTATTTTTATACAATATCTTTGCGATATTTCGAGCTTAAGCATATCCATTATAAAAGTGTTAAACCACAGCTCATAGCCGTATAAACTCTTTGGTATCTATGGAGTTATAAAATGTCTTTGAGGATATAGGGTTTAAGTCACCCGAATGTATACCACTATTACATATGCTTAGAAAATATTCTCGTAATTTATTGCAAGCATCATCAACACATAAACATAGGATCACGTACAGATTAATTATTGTTATTAAAACACATTTCTGAACATTCTTCAGGATTATATTGATATCTCCATTTACCAGCATAGCTATTGCAAATACGAAGCATTGATTTTAAACCTTCCACAGAATATGATACTAACACCATATCATCCGCCATTGTTAAAGAATACATACATATTCCATGTCCACTGTCTCGTAATTCTTGTATAAGTTCATTTATATTTACCTAATATACTATATGGGAACTTTTACCCCTTGTCTGGTCTCATGTTGAATACTAAATCATCTAGAGCTAAACACATAACCACCAGCTAAAATTCTACCCAGATCTAAAGCATAGCTTCTTCCCTAGATGTATACTATTATGGAACAATCTACTAATTTAAAACATAGAATTAATGACGTTTGAAACTTACATCTCTGAAAACGGTAAAAATGTGACGTAATCGCTTGTTTTGATGATCAGTGCTTCCAGCATCCGATTATTTTCAAAACATTTACAAAATCTTAGAGTCGAAGCATATCATAATTTAAAACTAAATTTATTTGTTCGAAACATGACAAATAAGCGCGCAATGCGTTTTTGAAGTTTAAAAGCGATTTTTTAGAAATTAGTGACGTCATCGGTTTTTTGCCAATAGCATCTTCCTGCCCCAAAATTTGAAAAATCACCTAGCAGATTTGTAAAGAGCACAATTTTTTCTATCAAAAACCATCAAAATATTGCTGATATACCGATGAGTACAGCGTACCACTTTTTTAGCCTTGGGCCGACATACTAGTTACACTTTTAGCAAGATTATTATAGGTGATTATTAAGTGAGTGTTTCTTAAGTGAGCGACATAAATAACAAGTACTCTTGTTAACATTTTAAGCCGGGTGCTTTCTAGTCAAGAGAGGTTCATGTGTTTAACTTTGTTTGAAATTATTGATATAAAATTGTGATAATTAGTTTTATTTTTTATTGTTTTATTTAATAAATAATATACTCTGAATTCTCTAGTCAAGAGACAAACATATATGATTACTAATGAGCTGTATTTTCATATTTTTATTTGAAAAATAAGAATTAGAACTTGTTTTTTTACGATATCTTTTGTTGTGATTGGAATGATTTCAGCATGATCTACACTAAAGTCATTTGAATATACATGTACAGTCAGATCTCGATACAACAAAATCCGTTACAACGACATTCTCGTTATATACTGACATATTTTATGGGAACCAATACCAACATTGTCGGAAGAATTCATTACACTGACATATGCGTTATAACGACATATTTCTTGGAAACGGACGATGTCGTTGTATCGAGATCTGACTGCATTATCAATGGATGTACACACTCCCCTTCAAAAAAAAAAAATATCTTAATTTTATAGCATATAATAATTACCACATTGTACATCAAAATTAAATCTGTTTTGTGCATTGAATTCCATTAACAGCTATGGTAACTGTTGCGCAATAGAATTGCGTTTTGCAATGGCCTGTCTATCGTTAACATCTAGGATGATTATTACCAACATCCAGGTCATTAAAATAGTTTTCTAATTCGTCTTCGTTTAATATACAGATGTTGTGAAACACACAGCCTGTAATACAAATTTGCACAGCTGTAAAAAACTTATAACATCAAGATTTTGCAGTTTTCGAAATCTACCCTTTATCAAGGAGAAGGCTTTTCTATAACTTGTCTTGTAGATGACAAGCAGAAATTGTAGTGTCGTTGTAAAGGCGTTAAATGGCCGTTATCTCGAAAAAGTGTTATCAACCATGTCGTAAGTGGAAAGCCTCCATCTCCAATTCGATGTTCTTGTCTACACAAGTTTTGTCCATTATCCCATAACTCTGAATTTTGGGAATGTTCTTTGGGTGGCCTTATCTGTATGTGGGAGCTGTCTAAAGCTCATATTACATCAGGAAATCCTCTCTTATAAGTAAAGGCCCTGGTTACAGTATCAACATTTCGATCTTTTGGCCACACAATGTACTTTTTCACAAAATGTTGTAAAACAACTTCACAAATCTGTGAGCGTACACGTAATACTGTGAATTCAGTAACATTAAAGCGGTCAGCTGTCCGACAGAGTGGTTCAAGACCACCAACATGCCATAAAAATATCAACAGCTGTTTGTCAACTGGTACAGCTAAATGTCCACTTAGTGAACTTGAAAAATTATCAAATGTTCCCAACTGTGCATAGATAACCTCGAAGGTGGCTCTTGAAACACGAAAGAAACGCTGGAAATCGTCCAATGTATACTTAGGTATGACTTCTTCTACATAGTTCTCAATTTTCTTTTTCTTGTCCCTTTCCCTGGAAGTAGACAAACATATTAATGTAGTAAACAGCTATTACAATAGTGAACTACATGGGCGGTTCCAGCGGGGGGAGGGGGGTCAGGGGTGTCCGGACCCCCCTAGAACTTGGAAAATGTACATGTCCATTAGTGTATTTCTTGCTTGTAAGTCATTTTTAAGTAGTATGAAGCTATTTGTCTATGTAAATAAACATGGATGTAATGGTTAGGTAGTTTTTATTATCACTATATTGCATTTTTTCAGCAAAATGTGCATAAAGTGGTTGTGGTTCGAGGTTCGGACCCCCCACTAGAAAAGTTTGGACACCCCCCCCCCTAGAAAAAATTCCTGGATCCGCCCCTGAACTATACAAGCCAGAAAAGGTAGCATTAGATTGGTACGAAAATATTTCGGTACGAATTGATGAAAAATCAACAAAATGTGCATTCAGGTGGTTGTATTCCTCCGAATATGACTTACAGTGCAAGAAGCAACGGTCCTTGAAATACCAGCTGAAAATCATTGTCTGATTCTCCTTCGTCAGAGCTACTTGAGTCCTCGTCCAGCATTTGCATAATCGCAACAACTGAATCGTCCGCCATTTTGTATTCTAATTATCTGCAGGTCCACTTGATTTGAAGCTACTACTCCGGATACTCCGAACTAAAAGTAGAACGTAAATCAAATGCGACCTTATTGTTCATATTGAAATATTTAAATCTTGGAGGTATATCATCATGTGGTGACTTTCTGTTGTGATGTCTATGTCTTAGTCGTGTCGACAATAAGTATTAAAGACCCGCCCGAAAAATGTTTTCATTTTTTCAACTAATGCGAGTTTTAAAAAGGAAAGAAAAACAGTCATATTACAATTAGTTTTGTATTTTTCCTGGTCTTTATAGCAACTTTCTTAAAAGTAGAACAAAATGCTCAAATCTTGATAATTCTATTTATCGCCGTTTAGGAACGATAATTGAAATCATACTTTTTTAGCTTTACTTTTCTGTTGCTCATGAGGAAATCCTTTCTTTTGTTTGTAGACTGAGTTTAACTCAAAGAAGCGCGCACTTAGTGATATAAACATTTACGATGAACTTTTTGCAATGCATCGGCACCATCCAACTACTATCAGCCTGAGAGAGGTTATACGGTCTAACTTGAATGTTTTTTATAAATCAATTAAAGGCGGGGTTATTTGTGTCGTGTTAAGTTACATTAACACAACTCTTTTCCAGTGTGTGCGTTTTGCATATCCCCGAACTCCTAGTATTGAGAAATGTCGACACGAGGTTCGATGCCGGTGACTAAACCCAGCTTTGAGCTGAATTTAATTTAAACATCTAATTTCAACCAATTGACATTACATACTTTCAGAGAGTTTGCACGAAACCCGTGCCAACGTTATTTTTGACTATGCCAATTTTTAGTGAATTTGTTTGTACCAACCTTCACTTTTTGATAACTATGATGTACTTAGATATTGTTACATGGTTTGCCAACACTTCTCCAGACAATAACAATATTTAAATTACTACTTAATAAACAACTCACTAACATCTGTGAGATCAAGATGTTATTGATTTGCTTCATGGCCAAATATATACAAACATGTATGTACGGTTTAATACGGTTAATTTTTGAAAGTTATACTTGGCCCAACCAACATTTCCATCTCTAATAAATAGATCATTTAAATCAAAAGTTATCAATTAAATTACATGTATGGGGCCACTGCGTTACAGGCGTATTTACAATAACTTAGTAAATCACTTATTTTTTGTTATTATTCCGGGTAAAAAAAAGGTGTTTTTACATCAATTAACAAGCATAATTAAACAAAATGGATGAAATATACATAACATTATTATTAACAAAATTTATCACAGTTAAGCAACAGACTGCGCTGTTAGTGGTTAATTGGGTGACCATTGTGGATAACAGCAAGCTCCGTTCGCTTAAAATATTTATATTGAGTACAATCACAGTAAGTGTATAAAATGCAATTCAAAACAGAGTTTGTTATGAATGACCAATGACTATTAATTACTTATTGTCAATGATGCATAAGGAAAAGGATCAAGGACTTATAAAAGAGTATTGCGTAGAATACGAGACCGAGAACAAGACTATATGTAGTTCTTTCGACTTTTATATCGAGTAAACTAAATCTGTTAAATCAGCCTACGACCTTATCATTAGGCGAATGCACAAGATGTTGGTGTCATTTGAAAGAGCAATGCCGCGGCTTTTTCTAACGTGCATAAATCTGTGAAATAAAATTATTATTAATAGAAAAACTGGCCTCTGATGGAACTTGGTTGAAAAACTACCATGTTTGAGTAATATACCTTACATGTATATATAGTGCTTTTGATTCGGGACCTTGCCGGTCGCCTGTGTTTCTCCCATTCTGACAATGAACATATCATTTCATTTTGAAATACTTTTTCTATTTTCAATATATTTTGTTAAAACAAAACATTGTTTCGTTTTTACGAAATATTATTTTGTTTTTACGATTTCGTTTGAACGAAATAATATTTCGATTGAATGAAATATTATTTCGAAAAAAAAACGAAATACATTATTATTTCGAAAAATAACGTAATTAATCTGAATTGTAAAGTAAAGAGAAAAAAGAAAATATTACCACACTGGTAGAACATGCGTGTAAAATAACAGATGTCAGAACAAACTGTACATTAGTTTTATATCTAATGTTTACAAGCATCATGACAAAAATATATATTTATACTCATGACAGCTATTTTATTTTATCGTACTTGATATTTAATTATTTCATATTTGATATTTATTTTAATCTTATATTTACACAGGTAAAATGATTTGAAACATTAATAGATAGCAGAAAGATAAAATAAATTCAAATGTTAGGGGTCTTTCAATAATAAGCCACTTCAGGTTTAACACAGCAACTCTCTCTGCAGCAGAATTTTAATTTGTGAGTGCATTCGAGCCAACAGTATGTTTGGTACATATGTATATGTATACATGTATTTATATATTCCAATATGTTTATTTGACTTCTCGCATCTCAAGACATGCAAATAATTCCCTTTTCAATTAAGTTTAATCTGTAGCGACGCATAGTATAAGTCATAACACGGCGGTCAGTTAACCTATTCACTGTCTATGAGAAGACTAAATTTCTGGATTTATCTGTGAGTCAGTAACTAAGTACATACTTCCGTCAGTGACTGACAACGACCCTGTATAAATAAGATTCAGTTGTAGAAGCGAAAATGTAGCAAAAATTACATCATAACCAAACTCGTTAAAAGTATGTCTCCTGACTGAGAATCTAACGCACGACTCCTCGATCAGTAAACATGCATACTAACGATTAAGCTAACCAGGCGGAGAAGTCATTCCCATGTGATCTTTAAGTTAAGGACTTCAACTTAACTCAATTATTATAATTATATTGCAAGAACAAAAATAAATAAAAAACTAATTCTTAAATTAAGATAACACAATGTCATGTTTTGAATCAGAGGAGGATTTGAGCAATAAGAATAAAGTCATGGAAAATCTTACTCGTTATTATGGAACTAGCTAATTCATATTACGGGTTAAAATTGTTACCTCTTTGAGTAACACTACCGTCAAATTACGGCTTAAAAACTCGGTCTAAAATAGAAATTATCAAATAACTAAAGTGTTAAGTCTAGATGAAAGCTACTGGTTGACTTAAATGTCAATTCGACGTGAACCCTGTGTGATGTCAGGAAATCGTATACCAAAGATCAAAGGCATCTGTTTACATAAATCGGGTATTTAATACTAGTCTACACTATTACTTTAATTATTTGTGAATATGAGATTAAGAAATTAATTAAGATACACTTAGTAGAAATATGATAGCACTTGGATTGAAAAACACCCTAAGCAAATTATAAAATACTGTCTCGGGGGCGACGTTTAATTTCACAGCTGTCGATCACATGGCACCACCGACGAGTTTAGATACGTTATTATAGGCCGGACTTCATTTCTTCATTTTACATGGTGGTAAGCAATTAAGCCGTTAAGGAGAAAGGGGGAGGGTTTCACCTATGTAACATGTTCACTGCTCAGAAAGTCAGAGAGAAGTGACCATTTTCAAGATTTTCTCTCTTTTATAGTTGAAGCCCGGCCTTTAAAGATATTTATTTGGATACATTTATTACTTTGTGTATATCTATATGCAACTTGCGCATTTGTGTGTCAAACTGATATGCATTTTTAAAAAAACAACAACATTGTAACAGGATTGTTAATAATCAACAAAAACAATAATTTGATACCTATTTTGGAATCATGTAATTTTATTCATTAGTTAAAATGCAACTAAAGAAACACATTATGCCTGCTCAATTATTCTATGTCCTTAATCATTTATTAAGTTTTGCCATCTTTTAAATTAGGTTTTATATTAGTCCAGGGGCAGATAATTTATAATTAATCTAGTTATCAATTCTGCAGTCATAAACGTCAGTCATAAATGTTAAAATTTTAGATATTATGTAATTGATATTTGGTAAAAAATTATTGTTGAGATAAAGGAGTGAAAACATAAAAAAACAGCACAGACCTCCAACACGGACAAAATTACAGAGGGGGTATTTTAGATGTTTCTTTAATTATGTCATAAAAAGGGCACCACTAACAAATAATGAAAACAAAAAAACATAAGGAATTCCTGGAAGCGGAAGAACCTTTTTTACATTTTACGGCGTCCAGCACTCCTATCCTAGCTTTCCTGGACCATTGTCTATAACCAGTACTCACCTACCCTTCCGCAAGGTCGGAAACTTCTCCAATCAATGGAGGCAAATCGACATTATTGTCAAATGTTCATGGAAGAGTATAACATCCCCGGGTGGGATTCGAACCCGCACCACCTCGGGCACGAGATTCCAAATTCCGGCGTGCTACCAACTGCGCTATCGACCCGGGTTGGAAGCGAAAGAAGGCGAAATATGTGTATTTACTTACAACATAATTAAATCATGTAAATACATATTTGCACTGTAAGAGCTTTGAAAATTTATACAAAATGAAAAGCATTGTTGGGAAAATCAAATAATATATGTAATTTAAATGATTTGATACTGGCATTGTTCCAAAGGACAGACGCTCTTAATATCACAAGTAAGAAAATGTCGATAAGTTTTTGTACAAGTAGTCACATATAAAGAAAGAGGTGATGTATTAAGGAGAGGTAATGTAATTAATGACATGACTCGAAAATGTTAGACATTTTGTTGTCTACATGTCCAAGAACCATTTCATAGTTCATTAACTGGTTATCTCTACTTAAGTAAGGATCTCTTTAGCTTATGAATATACACATGGATGACATTAAAAAAGAAAAAAGAAACATTTTCATTGATATACTATGTTTTACATGCATTTGGTAAGTTTGTGCTTGAAAGTATCTTTCAAGTGTTTGGTCTATGTGGTCAGTTGTGATAGATGAACTGCCTGCATCTAGCTTTCCTGACAGAACGGATTCTTCTGATGAGATACAGGACTCTCATGAGAGTATGTCCATCATGAAAACAGATATATTATAATATCCGATTGAGACAAGATTTTCTTAGTTCCCATGATTTTGTTTTTGTTGGGTTTAACGCCGCAGCTACACATTGTATAGGTTATTTAACGGCAGTCAGTTAATCTACTTATGCCTCAGTCCCATAAAATCGTGGCTTGTTGCGGACCCGCACGTGCAGACAACCGTAGGCCGTGGGAAGCCTTGCGTATTAAGGTGACGGTACGCACATGGCACAAAACAACACACTCGTACGGAGCCGTAGCTGGAAGATATGCAAGTTAAATCCATACTTTGACTTTGAAACTAATCCGTGTATCCATGGCTCATCTCACGGACCCTGGCAAAAACGTAACAGTCCGTACGGGTACGCAAGAGTTCGCATGAGTTGCGGAGTTTGGTCACACGGTGCCCGTACGTTGCCTTCACGGCTATTTTTATGTTTATGGGACTGTAGCATTACTCTTCCTGGAAAGGCTTAAGCTCTGGATTTAGCTTTTTACCACTAAGCGCATATTTTGACAATGACTTAAGAATCATTAGTAGGAGGGAGAATGGTCGTAGTTAAAATACAAAAGTATGCCCCGCCGCCCGCGAATCGAACCTACAAACTCTTGATTAATAGACTTGCGTGCTACCGACTGAACTAGCTTGGCAGCATAGTTCTCACAGTCTCTTTACTTCAAAAGTTTTTTCAGTATACTGAGTAACTGTTTGATCTTGGTAAATGACCGATGCCTTCTAATTAATGATTTCGAGCTCAAAACTGTAGCAAGCGGTTTAACACTTATCAATACTTACATGTTTCACCTGAGTTATCTAGTATTTACAGCGGTCGTCTGCGAAGAGCCATGCCTCAAAGTTTGACGTAGGTGCATGATTATGTGGTTGCGTTTAGACGTCAAGGGTTGTACAACTTGTCATCTTTGTGGTAGCTTAGATGAATCCCATGGTCATCTACAGTGAACTCACCATACAGCATTACAGAAACATCATCGAGCGTTGTGACCATGGAAACATCAATTTTCAATGGCGTTGATCACTGGACAAGTTTCTGGATATTACAACTTGCATGTATATCATCGTAGAAACTGTCACACCATATTTATAATGACTCATTTGTGAGGTGAATATATGCTTAATGTGAGTACAACGCTTAATGTTGTTTCTAAGATTTTTCTTAAAAGTGTCGAGTAGCAAATATCAAAGACCATGAAACCCACAAAATTGTAGTTGTTACAAGAAAGTTTGTTTCTTTCCTATCCAGTAAATTTAAATAGAACCCGGGCCGATAGCGCAGTTGTTAGCGCGCCGGGATTTGGAATCTCGTGTCTCGAAGAGGGTACGGGTTTGAATCCCACCCAGGAAGGTATAACCTTCAATGAAAATTTGAAAATCATGTAAATTTTCCTCGATCAATAAGGTAGTTTCCGGCCTTGTGGAAGGGTGGGTGAGTTCTGAGTATGGACAAAGGTCCATGAAAGCTAGGTTATATGCGCTGGACGCCGTAAAATGACGTGCATTGTGCTGACACGGCTTTAAATCAAGTAGAAAAAGCTTAAGATTTACCAACAATTTTAAACAGTTTATATCGGTTTGCATTGCTTACGGCGAGAAAGGGACATAACTCTCATTAGACTAAATGATATTTGACGAGGTTAACTTTCGTTTTTAAACTGAGATTTTAAAATGAATTATTTATCCCCAAACTAAGACAGTAGATAACCTATGTTTTAAATTGATATACACCCGTATTAATGCTCCCTTATGCTGCAATTAACACGTCAATAGAAAATTAACTTGGTGCAAGGTGTTTCTGGACTAGAATAACCTTGCCATGGACTTCTCATATATCGGAAAACACAGTGTCTCGTGAAATAATTAGTTTTTATCAGGTAGTTCCGAAATATATCAACACATATTAAATAAAGAAAGCGGTTTATAGATTGAGTTAAAAAGATGGACCACCGATATGTAAAATATATTTGTATATCAAAGATCTGAATGGATGACTGTTTTGAAACAAAGAGAGTAATTATCATTTATAGAAAGACTTCAGTAATGACAATTTTCCTGGCTAAACAAACATAGATGTGAATTATGCGCGGTCTTTGTAGGCAGGTTTTTCGTAAGCAAGGGCATGGAATTGTTGGTTGTTGGTCGTTAGCGTCTGCTTAGTGTCATAACAGTAATAGTAATTTAAATTGGGGAAAGTCTAAAGTGGGCTTTGTAGCCAGGTGACTGCTCTGGGAAATAATATCACAAGATCCACTGTGCATTACAAAAAATACGTGTTTTTCTTCACGTATGTATATTTTATCATGTAATATAATCATTGGATTTAACATTTGAGTATATACTGTCCTGTATATACCTGAAACTATTACATGTAGGCTATATTTGGATAAACTTATGTGTGCTTTATACATTACATGTGGGGATTTATAAAATGAAAACTACGCAGTAAATTCTGCAACGTGTTCCGTAACGACTGGTAGCGAACGTTACGGGTGCGGGACCACTCAACCCGAAGACAACTCAATCCGTGTATAGCTCAACCGAAAGTTGGGACAACTGAACCTGTTAGTAGAGATTGAATTGTCTCGGGTTGAATTGTCTTTGGATTGAGTTGTTCCGACCTAACGTTACTGAACGTTACGGAACGTTCGGGGTAATTGAACAAGCTACAGATATTTTTATTATATATACTCAATATGGATTACGTGGGTCTAAATTTGAAAATTGGTACAAAGCCAAGATTGTGAACCTGATACTTTTAAGCTCTTTTATCAAAAGTAACACCGTTTTTTGGTCCCCAAAGAAAATAGACATTTATCTTTTTAAACACCTCTAATGAACAAGATCTTTAAATTAAATGCAAAAATTGCTTAAATATGTTCATGTTATTTATTGTATTTCAAAGTGAAGGTAGATCAAAACCGAAAGTAGAATTTGGCTGAAAACGATATTTTTGATCACAGTATGTTTAGGAAGATGTCTTATCATAGAGAAATTCTCCATAATTAAGCTCTAATTAAGCTCTAAAACTATTGTGGATCAGGTATATTCAACATGAATGAATGAATATAGTGTTCTCCTAAAACGTACCCCTTTTTTTAAGAAATGGACACTTCTTCAGAAAGCAGAATGATTTGAACAGTTTTTTGTGTCTCTAGTGCATGTTATATTTTGATAATTTCATGGTTGTAAAACAGTTTTAAGGCTACTGTTAATGAACATATATATGCTCATAGTGGATTTAACCGTTTTATTCATTAGCAGTAGACTTGAAAACCGTGAACAATATAGTATTTCTGCCACAAGTTATAGAACCAGGTATTTCCTTAGGAGTAGCAGAAAATACTGATATTGAAGAACTGAGGCATATTAATTGAAATAGTCTTGTTGAAATCAATAAACTCTTTACAAATACTGTTTCTTATCAAGCTTAAACAAAACAAGTGTTTGTAGTATGAACGATAAATCAGTCAAAAAAGCCATATCCCTATTTAATTTCATAATTTTGACATGGTCGCCTTAACAGAAACCTGGCTAACAAGTAACGATGACTCCTGTATAAATGATTTTTTACCGGATACACTATAAAAAAGATTATGAGAAGCCGCTTCTAATGTGGTGGAGGCGTTGCTTTGATCTAAAAGAGCTCAATAACAATGAAAAAGCTGAAATCTAGACAACTGTCACAGTTTGAACAAATTGACTGTCTTTTAGACATAGGTGGATTCAATCTGTGTCTGGCTATTGTCTATAGGCCACCCCCATTTAAAAGCAAATGGTTTAAAAACTTCCATCTTTTTATATGAATGGCTCTCTTTCGTGAGTGAATAAATCATTAGTGAACTAATTATTGGTGATTTGAACTTTCATCTTGATACTAGAACAAACAGAGTTACTATTATTTTCTACAATATACTAGACTCTTGTGGTATGAAGCAGTGGGTAAAGGAACCAACTTATGTGATGTGATGATGATGTTATGTGATGTTGTAATAACACGTGACAATTGTGCGATTGTTTCAGATATTGTGGTAATCGTCTATGTGATCATCAGGGGAATATGTAACAGGATAATTTTGATAGTACTTTTAATATTGATCAAACTAAACCAAAGCCAATAAACAAAACTGTTACGCAACTGTTTCGCAAGAAAAGTAAAGAAAATCATCAAGAAGTCACCAAATAAATCTTGCGAGTTAGATCCTATTCCAACATGGCTTCAAAAATTATGTTTACCTGAACTCTTGCCTGTAATTACAAATCTAATCAATGCATCACTCAATGCTGGGGTGTAGCAAACGCATTTAAAAGCACTATCATTAGACCATTGATGAAAAAGTCAGATATGGATTCAACTGTTCTTAAGAACTACAGACCGGTTTCAAATCTTCCATTTCTGTCAAAGATTTTGGAAAAGTTGTCAATGTTAGACTTGAGAACCATCTTAAAGAAAACAACCTGCATGAACCTTATCAGTCCGCCTACAGAGAATTTCATTCTACCAAAACGGCTCTTCTAAAGATGCAAAATGACATTCTCCAGGGTTTAGACAATAACTGTGTTACAATCCTGGTATTACTGGACCCTATCTACTGCTTTCAACTCAATGGATCATCATGCATTGTTAAGTCGACTGCCTGCATGATCACTATAGTATTGCTGATGGTGATATCACTTGGATAACGTCATATCTGAATGATTGATACCAGACAGTTTGTGTTGATGGAGAACTTTCGGACCCTATGCTGATGAAATACAGTGTTCCTCAAGGATCTGTCCTAGGCCCTAAGCATATCACCATTTACACTAAACCTATTAGTGCAATTTGCTTGCAACATGGATTATTTATCATTTCTATGCTGATGATTCTTAACTTTACATATCCTTTAAACCAATTAATAAAAATTCAAGATCAGAAGCATTAAGTCGTATTGAAAAGTGTTTGACTGAAATTATTTCATGGATGAATGTCAACGTGCTCAAATTAAATGCAGAAAAGATGAAAATTATGTTGTTCTCTTCAAAACATAATCGTTAACATGTTGAATACATGTCAATTAGAGTTGGTGATTCCATCATAAACTTTTAAAGTAAATTATCTGTTTACATAATAATTGGACTATTTCAACATCCTTCTTGCTAATACTTCAAAGTCAAATCATCTGAATAAACATCATCGTCTTCAAAATACGGCCGCAAGAATCATCACCAGAACCCATCGTCGTAATAATATAACACCAGTGCTTAGGGAACTTCATTGGCTCCCTGTTTGTAAGCCGATCAGCTATAAGCTCTTAATATATACACATAAAGCAATCAACAACCAAAGTCCCATATATATATATACAAATACATATGACCATGTACGAGGTATCGGTCTATTTGAAACCATACTTGTGGGGTCGATATTTCGTACGGGGCATATATCAGACCTCGCAATTCTAGCACCTTTTAAATGATGTAGGGGGGTGTAGGTACCCTACTAAAATAATGTGCATAAGGCAGTTTTAATAGTGAATGGTATATGCCCCATTAATGTGTATAATTTTTATGGGGTACTACATTTCTTGTCATATTGAAGTCACCTATTTTGAAATTAAATATATAGTTGATATACATAACTTAGTGCCCCTTAGGTCTGTCGTTTGGAAATGTTGTAGACGATTTGTATGTGTTGCTTTTTGTGTACTAACGGAACTATTTTTAGATTCCATTCCTAAATAGTCTGATTTTACGGTACATTGTAGATATATTAACTTGGATTTATGGCCCAAAACAAATACCAATTGGTACAAAAACACTAAAGCATGTGCTGTGATATGATAATAGTATATATGTTTAATATAACAGGGAGACAAAATTTACCTGAGTGAACGAAGTACAAATGTATAATAACAGTATTAGTAGGATAGTGAGCTGTCAACTCAATAATATAATATTCAAATAGTTAAATGCACATTAACTCAGTTTGACCTTAGACTAATTCAATTAATGAAATTACATGTAGTTCACTCCACTTCACTGAATCTATAACTGAAAGCTGAACTCCTTAATGCCTTAGAAGGGAATATGCCCTGTTTATAGAGCCACTTATTGAATTTTGACATTTGAATGGTAATGATTTATTTAGTTGAATATCCTCACATTCAAGATTCAAGATGGTTACTAGCCTGTATAGTTATTTGATTTGGTGACTTATATAAAAATACAAATATTTTACACATGAACAGTTATAGTAATGGTACAGTATCCAATTACTTTGGAAAAAATAGGGATAACCTTCATTTTAGATTATTACTTTGTAAAACACCAATATTTATTTACAGTATCACGGAAAGTATTAGGTCCTGAATATACTAGACCATGCTCGCTTATATGCTGTAAAAATGATCATCAAATATATAAGTATTTTAATCAGATTCTGATTTTTCAAAAAAGACATTTATATTTTCCATAGTTTTGTTTTATTATATTTTATAACAGAGATACGTGTATAAGGAAGACAAAAAAGCCGACACATGTTTAATGCAGCACAAGACATACAAATATAGACTATAACTTGCTTAGTTAGTTCATTTTAGATCTAACGGTTATGCAGTTAACCTACAGTTTTATAAAAATTGTGTTCAATCATTTAAATGCAGCATTTTATCTTAATATGATATCATATATAAAAATAGATATTGATTTTAACTTAACATTTCACAGATAAACTAATCTTACTTGATATCTAAATTCAGCCAAAAAAATCGGTGTCTATCAACGTCGTTGTATTCATATATTTACACTACGCATTGATTTTTGAAATGATAAAACATCTAGTTAGTACAATTTCAAAAGGTTTAAATTTCAATAGATAATATTCGAGTTATCCGGATATTGTGTTCTTTTTCTAGTCCACACGTATCTTTATTCTAGGAGATAACGTTTATCTACAAGCAGTATTTCATACATTGATGAAAACTTTACTGTACGACTTGTGGACATATAAGAAGAAATAAACACTAGTTTTTTTGCTTCATTCCGTAAATAAAATACGCGTATGTGCTTAAGTTAAATTAAGTACAAAACGGATACAATGTCGATAAAGTATATATTTTTTATTTTATTTATCTTGTGTAATGATCATAAGTCGAGTCAATCAGAAAAACTGCTTGAATTAGCTAGTCAAGGTTTCGACTTCTATCAAACATTCAATAAAGAAGATAACAATCAAGTTGACATTGGTCAGTTAGTTGGAAAATTTGGTCAACTTCTGGATGAATCAACGAATACAGTCATCACTCACAATTGGCTTGGATTAAAATCAGAAAACATCGATGACGCTGTAAAAGCTCTCCACAGCACAATGATAGATCTTAAAAGTTTATTGATGGCAACTGGTCGTGATGATTAGACCAAATATGAAGAAAGATTCAAGTTGAACTACTTGAATCAGGTAGTCACAGAACATATAAGATTTCTTCAAATTCTGCTTACTTACACTGTGCCTGGTACTTCAGGTAACATATTGGAATTGTACACAAAATACAATAGATGTAACATGTCTGCACTTTATGAATTTGAAAAGTTTTATTATGATATAATATCTACTGGAATAGCTGTAGAAATCATGTATAATAAACTGAAGTTTAAAATTTCTGCCGACAAAACTATTGAAGAGTGGACCAAACCAGTCAAGGACATGGATGCCACCTTTATGTCATACGAGAACAAATGCAAGAGTCAATACAATACTCTTGTTAAAGACGACATTAGTAATATCAGTGATCCTGTAGAACTTAATAAAACTTTGAAGGAAAGATATCCGTGGATGATGCACGATATATATGACTTTAAACAGTTCGGAACATATCAATTCCAGTATTACGACAGTCATTATGGACTTATCACGACGACAACCCGGCGTGAAGGTGGAACCCGTGTGGTTATAGCAATTGATAGAACAACATTGGATAGCTATAGACCGGACCCACACGTTGATAAAGAATTGTTACGATCCAGTATTGACACAAAATACGACACTGCTGCAGCTAAACATGTCGGCGAAAAGACATCAAATATCGTTGCGGATAAGAAACTTTACTTTGCTGCATGTATTACCTTTTTTAACAATGATGACGAGTTTGCTGCTGATAGAATTATACTTGATAGTGGTAAGCATTTGTTTTTCCAGGTTAATCGTTTTCTGTTTTCATAATGGTGAAAACTAAAATTATAGCTAAATTATTTCTAGCCAACAAATACATTTTATACGACACTTACCGTTGTTTTAGTCTTAAGAAAGACATAGTATCTCTTAATACATTCATGTGCTCGCCTATTTCAAATTAATGACGGATATGCCCTGAATCGTTCTAATAGTAATGCGTTAGTTCAAATATTACTGATGAAACAAATGGATTGATTTAAAACACTGAAACGCCAACATGTCATTAAGAATGTTGTGAAAAGAAACTAGAGTATGTATCTGCTGCCATTTAGAAATGCCGTGAAGTGATTACATTTATAATGTCTAAGTTATCCTAATGATAGCGTTCTCTTTCAGTATATCGCACTGTGACTACAATGATAATGTCCAAGTTATCAGAATGTAGCGTTCTCTCTGTAATTATCTCAGAATGCGATAACAATGACATTGTCCGAGTAATGCTAGTATTGCATTATCTTTTATCATTATTCCTGCAATTTAAATCGAAACATTCAACTTTTGAACACCATTTGAACACCAAAATGCAACAGATATTGAACGCATTCATTTGTTCAAAACATGTTCCAAATTCTAAGACTTGGTGTTTAAAGATGAAGGCCTTTAGAACACTGGTGTTTAGTAAGTGAACGGCATGTGTTAAATACTTGAACACTTAAAGTGTTCAGAAATTTAACGTTGGGGACGTTCAAATCTAATGAAACCGATATCGAACACCTCGAACATGTTTAAAGGGTATGCGTATTATTTTGAACACTTCTTGAACATTTGATTTTTCCAAATAGAACATAAAGGCGTTCAACTATTTTATGCGTTTAAACTGCAAGTGTTCATTAACAAGGGTTGTGGTCAATATATATGTATATTTTATTTTTTTTTTCATTTCTACTAGCAATTGATTGAAAGAATAAACACAAGAAAACATAAAATACTTTATTCACTGATGTGGACTACATTGATACCAATATTACCATTCAATAAAATTACCATAAGTTTTAAATACAATTGTAGACTGAACGCAAGACTGCTCTATATGAATTATTTTCGAAAGTTAGTTATCCATGTTTTAATAAATTCCATGGTATTCATTATAATAAGAGTGTGACCAGATTTTAATTTTGCCTGATGGCATATCACTTTAAAGTAAAGATATTTATAAACATATCTTGTATGTTTTAAACAACTTAATATGTTGTTTCAATATAGTTAGAGCAGTGTTGAATTTTCTGGACCTTATAGTAAAATACATAAAAAAATAGAAGCTACTTTATCTAGACTATATAACCTGTACATGGGAGACAGGACTGCAAAATAAATAGAAACATCTTTACTGATATCATGTATACAGATGCATTTATATTGTATCAATTTATTGAAAAAAGTGTCTATATTCATTTCAACGTATCATGTCTTTCAACATTATTCATTGCATTCCAATTGAAAGTTGATCGGAAACAAAACTAGAATTGGAAAATTATTTACAAAAATGAGTTTTAATCCCTAAAGAAAAAGATCAAATAATGTTCTAAATGGAGGATTTTATACAGGTAAACTATAAAAATTTAAGGTACTGACACCTACAGTATTTAGTTTACAGTGTGACTATGATTACAATAAAAATGTCAGAGTGATCCGAATATAGATTTTACATGTCAGAAAAATAAGTGTACTATGTTGAGATATCTCATATAGGCCTGGAAATATCTAGATTTTACTTTCTTTAAAACATCGTTTTAGTTATAAACAGACCAAAGTAGATCTAGGTGTTTGCGCTTTGTCTCACAAACATGATGGCAATATTTAACAATGTGTTCTATAATGGCTATTCGAAACGACGTTAAAAGCAAAGTGAATTAGGAAGTATTTGCAAGAGCTTTAATTTGCTATAATTCTAACTTAAAAGAGTGCTTTACGTATTTAAGATAACCAAAACATTGTATACGTCTCAAAAACTATTCTAATTGTGATTTAACAGCTATTTTTCTAACAGGTAAAGCATTTCATCAAATGATGAATAATCCTCTTTCAAATTTTGTTTCAAAATATGCACTTTAACATAACGCAAAACTTATAAAAAAGTACAGGTATAATATAAGAAATTATTTGAAAATACTCGCCTTTTAATAAGCTTCTTATTTATGCAAAATTCCGCATTGTGACACGCCTAAAAATTTGATAGTTTAAATTAAATCACATTCTTAAAATGATAAAACACGATTGAAATTTATTTTCCTTGTGATTCATTAAGAATAAAAATCTTATTCTTTAATCAACAATCACGTTAAAATTGAAGTCAAGGGAGACAAATCTTAAAACTAACAAATTCAGTAAATTCAATTTAACTTCCTTGACATTAACATTAAAAATGAAATTATTGTTTTATTTTTTTTATTTCAGAGTCACCGGTCAAGACAGTTTTTGTTGAAGATGTTTCCCTGACATATTGTCACAAAACTGGCTTTGAGTGCACATTTGACGGTATCGACTTTTTGAATGTGATCGATGCAGAGAAAACAGTAACAGGGAGAATGGAAGTGTATTTTTATGCGAGTAGTGAAACATTGAAAGACAAAACACCGGTTACAGGCTCAGCACCTATGTTTGCCAGCAAATCTACCGTACATGGAATGGTTTTATATATGTCGTTTGTTGCTTATATGATACCTATAAAGAAACTACTTTAATATGATAATGTATACTTACTCTGAATCACAATATTCCGATTATAAATGAACACATGTATTATCATAATATGCTGTCTGTAATTTTATAGATATGTTTTAATATGTTTAGTTTATCGATTATATTTAGTCTATTTATTTAATCAAAAATTTGTCTAATTTTTGTTGAGAAGTGTGTATTGACAGCATGTATAATTAATTTAATTTTCCGAGATGTATACATATCAACTTTTAAAAACAACATTACTAGTACAGTGTTATACTTTCGAAGTGATCCGATGAACAGCACATAAAAGTTATCTTACTAGAATGATGAGAACGTTTTAATATCATGTGACTGTGTATAAAATTTTTATCTGGCACAAAATTGAATAATATAACAACATTGAAATAAATACATTAATTGTTAACCACTGTATACATTACTAATTTTACATTGAGTAACTTTTCATATTAATTTCTAACATATTGCAAAGTTCATTTTACATTTGCGAATCAAGCCGGAGATTTTGACTAATTTCTTTAGATTTGTCAACAAATGTAGACCGTCATAGAGGCTTTACTCTTTTAATGTGTTAAAAAAGGCCATAGGCGGATCCAGGCAGGGGCGGACCCGGCAAACGCCCCCCCCCCCCCCTCTAAAATTGCCAAAGCAAATTTTTCTATCATGATATATGAAAAAGTATCTAGATGTTTTATATTTTATACTCTGGAAAATGATAGTTGATACTCTGAAAATGTGTCTGAATCCCTAAAAAAAGAGATTTTCCCTGGACCATTCGCAACCCTTATGGCCCTTTGAAAGCCACTTCTGCTTATTCATTTTACGCCCCCTCTAACTAGAATTTTCCGCCCCCTCTAACCAGAAATCCTGGATTCGCCTATGAAGGCTGCTTTATATAACGTCTTTAGTGACCGTATCATATATAATTTGAAAACTGGAATGTATTTCATTGGGAACAAGGAACAATATCGTTTATGTTACCTTTTTTATTTTGTTCTGTCGTGTATTTTATGTAATGTTATTTACATTTAAGTTGAAGTGATAATTTATATTGAACATTTGTTTAATTATATTTCATAACAGTATTTATCTACTATTTGTCAGCCATATTAAAGTCTACTTTAGATTTTTTGTCTGAGTTTTGATTGATTGACTAATAATGCTAAGATTTATCACATTAATTACAGTTTTTAGTTTATTATCATGTGTAAAGAATGTATTGTTATTTTACGGTGACCAGTGAACTAACCAAGCTTTCATGAACTTTTGTCTATAACTAGTACTTAGTTCTCATTCACCCTTCAAAGAGACCGGAAACTTATCCATATTTCTTATTAGAATACTCATTGATGGATCATATGAATAAGTTTCTAGTAGTATCTGTATATCGGAATGATTATGGAATTTGAGTATTGCACATTGAATGTAAACATCTTACATTTCATAGTAAACACTTCTTCAATGAGAACAAACAATGTAAATGAAGGGTGCTTCCACTTAAATATCCCACCATGAAAATTGGTTGCTATACAGCTGTCAATATATTGTGTCGCTTGATATCGTTCAGTAAAACTGAGTTATGTACCCGATGTAAAGGATTTCTGATAATGTTACCCTTCATCTAATCTACCACTGTAGGAACCATGCTATATATCGTAATAATCTAAGGTTGATAATCTTGACTCTATGTGGTCATCAATTATGCAATTCATTAATAAGTATAGATTCTTCCTCTCAAACTTCTCAGTGGTTTAAAATTATATAATTTTAATAATTAGTTTATACAAAAAAATAATGTAATACATGTTTACACAAATGTCGTATAAATAGACAACATTTCATTCAGAATACAGCAGTATATATGTTCAATATTTAATCAAAAACTCTTATCATTGTTTTGGTTAATATTTTTGCATATGCATTATGATGAAAGTTTTTTATGTTTTCTTTTTTTCTATGCATATACATGATTTAAACATATGTGATCTAATCTTCTAAACATTTTGTGTTCTTTTTCTTTCTGTATGTTTGCTTTGTATTTAAATTGTTTGTATTATAATATGCTCACTGGCTTTGTGGAAATAAAATTATATATAATAAACATTGTTGTCAATTTTTAATAGAAGGGTCAAACCGCCCCGGAAAGGATCTTAAAACTATTAAACATTTAACATATTATCACAAAATTGTTCATTTAGTGTGACACATCTTTGAACCACTTAAATTGTCGTTTATAGAAAAATTTAATGTTATCAAATAATTTACATGTATGTATGTTACACGCATTTTGTAAAATGTCTGGGAATCTTAAGCACTCTATAAATTGCCTGTTTTCTTGAGGCACTTGTAAAATGACCAAGATTTCTATACATTTTACAAAATGCCTAAAATTAACACAGTACAAATTGCTTATATTAGTAGATTACAATATTTCAATTTAATGATTCACTGCTTTTCGATGCATATTGTGCTTGAATAAGATCATATGATCATTGTTGTTTACATTAAAATTAAATATTGAATTCTGAACCAATTTCATAGAAAACCAAAGGCAACAAAATCATTGAATAAAAAATAAACATGCAAAATAGCGATTGTTTTTACATTTGCAGCACATTTTGACTATATCTGCTTCAGGATTTAAGAACGGACAGCATATTATGTATGTCAAGTCTCCATTGATCTTTTCTACACTGCCTTTCAATATATTTAGATTACACAGTTTATCAGGAACAATGCCACTATCAAAATATTAAATATTAAAAGGCCAATTTCAGTTTGCGACAACTATGGCAATGCAGTATTTGTTTGTTTATAGATGATAGTGTCTTTTACTTTTTATTGCTAGTGTTCCATTACAGTACATTTTAACAGAAAATTTATTACATGATAGAGGATTGGTGTATGTAAATGTCATGGTTTCAGATGAATACATTCTTTTATATGACTTAATGTATAACTAATTTACCCAAAAGACAAAACAATATAATTGATCCAATGTGCATAGTGTGGACAATCTTTCTTTTTGGTTGAGTTTAATACCGTAACATCACATTGTTCTGGTCATATAACGGCTGTCAGTCAACCTACTCGTTGTGTTTAGAAATGCTTATTGTCTCTGGATGTGGCTGTTACTTTCTTATACGCATACTTTCGTCAGTGACAAATAACTGTCTTACATGATTTATAATCATTGTAGTCTAATTTTCATGTTATAAAAGTACCCCACTTTTATAAGAAACTGATATTAAAAAGAACTTGACCCCTACAAAGAAACCCGCTTAAGAGAGTTATTATAATCCCAAGGCGATTATATTTTATAGTCTTTTAGATAGTATTACTATTATTGGATTGATGATAAAGATTTTATCTTCGTTAAGTGGCTTTAAATAAAAGTTTGTCCTGACAAGCAATGACTGAATCAAGAAAGCTGATGCATTGATCACGTGGACATTTCCTAATTAATTTCTCAAAGTGAGGATAATCAAATATTGTAATATAGTTGGGAAACATACTCTTTCTTATACAACATTTTGGGCATATTTAAGTATATGATTGAGAAACAAGTTTACTCATTATTTTAAAATACAATCTTTTTACACATGTAAGTATAGTAAAAATTGCCTTTTGAAATGTTCCATAAAATACATGACGTCTTTGTACAAAGGATATCCCACAAAGTTGAGGAACAGTCATTTTCCATGAGTCTATATACTTTCTCAATATGGTCAGCTTCAAGAACGCACTGTTTAATAATATTGAAAATTAAAATTAAAATTGCTTCACCTGTTCACGATTTATGTACAGTGTCTCGCATCAGTACCCGTAAAATTAATTCTAGAACATAAATTAACCCAATTTTTCTAACGTTTTGATCTAAATTACCTCTTGAATGTATCGGAATCAATTTTAGCCATTTTATCCAGCTCATCACTTTGCATATTTTTATTACAGTGGATCTATGTAGTCTGCGGTTTTGGCTTAAATTTTAGCCGGATTTTTTAACGAAAAAAAATGGCTAATAGTTTGGCGAAACACGGGCGGGCGGCTGGGCGGGCGTCCGGTGTCGTTAACAATTGCGTTAAAGTTTTTAATCTACCATATATTTCTGCCATATTTCAGTCAGATCTCTACGAAACTTTATGCAATGATAACATACCAGGTGATGAACAGAATAAAAAAGTAACCGCAACTCTACCTGGTTTAATTATTGAGTATTGTCCTTTGTAATTTCGGTTGTCTAGTGTCGTAAACAACTGCGTAAAGCCTCAGTCCCATAAAATCGTGGCTTGTTGCGGACCCGTACGTGCAAACAGCTGTAGGCCGTGGGAAGCCTTGCGTGTGTACGGTCTCTCTACGGGTTTGTGGTCACATAAATTTTAGAGCCGTGCGGTCAATCGTAAGAGCGGCAGTACGGGCATCGTACGGGCTATTTACGGATGTAGAAGACTCCCGTGCGGCCGCCGCAAGGACTATGGGCGTACACATTTTGTCTAATAAGATAATGACGTAAAGCTTGTTAAGAAAACAAAGAGAAACGGAATACGTATCGTATGACCCGTACGAATGTCGCACGGGACCCGTACGAATGCCGCACGGGACCCGTACGTCGCTCGTAATGAACCGTACGACTGAAAGCGATTTCATTATAGGCTGTAAGCAGTAAGACCGCAAGGATGTGGTTACAATAGCGAAATAATGTTGTTTACGGACATGTAATTGCTAGAATCGTTGATGACCGTGCGGGCTGTCGTGCGGGTAACGTACGGGTCCGTAAGAAGAATTGAATAAAAACGCGTCGTAAAGACCCGAGGCTGGAAGATGTGTATGCACATCTTCCAGACACGATCACGCACGGCACTTACCCGTAAATAGAGTCGTGAACAATCGTACGGAGATCTTGCGGGCCACTTGCGGGGTACGCACTATACATTAGCGCAACAATGGCACATTAATTTCGAAGGTTTCATGATTGTATGATATTTATTGTTGACTAGTTGAGTTAAAAATGACACGAATACGTACACTACGCTTGTTTGTTTTGTTGGATGTTCAAATAGGAAAAGTTGAGAAAAGGAATAGAGCAGTTCTATCTAGTCTGATTAGGTGGAGATTCCTGTATTACTGGTGTTTAAGGTTCTCTCTCCCCCACCTTGCACGTTGTACTGAGTAGAAGACTAAGTAATGATAGTTTTTGCAGCTCGCCTTTCCTTTCTTTGGCCCCATATTTAATTATAAACGACTCTACATCTTTAACATTTCTAAAAGCAATAATAAAAACGTTGACAATCTTCTCATTTATGTCAGCGAATGGCATAGAACCGGTTATATGCTACTTTTTATGCAGGGTGAAATAGAAGTTGCGCATCGTCCATGTCTCAATACACCATGACCAAGATAAGTGATCAAAGCTCATTCCTGCCATAAATAACGCGTGCAATCCCTTCATCTAACTGCAATTTACTGTCATACAGAATTTTGTCGCAATCCTTTGGTACTTAAATAAGTGATGGCTTCTTGTTTGACTCACAGATAACAGACCCAAATTTTTCCTTATTATAGTATATATAGAGAAATTTGGGTCTGTCACCTGTGGTTTGACTACGTTGAGGATGATCCCTTAAGTGGACAACACAACCCTTTTTACCAACATGGAACTTCTCACCAATTTGTAAATTGCGTTGGTAATTTCTTGAACCAGGAATTTGCTGCAAGATGGATTGGACGAAGAGGTTCAGTGAAGTTGCCACCAAGATTTTAAGATCTACCCTCTTGAAAAATTTCTATGGAAACGTTTTAACTAACTTTTCACTAAATTGTTGGTCATTGTTGATGAAATTACATCCAAAACGGCACCACAGCAGCAACCAAGAGAGTGTGGGGGAGAGCAATATAAGCCTTCAATATTATGATACGCAGTACATGTGTGCTGAATGTACACATTGAGGGTACACGACTTTTGGCATACCCTGTACATTTGTGTTATAGTGACTACATGTACTTCGTTTTTCATTCAGTTGAGAAAGTAAAAACATATTCCAATTCACTAATTTGAGTGGTATAAGTTATAAGTACATGTATACAAAACGTTACATTTTACTTAATTTTGACCATTAGCTTCGGTCCCATAGAAGAAACAGATATTTATATTTAAGTATAGGACTGTACATAATAAATGTACCATATGAGAACAAAATGTCGGGCGCTTAAATTATTCTTTTACTTGTTGCGACATGGGCAAGAGTAGCACATTTTTTTCACATTAACGCGACAGGGCCTTTTCAAGATGTTCTTATTTCACTACTAAGTGACTGACAGATATACAGCATAGCAAGATTCTTCTCTTTTCAGTTCAAAATTTGCATTTCATGCATGCATTTTCCCAAAATGATGTGTAAAGTGCCAGTACTTGGAAGCTGAAAACATATTTACTCATCACCATTTTGCGCCATTCTTCTGCACTCAATAGCCCCGATTTTTTTTGCGATGAAGGGCGCTGTGCATTTCAAACCCCAGTGACAAAGTGGAGAATTTTAATAGATGCATGTATAGTGCCTGTAATCTTGACGCAGTTGTAAAAAATGTCGTTTTAATTCAAATGCAGTAGTTTTTCATAAAATGCTTTAATGAGACATTTACCAGTAGCTCTTTTATACAATCACACATTTATTCATGCATGCGACGATAAACGGTCATTTTATTCAAAATCAGCTGTTGCACGCGTGTATCCTATACATCGCACGAAATTTAATTATACGTAATCATGTCGCACGTGATCATTAAGGTGACCGTACAAACATGGCTTAAAACAACACACCCGTACGGAGCCGTAGCTGGAAGATATGCAATTTTATCCCATGCTTGGCCACGATTTTGTTCACGATATGACTTTAAAACTGATACGTGTATCCACGGCTCATCGCACGGACACTGATAAAAACGTAGCAGTCCGTACGGGTACGCAAGAGTTCGTACGGGGCCTTACGATGCTTGGTCGCACGGCGCCCGTACGGTGCCCTTACGGCTATTTTTATGTTTATGGGACTGTAGCTTTAAAGTTTTTAATGTACCATATATTTTTACCATTTATAGTCAGATCTCTACGAAACTTCAAAAAATGATAACATACCATGTGATGAACAGAAAAAGAAAGTAACCTCAACTCTGTCTGGCTTAATTATGGAGTTTTTCCCTTTGTAATTTTTGCGTAAAAGTTCTCAATTTGTTGCATATATCTGCCATTTAATGTCACATCCTTATGAAATTTTATTCAATGATTACATACCACTTCATGAACAGAATTAAAAAGTAACCGCAACTCTTCCTAGCATAATCATGGATTATTTACCTTTCGATTAGTTGTATATCTTTGCCATTTATAGTCACATCATTATGAAATTTCATTCAATGAAAGCATACCGTGTGTTTAACAGTATATAAAAAGTAACTGCAACTCTTCCTGCCTTAAGTATAGATTATTTCCATTTGCAATTTGTACGTTGATTTTTTTCAATGTGTTGGATATCCCTGCCATTTATAGTCACATCCTTATGAAAGTTCATGCAATGAAAGCATACCATGTGTTTAACAGAATTAGAAAGTAACTGCAACTCTTCCAGGCTTAATTATGGATTATTTCCCTTTGCAAGTTTTGCATTAAAATTTTCAATTTGTTGTATATCTCTGCAATTTATAGTCACTTCCTAATGTAATTTCATTCAATGAAAGCATATCATATGTTTAACTGATTTAGAAAGCAACTTCAACTCAATCTGGCTTAAATTATTTATGGAATATTTCCCTTTGTAATTTTTGCATTAAAGTTTTCAATTTGATTGATACCTCTACCATTTAGGGTCAGATTCTTGATGAAAGTTCATACAATGATTACATATTTTTGGTTGAACAGAATAAGAAAGTAACCACAACTCTACCTGACTAAATTATGGATTATTTCCCTTTGTACTTTTTGCATTAATTGTTTAGCTTGTCTTAAACATACTGTCTAACCATTAAATACACTGTCCTGTTGATATCTTAAATGTTAAAGTCGTTGATGTTTGGGTTTTTTTAAATATCATTGCATCCAATGAGTCTGGTCTAGATTCGGCAAAAGGAAAACATATTCTTTAAGAACTTCAGCTATTTAAATGACATATATCACCTATGTACAATCATGTTCTCTTTACATTGCGGATCTGCCCGAACACATTCGAGTGACTACTGGTTCATAGAATTGATCTACATTCTAAATACTGATTGTCACTTCCCGGACTAATTAAAAACAAAAGTACATATCAAGGACATTCTAACTGCAACAGTTTCTTTCCCTTGATTTAAAAGAACAAAACATGACGTGACCGTGTGATACGTTTGCGCGAAGGAATGTCATATTATGAGATTGTTCGTACACAAATTAGTCAATGTCGAACTGGAAGCAGTAGAATGTTGATTTGGCAATGCAAACTATCAACTGATTTGCAGGCCTTTGATTTTATTAGGATGACCGTCATTGGTCGATATTTTGTTCGATACTGTTTGATAACAACTTTTAGTTTAAACTACAAAATGTAATGTGTCTAAAAAGGGTTTAAATATCATTGATATGAATTTATCATTAATTAATGAACAAATGTGATATAAGTACCAACATAATACCTGTAACTATGAACTTCTGAAATCAGCTTCTCGTGTATCGATTACTGAAACAGATTTAAGAGTCAACATATGCTTCCTAACAAGTGTTGTAGTTCATGCTATTAGAGGTCAAACTAGATCTTCACACTGTGCAAATGTTTGAACACTCAAGTCCGTGCTATTACAGGAGCAGCAACTTGAATCGCAATTCGGTCGACAGCTACATCGAATCACTTTAACATATCTTCAGGGACAGACTTAACTTAGTCTTTACAGGCTGAACTTTTCCATTAACAGACTCATCCCGACTCACATGGAATTAAGACTTTGTTGTCCTTCCATATTTGAGTCTGTATGTATACTCTTCGTATGTGACATGATGTTGCGTCATATGTTTGAGACACGCTTTTAACTTGCACGCACGATGTTGCACTGACTACTTTAGTAACAAACTTGTGCAAAAGGAGGTTGTTAGTGTGGCCTATTCATGATGAATAATAGGGCATTATGATCTCTCGCCAGGTTTGATTTCTACTTCCTTTGTGATGTCTATATATATCTGAACGGCTTCTTTGAACTCTGTGAATATAGTTGTCATGGTAAATATGGTAACACAAATATAATTCTACAGGATTATCTCATACATAAGTACCGGTATGTGTTTATTTATGGAAGTTGTAAGGATAAACACAATAACAAAATATAGTATAAAAATATTAAAAACATGTGAATTTCTCTTTTTTACAACCATTTAGAATATTTGGTTGCCATGGTGAATTTAAAAATAAAATGATTTATAATAAATATGTAGAGTAAAGATTCATTTATCACATTTTAATGAAGGTCTAATACGTAATCTTAATTCCATCGTAACTACAAAACATAGATTTTGAATGGGTTTTAAGGAGTGGGTGGGGTAACCCCTACAGGGCTAAAATGTATCAAAAGTGTCATGTTTTGACAAAACAACAATATTATAATTGATATTTAATTTGCTTTAGTCCTAAACTATGAAAAACATGCAAATGGTATTTAAAATCTCAAATAAATCTGGCTACAAATAAACTTTGGAACTTTATAATCTGAAAATATTTAGCGCTTTCATTGTGTTTACAACATGTCACATTTCTTAAAAAGTTCGGTGACCTATTGTTTTTTTTTCATTTTTAACTTATAATTAGACATTATATCATTCATTTAAAACATTTAAAAGAAATCGTAACTAAGTCACAAAATACTAATATGTAAAATATCAACATTTTGAGACAATTTTTAAAAAGTTGGTGGGGTATCTATAATTTTTAAGGTAAATTTTGCGAAACTAGATTGATAAAATATTGTCAAACTGCATGAATAGGGGAGATAGATTATATTAATATTGTTTATCACCATAATATTCACCACTTACAGGCGCGTAGCTACCAGTACGCAGAGTACGCAGCTGCGTACACATTGGTCCAGAAAATCGCAAAAAAGGAACGTCAAAAATGCAATAAAAACTTTTGGTCGGGGGCGGGAGTAGGGGTGTGTAGAACAAAAATGAGTTTTTTTCGCAAAAAATCTATGTGAAAATAACTCTACACGAATTAGTTGAATAATTAAAACAACAGCTAGTATGACGCTTTTTGTCAATTCTAATACATAAAACTATGCAGCAGCATTAATCTTGAAACAGATTGGTAAAACAAAATATACCAAAAATACATTCAGCCAATGCGAAAAACGTAATGATATTTATTCGCCGCTACATTCATGAATTAATAATACATTTTCTTGTAAAAATGACCGAGCTTTTATAGAAAATGGTGGTTGTGCTAGTGTTTTTGGTGGTTTTGTTGATGGTGGTGGTGATAAGAATGGATGTGATACAATATTATACAGACTCGTACACAGCTTGAAAAGTCATATTGGACTCATTGGGCTCGTCCAATGTGGCTTTTCAAGCTGTGTACTCGTCCAAATATATTTCCATGTTGTACAGTAAACTGTATAATAACCTATAATTCTATAATATCATTAAGTTTTAAGGTTGCGCTACAATGATCCGTATTATGAAGCATTTAATAAAGATTTTGTCCTTAATTATTCTCTATTGTTTTGTTAAATTATAAAACCAATTTTGATGATATGCTGCCCAGATTTTTTGTAGATTTTCATATCTGAATTATATTATTGATCAATTGATTGATTTATTAATCAACAATCAAATCCTTATTAGGGGATCTTCTAACTATTCTGAAATTAAGATTTGAATTCAATAATTTATATTGGGGTTGTACACCAATCATCCTTGACAGATACGATGTATGGATTAAATAACTATAATATATTTTAAATGTAATACAGTAGATCTCAGATAAGCTTATTTTGTGAATCGTTAAACTCTATTCTTCTACGTTATCGTATTTCATTTTTTCCTAAATAAATATTCAACCCCATTTATGTAAATAATCCTAAAACAATACTTTTTATATTACAAATTTACCAAACTTGATACAAAGATAACTACGGTCAATAGTTTTTAATGGTTATTAAGTTTTGAAGTTACAGTACAGGGGTCCATATTATAATACGTTTAACTAAAGATTTTATTCCTTAATCATTCTATATTGTTCTGATTTATTATGAAACTAGTTTTGATTTTATATTGCCCAGATGCCATAGGCGGAAGGGGGGTGGACCCGGCGTACGCCCCCCCCCCTAAAATTGCCCAAGCTAAGGTTGGTTTTTTTTCATCATGAATATGATAATTATAGGAAAATATATATATTTGTCAAAAAAATTCACTCGCTATGCGTGCAACAAGTTACGAGACTGGGAGTACAGAAATACTATAACCTAGCATACAATTTAAAACAATTCCTTCTCATTATTTTATGAATTTAACATGATCCAAAGGCTGTTATATAGAAAATTATATGATATATATAAATGATCCATATTGTATACCCTGGGAAAGGATATTTGAGACTCTCAAAATTTGCCTGAATCCCTAAGAATAACAAACAATCAGGAATTTCGGGTGCCGCCGGTCACCAAGACCTCTAATCAGGGCTTTGCCTTGGACCATTCGGAGCCCTTACGGCCCCTTGAAACCCTATTCTGCTTGTTAATTTTACGCCCCTCTAACTAGAATTTTCCGCCCCCTCTAACTTAAAATCCTGGATCCGCCTATGGATGCAGGATATAAACGTGTTTTTTGTTATCATTTATATAGAAATTACTAAAAAAATGCTTCTTTAAGGCAGTGGCTCTACATCCATGTGTACAGCCCGGCTAGCTCAGTTGGTAGCACGCAAGTCTACTGATCGAGGGGTCGTGGGTTCGATTCCCGGGTGGGGCATACTTTCGTGGAGCTTGGTCATGTAATTATTTTTACGACCATTCTTCCTCCTACCGATGATTTTTAATTATGTTGGGCAGTTGTCAGTCACTGACGAAAGTATGTGCTAAGTAGTTGGTTAACAGCTAAATCCAGAGATTTACCCATTCTAGGAGAATTAAGTAGATTGACTGACCGCCGTTATATGACATATACAATAAGTTGCTACGGCGTTAAACCAAACAAACAATGCATCCATATAAATCCTGTAACTTTAACCTCAACACACATTGTTGTTTACAAACTCCTCACAGCGGTTACGTCACGCAATGCTTCCGCTGTGGGGAGTTTGTGTTGTTTAGAGTCACGGCACTCATCTTACTCCAGGCTCCAGTTACGGTACAGTATTTTTTGTCATTGCCTATTTGTACATTCGGAACTCCTCGGCCATTCACTATGAATAACCTCGGACATATTCAGGCGCCATTTTAGAACTTCCTTTGCAACATATGTCATGAAACCTTCCTTTGATGTTCAAGCATACATGTACCGTATATATGCATATATACAACGGTTACAACCGCGTTTGATAAACCACTTCAAGTACATTATGTGGCACACATCACTGATACTCTGATGGCACTTTAACCCATGTAACCTCACAAGATATTAATTATACCTCTTAAATCTACGATGGTTCATAGATGCAAAGCGCAGACCATAAATGACAATGACAATGATTTTATTTGTAATAGAAGGCCTCCAGCCCATAATACACACACATAATGTTTTACATAATATAGTGACATAATAATAACAACATGAAAATACAATCCACATAAAAAAAGAAAAAAAGATACAGTAGTATCACAAGTATACAAGTTCAATTATATAATTGACATAATAATACACAAAACTAATCTTAGTCATAGAGTTTCTAGAGTCCTTTTTCGTAATTTGAATGCCTCAAATATATATTTTGAGATAGAAAATATGATATCACTGTTTTGATTGGTCATTATAGAAATGAATAATTGATCTCTGTAACGGTACTGTTTAACCGGTCATCTTTGAAATAGCGCTGTCTTAGTTCATTGTATAAGGGGCAAACAATCAAGAAATGTATTTCATTTTCTATAGTATTTAAGTTTTGTTTTAAACATATTTGACAGGATCTTAAGTTTAGTAAATATGGCTTATTAATCAAAAGTATGTTTGATTTGTTAACCTCCTTATCATCGAGAAACGCATTAAAAAAAATTAATTTTGCTAAAAATAACTAAATTCCGATTGTTTTACGAAGAATAAAATTCCGTTTCAATGGGACTTACCTTTTGCGAATCTAGTTTAAGGTTTAAATTTCTAGGTAAAAACAAATTCAGGGGAAGGAATTCCCTTGACCCCCTAGGATACTGCGTACACATTAAAAAACCCTTGCTACGCCCCTGCCGACACATGTTTAATGCAGCACAAGACATACAAACATAGACTATAACTTGCTTAGTTAGTTCATTTTAGATCTAACGTTTATGCAGTTAACTTAAAGTATTATAAAAATTGTGTTCAATCATTTAAATGCAGCATTTAATCTTAATATGATATATATATTTTCACTACATGCAATACGCATTGATTTCTGAAATGATAAAACATCTAGTTAGTACAATTTTAAAAGGTTTAAATTTCAATAGATAATATTCAAGTTATCCGGGTATTGTGTTCTTTTTCTAGTTCACACTTATCTTTATTTTAGGAGACAACGTTAACTTACAAGCAGTATTTCATACATTGATGAAAACTTTACTCTACGACTTGTGGACATTAAAGAAGAAATAAGCACTCGTTATTTTGCTTCATTCCGTGAATAAAAAACGCATATGTGCTTTAGCTAAATTAAGTACAAAACGGATACAATGTCGATGAATAATATATTTTCTATTTTATTTATCTTGTGCAGTGTTCATAAGTCGAGTCATTCACAAATGTTGGCTGTTACTGTTGGTGAAAAACTGCTTGATTTAGCTGGTCTAGGTTTCGACTTGTATCAAACATTCAATGAAGAGGACAACAATCAAGTTGACATTGATCAGTTAGTTGGAAAATTTGGTCAACTTCTGGATGAATCAACGAATACAATAATCACTCAAAATTGGCTTGGATCAAGAATAGAAAACATCGATGACGCTGTAAAAGATCTCCACAGCACAACGATAGATCTTGAAAGTTTATTGTTGGCAACTGGTCGTGATGATCAGACACAATATGAAAAAAGGTTCAAGAAGAACTACTCGAATCAGGTAGTCACAGAACATATAAGATTTCTTCAAATTCTGCTTACTTATAATGTGCCTGGTACTTCAGGTAACATATTGGATTTGTACACAGAATACAATAGATGTAGCATGTCTGCGCTTTATGAATTTGAACAGTTTTTTTACGATATAATATCTACTGGAATAGCTGTACACATCATGTATAATCAACTGGAGTATAATTTTACTGCCAACACAACTATTGAAGAGTGGACCGAACCAGTCAAGAAAATGGGTGCTACCTTTATGTCATACGAGAACAAATGCAAGCGTCAATACAATACCCTTGTTAAAGACGACATTAGTGATTTCAGTGATGGTCTAGAACTTAATAAAACTTTAAATGAAAGATATCCGTGGATGATGCACGATATATATGACTTTAAACAGTTCGGAACATTTCAATTCCAGCATTACTACAGTCAATATGGACTTATCATGATGACAAAACGGCCTGATGGCGGTACCCGTTTGGTTATATCAATTGATAGAACAACATTGGATAGCTATAGACCGAACCCAGACGTTGATAAAGAATTGTTACGATCCAGTATTGACACAAAATACGACACTGCTGCAGCTAAACATGTCGGTGAAAAGACATCAAATATCGTTGCGGATAAGGGGCTTTACTTTGCTGCGGGTATTACCTATTTCAACAATGATGACGAGTTTGCTGCTGATAGAATAATACTTGATATTGGTAAGCATTTGTTTTTCCAGGTTAATCGTTTTTCTTCATAAAGGTGAAAACTAAAATTATAGCTAAATTATTTCTAGCCAACGAATACACTTTATACGACACGTCCCGTTGTTTTAGTCTTAAGAAAGACATAACACCTCTTAATACATTCATGTGCTCGCCTATTTTAAATTAAAGTTAGATTTGCTCTGAATCGTTATAATAGTAATGCGTGAGTTCATATATTACTGATGAAACAAATGGATTGATTTAAAACAGTGAAACGCCAACATGTCATTAAGAATGCTGTGAAAAAAAACTTGAGTATGTATCTGCTGCCATTTAGAAATGCCGTAAAGTGATTACATTTATAATGTCTAAGTTATCCTGATGATAGCGTTCTCTTTCAGTACATCGCACTGTGACTACAATGATAATGTCCAAGTTATCAGAATGTATCGTTCTCTCTGTCATTATCTTTGAATGCGATAACAATGACATTGTCCGAGTAATCCTAGTACTGCATTATCTTTTATCATTATCCCTGCAATTTAAATCTAAACATTCAACTTTTGAACACCATTTGAACACTAAAATGCAACAGATATTAAACGCATCCATTTGTTCAAAACATGTTCCAAATTTCAAGACTTGGTGTTTAAAGATGAACGCCTTTAGAACACTGGTGTTCAGTAAGTGAACGGCATGTGTTAAATACTTGAGCGCTTAAAGTGTTGAGAAATTTAACGTTGGGGACGTTCAAATCTAATGAAACCGATATCGAACACCTCGAACATGTTTAAAGGGTAGGCGTATTATTTTGAACACTAGTTGAACATTTGACATTTCCAAATAGAACATACAGGTGTTTAAATATTTTATACGTTCAAACTGCAAGTGTTCAATAACAAGAATTGTGGTCCATATATATGTATATTTTTTTTTATTTCTACTAGCAACTGATTAAAAGAATAAACACAAGATAACTTAAAACACTTTATTCACTGATGTGGACTATATTGATACCAATATTAACTTTCACTAAAATAACCATAAGTTTTATATAACAACTGTAGACTAAACGCAACACTGCTTTAAATTAATTATTTTTCAAAAGTAAGTTATCCATGTTTTAAAAATTCCATGGTATACATTATAATAAGAGTGTGATCAGATTTGAATTTTGCCTGATGGCATATCACTTTAAAGATATAAACATATCTTGTATGTTAAAAACCACCTAAATATTTTGATACAATATAGTTAGAGCAGTGTTGCTATATCTGGACGTAAAATACATACAAAATATAAAAGCTACTTTATCTAGACTATATAACTTGTACATAGGAGACAGGACTGCAAAATAAATAGAAACATCTTTACTGATATCATGTATACAGATGCATTTATGTTGTATCAATTGATCGAAAAAAGTGTCTATATTCATTTCAACCTATCATATCTTTTAACATTATTCATTGCATTCTAATTGAAAGTTAATTGAAACCGAAAGTAGAATTGGAGAATTATTTACAGAAATGAGTTTTAATCCCTTAAGGAAAAGCTTAGATCAAATTCCGTTCTAAATAGAGGATTTTATACAGGTAAACTATAAAAATTAAAGGTACTGACACCTACAGTATTTAGTTTACAGTGTGACTATGATTACAATAAAAATGTCAGAGTGATCCGAATATAGCTTTTACATGTCAGAAAAATAAGTGTACGATGTTGAGAAATCTCATGTAGGCCTTGACATATCTAGATTTTACTTTCTTTTAAACATCGTTTTAGTTATAAACATACCCAAATTTTAGACCCATCAAGATTTTCGCTTTATGATACAGCCATATAAGTCTGGTTGTAGATACGTCTGTTTTGCGATGATATAATCTACAAGCCGTGATCTTATGTTGTGATTGATGAGATAAGATAAGGATCATAGGTCACGATTTCGAGTCATATCAGGGGATTAATTTAATCCGTTGTAGACAAATGTTTTATATTGTCAATTGTGCAACAAGTGTTAATTAACAGATAAATGTTTCACAACTTTTAAGGTGACATTTTGTAGTCAGATGAAACAAAATAGTGATTGAAATAATTTTGATGGTCAAATTATGTTAGAAATGAGAATTGTGTACTCATCAACCATTTGAATTTATTAATTGCCCATCCGTTAATATGGATATGCCTTATATTTGTTGTTATAAAAGCTTTAAATTTAAATGAATAGTTTTGAAACAATATTCAAACCTCATCGTTATCGTTATTCTTTTGTTTCGTCTGCTTTATTTTACTTGGACTAAAATGCCCATAGATTTATTTGCATAACTGTTTTATTCATTTTAATATTTCACCTTTTTTATGCAATCGTTCTACAATGATTTGTAAACTAGTAAACTAAAAGTAAGGTATTAACGTTTTTATTAATATAATTGTGGAGTTGATGTCTTTCATTTATCCTTATGCCGCCAAAAAAAGTAATATGTTAATGATACTGTTTTCAGTAATACGTATAGTCGAGTAAATCTTCCCGAACAATAATTCTTTGAATAAATAGATAAATTACATGTTTGTATTTTCTAACCTGCCTAGAATCTTAACACTTTAATTATAATTATTTCAGAACTTTTATTACAACATCATTTGACAGATACAGCTACATGTATATACAATGTATACAAATAGTTATCAATAAAACAAAGACAGGAAGGTAATCCTGTCATAAAAGTGTACCCGCTGTGCCTTGCTGTGCGCAGTGTATTATACAATCACACCAGGGGTCCATTAATTCGAAAGCGCACACTATAAACTTTAAAAAAAATACTTAAAAATGCAAAACTTGGAAAACAGTGCAAATGGGACCAAAATTCATAAAGATATTTTAAAGTAAAAAAGTGCTCCGAAAACTAGAAACATGCGATTTTTCCATGTCATTTGCACAAATTTGATCAAATAACCGGAAAGGCTTTATTGTTCAACTTATATCAGCATGGGTATATATTTCCCTTCTTTGTTTATAGTAACGTGAGTAATCAAATAAAAACTTAAATGGGACCAAAACTTTACAATTTTACCAAAAATTGACAAAAAAAGAAGACAGTATAAACATTTTGCATCATTTGCACAAAATTGATATCTTAAAGAAATTCTCCCTATACTTTTCTATTGAAAATCGAATATCGACTTGGGATTATGTATGGGCATAAAGGTTGGACATGCAGACCAAAGTAGATCTAGGTGTTTGCCCTTTGTCTCACAAACATGCTGGCAATATTTAACAGTGTGTTCTATAATGGTTGTTCGAAACAACGTTAAAAGCAAAGTGAATTTAAAAGTACTTGCAAGAGCTTTAATTTGCTGCAATTCTTGCTTAAAAGAGTGCTTTACGTATTTAAGATAACCAATACATTGTATACTTTTTGAAAATTATTCTAATTGTGATTTAACAGCTGTTTTGTAACAGGTAAAACATTTCATCAGTTGATGAATAATCCTCTTTCAAATTTTGTTTCAAAATATACATTTTAACATAACGCAAAACTTATAAACAATTATATTATGCAAAATTTTTGTACATGTACATGTATAGTATAAGAAATTATTTGAAAATACTCGCCTTTTAATATGCTTCTAATTTATGCAAAATTCAATACATATAGCAATGTATTGGGTTTTCCGCATTGTGACACGCATAATAATTTGATAGTTTAAATTCAATCGCATTCTTACAATGATGAACACGATTGAAACTTATTTTCCTTGTGATTCATTTAGAATATAAAATCTTATTCTTTAATCAACAATCACGTTAAAATTGAAGTCAAGGGAGACAAATCTTAAAACTAATTAATTCAGTAAATTCAACTTAACTTCCTTGACATTTTTTTATTTTCAGAGTCACCGGTCAAGACAGTTTTTGTTGAAGATGTTTCCCTGACATATTGTCACAAAACTGGCTTTGAGTGCACATTTGATAGTATCGACATTTTGAATGTGATTGATGCAGAGAAAACAGTAACAGGGAGCATGAGAGTATATTTTTATACAAGAAATGAGACATTGAAAGACAACACACCGGTTACAGGCTTAGCACCTATGTTTGCCAGCAAACCTACCATATATGGAATGGTTTTATTTATGTCTTTTGTTGCTTACATGTATATGATACCAATATAGAAACTATTTTAATATAATACTGTATACTTACTCTGAATCACAATATTCCGATTATTAATGAACAAATGTATTATCATAATATGCTTTTTGTAATTTTATCGATATTTTTAGTATGTTTATTTTATAGATAACATTTAAACTATCTTATTTTATCAGCAATTTAACTTAAAAATTATCTTACTAGAATGATGAGAAAGTTTAAATATCATGTGACTGTGTATAAAATTTTAATCTGGCACAAAATTGAATAATATAACAACATTGAAATAAATACATTAATTGTTTACCACTGTTTACATAACTAATTTTACATTGAGAAACTTTATATTTATTTCTAACATATTGCAAAGTTTATTTTACATTTGCAAATCAAGCCAGAGATTTTGACAAATTTCTTTAGATTTGTCAACAAATGTAGATCGTCAAAGAGGCTTTACTCTTTTAATGTATTAAAAGGGCTGCAGCTTTATATAACGTCTTCAGTGACCGTATCATATATAATTTAAGAACTGGAATGTATTACGTAAAACTTTTTATACATATGTTGTATGGCCCGTTATTGCATATGGTTCTGCCATTTGGGGGGTAAAAAGTTACCATTGCATTAATGCCATACAGAATAGAGCAATGAGGTTTTATCTTGGGGTGGGGAAAAATACGCCAATCGCAGCATTATCGGAAGAAATGGGCTGGGTCCCCACATATGTAAGACAATGGAAGTCCGTTGCTCAATATTGGGCTCGACTGTCAACTACGAACACCACTCGTGTAAATAAACGAATTGCTATGTGGTCGTTTAATCTATCTAATCGTTATAAGAATTGGTTTTATTCGGTGAAACGCCAGTTACGTTTATCTGACTTACAACAGTATGATAATATTGCTACGCCTATAAATAAAAATATTTTTGTCCAACATCTTCATGATAGATTGTTTGACGTATTTATTTTAGAATGGATTGAAAATATTAATTCAGTTTTTGGTTCGTCTGGTAAAGGACACAATAAACTACGAACATACTGTAAATATAAACTACATTTTGATACAGAATTGTATTGTAAATTGATACTTCCCCCCAAGACACAGAGCATGGTTATGTAAATTTAGGTGTGGGGTAGCTCCAATCAGAATAGAAACTGGTCGATACGAGGGCATACCTTTAGAAAATCGTAAGTGTCCATTCTGTGATATTTTGGAAAATGAGTGCCATGTTTTGTTATACTGTGATATGTACACCGATTTTAGAAAAACACTATTTGATAAAGTTACTAATTTGTACCCAAATTTTTATTCAATGAGTGATGATGACAAATTAAGCATTATTCTATCTGATACAAGATTGATTAGATATTCCGCCAAAACCTGTAACAACATTTTAGAAAGACGTCGTTACCTAGTATCCAAGTAGTTTAATTTTTTTATCTATTTTCAATGATGAATCTTTTATTTTAGATATATTTCCTTAACGTGGCAATATATTCATGTAAATAATGCTGTATTATTTTTTTAAACATTTGTATTGTATACTTTATTTCTTAACTGAATATAGTTGATTAATGCTAATCAAATCAGCTCTGATCTGATCAGAGGTGATCTGTGATTTCTTAAACACATTTTTTATTTAGCGCATTAGTGCACCAAATTATATGCTCTCAAATTTTAAGATATTTTTTAAAGCTTTGTTTAATTCTCGATTAGCATTGGTTAGCTATTTTTTAATTCTTTATATTTTTTTTTACTATTTTTTTATCACCATAAAATGCAATATGTAATTAATTGTTGAACAATATTCACATTAGTTTAATGTGTTTTTTATTATTATTATTATGTTGTATCATTAGTATTGTAATCGCTGATTTATAGTCTTTTATAACTCTTTACAAAGAATGGCTATTGTACAGCTATCATGTTTTTTATAATGTATATGTTTAATGTAATTGTTGTACATAGACTAGACTTTAATAAATAAATATATTATATTATGTTTATTTCATTGGGAACTGGGAACAATATCGTTTATGTCACCTTTTTTTATTTTGTTCTGTCGTGTATTTTATGTAATGTTATATACATTTAAGTTAAAGTGATAATTTATATTGAACATTTGTTTAATTATATTTCATAACAGTATTTATCTACTATTTGTCACCCATATTAAAGCCTACTTTAGATTCTTTGTCTGAGTTTTGATTGATTGACTAATAATGCTAAGATTTATCACTTTAATTACAGTTTTTAGTTTATTATCATGTGTAAAGAATGTATTGTTATTTTACGGTGACCAGTGTACTAACCAAGCTTTCATGAACTCTTGTCTATAACTAGTACTTAGTTCTCATTCTACCTTCAACGAGACCGGAAACTTATCCATATTTCTTATTAGAATACTCATTGATGGATCATATGAATAAGTTTCTAGTAGTATCTGTATATCGGAATAATTATGGAATTTGAGTATTGCACATTGAATGTAAACATCTTACATTTCATAGTAAACACTTTTTCAATGAGAAAAAACAATGTAAATGAAGGGTTTTATCACTTAAATATCCCACCATGAAAAGTGGTTGCTATGCAGCTTTCAATTTATTGTGTCATTTGATGTAGTTTAGTAAAATTCAGTTTTGTACCCAACGTAAAAGGATTTCTGACAATGTTACCCTTCATCTAATCTACCTCTGCGGGAACCATGATATATATTGTAATAATCTAAGGTTGATAATCTTGACTCTATGTGGTCATCAATTATATAATTCATTAATAAGTATGGATTCTTCCTCTCAAACTTTTCAGTGGTTTAAAATTATATAATCTTAATAATTAGTTTATACTTAAAAGTATGTAATACATGTTTACACAAATGTCGTATAAATAGACAACATTTCATTCAGAATACTACAGTATATATGTTCAATATTTAATCAAAAACTCTTATTATTGTTTTGGGTTAATATTTTTGCATATGTATTATGATGAGAGTTTTTTATGTTTTCTTTTTTTTCTATGCATATATATGATTTAAACATATGTGATCTAATCTTCTAAACATTTTATGTTCTTTTTCTTTCTGTATGTTTGCTTTGTATTTAAATTGTTTGTATTATAATATGCTCACTGGCTTTGTGGAAATAAAATTATATATAATAAACATTGTTGTCAATTTTAATAGAAGGGTCAAACCGCCCCGGAAAGGATCTTAAAACTATTAAACATTTAACATATAATCATAAAATTGTTCATTTAGTGTGACACATCTTTGAACCACTTAAATTGTCGTTTATAGAAAAAATAATATAGAGAAACTAACTATTTAACACCATGTTTGAAAATACTGATCATATACACTTCATTATAGCACTTGTAATATAAAATTTTGATAAATTTTGTACATTGTTTAAATGTAAAAGGCCAAGTTCTTCTAACAATTTCTTTGACCTTATTGATACAAAGATTGCGATTTTAGTATTTACATATAAATTTTTAAATGTATTTGTTAAGCTTTGCTTTGAGCTGCTATGTCAAAGTTGGAATCTCAGGATAATCTAACTTACAATGAGGCATTTAAAGTGAAATGATCTTAATATATTAATGTACATCGAGATTTGATGACAATGTCAGAGATAATAATACAATAATGTGTGTAAAGAAGTAAGGACAAAGTTAACACTTTAATAGATAATACAAGTAAAAAATTGCTGCGAAATGCAGCAATGTGATTGTCACGGCAAACAAAAAAACCAGTTAAGTATAATCTTAAGGTAACTCAAAATATCATTGTGTTGAATATTAGCGTAAAATACGTCTGTACACCTGGTCTTCCAAGGTCAAACTTCGCCGTTTGGGCTACACAGGGGTTCTAACTAACTTTAAAACGATTAAAGTACATATTGTACAGCTTATTTGAGGTCAGATCCCTCCTTTCAGCCACAAGATGGACTTGTTTGATGTTGCTCATTCGTTTGGTTTTAGCATAATATTCATGAACGTCTATATACCTGGTCTTCCAGGGTCACGCTTTGGTTCTACATTGGTTACATTTTGGTTCTACAACTGCATTTTTCGTATTTTAACAGTTCTATGTTTTTAAACAGATTTAAAGTCATACCTAATGAAATCTATAAACCTGAATCCTTTCAAGACAACAAAGTTATGAATCATTATTACCTTGCGAAGTAATTAACGTTATTTCAGCAATATCAATGTATTTTTGTATTTTTTCCGCGTGTAATGTTAATATCCCCTTGAACATTTAGTGGTGTGTAGCCTGTCTTAACCTTCGCTGCACTGATGTCAGTTACTTATTGTCTGATATGTTACGGAACAAACTCATTTGGAACATCCTAGGCCATTCGCTACGAATAAACTCGGACATATTTAGGCGCCATTTTGAAACTATGTAAAAAAATACACGATCGTTTAGGCGATGACTGAAGTTCCGTTTTTAATCCGTAAATTTAAAATTATACAGTTCAATGATACCGATGAACAATATTTGGTTCAATTTAAAACAAATAAATATGTTTTGACAAAGATTTGTGTGTATACTACAAGAACTATTTTGCGTAACCGTTACGTGCTAGTAGTAAAATAGGTAGTAAAATCACTAAATCCAGTGAACACCCTCACGAATCCTTCCGAGATTATTCATTCATGAAAGGTCGAGGGTGTTCCGAATGGGAACAAACTCTCCACAGCGGTTATTTCCCTTCACCGTGTTAAAGAAGCAACGCGTGACGTAACCGTTGTGAGAAGTTTGATTACAGAAGACTTTTGAAGCGCGATGCTATCTAAAATTTATCTCAATTCCAAAAAGATGCGCCTAATTACAAAAGGCAAGCTATTTCGAATAGAAATAATAATTTTATCAGAAAGATAGTAACAATTAACATGCCAGCAAATATAGAAACTTAGAAACGTAAGGTTCAAAAGACATTTTTACACGTGAAAAGATTTATTCTGACCCGAGAAAACATAATCCATTCGAACAAATTTACAGGTTTTTGAATTGGTGAAAATGTGCACACTGTAGTGCAGGGAGCAGTCAGTGATTGCTTATAACAGCTAAGGGCGAATGATGTCAGCCTTACAATATGCTTGACATTCTCTTCTGTCATTTTAACGCTCTTAACCTGGTCCGTTACTCTTACGCTCTTAAAATTAACTGGTCCGCTACAGTTAAACCTAGGAGTAAATGTCCGTCAATGTAACACGATCATTCTTCATAATTAATACATTCCGCAAAATAATCTTATATCTGCTCGATCTATCACCTGGTCCGTCATTTTAACGCACTTAAAATTAACTGGTCCGTTTCAGTGATACCTCAGATCAATAGTCCGTCAATATAGTACGAAACTCTTCATAATTAATACAGTCCGCAAAAATAATCTTATATCTTCTCGATCTATAACCTGCTGTGAGTTCAGTTACCGCGAACGTTACAGAACGTTCCGTAACGATACATTCGGAACTCCACGGCCATTTGTTGCGATTACTCTCGGTCATATTTAGACGCTTTTTTTTAAACTACCGGGCTGAGTTCAGTTATCGCGAACGTTACAGAACGTTACATAACGATACACTCGGAACTCCTCGGCCATGTAATTGTTTACTTTAACACCGGTAGTTTCAAAAAAGCGTCTAAATATGTTCGAGATTATTCGCAGCAAATGATCGAGGAGTTCCGAATGTATCGTTACGGAACGGTCTGTAATGTTCGCGGTAACTGAACTCAGCCCCGGTCAGTTACTCTAACGCTCTTAAAATTAAGTGGTCCGCTACAGTTAAACCTAGGTGTAAATGTCCGTCATTTAAACTATCTTATAATTACCTGGTCCGCTGCAGTGATACCTCAGATCAATAGTCCGTCAATATAGTACGAAACTCTTCATAATTAAAACAGTCCGCAAAAAATAATCTTACATCTGCTTGATCTATAACCTGGTCCGTAACTCTTACGCTCTTAGAATTAATTGGTCCGCTACAGTTTTTCATAGTTTGAAAAATCGTCAATAGAACTCAGTTAATGTAAGAATTCAATGTAACACGATTAGGCTTCTTTATTTATACAGTCCGCTAAAAAGGACAAAAAGGTATATTATTAGAATATTACATTTGAATCCTATCGAATTTGTTGTAAATGATAAAGTCTCTAACAGTTGAAATATATAATATTTACAACGATATGTAATGAAGCAATCGACAATTATATATCTACTATACACACATTATGATCCGCATATTTGTTAAACTGTATCCGTATACTAAACTGGTCCGCTGGTTCTATCCGCTTCTCATGTGTGTCGAAAGGATTCGCGGAAAAGGGTTAATATAAAACGCTGATATTTCGTCTGTTTATAAAAATATTGATTGTATGGTTTGGAAAAAAAATGCTTTTTCTATGTTTCTATTTTTATTTTTATGATTCTACTTCAAACGGATATGGGCTGCACAATGATTGCATGAAAAAAACAATAAAATGTCGGCAGTGGAAATCTAAAGTATTTTTGTCACGTGACTTTTGCCCATTGCTACAAAAAACTACCCATCACAATATTACGGCGTTGAGACGCCGTGAAATAAATATTATAGAATTGAATGACACAAATGTGTAATCAAACTTTATAAAAAATGTAATTATGGTGTCAAGTTTCTGCAAAATTACCACATAATTTACTGACATGATAGTAAGTGGTGTATGTGTGACCATACTTGGAACATCATGTATTATCAAAACTAAATATTAATCTAACTTATAACAAATGTATTATTTGCTATAAATTATTAATTACGTATTTGCAGTTTCACCATCACAAATTGCCATATATATATATGTTAAACTTTTCTTCAATCCAATCTTTCACAAATCAACAGTGATATCAATATAACTATAACTACACGTCGTATTCTAGGTAATGCGTGTTTTTGTACTTTAAACAATGGACTAGTCCGCTGAAAAGGTGAATAAGCTGATGCTTGAACAGCTTTTACTGATTTAAACATATCACTTTGATATTTTACATTTATTTTATTTAGTGTATATGCACATTATAATTTTAATACAATAATATTTGTATTAAATAAGTGTAAACTAACTAAACTATAAATTTGTAAAAATAAATCGCCCCTAAATATCAGTGTGTAAATGAAACTGGCAATGTTTGTATACGCGATGTTTACTAGGACGACATGTACTTACTAACGACAAGAAACAGGTACACCTTCATTATAAATGTTTACCTTGTTAAAACCCAGTTTATTTAAATCGTGATATCATACATATTTTTTATTGGTTAATTTCACATTGCGTTGTAAAACTATTAGTATTAAATATAGTATCCAGCCACAAAAATCGTTAAATATCAAGGCCGTCGTATTTGTATATTTAAACTACACGGTATACGTTGATCCAGAATGGTTTTCAGAAAATGATTATACAGCTTGCATTCACAATTTTCAAAAAATCAGTTTCAATGGATTATGATTACAAAGAAAATACCTGAATAAACTTCATGGTGCGGGTTTTTTCAAGTGCAAACTTATATCAATTATTGGACGGAATGTTAACAAAAATATAATTTCATACATTGATAAAAAAAGCTGTTCGACTTTTGGACATTAAAGAAGAAATACACTTAAGTTAGTTTATCTTTCTATTCGTAAATAAAAATCGACTGAGTGCTAAAGTGAAAGTAAAATACAAAACGGATACAATGTCGATGAAGTATAATTATGTTTTTGATATTTTTGATCTTGTGCCATTTTCATAAGTCGAGTAATTCACCAATGTTGACAGTAACTATTGGTGAGAACCTGCTTAACTTAGCAGGTATAGGTTTCGACTTGTATCAAACATTCAATAAAGAAGACAACAATCAAGTTGACATTGATCAGTTAGTTGGAAAATTTGGTCAACTTCTGGATGAATCAACGAATACAATAATCACTCAACATTGGCTTGGATCAAAATTAGAAAACATCGATGACGCTGTAAAAGCTCTCCACAGCTCAACGATAGATCTTGAAAGTTTATTGTTGGCAACTGGTCGTGATGATCAGACACAATATGAAGAAAGGTTCAAGTTGAACTACTTGAATCAGGTAGTCACAGAACATATAAGATTTCTTCAAATTCTGCTAACTTATACTGTGCCTGGTACTTCAGGTAACATATTGGATTTGTACACAGAATACAATAGATGTAACATGTCTGCACTTTATGAATTTGAAAAGTTTTATTATGATATAATATCTACTGGAATAGCTGTAGAAATCATGTATAATCAACTGAAGTTTAAATTTTCTGCTGACAAAACTATTGAAGAGTGGACAACACCAGTCAACGACATGAGCGCCATCTTTAAGGTATATGAGAATAAATGCAAGACTCAATTCATTGCTCTTGTTAAAAACGATATTCATGAAATCAGTAGTTCTCTTGAACTTAATAAAACTTTAAATGAAAGATATCCGTGGATGATGCACGATATATGACTTTAAACCGTTCGGAACGTCTCAATTCCTGTATTACTACAGTAAAGATGGACATATCATGACGACAACCCGGCCTAATGGTGGAACCCGTTTGGTTATATCAATCGATAGAACGGCATTAGATAGCTATAAAATGAATCTGAACATTGATAAAGAACAGGTACGATCCAGTATTGACTCAAAATACGATACTGACGCGGCTAAACATGTCGGTGAAAAAGTATCAGCTGACGTTGCTGGTAAAGGGCTTCACTTTGCTGCGGGTATCACCTATTTCAACAATAATGATGAGTTTGCTGCTGATAGAATAATACTTGATAAAGGTAAATATTTATGTTAAATATGTTTTTGCCATGAAAATTTCCGTTAAGTTTAAAACTAAAACTATTTTTGTATATCTTTCTCCATATATCAAATGCTATGCTTAGTAAACTTACCCATTTTGTACGATACTTCCTGTTGTTTTAGTCTTAAAAGAGATGTACCTAGTACCTCTGGATTTTTTCATGTGTTTGACTATGTTGAATAATGTCGTTTTATGGCAATTGTAAAGCGTATATTAAGCAACATTTAAATTATGGTTTCTATGGTATAACCCGGAGTAGAATAACTCGAAAAAAATATGTTCAAAATGTTATGTGTAAGTTCGAAATATTGCTAATGAATAGTGCAACAAATGGATTGATATAAAATAGTGAAGTATAACGTGTCACTTGAAATGCTAAGAAAAGAAAGTAGCGTACGTATCTGCCGCCGTTTAGAAATACCGAGGAGTGATAACGATGAAAATGTCCGAGTAGTCTATATACATTGTATGCGTTCTACTGTATCATTATCTCGGACCGTGACTACAATGATAATGTTCGAGTAATCCTTATATAGCGTTCTATTTTATCATTATCTCGGACTGTGACTACAATGATAATGTTCGAGTAATCCTTATATAACGTTCTATTTTATCATTATCTCGCACTGTGACTACAATGATAATGTTCGAGTAATCCTTATATAGCGTTCTATTTTATCATTATCTCTCACCGTGACTACAATGATAATGTTCGAGTAATCCTTATATAGCATTCTACTTTATCATTATCTCGGACGGTGACTACAATGATACTGTTCGAGTAATCCTTATATAGCGGTCTACACATCATTATCTCGGACTGTGACTACATTGAAAATGTTCGAGTAATCCTTATATAGCGTTCTATTTTATCATTATCTCGGACTGTGACTACAATGATAATGTTCGTGTATCCTTATATAGCGTTCTATTTTATCATTATCTCGGACTGTGACTACAATGATAATGTTCGAGTAATCCTTATATAGCGTTCTACTTTATCATTATCTCGGACTGTGACTACAATGATAATGTTCGTGTAATCCTTATATAGCGTTCTATTTTATCATTATCTCGAACTGTGACTACAATGATAATGTTCGAGTAATCCTTATATAGCGTTCTACATATCAGTATCTCGGACGGTGACTACAATGATAATGTTCGAGTAATCCTTATTTAGCGTCCTACTTTATCATTATCTCTGACCGTGACTACAATGATAATGTTCGTGTAATCCTTATATAGCGTTCTATTTTATCATTATCTCTCACCGTGACTACAATGATAATGTTCGAGTAATCCTTTTATAGCGTTCTACTTTATCGTTATCTCGGACTGTGACTACAATGATAATGTTCGAGTAATCCTTATATAGCGTTCTACTTTATCATTATCTCGCACTGTGACTACAATGATAATGTTCGTGTAATCCTTATATAGCGTTCTATTTTATCATTATCTCGGACTGTGACTACAATGATAATGTTCGAGTAATCCTTATATAGCGTTCTAGTTTATCATTATCTCGGACTGTGACTTCAATGATAATGTTCGAGTAATCCTTATATAGCGTTCTACTTTATCATTATCTCGGACTGTGACTACAATGATAATGTTCGTGTAATCCTTATATAGCGTTCTACTTTATCATTATCTCGGACTGTGACTACAATGATAATGTTCGTGTAATCCTTATATAGCGTTCTACTTTATCATTATCTCGGACTGTGACTACAATGATAATGTTCGAGTAATCCTTATATAGCGTTCTACTTTATCATTATCTCTCACCGTGACTACAATGATAATGTTCGAGTAATCCTTATATAACGTTCTATTTCATCATTATCTCGGACTGTGACTACAATGATAATGTTCGAGTAATCCTTATATAGCGTTCTACTTTATCATTATCTCTCACCGTGACTACAATGATAATGTTCGAGTAATCCTTATATAGCGTTCTACTTTATCATTATCTCGGACTGTGACTACAATGATAATGTTCGAGTAATCCTTATATAGCGTTCTACTTTATCATTAATTTCACCGTTACTACAATGATAATGTTCGAGTAATCCTTATATAGCGTTCTACTTTATCATTATCTCGGACTGTGACTACAATGATAATGTTCGTGTAATCCTTATATAGCGTTCTACTTTATCATTATCTCTCACCGTGACTACAATGATAATGTTCGAGTAATCCTTATATAGCGTTCTACTTTATCATTATCACGGACTGTGACTACAATGATAATGTTCGTGTAATCCTTATATAGCGTTCTACTTTATCATTATCTCGCACTGTGACTACAATGATAATGTTCGTGTAATCCTTATATAGCGTTCTACTTTATCATTATCTCGGACTGTGACTACAATGATAATGTTCGAGTAATCCTTATATAGCGTTCTACTTTATCATTATCTCTGACTGTGACTACAATGATAATGTTCGAGTAATCCTTATATAGCGTTCTACTTTATCATTATCTCTCACCGTGACTACAATGATAATGTTCGAGTAATCCTTTTATAGCGTTCTACTTTATCATTATCTCGGACTGTGACTACAATGATAATGTTCGAGTAATCCTTATATAACGTTCTACTTTAACATTATCTCTGACCGTGACTACAATGATAATGTTCGAGTAATCCTTATATATAGCGTTCTACTTTATCATTATCTCGGACTGTGACTTCAATGATAATGTTCGAGTAATCCTTATATAGCGTTCTATTTTATCATTATCTCGGACTGTGACTACAATGATAATGTTCGAGTAATCCTTATATAGCGTTCTATTTTATCATTATCTCGGACTGTGACTACAATGATAATGTTCGAGTAATCCTTATATAGCGTTCCATTTTATCATTATCTCTCACCGTGACTACAATGATAATGTTCGAGTAATCCTTATATAGCGTTCTATTTTATCATTATCTCAGACTGTGACTACACTGATAATGTTCGAGTGATTCTTATATCTCAGACTGTGACTACAATGATAATGTTCGAGTAATCCTTATATAGCGTTTTAGTTTATCATTATCTCGGACTGTGACTACATTGAAAATATTCGAGTAATCCTTATATATATTTTATAAGCGTAGAATGTAGAGCAATCATACGTAAATATTGTAAATATTATTATTTTACTTCCCTTAAACACTACCTCCTTAAAACATCGTTTTAGTTATTTACATACTAATGTAGGTTTTACGCAAACATTTTTTGCAATATTTAACAGTATAATGGCTGTTCGTGCGACGTTAAAAGCAAATAAATTTATTATATGCACGAGCTTAAATGTTCAATAATTATGTTTTAAGAGGGTAGTTTCCATATTTGCGGTGATCAATTCATTGTACACGTCTTGAAAACATTATCAGATCTTATTGCGTGTTAACTTTTTTCAAAAGGGTAAACATTTCATCAATGATTAATGCATCTTCTTTAAATTTTATTTCATATATGCATTTTAACAAACGTCCCTATTTATACAAATCATTCTATATACTCGCCTTTCAATATGCGTTTTATTCATGCAAAATTCAATGCGTATAGCAATATATTGTTATACTGGTTTTTTTTCGTTTTATGACACCTTTTTAATTTGATAGTTTAAAAAATCTAATCACATTTTTTAAATGATTAAACACGATGGATATATATTCTCTGTGATTGAATATAAAAATTAATTCTACCGTCAACAATCACTTTAAAATTAATTCCCTTGAAAATGAATTTTAAAAAAATGTTTATATTTTTTCAGAGTCACCGGTCAACAAAGTCTTTATTGAAGATGTTACCCTGAAATATTGTCACAAAAATTGGTTTGAGTGCACATTTGACAAGATTGATTTTTTTAATGTGATTGATGCTGAGAAAACAGTAACAGGGAGCATGAGAGTGTATTTTTATACAAGAAGTGAGACATTGTAAGACTAAACAATGGTTTTGGACTAAGCGCTTGAGTTTGTGATAAAATCTATCATATATGGAATGTTTATATTAGTGTCTTTAGTTTTTTATATGATACAATTAAGAAACTTCTTTGATATAATAATGTATACTAACTCTAATAAACTATTATCAGATTACTAATATATAACAAGCGTAATTTTTAATATTTTATAGAAACTTTTCTGTACGCGTTAGTATGGTGACATATTTCTGCCACTAGATAACCACATAACTAAAATGTTTATTAAGTTGTTAACTGGTTTTCTTTCAATAAATACAAGTACATAACAGGACAAAAATGTAAGTTAGTGCTTACAACTGCCAATTTTACAATTTTACAATTTATTGTTATGTAACTAGTTAACCACTTACCACTTCTACAAAATAGTGCTAAATGGTAAGTTGTTATCTTGTTACGTTAACTAGATACATGTAATTGCTTGATTAACTAGTTAATTAAGAGGTTAACCAGTTACATAATTAGTTATCTACTTTACATTAAAGTGGTAAACTAATACAAACAATGGCAGTTGTAGGAATTAACTATGACGTAATGAGCAGACGTAAATATCTATTCAGTAATTAACAACAGTTTATGTTAATCACTCTATTACGATTTCCCAGACAGAAAGTAATACGTTGCTTACAAATATGGAAGTTGCACTCGAGCTATTAGATCATATGTAAACATGACTTAGCTAAATGATGTACTCTTTCAATTATTGTTAATCATGATATACATCTTATAAATTAATGCATTCATTATCACTGATGAGCATCATATCTCTTGTAAGATTCGGTTCATCAGGGGAACCCTATATAAACCATGTTAAGCGGGTCATTAGGAGGTCATTGTTAGGTAGTCACTATGAGAAGTTATTGTTAGGAGAGAGTAACGTTAGGGCTGTGCGAGCTCCCTTGCGGGCTGCTCGCACCATAGTTATTATTATATGTACACTCATTTCTTAGTTAACACTGGACTTATAAATTTATTATTATGTGTACAACTTTACGATCACGGACCTTTATTAAATGTCACTATCCAAAGACGTTGTGTTGTTATAATTATATCCTGAAGTGTTAGTGACAATGTACATCACGTTCAAGAAATACGTTACAAGTATTTAAGTGGAACCGGGACAACTACGTTACACACTTTGTTTAGTAACTACGTTACATTAACTTGAATTTATTTTCCGTTATGATATTATACTTATTGAAAAAATAACTAGTTACGTAACTAGTTAACCACGTAAATAACATGTTAGATATGTGGTTAGCTGGAGTGGTGGCAGAAGTATGCCACCATACGTTAGTTCTCAGATAATTTTCTGAGTAGTTTTGCTTTAACCAGAATTTTGGAGTGAGGAAGTGGATAATTCTAGATCGGGGTTTGAAATGATTGATCTATGGCCAAAGTTAATTTTGTTATTTCGTGAGATTCCAAATATTGTATATTTTCCTATCTCAAAAACTAACTTGTTTACCACTGCTAATAATAGAAACGTTACTTTTTTTACATTTATTTTTAACAAATTTCACTGATCATAGTAATTTACGATTCAAACCCGAAATATAGTAAATTCCATTTTATTTTTAACAAATGTAGTTCTTTATTTTGACGTAGCGCAATTAAATGTTGTATCAAGATATCTTAACTAAACTATATGTAATCTCAACCAAAATAAAATTTTACACGGGAAAACCCATCCTCTATGGGGAGGATCTCATTATGAAAAGGGGATTCGAAATTTCATGCGTTAAGGTGAAACGTCGCGTTATTCGAAGAAAATATACGATGAAAACATAAATTTAATATTTTATATATACGTGAAATATGTATTCTGGGCTAACTCGGTGAAATGAAAATTGATCTAACACAAAATTTGACGAAAATCCTCTATTTATTTTTGATTGTTTTAAAAATGGTTTCAACAGTATTGATTGGAACATCAAAATATGTATTTATATTTTGTAATAAGCACTATGTTTGGAATTAGAATTGGAAGATTTCTCTTATGATATTCTTGTGATATTCCAAAACAAAGTTTGCAAGATTAGAGATTTGAAAAGTGTTATCTAGACTGTGAAATGTAATAAAATTTTAGCTGTTTAGATAAAGTTTTTGATTTCAGTGACGGCAAAACCAATTTAAAATTAGACCCTTTATTGTGTCTGATATCATTCGGAACTAATTCGACGATTTTCTACGCAGATAAACCTCGGATATCATAAGATGAAAAAGTAGATCTAGGAATTTGGTTTCTGTGGTAATTTAGTCTGAACTATACAGAAATACGACATGTGAGACATTGTACTGATGAAATGATGTGATAAAGTGTGTAACAATGTTATTATTAAATGTTGACATGAAAATGACGTGTGGTAGTGTTTCAATGTATTTGTAGGCAATCAGTGACCATTTTCCATGATTTAGACTTCTGAATGTTGTTATGTAGCTAATCAATAAACAAGCATACGCATTCTTGGTTAATATTTACTTTACACTTTGATTTATAAACAATTATAAAACTACTTGCCAGGGAGTTAATCGTCGGACTTTATAATTTGGTTGTATTCCTACTTAGTCTGATTTCCGGGGATATGTAACAAAACAAGTTGACATATAAATTACTTTAAGTCCTTTTTATTTACATGGATATATATAACATGTAGAATTCCTGATTCAACTAGTCATAACAAAATATCAACGACATACCTAAAGCTAAATTTTGTCTTACTTGTATAACTGACTGTCCCCGTTCTCATGGGTTATCGTGTATATATACTTAGTTGGATCCGGCGAATGCTATACCACCAGATTCTATTTTACCGGATCGGGATCCGGTTTATCAGACTTTTCGCTATTTGCGAAAAGGACTTCCTTTGACCAGAACCAGATCAATTTTTTCTTGGTCATGTTATCAAGATTCAAAGTGGAAAGCACCAGATTACCTCTAAGTGCTTTTTATTCTTACTTGTTCTAACCAAACAAATCGAGCAATGGTCGTATTTGATCGTGTTTAAACCGTATCAGACCGTACTAGACCGTACTTGGAAACGTTAAACAATTAACCAAAATCATATGCGAATCGTGTTTAAATCATAACAAACCTTGCATGATCGAAAGTATCCGTGCTTTATTCGTACTTACTCGTGCTACATTCGAGTCAAATTCGCCCCAACTAATTCCAAGATATAGTTAGAGCCCAATACTTGTACCAGTCAACCCGTGTATAATTGAGTATATCGTTTAGGAACCTTGTCTCCATCTGTGTTCTGTGTGAGACCGCTCTAAGACAAAAGTTAGCCTGAAATGCTATAATCAAGTCTAAATTCATCCGAGAATTTAGTACTTGACAACAAATGATAACCTTGCAGGCACGTTTAAAGTTGAAAAAAATTCTACCTAAAGCTTCTACCAGAGAAGTCGACATCGACGTTGACGCAATACTGAGTAGCTTACCTCCGCTGTTCCCTTAAGAATCAAGATAAAATGAGGAAATATAACATCAAAGATTGGATTGTTTGTGTTACGAATTGCAAAAGGACGTAGTAAGTGCGGTAAGTTTAAAATTTGTCAGATTTTCATGTACGGCTCATGCTCATTTTCTGTCAGTCAAAAGCGCTTTCGAACATATATTCAATATAAAAAAGAGCGCTATCGGCTAAGCCAAGATAAAGGGTACCTCTTCAGTCTCACATAGGCCAATTTTCAGACCCCATCAGAGTGCAGATTCTTTTAAGGTAATATACAGACATGTCTATTAGGCACTAATTTCCAAAAGATCTTGGATGGAACATGTAGAACAAAAAAGTTAAGAACGGTTGAATAGATGTACCCAAGGGGCCTACGGACTCTACATGGTAATTTATATCGCCATACGAAAAATTAGAAAGATGTATATTTCTTATAAAAAATTTGTTATTTAGTTTTATAAACATGTACTTTAAAATTTTGAAGAGAATCCACGCCAACTCTCTCCTTGTCTGCAACATTTACCGAGGTCGAAAGTGCAAATACCCCCAAAATACACAGGAAAAGTTAAGTTTCAATTTACATATAGATGAGAAAAAACAAACAAAACTGATCTTTTATATTTGAAAGTATTCGAAGATGTAGGCAACACATTTAGAACATGTTTGATATGAATAATATGGTTTTGCTGACCCTAAAAAGAAAATTATTTAATTGGAAACCAGGGCTACGGACTCTACACGGTAATTCATATCACCACTAGAAAATTTAGAAAGATGTATATTTCTTATGAATTATTTATAAATAAGTTTGATATTTATGTTTTTATCAATTTGGAAGTGAATCTACACTGACTCTCATTGTTTGCAACATTTACCAGGATCAAAAGCGCAAACACCCAAAATACACAGGGAATGTAAAGTTTCAACTTACATCTAGATGAGAAAAAAGAAACAAAACTGATTTTTTTATATTTGAAAGTATTCGAAGATGTAGACAACACATTTAGAACAAGTTTGATATGAATAATCATATATTTCTTGACAAAATAAAGAAAATCATAAAATGGATATCAGGGGCTACGGACTCTACATACTGACTTGATTGTATTTAGTAGATTGAAGAAAGTAGTTTAATGTAAATTGACCTGTGGAATAATATTCTTTTGATACAGCATTAATTTTCTGACTTTTGAAAAAATGAGCAATAATATGAAGAAACAATTCCTTTACTTTATTTGAGAAAACACGAAAAATGTATGTTTTTTAGTAACATAAAATGTCAAAATAAAACAAAGTCCTGAATTTTCAACCTGTTTCTATGTATATTTCAACAACAAAAATCTATCAAATAAGTTATCTATACACATATATAAGTTTGGGAGTAAAAATACAAAAGAATGAATTATGTGAAAATTAACATGGGGCTACGGACTCTACACCACACCAGTATCTGTTTCTATCACATATTTAAAGCTGTTTGTTTGGTTTTAAGTGTAATTATCCTTTAAAAAACAATAAACTTCAACTTACAAACACTACAAATATATATTTAAGTATCTTCTGAAATGTCTAATGTATCAGTTTGACCATTAAAGAAATCTATCAGAAAATTTATAAATTACGTCAAATTTAACATTATTTTCAACAGAATGAAGATTGTCAAGACATACAGTATTTAGATACATAGCTAGTCAGCCCAAGTACGAAACTAAGAAAATTAGAAAAGTTTTATAATTGTCCTGTGTGAAAAAAGATATAAATATACCAGGGGCTACGGACTCTACAGGGCTACGGACAGCACTTATTTGTCTTTAGATTTTTTTTGTTCTTCTTCTGATTTAATTCCTTTCCTGCATTACCTACATGGCACAACCAAAAACAGAAAACGTAATAAAACAGCAGCTATGTTTCTTTATATTAAGTCAGCACACAGTTTAAAACAGGGGCTACGGACTCTACATAAAAATTACAATGTTCAGTAGTTATTTTTCAAAAAGAAAATGCATATGCTCTAAAAAACTTTATTTGTGTTAGATAAAAATAATTATAAACTGTAATAGTAAAAAGGTGATACAAGTGAAATAAAGCAGTAACATTGTTTTAAAGTCTGTCAAAGATGGTAACGTAAAACTCTTACTTGCGTTACAAGGGTACATGTTTACTATTTCATGAATATTTTCTTAAATATTGATTATAAATAAATTTCGTAAAAAATACTGTACACCTGTATGTCAGTCAGAGATAGAAAACACATCAAAATAACTGTAACCAACAAACACTTTTCAAAACAACTGATGAAAAAAGAACAAAACCTCAGTGAGACTCAAAAACAGTGTAAAAACAGGGTTTTTAGGGAATATAATCCTAAATAATTCAAAAAATGGTAATAGAACATATATAAAACTATACATCATCAGAAAGCTCTCAAGATAACGTGTTGGAAAAAAATACTCTTCATTTAATTTAAAATGAACTTTTCAAAATATTTCAATGTAACATTGGCAAAATCAAAAGGTCCCATTTATCTTGGCTTAGCCGTATACAAATTCGGTATATAATATTACTAATAAAAAAAGGTAGACACATCTTTTTCGAACACTCATGTGTATTATTACAACAATTAATTCATATGGAAAGCAACATAACATTACAGAGAAGATAGTATGATTGGGTTACAAAGTATAAACTAAATGTGACAGCGCTAGTTCTAGGGTAAAAGCCGTACATAAAGGGTGATTCATAATATTTGATGCAGTTTTTGAAGTTTATTATCGACGTTCGTGAGCGTCGATATACACAATTATCAAGATTTGAGCATTTTGAAAATGGCCGTCAAAAGGTCAAAAAAGGGGTGAGTGAATGGACTCGTCTCCGTAATGAACAAGTCGTTGACTTTGTGTTAAGACAATTGCTTCAACACGATCCAAAATCACCTGCACATGTGCACTTCTTAAAGACCAGCCTCAAGATAAGCCACTAGATACTAAGCCTCTTGAGCCAGTCAATAAAAATGAGGGTTTTTTTCTTCTACCATGTAATTGTATTCTAGCTGCGCTTCTATAATAAAGAGTACAAAGTCATCATTCAACGCATTAACGACATCCATGGTTCTAGGCTAAGAGCTAGGGCCCAGATGGTAACTTGGTAAGAAATGGTCTGTATTAATTAAGGTGGGTCGGTACCTTACTCGGAGGGAAAAACGAAAAAAATATTATGTTCACCGATTATGATAAAAGTTAGCAAGCAGATACCTCCATGCTTCTTGTTTGTTTTCTTGGTAACCTTACCGACGTTGTCGTTTTTTTCACGACGTTACGGACGTCACAATGGTTCGCGCTTAAAACAGGCATGCAAGTACATTAAACCCACATATTTAAAGTATTGAATGTCGGAAGACAAATATAATTATACTAAAATGATTCTGAAATGTTGTTGCATGCAAATATTTTGTTCCGATTATCTAAATATCACGTCAGTAGTAAACATAGTTCATTTCATCACTGAATTTAGTGTTTTCACGTCTAAAAGGTTTCACCAATTGCCGAGTTATAACGTTTATTTTCAAATTAATGCAGAACGGTGGTCAAATTCTTACCACGATTTTTGAAAAGTACACACTTTGTATGTCATTTTAATGAAATAAAAAAGGAAAGTGAACGTTCTCAGTTTTTCACAATATCGCTTTCAAAGTAAAATTACTTTCAAAACAACGACGTTAATATAACGTTACGCTGACGTTGTGATTAAAGCATTTGTTGCAAAAATAAGTATAAGCGGACTTTGATTGTCTAATTTTGAACAGATCAGATGCTGAGTGTCACAAGAAATGAATTAAGAACTGGACAGAAACTACAAAATTAAATTTACACGAAAATTACATACATAACGCAAAATCAGACCTTCGTATTTTGTTTTTGTACATTTAGAAGGGATAACGACGCACTATGGAAGTAATTAAGTCGAGTTAAGTCTGTGTGCAAACGGAATGAACGAGTCACAAACGGAAAATGTCAGTGTGTAATACCCCCGTTACACCAAACTCGTTCTCACTACGTTCTGAAAAAATTGGACCGAACGAGCACCAACTGTGTGAAAACGGACTGAACGTAGTTCCAACTTTCTACGGTCTGTGTTCGAACGTTATGGACGAGCTCGGACGGGGTTGAACGGGAATGGGGTTTCAGAACTTTGAGTCGACTCAAAATATTTTTGCGGCCACTCCGTTCTGCAATTAGACTGAGTGACAACGTACTGACAACGGAAAGGACGTACTGCGAACGGAATTGCCGTACTAGCATCGTACTAGAGACGTGCCTTGTCGTAGTTCGATCGGGCCACAATTTGCAGTACGTTTACACCCCGACCTGTTCCGTTTGTAACTCGTTCATTCCGTTTGCACACAGACTTAACTCGACTTAATTACGTCCATAGTGCGTTGTTGTCCCGTCTAAATGCACAAAAACAAAATACGAAGTTCTGAACCAGTTTGCAACACGTTTACACACAGTTCTTAAAGTTCGCAGTAGGTTCTCGGTACGTTCTACTCGTTGTTAGTAAGTCTGTTGCGTTCGTTTGCAGTTCGTACCACGTCCATAACGTCTACAGTGCGATCTGACAAGGTTTGATACAAATACAGACCATTTCTCACAAAGTTATCATCTCGGCCCAAGCTCTTTGCCTAGAACCATGGAAGTCGTTCATGCTTTGAATGTTGGCTTTGTACTCTTTTTTTATAGAAGTGGAGCAAGAATACAATTACATGGTAGAGGAGAAACTTCCTCATTTTTAATAACTGGCTCAGGAGGCTTAGTATCTTGTGGCTTATCTTGAGGCTGGTCTTCAAGAGCTTCACATGTGCAGGTGATTTTGAATCGTTTGGAAGCGATTGCCTTAACACGCACCGTCTGTCTGATTCTACTCTTTTTTGGAGGCTTGGTGGTCACAGTGATGCTTGACGAATTGTGTCCTCAAAGCTTGAAGCGCGGAACGAGAATGAGAACGGGAAGAAACGTCCTGGATATTTATAGCAATCGGGTCAGAACGTGACGTTATTTCGTTCAAAACGCACTAAGATTGAGATAAGAACGTACTTAGAACGAGTTGAACTGTCTTAAACGGGATGGTCAATGTAAAGAAGTTTAGAAGAACTAGTTATGAACGGGTTAAAACTGACTACGAACGGGATAAAAACGAAATGCACGCAACGAGAACTGGTTCTGAACGAACTATGATCGTATAGCTGATATTTTTCGACTTAAACGGCACGTTCTAACTCGTTCACAACCAGTTTCGCAATATTTTTAGGACGGGGTCGAACGTTCTGAGAACTAGTTTGGTGTAACGGGGCCCTAAACGTACTGCAAATTGAGGCCCAATCGAACTACGACAAAGCACGTCCCGAGTACGATGCTAGTACGGCAATTCCGTTCGCAGTACGTCCTTTCCGTTGTCAGTACGTTGTCACTCAGTCTAATTGCAGAACGGGATGGCCGCAAAGAAATTTGAGTCGACTCAAAGTTCTGAAACCCCCTTCCCGTTCAACCCCGTCCGAGCTCGTCCATAACGTTCGAACACAGACCGTAGAAAGTTGCAACGAAATCCAGTCCGTTTGCACACAATTGGAGCTCGTTCGGTCCATTTTTTTCAGAACGTAGTGAGAACGAGTTTGGTGTAATGCGGGTATAACATTTAAAAAGTTTCAAATTATACCTGAGAATTATGAGAATTTTTTTAGAAAGTTTTTTTTCTAAAATTATTTATGTCGTCTAAATTTGCCAAACAGATTTCTCTAGAGTTTTAACTATGATGCTTGAATTTCGTCATTATTGTCTTTGGTGCGAGTTGATTTCGGTCATCCTTGATTTTCATGACATCCATCCTGTACAGATCCAGTCTACTGGAAGTGGTTTACCAGTACGTGTATCTACTGTCTTGATAACTTTTGTCACCCGGATAACGGGTTATGCATTGTTCTGATTGTTATTGGTGAATTACTTTTAAAATAACGCTGAACAACTTCAGTAGCGGTTTTGTTTACTTTTTCAAACTATATAATTCAGTTATTACAAAACAACAATATATTAATGTTTGCAAATTTATCAGATATTATGAATCACCATGTAGAATTCTACAACAATCAACCAAAACATCGAGATATGACTTTTTGTCATATGGGTTACTTATAAACATTTGCGGGTATCTACTCCATGTAATACTACAGAAATAATTACCAGTGGTAAAATAGTAAAAAGTAACGGGGGAAACCCTACATTGTTGATGCGTTTATCTATTATTTTGACCCTAACTAATCACACTAAAGACACTTGGTATAGATATCGTGATTGTGTTAGCTCCCCAATTAAATGTTTTGAGTATTTCAAAATCAATTTTTCATTACATACGAATCAAATGTAACGACAAGTTTATTTATTTACATAGTATATTTTCTTCAAGCTGTGATAGGAAGTTGAGAATATCTGTATTATATCAGTTAGAGGAAAATCATCTTCTAATTCAAAATAGTGTCCATGAGTCGTTTCTCCGCCAGAAAGTGTGACCTGAAAATAGTATACTGAAAATTATAAAAAATACATAAAATACATGTACAGTAACCTCCAAAAGATCTTAGAGAAAGCTCTGTTTTACCAAGAATATAAAGAGTATATTCCAAAATCAGCATTGATAATTTCAATAACAAAATTTCTTATAAATTCAGAACTCGAGGGTTGTTTGTACAGGATGCATTCCGTGCAGATCGAATTTGTTTTATAAACTATCGCTGAAAAGCATGCGATACCAATTAAAAACTATTGTTCTGTGTTTACACATTTCTATTTCAAATTTGTTCCGTTCAGCAGTAAAAAGCGTTCTGGTGTTGACAATCGTAGTGCAAATTGACACACAACTGTAAAAGATGGCGGTATTTTGTATAATGTTATATTCCGTTAGTGACAGAGGACGTGCTCGATTTAAAATTTTGTCTGTAAGAACTGGGAGAACTCCAATCGAGTGCATTGGAACTTCGTTCTGGAAGCACTCTACCCATTCCATCGAAATAGGTGAGACGTGCTCGATAGGGCTGTCTGGACTGTGCCAGAATCAAATTCCGATAATAGAAGTTAGCCGCCATTACTATGATTCAGTTCCGACATCCAATTTCACTCGTTTGGCAGATTCTGTGGAAGAATCGTAATTTGATGCTGACACAGTTCTGACAGCCCAATCGAGCACGTCCAGTATAGATGGGACAAGCAATAGGTCAGTTAGCCTCAAAATTTTAAGAATTCATTTTCTTATAACAATTACATACGTAGATATGTAACTATAAATTAATATGAAAACAAATCTATGAGAGAAAACTTTAAAATTCACCTTGCATCCAAGAAAACGAAATAAAAGACAAAAATTAATAAATATTTTACCACGAACGCGGGTTCCATCGCTTTGAAAGCTGCAATGTAATTTACGCCAGTCAGAAAATCTTGCTGACCGATCTCCATATCATATAAAAACGTTCTCACTTCAATACCTCTATCAACTCCCAAATACATTTGAACATGACACCCATCTTCATAACTACCTAAGCAATAATAAAGCCTGAAACATATGCCGTAATGTTTTAAAAATTATTATCAAGAACAACATAATAAATGAATTATTTGTCAGTATACCAATTCATTTAACTACCAGTAAATTGACAAATGCGGATTCAACTTAAAGATAATAGTTTGACCCACATAAATGTAGCCATTAATCTACTTTACTTTCATAAAATGTTTCTATTTGATATAACTGACTTTAAAAACTACACAATTTAAGTAGAATTGGATTAAACTGTGTTCATAGCACGAAAATCTAATATACATTGTAAAATGTTTAAAATCAGTTCAAACGGTAAGTATAAATACGATAGGGGATGTTTTCATTTACTGAAGAGTAAAGATTGCACAATAAGGGAAATGTTAATTAACTATTAAAAGTAAAAACTTACTCCCAATATTGATCAGTTGGTATTTGAAAATGTATCTCAATACGTGCTCTAACTTTAAATTTTCCAGGCAATGTCCAATAAAAATGATCTGTTTTATCTGGGTAATAAGGAATCAGACTTGACATCCAGTCGTCCTGTAATAAGATAATAAAACATGGTTCTTAATAATTATATTTTGCTTAAGTTTATTATAAATTCAATTGCGGTCAAAATATGTTCATGATATTTTGTTAAATTATGGTGTAAACATTTTCCTCTTGATACCCATTATCGTGCCCGTGGCACAGTCGCATAAGGTTTTAGAATCTTAATTGTTAGGGTTCGAATCCGACTGCGGCGGTTAAAACACGTCAATGGGAAGTACATATACGTCTGTAGAGGTTGAATGTCGGGACCTCGGGAAATACATATATACAGTTTTCGCCTATTCCGTGGTAATAACCAAACGACTTCGAAAGTTCATAAAAGTTTATCTTTTTAAAAATTTATTATCAGTTTATTATTCTTTTAAATCTATTCACGGCAGCGAATATTGGCTTAATAAGGCATTAACACTTCGTAAATTCCGTATTTAGCCATGTTTACGAACTTTATTTGCCCTTCACATTTTCTGGAGACTGAATCTATTTCCAACCGGTATAAAATTCTAAGCCATATTGTTAAAATGTTAGAGTTTGTGAAAATTATCAAAACAAAAAAGCTGCATTCACAAACATTAACTAATGTGAATTCGGTTTAATATTCGTTTTTTAAATACTGTGACAAAGGCAATACATCTTTAAGAGAAAATGTACAATTAACATTCGGACATAAAAAAGGCTATACGGTTTTCCTTCGCGGCGCTATGAGACCGGTCATACAACGTAGGTCTCGAGATCAAAATTAACGCAATAATAGAAGCAATGGATATAAATTATAGGTAATGATATAACAAATGACGGAAAAAGTATGAGCTTTCAAACAAATAACTTACCTCAAATAAAACAGCTGTTTCTGTTTTCTCGAAGTATGTATAGTTAATACTTAAAGAGTCATTCCAAGATAATGGCAATGGTTCACATTGGTTTGACCCATCCTGAATTTTAACACCAGAAAAACTATTTGAAATAGCCTTTACAGCACATTGCATGGAACCACCGCTGCCAGATAATTTTCTATAAACAACATGTGTTTGTTTCCCATAGCTTAAAGCTCTAATAGATATTACAAATAAAATAATTTGCAAGACACGAATCATTTTCTCTAGCTATGTTTTGACAACCAAACTGTGTGCTGAGAGAAAGACACGAGAGAAATTTCAAACTGCTCGTTTATAGACTGTCAATGTTTCTAACACTCTGGAAACTGTACAGAGATTTTTTGGAATCAGTAAAGTATTGTTAATGACAAATGGAACGCAAATCAGCGTGAAATTAAAAAATATGGTGATGTTTGTATAACAAGAGTTGTCCAAGGACAGCACGCTCAACTTCGCGAGTGTTTTGTTTATAATAACATTTAAATGTTAAACCAAGAAATATTTTAAGACTTAGTTTCTGAAGGGAAATAACTCGGAACAACAAAAATAATATCAGTCTTATTTTTATATAAGAACTGGGGGCATAACTCCAAGAATAACACATGCAGATTGACAACCCTTCATATTTGTGTCAATATAGTACATAAAAATCTATGCGTATTAAGTATATTATTCAAATATATGAATAAGTACACTAAAAAAGTTTTATTGAAAGAAAAATAAAGCGTACATAAGGGTAATAAGGAAGCATGAATCCAAAATGAATATATTCGGAGTGTTGACCCCTAAGAGTACAGTAGGATTCGGAACTCCGCGGCCATTCACTATACGAATAACCTCGGCCATATTTAGACGCCGACTTGGAACTACCTTTATCTCACGTGATCAAACTAGAGACTTAAACCAGTGTTGAAGAAAACAAATCTACGATCGTTTTTGCGATGTTAAATGTCTCTTTTTTGTTCATAGATTTAAAATAAAATATTCAATGACATTGCTGAATAATATTTAGTCAAAATATCTGTATTAAATATGTTTTAACAATTTTCTGTTTGTTTACGACATAAACTATCTTCATAACCGTTACATGCTTCGCCTGTACTTCGCCTTACGTATGAAGAAAACCCCAAAATTATCGGTGGACCCCTCACGAATCCTTCCGAGACTATTTATTCAATGAATGGTCAAGGTGTTCCGAATGAGTACAGTAGATGTTACATTCGGAACAACCTCGGCGATCATCTACGAAGATATACCTCGGAAATCAGACGTAGTAGGAATAAAACCAGGTTATAAGGTCCGGCGACAGTAATTTTCATACCAACATTTTATAATAACACTGTTACACGCTTTATCACATCATTTCATTAGTACAATGTCTCACATGTTATAGTTCTGTGTAGTTCAGACTATATTACCACAGCAACAAAATTCCTAGATCTACTTTTTTACCTTATGATATCCGAGGTCATTCGGAACACCTCGACCTTTCATGAATGAATAAGCTCGGAAGGATTCGTGGGGGGTCTTCACTGAATTTTTGGGATTTTACTACCTACGCGAGGCGAAGCACGTAAGGGTTACACAAAATAGTTCTTGCCGTATGCACACAGATCTTTGTCTAAACATATTTATTTGTTTTAAATTGAAACACATATTGTTCATCGGTGTCATTGAAATGTGTAAATCCAATTTACGGACTAAAAACAAAACTTCAGTCATCGCCATAACGATCGTGTATTTGTTTACTTCAACACCATTTTTTCCAAAATGGCGTCTAAATATTCGTAGGGAATGGCTGAGGAGTTCCAAATGATCCGAGGTATATCTTCGTAGATGATCGCCGAGGTAGTTCCGAATGTAGATGTTATACTGATGAATTTTCTATTCAACTTTTAGTAACTCTTCTAGATTATTACTGAACATAAAATGAGGAATAACTCAAATATAATACATCTATAGTAACCTCCCATTGTACTTTATTAGATTTATTACATTGAAGATTGGTCACATAGAAAATCGTCAAAAAATAATGTTTTAGTATAAGAGGGGCTTAACTCATGAAATAAAATTTAATTAAAACAAAATGGACTAAATGTTTGTTTTTTGCTCTATGTACATTTTATAGTGGACGTGCTATTCGACAACAGGGAAATTTAAGGCTTTTCGAGATGAATATTGAAACATTGCATCAATTGTAGATCGATTTTATTCAAATAAAAATGTTTTTATACAGAATAATCTTTTCTAGAGCGGAAAACGAAGGAATTTTGGCAATCGGGCATTTTTGAAAATGTGGAAACGATTTGAAAACTACGACCGCTAAACTAGCGTTGGATACCTTTTCTTCTTATATACTATAATAAGGGGAATTGGTCTACTAGTCTATTGGTTAAATAGAATAATGAAATACATTGTAGTTTCTATGCACCCAGACTGTACAAATTAACATGAGACATAGTCTTACACGGATAGTCGATCACTTTTACATTTCTCTAATAGACCAGTTTTCCTCAAATATTAAGAAATTCTTTCCTTAATACTATTACAAACACTTATTGGTTATTTCAAAATATAAAAAAAACAAATC